>OX424440.1:3304739-5804739 GCA_949152465.1 Cantharis flavilabris
CTTCTCTTCTTTTTTCTTCTTTTCTTATTTTCTTTGATATTCGCGATTTACATTAAACGAACGCCACCGCGCGGAACAATATTAAGTTAATCTTAATACGTATATAGTTGGTATAGAAAGTTTTGTTTAAAAGTTTTGTTTGAAAAGTTCGAAATCCCCTGGGATTTCGAATGTTCTACTTCGTTGGAATTTTGCGAAATTCCTTAGGTTTTCCTTCGCAGCAATTTTCTTCTCTTTTCTGCTCTTTTCTGCTCTTTTCTTCTCTTTTCTTCTCCTTTCTTCTCCTTTCTTCTCTTTTCTTCTCTTTTCTTCTCTTTTCTTCTCTTTTCTTCTCTTTTCTTCTCTTTTCTTCTCTTTTCTTCTCTTTTCTTCTCTTTTCTTCTCTTTTCTTATCTTTTCTTCTCTTTTCTTCTCTTTTCTTCTCTTTTCTTCTCTTTTCTTCTCTTTTCTTCTCTTTTCTTCTCTTTTCTTCTCTTTTCTTCTCTTTTCTTCTCTTTTCTTCTCTTTTCTTCTCTTTTCTTCTCTTTTCTTCTCTTTTCTTCTCTTTTCTTCTCTTTTCTTCTCTTTTCTTCTCTTTTCTTCTCTTTTCTTCTCTTTTCTTCTCTTTTCTTCTCTTTTCTTCTCTTTTCTTCTCTTTTCTTCTCTTTTCTTCTCTTTTCTTCTCTTTTCTTCTCTTTTCTTCTCTTTTCTTTTCTTCTCTTTTCTTTTCTTCTCTTTTCTTCTCTTCTCTTCTCTTCTCTTTTCGGTTTCAAGTGAAGAGAAACCTGAGAAAATTTCACAAAAGATAATAAAAATTCAGTGTATAAAAATGTATGTCGTCATTCAAGTGAAAGGTTCTTACTCATTAATAACGTTGATCACAGATCATGCACATAAATGATTAGTTTTTAAAACCGGGGGGCCTGGGGGGTATGGAATACCCCCCAGTGATTCTTAATCTCTTGATGGTTTAATCTGTGAACGGTTTAATCTGTGTAATCGGAGTCATCTCGAAATTATCAGTAATACAGTAAATCCTTGGATAATTTATCCTAGATTACTTATCCTGAATATAAGTGTTGTAGATGAAATATTTATTTGAAAATTTTATTAGCTAAATTAATAGTTCAGAATTTCATCCGCTGTTAAAGGCGCCATTTACCTAATCTGTACCTGGCGCTGAAATAGGTTGATCAGGCACTGACTGCTGTGATCTAAAGTCTACAGGCCCGTAGCCAGGATTTCATTTCGGGGGGAGGGAGCACTTGTAAAAGAAATTTATTTTTCGGGGGTTCCCCTTTTACTTTCAATTTTTTTTTTCCTTTTGAACATTTCGGGGGGGGGGGCATGTACCTCCAGGTGCCCCCCGCACAAAAGGCTAAGTTCTAAACCGTCCTAGAGGTTCTGGCAATAAGGAAGGAAAAAATGCAATTTTTCAATGATTGAAAGGATGCGAATACAACGGAATGAAAAGGAAAGAAAAAAAATTGTATGTTAATGAAATATTAATGGATGCAATGTAGTAAACTTACGGTTTAAAAATTACATCATCTTGGGAACTGGTTTAATAATTCAAAGGTAGTACGAATTTATAAGCTCGGCTCGTTAGTAGGAAGGATGACTTCGTGCTTTAATGCACTTTCCGCTTATTCTGTAGATATTACCTCCTCTAGAATTCATCTTCGCAAATCGAATCAAAGGAAATTAATGAATTGAAACACCAGCATGGCTGGGAGCAATGCTTAAATTATACGATTTATTTTAATCAGTTTGTAATGCAAGAATGCTTTTCTTGTTTTGACTACAGAATAATACTTAATAATTCAATTGTTCGATTCTCGATGGGACCAAACTTGGCAGTTTGAACAAAACTGCTTACCAACATTCAGTTATGGAATTGTGTGCATTTGAAACGTTCGTGTTCGTGTTTTCTCTTTGTAATTTTCATCCGTTCGTACTCGAAACATGTTAATTAAGGTGGGTATTGATCGGCTAAATATGAAACCAATACGAAACTTAGAAACCAATTCACTTTGGCTGATTAAATATGGACGACATTTCGATTTGTTAATAATAAATAAGCGCCTTTGTAATGCCGGACTAACGAAGAGGATTATATCCATAAATTGCATTTTAATAACTTCTCTTTTTGTTTGCAAAGGAATTCATATTTTGCTGAGTTCAAACTGAAACTATTCTAATTATTCGCCCAGTTCCCTTCCTCTTTATACAAACTTTACCATATTGCTTATGAGCTTTTTTCTCCCTCGTTTCGGTCGTTCTCTTTCTCTCTCTGGGTTTTTGGAAAAAATACCATTAGGACTCCTTCATGCTTGAAGCTGGGGGTAATTTGTGATGCTTGGTTCACTTTAAGACATTAGAGTTGTCTTAATGGTATTCGACATAATTAAGGTAACACCTTACGTCTTCAATTAGGTCCGAAAACTTAGCATTCAACAACCAACGCCGCAGAAGTCTATTTTGATAGTCAATTAATTTCCTTCATGAGCAACAACTTCGATGTCCATTAAACTGCACTCCCTGACAAGTTTATAAATTATCGATCGACTTCCAACCCACATCATAATATTTTCTCGTACTACATCAAACACAATCAAAAACTTAATTAATAAGGCTTGATTTAATGCAGAATTTTCTATTTCTCGACCGCCCATGAATGAAGACATCTTCAATGCGCAAACTTTTTTTCCAACCCAAGTGCTGCAATTTATAATTTAAGGAGGCGAACGAAAAATGGTTTCAATTAAGCGACTTGACCGGTTGTTTTGACCACCACACGAACCCTTGTAATTCAATTTTTCTTCCAGAAAATGTCGGATTTTGTTAACGAAATAAAAATTAGTCTCGATTTAAAAGGCAACAAAAGTGGAATTTATTGGGAAGAATTAAATTAAACCTAATAGAATACATTTTCCAAAGTTTCAACATGACGGAGCTCCATCATTCATTTTTGCTAGAACGACAATAATTTTAACTGAAATATTCAGCCCTGAGCTACAAAAGTCTCAATTTTTTATATCGCGGATCATTAATTTTGATAGCAGTCACGTCGAAAGTGCGATGAAGACAAATTGAAAATTATGGTCACCAACCCAAATGATTTATTTAAACCAGTTGGGCAAACAGTTTCGAAGTGGTTTTTTAAAAACACCCAGGTCGTGGAATATTTTTAATGTAAGCTGAATTACAAATTTAACAAACATATATTTATTTTGTTTCAACGCATTTTACTCGAAAGTCTAGGTCGGATAAAAGAAAGTTTAGAAAATCTGATTTAAAAAAAAATAAAATTGGCTTGGATAGGTAAGTACATCTTCAAATTTTCTCTTTGCTGTATTATAATTTTTTTTCAAAACATTTTATCATTTGTGCTTGGTGGAAGGAAAATATACACGTGCTTGTCATAACATACCCCCCTCCCCCCAACGTGATCAATCGTAATTTTATTCCAACCCCCTTCCCCTATGTTAGAGCCTCGCGTGATTAAAGAATAACCTCTAAGTTTGTAACACTAGATGTAAATATGTTTCTTTTGAATACATTTTCTGTTGCACTGGGGGGTATTCCATACCCCCCAGACCCCCCGGTCCCAAAGTAAAAAGGTTTTGTTGCAGGATATATAACTGATTTTATTAAGTAAGAACCTGATCTCTATTAAAATGGCAATTTTTAAATATGCACTACTAAGTAACAGCATAATATAAAAATATTAAAATGTCGTTTTCATCCAATTAACGCTACGCAAATTAATTTATTAAAAAATGATTAATTAAATTGTTATTTTAAATTAAAAATTTAAATCACGATTACTTGCTTTTAAACTAAGTCTGAAGCACTAGATCAAAAAATGTTTCTTTTGAATACATTTTCTGTTGCACTGGGGGGTATTCCATACCCCCCAGACCCCCCGGTCTCAAAGTAATACGGTTTTTGTGCTGGATATATAACTATTTTTGTTATACAGACTAAATACAGACTTAGTAAACGCACATTAAATAAAGGTTAAATTGTCGTTCTCATTCAATTAACGCTAAGTAAATTAATTAAAAAATAATTAATTAAATTTTTTTTTTAATTAAAAATTAAATTAAGAATTAAAATCATGATTACTTGCTTTTAAAGTAAGTCTGAAACACTAAATGTAAAAATGTTTCTGGTTCACTGGGGGGTATCCGTAACCCCCAGACCCCCCGGTCTCGAAGTAAAATGGTTTTTTTGCAGGATATATAACTGGTTTTATTAAGTAAGAACCCGATCTTCATTAAAATTTGCAAGTTTTAAATACACACTACTTAGTAACAGCATAATATAAAAATATTAAAGTGTCGTTTTCATCCAATTAACGCTACGTAAATTAATTAATAAATGATTAATTAAATTATTTTTTTAAATTAAAAATTTAAATTATGATTACCTACTTGCTTTTAAACAAAGTCTGAAACACTAGATGCGAAAGAATTCTTTTTAATACATTTTCTGGTGCACTGGGGATATTCCATACCCCCCAGACCCCCCGGTCTCAAAGTAAAAAGGTTTTTGTGCAGGATATATAACTATATTTGTTAAGTAAGAACCTTAACTCTCTATTAAAATTGCAATTTTTAAATACAGACTTCGTAAACGCACATTAAATATAGGTTAAATTGTCGTTCTCATTCAATTAACGCTAAGTAAATTAATTAAAAAATAATTAATTAATTTTTTTTTTTAATTTAAAATTAAATTAAGAATTAAAATCATGATTAGTTACTTTTAAAGTAAGTCTGAAACACTAAATGTAAAAATGTTTCTGTTGCACTGGGGGGTATTCCGTACCTCCCAGACGCCCCGGTCTCAAAGTAAAATGTTTTTTTTGCAGGATATATAACTGATTTTATTAAGTAAGAACCTGATCTCTATTAAAATAGCAATTTTTAAATACACACTACTAAGTAACAGCATAATATAAAAATATTAAAATGTCGTTTTCATTCAATTAACGCTACGTAAATTAATTTATTAAAAAATGATTAATTAAATTGTTATTTTAAATTAAAAATTTAAATCATGATTACCTGCTTTTAAACTAAGTCTGAAGCACTACATGTAAAAATGTTTCTTTTGAATACATTTTCTGTTGCACTGGGGGGTATTCCATACCCCCCAGACCCCCCGGTCTCAAAGTAATACGGTTTTTGTGCTGGATATATAACTATTTTTGTTATACAGACTAAATACAGACTTAGTAAACGCACATTAAATAAAGGTTAAATTGTCGTTCTCATTCAATTAACGCTAAGTAAATTAATTAAAAAATAATTAATTAAATTTTTTTTTTAATTAAAAATTAAATTAAGAATTAAAATCATGATTACTTGCTTTTAAAGTAAGTCTGAAACACTAAATGTAAAAATGTTTCTGGTTCACTGGGGGGTATCCGTAACCCCCAGACCCCCCGGTCTCGAAGTAAAATGTTTTTTTTGCAGGATATATAACTGGTTTTATTAAGTAAGAACCCGATCTTCATTAAAATTTGCAAGTTTTAAATACACACTACTTAGTAACAGCATAATATAAAAATATTAAAGTGTCGTTTTCATCCAATTAACGCTACGTAAATTAATTAATAAATGATTAATTAAATTATTTTTTTAAATTAAAAATTTAAATTATGATTACCTACTTGCTTTTAAACAAAGTCTGAAACACTAGATGCGAAAGAATTCTTTTTAATACATTTTCTGGTGCACTGGGGATATTCCATACCCCCCAGACCCCCCGGTCTCAAAGTAAAAAGGTTTTTGTGCAGGATATATAACTATATTTGTTAAGTAAGAACCTTAACTCTCTATTAAAATTGCAATTTTTAAATACAGACTTCGTAAACGCACATTAAATATAGGTTAAATTGTCGTTCTCATTCAATTAACGCTAAGTAAATTAATTAAAAAATAATTAATTAATTTTTTTTTTTAATTTAAAATTAAATTAAGAATTAAAATCATGATTAGTTACTTTTAAAGTAAGTCTGAAACACTAAATGTAAAAATGTTTCTGTTGCACTGGGGGGTATTCCGTACCTCCCAGACGCCCCGGTCTCAAAGTAAAATGTTTTTTTTACAGGATATATAACTGATTTTATTAAGTAAGAACCTGATCTCTATTAAAATAGCAATTTTTAAATACACACTACTAAGTAACAGCATAATATAAAAATATTAAAATGTCGTTTTCATTCAATTAACGCTACGTAAATTAATTTATTAAAAAATGATTAATTAAATTGTTATTTTAAATTAAAAATTTAAATCATGATTACCTGCTTTTAAACTAAGTCTGAAGCACTACATGTAAAAATGTTTCTTTTGAATACATTTTCTGTTGCACTGGGGGGTATTCCATACCCCCCAGACCCCCCGGTCTCAAAGTAATACGGTTTTTGTGCTGGATATATAACTATTTTTGTTATACAGACTAAATACAGACTTAGTAAACGCACATTAAATAAAGGTTAAATTGTCGTTCTCATTCAATTAACGCTAAGTAACTTAATTAAAAAATAATTAATTAAATTTTTTTTTAATTAAAAATTAAATTAAGAATTAAAATCATGATTACTTGCTTTTAAAGTAAGTCTGAAACACTAAATGTAAAAATGTTTCTGTTGCACTGGGGGGTATTCCGTACCTCCCAGACGCCCCGGTCTCAAAGTAAAATGTTTTTTTTGCAGGATATATAACTGATTTTATTAAGTAAGAACCTGATCTCTATTAAAATAGCAATTTTTAAATACACACTACTAAGTAACAGCATAATATAAAAATATTAAAATGTCGTTTTCATTCAATTAACGCTACGTAAATTAATTTATTAAAAAATGATTAATTAAATTGTTATTTTAAATTAAAAATTTAAATCATGATTACCTGCTTTTAAACTAAGTCTGAAGCACTACATGTAAAAATGTTTCTTTTGAATACATTTTCTGTTGCACTGGGGGGTATTCCATACCCCCCAGACCCCCCGGTCTCAAAGTAATACGGTTTTTGTGCTGGATATATAACTATTTTTGTTATACAGACTAAATACAGACTTAGTAAACGCACATTAAATAAAGGTTAAATTGTCGTTCTCATTCAATTAACGCTAAGTAACTTAATTAAAAAATAATTAATTAAATTTTTTTTTAATTAAAAATTAAATTAAGAATTAAAATCATGATTACTTGCTTTTAAAGTAAGTCTGAAACACTAAATGTAAAAATGTTTCTGGTTCACTGGGGGGTATCCGTAACCCCCAGACCCCCCGGTCTCGAAGTAAAATGTTTTTTTTGCAGGATATATAACTGGTTTTATTAAGTAAGAACCCGATCTTCATTAAAATTTGCAAGTTTTAAATACACACTACTTAGTAACAGCATAATATAAAAATATTAAAGTGTCGTTTTCATCCAATTAACGCTACGTAAATTAATTAATAAATGATTAATTAAATTATTTTTTTAAATTAAAAATTTAAATTATGATTACCTACTTGCTTTTAAACAAAGTCTGAAACACTAGATGCGAAAGAATTCTTTTTAATACATTTTCTGGTGCACTGGGGATATTCCATACCCCCCAGACCCCCCGGTCTCAAAGTAAAAAGGTTTTTGTGCTGGATATATAACTATTTTTGTTATACAGACTAAATACAGACTTAGTAAACGCACATTAAATAAAGGTTAAATTGTCGTTCTCATTCAATTAACGCTAAGTAACTTAATTAAAAAATAATTAATTAAATTTTTTTTTAATTAAAAATTAAATTAAGAATTAAAATCATGATTACTTGCTTTTAAAGTAAGTCTGAAACACTAAATGTAAAAATGTTTCTGGTTCACTGGGGGGTATCCGTAACCCCCAGACCCCCCGGTCTCGAAGTAAAATGTTTTTTTTGCAGGATATATAACTGGTTTTATTAAGTAAGAACCCGATCTTCATTAAAATTTGCAAGTTTTAAATACACACTACTTAGTAACAGCATAATATAAAAATATTAAAGTGTCGTTTTCATCCAATTAACGCTACGTAAATTAATTAATAAATGATTAATTAAATTATTTTTTTAAATTAAAAATTTAAATTATGATTACCTACTTGCTTTTAAACAAAGTCTGAAACACTAGATGCGAAAGAATTCTTTTTAATACATTTTCTGGTGCACTGGGGATATTCCATACCCCCCAGACCCCCCGGTCTCAAAGTAAAAAGGTTTTTGTGCAGGATATATAACTATATTTGTTAAGTAAGAACCTTAACTCTCTATTAAAATTGCAATTTTTAAATACAGACTTCGTAAACGCACATTAAATATAGGTTAAATTGTCGTTCTCATTCAATTAACGCTAAGTAAATTAATTAAAAAATAATTAATTAATTTTTTTTTTTAATTTAAAATTAAATTAAGAATTAAAATCATGATTAGTTGCTTTTAAAGTAAGTCTGAAACACTAAATGTAAAAATGTTTCTGTTGCACTGGGGGGTATTCCGTACCTCCCAGACCCCCCGGTCTCAAAGTAAAAAAGTTTTTTTTGCAGGATATATAACTGATTTTATTAAGTAAGAACCTGATCTCTATTAAAATAGTAATTTTTAAATACACACTACTAATTAACAGCATAACATAAAAATATTAAAATGTCGTTTTCATCCAATTAACGCTACGTAAATTAATTTATTAAAAAATGATTAATTAAATTATTTTTTTAAATTAAAAATTTAAATTATGATTACCTACTTGCTTTTAAACAAAGTCTGAAACACTAGATGCAAAAATATTTCTTTTTAATACATTTTCTGATGCACTGGGGGGTATTCCATACCCCCCAGACCCCCCGGTCTCAAAGTAAAATGATTTTTGTGCAGGATATATAACAGGTTTGATTAAGTAAGAACCTGAACTCCTTAAAAATTACAAATTTTAAATTTGTCATTTTCATCCAATTAATGCTGAGTAAATTCATTAAAAAAATAATTTTTGAAATTAAAAATTAAATTAAGAATTAAAATCATGATTACTTGCTGTTAAACTAAGTCTGAAACACTAACTATTAGATGTAAAAATATTTCTTTTGAATATATTTTCTTATGCACTGGGGGGTATTCCATACCCCCCAGACCCCCCGGTCTCAAAGTAAAAAGATTTTTGTAAATGGTATGTAATAGGGCTGGATTCAAGAATCCATATCGAATGTCGATAATTCAAAAACTATAGATAACTACGATTAATCGATAACCTCAATTAATCGATCTTTGTCGATAATTATCGGAGTATCGATAATAATCGAAGTATCGATGCGTATCGATTTCAATACTCGGATAATTATCGAATAAAGAGACCGGTCGAACCCAAAATTGACCAATGAAAAATCCAAAAAACATAAGAAAATAACTTAAATTAGAAATATCGAAACTATTGAAATATCGATTAATCGACAACTATCGATATTTTTCGATTAATCGATAAAAAGTACCAGTTCTAGTATGTAACTGGTTTTATTAAGTAAGAATCTGAACTACATTAAAATTGTAATTTTTAAATACAAACTTAGTAAAAGCGTAATATACACGTCAACGTGTCGTTCTCATCCAATTAACGCAACGTAAATTAATTTAAAAAAGACATTTCTTCTTTAAAACCTCGTTTTTATCGATGTATCTGATTTTAAATAAATTTTTATTTTAATTTATTTTTCAATGTATGAGCGAAATTCACAAATTTGCTTGTATATTGTTTTATTTGTTTTCTACCGGTTTCGCTTTTATAGCATCATTAGGTCTGCAAGATACAAGAATATTTTCTACTACTATTTGAAATTTACGTCAAATAAATTGGATGAAAACGAGATGTTAAGGAAGAAGTGTGATATTTTTAAAATTAATTGATGTCTAATTTACGTAACGTTAATTGAATCAGAATGGCACATAATTTAACGTTAAAATGGCGTCAAATTACATAATATACTTCGCTGCGTAGTCGTCTGCTTTTAACGTGATTCTGAAATCCTGGCTGTCTCATTTCAATACCATTTGCTGCTATACCAGACGGTATACCATACCCCCCAGGTCTTATGAAATTGGTGTTTATTAAGTTGGTTCTAGGACATTTCGCTTCCTGACAATTACCAAAAATATGTTTTTTAAAGAAATAGCTAATAATAAATGGAAAATTAATTAAAACTAATGGAATAATTATGTAAATAATTTAAATACTATTTTAAAACTTAACCCTTTGAACCCTGATACACCTGTCTTAATTGTTCTCTGACCTTGAGCTAGTCGCTAGTTGTAATATGAGAGAAATTATTAACCCACCAATGTCGTTGCCGTTAAACCGGGTCATGGGGTATATGCATCGATTTTTTTAAATTAATTAATTTTTTTAATTAGGCCGACCCACCGGTCTGTAGCATTAAAGGGTTAACGTATTATTTTAGCGAGTTTTACTTTAAGTTAGGAGTGCAGTTAATATTTTCCTTTTGAATAGGTACATTTCCTGGTATTCCGGGAGGTGTTCCATACCCCCCAGACCTCCCGGTCTCAGAGACGGAAGATTTACTTATATGCTATGTAATCGGTTTATTAAACCAGAACCATTCATTGGATTAAAATTGCAAGTCTTAAATACACACTTAATATAAACGTTAATTTAACGTAAAATTAACGTAGTTTTCCTGTTATAGCAAACTATGCAATTATCCACGATTGCATCCCTTACAGCCTCTTCACCTAATTAAATTTTAACTTGTTCTTCGACTGACTGCTCGACAAAATCAATCTCATACAGAGAGGGACACAATAAACAATAGAACTTTTAAATAATTTTATAGATTCCGAAAAGCTTTCGAGAGTTCTTAATTTATCTTTTTAATTTTCCATTCGATTAAATCACTTGGCGTTATTTTCGGTGTCATAAATTTGACGCCCAAAATAGATCATCGCTTAAAAATTATTTTTCATTTTAATAAACGTCGCGTAATTTTCGAACTGCGATTAAAAACGTCGAAAGTTACGTGTTAACCATCTGAAGCATTTTAATTTGATTAGTGCGCTCTCCGGAGTCGGGCGTTCAATTAAAAACTTTTTTTTGATTACCAAACCGAAAACGATATTTTTAAAATGTGGAAAAGTCAACTGCAAGATGTAAAATAAAAATTTGTCACTCGAATAGTTCGTAAAAGTCGCATTGGCTAAAGTTAGCAATAAAATTCTCGCAACTGCTTCTTTCCATTTCTTTTTTATTTTTATTTCCTCTCCACCTTCTTAGTCAATTTTCTCTAGGTGAACATTATATTCGGGCTGCGAGGTCGTAGACTTATGATCGATTTATTTGCTTCTTCGATTTTTTCGATACGTTAAGTCTCAACTCAGTGTTGCGATGATTAATTGCGGTTGGACCCCCAAAATATAAGCAAGAGCCCATAATCCTCAACTTAATTGCCCGAAGGCTTAATAAATGTTACGGAAGAGATGTATGGGGAAACAATAGGGCTGCTATATCTAAATTTACTGCGGCTTAGATAATTTACTTACAGACTCCCAAAAATGCGAACCCATTAATTTGCAGTTCAGTTTACAAATCCGAAATTGGTACCTACACTGAAAAAAATTTTTTTTGGTTCTAGTTTTTTTTCATCCTCTTCACTTACCTTACCCTTAAGACTGCTTATTTTCGTTTTTTTTATGAATGAACGCCAACCCTTTTTATCGTGTCCGGTTGGAATAATTAAATTACAATTTTCTCTAACGGGAACTTGAAATTCTTTCTAATTTTTTTAAATTATGCATTTGAAATTTTAACGTTTCGGTCAATTATCATAATTGCGCAGCTGCTTCTTCTATGTAAATATTTTTTTACTTGGGGGTTGTCTTTGAAAGTGTTAAATTATGGCAGGTGTGACGAGTAGAATAAATACCACAACAGTTACCGTTACATTTTTTTAACTAATTACCCGGGCGGTTGGGAACCAAGCGTTTGGGAACGTTTGCATGCTGTTGACCACGAAGACGCACACCCGCACACCTTCGCTACCCTAGAAATGCATGAGTCATTTAAAGACGGCGTCGGGGTGCACCGAGTGCATTCCCTCACATATTTCTCCCTAGGGATCCGTAAGGAATTCTACATCCGTACATCTCTATTACTATAAGTTTATTCCAAAGTAAAAACGAGACCGTTTAGACCTTAGATCAACATAGACCGTGAAGACGGTGGTGCTAAGATTTTCCGTAAATATTACATTTTGAAGGAATACAAATTAACCCGACGACGGTAAATATTGATTTGAATTTTTGTTTATTTAACTCACGGCTTCGGGAAATATTAACCAGGATTCGGATTTATATGCACTTGGAAATAAATAACCCTTAAATATCTCGAGCGTGATATAACGCTTGAATTTATGCTGGAAGTATAAAGAAAAAGACAAATTTCGAATATTTTACGAGAGAAGCTCAGCATCGATGTAAATCGTGAATAAAATTCGGGAAAAATGTGCAAGACTGGCAATTTACAAGAATTGCATGAATTTTTCAAAATGTTTCAATGTTGAATGAAATTATAATAATAATATGTATGATCCGTCCGTCCGGCAAGAGCGACATAAAAAAAGGAGCAGTAGGCTTCCACGAGTAAGTGGCATTCGAGCAGAACAGCATGCAGCGTTTGACTGATTTTGATTAGAAATTAACTTTAATTAGTCTTTCATTAAAAACAGATGATGACATTGGCCCATCAGAACGCACCTTTTCGGTTAGGTTGAAAAATTAGACCGACTAGACTTTCAAATTGAAGTCTTAGAAGAAAATGTTCTGGTCTTTGCCTTTTAATAGTTACGTTTTGTTCAGAAATCCAGTCTCACCCAACTTCAGTTGAAGACTTAAGTTCCAACGTTAATTTGCAGTCAAACGTTTAATTTATAAAACCGGGAGGTCTGGAGGTAAAGCCATGACTAGGGCTGGGCGATATTCAAACATCAATATCGAATATCGATAATTCAAAAACTATCGATAATTTCCATAAGTCGATAACTTCTATTAATCGATATTTGTCGATAATTATCGGAGTAACGAAGTATCGATAATTATCGAAATATCAGTAACTATTGGAATATCAAAAACTATCGAAAAATCGATATATCGATTAATCGAAATTTCAAAAATAAAATATCGTTCTTCGATTAATCGATAACTATCGATATTTATCGATTAATCGATAAAAGGTCCCAGCCCAAGCCATGACCATGGCTTCATGATCCCATGAGCAAGTCCTGGAATTGTTGAGATAGCTAGTAATGCTAACCTAATCCACTCCAGAAACTGAACGAAATATGATCTGATTTCTGGTGCAACTCCCAGTATTTCTTCATTTAGACTGGAAAGAGTCCTAGATTTTGCCATTTCCTGCAAAAACGTTTTTTGGTTATACCGCCAATAGTCGGTCGTCAGAGCCTCGTTTGTATAGTCAGGGTGTACCACGTGAAGGTGAGGTTGACATTTGAGTGTGAGAGGCTATATATTCGCTTGCACACCCCATTAACACCCCTTTAAAACAGCTTCAAAGAAAAAACTTTAATATAACCGTCTTTGTGCTTCGGAGGGCACGTAAAGCCCATTCACCAATCCGGTTTGAGCAACCGTAGAGTCTTAATGCCGACACTTTTCTATTTTCAAAAATAAATATTTTGAGAGTTCTATTTCGATAGTTTTTGATATTCCGATAGTTACTGATATTTCGAGAATTATCGATACTTCGATACTCCGATAATTATCGACAAATATCGATTAATAGAAGTTATAGATTTATGGAAATTATCTATAGTTTTTGAATTATCGATATTCGTTACCGATTTTTGAATATCGCTCAGCCCTCTTCAGGATAGTTTGTTGAACCTAAGGGTTCCGCGGAACCCCATTTATGAACCGCTGCCTTAGAGTCCCCTGCAAAAATCGCATTCTAAGGAAACACACCCATAAGATAACACGGAGAGCAGTCACTGCGACTTCAGTCGCAGAGCCCCAGCCGCAGCTAAGGAATCAATTTAGATGGTCATCTTAAGGTTTCTTAGCTGCGGCTGGAGCTCTGAGCCTGCTCTCTACGCTTTCTTATGATACAATCGCATTCTAAGGAAACACTCCCATAAGAAAGCATGGTTGATATAAAAGTATGAAAGATATGAATCTTTAGCTGCGGCCGGGACTCTGCGACTGAAGTCGCAGTAGATGCTCTCCATGATTTTTTATGAAACTGTTACCTTAGAGTCCCCTGCAAAGATCGCATTCTAAAGAAACATTCTTATAAGAAAGCATGGAAAGCAGTCACTGCGACTTCAGTCGCAGAGCTCCAGCCGCAGCTGAAGAATCACACCTTTAGCTGGGCGAAATTTTCTTCACCAACACTACGGGCTAGTTAAATGTTATGTAAAAGCCGCAGTTAAAAAATCACACCTTAAGCTGGTCATCTTAAGGTTCCTTAGCTACGGCTGGAGCTCTGCGACTGCAGTCGCAGGGACTGCTCTCTACGCTTTCTTACAATGATACAATCACATTCTAAGGAAACACTCTCATACTAAAGCATTGTTGATATAAAAGTATGAAAGATATCTTTATCTTTAGCTGCGGCCGGGACTCAAGTCGCAGAAGATGCTTTACATGCTTTTTTATGAGACTCTTACCTTAGAGTCCTTTGCAAAGATCGCATTCTAGGAAAACAACCCTATAAGAAAGCATGGAAAGCAGTCACTGCGACTTCAGTCGCAGAGCCCCAGCCGCAGCTGGGGAATCACACCTTTAGCTGGGCGAAATTTTCACACCAGAGGATGCTCTCCATGCTTTTTTATGAAACTGTTACCTTAGAGTCCCCTGCAAAGATCGTATTCTTAGGAAACATTCCTATAAGAAAGCATGGAAAGCAGTCACTGCGACTTCAGCCGCAGCTGAGGAATCTCACCTTAAGCTGGTCATCTCTAGGTTCCTTAGCTACGGCTGGAGCTTTGCGACTGCAGTCGCAGTGACTGCTCTCTACGCTTTCTTAAATGATACAATCACATTCTAAAGAAACACCCTCATACGAAAGCACGATTGATATAAAAGTATGAAATATATGAATCTTTAGCTGCGGCTGGGGCTCTGCGACTGAAGTGGCAGTGGATGTTCTCCATGCTTTTTTATGAGACTGTTACCTTAGAGCTGCGGTTCCCAATTAGTAATGACCGCGGAACCCTTGGGCGAAGTAAATTTATTTTTCGCCATTTTGAAATTCTTTTTGGCGGAACCCTTGGATTGTTTCGCCGACCCACCCCATTTGGGAACCGCTGTGTTATGCTTTTTAAGTTAAGATAATAGCAGCCCCTACAGGATAATTAAATTTTAAATGGCCTACACTCGGCCTGCACATTTTTTCAATCAATACAATTATTTATAATTTTTTTTACAAATACAATGAACAAATACATAAATACAATGAACAAATACATAAATACAATGAAAAAATGCATAAATATAATAAAATATTGAGAATTTCGTTGATTCAATGAACATTTTCATTGTACATTTATCAGTTTTTGATTAGGATTCGTGCAAAATTAAAAATTTTTGACTTTGAAAGTTTTGATTAAACATTTATTAATTCAAAGATTGTAGCTTTAACTAAATAGAAGATGGATTTAATTTGAAATAGCATAGACATTGATTTCCAAGGTTGTGCGGCCTGAAGGCCGCATTTATTAGGTAATTCAGCGTTATAATAGGTCAGGCAGCCGGTAGTGAGACTAATGATATCCGGACCCATCGAATTTTAAAATTAACTAATGAAATTCAGATAGTTGAATCCTTAAATTGCAAATATAAAAATAAAATTTTTCCATTGGTTATTTTGATTATTGATAAATTCTGAGAGGTAGCACAGACGTGAAAATCGGCCGAGAGAATTTGGTGTGGCGATGACCAGGTCGGAAAGCTTGTGAGCGTAGATTCTCTTTCTGATGTTGAGATGGCGTATATATGAGTCTGTGTAACCTTTCCGTGGTTTGGATTCCACGTTAAACTGCAACTAACTGATTAGGTGGCGCACTTATCTTGGAGTGAAGGCAGATTGCATTGCAACTACTAAATAACATCTCCATGCGAGACAGCCTATAAAGATGATTCAGAGTACGATTTCTATAAAACGCCAGTTTTTGTTGTTAGTAGTTGTTACCACCAGTAACCAGTACTCGCCAGTAGTTGTTACGTCTAAAAATATATTTAAATTCGAGTTTCTATTATTTCTATAATCCTATTGTATGACTGGTATCTAAAGGTATACAAATTTAGAAAGGTAAAATCTCCCATTTTTTCTCTCTGTTTTTAAGTAAAAGTCGGAAAGTATTCCACTTAAAAAAAAAATGTGGGGCGAATGAAGTCGAAAGTCCATTGGAAATTCACCCTTATTTAGTCAATATTACATTATCAAGGACAATTCTACAAATTCATAACAATTAAAAATTACTCACTTACAGGGGCGGACTAGGTCTTATTTGAGCAGTAAGCTGTGACATTTTGAAGACCCACCTTCTGTAAGGTGACAAATTATTATTTTTCGGCAATCTTTTTTGTAGCTTTTAGATTTATGAGATTTATGAGCATTAATGAGCTCAAATGAAGATTTTTGATATTGAAAAAAAAACCAACACCATATTTAAGGGCCCCCCCATGAGCACGAGCTCTAGGCCATAGTCTAACCAGCCTTACGGTTAATCCGGCCCTGCTCACTGGAAGAGCGATTAACAGACCAATTTTAGTCTAGACTAAGACTGGAACTTTTTATCGATTAATCGATAAATATCGATAGTTATCGATTAATCGAATAACGTTGTTCTATTTTTGAAATATCGATATTTCGATATTTATCGATTTCCATAGTTTTTCATATTCCGAAAGTTATCGATATTTCCATAGTATCGATATTTTTAATTTAGATTATTTTCTTATGTTTTCTAGATTTCCCATTGGTCAATTTTGAAAAAAAAGTTGGGGTTTATTATTTCGATAATTATCCAAATATTGAAATCTATACGTATCGATGCTTGGATTATTATCGATAATTCGATTAATATCGATTAATCGAGGTTATCGATAGTTTTTGAATTATAAATATTCGATATCGATTTTTGAATACCGCCCAACCCTAGTGTAGACCGCTCTGCGGATATCTTTTTGGCAAAAACCTGGTTTCTCCACCTAGTTGTTGCCATCTTAGCTAGTTGGCGGGAAAACCAAAAATAAGCACATTTTTACAAAATTTACAAATCAAACATAAAAAATTCCAGTAGAGAATTTGGGTATAGGACAGTCTCCTCGAGAGTCAACAGTTTGTGTTATTAATAGCTTGAGCATTTAATTTTCCAGGACCAAATGCTTATAAACTCTTCCTATGTATAAAACGGTGACCAATGTTGGGTGTCAAATCCAAAAAAATTTGAGTTTTAATAAAAATAATTTCGAGTTGCTTCTGGTGCTGTTCACAAACTATGCATCCACCTCGAATTAACTTTATTTCCCTTGGGTTAATGCTGGCTTGTGTTTTATCCTTTTGGCAACACTTCGGTATACTTGACAGTGGCGGATCCAGGAGAGGGTGATGGAGACGATTGCCCCCCCCCCCTTAGAGCTCAAAAAACATCAATTCTTACACCGAAAATTTTAATTTAATTATTAAAATACAAAACACTATAAATTTATTTTGTTATTGCTGCTACTTTTTTTTTGAAATTTAATAAATTTTTATTTTGTCCCCCCCCCACATGGTAATTGTCCGGATCCGCTACTGATACCTGGCTTTTCAGTGGCGTATTTAAAAAATGCTTTGGGGGGGGGGCGGATTAGATCAACTATTTTTTAAATCTTGTTAATCCATTCGTGCGCGTCAGTGATAACCGAATAAATAAATAAATAAACAAATAAAAAAAATAATGTAAAATTATTTAAGTTTTAAAACCTCATGGTAAACATTATTTTCATCGGGGAGGACTCCCCCCTCTAAATACGCCACCGTGGCTTTCAACTATTTATCGGTTGGCTCTTTGAATCATAACCAAATTAATTATACTGTTTTTTAGTCTTTTGTTCAGGCGTTAATCGGGGTTTCCCCTCATTTGGAAATTAAAAAACATCTTAAATCTGGGGAACGGTCTACTAAACTAGATATAGTACAATAAAGACAGCTAATCACTAAAGCGTTGCTCCGATTATTATTGTTCCAAATTGATAGATTGTAATTATTAATAATTAATAATTAAAATTTAATCACATTTAAGTTGACATTTCATAATTGATTGTTTGTTACTACGTTTACATGGGATCTGCTGAAGTTGCGAGTGTAAATATAGAATAAAAATAGTAAAGTTATAGTCGAGAAATAGGTCTATAAATAATTTAGAAAAGACCGATTGTCTTCCTGTTAGAAAAGAATCAATTTGAGTTTTTCGTTTCAGGAAACGAAAGTTTTTAAAGTGCAGGTCTCTTAACCTAAGACAACACTGTCTTTGTTAATGAGGCAAAGCCGTAAACCTTTTAACGATTTTCGACACTGCCGCTTTGATTAAATATTTTATGTACACTTCGAGACATTAATCGTCGGCTTTTATTATTTTGGAACACTGACTGTAACAATGCTAGACTTCGATACAAAAGGTAATAAAAGCAAACAGCGCGTGCCCTCCTCCGCCTCCTTTCCTTCGGTAAAGTAATCATGGAATATCAGAGAGCTAACAATGGTGTCGTAAAAGAAGTTACATTCTTTGAAAGTGTAGGAAATAGGTAGGAATATATCGACAAATTCCAATTTGGATATTTTATTGGGAGTCATAAAACGACAGGGTGTTTTGAATAATGGGGTAGCATTGTTTGTTTGGAAAAAATGTTAATGAATACTTTTCATATTGGTTACCTTTTTATTGCAGTTTGAAAATATTTAATGAAGTATAAAACGACATGAGCACGTAAGAGTACTCGAACTCAAGAGCTCAAGTTTAACAACCCGAGCAATTCGAGTACGTGAGCTTTGTCAAACCACTCGAGCTTTCGTCGTCGACTTATAAAACCGAATGCTAAAAACAATTAGATTACAAATTTTTCGAAACCGCCCCCGTAGGCCAATTAATGAAAAAATTTAATGAAGGCCATAATTGCATTACCCAATCGAAAGCTTTTCGCATCTTTTGGCTTTCATTATTTTTTGAGCTTTCAGAGTAAGTAATAGTTTTTTACTGTAATTTTAAAATTTTGCCTCAGGCAACGGCTTTATTATATTTTTAAATTAGAAAATCTAGTCGAGTGCCACTTGGCGACTAAACCAACTTTCATATTTTTATATTTTTTTTCATTTTCTCTTCCGGAAATTCGATGGATTATTCTATCCGCGTTAAAATTTTATTATTTTACATTCGAATGCATGGAAAAATGTTTGACTTGCAAATTTTTCTTGCATTTGGAAAATACCCCGAAAAAAAAGAAACATCCGAAAATAAAAAAATTTTTGTCCCCAATATGGGATATTCCATTGTACTAATTCGCGAATTTTCATGTAGAAAAGGTGTTTTGGCGTTGAAAACCGAAACAAATTAATTTTTCGGTTTTTCCCATTTAATTCATTTTAATTCAGCATTAAATTTATGCAAACTATTTTCTGGAGTTTCGAGAAGCTACTGCTTGCGTTTCAGTTGAGAAATTCTCTATCGAGGCTGAAAACACATACGTTTTGAGTTTATGTTCCCTCAGGAGACCACCCGCGGTTAATTAAGCATAAGCTCACGAATATCATACATTAAGTATTTACTTTGTTGCTGTTTCTATTTTAACAATAGACGTCGGCGTCAATAAAATACTAAGCAAAAATTACTTATTCTCGAGAGTCGTCAATTAGCTTTCAGTTATGTGCCTGACAAGAATTGTTCAAGTCATGTGTCTGCTCAGTTGAGGACGTCGTTCATAAGGGAACACTGAAATATTAGATGTAAACAAGTAAAATTGATAATAAATAATTTATGCATATAAGCAGCAGTATTAAAGCATCACAGACTCCCTAGTCGAATAAAAATAAGACAAGAAAAGATTTTTTCACTTTTGAACAAAATTACTGTGGTACTAGAGGGTACATCAAACCCCCAGACTCACAGAACTAAAAATTTAAAATTGAAATGAAAGATTACAATTAAAATGTTTTAGGCTCAATGAAAAGCATTCGGACCTTTTAACGCTATTGCTATGGTACTGAAGGGTATTCCATACCCCCCAGACCACCCGGATTGACAATTTAAAACTGAAATAAAATTGGCCGAAAAGAACAATTTTCTGCCATGAAGTTTGAATGAAAATGTCTCTCTTATAAAAAAACATCTACATTTATTCTAAGACCTCAGGAGTTTCCTAAGATATTTTCGGATTTTCTAATATTTCTTTAGAATTTTATGTATTTCCTCAGATTTTCTAGAATTCTTTCAAATTTCCGTTTTCTTGTACATCAGATTTTCTCAGCACTTTCACCTTCTGATATCAGTAAAACTACATCAGGATCTTCATGAAATCAATCACAAAACATCCATACAATCCTATTGTTTCTGGAATTGGAGAATCCGGGGATATCGAATACCCCCGAGTGCATCTTGCAGGTATTTATGTTCAAAAAAAAAACTCTTCAGGTCAATGTTTCTTAATATTTTCTAAGATTTCTTCGAATTTCTTAAGATTTTATTGAATTTGATAAGATTCTATTGAATTTCCTAAGATTTTCCCGAATTTCCCGAGGAAATTATTGGTAGATTTCGGTAGAGATGTTCAAATAAAAAACCACATGACTTCTTTGTCAGTTTTATAATGATTGTACAAAAATCTCGTTAATCTATTTGCGCGCGTCATTAATGCGAATGTCCTTTTGGCACGGACAATTGCAACAAAAAATAGGAGGTGCATAACTAGATTTTATAAAAGTCTCAAATACAAAATTTCAACGACCTACCGTATTTGGATTATGAAACATACACACGTCCGTACGTACAGACGTCACAACGAAACTAGTTAAATGAATTCAGAGAAGGTCAAAACGGATATTTCTGTCAAAATCTGGAAACCGAAAAAAAAAACTTCTATTGTTACATGGAAGTAAAAATACATTCCAAGTTCAATATTTTTGAGGGGGGGGGGGTAAAATAAAAATTTTGTTTTTAGCAAAAAATAAACAAAATCGGTATGTCTACCGAAAAATTGTTAAGGTTCTTGAATTTTCAGTAGATTTTTCATAGATTTCGGTAGATTATAAGCAAAATCGGTAGACCTATCAAAAAATTGGCAGATCTGGCAACACTGTTGGGAGTCTGAGATTTTGAAGGCCAGTATTTCTTAAGATTTTTTGAGATTTCCTCGATTGCCTACATTTTTTTGGATTTCTTATATTCTAGCATATCCTAATATTCCTTTTAAATTTTCTAAAATTTCCTACATTTTCCATTTTAATAGATTTTCAATTCTTTAACATTTTCCTCGGATTTTCATGATTTCTTTGGATTTTCAAGATTTCCTACATTTTCTCGGATTTAATATCTCCTAACATTTCCTAAGATTTTTTTTTAGATTTTCTAGCATTTTCCAATTTCTCAAATTTTCAATTTTTCAACATTTTGTCTGATTTTCTAAGATTTCTTAGATTGCATACGTTTACTCGGATTTATTATTCCCTAACTTATCCTAAGATTTATATAGATTTTTTAAAATTTCCTACATTTCCAGCGGTACATTTTCTCGGATTGTAAATTTTCTAACATTTCCTCGGATTTTCCATGATTTTTTTTAGATTTTCTAGATTTCCTATATTTTCTATTTTCTAAGATTTCTTCGAATTTGTTTTTATTGAATTTCTTAAGATTTTGTTGAATTTTTTAAGATTTTCTCAAATTTCTACGGATTTCCTTAAGGAAAAAGGAAAAGAAAATTTTGGTTAAATATTAGATTATAAATTATTGGTAGATTTCGGTAGAGCGTTTTTAGCAGAAGATTTTTTAGCAAAATATAAACGAATAGTTTATTCGTAAACTAAATAATAGTTTTACCAAAAAATTGTTCAAGTTCTTGAATTTTCAGTAGATTTGTCATAGATATTGGTAGATCGTAAGCAATATCTCTAGATTCACCAAAAAAATGGGTAGATCTGGCAATACTGCCGGGAGTCTGGGAGAATATGAAGAGTATTTTTTTAAGATTTTTTGAGATTTTCTAAGATTTCCTCGATTGCCTACATTTTCTCGAATTTATTATTTCCTAACATAAATTAACATTTTTCAGATTTCCTAAAATTTCGTACATTTCCAGTGCTGCATTTCGTCGGATTTTGAAGACATTACCTCGGATTCCGTATGCTTTTTTTGAATTTTCTAGATTTCTTAAGACTTTCTAGATTTTTTAAATTTCCTCGGATTTCTTATATCCTAACAATTTTTTTAGATTTTCTAAACTTTCCTAGATTTCCAGCATTTTCGATTTTCTCAAATTTTCAATTTTCAAACATTTCCTTGAATTCCCTAAGATTTCTTAAGTTATCCTAGATTGTCTACATTTTCTCGGATTTATTATATCCTAACATTTTCTAATTTTTTTTCAAATTTTCTAAATTTTCCTAGATTTATTGCATTTTCGATTTTCTCAAATTTTCAATTTTTGAACAGTTTCTCCGATTTTCAAAGATTTCTTAAGATTTTCTAGGATTTTTTAGATTTTTCAAAATTTCATAGATTTTCAGCATTTTCCAATTTCTCAAATTTTCAATTTTCTACCATTTTCTGGAATTTTCTAACATTTTCTGAAATTTTTTTAAGATTTTTTTAGATTTTTTAATAGTCCCTTGATTGTCTGCATTTTCCATTTTCTCCGATTTTCTAGCATTTCTTCGAATTTCCCAAAGATTTCTTTGGATTTCCTACATATTTTCTAACATTTTCTAAATGTTTTTAAATATTCTAAAATTTCATAGAATTTCCTTGGATTTATTAAAATTTCTCTTTTCTTGTACAGGTAATCTCAGCATTTCCCCAGTATTCCCCTTGAATAATAAGACAACATTATTTTTATAAATTCAATCACGAAACATCTACACAAACGGTTTTTCGCAACAGTTTCTCATGGAATTGTCATTATATGTTATAGAAAAAGGGGGAAGCTCTTAAGATGCTACGTCACTGGAGGAAAACCTGAAATAAAATCTATATTGCAATTTTCCGATCAAAATCTATAATTCAGGTTCAATTTGTTAACAGAACAAAGTTGGTATAAAATTGCACATTGACTATCTGGCCGATGTTGAAAATGACATCATATGACATCTGACGTCACAACTCGCATAATTAATATTAATCTTAAAAATTAACAATTTTTGATGTGCGTGAAGTTAGCCCCCTTTTGTCGAAAACTAAAAATTGTTTTTTTGTATTGTGTTGTATTCAGTTTGTATTGTTTGTATTGTAAATCTTTTTTTCATTTCGCGAAGTATAAAGTTATAAATTGCAAAAAACCATTTTATGCGCTGGCCCCCCTTTTTTGAAAATTTTGAAATTTTTTGTTTGTATTGTGTTGTATTCAATTTGTATTGTTTGTATTGCTAAAATTTAAAGTCCTAAATTTAACATTAGTCGCGTAAATCGGGCAACAAAATTTCGCGCTGGCCCCCCATTTTCGAAAATTTTGAAATTTCTTTTTTGTATTGTGTTATATTCAATTTGTATTATTTGTATTGTTAAAAATTAAAGTCTTAAGTTTAGTATTAACCGAGTAAATAGCAAAACAAAATTTTACTCTGACCCGCTGCTTAGCTGACTCAAAATTTCAAAATTATTTTCGTATTTGTATGCAATTTGTATTGTGTTGCAATGTAACACGTAAAAATTAAATTGTTGACTATTACAACAATGAAGCTACGTCAGAAATTCCCAAATGGGGTTCAGCGAAAAAATCCAAGGCTTCCGCCAAAAAAAATTTCAAAATGGCGAAAAATAAATTTTGCAAATTTTTTTACTTCGTCCAAGGGTTCCGCTGCCAAAACTAATTGTGAACCGCTGCTCCAAGGTAACTGTGTTATATAAAAGCATGGAGAGCATCTACTGCGACTTTAGTCGCAGAGCCCCAACCGCAGCTAAAGATTCATATCTTTCATACTTTTATATCAATCATGCTTTAGTATGAGAGTGTTTCCTTAGAATGTGATTGTATCATTCTAAAAAAGCGTAGAGAGCAGTCCCTGCGACTGCAGTAGCAGAGCTCCAGCCGTAGCTAAGGAACCTTAAGATGACCAGCTTAAGGTGTGATTTTTTAACTGCGGTTTTTACATTACATTTAACTAGCCCGTAGTGTTGGTGAAGAAAATTTCGCCCAGCTAAAGGTGTGATATTCCTCAGCTGCGGCTGGGGCTTTGCGACTGAAGTCGCAGGGACTGCTTTCCATGCCTTCTTATAGGAATGTTTTCTTAGAATGCGATCTTTGCAAGGGACTCTAAGGTAACAGTCTTATAAAAAAGCATGGAGAGCATCCTCTGCGACTTCAGTCGCAGAGTCCCGGCCGCAGCTAAAGATTCGTATCTTTCATACTTTTATATCAACAATGCTTTCTTATGGGAGTGTTTCCTTAGAATGCGATTGTATCATAAGGAAATGTAGAGAGCAGTCACTGCGACTGCAGTTGCAGAGCTCCAGCAGCAGCTAAGGAACCTTAAGATGACCAGATAAAGGTGTGATTCCTTAGCTGCGGCTGGGGCTCTGCGACTGAAGTCGCAGTGACTGCTCTTCATGTTTTCTTATGGCAGTGTTTCGTTAGAATGCGAATTTTGCAGGGGACTTTAAGGCAGCGGTTCCCAAATGGGGTTCCGCGGAATCCTTAGGGGTCCGCGAAAAAATCGAAAGGTTCCGCCAAAAAGAATTTCAAAATGGCGAAAAATAAATTTTTCCAAATTTTTCACTTCGCCCAAGGGTTCCGCGGCCAAAACTAATTGGGAACCGCTGCTCTAAGGTAACTGTCTCTTATAAAAGCATGGAGAGCATCCACTGCGACTTTAGTCGCAGAGCCCCGGCCGCAGCTAAAGATTCATATCTTTCATACTTTTATATCAATCATGCTTTAGTATGAGAGTGTTTCCTTAGAATGTGATTGTATCATTCTAAGAAAGCGTAGAGAGCAGTCCCTGCGACTGCAGTCGCAGAGCTCCAGCCGTAGCTAAGGAACCTTAAGATGACCAGCTTAAGGTGTGATTTTTTAACTGCGGCTTTTACATAACATTTAACTAGCCCGTAGTGTTGGTGAAGAAAATTTCGCCCAGCTAAAGGTGTGATTCTTCAGCTGCGGCTGGAGCTCTGCGACTGAAGTCGCAGTGACTGCTTTCCATGCTTTCTTATAAGAATGTTTCCTTAGAATGCGATCTTTGCAGGGGACTCTAAGGTAACAGTTTCATAAAAAAGCATGGAGAGCATCTACTGCGACTTCAGTCGCAGAGTCCCGGCCGCAGCTAAAGATTCATATCTTTCATACTTTTATATCAATAATGCTTTCTTATGGGAGTGTTTTCTTAGAATGCGATTGTATCATAAGGAAATGTAGAGAGCAGTCACTGCGATTGCAGTTGCAGAGCTCCAGCCGCAGCTAAGGAACCTTAAGATGACCAGCTAAAGGTGTGATTTCTTAGCTGCGGCTGGGGCTCTGCGACTGAAGTCGCAGTGACTGCTCTTCATGTTTTCTTATGGCAGTGTTCCGTTAGAATGCGAATTTTGCAGGGGACTCTAAGGCAGCGGTTCGCAAATGGGGTTCAGCGGAACCCTTAGGGGTCCGCGAAAAAATCCAAGGGTTCCGCCAAAAAGAATTTCAAAATGGCGAAAAATAAATTTTACCAAATTTTTACTTCGCCCAAGGGTTCCGCGGCCAAAACTAATTGGGAACCGCTGATTAATGCACTGCATAGTGTATGGGCACTTGAAAAAGAAGAAATGTTGCTGTATTGTCCCACTAATTTGAAATTCTTAGGTATAGGGACGGACGTTTCGACGCGGACGTTTCGCAAGCCGTTTCGGAACGGAAATATAATTTTTGATAAAGATAAGTAGTGTACCTACATAATTTTATTACTATACAAATAAAATTTGTTTTGAAATATCTAATTGAACAAAATAATGATTGTACGGCAAGAGAGGAGGATTTAATTTTTACGATACAAATTGCATTGCAACACAAACATTTTTTTTCCAACATTTTATTCAAACTTTGCTGACGAATCTTTTTGTGTTTACAGATATCACTCGGTCAGCAGACCATCAACCCTCTTGGAATTTGACTGATATTGGGGTAAGTTGAGAATCATTAATATTTTATTGACAATACATGTTTTTCTCGATTTGTTCTTTCTTTGAGAAATATAAAGTGTTCAAACTTCGCCGTCAATATAAATATACGAACGACAAGATAATATTGGCATTTTTGATGTCGGTAGTGTAAAACGTCGCATATTAAATATTTTGAACTTCGTCTCGAGGACTTCACAAGACGTGCACTTTATTTTAAAGCTTCAGATTATTTCGGCTTCCATTATAATTCATGTTTCAGACATGCAAACGTTAATTTTCAACAAATATAAATTAAGGTGTATCTCAAAACTTGAGTCGAGTTTCGACTTTAATTAAACTAGCTAATCGACTGTTAACGCAAGATTATAACTCTTTGTAGTTTAATTAAGCTTAAATTTAGTACTTTCCGATTGCACCCCGTACACTTTTTTAATTTTTCCGAATCAAACCGGTGTGACCGAGGATTAAATTTTGTTATTATATAAAGTAACGAAATTACGCTTTTGTGATTGTACAAAAAAATCGTTCACCACAAAATTGAATTCGCATTTATAGAATATGTTGTCGAAATTGCGTTTTCCATTGATACGGAAATTTCGATTCCATAAATATTAGATGAAGTAAATTTTTATGTATCGAAATAAAAATCTTTCAATTTCTATTGTTACATCGAAAGAACTTGAGCTGTCGGAGCTTTAATAAAGTAAATTGGAACTGCGAATTTTTATTTGAATTTTTTAAATTAAACAAATAATGCAAAAAAAATTCCTCCTGGCACGTGGCGCCCCAGGCACGTTTTTCACTTATTTTGATCGAAGGAAATATTTTTTTCGAAAAGTTTTCCACGAGGAAAAACTTTCCTTTATCAAAACGAACCAATTAACTTTTCCACTTATCGGCTGCTAAAGTGGATTATCACTTCTCAAACGAGCTCCATTTTCTTTTATTTACTTTTATTTCCGCCTCATATTTCGGATGCGTGCGTGTTTTCTTCTTTTTTTGAATGCAGTCCAGAACGAAGCGTTTGAGAATGTTTTGGATAATCGATTCGGGAATGCGCGCAAGACGTACTGTTCACCCCCATTCCAAATAATATCAAAACTAACTGCCACAGACGCGTGCGACGCTGGATGAGACGCATCGCAGACCGCCTGGCGTCCTGCATCAGCAGTTGCCGGTAAAACTTCGTGCGTTGTTGTGCTGAAAATAAACAAAAACTTTTTTACTCGATCGTGGAATATTTTCAAAAATGAAAATTTTGGAAAATTTTTGCTAAAGGCGTCGCGCGGGATTTTTTTCGGGTGGTTTTTGTGATGTGAAATTAACCTTAGTTTATTGAAGTTTCTTATCTTGGATTTAATATGGTAGGTTTTCATCCCCCATTTCCGGGATATAATAGAATTTTTGAAGTCGGGGCTTAATGTCATTTAAATTATTTTTGTAACTTAGGAAATGCCGAGTGACAAGATGCTAATCTTTCATTCAAATCTGCATAATCCAATATTTTAATGGCATTTACAAAACGATACTTGTTTACGGGGGACTTCGATTAAAATTGTGACAAGTTTTATTGGATTTTGAAATTTAATCCACTATAAGGGAGTTACTACGTTGTATCGCTAACACCGAATATGTTATTTTTTGGTAGTAACCATTAGAAAGTGTCCAAACATTATCGTGTTCCTGATCAAACATTCCGTCATTGATTGATAATAGTTGACGGATATCGAAAACGAAACAAATTACATTACATTTTCTAATCGAAATTTTCGTAAATAATTATACCTAATAAAAAGTAATTATTTCATTTTTCAAAAATTTATGAAAAATTTTTTTTTTGGAAAAGTGAAAAACAGAAATTTGGTTTTCTTTGATTTCCGTCGGGAAAACCTGAAAAGAACAAACGAAGGCCAAGTGATAAAGACACAGTAAAAACGTTTTCTTTGAATCAAAAAAATCATTTTTATTTGAAACAAATAAATTTTGTTTGATTTAAATAAAATATTTTTGTTCAAACAAATATCAAAATAAAATTTTATATATTTTATTGTAGTTTTTTTTTTGATTTAGGTAAATAAATTTTTGTTGGACCAAAAATATTTTATTTAAATTAAACAAAATTTTTTGGATTCCAAGAAAACGCTTTTACTGATGTGTAATATTTTTTCACGAGGCACAAACCTTCCAAAACAGAAAATGTTGGATTTTTTATAATGGGGAAAAGGCGATAAAAGCCTTCCAAAAGTGAAGATTATTAAGAAATATTGATCAGGTCTACCCCCCTGCTCCGGGGGTTTTCCGCTGCTGTTCTAACAATGTCAGTATAAACGTTAACTAAAAATGTACAACAAAGTTACTTTGCGGTATATGTACCACTTAGGAGTTTTTCTGCTTTGAGATGATAATATTACGCGATAAAATGTTTTCAGAGAAAATTTTAATATCTGACAAAGTTTTAAAAAACTTTCCGATTGAAGGAAACTCTGGAAAAACTGTAAATCAAGACTTTTTCATTACGAATTTACTAACCTAAATGATTTTCTCGGGAGGTAAAGTCTCCGCATTAATTAAGAATAAATCAACTTAAAATAAATCAAATAAAATAAAATACGGAGCAAAAGTAAGACTTTTTGTGGCAAAAAAATACTGTTACTTTTTGGGTAGGTCACAGCAATATATTAAATCAAAATTACTTTGCCTATTGGCGATGGCGAAGCAAAAAAGTAGCGAGCTAGTAAAGTACTACTTTAGTTCCGCTAATGGCTGACAGTAAAGTAAAACAACAGTTTTCCAAGTTTTTTCGGTTTCAAGAAAAAAAAATATATAGCAAGGATTTTGTGAGTACCCGAAAAATCTGGTATAACCTACGACTGAGGCATAACAATCCAGCACTCTAACTGCTAGCCTACGACTGTGTTCTATAATTATTTATTATCTATGTCTAGATTTTCGTCTTTTTTTAAAATTTATGGCTGAATTTTTTGTATTGATATTTGAATTTAATACATTTTAAATTCAAATCAAACGATAATGGGGGGGGGGGGTTACTTCAAAATAAAAACAAAAAAGGAAAAAGTTTGACAAGCTCCAAGGCCAGGGACAAACATTTGAAAAAGCTTTAATTAAGCAATAAATTTTTGTATTCGGTTCTCAAGGTCCCTCGCCCCTCCCAAGTGAGATCCAACTCTAAGTTGGGTGTCTACAAAACTAGCGAAAGTGAATTAACTCCGGCTCTGCATTCAGATTATAATATTTCATATTAAATATCAATGGCAATCATAGAAATCAAAATTGCCTAATCAAACTTTCCTAAAAGGTACAAGTAAACATTAAAGTAAAAAAATTTTTTTTTATGGAGAATCGTCAACAGGGGGGGGGGTGAATTTCAAATTCGATAGTTTGGCATAGTGGTGAAGATGTAATACTTTTTATCTTTGCATTAAAATTGCGACAGCAAAAAACAACTGGGGTGTCAACTTAGCATAGTCTTGGCAAAACAAAAACGATTGTGTAAACATGGCTTGTTGATAAGACGGGACAACCAGTTTCATAAGATAACAGACATATTGCCACAGTGCTCTATATCAAATCGTTAATTAGTTAATTTTTATATTTAACCTTGTAAAAGCTTTTTCACCAGTGCGGCTTGTAGTTTTCTATAATAGGGGGGGGGGGCAACGATTACAAATATGAGATCATCGTGTATAATTCTTTGTAAACTACAATTTGAAAAAAAAATGCAATTTTAATCTCCAAACCCTAAGGGTATCCTTTACAATTAGTAAAATACTGAATTCTTTTCTATACATTCCCCCTGGGAATGGGACTGGGAAGAGTAAATATAGTTTCAATTTAATTAAAATCTTATCCTGATTCAAAAAATCAGATTATTGCCTTCAAAACCAGGGTGTCTGAGGAGGGGGGGGGGAGTATGGAATATTCTCCAGTGCACTAGAGCCAGCCAGTTTACCCGGAGATTTAATATAATAAATCACAGTGAATGTATGAAAAATCCTATGAAGCATACAAATTAATAAATTACATAACAAACAATAAATACGTAATATAAACGTTAATTTAACGTTAAAAGTAATAACCACGGATTATTGGGCTTTAAAATTGGGTGTGGGCAACAGTGGCATATTTTTAGAAAATGCTTTCGAGGGGGGCAAATCAAATATTGTTAGAATCTCGTTAATCCATTCGTGCCCGTCAGTGGTAACCGAATGAATAAATAACTAAAAAAATAATAAACAAACAAACAAATAAATAAATAAAAATAATTTAAAATTTAAAACTTCGTAGTAAACATTATTTTTATCAGGGAGGGTTTCGGGGATACAATTCTAGTCATCTTTGGGGGGGGGGGGCAATTGCCCGTCTGTCCCTCTCTAAATACGCTAATGCTGAGGAATATGCATAAAATACCCACCAGTATACTAGCAATTATTGTTCTAGTAACTGCAGTAATTGTAAAAAGAAAAATAATTAAATCCTGTTTTCGACGTCATTGACCGGCTATTGACGTCAACGTTTATTACCGGTGGGTAATCAAGTAAATATTTTTATCTGATTGTAATATTTACGTCTTTGGTCGGTCAATGACGTTAATGGCCAAAATGGATTGGACAATGATGATATTTAGAATAAATACTACATATAAGGAACAGCAAAATGGCGATGCATTTCAACCAGGGACAATTATTTGTCATGCACCCGTTTTTCCGTATAAATGACAACAACTCTGCCTTTTTCAAGGCCTCATAAGTGTACAGGAATGTTAATTTAATTTGGACAAACGCAAACTCATTTTACGGATCTGTGATTTGACGTGCTTGCGCCAGCTAAAACGGCTCAAAGCGCCCGTAGCGTAGCGAAGGGCTGCGTAGGATTCTAATTCGTCTGGAAAACCTGAAAGTCAGGGAATTTATGATTTTTAAGCAAAACTTGGGGAAATTAAGATGTACAGTCAGAGAAAATTGAAAATTATTAAAACTTACAATCTCCGAAATCAAAAGCACAGTGGCTGGGGCACCTGGGGGGTATTCCATACCCCCCAGACCCTCCATTTAGTTTAGACAAAAGCAAATTCATTGTCATGTGGATCTGTGATTTGCCGTGCTTGCACCATCCAAAACGGTCCGAAGCGCCCGTAGCGTAGCGAAAGAGCCTGAAATAAAATATGAAATACCCCCCAGACCTCCCGGTTTTATTGCCCGAAGATTAAAGTGTATGGTGTGTGATGATTGCATTAAGAAAAAAATTGAATTTAATTTAAGACAAACGCAAACTCATTTTACGATGGATTTATGATTTGCCGTGTTTGCGCCAGCTAAAACGGCCCGAAGCGCTCGTAGCATAGCAAAGGGCTGCGTAGGATTCTCATTCGTCTGAAAAACTTGAAATAAAATAGCCGAAAAAGTCAGAGAATTTATGATTTTTCAGCGAAAGTCGGAGAAATTAAGATGTACAGTCAGGGAAAATTGAAAATTATTACAACTTACAATTTCTGAAATCAAAAACTCAGTTACTGGGGTACCTGGGGGGTATTCCATACTCCCCAAACCCCCCGGCTTCAATGATGATTACATTAAGAAGAACATTTAATTTAGACAAAAGCAAACTCATTGTCATGTGGATCTGTGATTTGCCGTGCTTGCACCATCCAAAGCGGCCCGAAGCGCCCGTAGCGTAGCGAAGGGCTGTTTACTAGCTAAAAACATCTCTGAAATCAATGCACCTTGACTGGGAGATCAAGGAAGCCCAAACTCGGCAAAGTACAAAACGTGTGAGACAGCTATCACAAAGAGTAATAAAATATCGAATTTGATAGAATCTGTAGATAAGAAGTTTCATCATTGCCCATCCTCCGTATTGTGCATTAACGTCATTGCCCGGACAATGATGTAAAAATCACATGCAATTTTAAATGTCAACTAAGCTGAGAATTGACGTTACTGTGTGGCCGTTAACGTTAATGGCCGAATTGTCATCATCGACCGTAACAATTCGTATAAAACATTGTATGAGGCGTAAAAATTAAAAATACAATTTTTAAATATTCACACCCAATAAACATATAATATAAACGTTAATTTATCTTTCGAAACCCCAAGGTTTTCCCGTTGATTACTTTTAACGTTAAATTAACGTTTATATTACGTATTTATTGGATTTGAATTTAAAAATTGCGATTTAAATTTTTACGTGTCACAGGATATTTTCAATAGTCACTGCTTGTTATTGTGATAAATAGGTTCTAATAATTTTTTTTTGAACAACAATTACTGGTGCACGGGAGAGTAATTCCCCCTCTCCCTCAGACCTTCTCAGCAGGTTTCATAAACCAATAGCCAGAGTTTTTATTCCAATAAACACGTAATTTAACGTTAAATGTAATAATCGTGTAAAACTTGAGTTTTGAAGATAATTTTACGTTTATATTACGTGTTTTTACAGAATACTAGGCACTGAGAGATACTCCACACCCCCAAACCTCCCAGTGAGGTTTTTCCGAAAAGTTTAAAGTTTTCGATAAGATCTTAAAAGACAAAATTATAATTGCACATAAATTTTACAACTATTTTTTTAATGAAAACAGTTTACTTCTTCTAAATTTAAATAAATTGATTTATTTGAGTGGCTGTTCTGCAACTCTCCAGACCGAATAATTAAAATTTAATGTATAATTTTATTCGGCACTCAATAATTACATTCGCGATTTACCTTTTACCGTTGAAGGCTCTCATGACGCTACAAAATGGAAACAACATGGCGGCTCTCTTACGTACACTTGATGTTGTTTTGAGCTTGATTCTGAATTTTTTTTATTGTAAAACCGCAGTAAAATCATAATTCACAAACTAGAACAGCAAAAGCATGCAAAAGTCCGATTTATAAATAAAACTTTCTATATCAACTATACGTATTAGATTAACTTATTATTTTTCCGCGTGGTGGCGTTGGCTTAAAATCGCGAATGAACATTTACAATAATAATCAATTATCTCTGTTATGGAGATTATGTTGGAAGTAATTTGATATTTATAGCGATGATTTTCTGAACCGCATTTGATTTATCAATACAGGCCTGATGAGATGAGTGCTACTGTTGAGTAGATAGCGTCGAAACGCGTCATCTGTTAAGATAAGTGAATTTATGTCTTAGTGCTACTATCAATCTTATCTGATTCTAACGACATTCTCATGATATACTTTTTCAAATTACTGAAGAGATATCACTAACTCAAAAAATGTAAGTTAACAAGTCAGGCTTTCTCTCGTAAAAATAAAAAAAAAATTTTTTATTAAATTTTCACGAATTTTGTCTCAAAAACTGTAGTTTTAACGTAATTAATAGAGCGGATTATAAATTTGCATATTTGAAAACACCATTAGCAATACAAATCAATTCTTCCTTCAAGCATACGCAAAGTAAACTTCTCAATTCTGCTTTGTCGGTATAAATTAAGAAAATTTTAATAAATCAACAATTTCTCTCTCGGAGCGGAACGCAGCATTCAGGTAGATAAACAGAGTTAAGGCGGCTTACATTTTGTCCCCCCTATCTTCTTGTCTGTACATGCAATTAAAAAAATTTTCTTTTGTTTTATTTCGACTTTTGCTTAAAGATATAAAAAGAACATCACTAAAATGAAAACGAGGAATACAATAAATGTGTCCCAGTTGATAAGTAGTTCATTGGGGGAGTTTTACACTTGCAAGTGTTTTGTTTCACATTTTTCAATTAAAACGCATAACTTTAGTCTTACAAGAGACTTACACATCGGGATCATCTTTGAGGGTTATTTTTAAAATTTCACTCCTGTCCCTTGTCCCTACTCGTAATTCTTAATAGCTACGCCGATGAATTATTATACAAAAAAATATTGTAAAAATAACTAACTAAGTTGGACGAGGTGCAAACGTGATTTTTAAATGGAAATGTGATCTGTCCCACTGTACCCTCCTATTCTCGCTTTTGCCTTAGTGAAATGGTAACCTCGTTATAAAACTTGTTATACATGAATATTATCAAATAAACCTCCCTATGTCTTGCACCCTAATCGTGTTACAATTCCTCCAAAGAAAATCTCTCTCTCTCTCTGCGATCGCTTTAAGTAGGTATAACCAAAAATGTTCGTCAAAAACATACTCGGGTCAAATAATGCTTAGAAATGCGACATAATTAATCAAATGAAAGCAAATTTTGTTTTGGAGTAAACAAATTAATTATATAAATTACACTTCGTGTACGACGAAATTTGTGACGGTTTCCCTTTAGATAAAAGGAAATAGTTTGAGAAGGGACACGTCAAACGAAACGCGTCGGGAGATGTAAACCACTAATCTTACGTGTATGCGGTTATAATTTCGTTTAGGCCCTTTTTGCTTAATTAAAATCGTAAATTATTCAGTACTCCGAGCAAGCACCGTCCCGGGTTAAAAAGTCAAACTCACTCAAAATCCAAAGGCCAATTTATCGTTGACCGACGAGGCAATAAAACGCAAAACAAGCGTAAGACTATCGACTGATGTAAGGGTAAGGAAATTTAGGGAGACCCTAAAAGAAATGGAATGTTTCGAGTCAAACGATGATTTTGATGACGCATACTTAAGATTTTTTTTCTTATCCCACGCAAAATTTAATTAAATTTATTAGATGCTGGAAAATTAGAGCTTTGCATTTAGCATTACACAGAAGATAATTAAACGCTTTGTTTATTTTCAATTGGAAATGGAAAATGCTTCTTTCGTATGGTAATCAACCTTCTACTATTGTTTGCATATCTCCAATTGTTCGGTATTGTTTCGGTTCCTCAGTGTAAATATCGTAACATGCAGAGATACCTAGAGATATTGCGATAGGAATAAGTGACCCAGATATTTGCAAGTTTGTTCATCAAACTGGAAATTATTTTCTTGTCGCTATTGTTCCGGTGCTGATAAAAAAAATCGATTTTTAAATTTGATTGTCCTTGCAGTGGAGCACTGGAAGATGCAAATGTACAATGCATGTCAGTGGCAGATAGATCTAACAGCATCCGAGGAGCTGCATGCAAAATACGAAGTTAATTCTAATGGAGATTAGTTTTCCCTACAGTGAAAAACTTTTAACCCCCACGATACATTACGGTGAATAAACTAACAAAAAGAGAAATTTGCAGTTGTTGTGACGCTTCTGCTATTTTCTATTTTCAAGCTTGAAATTGAGCGCAATTGCTAGCAAAATTTGAATACCTACATCCGAAAGCAGAAAATTACAAAATTACACGAAAAGTATTGACCGATTTCTTTTTACGGGAAGACAAATTTGTAAGTTCAAGTGCACCCTTTGCGTCGTCTTCAGTTAAAAAGCGACTTCCTTCCTAAACTTGAGATAGAGTGGTGATGGAGATTCCGCATATTTTTTGTATCCAAAAGGTTTTTTTCGATTTATTTCCAAAGTTACATTTTTTTGCATAAATAATGGCGATTTAAATAATAAAGATCCTAAAACTTTATCGATAAGCCAAAACGGCATTGGATATCTATCATTTTCGGTTACTTCGTTCACCTTTCCAAAATCAACACAAAGTCTTTATAATTGATCTCTGTTTCTTATTAACTTAACTAAGCATTATTAGGGGATTATGTCATCAATTGCAGTTGTTAAATTAGGATTTGAAAAAAAAACAAGTTTCTGTGGGTTTGCTCAAACTGTTTCTGTGAAATAACCAAGAAATTGATATTTTTACGAAATTTTCATGAATTTAATGAACAAATTCATAAATGCAACGAACTTTTTAACTAAAATGAACAGAACATAAAACCAATCCAATTTGTTGACGTAGTTAAGTATTAAAATTAACTTTCTCATACTTTCGTTGGAGGGGGGGGGGCAAAGCAAAAGCAAATACCGAAAGCACATCTGACATCGTAGCACAAACAATCCGTGAAATAAATCAAGAAAATATAGTCGATTTTTTCTCTCTATTAAGATTAACAATCTAGTCGTCTTTAGATTTAAAATGTTCAGCTGGGTATTCCATACCTCCCAAACCCCCCATTTTAACTTATGGATAACAGTATTACCAGTCGACGTATTAGTAAGTATTAAGTAGGTACATAATTATTTTTATTCGTGTATCATACATTACACAAGGTATTGATGACCTACTCTCCTGTTGGGATACGCCCAAATAAACACAGGAAACATACTGCAATGATACTGATTTTTACTTAAAAACAGAGAGATATTTCAAAAATTTAGACGGAATGCAGTTACGTTGTTGTGTAAAGTTTATTTAAAGAGATCTAAAGGAAGAAAGAAATTAAAGAGAGCACACGTTAAAACTCTTATAAACCGGGGGGTCTGGGGGGTATTCCATATACCCCCCAGTCCATATAATAATCTAATGTAGTACTATAATTACAGTTTTATGTGAACAAAATTAATCTTAATGATATTTTAATAATTTTTAACAATTTAATAAGGTGGATATTTCTTTGTTTTGTTATTAAGGTTTTCAACTCGATTATTATACGCAGATTATGCGACTGCATATCATATTTAACTAAGTGATTCTAAGTTATTCTTAACTAACTAAATTAAAGAACTTATAGTGATCTACAAATTTGGATTGGGAAAAGTAATTCTACTAGACATCAACTATATGTTGTACTGGGGGGTATTCCATACCCCCCAGTATTCCATACCCCCCAGACCCCCCGGTCTATAACAGCATAAATAAAATATAACAGTCTGGTCAGTGCTGGCACTAAAGTGAAATGCAAATTACTTTCATAAAAAAAACTGCTAACTCGGCGATTACTAGCTTGGCACCAGCTGATTTTAGAATTTTTTCCTAACAATTTTTTCAATAAATTTTGAAAAAACCCGAATTATTCTCTACTAAGATTAACATTGTAGTAGTCTTGAGATTTAAAATGTTGTGATGTTAAATCATTCAATAAGACATCGATTATGTTGAGCTGAGGTATTCCATATCTCCCAAACCCCCCATTTTAACTTATGGATAACAGTATTACTAGTCGCCATAGTAGTAAGTGAAGTACATAATTATTCTTAGTCGGCTGTCATGCACTTCGCAGCGTAACGATAACATTCTCTCCCCTGTATCCGGGTACAGTTAGGGTCCGCCCGAATAATTATAGGAAACATACGATACTGCAATGATAATGAGTTTTACTTAAAAACAGAGAGATATTTCAAAAACTTACGTTGTTGTTTAAAGTTTATTTAACCAGATCTGAAAAAAGAAAAAAGTTAGAGAGAGCACACGTTTAAACTATCATACACCGGGGGGTCTGGGGGGTATGGAATACCCCACAGTCCATATAATACAATGTTGTACAATAATAAATTATAGTTAGGACTTATTTGAATAAATTTAACCTTAATAAATTTTTAAGGGCAACTACGAATTAATAAAGTAGAGGTGTCCTTGTTTTAACTCGATTATTCTACGCAAATTATTTGACTGTATATCACTAATTATTCGTAACTAAAATTAATAAACCTAGTGATCTAGAAATATTGATTGGGAAAAATAATTCTACTAGATATCAACTATATATCGTACTGGGGGGTATTCCATACCCCCCAGACCCCCCGGTGCATAACAGCATAAATATAATATAACAGTCTGGTCGGTGTCGGCATTAAAGTGGAATACAAATTGCTTTAATAAAAAACCTACTAACTCGGCGATTACCAACTCATTTTAAGGTGTATCTGAAATTGCCCGTAGCGTAGCGAAGGGCTGCATAGGATTCTCATTCGTCTGTAAAACCTAAAATAAAATACCTGACAAAGTCAGGAAATTTATGATCTTTAAGCGAAAATCGGCGAAATTAAGATTAAATTATTAAAATTTACATATTCTTAAACTAAAAACACAGTTACTGAGGTACTTGGGGGTATTCCATACCCCCCTGACCCCCCGGTGCATAACAGCATAAATATAATATAACAGACTAGCCGGTGTCGGCATTAAAGTGAAATACAAATTGCTTTAATAAAAAAACCTACTAACTCGGCGATTACCAACTTATTTTACGGTGGATCTGGAACTGCCCGTAGCGTAGCGAAGAGCTGCGTAGGATTCTCATTCGTCTGTAAAACCTGAAATAAAATACCTGAAAAGTTAGGAAATTTATGATCTTTAAGTGAAAGTCGGGGAAATTAAGATTAAATTATTAAAATTTACATTTTCTGAAAATGAAAACACAGTTACTGAGGTACCTGGGGGTTATTCCATACCCCCTCGACCCTCCGATCCATAACAGCATAACTATAATATAACAGTCTGATTGGTGTCGGCATTAAAGTGAAATACAAATTGCCTTAATAAAAAACCTACTAACTCGGCGATTGCCAACTCACTTTACGGTGGATCTGAAACGGCCTGTAGCGTAGCGAAGGGCTGGGTAGGAAAAACCTGAAACAGAATACCTGAAAAAGTCAGGGAATTTATGGTTTTTAAGCGAAAGTCAGGGAAATTAAGATTAAATTATTAAAATTTACAATTTCTAAAAGTAAAAACACAGTTACTGAGGTACCTGGAGGGTATTCTATACCCCCCAGACCCCCCGGTCCATAACAGCATAAAAATAATATAACAGACTGGCCGGTGTCGGCATTAAAGTGATAGCACATAGCACGTCTCCATAGCACGGAGACGATCATAAGAAATTTTAGACTCTTTCCGGATTCGAACCGGGTACCTTAGTGTCAGCAGTTATTCAGCTTAAGATTAAATTATTAAAATTTACAATTTCTAAAAGTAAAAACACAGTTACTGAGGTACCTGGAGGGTATTCTATACCCCCCAGACCCCCCGGTCCATAACAGCATAAAAATAATATAACAGACTGGCCGGTGTCGGCATTAAAGTGATAGCACATAGCACGTCTCCATAGCACGGAGACGATCATAAGAAATTTTAGACTCTTTCCGGATTCGAACCGGGTACCTTAGTGTCAGCAGTTATTCAGCTTAAGATTAAATTATTAAAATTTACAATTTCTGAACCTAAAAACAGTTACTGAGGTACCTGGGGGGTATTCCATACCCCCCAGACCCCCGGTCTATAACAGCATAACTATAATATAACAAACTGGCCGGTGTCGGCATTAAAGTGAAATACAAATTGCTTTAATAAAAAACCTACTAACTCGGCGATTTCCAACTCACTTTACTGTGGATCTGAAACGGCCTGTAGCGTAGCGAAGGGCTGCGTAGTAAAAACCTGAAAAAGTCAGGGAATTTATGATTTTTAAGCGAAGTCGGCGAAATTAAGACTAAATTATTAAAATTTACAATTTCTGAAACTAAAACCACAGTTACTGAGGTACCTGGGGGGTATTCCATACCCCCCAGACCCCCCGGTCTATAACAGCATAACTATAATATAACAAACTGGCCGGTGTCGGCATTAAAGTGAAATACAAATTGCTTTAATAAAAAACCTACTAACTCGGCGATTACCTACTCAATTTACGGTGAATCTGAAACGGCCTGTAGCGTAGCGAAGGGTTGCGTAGGAAAAACCTGAAATACAATACATGAAAAAATCAGGGAATTTATGATTTTTAAGCGAAAGTCGGGGAAATTAAGACTAAATTATTAAAATTTACAATTTCTGAAAGTAAAAACACAGTTACTGAGATACCTGGGGGTATTCCATACCCCCCAGACCCCCAGGTCCATAACAGAATAAATATAACAGTCTGGATTTTTTTAATAACCTACCAATTTTTCAATAAATTTTTAAAAAATCCGAAGAAAATTGAAAACTTATTAAAAGCCCTAATTGCCGAGTTGGTAACGCGTCGAATCGGTAGCGCCAAACTGGCAGTGCCTAGCTAGTAACGCCGAGTTGTCCCGGACCGGTTTATATAAAATATTTAAGGAATCAACGCTGGTAATCTAATTGTCATAAATTATAGTTTGTAAAGCCACCGTAGGTAGTCGATTGATTCTAAATTTATTTTTTCCAAACTAAATTGTTAGAAACTTTCTCTTTTAGAAAAACAAAACAGTTGGCCTTGAGACAGTTGGCTATACGACAACTGGCACTGGCGACAAAGGGCCTCGATGACAATTGATCTTTGCGACAATTGACATCATCGGGTTTTTTACTTTTTGTTCTTTTCTGGTAGGCCCCACGTTGGGTGCCAGTGTTACAATTTTGCATCAAAAGTCATACGCAGCTGAAAATTGGGAAACTATTGTAGTTTATAAGGGCAGCTTTCGAGAAATAGGTAAAAGTTTTACGCTTTGATGATCAAAAATTAGGGTCACCGATGAAGAGATAAGCTGGAACCCACGTGATTGCACAATTAAACACTTCCCGTTTTGGTTAGATAAAAGAGTCCTTTGGGAACATTACACCAATAAAAGACTTAATCAAGCTTATGCACACTTATCGAAATCGTACTTCATTATGAACGCGAAATCCTTTAAATATGGAGTTATGCGAGGATAATCCTTTCTGCTCGATTTCAATGGAACTGAATGGCGGAGACGTTCAAACTTCTTTTGTTAAAAAAATATATTTTACAATGCAAACACTTGGAAAGGAATTCTTGTTGTTGTGTATGTTGAAGTGGTAAACAAGCAAATATTGCTCTCACTCGGTATCGAACCTCACACTTCCTAGGCTGTCGTCCTCGATGATTAGCATCTACACTTGAGGCTTATTTACATAAATCGTTTCATTTTACTAGCAAATGAATATTAATTTGCTTTAATAAAAAATGAGAACATTTTGCTTTTTACGTGCTTGCATTATAAATTATTTTTATTAATGGAAGCTTTCACAAACATGTATGCAATTTTTCATTTCCGTAAAAAAATTTAATAGAAAAATTGTAAAAGTAATTCAGTTGCGAAAAGTTAAGGGTTGCTTTTAGGAATAAAAAAATGGGAATTTTTTCCGTCCCACTGCCGATGCAAATGTATTATTACCCTTCCGGATTAAAATTTTTTAAGTCAAAGATTTCGTGCCGAGATAATAAAATTAATTAGCGTCGATTATATTTGACATGAAGATCGATATTAATTGTCAACGTAAATTGTAATAAAAGTTTCCGAGTTTGGTTAAAGCTACCGCTGTATATTTGCTCCAACAATTTCCTTTAGTTGTAATTCCTATTTTCATTTAATTAAAGCTTCGGTAAACTTGTAGTTTTCAAATAGTTAATGTAGAACTAATTTCTTTGTCGAGTATACAGGAGGCGTCTAATTAATTAACTATGGCGGATATTTGTAATTGCGTCAAAAATTTAATAATTTTCAAACTCAAATTACACGCGCGGCGGTCAGTGAAAGGATAATTTCGAGTATACATATATGTATAAATTAAGAAACTAAACAATCCGGTCGATGGACGGAGGGTTTGTTTAATTTGTTACCACAATATTTGCCATGTACCCAAAAGTCACCGCTCTATAATATAATTTTCCTCGTTAAAATTTACTTGTGGTGAAAATTTCTCCGAAATCGATATCTCATTAATATTTTCTTTCTTAATTAAAATTCAACTACCAAAATTTAAATTTAATTTGTAGTCGACGCTATTCGACACGAAAATTCTTAGGCTTCGTTTATGAAAAACCGCTTTTTCATTTAATCTGGAATTTTTCCATCTTCCTTCCTATTTGCAAGTTATCGACCTTATATTTATTTATTTCGGTACTTTTCGGGTTTACATTATTTGATTTAATTCGCGGATTAAACTACAAATCAAAATATTAATTAGGTAAATTCGGCAAAAATGTTTCAGCATCCTCATAGCCCCTTTACTAATACTGTTGCAGTTATTACTATAACCTAATTTGTAGAGTATTGCATCCAAAGCGGGTATATATACCAGTGGCGTAGAGAATTGGATAAACTCTATAAGAGAGGGGAGGTGACCCCTGGCTTCATGACGCTACGCGGACTTCGGGCCGCACGACCTTGGAAATCCATGTAATTCTATAAATTTTGTAAGTTTTGAACAAATCTTGATTTTTCCATTTTTAAAATGAATAAAATGTGTGACGCGCACGAATGGATTAACAAGATTCTTGTCGTTCCAACTGATCTAATACTTAAAAATGTATATTTCAGGTTTTTAGATAAATCCATCATTAAAGAATCAAATCTAGATTCAAGGTTGAATAATGGAACACTGTTCCATCACCTAGTTGGACTGTTCAAAATTTCACCCCTACAGACATTAAAAGAGGGTTGAAATAAAATTGTGTTAGGAGATAAAATAATAATGTTTTGTATCGTCATTGAGAGCTCCCAGCCAAAGCCCTAAATTTCAAATTTCATCAGTTAACAAATTTAAAAAAATATCTAGCAAATTAAAATTTTTAATGCAAATTCTAGGATGAACTCCGCAATTTTCAACCCTCTATGGCGTTCTTTTTACAATATTTCAATATATAGGTATGTAGAAAAAAAGAACAGTGTAGGTACTTGGAGTACAACTGAATGGCTCAAATTGTGCGGCCTGAAGGCCGCAATCGTCTGATGATTTTACATTAGTTAAAAAAATTGAACAATCAAAAGTGCAAAAATACAAGAAAATTTTTTGTATATTAGATTTTCTTTTACGAGAATCTTGAAAGATTTTTCCCGGTTTCCTCCTAAATTGCCTTACGATTTCCTTTCGAAAAATTAATAAAAACAAGCAAAAAACGCTAATTTTTACTTGGATTTCCCTGGAATTTCCTAAAATTTTCCACATTTCTTCATATTTCCTATTCTTAATAGATAATATTAGATTTTCATTTACGAAATTTTTAAAAGATTTTTATGGGTTTCTCCCTGTATTGCCTTCTAATTTCCTTTCGAAAAATTAAGAGAAACAAACAATAAAAGCTAAATTTCCTTGGATTTACCTGGGATTTCTTAAAATTTCCCACATTTTTTCATATTTTCCATTCTTTAAGATTTAAATCTCCTGATATTAATGTAGTTAAACCTCGGAGATCTGGTTATGTACAGCGAATAATAAAAGCTTTTGCACGACCCTACGTTACCAATGTAAGTTGTACGTTTGAGGACTTTTTTTGTCAAATAAATATCGCTTTTACAGGAATACTTATTAGACATTTTATGTTGAAAATTTAATTCTCTACAGTTTTGTATATACTATAAATTTTTTACTTTGTCGCACCGTTTCCGAGTTACAATGGCTTAAAATGTACTCTGTAAATATTGCAATAAAATTCTCGTAAGAGCAATATTTGTTTTTAACCCTTGACCCGAAAGAGGTCAAGGTCAAACAGGTCAAACTCTTTAACAAAAGGTCAAACTTTGATGCGTTTTTTGCTGTTGTGTCTGTTTCGAGGGGGAAATCGTTGTGGAAATTTGGTGTGAAAATGAAGAAAAATCTTAAGAAATCTTACCAAATCTTAAGATATCCAAGGAAATCCGAGGAAATCTTCAGAGATCAAAAAAAAATATAAGAAATCTGAGAAGATCTTGGGAAATCTTAAGAAATCTAAGATCCAGTTTTTCAATTGTGAGTTAACTCAAGTTCAAGGGTTTAACCTACGTTTACGACTACCCTGATGGTCAGAATTTAAAGTTAATCATTGAAATTGGGTTAACTCACAATTGAAAAACTGAGCGTAAGGAAATCTTGGATATCTTAGGAATTCCAAAAAAATTTTAGGAAATAGGAAGTAGTGTAGAAAATTTGAAAGTCATAAGATATTTTTGGAATTTTTAAGAAATCCCAGGTAATCTAAAGAAATCTTAGGAAACCTTAAGATATTCAAGGAAATATGAAGACATTCTAAGAAATCAGAGGAAATTTTAGGAATTCCAAAAAAATTTTAGGAAATAGAAAATCTGAGGTAGCGTAGAAATTCTAGGAAATCTAAGAATTCTTTGGAATTCTTAAGAAATTCTTAGAAATCATAGAAAATTTTAGGAATTCCAATGAAATTTTAGGAAATAGGAAATCTGAGGTAGTGTAGAAAATTCTAAGAAATCCTAAAAAACTATAGAAAATCAGAAACATTTAGATATTCTAGGAAATCATAAGAAATTTTAGGAATTCCTAAGAAATCTAAAGAAATCTTAGGAAACCTTAAGATATTCAGGAAAATCTTAAGATATTCAAGGAAATCCTAAAATATTCAAGGAAATCTTAAGAAATTCTAAGAACCCAGAATTCCAAAGAAATTTTAGGAAATAGGAAGTAGTGTAGAAAATTTGAAAGTCATAAGATATTTTTGGAATTCTTAAGAAATCCCAGGTAATCTAAAGAAATCTTAGAAAATCTTAAGATATTTAAGGAAATCTGAAGACATTCTAAGAAATTAGAGGAAATATTAGGAATTCTTAAGAATTCCAAAAAAATTTTAGGCAATTAGAAAATCTGAGGTAGCGTAGAAATTCTAGGAAATCATAAGAATTCTTTTGGAATTCTTAAGAAATTCTAAGAAATCATAGAAAATTTTAGGAATTCCAATGAAATTTTAGGAAATAGAAAATCTGAGGTAATGTAGAAAATTCTAAGAAATCCTAAAAAAACTATACAAAATCATAGAAAATTTTAGAAATTCTAGGAAATCATAAGAAATTTTAGGAATTCTTAAGAAATCTAAAGAAATCTTAGGAAACCTTTAGATATTCAAGGAAATCTTAAGATATTCAAGGAAATCTTAAGAAATTCTAAGAAATCGTAGGAAATTTTAGGAATTCTTAGGAATTCCAAGGAAAGTTTAAAAAACCTTAGGATATTTTAGACAATTTTATGAAAACTGAGAAACTCCAAGATTTAGACATCCAAAAAGAAATTAAGGAATTCAAGAATATCTTGGGAAATCTTAAGGCATTTTAGGAAAGCTAATTGAAATCCAACGAAATTCAAAAAAATCTTAGAAAATCTAGGAAATCTAAGGAAATTCGAGAAAAACAAGGCTATCTTAGAAAATCCAAAGAAATGTTAGGCAATCTTATTAAATCCAAAGAAATATTAGAAAATTTAAAGAAATCTTAAGATATTCAACGAAATTTTTGGAATTAGGAAATCTGAGGTAGTGTAGAAAATTCTAAGAAAATACAAGAAATTTTAGTAATTCTAAATGAAATCTTAGGAAATCTAAAGAAATATTGGGAAACCTTAAGATATTCAAGGAAATCTTAAGAAATCAGAGGAAATTTAAGAAAATGGAAAATCTGAGGTTATGTAGAACATTCTATGAAATCATACAAAGAATTTTGAAATTCATAGGAAACCTTAAGATATTCAAAAGAATCTTAGGAAACTTTAAGATATTTAAGGAAATCTTAAGAAATCAGAAAATTTTTTAGGAAATAGGAAATCTGAGGTAGTGTAACAAATTCTAGGAAATAATAACATTTTTTTGGAATTTTTAAAAAATCTTAGAAAATCTAAAGAAATCTTAGGAAACCTTAAGATATTCAAGGAAATCTTAAGAAATACGTGAAAATTTTAGTAATTCTTAAGAAATCCTAGGAAAATTTAGGAAATATGAAATCTGACATAATGTAGAAAATTCCAGGAAATTTTAGGAAATCATAATACAATTTAGAAATTCTTAGGAAATCCAAGGAAATTGAAACCTTAGAAAATTTTAGATAATTTTATTAAATTTAGGAAACTTAAGATATACAAGAAAATCTTAAGAAATCCAAAGAAATCTTGGAAAATTTAGAAATCTAAAGAAATTCTAGAAAAACAAGGATATTTTAGGAAATCCAAAGAAAAGCTAGGCAATTTTATAAAATCCAAGAAAATCTTAGTAAATTCTAAGAAATCATAGGAAATTTTAGGAATTCTTATGAATTTCAAGAAAATTTTAGGAAATTGGAAATCTGAGGTAATGTAGTAAATTCTAGGAAATCTGAAGAAATTTTAGAAAATTTTAAGATTTCCTTGAATATCTTAAGTTTCCTAGATTTCATAAAATTGTCTAAAATTTCCTAGTTTCACTTTCCTTGGATTTCCTAAGAATTTCTAAATTGTAGTATGATTTCCTAGAATTTTCGACACAACTTCAGATTTCCTATTTCCTAAAATTTCTAAGAAGAATTCTAAGAAAAATAAGAAAACATAAATAAAATCATAGGAATTCTTAGGAATTTCAAGGAAATTTTAGAAAATAAAAACTCTGAGATAATATAGAAAATTCTTGGAAATCTAAGGAAATCTTAGAAAATCTTAAGAAATCATACGAAATTTTAGGAACTCAAAAAAAATTTTAGGAAATAGGAAATCTAAGGTAGCGTAGAAAATTTTAGAAATCATAAGAAATTGTTGGAATTCTTAACAAATCCGAGAAAATTTTAGGTAGTGTAGAAAATTCTAAGAAATCAAAACATTTTAGAAATTTTTAGGAAATCCAATGAAATCCTAAGTAATCTTCAGATATCCAAGAAAATTTAATGAAATCCGAGAAAATCTTAGGAAATTTTAGGAAATCCAAGGAAATCTAAAGTTATGTTAAGCAATCGTTATTAAATCCAAGGAAATATTAGAAAATCTTAAGGAATTTTAGGAATTCTTAAGAAATCATAGAAAATCGAAAGAAATTTTAGAAAATAGGAAATCTGAGGTAATGTAAAAAATTCTAGGAAATTCGAGAAAATCATAAAAAATTCTTAGAAAATCCAAGAAAATCTTAAGAAATCCGAGAAAATCTTAGGAAAATTTTAAGTAATCTTAGGATTGCAGACAACCTTTCTTTTCTCCTTTTTCTAATGGAAATCTTATCTTATTATGATAGATTCACAATTTTATGGTTGTTTCGAATCATCAATTGCATGTAATCCAATATTAATCAAATGGAAGACGCTTGTGCACCCATTCTGTGGAAAATTTGATGTTCTTCCGTGCATCAAAATTTGTTTCCAATTTAATGAAAAATTTTGAAATATTGTGCTAACGATACAAGCTGATGCTGTGTGCCAACCGCTTTGTATTTGCTTTTCATTAAAAGGGAAACTTTCATGGAACTTCCAAATCAACGGTAAACATGGTATATGTACTATGTTTAATTAGGAACTTACATTGAAGTTGTTCTTCTCGTTTTACCAAGTAAAATCAGCTTGGAAATGCTTTTTATACAGAAAGACGATGTAAGCAATAAAAACTGATGCAAATGCGGCAATGATTAAGCTAAAAAGTTAAAAAAGCAGTCAGGTCCTGGATTTTGATTCGAACTGACACGTCATCAGATAAATACAACGCGGTTAATTAATCGCAACTAGATTAACGGGCTGATGGTATCCGACTGGACATATCGACGATTCTGCAAAAACGAGATTTAATATCCTCTTGGTCAAAGGCCCAAATGCATAGATTTGAAATTAATTTGGGCAAAAAGGTTGGAAATTGCATCCCTTTCAATTTTGTTTGCGTGTTTTCAGTTACGAGGACGTCATGCTTATAACAAAGCAACTTTAATTAAATGTGCATCAAGGGTTTGGTCTTCCGATTAATCATTTTTGAAGGAATTTTAATTTATAACGATCATTTGATTTATTTCCCTTAATGTTTAATCTCGGGATTGTGTAGATAAACTGTTGCTGAAAAAGCTTCTTCCTCTTCACTTAATACCCTTCCATATATTATCTTGTCAAATAACGGAGAAACGGACCGATTACCAAGTGCTTCTCAAAATTAGTTTTATTTGCTTTTAAATTTAAAATCACACCGATATCCGGTTACCTTCCCATTAAGCAGCTTGGACGAAACGCGATAACTCTGCACCCTCGCGTTGCCAATCATCCGCACGGGCAGATTTCCAAAAATCAAAACGAATTCGGAAGACCTCGCACAGTTGATCCCATTAAAGTCAACGACCCTCTCGGGGATTTTTTTCGTTTTAAATTATGCGAAAGGGCAAGCAGTCGGCAGTACTGGCAAATTAATTATTTTCTTGTGTTTCTTCCTAGCTGATTAAATTAACATTATGCGGAGACGTTTATTAGTGGCTAAACGGAAATGGCTCTCAGATTGTGCAGATTACATCTAAAAATTATTGGGTAGAGCGTCTCTGTAAATTTACTAAATGACCAAAATTATGCATGCTGTTACGCTATCATTTCCCATTCCTAAACATAATTTCCTGCCGGCTTCTTGCAATTGTGGAGCATTAATTTGCCATTTAAATTTGCTAAACAATCGCGTTTCTTAATTTAGAATCAACACCACATAATTATTCCGCTAGTTCACCTTGACTTTGCCTAATATTTAATTATTACTTTAAACAACTGAATCTTTTATGAAAACAGAGGTTCGTGAGTTGGGTGGAGTGCGTGGACATAAACCACGGCGCCCGATTAAATCTATCAATAAATACACGGGTTTGTGTCGATATTTTGAAGTTCAAATGCTTTTAATTAAACTTCTAAATGCTCTCATTAATTACAAATTGTTGTAAAGTTGGAAAATTCGGTGAATAATAACGAGAGTTATAGTGCGCACATACAGGGTGGTCACGGTGCGTCTCCTTTCCATCGCGAGGATAAATGACCACTTGACACGAAGTGTTATCAAATTTAGACAGGAAATGGGCTATTCAAGTGGCGAAGTAAGGTTTGATAAACTCAAATCCACCAGTTATCACTTCGATCTAGTTTTAATCTGTTGGTACGACTTCCACGCAAACCAGCTGGGAAAGATGGCAAGAGTTTTTACGATATTCTCGAGAGATATTCTCCTCGGATTTCCTTTCGAAAAGGAAAAGACCGGATTTCGTCAAATTTCCCAGTTTCTCTTTGGGTTTGTCCAAATTTTCCTTAATTTTTACACCAGGTTTTCCTGGACCCCAGGGATTGCCTGTAACCTTGTTTTTAATAGTTGATAACGGCAATCATCAGTCCAGGGGGACCGCGGACTTTACGAGCCCTCCGAAGCACGGAGATGTCATAAGAAAGTTTTAGACTCTCCCCGGATTCCAACCGAGTACCTTAGAGTCAGAGCTGTCCAAAACACTTTGTGAAAGTAATTCAAGGACCAATTACCAAGTAGTACTTTATTAATGCCAAAAGTACTTCAAGTATCAAATACTATATTTTCTTAAAAGTACTTTAATTACTTTAATTACTCAAAGTACTTCAATTACCCAACGGAAATTACTTCAAAATACTGCAATTATTTCAGAAGTACTTCAATTACTTTGAAGTACTTAAAATACCTTCAAGTACTTCAAATACCTTAAAGTACTTCAAATACTTTAAAGTACTTCAATTACCTTAAAAGTACTTCACTTACTCAAATTTTATTAAATCCAATTACTAAATACTCAAGTACCTTTTCATATTACTTCAAGTACCAAGTATTTTTAAATTAGTTTCAAAAGTACTTCAATTAAAGTACTTTTAAGTACTCGAATTACTTTTTGCAAGTCTTGTACTTGAAATACTTTCAACTCTGCTTACAGTCAGCAGTTGTTCAGCTAACCTACTACTAAGACCGTGTCTAAATAATAACGCTTCCGTAACGCTTTCCTGATTGGTTAATTTAAAGTTCCCAACCTAGTGAAATTAAGAATTTCAATGCGGCCTTTCGGCCGCACAACCTTGGCAACGAGTCATTTGAATAAGCAAACTACAAAATAAATAAAAATATAATAAATGAATAAAACACAAAATAAAGCATTTATTTTGTAGTTTGTTCGAATGGCTCGATTGCCAAGGTTGTGCGGCCTAAAGGCCGCACTGAACTTCTCAATTTTACTAAGTTAGCATAACATCAAATTAATCAATCAGTGAAGCGTTACAGATGGACTGTAATGATGATTATGGAAATAATTTTCAAAATTTTAAGGGTCAAGGCCGAATACTTAGATTTTTTTATTGTCGCTGTGTATTTTATTATACACCAAATAGTGCAATTCGTACCCGTAACCGATTTTTGGTTAAAAGTGCGACAGTAGTCTTTGTGGATCGGTTAACCTACTAAGCTCTTTCCAGATTGGTTAATTTGAAGTTCCCAAACTAGTGAAATTGAGAAGTTCAATGCGGCGTTTAGGCCGCCCAACCTTGACAAACGAGTCATTCGAATAAACAATAACTACAAAATAAATAATAAAGTAATAAAAGAATAAAATACAAAATAAAGCATTTATTTTGTAGTTTATTCGAATGGCTTGATTGCCAAGGTTGTGCGGCCTGAAGGCCGCACTGAACCTCTCAATTTCACTAGGTTGGCAACTTCAAATTAACCAATCAAGGAAGCGTTACGGATGGAAGGACAGGCAAGCCTTCTTATTTATACTAATAATTAATTTTAAAATAATTAAAATTTAAGGATAAAGCCCGCATACTTTTCTTTTCCAGTTGATTTTCTAATTATTGCTGTGTATTTTGTTGTACAAGAAATATTGCAATTCGTACCCGTAACCGATTTTTTGTTAGTTTTTGTGGATCCGCTAACCTACTAAGCTATTGACCATTTCTAAATAATAACGCTTTCCTGATTGGTTAATTTAAAGTTGCCAATTTAGTGAAATCAAGAAGTTCAGTGCGGCCTTTAGGCCGCGCAACAATGGCAGTCGAGTCATTCGAATAAACAAACTACAAAATAAATAAAAATATAATAAAATAATAAAACACAAAATAAAGCATTTAATTTGTAGTTTGTTTATTGGAAGGGCTCGATTGCCATTGTTGTGCGGCCTAAATGCCGCACTGCACTTCTCATTTTAACTAGGTTGGGAAATTCAAATTAACCAATCAGGGAAGCGCTTTGAATAGACTGACGCGCAGGCTTCTAATTTGTAGTAATAATAATTTATTTTAAAATAATTTTTGAGATTAATTTATTTTAAGGCTAAAGGCCGCAGAAATCAACACCAAATAGTGCAATTCGCACCCGTAACTGACTATTTGTTAAAAGGACGATAATAGTCTTTCTGATGTTCTACCACTGTCCAGTCATTTTGTTAGATGTTAATTTGACAATTAGTTCTTTAGGTTATTAGAAATGAACGGCAGTGGCGCGTAGCGTGGATTTCTGGTACCCGGGGTAAACACTAAATTTGCCCCCCCCCCTATTTTCGCAATTAAACAAAAAAAGTAGTTCTTATATCAAATTATTAGATATTATTAAAGAGAAATGAGAAATTAATACGCTAGTTGGACAGCTATGGTGCCGCCACCTAGGCGGTGATTTTGTGCATAAATTAGATGAGAATCTGGCCATAATTGAGGAGAAGATGGCGCGGCGTACGCTTTTTTGGGATATCCAACCAATAACGCTAGTTGGACAGATATGGTGCCGCCGCCTAGGCGGTGATTTTGTGCATAAATTAGGTGAGCATCTTGCCATAATTCACCAGAAGATGGCGTGGCGTATGCTTTTTTGGGATATCCAACTGCGTATAAGGATTACTTAATAATAAGGCTAGGATTAGCCAGCTCGGCCATTCCCTGCCGCCCTCCACAGAAGTGCCGCCCGGGGCATTGGCCCCCACTGCACCCTTCCCCGCTTCGCTACTGATGAACGGACCAATCGGATGTTCGTAGCAATAACAATGACAGAAAGAAAGGTGTGGGGAGAAACGAGCTTACGCTAGTTGGACAGCTATGATGCCGCCGCCTAGGCGGTGATTTTGTGCATAAATTAGGTGAGTCTCTGGCCATAATTCACCAGAAGATGGCGTGGCGTTCTTAGAAAATTGCAAGAAATTTTGGAAATCTTAGGAATACTATACCCATGGGATACAGTCCTAGACCCCTAGCAATACTATATAGATAAGCTCGTTTTTGGTTTTTTTACTTTTTCGAAAAGATATCTTTCAGGCAGGGTCGGATTAGGTCTTACTTGCTAGACATTTTGAGGGCCGCCTTGAGTAAGGTGACAAATTATTATTTTTCTGTAACCTTTGTTTTAGCTTAATTTAGATTTAGTAATTTAGAAAAATCACAATAAAATCTATTAGAATTAAGGAAGACAATTTTTTGATGCTGAAGAAAAGCGGAGACAATATTTAAGGGCCCCCAATGAGCTCGGCCTTACGGTTAATCCGACCTTGCTTTCAGGCAATGCAAGGAAATATCTCAAGAATCTCGTAAAAGAAAATCTAGCCTCGATTTTCGATTTTTAACTAACCATAACAAATCTATGTTATCTATTTAACAAACAAAAATCTATGCGGCCTTCAGGCCGCATAACCCGGGCCGGTGCATTGCACTTCATGTAACCCCAACTTTTTTTTCTCGACTAAAGAAACCGTTCGAACCCAAAATTGACCAATGTGAAGTCCAGAAAACATAAGACAATAACCTAAATTAGAAATATCGACAACTATCGGAATATCGATAACTATCGAAAATCGATAACTATCGGAATATCGATAACTATCGGAATATCGAAAAATATGAAAATATCGATTAATCGATGTATTAAAAATAAAATATCGTTCTTCGATTAATCGATAACTATCGATATTTATCGATTAATCGATAAAAGTCCCAGCCCTAGTACCAAGTACTTCCAGTGTTTTTATTCAATAACTAGCAGGTCGAGCGGATTTTCTTGAGATTGAATGATGTGAAAACTCTTTTTTTTAAATCATATAGCAATTTTACTTCAACCTTTTGTTAAAATCGGTAAATGTGAAATTTTGCAAAATTCACCTAGTTGATGTAAAAAGTTCCATTATTCACCTAACAGAAAAATGTATATTTTTCAACAGTAAGTTACTACGACGATTTTTTGTTTATGAAAAAGACTTCGATTGGTACCTCTACTGCATAGTTTGTGCGGCCTGAAGGCCGCACTGACACATTGCTCTTAGTAACTCCAAATTGTTTTTCAGTTGTTTATGTTAGAAATTATGAAAAATATTTTATAAATATAATATGTTTATACAAAATACGTAACATATAGACGTGTTTTTTTTAAATTAATTAAAAATAATTAAACTTCAGCCTTCCAGCTTTTAAGAAAATAATATGTTTTATTCTCAGCAAATATTAATTTTAAACCTCGTTATTCGTACAGTGAGCTTAGAAAAAAAAATTACAAATTAATGTAAAATCCAACCGAGAGAGCGCTCGAAACTTTTTTCTGTTAAATCGAAGCTTGATTGTAATTTTTTATTCAGTTCTTGGGCAGAGTTGTTTGAAAGCTCTGTTTAAAAATTTTCAACAATTCAAAATTTTCCTACAGACGTTCAGTTACTGACAAGCCACAAAAAATACATTTGCTCCGAATAAAGCATTTTATTTTGTTTGAAAACGAAAAAAATAGTTATTAAATTTTGTTAATATTAATTTTGCTGCAGGCAACGGGCGGCACTAAAGTACTAAAACAATTGCTATCGCAAAAAGTGAAACGGCTAACTTTCGATGGTATATTTGTAATTTACGTTCATTTAATTTACGGTCAAGGTAGACATAATAAGGTTTTGATGCAAAAGGAATGCATCCGCATTGGTTGACAAATTCAGCTGTCGCGGTTGCATTGGTAAAATTAGATGGAATTTCTCTAATTAAATCAAAATTGATATTGATTCAAAATTTTAGTAATCAATATTGTTTGCATTTGGTTGTATTCGGCTAATCCAAATTAGATTAGTTCAAATGCTTGTTCACTTTACCTTTTGAATGCTGATCAAATTTAACAAAGAAAATATTTTTCCTTATAATAGCATTTTTAAAGACTGGTCGGTTAGATTTGATAGAATTTTTCTGTTGAAATCATCCGAAGCCGGTAATCCAATTTCAGGCTTTGAGCTTTGTTCAGCCAAGCGGTTTCATTACTTTCACTTGCATTTCAAGGTCAATAGGCCGTATACTTAAATGTATTTTGAGTAAATTAATTTGATTTTAATTCCAAAGTCAAAAAAGCGACACAGGTATTTTCTTGAAATTCGGGGCCGCTTACAGGGGGTGCCCGTAAACAAAATTATTACTAATCCGGTCCTGTACTAAAATTTAATTATTCTTTGTTTTTGTTTTATTTTAAGTTTACACAGGGTAAATGGGGTTGAGAAGCTAGAGATAATTTAGTTTTAGTTGTATTTAAAAGCTCTCAAATTAGATTGGATGGGATTTATTGAATTAAATCAACCATCATATTTCAAGTTAATCAAATTTTAGCCTGCAGGGCTAAGGATTCAAACAAACTATGTTCATGTTTTTGATTGTTTTGTTTTAGTTTTTATGCTGTGTTATTTGCGAATTGGTCACAATTCCAGTTTTATCTTTATTTGCATTTCAAGTTCGTTTAGGTCAGCTCGAGTTTGATTTACTCCAAATTAATATTTCCATTTTTACCAAATTTGACAAAATTTGTCCAACAATACAATCGAATTTGGAATTTATTGGTTCGTCTGTACCTATCTATTCCGATAGTAAACGTTAAAATATAGGGCGGATTGTCCCTATAGCGGAAGAGGGAGATTCATCACCCTGATTGTTTGTGGTTTGTGTGAAGATTGACAGATCAACACTGAATGAAAGTCTTCGATGTGATTCTAATCTGAAGTAGCTGTTTTAGAGCAGAAACGTCGATAAGTAGGGAATTCACCCGCAAAAAAATTTCTATAAAATTACAAACGACTCAAGTGTTATTTTCCAAGTTTCAAAGAGCCAATCTCGACGTGTAGATGATTTTTTAAGCATCAAATTGCCGGTGTTAACTTTTCCAAAGATTACGTTGCAGTTGTATCGAGTTTCAAAGTTGGTTTATCTAAATTACTTTTTAAAGCTTCCTAATGTTTTTCACTCTGGTACGTGAAAATTGGCAAGTTTTTCAATTTGTTCCAAATGCTTTCGTTTGAGCTTTCGGAAAATCAAATTACTGGGTTTGGGAAAGTCAGATGCAGGTTAACATCACGAAGTATCATGTATGCAGATATTGCTCTCGGGATTAAGTGACTTTTAGCACATGCCGATGGCGTTTTAGCCAAGAGCTTTTTATCTAAAGTCGTTTTGGATGATGGGATGGGGCTGCATCGTTGGAGCATAACAAAGTGTCACTGTCAAACGTGTCTGCAAAGTACACACACACGCGCGTCGTGACAGTTTCATGCTACTCATACTTCTTTCGCGCCCTCCAAAAATACCAGTTTCAACTCTCGTGGCGAGCTTTGGGAATTTCAACGTTCAAAGACCCGAAGGTGGATAAGAATGAGAGATTTTATGCGCTCTTGAATTTGCATTTAAACACGGGATGGCGAAACAAGTGTTTTCTAAAGAGTCGTGTATGCAGATTAAGTTATCGCATTTTTAATTATTTCTATAGCCGCTGAGTGAAGCGATCGTGTATTGAAAACACTCAAACATAATTGTATGCACACCCCCTTAAGTACTATGTCCGTAAAGTTAGCCACCGCAGTTTTCAATTAAAAACAATTCATGGAGCTAATGGTTTAAGCGCCTTTCAAAGTCTGAAAGCTTTTAATTTTCTTTTTTTCGTTTTTGGATTTCATTTGTGAAGATTCGCGCATGAATGGATTAACGAGATTCCGAAAATATTTATTCTGCCCCATCCAAAAGTATTTTGCTTACGCCACTGCTTCCACGTGTGTGTATTCGCGATTCACCTTACCGTAGGGGACGCTCGTGACGCTTATGACGAAACATGGCGGCTCAATTACGTACATTTAATGATGTTTTCAGTTTCTATACCAACCATTGTTGTTGTCTTCGGCTATTTTGTATATAATCACTTTGTATGTTTAGTATTTCGCCGGTAATTCACTATTCTGATAATAATTAATTAGTAGGAAGTAATTAGTTAATATTGTTTCAGCATATTATTATAACAAATCAGGTGCAAACAATAAACAAGAATAATTACTAGAAAATAAATTTTATACAAATTAGAATTGCAGAGGTGGATTTAGCTCACGTATTCGCAAACAATAAAAATAACTTAGCACAACATCCAATTCTAATTCAGTTCATGCTTTATGAAAAGGCTTCAGCTCTAAGTGCAATATAGCATAATAATTAAGAGTTTTCCATGTGTATACGCGACTGATGACGACTAATAAATGAGAAATACGTGTCCATCATTCATCCTTAATTGCGCAAAATTTTTAAATTTATAAATGCGTTAACATCAATAATTTAAAGGACCGAACAACACTAGAATTTATCAAATTAAATAAAATAGAACCAAGGTGGAATTTTCAAGGTCGATGCATACGTTATCTAAGCCACGCCCAGTTTTCAAGATTAAGCAGACTATTGGTGGTAAGCCACACACAGTTTCCAAGGTCATTCAACTCAGTAGCTCTAAGCCAGGCTTATAGCCAATAGGATGATTGACCTTGAAAAGTGGGCGTGGCTTATGACCTTGCACTAGTCAAGATGTCAACTATAGTAAACTTCTACATGGTATCCAGTCATTTGGCCAATTTTTTTTGGCCGACAGATTATTTGATCGACCAGCTTTTAGCCGACAGTCATTTGGCCGACAGTTAATTGTCGTAAATCATGCATACCAATATCTGATGGGATTAGGGGCCGTTCATGTATTCAATAAGACATTTTTCCCACTTTTTGACTAATTTTACTAATTTTAGTAATTTTGAAGTAAATTTTACAAAATTTGTAGTAAATTTTACTAAATTTGATATAAAATTTACTATAATTGATGTAATATTTACTTCAAAATTATTACAAAGATTGTTTTTTTCTCTGTGCAGCCTCCCACCAATTTTGAAGTAAATTTTACTAATTTTGAAGTAAATTTTCCTAAATTTGTAGTAAATTTTACTAACTTTGATATAAAATTTACTTTAAAACTATTGTGTTCTTTTCTGTGTACGAACATGCAATAAGTTTTTTTCCAAACACCTCAAGAATCTTGACTTTGCGTCATTTAATTATTAATCTTCAAGCAACAGTTCTACTTTGCTGCCGGCGATGAGAGGCACTAAAGTACTTTACTAGTATATAATATAAATTAAACTAAGAATTTAAGTAGCCCTGACGTTTGCCATAACTTTTTAGTGTTTAAATGGAGTAGGACTCAATTTCCCAGAGTGTGCGGCCCGAAGGCCGCATTAACTCGTAATCTCACAATCTTTTTAGGTTGCTAACTTTTTTTGCATCAATCAGGTATATCTCCAGAATGATTTATCCAATTGAAGTGAAATTTCGTCTAGAATCTGTATAATGCAGACAGCGAATTTGAACAAATTAACACCAAATCAGGGCCGGATTAAGGAATTTTTTTCGGACCCGGTTTGGTCTTGAAGCTAAAAATTTGGAAAATGGAAAGTATACGCAAGAACTGGAATTGATTTTAGGTAATCATTTCACCCTATTATGGGGTAATCAATTACAGGGCCGCATTAGGTCTTACTTGGGCCCCAGGCTGTGATGAGGGCCCACCTTCTGTACGGTGACAAATTGTTATTTTTCGACAACCTTTTTGTTCACAATAAATTCTACAAACAAAATTTTTTGATACTGAAAAAAATCGGGGACCATATTTAAGGGCCCCCAATGAGCTCTGGCCCTAGGCTACAGTCTAACCAGCCTTGCGGTTAATCCGGCCCTCGGAATCATATTGATATTTTACCTATTTATCCCAAAACTTCCTTACATCTTCTAGAGTCTACACTTCTTTCACCAGCAATCCAGAAATCGTCAATTGTAATTCTGAAATCGTGAATTGCAATTCAAAAAACCGTCAGTTGATATTCAGAAATCGTCAAATGAAATTCAGTAACTGTTAAATGATATAAAGCATAAGCCACAGAATTGATGCCCTATAAATTATATTTGACGTTTTCTGAATATCATTTGATGATTTCTGAATATCAAATTACAAATCTCAATTACAATGGACAATTTCTGAATATCAAAATCTGAATTATATGAATTACAATTGACGTTTTCTGAATAGCAGTTGATCTTATCTGAATTACAGCTGGAAAAGGTGAAGACATTTTTTGGTGGGTGTACACTAAATCTCCTTCGTGACTTAGCCCTAGTGTTTTAATGTATTTTGATGAAATTATAACAAACAGTATATCATTTTCTTTTTTTTTGCCGTCTTTCCCTTACCACAAAGGCTTAAAAATTTAAACCCCACGGCTGCTTAAACACCAGATTGAGAAATACCTGGGAGATAGTAAGCTCAGCCGCTTAAAAGAATTGTGTACAAATCTCGTAGGTTGTCCGTAAAAAAGAGATATCCGCGCGAAGATATGGATCGGTTAATGTATGTAGGTTAGTTTATGATTTTTATAGGAATAGGTATAGGATTATTAAGCACTTTGAGTTATCAGGAGAACACCTGTTTTTTACCTACACAGCAAAAATGTTTGGGTGTCTTGAGGTAATTTTTACTTCAATAAATTGAAGTTAATATTAGCCTCACACCAATTTTGAAGTAAATTTTACTAAATTTTATGTAAAATTGACTAAATTTGATATAAAACTTACTTCTATTGATGTAATATTTACTTCAAAATTATTGCAAGTATTGATTTTCTCTGTGTACACAGAGAAACATTTTTGGTGTTTTTAAGTAATTTTTACTATATTAATTGAAGTTCAAATCAGCGTCACAACAATTTTGAAGTAAATTTTACTAAATTTGAAGTAAAATTTACTAAATTTGAAGTAAAATTTACTAAATTTGATATAAAACTTGCCAGGATTATTTTTCTCTCTGTGTATACAGCTTAAGACTAAGCTTAATCCACAAGGATTAAAATACCTAAAGCGGCTGAGTCTATCTATGTCCGAATACCTCAGGAAAGTTTCGGACTCTTCCCGGCTTCGAACTGAAAACCTTCAAGTCAGCAGTTGTTCAGCTAACTTACTAAGCTAATGACTGTTTTCCTATGAGGAGCAATCAGTGAGGGATTTTTGCAAATTTGCTAATCAATTTCTGCCGCCTCTACTGACCTCTGAAATTCGATACCCTAGTTTTTCAAATTATAGCAATAATTAATTAAAACAAAATTAGTAAAATTTACTAAATTTAAATTGTAATATTTGTCGCCTCCTGAAATCTGCCGCCCTAGGCTTACTTGAATTTTTATTTATGTTACATTTCTTATTAGAATTAATTAAAATTTTTGCCGCCTCTAAATGACTGCTGCCTTGCCTTCCTAATGGATAAATCGGTCCTGGGTTGCCTGTTAATATCATAAAATAATTGTGTCAATCCGGGGGGTCTGGGGGGCGTGGAACGCCCTCCAGTGCATTCTTTGTTAATTGTTTCGATGGTAAATATCTCGAAACGTTGATAACTGAATAACTCGTGAAGAAAGAGCAAATAGTGCACTGGAGGGCATTCCATGGCCCCCAGACCCCCCGGATTATTTCTACCCTTTGCGTTTTTAAAAGTTTCTGTTACTATAGCATACGCTGGGGCAGTGGCAGATTTGCAAATTATGATTAATAAAAAAAAATGAGTATAATTTACTAAATTTAAATTGTAATATTTGTCGCCTCCTAAAATCTGCCGCCCTAGGCTTCAGCCTGCTCTGCCTGTAATAAAAGATTTTAGCATTTACAGTAAAAAACTGGGTTTTTTAAAAATATGGGGCATAGAATGCCCTCCAGAGCAATTTAAGGTTTTCTAAGATTATTCCCAAACACTAGCGTATCTAGGGGGGTGGTAGGGGGGAATGCCCCGAGTGGCACATATTTAGGGGCGGAATTTTGCTTCTTTTAGTAAAAAAAAATATTTAAAAAATATTTTAGGGGGGACGTCAGATTTTAAGACCGCCCCGGGCGGCAATAGCTCTAGGTACATCAGTGGAACGTCTTGCGTGTTTATGTAGGTTGTCCCAGGGCTGCTTTAAGATATGTGAGTACCCTAGGCATATTTTTTTGCCTCCCCTTACAATAAAACATTGAAATTATTATACGCTAGTTGAACAGCTATGGTGCCGTCCGCCTAGGCGGTGATTTTGTGCATAAATTAGGTGAGAATCTGGCTATAATTGACCAGAAGATGGCGCGGCGTACGCTTTTTTGGGATATCCAACTAGCGTATTACAGCATATATTTATTAGCAAAAAATGTTAACTCTGAGAGTTACGAACTCACTTGAATTTTTATTTATGTTACATTTATTATTAGAATTAATTAGAATTTTTGCCGCCTCTAAATGACTGCTGCCTTGCCTTCCTAATGGATAAATCGGTCCTGGGTTGCCTGTTAATATCATAAAATAATTGTGTCAATCCGGGGGGTCTGGGGGGCGTGGAACGCCCTCCAGTGCATTCTTTGTTAATTATTTCGATGGCAAATATCTCGAAACGTTGATAACTGAATAACCCGTGAAGAAAGAGCAAATAGTGCACTGGAGGGCATTCCATGCCCCCCCAGACCCCCCGGATTATTTCTACCCTTTGCGTTTTTAAAAGTTTCTGTTACCATAGCATACGCTAGGGCAGTGGCAGATTTGCAAATTATGATTAATAAAAAATAACGAGTAAAATTTACGAAATTTAAATTACTGTCTTATACTGACGCGCATAATGGATTATCGAGATTCCAAAATTAATTTACGTTTCACATTTTAATGAATTGAAAAATACAATAAATGCAGAATTCCAATAATGATAATTTCTAAAACTCAGAAGTGAAGATACCTACACAAGTTTATGTGAAACTTGCAAAGGAAAACTTACAATTACTATCTCATTATGAGAGTTACAGCATTTGAAAAAAAATTTCTGGGTTGAAATTTTCAACAGGAATCTCTATTGAAAGAAGCATGAATAAAAGATGAGTTATTCAATCATGTCCATAAAATGGTTAAGTGCATCTGAATTATCAAACCAATTTAAATGTTTAAACGAAATTGTGTTTTGGTTTGAAAGCTTCCAATTATGTGGTTATCTCATATGTATCCAAAGTAATCGGAAGGTTTTCAAGTAAACGTCTCATTCTTACGCTCCCTCCTGTATAGCAAATACAAACAAATTTCCTCTATTAATATTTACAGAACAAACACGAAAATTAACCCAATTTGGTAGGTTTATTATTTTGGTTTGTTTGATTTATCCTTTCATTATTTGTCTTATTGCGAGATTTTTCAAATAGCAATAAATTTTGGAAAATATCACGTTGATCAAACATAATCCAATTTAATGGTGAAACGAATCTTTGTTTCCACATCAAACGATAGTTTTAATGATTTCTTTGTAAGCTTTTGAACTTGGGCGACCTTTTAGTGTGCCATTATTACAGATTTGCTTTTCTTTTAATATCGCGAAACATTCCGAGCCGGATAATGTTGCATTTTCTTATTATAAGACTTCTTTCAATTATTTCATTGTTAAAAGGGAGATTTCAGGGTTCAATGAATCGCAACGTCGTCGGTGTATGGTCCGCTTTACGAATTTGATTTCGAAAATTGAAATTTCACGTGGGTCGTAAATTTCAACTCGGGATTAATTTTCTAATTTTATTCGCTGTAGCAGTGACAATGGAAATTTGATTATCGCGTGAATTAAGACACGCAATATTTGTTAATTACGTTAACTAAATTGTGGCGGAAGATTTACAGTAATTAAATGCGTTGACAGACAGATATCGCTCGTAATTAAAAGAAAATAGAAGCTTATGGCTGTTCGGACAATACCAGCAACCTTAATTGGTTTTTCAGCACAGTTCAAAAAAAGAACAAGTTTACTTTTTTCCGAAAGTCAACACACTATTTATACCTTTTAATTAAAATTTTAACTAAACACTGTTGGATGTTAATTCAAGTTGAGCTTTTAAATTAAACGTGTGAGGAATTACACCGCTGTTTCATGCGAACGATATCACACAAATTTATTTTTGAATTTATAAACAACCAGAAGTAAATTTAAAAATTTCGAACTTGTCTAAATAGTAATTTTTTAAATTTTAAATTTTTAAAAAACCAGTGACGTGCATGAATAGATTAACGAGATTCCACGCGAGAGTCACAGAATCTCGACAGAAAAAGAGGGGAGTTATCTATCATGATTAATGTAATAGACTCCCTCCTAGAATTAAAATGCCTACTGGTACCGGTTAATTATTTTTAATGTTTCAATGTAAGTTAAATAAAAAATTGCTGATTATTTTTATTCTGCGTCATGAATGTTACCTGATCAGCAAATCCGAAGGCAATTCAATATGACCTCAACTGGTTAGAGAAATAAAACCGGTGATATGCCAATTTTTTTACTATTTAGTTCATCATCATGATCGTTACCCATCTTGAACGTTACAATTGTTGTAGTAACACTCAAGACGTAAGGTAACGAATAATGAATTTACGATGCCCTAATAAGTAATTTTTTCAAATGCAAATGACAATTATTCCAAAGTAAGAGCAGATATTTCGAAAGTTTTACTCTTGTACTAACTAAGAATGTAACGCTCATGACATTAATGTAATGAAAATGTCGATTTCTATGCCTTAAATCAACGCAATAAGAACAGTTATCTGAATGAAGACCTAAATGTCTGAATATATTAAAAAAGTAAAAATTGAAACATTTTTGTACAGTAACGTTCATGATTTTTTTCTGTACTTTGTTCCGAAAAATGTCATTAAATTTAATTGAGACAAATCATCTTGAGAATACAACGGCAGAATAACAAGAATACTATTCACTCGAAAACAAGGTTCGAAACTGGCACTCAAAACCTGAAAAATATTTTTTCTGAAAAAGACAATGACCCCTAAGTAGTACCTACTTCTAAGTTTTCCTAATTTTCTAAGTTTTCCTGATATTTCGTAATGATATTTTGGATTTGGAGTTTGAATATTTGTTTTGAAAAATCTAGTGACATCCTTGTTACAGAATATTCTGTACAATTGTTAAGGTACCGGGGGGTATTCCATAACCCCAGACCCCCCGGTGTGTACTGCAGCGGTTTAGAAGTATTTCTTATGAATAAATCTCAGTCCTAATTATTATTAAAATTTATGACAGATTTTATCAAATTTTTTTAAAAATTTATTTACTGAAAATTTTTTTATTGGCGTAGTAGTTACAGCGTTTAAACATTGGTGCGCTGCTACAGATATAAAAATTTATTTTAATCAAGATAACTCGGAAAAAATCAGTAAATTTGTTTTCAAAAATGTTGTAAAAAAACTTATTGCAGGATATTCTATACAATAGCTGACGTGCTGGGGGGTATTCCATACCCCCCAGACCCCCCGGTGCGTACCGCCGCCATTTAAACATATTTGTTCTGAAAAGTTTACAATTTTGATTATTAAAATTTGTCACAGAACATTCATACTACTTGTCGGTTTTTAAGAACCACGGGAGGGTGGGGGGGGGGGGGTTTAATATAAGAATTCGCCGATAAAATGTTTATTGGCGTAGTAAGTAAATACAGTCTTCAAGCCTTGGTGCTAAAGACGTTCAAATTTTGGAAATTATCGAAATTTATCTAATTTCAAAAGACAAGAAAACTTTTAAATTAATTAAACAAAATTACATGTGTACTGGGAAACCCCCAGACCCCCCGGTTTCTGTAATGAAACATTAAATGCCAATGTTCTGTTATTAATTTTAATAATTTTTTTTTAATTTTTTAATTTTTAATTTTATGAAATAGAAATTTTTTGCTAAATATATCAGAATGGATATGTCTTACAGTCTTACGCATTCGGGGGGGGGGGGGGGGAGATATTTTTATTAAACTTTTATAGCCTACTCTTGAAAAGTTGGTTTCATTTTCTTCGAGAAAAATTACAATATTTAAACCTTACGGTTGCTTAAATCTTTGTTGCTGAGATTATTTTGTCTGGAATCGTACATATCGCGGCAGTACGCACCGGGGGGTCTGGGAGGTATTCTCTTCCTAATTACTTTTTTATTATTAGAATTCATCTAATAGCATCTTATGATGATAATAATGCACATCATGCACTTTTAATGAGAACTTACGAATTCTTACTTCACATTAATCGTGAAAATAGAGAAGTTTCGTGGCATAATTTGGCGCCCAACGTGGGGTGCAAAACTTCTCTGGTTTTACGATATTTGAGACACAGTTCTGAGAGCTCGGATTTTAAAATAACTGATTAACTTAAATGAAACATAAAAATTGAAATAAACGATGGAAAGTTAAATTTGTACCGTTGACTCCTAATGCCGAGTGAAGTAAAAACTTTATTCTGACAAACCAACGACCCTTAACAGAAAGAGTCAGAAAGATTCAAAATAAATGAATTTTGCTCTCCGCCCCCTTGAATTGCCCCCCGGGACAGGTGACCCGGTTTGCCCGCCCCCTAGATCCGGGATTGCAGTTTGTTCTATTAGGTAAGATCGCATGGGGTTGATTTAAAAAGTAGCACGACTACCTTTCGTGGGGTTAGCAGATAAAAGTGAAAAAGGGGAATCTCTGGAGGAATCAGATGTGTTTTCATCATTTTTAGCTTAAGATTTATGCCCGAAGATTTCTTTTTTTTAAAATAAAGTTACTGGTGTACTGGGGGGGTTTTCCATACCCCCCAGACCCCCCGGTTTCTAGAACCAAACATTAAATGTCCAAGTTCTGTTTTTCATTTTATCAAATAGGAATTTTTTGTTATATCATCAGAATGTAGTGCATGTATATGCTTTACAGTTTTACGCATTCGGGGGGGGGGGGGGGGATTTTTATCATACTTTATAGTCTACTCTTGAACAAGAAAAATTACACCATTTAAATCATGCGGTTTGCTTAAATCTTTGTTGCTGAGATTATTTTGGCGGAAATCGTATACACCGCGGCAGTTTTCACTTGGAGGTGTGGGAGGTACTCTGTACCTCATTAATTTTTTGATTATTAGAACTCATCCAATAACATTTCATTGTGAAAATAATGTATAGCAGACGCGGAGGGGGGGAATTGCTGAATAAATCTGGTATACAATTGAAGGGAAATCTGAGGAAATTAGGGAAAATCCTAGAAAATCTAAAAATCTCGGGAAAACTTAGAAAATCATAAAATCTGAATTGACTTTTTTTTAAAGAAATCTTAAGCAATTCAAGAGGAAATCTTTCAAAAATCTGGAAGAAGAAAATTTAGAGTACAAAAATTTGTCTCTTTTTGAGATTTTGGAGAAAATTTAAAGATAGCTATGAGTCACCGCCTTCTCTAAACATAATAATAATTTTTTTTAATCGAAATCTCTTCGAAATAATCTTAAAACCATCGATAGTAGTACGATTAGACCATTTGCAGGTGTGTTTTTAGCTGGAGATGCTATAGCGACAGAAGTATCTATCTTTCATGATAGATCCTTACGACCGAAAATCCATCTACTCTACACATACTTTTTTGAAGATATCTGAGTGTTACAAGAACACTTTTAATGAGGACTCCCGAATGTTCTTCACAGTAATGGTGAAATGGTAAAAGTAGAGAAGTTTCGTTGAACATTTTGGCGCCCAACGTGGGACGCAAAATTTTTACTTGTTTGTTTTTAAGATAATTATTATTGTTAGCTTAAAATTTCAAGACTAACTGACTGAATGAATAATAAAAATTGAAATGAACGATGCAAAGTTGCATTTGTACCGTTGACTCCTGATGCCGAATGAACTATAAACTTTATTCTGACAAACCATCAACCTCTAATTTGGCTAAGTATCCTTATCAAAACATTTTTGTATTTTTTTTATGTCTAAGTGGCAACGTTGGGGTGGGTAAGAAGACGAAGATAAAGGAGAATATAAGGCGAACAAACTATTGAGTCAAATAGAATTATTAATATTATACTAATTAGTTTTATATTACACAGAAAAGTTTAAAGTACATTTTCTTAACGAGAAAGTCAGATTTTGTTTCAACGAAATAGGATTTATTAAACTACTTAAAACTATGTTTTGAAATATAGTATCGCTTGGGACGGGGTGAGATGGGTGAGGGTGAGCCGAGAGTAATCCTTCCCCTAGTGTTACGTTTTCTTGCCCTACTTTTATGTATTAATTTATTATTACTCATGTTTTTCCTTCGTTTAAATTTCCTAAATCTGAAACTGGCGACCTAAAAAAGATGGGGGGGGGGAAGTGGGAAAGGAAATAACGAAACTTACTGGATTAAGCCGACTTTGTATTTAAATAAAATTTATGTTTAATTGTCGGGTGTAAGTACATTTTTTGAGGGTAAAGAATTGTTTAGGACTGAAAACGTTGTCCTTACAGGAAGCGGTGCATTTTAATAAGCCCACTTCGTTGTGCATTGTCATAAAATGTGTTTACATCCACCCTGTTGTTTTATTAGCCCTTATTAAAAAACAAAACAAATTGGATATTTTTCGATCGTTTCGGAAGGTTATTGGCTTCATCAGCACGTCAGCGAGTTAATTTCGTTGTAATGACATATTATAATGGATGTTCCGAATAAAGACAACTTGAAACGTAACAAGTTGTTACATAAAATCTAATTAAATTCCAAAGTTTATTACTAAGTTTGAAGAGAGAGCAATATTAAATTTTCTGGTAAATAAAAAGTAAGAGAATTTCGTCTTCAAATTTTATATCTACGAGTTTATTTGAAATAAGTTAAAAGTTTTTGTCATTTGTTATGCTTTGTTAGTTAAAGAATCAATACGCATAGGAACTTTCCAGTCATTCCTTTATACTATACTACAACCCCTAACAATTTATTTCCTACATTCACATCAACAATTGTATATTTAATGAGTTAGCGTGCCATAGTTTGACTAACAACGTCGATATTATTTTAATGTTAACGAATTTAAGTGTTTTCCTTTTTTATTTTGTAAAATTTTCCTGAAAATTGAAAATTCTATTTCGATTCTTTTATTATGCGCGCAAACATTGCCGGATAAAATCTCGGGAGAAAGCACGAGAATAAAAGCTTATAAACGCATTACCCGCACGAAAAAGTGGATTTGGAAAATCGATTGATTGGATTTTATTTTCCCACTTTACGACCACCCTGTATACTAAAATTAAACACTAGAGTGGTTTCATTTAACAGAATAATCCACTCGTATTTCAAATTGTATTCATAGCTTTGATATGAAACGTTGGTTTTAGCCGACGGAAGATCCGTCTGGAATGACGACATTTCCCTTAATCGGGAAGTGAAATAATGTCATCAACATCGAGCGTTTTGTTGGGATATGAGAACAATAATGACATCAATCGTAGCAAGATGAAGCAGCCAAGTGTAACCCCTACGGGTTCGTCATCGAGGGTTTCCAAAAAGCGCCCTTGCTGCTCGAGGATTCATCTCAACAGCCTCTGGTCCTTATGGTACGGATTTTTCTGTACTATTCTGCAAGCCTACGTTGCGGTCAAGTGCGTCAAGAGAATTTTGGGTGAGTAATTTTTTTCGCCAGAAAATCACACAATAATTTATTTTTATTTTCGTCAGGCTACTCGTTACTTCCATGGCACGACACTTCCTCCATTCCGTCACTTGAACTCAACACTAGTTTGGCCCTAACTGGCTTAGCTGTGCTTCTCCTTCCGATCTTTCTAACATCTGCAGCCTTTAAGGTAAGAAAAAAACCGCTGTTTTTGTTTAAGTAGGTTGAATGAATATAAGTTTTTAAATTTTGATTTTCAAACGACCATAGAATGAAAACCGTTAACTTTTCAAGGTCAATAGCTTAGTGATTTTTTAAAGAGTGCGAAATAATCTACAAAGTAGCTTCTAAGCCTTTATTGTCTAACATCAATGGTTTTTGAGTTATGGATCAAATTCAGTATAAAAATGTCGAAATTACTACTTTATTTTTAAAACAATGTATCTTTCAAACTAAACGCTTTACAAAAATGTGAAAATTTTCTTTGAATAGAAAATTTAAAGGCCTACAACTTTAGTTTAGTAAACTTTTCTAAAAAAACCAACCCATTTCACAGAAAACTCAAAAATAACTCAAAAATTAAATAAAATTAAATTTGAACTACAAAATTATTTGAAAATTCCATTTTTTTTTCAGTTTGCTATCTGAAATTATTTTGTAAAACGTTTGGCATAAAAGAAAAATGGTTTTTCAAAAAAAATTTCAAATTTGTCAACTTTTTGTATACATAATTTTGTTTGTAATTCCAAAACCGTTGATTTTAGACAATAAATGGTTAGAATCAAGTTTGCAGATAATTTCGTGCCGATTAAAAACTAAATGTCATTTTCATTAAAAAATAAATAGTTTTGGTGCTAGAATCATTTAACGACTAAATTAATTTATTAGTTCTGTTCCGCCACTGTTCTGCCGTTTTATCAGATAAAATTTGGAATTTATAACTATCACTTTTTCAGTTAGGGCTACTGTTACAGCTATAAATCGTTTAGCTTTAGATTAATAATATCCACTTGTGTATTGAGAACTAGATTTCCAAGGTTGTGCGGCCTGAAGGCCGCACTGACCTGTCCCTATACAAAATAATATGATATTCATTCCAAATATAAATAAGCCAGCAGAGAAAAATGAGACAGCACCCCCACCACTTTCTAAACCTTCTCCGTTCGCTCAAGGTCGTCTTTTTCAAGATCAGTGACGTACACACGCCACTGACCTTGAAAACAACACCGTTGTATACCGCGGTGTAACATTATAAAGCTTTTCAAAAACAGTGGGGTGCGTACGCCGCTGACATTAATTTTTAAGTTAATGTATCAATTGCATAAATAATTATCTTTCTGACCCCCACGTTCTAGGGTGCCAATTAATATGAATTTTATTAAACCAACAAAGATACAAAAAATTCAAAAAAATTTAAATTCCACTAAAATCACCAATGATCACTAATATTTTTCACTAAGATTTTTCTATGAGGGACCCGAGAGACACCCACAGTTCAAAGTCATTAAGGATGAAAGTCCTTCCCCCCCTCCACTTTTGGTAACACAGAGAAAAAAACAATTCTCGCAATAATTTGGAAGTAAATATTACATCAATTTTATCAAATTAAGTCAAATTTACTTCAAAATTAGTAAAATTTACTGCAAAATTGGTGTGAGGCTGATTTGAACTTCAATTGAAGTAAAAATTACTTCAATTTTTTCTCTATGAAAGCTCGAGCTACTTGCCTAACTCTCCCATTTATTCAGAACACACAGAGAAAAATTTTTGGTGTTTTGAAGTAATTTTTACTATAATTGAAGTAATTTTTACTATAAATGAAGTAATTTTTACTATAATTGAAGTAAATTTTACTAAATTGCGAGGATTGGTTTTTTCTCTGTGTAGTATCCGAATTGAGAAGCAACTTACACCGGACGGGTAAGATGGTTCGGTAAACCCCCTGGCCAGCATGTATAGGCAACCACCTTTATTACGTTTCCAACTCCGTGAAGCCCCAGTCTCTGGCAATACCAGTGAATTTCCCACGAGGAAAGGCAGTAGGTACAAGCCAGTTCCACCTTTTCCACCAGTAATTTAGAAATCGTCAACTGGAATTCATATTTGACAATGGATATTCCGAAATCGTCAATTATTGTAATTCAGATTTGTCAACTGATATTCAGAAATCGTTAATTGTAATTCAGGTTTGTGAAATGATTTTCAAAAATCGTCAAAAAATGATATTCAGAAACCGTCAACTGTAGTCCGGATTTGCCAACTGATATTCAGAAATCGTCAATTATAATTGAGAAATCGTCAGTTGATATTCAGAAATCGTCAATTGTAATTCAGATTTGTGAAATGATTTTCAGAAACCGTCAAATGATATTCAGAAACCGTCAACTGTAGTCCGGATTTGCCAACTGATATTCAGAAATCGTCAATTATAATTGAGAAATCGTCAGTTGATATTGACAATTTTTAAATATCAGTTGACAAATCTGAACTACAGTTGACGGTTTCTGAATATCATTTGACAGTTTCTGAATATTATTTGATAGTTTCTGAATATCATTTGATGGTTTCTGAATATCACTTGATAAATCTGAATTACAATTGACGATTTCTGAATATCAATTGGCATATCTGAATTACAATTGACGTTTTCTGAACAGCAGTTAATCTTTCCTGAATTATAGCTGCAAAAGGTGTAGACCCCACGGTTGCTTAAGTCGGATTGGAGAATGCCTAACCTTGATGTGTAACCTTAATAGTTGATGGCGGCAATCATCAACCCAAGGGGACCGCCGGCTTTACGTCTCCAAAGCATGGAGATGGCCATATGAAAGTTTTAGACTCTTCCCGGATTCGAAGCGAGTACCTTAGTCAGCAGTTGTTCGGTTAACCTACTAAGTTAATGACAACCTTATTTTAAGTTACCAACCTAAAAAATTTATGATTGAGCAGCCATTAGTCTGTACGACTAATTGAAAAACAGTTGAACTGTAGTGGTGCAACCTAGAGTGGGCTGTGGAGGCTGGATCCTTCTTCTCAGCAGTAGATTTAACTTAAGTTGTGGGAACTTTTTTAAAGCGGAAGTTCTTTTAGGTCGCTCAAAAGATGTAAACAAATATAATTCAGCTTCCCCCTATATTAAAGTTAATTTATGGTTGTCTTGGCCAACAGCCGTCTGACCTCATAGTTTCTTATAAAAGAAGCCATGTCTGTTCTTCTGTAAAGCACATTCGATTGCTTAATTCATACTTATGAATTTAGTGCGGTCTTCAGACCGCACAACTCAGGTAATCAAGAGTATTATTATAAAAAGGGCAACCCTATTCTAATTTTTTCTGCCCTGATGGTACTGCTCATCGTATTGGTTAATCTGTGCATGACGATGAGAAATCTCTAGCCTACTTCTACGATTTGCGATTAACATTAAGCGAACGCCACCACGCGGAACAATATTGAGTTAATCTAATACGTATAATTGGTATAGAAAGTGTGCGTAATTGGGCCGCCATATTGTTGACATTTGGTTACTTTTTGGATATGTATTGTGAAAGAAGTATCTACATTTGATAGTTCTAATCTTGACTTGAAAAATAAAAATGTTGTTGTGGTTTTCAGATCGGAAATCTGGCTAACGACGGTTTCAAATTGGGTATTCAGCTCAGCACTTGTAGCCGAGAACCACCGTCCGAGATTTTGGGCTCAAACGGAGGTTGCAGTTTATGGAAACATGGAGGACCGACCGCGCCGTTCGTTCACTTAATCATCGCTTTTTGTCTGCTCCTTCCGAAACTACTCATGGAAGCGCGGCTCATCGAGGCTCAACTCATACCGCAAGGTAGGATTTTTATTTTCTTTTATGATAAAATTTTACGCGTTGGTGGTCGGATAAGACGGACAGTCGGGAACCTGAATACGCACCCGGATTTTCCACACAGATGCTTGAAAATCACTTGGGGGAATTTTATTTGTGTGCGAACGCAACTCATCGATTTTTGTGTCATCGATGCGAACTTTTATTTATTTTGAAATGTTAAATAAGATGGAAATTTTTGATTACCTCACATGGCGCGACTTAACGAAACAGTTGGGTTTAAGTGAGCGGAAAGCTCGACTTATCGGGATTTTGCACTTGTACCACTGAAAACTTTGTTTGTATCAGTGAAATTCCATGTCGAAGTCAGCGTATGTCGCGGAAATTGCATTAATTTTGTATTACCTTGGCTGTGATTTATTCTTTGGGGTGCATTTTAACCAGCTCACATGTTGTCCGTTAAATTTTAAAGTTCAACAAAAAACAAAAAGGATTTATTTCTCAGGGTGTGAAAAAAAATTGTAACCAAGCTTGAATGGTAAATGTTGGCCCGTTTACGCGTATTTAAGTTGGAACAGCTAAGTGATCGTAAATTGAATTCAAAATTCATTTGCATAATTATGCTTCGAAAATTCGGCTCGGTTATCGGCGTTCGCGGAACCAAAATAATTAATTCGATTATCGATAGCTTGAGAGAAAAGCAAACTCGAAATGTTGGTTCGGTACTTAATAAAGCGCATTCACTTCATTAATTTTACCTTAGAATTTTGAAACTTTAACCCTGTAAACGTTCATTATTTTTTAATATCCACATCAAGTTGCGTTCCCTTACAAAATTTAGCAATTTAAATCAGATACGCGCCCTTAAATGGAAGTTTAATGATAAACATACTTTCGTAACGACGTCCATAAAAGAATCGTTTTGCCTCAAATATCGCGCTCGGATACAAGAAAAAATTAGAGTTCGCTCCTAGGAAGTCCTAGGGACTGCAATTCCGGAGCTTAGAGAGGTTCTAATTTTGAAAGAATAAACCTTAATTAATTTATTGACTTGTTCAGACTAAACCAGAGTTTACGACTCAAACTCCGAGATTTAATAAGAAATTTTGTTTACATCCCTTAAATAAATGCAAGAACAAATGAGAGACGTGCAATTGTCGGTAGTGACTGGCGTCGGCGAAGGAGAAAATGCAAATATCTGTTCGTGTAGTCTGATGTCCTTTTTATTTCTTTCGCCAGCTGCCTAAAATTGCATCGCTGCTGGAGAGCGTTGTCGAGTGCTGGGGATAAAAGTTACAAACTCTAATTATGTAAGATTTTGCAATATGAAATGTGTGTTCAACTGAAAACCACTTGATAAGTTTTAGAAATCTTCGAGTTTATTGAACTCGATTCTCATCCCACGGGAACTCGCTGAATATTCTAGTTAAGCTTTTCATTTCGCGAGATGTAACGGATTTATTTTTAAATACGTTCGTGTTATCAAACAGTTTACTTTTGATATCATCCTCTGATAAGCTGTTGCTGAAACAAGCAAAAAATAAAAAACAAAAGCGAATCAAGACAGGTTTCTTTGAAATTCTAGCTCACCACGATTCAGGCACAGCTACTCTCGCGATTCGGCAATCACTCTTTCATTGTGTGGTCCCATGAAAATCAGCAGCATCACTTGATCGATAAAAAAAAGAGAACATCTTGAAAACTACTCAAAACACTAGTACTCTCTCTTAAACAACCTGTACTCCCCCCCCCCTTTTAATGCAAAATTTACATTAGATTAGGCTTGGGTTAGGTTACAAGCCCAGACTAAACCGACTGGCAAGGGAACAGCTAGTCGAACCGTTGAACGGGCAGCTTCTGTAGTTGTCTTTCGTCATTTCGCCAAGTACATAGGCGATATACAAAAATCGATATCGAATATCGATAATTCAAAAACTATCGATAATTTTCGATTAATCGATATTTGTTGTTTATCGATAACTATCGATATTTATTGATTAATCGATAAAGGGTCCCAGACGTAGTGATGCATCCTTTGTTCATTTATTGATCGTCATAATTTAAGCTGCATCCAACGACGTACCGGTAGCTCAGCAGAAACATCCATAGTAGTAAGTCCTATCATCGTTGACGTGGAATCCAAACCGCGGCACTTGCCAAAGGTGTGAGGTGTCACGACCGGCACTCGAACGCGGATACCTCTATTCAATATAATCAAAGCTCTGATCAACCCAACCGACTTCGCTATTTGAATTTTGCTCCATTCTGTGAACGGTATGTATACCCGACGTACATAGTTGCAGAAAGGCATTTTAATGGCAGAGCCAGCGGAAACTATATTGAAAATTTTCAACTGTTAAATTAAAAGAAAAACCTTAAATTTAGTTTAAATTGAGTTTCTTTAATTACAGCCGAACTTCTACGTAAAATCGAACTCGAATCCCGCGATCGATTTTCGAATTCCTCCTCTTGCATGAGTTACAAGAATTCCCGCTTTTTTAAACTAATAAGTAGTAGTTTAAAAATCGCGAACAACATTGAAACATCTAACTCGTTAGGCTAATAGTACAATGACATTTTTAATTTTGTCAACGCCCAGATTTTCACGAAGTTCCGAAAGTTCATTCAAAAGGGTTTAAAGCAGAGAGAGAAATAGTTAAATTGTTATGGACCGGGGGGTCTGGGGGGTATGGAATACCCCCCAGTCAATATAATATAATGCGGTACAATAATTACAGTTTGGATTTATTTCAACAAAATTAATCATAATGATATTTTAATAATTTTGAACCAATCAATAAGGTCGAGGTTTCTTTGTTTTGTTATTAAGGTTTTTCAACTCGATTATTATACGCAAATTATGCGACTGTACATCAATAATAATTATTTCTAACTAATGAGATTAAAGAACCTATAGTGATCTACACCTTTATCACCAGTAATTCAGAAAAGATCAGCTGCTATTCAGAAAACGTCAATTGTAATTAAGATTTGTCAACTGATATTCAGAAATCGTGAATTGTAATATCATTTGACAAATCTGAATTACAATTAACGATTTCTGAATTACTGGTTGAAAAGGTGTGGAAATTTGGATTATGAAAAAGAATTCTACTAGACATCAACTATAATATATCGTGCTGGGGGGTATTCCATACCCCCCAGACCCCCCGGTTCATAACAGCGTAAATATAATATAACAGTCTGGTCACTGCAGGCACTAAAGTAAAATACAAATTACTTTCATAAAAATCTGATGTGGCCATCGCATAACTTTCCGATCCCCCTGGGTTGATGATTTGTCCTCATCAACAAAAATCCAGGGTTACGGGCACATCTGAGGCGAGCCCAGCAAGCTGCCTCAGATGTAAAGCAATGAATATGCTCACAGACTTGGGACTTCGGCTCTGTCTTCGATAGAGAACGACCCCTAGCCTAAAAGTGGAAGAAGAAGAAGAAACAGTTAAATTACTATGCGATCCATCGATATTTATCGATATTCCGATAGTTATGTATCTATATTCTGATAGTTATCGATATTTTGATAGTTTCGATATTTCTAATTTAGGAGGTTTGTCTTATGTTTTCTGGACTTCCCGTTTTCTTTATTCGACAAAAATAAGTTGGGTTTATTATTTTGATAATTCGATAATTATCGATTGATACTCCGATAATTATCGACAAATATCGATTAATCGAAGTTATCGATTGAAATTATCGATATTCGATATCGATTTTTGAATATCACCCAGTCCTAGTCAGCACCTTGACTCTAAGGTAAATGTAACAATTGTTACATTACCACAGTCGAATCAAGAATTCCACGTCAAAGCATTGAAGACAAAACACCGAAAACAAAAACACTAAATGAAACAAAATCGTTGTTTTTGTTTTCAGTGTTTTTGGTTTTCGGTGATTTTGTTTTCGTTGTTTTTGTTTCGGTGATTTTGTTTTTGTTGTTTTTGTTTCGGTGTTTTTGGTTTTCGGTGATTTTGTTTTCGTTGTTTTTGTTTTCGGTGATTTTGTTTTCGTTGTTTTTGTTTCGGTGATTTTGTTTTCGGTGATTTTGTTTTTGTTGTTTTTGTTTCGGTGTTTTGACGTGATGCTTCTCTCGAAAGTGATGTCACCGGTGTTTTCGGTGTTTTTGTTTTCAGTGTTTTTGGTTTTCGATGATTTTGTTTTCGGTGATTCTGTTTTCGTTGTTTTTGTTTCGGTGATTTTGTTGTTTTTGTTTCGGTATTTTGAAGTGATACTTCTCTCAAAAGTGATGTCACCGCAGCACAGATGTCATTACAGTCGCAGCCAAGGTTTTTATTATCTCTACTGGGGCGGTATTGTAAAGGAAATATTCAGAATGTTTATGGAATGGAAATATTAGAAATGTTGATCTAATTAGAGAGTTGATTTTTCGATTGAAAACGTTTTAATTCGCATAGAGCAATACGTGCTACTAATTCACACAATTGTACAGAAAAGGTACGCAATTGTGTAATTTTTTTGCACAATTGTGTGGATTGACGATGCGCACTTGATTGGTGTGGAATAAATAAAATAGTGTAAATAGTTAAAATATCGTCTTTTACTTGTGCTTACCGCTTTTGTTTGTCTTTTCTGGCATGACAAAGTTGATAGTTTTGGAAACAAGAAATTTTCTACTCAAAGGGTTGGATTAATTGTAGGTGAAAAAGTTAATGAAGCTGTAGCCACTAATGCCGACAAAAGTAAGGGTCCATTCCGAAACATTAAGCTTCACACAAGAATAAATTGCAAAAATTTGTTTTCTATTGCTTTCTTTTAATTCGAATTTTTCATCCAAATCACGAAACCGCTAAGTTAAAAAAAGTAGCATAAAAGTTTGAGAAATTGCGACAGGTACGTGTTCCGCCTGCGATATTAAATTTCTAACAATTATCTCTTGTTTAGTAGTACAGTTGACAGTAACTTAATAATGGTTTACTTGAAACCTTCCTAACCAACAGTCTTCCACAATGGCTTCGTTATCTCGCTATAAGTTAAGTCGGCCATCATTTTAATATCGGAACTAAACTTGCTTAATAAAACTTCATCTTCGATTGTTCCACTTTCTGTTCCAAGTTAATTGTGTAAGATGAAAATTTATTAGCCATCTACAGGGTGTTGCCCATATCCTACCGCCTACGTAATTTTTTTTACTTCCGGGTTCAAAGTTCGCTCTAGTACATGGTGTCAGGGGAAAATTTAAAAGACGTCGATTAATTATAAGTCCGGCAGGAAACTTTAATCATTAATTATTAGAAAAAGCTTCCTATGATAAAAAGGCAGCTTTCAACATGATTCGCCCTAATAATTAATGTTTTACTTGGCACAATACGCAGATAACTTAAGCCCGTTCCATTAAAACCGACCATATTATATTAACAAAAAGGGAAGTTTTGAATGTGTCGTGCATTCGCTTGCAGTTATCGCAAAAAAATACGACTCGAACGTGATTCGGAATATCGTTCTCTCGGATTAATCGCGATTTATCACTCCAAATTTGCACATTTGCAAACGTAATTTAAAAATCTGCGACAGTTTCGATTCCAGTTTTTCTCTTTTTTCGACAAGCTCATCTTTCGAAGTTACTAAAAGCTTTTTGAATTTTTAATAAACTTTCCGTATTTAAGTTTAAATACTTGTAGGTATAAACAGGATCCTTTAAAATTTAACCATGCGGAAAGTTTTTACTTTACACTCGACAGCTTTATTTGAAGGGACTTACAGCCACCTGATTTTCACCTCGTTATCAATTTAAATCTGCATTTAAAATTAAGAGTCGTAAAATATTTACAAGTCATTAATTACTTCCTTTCGTTGAACAGAAACGTAACTTTTACGTTGAGTCCCATGTCGGGCGCCAAAAAAAAAAAGTTTATTCGAGTGGATCTAAAAAACTAGCCGAGTAAGCCGTTTGTGTAACGAAAGAATTAACAAGCTCACGTCACTCACACAGCAAGATTTAAAAAATCACGGAGCTTCGTAATTAAAAGTTTTCTTAATTAACTCGCCCAAGTCTTCAGGAATAAAATGTTAACCCTGTTGTTCTGTTTTGTTATCTGGTTAGCTTAATTAAGTCTAAAAAATCGGTAATTGGTTTATTAAAATTAATTTAACGTCCGGAAGTTCGTGCATTTTTCCCGTTAAATTATTAACGTAATTAAAAGTAGTATTGAGTGCCCCTCTTTTACGATTGTTGGCGAGATGAAATGTGAGAAGAAAGTTATTATTACGCGACTTGGATTTAAATTGGAATGTCTTTAGATTGAACGTAATTGAATTTGGCTCGAACGATTTTTATTTAATTTCGCTGTTTTATTTATTCCTTTTCGCATACTATACCGGGGTCGCTTTGCAATTAATTGCATGACCCGTCAAACCTCCCACCAATTTTTAATTTTTATTTTTAGTTATTGTTTTTATTTTTATTTACAAAATACTCCGCACCAAAAGTGTCACGATGAATTTTTACGGATTAGTTATTACTTATTAGTATATTATTATGATAGCCTAGGGGCTATGCCTAGGGAAACATATTTTTTACATTTTAAATGTCAACATTGCCCAAAAAGCATGGTCATTGACGTCAATGGCCGAATTGTCATCATTGACCGTAACCAAAGAGTATTTATATATAGAGGAACAGCCATTGACAAATATTTGTCACAAGTTTTTGTTAATGGCTCTGCTACGCCATCTAGTAGACGGTGTGATCCCTACGTGTTAATTTTTAATTTATGGCTGATCCTTTATATACAGGGAGGTATTTTTGCAAAAATAAGTTTTTACATGTTAATTTCCCATGTTCAGTTAACTCATTCAGCACCCTGTATATAGAGGACCAAAAATTAAAACGTAGAGATAACCCCCTCCACTAGATGGCGTAGCAGAGCCATCAAGAAATACTTGTGACAAGTATTCCCATAAGAGCTGTCCCTCTATATGTACATACTCTTTGCGGTAACATATTTGTTTAAAATAAAAAAACATCAACATCCCCCCCGGTTTATCTTTCTCTGACTTTCTTCTTCCTTCAGATTCATTCAGAATATCCCCCAGTTTAATATAATCAATGTATAGTCGTGAAAGTTTTTTGGAAATCATTAAAATTCTGTATGTTGATAAAAAAAATTGTTTGAAAATCTTTGGAATTCCTTAGCAATCACTGGAATTCTTTCGAAATTACTGGAATTCCTTGAAAATCACTAGAAGTTCTTGGGAATATTTAGAATACCGTAAAAATCTTTGGAATTCATTACAAATCATTAAAATTCTTTACAATTTATTGTACTTGTTTGAAAATCTTTGGAAACTTCTGGAATTTTTCGAAATGTATAAAGATTCCTGGAATTCTTAGAAAATTACTGGAATTCCTTGGAAATCACTAGAATTCCTTAGAAATCATTAAGATTCTTTAAAATTGTATTTGTTTGGAAATCTCTAGAAACAGGAAACTAAAGATTCCTGAAATTTGTAGAAAATTAGTGGAATTCCTTGGAAATCACAAGAATTCCTTGGAAATCACAAGAATTCCTTGGAAATCTCAAAAATTCTTTGGAAATATTTGCAACTCCGTGGAAATCTTCGGAATTCTTTGGATATCATTGAAATTCTTTAGAATTCCAGTAATTTGGACATCTTTGGAGACTTCTTGAATTTTTTTGGAAATCTGGAGATATTTGAAATTCTTAGAAAATTACAGGAATTCATTGGTAAGTGCTAGATTTTCTTGCAAATCATTGAAATTTTTTAGAATAATTGAACTTATTTGGAAATATTTGGAGACTTCTGGAATGTTTTGGAAATCTGGAGATTCTTGAAATTTAAACAAAATTACAGGAATTTCGTGGAAATCACTAGAATTGCTTGGAAATTTTTGGCATTCAAAATTCAAAATTCTTAAAAATTTCTTCTTCTGGAATTGTTTGTAAATCTTTAGATTTCTGGAATTGTTTGTAAATCTTTAGATTCCTGGAATTCTTAGAAAATTTTTGAAAATCTCGAAAATTCCTTGGAAATCTTAGGAATTCTTTGGAAATCATTGAAATTTTTTACAATTTATTGCACTTATTTGGAAATCTTTGGAGACTTCTGGAACTCTTTGTAAATCTGGAGATTCTTGAAATTTAAGGAAAATTACAGGAATTTCTTGGAAATCACTAGAATTGCTTGGAAATTTTTGGCATTCAAAATTCTTGAAAATTTCTTTTCCTGGAATTGTTTGTAAATCTTTAGATTCTTGGAATTCTTATAAAAATTTTTGAAAATCTCGAAAATTCCTTGGAAATCTTAGGAATTCTTTGGAAATCATTGAAATTTTTTACAATTAATTGCACTTATTTAGAAATATTTGGAGACTTCTGGAAGTTTTTGGAAATCTGGAGATTCTTGAAATTTAAAGAAAATTACAGGAATTTCTTGGAAATCACTAGAATTGCTTGGAAATTTTTGGCATTCAAAATTCAAAATTCTTGAAAATTTCTTTTTCTGGAATTGTTTGTAAATCTTTAGATTCCTGGAATTCTTAGAAAATTCTTAAAAATCTCGAAAATTCCTTGGAAATCTTAGGAATTCTTTGGAAATCATTGAAATTTTTTACAATTAATTGCACTTATTTGGAAATCTTTGGAGACTTCTGGAACTCTTTGTAAATCACTAGAATTGCTTGGAAATTTTTGGCATTCAAAATTCAAAATTCTTAGAAATTTCTTCTTCTGGAATTGTTTGTAAATCTTTAGATTTCTAGAATTCTTAGAAAATTTTAGAAAATCTCGAAAATTCCTTGGAAATCACTAGAATTCCTTGGAAATCTCGAAAATTCTTTGGAAATATTTGAAATTCTTTGGAATATTTGGAATTCTTACAAATCATTGAAATGTTCTACAATTGCACTTATTTGGAAATCTTTGAAGAGTTCTGAAACTCTTTGGAAATTTGGAGATTCTTGAAATTTAAAGAAAATTACAAGAATTCCTTGGAAATCACTAAAATTGTTTGGAAATTTTTGGCATTCAAAATTCAAAATTCTCAGAACTTTCTTCGTCTGCAATTGTTTGTAATTCTTTAGAGATTCCTGAAATTCTTAGAAAATCTTTGAAAATCTCGAATATTCCTTGGAAATCACTAGAATTCTTTGGAAATCTCTAAAATTGTTTGGAAATCTCTAAAAAGAATTACAATTAATTACACTTAGTTGGAAATCTTTGGAGACTTCTGAAACTCTTTAGAAATCTGGAGATTCTTGAAATTTAAAGAAAATTACAGGAATTCGTTGGAATTCACTAGAAGTGTTTGGAAATTTTTGGCATTCAAAATTCAAAATCTTTCTTTCTGCTTCTGTAATTCTTTGCAAACCTTTAGAGATTCCTGGAATTCTTATTTGAAAATTTTCGGAGGCTTCTGGAACTTTTTGGAAATCAGGAGATTCTTGAAATTTAAAGAAAATTACAGAAATTCCTTGGAAATCGCTAGAATTGCATGGAAAATTTTGGCATTTAAAATTTAAAATTCTTAAAAATTTCTTCTTCTAGAATTGTTTGCAAATCTTCCTGGAATTCTTTAAAAATCTCTAAAATTCCCTGAAAATCGTTGGAATTTCAAAATCTATGTTTAAAATTTTTTCTAGATATTTACTCCTTCAATTTAATACCTTAAATAAAGTTTCTCAATTATTTTATTTTATTTAATTATTTTTTTATTTTAAACTGTGCAAAATTAAATTGTACATAATTTACTGTGTAAATTGTAAAAGTATAATATTGGAGTATAATTATGATAAAAAAGTTTAGAATTTAAAATTTGAAGTGGAGAGTGATGTGATTGGAAGTTAATAAGGTAAAAGTTGAACTGAGGTAATAAAGTAGATGTGGACGGTAGTAATCAAGAAAATTATATTAAAAGGAAATCTCGAGTAGGTAGTTCAAGTTTCAAATATTAAAAATACGTAATTTGATTCTAAGCGAAGCACAAGATGTTTCGACAATATTACTAAAATGCAAAATTTGCATAAATAAATAATAAAATATTATGTTGTCCGACTTTTCGGGTTCTTTATTAACCCATTTTCAAGGCTAAAAATAGAGATATAAAATAATAACAAGAAAATTACTTGAAAATTTTTGAAATAAACACAAAATTCAAAAACTAGACAAATTAAAAAAAATAATAAAAATACAAAAATTTTAAAAATTTAGAAAAACATTTGAAAAAATTACAAATTAAAAATATATTTTTTTTAAATAGTAATTTTTTCCAATTTGTTAATTTTTGAATTTTATAGTCATTTTTTTGTTTTTACTTTATTTTTTATATTTTTAGCCTTGAAAATGGGATAATAAAAAACCCGAAACGTCGGACAACTTAATATTTTTGTTCTTATTGACCTCTGACTCAACCATATTCAACTTGCATTATGAAAGGTCAACAATATTCTAATAATTTCAATGCCGTACCAATGGACGCTCAACGTGGGGCGGGCGAGTTTTAATGATTTTTCTTTCTGAATTTGATAAAATTTTATTAGATATTCAACAAACAAATTTTGATCGAATTATTTCACGTTTTCCTTCGTATTTTCCCTATTTTTTCTCGTTTAACATTTAAAAACTCATTTAAAGTACTTTTCTGTTGTGCTTTCGTTTTATTCACTAACTTCTATTTAAAAATTTATCACTTGAAGTTATAAAAATTTTATATAATCATAAAAAGTCAATATGTACGTAGAGTATAAAACGAAAAGGCTTTGTTGTTTTTTTTATTGTTTACTATAAGAAACAAGCATTCTTCATCTTGTTTGTTCACAAAGAAAGCGGATTTTATATTTGAAATTGAAAATCAAACGAAATTAAAAAATGTAGTAAAACGAAGAATTAAAATTTTATGATCGGTCCGGCTACGCACCTGAATTTAAAAAAAAAACTCTTTGGCATTTAAAATTCCGAACATAACGGCGTAATTTCGTGCTTAAAATTGTGAGAACGAAATAAATCACTTAAATTCGAATTTCACGAGGTTATAAAAACGGCTAAACAAAAAGCGATACAATGTACGATTCAATAACTCCCTTGTCGATTATTGTTGCAGTATATAAAAATCATGAAAAGCAAGATTTCCTATATCTGCCAATCTGATCATTTATCAGCCCACAATCCTGCGAGATTTTGAGCTACCCGATGAGATTAATGAAGGCTTTCGTTTAAAAATGATCGATCCGCCGACGTTTCTTTCTCGCTCGTACAACTTCATTAGTATTAAACAGTTTTCCGAAACGGACGTAAATTTTAATTTTTCAGCGGGAATTTAAAAATAATCATAACTTTTTAATTAATTCCCCTCCGAGTCAAAACTTCGTTTTGATTTTCCGTTTAACCCTTCTCGTTAACCCTCGAAATCCATTGTTAATTAAATTTGATGATCCGCTTCACCAAACATTTTTTATTTTTAAAGCGACACCTATGGTTCGGTCGTTACAACTTCTTTTTGTTTTCTTGAAGAAACCCCGTATACAATTCATTTACTCAAGAACGCAGCCACTTAATGAATGCAATTTATTTAACCATTCATTTTCCGAGCATAATGCCAAAAAATAAATCAAAAAGTTTAATTTGGGAAATTGTAATTGGGTTTATGCTGTTGTTGGTTTCCCGTAATCGATTTACAACAATGCACTTAGAAAACTTCAGCTATAACGGCAAAAAACGTCGTACGTTACAGTAACCACTAACTTTTTGTTTTCTTTTTTATCCGAACCTAAATATTTCATTTGTTTAGCTTTTCTTTCTGAAAATATTTTTAGTGATGTTTTCGAATTCGTCCGAAGAAAAGATGCTTAACGACGCACAAATATGTCAAAGGGATTTAATAGGATTCTTAAAGATGTATGGAATGGTTTATTCTTTTCTTTTGTGTTATCAAATGAGCGCGAGTTTTCTTTTTAAATTTTTCATACGGAAAAAAGGTGCCTTAATCGCGTAATTGCTATCTAAAGCTGCGTATGCATGTTCGTGCGTGTTCGTGATGTTCAAATGCCCCTAGAGCCCAGCCCATCGAGTATATTTTAAGCTTAACTTGAATTTAAGAGTTCGGTGAAGCCATGTGTGAATTTTCAGCTGAGCACGCACGAACGAACGAATGTTCGCTTATGTTCGTCCCAAAAAAAATTATAACGGTTAGATAATCGAATTGATTGGTTTTTAGACATCCCAAAAATTACTAGAGCAGATCGATTTATAAATGTATTGAACCCTTGTCAACCCTTCAGATTACAAATTTGATTTAGGTAATGGAAGTGCGATCGAGAGTGTTAATTATATGTAGTTTCTCGAGATATAAAGTTGGAAACTAACAAAAAGAGAAAACGACACCTTTTGTTAACTTAATGCTCGTAAATTTGAATTTTAAATTTTTTCTTACCTTCGGGGTCTATTAAATTTTGTTTGGCATTCCGGAAGTCGGGTATCCAACTAAGAACTTGGAATTACTTGATTATCTTCGCTTAGAATTTAATAAAAGCAAAAGTAAAAAAATTTTACAAGCTTCGACAATTTTAAACGACAGGCATTCCTTATTGGCTCTTCCCGACAAGTTGCTTCATTAAAATTGTTGTTACGTTTAGAATATCAACTCGATTTGTACAAATTTTAAATTTAATTACTTGGGCTTTAATGAAAACGGAAAATTAAATTTATTGCTTTTAAAATGTTTAATTTTACGGCAGAATAACAAAAATTAATTTATCGCAAATTAAAACTTGAATAATTTCTAAATCAACTGAATTTTTCAACTTACCGGAAATTAACTTTCTGATTAAAACTTTCAGCCGCTTTCTTACAGCTTACAGTTTAATAGACGACGAACATCATTGGTTGAACTTGACAATCCTGGATAGTTTGTATTGTTATCAATTTTTGATGTTAAATGTCAATTAAATCCTCGAGATACAGGTCGGCGAGACTTAATAACAAAATTTCAGTTTGAATTTTTTATGAATTATGAACAGAAGAAGCTACTCGTTTTCTTTTTGTTATTATTTCGTATGGATTTAGCTCTAAGCACTGCTGTGGAGTAGGTTGAAGGGATCAAAAACCTTATTTAATTTTCAAATAACATTTTTCTCTCTGGATCTTAAGCTTAAACAAGGTACAAATAAATTCCATTTATTTTATCTATAAAACAAATTAGATATAGTGAATGTGCCCGACATTGTGGCACCATGCCAAGAACTTCGTCTGTAAATCTATAGAAAAGAAGGGGGAACTCAATATTTTCAAAAATATTATATTCTTTCAAGCCTTATTGGCCTTATTCATGTATTGCTATATGTAGATACCGGATTATATGCATTTGCATATCGGCATATGAATTTGCATATCGGCATATGAATTTGCATATCGGCATATGAATTTGCATATTGGCATATGAATTTGCATATTGGCATATGAATTTGCATATTGGCATATGCATTTGTATATTAATATATATGCATTTGTATATTGGCATATGCATTTGTATATTGGCATATGCATTTGTATATTGGCATATGCATTTTGGTTATTTTTTAGAATATTGCATATTTCGACTGAAATCTACTGATCGTGCATATTTGGGCATATTTTTCAAAATAGTAAAAAATATAGTAAAAAATTTGCCTTTTAAATAAAAAAATGTTATTATGTAGTATTTATTGAAATTTGATGTTGCATATGTTGGGACTTTCCGGCGATTTTATTGCATATTTCTAGCATTTACGGTGCATATTTCGATCATTTTAAGTTGCATATATTCCGGTCTCTACCTATATATGCTTTGAAGTGTGTTTTGGATCATTATCTTGCTGAAATATCCATCCGGGTGGCATTTAACCCTTAGCATGTGGTAGCATATGATTCCTCAATCATATGCTTATATATGATTTGGTTTTACTTGGGCCTTAGGCTATGACATTTTGAGGAAGAAGAAAGAAAAGAAATAGAAAACATAATATCTTGTTCCATGTTCCATTAGATTTCCACTCTTCCTGAATACCCGCAGAAGATAGGGACTTTATAATTTTACAAATTTCGTCAAGGAAAACCAGGAAATTAAAATTTTTAAGCAAAAGTGAGGGAAATTTAAACCTTCGGCTAGAGAAAATTAAACTTTGGAAAACATATTTATTTAATTAAAATTAAATAGAAAAAAATAAAGTTAAAATTGTAAGCCAGGGAGTCTGGGGGATGTGAGGAACACTTTCCAGTTTTTCAGAATCTCGTTAATCCATTCGTGCGCGTCAGTGGTAACCAAATGAATAAATAAATAAAAATTAAGCAAATAAATAAAAATAATTAAAAGTTAATAAAATTTTAAAACCTCCTTATCAAAGAGCGTTTCAGGGGTACAACCCGAGTCATCCTTGGGGGGGGGGGGAATTGCCCCTTTATCCCCTCTAAATACGCCACTGCTCCAGTATATATCGCAGGATTTCCAATCTTTTAGAATATTTGGAGAAGATAGGGAATTTATAATTTTACAAATTTCGCTAGGAAAAACCGGGAAATTTGAATTTTTAAGCAAAAGTGAGGGAAATTTAAACCTTCGGCTAGAGAAAATCAAACCTTTGAAAACATATTTTTTAATTAAAATTAAATAAAAAAAAATAAAGTCAAAATTATAAGCCAGGGAGTCTGGAGGAACACCATCCAGTTTTTTAGAATCTCGTTAATCCATTCGTGTGCCTCAGTGGTAAATATTAAACAAATAAATAAAAATAATTAAAAGTTATTAAAATTATAAAACCTCCTTATCAAAGAGCGCTTCAGAGGTACAATCCGAGTCACCCTTGGGGAGGGGGCAATTGCCCCTTTGTCCCCCTGTAAATACGCCACTGCTCTAGTATATATCGCATTATAAATATTAAAGAATAATTCAGAATATCAAAGCTTGGAAAAACATTTATTTAAGTGCCTTACTGTTCACAGAGTTTAGCAACAAATTTTGCGTTACTTCGAAAGTGAACTGTCAAAATTATAAAGTCAAAAGTGTAAACCGGGGGGTCTGGGGGGTGTGGAACACCCTCCAGTACATATAATAAAATTCCCACTCTTCTAAAATACCTACAGAAGAAGGAGTAATTTTATAAGTTTTGTCAGAAAAAGCTGGAAAATTTTTTGTCTTTAAACAAAGGCGAGAAAAATTAAAACGTTCTACTAAAGAAAATTAGAATTTGAAAAACTTTTTATTTTTACTATTATAAAAAAAATTTTTAATTTCCCACGGCACATCAAGTTTAGCAGCAACTTTTGCAAACAAGTTCAAAAATGCCATGAAAAAATAGTAGGGAACTTGATTGGTGTGCAACTCGATTGCCTAGGTTGTGCGGCCTGAAGGCCGCAGTGATCCACTATTTTTCCAGAAATATCGTTAATTTGTATATATGAGACGCGTTGATGGGCTTTTCCAGCCTCTTTAGTGTCTAGATTTTTAGAAATATTGTATTCTTTCCCAATCTAATAATAATTTTCACAAAGTGAATGCAATGGAAAATAGGAAACTTGATTGGTAGCAATTGGACTGCCTAGGTTGTGCGGCCTGAAGGCCGCACTGATCCACTATTTTCCACAAAAATCGTTAATCCGTTTATATGCGTCAATGAGCTTTTCCAGCCTCCTTCGTGTCAGTTGACCACAACAGGATCGTTTACCTTTAGGCTTCTTTCTTATAGAGAAAGGATTCAGCATTTAAACAATCTAGATTGAACAGCTGTAACGCTGTTTTTTTTTTAATTTCAAAAAAGTAAAATGGAAAAAAGCTAACTGCTTAGTGTGGATTAAATATAAACAGAATGTGAATCAGCATAAAATTTACCCAAATGTTGTTGATGAATTCCACCAATCAATAGGAAATAAAAACCCATCGATTTATGTTAAACGAAAGCCACCATGCAGAAAAATATAGAGTTAACTTACTACGTATAGTTGGTATAGAAAGTATTTTTTACGATAAAATAATTCAGAATCAAACTGAAAACAACATCAAGTGTACGTAATTGAGCCACCATGTTGTAGACATTTGGTAGCGTCACGAGCGCCACCAACGGTAAGATACATAATTACGAATAGGCTTATCTATTCGTTTACAAAAAATAAATAAACTGGCATTTTCAATCGCTTTAGGTAATATTAATATCCGCAAACGCGTAAGCCTACTCTTTAACTTAATATGCAATTGCCGCTACTCTCTCCAGTGGGGTAACTACAGCCCCAGAGATGTGATAATATTCTGGATTGCAGCGAACAGCTCTTGTATGTATTGATTTCTGAAGTCAAAGGACCCGAGAAAAATTAGACTAAAGGACTATCCTGAGGGCAGGAAACTCTGGAACAACGAAAACAACGGAGCAACACCCACACCTGAAATTTTGTTTTTATACTAAAAGTAACCAAAGTTTTTAAATAAAGAACTTACATTTTATCATTTTTTCTTGTTGAATTTTAGAAAAATGTTTTCAAATTTAGAATTTCTCAACTCGTAAATAAATGACCGCATATGTTAGGGATATTTTAAAAAATGCTAGCGTTGAAGTGTTAAAAATGCTGGCTTAAAACTCGGAGAGAAAACAAACGGATAGACCGGATTACTTAAATGAAAATTTAAGAGGGAAGAAAAATTATCGCGCATTTTTTAGGGTTGTGAACAAAATTTTACATTTGCAAACCGAAATTTGTTACAAGTTTAGCTTTTCTTATTGGATTGGGCGCCACTACAGCAATGGAGGCTGAATATTTGTATACCGCGGAATAATTAAAGCGTATTGGGTTCGATGAATAAAAAAATTTTAATTAGAAACTTCAAGCGTCTTTCAGTTTTTTATCGCGCGAAACCGAGTAAGATATTTAAAATAAATTAGGTTTTCGTAAAAAGTTGTTCAAGTTAAGAGATCAAAAGTGCTTTTTGATTACAACTTTCAAAATTTACATGAAATATTTATGTAAGTTGTAACTTATAAATTTGTGTTTTAATTTTAGGGGTAACTCATATCACGTAGTTAGAGGCATTGGGGTATGTTGGTTTGGTATCGTCATCGTGCATTCTGTTTGTAGTTTCAGGATAAGCCACTTTATGTCGTCTCTTGAATATTTAATGTGTTTTGAATGATATGTTCACATCATGTATCGGTTTAATATGTTTGAAGGAGGTTGAGACGCAAACTAATCAAATTTTATTTCGAAATTAACAGGAAACTTGCACGACGACAACGTCACTCCTGACACCATGCTTCGAAGAGTTTCTCTTTAAATTTTCTTTCCTGTTTACAGAAAATACGACATTATCGGTGTCATCGATTCCAACTTTTGTCGCTTTTATTCTGTCGCTCCAGCGTTGCAGATTATTGTTTATTTATTATTTTCCTAAACTTCCATTTTATCCTGCAGATGCTTTCAAATCGAATCGGGCCAACAAACTGACAACAGAAAGGAACGTTAATTTGTAATAAAATACTTTTCGGAACCTAATCTTCTTACATTAAAATTATACTTTGATGCCTCACTTTTGCAAGTAAAATATCGATTCAAATCAAACTTTTTGTTTCGATGGGCTTTCCCAGCGCCGATGAAACAACAGTAAATTTTTTTGCGGAATAAAATAAGATGTAAAGTTTTTCTTATTTAATTTGCTCTTTGTAGCGCATAATTTGATTTAAGTTGGCACTCGAGAGAGCAACTTTTATTTCAAATTTCTGCCAACTTTTCGGGTTTCTTACTGTGATAATAAAAGAAAAAAATTGTCGAGAGTATTTTTTGAGTGCAAATATTTTTTTAAACATTTTTTTAGTGAGAAAATAAATTTTTTTGCTTGCTGTGTCAACTTGTGTTACCTTATCGATTTAAACCAGAGGCAGAGACGGCGTAATCCTGATAATGGTTAACGTCGCGTCGGTTACGCTTCAAGTCATATTTCATGATACGTAATAAAGTTGGAAATTGTGTAGGAAAATTTCAATTTTTTTGTCTCCATAAATTTATTTGGTTTTATGCGATATTGCCAGTTTCCTGGAAATGGGGCGGAACGGAGGAAATATTGGAAGAGGATATCGATGGTTGTTAACTAAAGTTGAAACGTGTTGATATGTGAGAGACAATGGAAAATGGAATATAAAGCAGCTTAAGATAAGTGCCATACAACACAATAGACCCAACAGGTTTTGAAAATTGAATGGAAGTTAATTCAGTGATGATATAGGGGAAGTGGCAATCGCTGTACCACTCAAATGCACCTGTTCTCCTAAGTACACCAGCTAAATTAAAGTTTAGTATAGCTTAACTTACAAAATATAGATGGCCATTTTCGTTATTACAGTTTTGATTTAATAAATTAAACATTATTTCTTGTAAGAATACAATATTTTTAAGAAGGCAGCTGATTGGTTGTAATCAAATTTCGACTTCAACAAATCAATACCTACAAGAGCTGTTCGCGGCTATACAGAATATTTTCACATCTCTGGGGCTGTAGTTACCCCACTGGAGAGAGTAGCTGACTATTATCAATTATCAATTACGCGTTTGCGGATATTAATATTGCCTGAAAAGATTGAAAATGTCAGTTTATTTTCGTTTTTTTAAATTTTTAAATTGGTTGCTCGCAACGCTACCAAATGTCCACAAAATGGCGGCTCAATTACGTACACTTGATGTTGCCTTCAGTTTGATTCTGAATTATTTCATCGTAAAACCTCGGTGAAATGATAATTTACAAAACAATACCTTTTATACCAACTATACGTATTAGATTAACTCTATATTTTTCCGCGTGGCGACCTTCGTTTAACGTAAATCGATGGGATCTAACATACCGGGGGGTCTGGGGGGAATCAACAATTGTACAATATATTTTTTAACAGAGATCTCAATAGAGTTTTTAAAATAAATACTCGGACTTTTGGAGATTAATGGTAATTTATCTAACAGCGGGAGATAAAGTTGCCTTTGCTCCCCAAGGAAAATAAGGGTTTTTAATATCGATACGGTAAATTTTGTTATTTACCCAACAGCGGGAGAAAAAGTAAAAAGAGCATTCCCAAATAGCGGGAGGTAAAGTTACTTTTTCTCCCTAAAAGGAAATAAAGTTACTTTGCTACGCTGCCTTTGCCTTTGAAGTATAAGCAGAGCGTTTGCAGTTTATCGTGCTATTAATACTAATACTATTTAGTATTAAGTAAATCTTAATTTAACTCGATTGAATAAGTTGTGCGGCTGAAGCCGCACTAAGCCGAGACAACCTGTTGATTTTTTAGGTTGGTAACTTAAAATACACCAATGAGAGCACAGAGAGATATCTTTTTTTATACAACATAGTGTATGTACTACCTCTTTACTAGTGATCACACCAAGTTAATATTGTATAAATCTACAAAGGTCAATGTTTTTCAAAAAACCGAATTATCACGTCTTCTGGACCACGGCAACCAATCCAAAGTTCCATAAAAGGGCTTAGTCGGCCTTTGAGTTTGATTGTGAATAAAAAAAGAACCAACCGTTTGTTTCAATGTTCTGTTAACATACTTTAATAATCGAGATTGAAAACTTTCCAGAACAAATACATTTAAACTGGGAGGTCTGGGGGTCTGGAATACCCCCCAGTGCATCAGCAAATGAACATAATATACACTGCAGCACTATAGGCCTTGGGGACCCATGGCCTATAATTAATACTGTAATTGCTCCGCCAATAAAAAAATTATCAGTGAATTGTTTTTACTACTTAATTGCTAATATAATTATCCCCCCCCCCCCGTCGGTCGTTAATATCAATAACCGAAAGTTTGTGTATATATTCTGTGATAAAATTTAATAATCAGGATTGCGATCTTTGTATAACAAAGACATTTAAACTGCGACAGTGTACACCGGGGGGTCTGGGGGGTATGGAATACCCCCCAGTGCATCAGCAATTAAACATAATATACACTGCAGCACTATGGGCCTTGGAGACCCATGGCCTATAATTAACGCTGTAATTACTCCGCCAATAAAAAAATTATCAGTGAATTGTTGTTACTACTTAATTGCTGATATAATTATCCCCCCCCCCCGTCGGTCGTTAATATCAAAAACCGAAAGTTTCTGTATATATTTTGTGATAAAATTTAATAATCAGAATTGTGATCTTTGCATAACAAATACATTTAAACTGCGACAGTGTACACCGGGGGGTCTGGGGGGTATGGAATACCCCCCCAGTACATCAACAATTCTACAAAATGTTCTGTAACAAGGATGTCAGTAGATTTTTCAAAACAAATACTTGGACTTTTTGAAACTGACAGTTAATGGAAATATTCTGAACAAATACAAAACACATACATTTAAACTGCGGCAGTACGCCCCGGGGGGTCTGGGGACCCCCCAGTACATCAGCAATTGTACAGAATATCCACTATAGCACTACAGGCCTTATAGACCAATGGCTTGTTCATTAGGCATTACGACATTAGGCCTACGACTGAGCTGGTGTTAACAGAATATCCTGTAATAAGGTTCCTAGCATCTTAGATTTTCAAAAATAAATTTACTGATTTTTTTCAGTTATCCTGATTAAAATTTGAAAATTTTTTGTTTTCAAACTTTAATGAATCTCGATAATTTCCTTAAGTAAAATTTTTATATCTTGAGCTGTAACTACGTCAACAACAAAATTTTATCGGTGAATTATTTTTACTACTAAATTGTTAATATAATCCGCCCCCCCCCAGATCGTTAATAAGTTTTAATAAAATTTAAAAAGAATTTGATAAAATCTGTAATAAATTTTAATAATTACGACTACTGGGATCTATTTATAAGAAATACATTTAAACTGCGGCAGTATACACCGGGGGGTCTGGGGGGTATTCCATACCTTCCAGTACTTTATACAGAATATCCTGTAATAAGGTTCCTAGCATTTTAAATTTAAAAAAATTTTTACTGATTTAATCAGAATTCAGATTAAAATTTGAAATTTTATAATTGCCCCCCTCCCCCCGGTTCATAAATTTTTATAAAATTTTTTTTAAACATTTGATAAAATCTGTAATAAATCTTAATAATTAGGACTAGGATCTTTTCATAATAAAATACATTTATACTGCTGCAGTACCCACCGGGGGGTCTGGGGGGTATGGAATACCCTCCAGTACATCTACAATTGTACAGCATATTCTGTAACAGGGGTCTCAATAAAGTTTTCAAAATAAATACTCGGACTTTTTGAGATTTTCCATGATTAAAATTAAAAAGCTTTCCTGTCTTTCGATAATTATATAATATTTTATATTAAATAAATTTCGATAATTTCTCAAAGATAAGTCAAAGTTTCAAAAAATAAAAATAAAAAATTTTCCGACTTCTCGACCTTGAATTTTTTAATAGGGGAATCAGTTCCTACCGTACTTGGGTAAAATACACAGATCTCTCTTTTCAAGCAAAATTTAGATATTTAGCTAATTAATCGATGTTTTATAAGTTCATCCCATATTTTATTGCTATCTACTGAAATATTTCGTTTTTTTGCTTTTTTGAAGAAAGAACTTGCAGTGCATAGTATATTAGATTAGCGAATTACTGTTGTGCTGTATCTGTTAAATACATTTCTAAACTTCTTGGCATTTTCAATGCAGAACCGTGGGTTTCTCATTGTTTGAGAAAGTATAATTCGGTATTTCGACTGAACTTAGTACACTTACAATAGGACTTGGGTTTTATACCATTCAGCGTTCACTTGTACTATAACTATTTAGGATTTTCCTCGAGTTTATTGTATTCGCATATACTTGGTAAGTAGCCAATTACTCTGCATTCGGCCTTGTAGGTTAGTATTAGCCTATGTATTGCAATGACCCTTCACAAGTGTTCTTTTGAAATAAATTTTCAAAAAAAAACAATCACAAAATTAAAATCCATTTGATTTGCTTCTATGCATCACCTGCGAACTAACTTTTGGTAGTTACTTTATGCTAAATTTTTTTACTTTGAGAGTATCGCAAAAAGTAATCACTTAGCTGAAAAAATTATGGATCGGCCAAAATTTGTAGAAATAACTCTAATTTCGGTGGTTCGACGCGCAACACACAAACTTGATGATTTACAAAAGAAAACCGCTTTCATGGAATGAAGACTCATTCGAGAATTCTACTTTTGTGTTAATTGACAGCATTTTTCGCCCAACAACCATAGCAGTGCATTTGACAAATTAACGTCGACAATAAAAGTTTTCGTCTCTATTAACGATTAGTCAATTAGAGTAAGTAAGTTCGAGAAAGCTCAAGCTAAAAGTGAACAAAGAGACGAAAACGTTTCTAAAATTGTGATTTAAGTTTGTTCGCCGTTGTTGTAACCGTTAAGTAAACTTCTATTATGAAAATAGAAGCCGGTGAATCGTTAACTTAGGCATTCGTAAAATGGGACAATTTTATCTGGGCTATTTTTACCCAAGAAAGTGAACAGCAGTGCTAACCTTCAATTATTACAAACGCTTTGCCTCGTTACGAGGGATATCTGAAAAAATACTGAAAGTCTGAAACGCAATTTTCAACGTAGAAAATGAACCCAAAATAAAATTTTCAAACGTTTGAAAAAATTCATAATACTATATAAGGCCCTATTTCGTAAGGCCTTATATCGTATTACGAATTGTTTTCATTTTTTCAAATATTTTGAATCCTGACCTGTTAAATGATTTTTATGCCTTTTTGAATTTTTATTTAAAGCAATTTTCAAAATTAAATTTGTTAAATAATACAAAATCCATTAAAGTCGCAAGTTGAAAAATGTCAGGCACATTTACGCTGTGTGTAAACGGTTAAATTTGCATGCAAATATAAATTTTGCTGGTAGTAAGCGGATGTTTATGTGAACTTTTGTGTTTACGCAGTACACCGAGTGAAAATCTGCAGATTATCGTCTTTTTTGTAAATTCAAAATTAGCTCGCGTGTTCATCAAACTAAAATAAACTGTAGAGGGAAATCCGATTAAAAAAAAAAGTTGCACCTCGTGGGAAGCGAACCGGCCTCGTATGGGCGCCAATCAATCTCTTCGGACGCAACAGAAAATCTATAAATTTGAACGGCGCGCGGAGGCGCTTGCAATTTGGAAAAATAAAGTAGAAATAGTGAAACCACATTTTTTGTTTGCCATTTACTAAGGATATCAAGTCGAAAAGTCATTAATCTTGCTGTATGGCATTTATTAGCATTTTAACTGGTAGACCATTTCAAACAAGTGCAAGAAACGTAATTAACCCGTTCGATGCTATTTAACAAATACAATTCAATAGCTTTTACGATTCTTAGACCGAACTGGTGGCAATAAAGTGCTAAATAAAACGTACGAGAGAATTGCAAACTCATAAATACTAATACAACAACCTCACCATGCCATGTACACAAAATTAACATTAAAATAAAAAAAAAGTACTAGAAATACAAAACTTCTCGTTTTATCGTTTATACATGGTTGCTATTTAAAGAACTGCTGGAAATGCAATTGAAAATTAAAATTTTAATCAAAAATTATGTCACCCCCGCACCGCGAAGTCCAGTGCTGTACGATTGGTTTTGTATCGAAGAGCTTACCGTAAACCGTAATTAAACTCGAAAAGTTCGCAATAAAAACACAATAAAAATTTTCGATTTTATCAAGCAGTCGAGAGAGTTGAGAGCACACTAACAGTAAAATTTTAGTTTACTTTTGCTCGTTAAAAGTTGCTAGATATAAGGAAAAGTGCAGTAGTTTACGTTTATGGCTATACTAGCGATAATGAAGGTACATTCGTGGAATATCACAACAAATTCAAAAATAATTGATTGTTTAAATTTTACAATGTTCGTCGTTCAAAAGGTTTCGATGTGATTTTGAGCAATTTTAAATTTAATTAAAGTTAGCTGCGACTTAGATATTGTTACTAGCTGCCTGACTTTAAATTAAAAGCAAATATTTGGTTCACTTAACATTAATTAAATAAAAGAAAATAATAGGATGGGAAAATGCAATAATTAAAATAGGTTTCTAGTTGCTTATAATTTCTTTGGATCGAATCTAGTATAAAAGCAAGAGAAGAGCCCTGCTCGGCCTTTGTCCCACAGTTAGTTTATTTTTTTACATATTCATCGATATCTAAAGTATAAAATCTGTAGAACAGGAAAAAGAAGTTAAGCAGTCATCTGTTTTATCTGTTTCAACGTTTCCTTGACGACCATAATAGATTTGCTTGCCAATCAGTGCTGCAAAAAGGGTGGCTAACCTCTGAAACCAAAAACAAGAGTGAAAGTATTTAAATTTACTACTAATGCTGTTGTACAATTATTAAATTTTCACATATTCAATTTTTTTAAATTAGGGGGGGGGGTGAGTAAAAATGAAGGTATTGTCATTAAAACACTTAAACCTGCCTTAGGGATAGTTGCATAACAGATCATTCTTGAGAAATATTTAATCCAGCAGAATTTATTGCTTTAATTATTTATCAATATTGAATTGATCACAGAAAGAAACTATAATATTATATCATTAGTCTAGTAGTTAGTGGGATCAACTGCTGACGCTTAAAGTACCAAGTTCAAATCCAGTGAAAAGGCGACCATTCTAATTACCATTTTCGGGCTTCAGAGCGCATTGGTCGATGACTGCAATCGTTAATAATAAAACAGGGTCACAGGCACATCTGAAGACATTTTAGCAAGCTATCTCAAAAGCAGTAACTTCAAACTACTACTGAGATAAATCTTAAAAAGAAAATAAAAAACTCCAATTTAATAAAATTAATCAAATATATGCACACAAACGCTTCGTTTCAGAAACCGGGGGGTCTGGGGGGCATGGAATGCCCTCCAGTGCAATTTTCATCTGTTAACCGCGATGTTATTTCTGCTTGAACTGTACCCAAACTCTCTAGCAGTAAACCTGTTAACCAACAAAAACACAGTGAACCGTCTGAAACGAATAAATCCACTCAACATAAAAAATAAAACATCAAAATAAAAAAACATTCTTAACCCAGTAACTTTGCTCTATCAGTTCATTAACCCCCCCCCCTCTCCAGTCTTCAAGAACAATAGTTTAGTGTGCAATTTTTTCGATTGCTTTTATTAAATAGGAACTTTTCGCTCATACCGGGGGGGGGGGGGTCTGATAAGCATGGAATGCTCTCCAGTACACCAATAATATCTTGACCGAGTAACTCATCAGAAGGTCTGTGACGAATGAAATACCATCATTAATTATGTTAATTTGTATTCCATAATCAAGTTACTGGGTTAACAAATTACGAGTGCACTGGAGGGCATTCCATGCCCCCCAGACCCCCCGGTTTGCAAAACAAAAAGTCTAGGCGTACAGCTTGTGATTAATTTCAGTAAACTAAGAACTTTTGCTCGAATTCCGCATTTTGATAGGTTTTCGTTAAACAACGTTAGGCCCAGACTAAACTGGAAGGCAAATGAGTAAATACTCAATTTATGTAACACTTCAATTTATTCTCATGAGATACTTAGTATGAGAAAATCCCAAAAACTCCATGAAAATGTTAGAAAATCTTAGGAAATCCAAAGAAATCTCGAGAAATTCTAGGAATTTTTAAGAAATCATAAGAAATCCCGAAAGTCCAATTTTTGGAAATCTTACAAAATTTAAAAAATCTGAGTAAATCCTAGGAATAAAAATGTTACAAACTGGGAGGATTGGGAGGTATGGAATACCCCAAGCCCGATCCGATACAATAGAATTATGTATTGCATTAGAACAAATTCATTCTTAATTTTTTAACTCTAATATTATACGCGAATTATTTGATTAGGCATCACGAATTATTTGTATCTAGGGAAATTTAGACTGAAAAACGCTGAATTGCTATGTCGCAGTCGTGGGTTCGATCAGCGACTAAGTAATCTAGATATTTCGGCCGTGCTTCTCTCACAAGATGCTGACAACATCTTTGAGGTATTAAATGCTTAAATACTACTCAGCCCTGAGCCCATAAAGCCTACTTTGTCAACTGCAGGACAAACAGCCTCTTTCTCAGAGAGAAAGATTTAGAATTAGTCATGTAAAAGTTTCAGACTCTCCCCGGAACCCGGATTCGAACCAAGCACCTTAGAGTTAGTAGTTGATCCTTGTTGCATTTTTTGTGACACTAACTTTTACTGCTGTCCCATACTCTCGGTACATCTTCAATTGATAACAAGGTAGATTTAAAATTAAATAAATCTCATAAGATTTACTGTTATTGTCCGGGGGGTCTGGGAGGTATGAAACACATCCTCTAGGTATTCCCATACGGAATACCACCAAAGGTTGAATTTTTAATACCTTCTAAACTGTTAGAAACATTGGGAGGGAGAAGTTTTCATACTCCCCAGACCGAAATAATTGCTGCAGTAAAATTATACTCCACAGTCACACCTTCGTAATACAATATTCGAGTTAAAAATATCTTAATCATAAAACAAAAGAACATACACATTATTTTCTAGTTGTAAATTCAATAAGAATTTTGTTTCAATCTAAACTACAATTCTAGACATTTATTATTTCGCCCCCCCCCCTCATAGACCCCCACTCTCTCTCATTTTTCGTCCTTTTTAGTGATGTTATAGATATCGAATTTATATGCCCGAAATTCTTGAGAATAGGCGCATATATATGCACCGAATTTCCTTAAAATATACAATAAAATTGATAAAAAATATGCATTAATATGCAAACTAAAAAATATCTAATAGAATTTTTCAATTTTTTTTTTTAATTTTTGAAAAGTACAAAGTAAGTGCAAAATTTTGAATATATTCAACATTTGGTGCATATTTGAGTACATAATGCATATTTTTGCATATTTAGGCCACTTTTGGTGTTTTTAAAAAATTTTAATGTTGTTTTTATTTATTAAAAAAATTATAAGAATTAAATTGCTTCAAATTAAATAAAATAATTGATTAAATTAGCAAATTTAATAATAATTTTTTATTTTCTCTATCAAAATTTTTCAAAAAACACCAAAGTGGCCTAAATATGCACAAATATGCAATATTATTTGCTCAAATTTGCAGCGGACCCCTCCATAAAATTAAATTGTGTACTTTCTATAATTTTTCTTCTTTTTTAGTGATATATAAAGCTCGGATTTATATGCAACAAAATACTTGAGAATATGCTCATGTATAGTATATGCATGCACCGAATTTCCTTAAAATATGCACTAAAATTCATAAAAAATATGCAAACTAAAAAATATCTAATCTTCGAATTTTTCAATTTTTTCAAATCTTCAATAAGTACAAATAAGTAAGTAAGTGCGAACTTTTGCATATTTTCAGCATTTGGTGCATATTTGAGTAAATAATGCATATTTGGGCCACTTTTGATGATTTTTAAAGAATTTTAATAGAGAAAATCAAAAATTATTTTTAAGTTTTGCTAATTTAAGCAATTAATTGCTTTATTTCATTTTAAGCAATTTAATTTTTTATTTCAAAAAATTTTTTTTTATTTATTAAAAAAATTATAAAAATTAAATTGCTTAAAATTAAATAAATTAATTGCTTAGATGAACAAATTTAATAATAATTTTTTAGTTTCTCCATTAAAATTCTTCGAAAAACACCAAAAGTGGCTCAAATATGCATTATTTGCTCAAATATGCACCAAATGTTGAAAATATGCAAAATATGCATTTTGACAAGCAGTTTCTCGGATTCGTTTTTACCTAATTTGTCCAGATTTCATAACGAATCTGTTGGCTTATTAAAGAACGTGCAAAAGCATAATATCCGAGTTCTAGCTGATGAATATCCTAAGTATTTATTTTTATAATAAGGAGAGTATTCAGAATGTTATCGGATTATCCGCTTTACATTTTTAAGCCGGCACACTTTCTTTAAACTTTTCTGAGGGGGGGTATCTGGTGTACTAACAAGTGAAGGGAAACCTGAGAAAAGCAAAGGAAATGCTAGAAACTTTTACGAAATTCCAAAATTTGGGAAATCTTAGTAGATGTAAGAAATCCCAGTAATCCCAGAAGAAATCAAAGAAAATCTTCCAAAAATATCATAAAAGGAAATATAGTGCACAAAAATGCACTAACCGGTGTAACATTTCGGAAATTTCGGAAATAATCAATTTTAAATTTTGATTTTTCACATAAAACTCTGTGTTTGAATGGGGGGGAGCCGGCTACAGTTGCCTTCTAGCTGTGCAACCGCTAATACCAAAGTTATCATAAATTGTTTTGAAGTGAGACTGAACTGCGTTCTTCTTATGAGCTAGATGTATCATATTACCACATTAAATCAATAGCGGCATATATTTATGCGGAGGTTTCAGCCGATGTATAGTAACTAACAATGAAAAATCTCTTCGGAGTAATCTTGAAACCATCAACCCAACAATTGCTAGGTGCCTGGAGGGAGCCGGTTTTACTTAACTTTTCGGATATGTATTGTGGAAGGAGTATCTATATTTTGATAGATCTCACAATAGAAATTTCACATTTTATTTTTTTTTAATTTTAATAGTTTAAAGTCTCTCTAGCCTCGTCTAGAGGTTGGACAGTGCACAATATTAGATATTTGTTTTTCAAATAACATAATTTGATTAGTGTAAATAGTGCTGATTAGTGTAAATTTAGTGTAATCTTAATTTAGAAAGGTTGGGACGCTTGGAAAAGGTAAATCCGTAACCTAGCAGGTGGTATTCATGTGGATCGTTACTAAAATTATTTTCTAAATTATAGCAATTTCCCGCATTTTATCAAAGTTTAAGCATCATAAAACTGGCAAAGCTTCCTAAATATTATGAAACTGAAATTTGCAATATTAAAAAATTCATGAAGAGGTAGTAAAGTTGCGGTATAACGTTGGCACGTTATTTAATTCCGGATTATTTTACGGTCTGCTGGCGAGAATGTTATTACAAGTGTAGTTATTGCATTTTGGCTGTTCGGTAATGCACCTATCGATAACTGTGTTAGACTGATACGAGGAATAATTTCACAATTTACCCATCATCGTAATATTGTAACATCCGAACATCCGATTCGTAATGTCTGCAGTAGTCACATCATAATCGTGATAAAGTGCTATCCGTCATAAGTTTTTGAATAATCTGCAGGATCTCAGTCGACGCTTTCGCCAGTCTACGGAGCTTTAACCCATTCATTGTGAACAGCTTAAAACTGCGCTGGAGAGGCTTGCAAGTAAGTTTGTAGTGCCCTTATAAAATACTCCACTTCACATATTAATGTTCTCATACTTCATCATAACGTCTTTCCCTTTGGGTAATTGCGCCGTCATCCGAAGGACCCTCACCAGAAAGTTATACGTCGCTGCGTCAACTACTTAATAGTATATCTTGAACAAAAAATAATAAATAACATTAGCCGTTCTCGGTACCGCATACGAGAACATCTCCCGGTCGATTTGACATCCGATTCGCACACGCAACCGCAACCCTAAAATGCAACTTTCCTGCAAGTTAAACCCATTTGATCTCCTTGTTCCACTAATTAACACGGGTCACGTGATTGTAACCCTTATTAATACCATCCAGTTTCACACCTCCTTTGCTTCGAATATCGTCCGACTGAAAGGATATCCAATAATTTTGAAATTACTTCTTAGTTTGATTTTAATTGAGAAGTTCATTGATTACTGTCGAAATTGGAAAGTTGCTTATTTATTCGTTGCCATGTCACAAAGCTCCCTAACTAAATTAGGAATTCATCAAAACAAAATTAACGTTGTTCGAAGAGTTCCCGGAATTAAAAAATTCTGTCGGGGAATCACGGCACAAATCGATATATTTGCAAAATTCTGCGCGTGAGTCATAACGCAATTAATTTTAAAACGAATGTAAATTTATATTAATGATTAACATGGAAGGCAACTAACGAGCTATACAAAACAGTACAAGAGTCGACATTTAAGCTAGTGTCTGCTGACTATCATTAAGGTTGATTGCAGCAGCCCTACTCGTGTAACGGGAAGGTTTTCCGCCTCAAGGATGAAAATGCATCTATAAACGCCGGGACCTTTCCCTTGTCGTTTCGAAAGGACTTTTAATCGTGTTCGCGGTTTTGTTCCTCTAATTAAAACACAACAGGGAACACATTGTCCTTTTAAACGCAGCGGGGCCGTGGGCGTGGGTAGGGTTAAATTTAAGCGGGAATTTCAAAAATATATTATAATTTCACGCAATTTAATAACAACTAAGTGGACAAAACACAACCAACATGGCGGTTTGCGTGACATAAAGCGCACCTGAGCACCGCTTTCACATTATCTCCAAAATCTGGCGAGATTAAACCGTTGGATTGCAAATGGGACGATTAGTAATTGGTTTTTGCTTTCCGGTCGTACTAAATCATTTTTTACGATTTCTGCTGGGTTCGAACACGCAACGCCTGATAGGAAATAATTTAAGCACCGACAGCTTTCCAGATTTAAAATTTCTTGGAGATAATCAACAAAGGCTCATCAACGCAGAAACTCGTTAAAATAAATCTGATTTATGAATCAAATTAAAAGCTTTGGGCTGTCGTTCTAAACAATAACATTTCGGGAAATAGTCGAGATGGCTGGTAAAGGGTAAACTCACGTCATAAAAGAGTTACTCAATTATTGGATAAAACATTCCGTTGGACGAAAATGATGTCAATGGCCATTTAAATGTAAAAGTGCGGTAGGTATGTGGTTAAATAAATACAGCCCCGTCGGCGATATTTACATAAAGCATAATTTTATTAATCGATTAATTATATAAATACATAATGCGAGCCATCCCCTAAAATTAGCTAAAAGGTTTCAACTCTCGTCAGAGAAAATCAGGTGATATTGTGATTTTAATGCTGATAACTTCTGTTAGAGTAAGCCGATTTCCAGTTTTCTGGCGGCTTTGGGGAGGTAATTACGCGATCAAATCAAAAATTTCCTTTGAGGGGTAAGTACCAAGCATTTTGGATGATGTAAAAAGTCAGCAGTGGAACAGTGGACCTCATTGAGTTGACGATTTTAGCAGGAATCGGCATTGGTGCCGATCAATGTTATATTTTATTTATTATACCAGTGTCAGTTTAAAAATTTACTAAACGACAAAATTCATGTCATTTTTAAGTTATCTAATCTTCTACGAAAGAAAATCGATCCACTTAAAGCATACATATAATATAACTTCATACTTTTTGAGATATTGCTTGTCAAATTGCATTCCGAGTTTAGTTCTCAAAAATTTTACTTCAAATTCCTTTATTGCATTTGAAAAAAAAAATATATTTTTCACTTAAGTTTCAAATTTCGTGAAAAAATTTTTTTTACTTTAGTGTCGGCTACGGGCGGCGCTAAAGTACTACTTTTGTGCCTTCCGTCGCCGCGCCGGCAGTAAAAGCAATAAAAAAAAACGTTTTATTCGGAGCCAATGTGTAACCTTGCTCGACATTTTTGTTACATTTTTGATTTTGCCTCGAAAACGCAAAAAAATAGTCTATTTCCTATTTTCAAAGATTTTCAGAGTTGCCAACTTTCACAGCCAACTGTCTATAATATTGGGGAAAACCCGCGATGCGGAAGTTTAATTAAGTATTCGATTAAATTGATTGAATCCTCGATTAAAATTTATGAGTAATTTAGGAGCTTAGAAAAACAAATTGAGGCAGGAATCCCATAGTTATACTACTGATAGAGGATTTCGCTTAGAGAGGAGGGCAATTTCTGTTCAAATTCAAATATCTTCCAGAAAATTTCTTCTAAACAAAAAAAATTGTTGAAGTACTTCGGTTTTGCTTGACGTAGAGGGGCAATTGTATCCATTGCCCCCCCCCCCTCCAAGTGTTTTAGTACCTCTTGACTGCTGACTCAACGTAATAGCTAAAACTACCTGATGTTTTAATTTAAATTCAGAAGTATTTTATCGTAAAACCGCGGTGAAATGATAACTTTCTATACCAACTATAGGTACGTATTAGATTAACTTAATATTTTTCCGCGCGATGGCGTTCGCTTAATGTAAATTGCGAATATAAACAAACAAGCAAACAAAGAATCATTTTTATACCTAGAAATATAATTTTTTTTTACCTGCTAATGACATTTAGTGATTTTTATTTTATTTCTCTTCCCTCTTAAATTTTTTTAAATATTTTTGCACAAAACTCTAGCCCGAATCCTAGTAAGTTAATGTCAGTGGCGTAGCGTAGATTTCTGATACCCGGGGCAAACCCTAAATTTGCCGCCCCCTTATTTTCGCAATTAAACAAAAAAAGTATTTTTTATATCAATTTATTAGATACTAGCTGGAAAGCCCGTCCGTGGACGGACAGCTAGACGGTAGATCTCTTTTAAGCGATATAATATTTAAACATTTAATTTCGTTTCCCGACGCTGAGGGATTCCTTGCTTTTCCCAATATTCCTGGAAAAATTTGAAAAATTATAAATTCTATATCTCCTCCAAATATTCTAAAAGAGTGGCCACCCTGCGATATGTACTGGAGGGTGTTCCACACCCCCCAGACCCCCCGGTTTACAATTTTGACTTTATATTTTTATATTACTTTTATAATTAACTTTCAAAGTAACGGAAAGTTACTGCTAACTCCATGAGTAGTAAGGTAATTAAATAAATATGCTTTCCAAGTTTTAATTTTTTTTTAGCCGGAGCGGAGGTTAAATTTTCCCCATTTTTTCTTAAAAATTCAAATTTCCCGGTTAGTCCTAATTTTAGTTAGTTTAATATATTTTTCGGTTGGTAAAATTGTAAACCGGGGGGTCTGGGGGGTGTGGAACACCCTTCAGTACATATCGCAGGATTTCTACTCTATTAGCAAAACTTGGAGAAGAGAGGGAATTTATAATTTTTCAAATTTCGTCAGGAAAAATTGGGAAATTTGAATTTTTAATCAAAAGTGAGGCAAATCAAGAATTTTTTTTCACCAAAACATGACACGCTGTAGCAGGAACAGCAGCAGCGTGCTGGGATTTTATATATACAGTAGCGCTACAACCCAGAGTGGGTTTTGGCTAACCACATCATTTTATGAAGGGTTTTCAAGGCAGATTACCTCGGTGGTTTGCCATTGCCCGCCGAGGACGGTTGAGGACGGTTACGTTCTGATGCGTAAGTGCGTTGGCTACTAAGCGGAGAATCCTGGTTCGAGCCCGAGTAGAGCAAGAACTTTATTCTGACCGTCCTCCCTCGGCGGGCAATGGGATTTTATATATCAGGATTAAAATAAAAAAATTATAATTTTATTCCTCGGCCATTCCCTGCCGCCCTCCACAGAAGTGCCGTCCGGGGCATTTGCCCCGCCTGACCCCCCACGCTATGCTACTGGTTAATGTGCCAAATTTGGTTCAAATCGGTCAAATGGACTAGGAGAAAATGGAAGACAAACAAACAATTAATAAGTCACACCCATCTTAACAGACGGCGCCATAACTCAAGGGCCGGATTAAAGGGAGGGGGCTCCGGCCTCGAGCGTCAAAATTTCTGGGGGCCTAAAAAAATTGAATCAACAAAATTTAAATCACCGAAGTTGTAGATCGGATTAAATTAAATTAAGAAGCAGTCAGTGCCGGATTAAACATTTGTGGGCCTCTAGGCAGTTAAATTTTCGGGGCCCTCTAGAAAATCACTACTTGCTTAAGTCTTTAATTTTACTACTGACTAAAAAACTACTGACAAAAATTTTATATTTGATCTAAATTTTCGCCTGAGGCGCATTTTGTTTAAGGCCTCACATATCCTTAATACGGCTCTGCATAACTCTGAGATATGCTTAATTTAAAGTAAGCAAGCAATACACTCAGCAAGCAGAGCACTCTTCTCTTTCTCTACAAACAAAAATCACGAAATATCAGCTTTAGTGAGCTTCTCCCTCGAACGCCACATGATTCGAGAACATCAACAGCTAAGATGTGCTTTCGTTTCAACAAAAAGGAAAGAAGTAGATCCTAACACGTTTGAAACCTGAGGTTGCTCAAAGGAATTGCTCGGTAAGCGTCTCGGATTTCTCAATCAAAGTAAATTCTCGTTAATCCTATCGTACGCGTCATAAACCAATGTGAAGAAGAATTTTAGTAAACAATAATTAAAAGAGACTTCTACAAAATAAGCTTTACAACCTAATTAAAAGCACTTATAGCACTTACCCCTACCGGTTATAAAAAAAATATTGACTGTCTGGAACAAACTGAATTACGCCTGGAACATCTCGAAAACTTTTTTCTAGAAACAGTGTTCTATGATGTTGACTTGGGCTAAAACCCGAATTTATTTAAAATGAACACAGAAGGGAATGAGATGCTTATGATAACTTGAATGTATACTATACCATATGACTTTTCATAAGGAAAGTCATAAGCTCAGTCTTAAGCAAAATCATAAACAAAAAAGTAATAAAGTAGATAGGGTGATGTTTACTCTGATCTTGATGTTTAAATAAAGGTCACTGTCGATTTTGCATGCCCCCCGAAGCACGGAGACGGTCGTATGTACTAGAGAAGAATGCGGGACTACTTTTCTTGTCCCGTCCCGTCCCGCAGTGCCGGCTCGACCAGTAGGTCCCGTCTGGTCCCGCAAGTCCCGCCCGCAACACTTTTGAGTTTGTGATTGGTTCTTTTCTTTCAACCAACAGCCAATGAAATTGCAAAACGTTTTATAAACGAAGATGTATCTAAAATTGATAGTTCGGATTTGGATTTGAGATCATATTGTAATATAGCTCTATTAAAAATTAATAAAACAATGTCAGTAATTCAATATTGGAAGACAGTCGCCAAGAATTTAGTGTGTAGTACTGCGCGGGACCAAATTGGCATCCCATCCCGCGCGGGATTAAATTAGCATTCCGTCCCGCGCGGGACTGTACATTCGGTCCCGTCCTGTCCCGCGCGAGGAGGGACGGGACGGGACGGGACGGGATTTTTCTCGTCCCGCATTCTTCTCTAGTATGTACAAATAAAAATTCAAAAAAAAAAATTTCTCGTCAGAAAATAATCGCTGTAACTACTAAATCAATCACCACCTCACTTTGTGAGTTGGGTAATTGAATGATTAATTAATCAATAATAGATTTCTTACTAATAAAACTTGAAAGAAAATTAATGTAATTTAAAAATTTAAGCGGAGAATTAAGTTAAAGTCGAAGGTTTCGTATTAAATCTTATTTTTGCGGAAAATTGCTTGAAAATTCATAAATAATGTTAGCGTTGTAAATGTAATCTAAAATACATTTTCGGGAGTTCCTAGGGACTTATAGCACAGAGATGTAATGTCAAGTAAACGAGAAGATTTTGATATTGTTATGAACGTCAGTTCACATTCGCAGTTCAAATACAACCAATTAGAATTGAAGAGTCGCTTTAGTGTAATAACATAGACAGAATAACAGGTGGGGTTGGCTGTGTTTACTAAACTAATTACTTAGTCAAGAAAAATAAACATAAAACGCATAACGTAATAATGAATTCAACCTAGTGATAAGTTGAAGACTCAAGCACTCTCTAATAAACTAAAATAAATACATTAAATTTTATTTGGGAATCGAATTTACTATAATACGGTATAAACCAATATTAACAACATGGTGGCTTTAATACGTACACTTGATGTTGTTTTAAGTTTGATTCTGAATTATTTTATTGTAAAACCGCGGTGAAATAATAATTCACAAAAGAGACCGCCAAAAGAATGCCAACGTTCGATTTATAAACACAACTTTCTATACCAACTATTGAAATCCGGACACCCCTATGTTAACAATGTAAATTGTACGTTTTGAAGTTGCTTCCACAGCAATACTCATTAAACATTTTTTATTGCAAATTTCATTGCCTTCATTTTTGTTTTTATGCATTTTTCTATTTCGTCGCACCGTTTTCGAGTTACAGTAAGTTAAAAAAGATTTAATTATGAGTCACTGTACGTATTAGAGTAATTTAATATTTTTCCGCGTGGTGGCGTTCGCTTAATGTAAATCGCGAATATACAGGGCGATTGAAGTGTAAGCGTAAAAACCACTGTTGTGAATTAATTTATCGAACAGCCGAGTTAGCCTTAATAGAATATCAATAATGTACAGTTTTTTTTCAAAAAACCTATCGTATTTTTGAACCAACTTGCGGTATCATTATTTCACAGTTGAACGTGCAACGGGTTGGAAACATAAGAGTACAGTATCGATTTAGTCGTAAGTAATTTTGAAAATTATTGCTTTCTTCCAGTGTAATTTTCCTTTTATTATTTAGAAATTAAATTATAAGTTTGATACAAATACAAGCAGGTAGACTCCTCCCACGCCAACATACTTGAGAACTTCCTTAAAATTAAAAAAAAATTCGTTCGGGAAACAGAAATTGGTATTTATATTTTTTAAAGACGAAGTTATTAAATTTTTATAGTTGTGCTTGTTTCTGAATAATAAAAAAAGCTCGTTTATCATCAGAAGTAGCTTAATTGGGTTTTTCTTTCTTTAAAAATTATTAATCTTGTGGGATTAAAGTTTAACGTTGAACAAACGGGCAACTTAAAAATGGCCAATTAAAAGTATAAAAGCGAAAAATATGCATGCGCTTAATTTAAAGCTGAAAAAATGCGAATATTCGCGCCGACGGTTCGATTCCAAAATGGATCGAAAAATTCTAATTAACGCGCTTTGCGCGCCCAAATCCCACCCGACGTTTAACAAATATTTATGTTGTGAATATTTGAAGCGGAATTAATTTTCTATGAGATAATTATTTTAATTTGAGGCTAAGCGGATTCGTATGGCACTAAACGTGCGAATATGAGTCGATATTATTTGGGCTGATTTATGTCGGAGACGAATAGAATGGATTTCGTTTCGCTTAATTCTGGTAAATTTAAATTACTCCCTTTCAATCCACTTCCAGTCGTATATAAACAAAACTACCCTCTCTTGTGGGGTCAATATATTCTAAAGGACGACTATGGAATCGCAATTAGGATGAGGATATCGCAAATATGGGTATTACAACTTTTAATAAAGTTTTTAAATTTTGCTCACTCCGCTTCGGAGTGCTGGTACCTGATTAGCTTAATCAAACTTTTTTGGCGGCATGCGGGCCGCTTTGCAATAAATTTTGCAGTTTTACTCGATCGACTTTGGTTTTCACCTGTCAGGCACCCCATTCCCCGCGATATTTGTAAATTAAAATTTGAAACAGAAAAGTCTCGAGCGTGACAGAAGCAGCTCACTTTCGGTTGACTTCATAAATAAATAACGAGACAGGAAAGCTTCTTCACGAAATGTATTTTTCATAAGAATAAAAATGTTAACTTTTTCATTGTTTAAAGTTCGGAAAGGTCGACGGACCTCAGCGCGAGGCAGAAACTGAAATTTTGATCCTTTTGATTAATTTTAATAATGTCGAAAACTCTCCGTGATATGTTATCGTCGGTGTGCACTTGTATGGTGGATACAAATGTTGTTGTATGTACATATTTGCAGAGAGGGTGGGTGCATTTGCGGATAGCCTGGTGACCATTTATTGATTTTGTGCACCCTCTTCCTTGCGATGTTCGAACATTTCACTCACAGATACGTATTTACACTCGGGCACGTTAAGAAAATACCGAAATATAATTTTACATGAAAATTCCTGTTTCGAGCTCCGAGCAAGTCTCATCGATAACCCATCCAAGTGTGAACATCTGCCCGACTTGCTTCCGCAATTGGCCGATTTAATTATCAAAGCTAATTAAATTTATTCATAAACAAAAGACACGACTAAGCGGCTCGTCTTTAAAAAAAAACGCCAGTTATGTTATTCCCCTAAATGACGGAAAATTTCGATGGGCGACGAGATAACACGTTACATTCAAATTAGACAATTAAAAAAGTTAACGACGAAATTAGCTAATCAAATGATCCTATGCAATCATAATTAAAGCGCAGGCAAGCAGGAAGCGAAATAATTAAGAGAATCCACCAGTTGCGTCTTTTTTCGATATGTCGCATGCAAGTCTCCGGTTTAAAACATGTTCAAGTGCACACGACATTATTTAAAACTTGTATTCGAGTGTAAATAGAAACGAAGGGGTTGGAGGGTGGGTTTGTGGTAAAATTTAATTTGCTCGTAATGAAACCAAGAATGCCGAAGTGACGACGCACTTAATTAAATACATTTTCGAGCTACACGACCAAAACATTAATCTAAAGTTGTGGTACTAACAATAAAATTCAGTTTTCTTAGTTCCCATTGTGGAGTCGAACGCGAGACTTATGTGAGTTAATTGATTTGAAATTTAAATTCAAGAGAAAATCAAATTTTCCAGATAACACACCGCCTAATTTAATACCGATTAAGCCTGAAAACACGTGTCAAGTCAGTCTTCAGTTAGATTAGCCTTAACAAGCTTGGATTATAGGGGGTTTGGTAAAACTTCATTAGATGTCTCAATTATACGTATTTTCTAAATGGCACACATGTCAGTTTGTCAGCAGCCAAGCTAATTATTATTTTAGTTTAAAGATTTGCAAAATTCTAGTTGGTATTATCATTTTTTCAGGGTTTGTAGTCATCAGCTGTACCCTAATATAATGTTTCTGACATGCGTCATCACCACTTATATATGATCCGGTATATAATATTAATTAGTAATAATAAACTCTTTGGGAAAATCTGGTTGCCAAAGACAAATAATTTCTGTTAGTTTTTCTGTAACAGAAGAACATATCAAGCGGTATCCGAGAGGTGAACGTTTCAGGCTTAGTCAACGCAGCCCATTTAATTCTCAAATATAATCTAAATACTCCAACTTGATATATTACAAAAGATTTTGTAATGTAAAATTTACATGGTCCTTCGAGCCGGATAATCTCTCTTGGAAGATTTTACATAGTCCTTCGAGCCGGATAATCTCTCTAGGGAGATTTGACATGGTTGTTCGAGCCGGAACACCGAACTCCGAGTTTTATTCTACACCAAGGCGACTTCGAGAAAATAAGCCTAATAATTCGTTGGTGAGGCTGCCAACGCTCAGAAGTCAGTTTAATCTTCAGAAACCTTTTCATAGAGATTTTTTTTTATATGTAAAATTGAATTATTCCCTGATTGGTTTTTAAACTCGACACAGTCTTCTTCAAATTTTTCCATCAAAAAATTAATTGCTCCCACGTGGGGCGTGAGACCCACGTTGGGAAACACTGCTCTACTGTAGAGTCTAGATAATTATTTAATCTGTCTTTTCAATTCTTAAATTTGATCCAAGTCAATTGAAATTGAAAGACAAATAAACATCAAATAAACAAGTGAGATGCGCTGACGATCGTTTAAATCACAAACCTTAAATCTCAAAAATTTCCACTTTCGATTTCTCATTGGGTTTCTTTTGGGTTCTCGGGCGTCTGTCGATGTCTCCTCGTAAGTTTGATTCAGCGTTTTGATTTTACATTTATTGTTAAAACGGAGGAATGCAGTTTTTATGCAGCGAGAAAATAATTAATTATTTTCTCATTAAATATATTGCCAAAGTTGTGCGGCCTGAAGGCCGCACTGATGAATACCAGCATGCTCTACTTTACCATTAGCTTAAATTAATTAAGTACATACTACTGGTTTTCGCTTGAAGTCTTAAGTCTTGAATAATTTCCGGATGTAAAAATAAATTCGATAATTTTCAGATATTCCCGGTATTCCAACCTTATTTTTGCAGTAATCCTAGTTTTTCGATTGTTTTCGAGACGGTTGGACCCCGACAACTGGCCTTATCGACAATTGGCCTTCGGATCTATTGGCCAAAGGGTAAATATCCAGTGAAATTTCTGTACCCAAGATTTGGAATTCCAAAGATTTCCAAGAATTCCAACGATATCCAAGATTTCCATACAAGTTCCAATTTAAAGAATTTTCGAATAATTCCAATGATTTCCAAGCAAGTTCCAATCTAAAGAATTCCAGGGATTTCCAAGAATTCCAGAGATTTCCAAAGAATTCCAAGGATTTCCAAACAAGTGCCAATTAAAGAATTCCAGAGATTTCCAAAGAATTCCATGGAATGCCAAGGATTTCCAAGGAAATTCCAAACAAGTGTACACAAAATTTTTGACATATTTACCCCTTGCTATTGGCCTTCGGGACTATTGACCTTCGGAACTATTGACCTTCGGGACTACTGAGCTTTGGGATTATTCACTTTCGAGACTATTGGCCTCGCGGTGATTGGCCTTTTGGACTATCGACCTTTGGGACTATCGGTCTTTGGGACTATTGGCCTTTGGGACTATTGGCTTCGTGTGAGGCCAATGATCTTTGCAATTAATGACCTCACCACTGATGTCGGAACGCTAGTTTCAGTGAATTGGTTTTTGCAATTGAAATGTCCCCGCCCATGCTGTAACTATTTCTTCTAGTATATTTTCACTTTATTTGGTGAAAATGCTTGAATAGTGAAAATGCAGGGTTAATCGTTCAAAAACCAAAGATCAACTGTCCTGAAGGCCAATCGCCGTGAGGCGAATAGATCCAAAGGCCAATAGTTCCGAAGGGCAATTGCTACGAGACCAATAGTTCCGAAGGCCAATAATCTCGAAAGCCAATAGTTCAGAATGCTACGAGAATTGTCGCCAGGGCCAGTTGTCGTAGTGCCAATTGTCTCAGGACCAACTGTCCGAACACCGTTTTTTCGCATCAAAATACGTACAAAATAGAAAAATCCCATAATTTCTAAAATTCACCGATTTTAAAATCCCCGCTTTTTCACAACAAAGTATAAAAATAATAAGCAGTTTCTAAGTATCTGTACAGATATCCTTCATAATACTCAGTAGCGTAAGCAGAACTTTACTTTGGGGGGGGGGGGGTTAACTGTCTCACTTACATTATTTACTTCTATACTTGAGAGATCACTGCTTCATAGAAAACTCTATTCTGCTCTTTCGTGATTACCTGGCTTTTTAACCTTGAATCTCGTTAATCCAAACTTGCACGTCACACGAGGGCGAGTCATAAGGAAAATTTTGAAATATTTTCTCATATTTGCTCCTGGATTGCCTTAAGATTTCCATTCGAAAAAGTTGAAAAGTAAAAAAAAGACTCAACTGTAGTATTCCTAAGATTTTCTCAAATTTCCTCAGATTTACTTGGATTTCGTCAGATTGTCCTTCACTTGTACACCAGACTTCCCCAGTTATTTCACCTTCAGCGTGATATTCCTAGTAGTTTGTCTATTTTTTTACCAATTTACCCTTCCAATTTTCTTTTCACTCTGCTCTGCTTTTTCCGCCGTTTCGATAGCCTTTTAAGAGTAGAAGTAACAAAATTCAAGGTTGATTTTTTGGAACTGATAAAACTTTTTTAGATAAAGGTAGTGGAAAAGTGTGACAGAGGAAATTTGACAGGGCAGAATAGAATTTTCAAATAGAAAAATGTGAAGCGAACAATATATAAGTAATTGAATTGTCCCCTGATTGATTTTTAAACTCTAGAAAAACTCATTTTCAAATTTTCATCTTAAAAAATTAAATTGCCTAGATATGGGGGGGAGGCGTAGGATTAAATGATAAAAAATTTTAAGTTTGATCTGAAATTGAAAAACAAAGAAACATGAAATAAACAATTGAAGTGAGATGCTCTGACGATATTTTAAATCACAAACCTTAAATCTCAAAAAGTTCCACCTTCAATTTCTCGAAAACGACTGCATATTCACCGCCAATCCTTTCGGGTTTTATTGATGTTCGCAGGCATCTGTTAGTGTTTTCTCGTAAATTTAATCTGCGATTTTTATATAGCGAGGAAAGATTATTAAATATATTGCTAAAGTAAGGCCGCACTGAAGAATACCGGCAATGCCCTAATTTGCCATTAGCTTAAATTAATTAATTATATACTTCAGGTCTTCGGTCTTGAATAATTTCCGGACGTAAAAATAAATGTCATAATTTTCAGGCATGCCCGGTTCTAACCGTATTTTTTTAGTAATCTTATTTTTTTCGCGTCCAAGTATGTACAAAATAGTAAAATGGTAGAAAAAACTTATTAAATATATTGCCGAGGTTGTGCGGCCTAAAGGCCGCACTGAAATATATCGATAATATTCTAATTTAAGATCAGCTTATATTAATTTGATATTTACTTATTAAACTTAGCGTTGCCGAACTTTCGATTTTGTTCTGAAGTTCCCTGTTTTCAGAAATAATCTCCAAATGTGCAAATAAATCCAATAATTTCCGGATATCATCGGTTTTAGCCGTCTTTTTACGGTAATCTCCGAATTTTCACAGCAATGTACAAAATTGTGAGAAAACAAAGCAGATTCTAGGTTTTTATACAGTTATCTTTCAGATACTCAGTACCGTAAGCTTTACTTTGGGGGGGGGTGAGTAGTTGCCTCACTTCACTTACATTTACTTCTATACTTGAGAGGTCGCCGGTCTGTAGAAAACTCTATTCTGCTCTTTCGTGATGACCGGGTTTTTTCTACTTTTTGATGACATTTTGTTTTTAACCTTAAACCTCGTTAATCCAAACTTGCGCGTCACACAAGGGGCGAGTCACAAGGCATTTTTGTAAACTAAATTTCCTTCTACAACATTTTTGAAAGATTTTCTCAGATTTGCTTCTGGATTTCCTTAAGATTTTCATTCGAAAAAGCTTCGAAAATTAAAATAAAAACTCAACTGTAGTATTCGTAAGATTTTCTGATTTCCAAAAATTTCTTTGGATTTTCTGTTTCCTAAGATTTATTTATTTCCTCTGATTTATCTAGATTTCTTCAGATTGTCCTTCGATTGTGCACCAGACTTCCCCAGTGATTTCACCCTCAGCGTCACATTTCTACTATTTTCTCTATTTTTATAACAATCAATCCCTTGCAATTTTCTTTTTACTCTGCTCTGCTATTACCGCCATTCCGGCAGTCTCTGAAGAGTGGAAGTAACTAAATTCAAGGTTGCAAAAGGAGGTCTCCCTCTCGCGTTAGTCCTGCAGATTTTTCTCATCCACCGGGATTAGTTACGTGATCTCTGGGAGTTCTCCGCAGGTTACAACGAACAACCAGCTTGGGGGTGCGACAGCGACTATTTTATTATAATTATTTATTTACAATCACAATAACATTTTAATTTCTTTATCCAATCGCGGATGCCAGTTGGAGCCTAGGGAGTACTCCATACCTCCAGACCCCCAGTCACAAGTCGTGTGATTTAATATTGTTCTATATTGAACCCTATAGCGCGCAAATCTAATATACTTACAGGGTGTTTTCGCGATCGTTTAAATTTGGATTTTATACTTTTATTGTCTAAAATGAAATAAAGTTTTGTTAAAATATAGAAATTCTTAACTTGTGAAATATAATAAATTAAAACTTCAATAATTCACTTATATTATTATCCTATTATTGAAGTTGCAATTGTATGGAACTAAATTCTTAGATTCCAAAATGCTATAAGTAGTAAAATCATAATTTTTCCCAAGGGCAATCGGTACCGAGATAGAGATGGGGTGTTGCCCTCTCAAAACGGAACATTGAATCGTGATTATTTATTTAAATATAAAATTAAGTTTTAATGACGCTCACAGAAGAGTTTAGTCTGTTTTGTTGCGGATTGCAACCGAGAGTTTTAATTAACCCCATTATTTAAATTTGTTTAGAACTATTATTAGGTACAAAGGTAACAACATAAACAAAATACAAAATTATAATAAACATTTATTCCGTTTTATGCAAAGGTCTGCATGAAACCATTTTATCGTCGAGAGAGCGATTTGTGTAATTTTATTTCACAATTAAAAGTTTGTTACGGAACTGTGAAATTACGCAGCAGTGAAATTTCCATCTTTATTTTCCTGCGAAGAAAAGGAAAAATCATAATTACTCTCAGTTTCGATTAAATTTAAAAAATTGCAACGTCAACTTGACACCCAACGTGGGGTCATAATAAAAAAAAAAATTACCAATGTTTATCCAATTAAAAAAAACAAACGAAAACGCGTTATATAAATGTAACGGAAAAGTTTACGGCATTTCAAAAGGGAAAGTTTTATCACCGCAATATTTCCTCCTAATGGTTTTAAGGAAAACCCGTAAAAGATTTAGTGTAACTTGCGGTTATTTTGATATTTCGCAATTTGACGGAAAATGAAAGGACAGCGTCCCGTAACGCTTGCATGTTTTATGGAGGAGTTGCATTCTTTAAAAAATGGGTTTTCTCGTTTCCTCGAAATTCAGTCGTGTAAAAGTAAATAAAAACGCATTGGCCGAATATAAATTACGTGAAACGGAAAAAAGGAATAAGTTTGACATGACTCCCAATTTATATCATTTACCGCATTTTTGGGAATCGTTCCGGAAAAATTCTAATATAAACAAAGGCGGAACGAAGAAAAGTAAAAGTTTTTGCTGTTCATATTTTGAGTTTTTCCGAATTTTCCGAACGGCGAAATCCATACTAATCGAATCGTTCATCATTCGCGAAGTTTATTTTGTTAAATTATGTCGGAAAGCTAAAGGTATATTACATTTTGGGTTCAACGCTATTTCCAGATAACGCGTTTAAAGGAAAAGCTGTCCCGTTTGAAAAACGCGTTGACAAGATACCGAATCCACGAGAAAAGCGTGCGTGCGTTTCCATATTTTCTTTCACCTTTTCCGACCTCGAACTCATCGTGAACCCGGAATACAAAATTAGAACTTTAACCACCACAATTTTATGTAAAGTTAATTTATTCGGCTAGAATTATTGAAATTTCCCAAATTCACCAAACGAGGGTGTGCTTTACACGACCGACGTCGACGTCATCGCGCGCTTTATTTTTCCTGCTCGCAATGATATAGATTACGTTTTTAAAAGCATCCTCTTAGAAGAAAGTAATAATCACCCACGTTTATCTTTCACTTCAACTTCTGGGGAGGTGCGAAAGAACCTTATCCCTTATCGATAAAGCAAAAAGACACCCCAAAAATCGACTTTCACTTCTCACGCCGAAAGAATAAAATGTTCACGTTTTTTACATGTTTTTTGTAAATTTAATTTCACAATAATTATTTGTTCCTTTGTGAGACGCCAGAAATTATAGGTAATAGCTCGTGGCACTTAAAAAGGTTTTTTACTCGCTCGAAAATTTTAAATTATCAAGGGTGGAATCGATAGAAAATTCGTTTAGTTAAAAGCATTTTTAATTTTTTAAGTGAAAATCGATACGGGGAACCATTAATTTGATTTTTTTTTTATCGCGTTTTCCTCTTCGATTACGCGAAAATTTGATATTTCAGTTTCGAATTTAATTGGTTTCATTTGTTTATTCGCAAGTGTAAATCATACATTAATATTACAAAAACACCGCAGGCTTGCTTATAGTAATTGAATGAAAGTAAATTTATAACTTCAAAATAACAACTTCAAATCTTAAATTTCTTTACTTGAAAATCAATAATAATTGTAATTTTTCAAATTTTTTAGCAAATAAAGTTTCTTATGCAAACCACGCGTCCCTTACATGAAAACAACCTAAAAATAATAAAGTTTGGGTGGGTTAGTTACAATGTAATTACAAGATTATGCCAGAAAATTCAATTAAAAAGCCAACGAATAACGAACGAGCAAATGTATACGAAGCTGCTTTATCACGTTGATGATGCTTTTGAGTCCAAATCGCACAAAGAGAAAACTAATTACCACATTCCTTTTAATAAATATAAAAAATGTACAAAGTATCTTTCGTTTGAGGAATTAAAATGTCAGATTTGATACTGAGCTTGTGGAAGTGCCAGTTGACAAAGCTAATGTAACTCATTAACGTTATTAACGCGCACCTGCACCCATGCAGACAGATTTACTGGCAGTAATTTTAGTTTTCTTATAAATATTTACTAGAGATTATTTTCATCGCAAATCAGTTTTCCCAAAAGAAATAGAAGCGTTTTTTATTGGCGTCCATTAACTCTCCCCTCAGTTTTATAATGAAATTCAAGCAGTCGGCATTATCCAAACCTCTTCTCTTCGCCATTATTTGGATTTATATTACGATTTGTGTAATTCTAACTATCGAGTTACCTAATTTAGGAAGTACTTGGATGACGACGTGGAGGAAATCTAAACAAGAATGAATTGAGAAATTTAAATTCAACTCGGAGGGTGTTTGTGGTACGAAGTCCATTAAAATAAACGTTACCGACGAAGAATCCGATGCGATAACTGGTCTGAGATGTCATTTTCCGGTCGTATTTTTCGTGCACCCAAGGGGCAAGGTAAAATTGGACACTTCAATATGTTTTTTTTGTATTCCCTATTCTCTTGTCCACCAGAAATAAGATTTTCTTTTCGACGTAATCATATGGATCAGCATTAAATAGAACTCATTTTTGACATAAAGAATATCTGGATGTCTTACACAATTATTATTCTTTAGCTTTTTTGGGAGGGGGCGGATTTTCCTTCCATCGAACTAGACTTCAAAAGGAATTATTATTAAACCCGAAGAATGCAGTTTAAGTGCAAAAAGAACCTTTTTCCGTACTCACCAAATTCTTTAATCCTAAATAGTTACTCTCCCAGCAAAGGGATAGTTCAATAACAACATACAATAATTTTGTTTCGTTAATTATTATAACCGAATTTTATTTAAAAACAGAGACTTATAATTTTTTTGTTGAATAATTGATAAAACTTTAAAAAAATTATTGATCTGAAATAAGGGAAGCAAGACCTTTCAAATGAGGTGTCACTTGCCATATCACCCCGATTAACATTTTAGGGGCTGTCATCACAGCGCGAAGGGATAAAACAATACGGGAGTGACATTAATCGCAAAAGTTGTCCCCCTCGATGATAAAATTGACGTGTTTTTTCATTTCTTGAAAAAAAATTCTGCTGGCCACAATCCCGTCTGTTTCGTTTTCAAACGGCCACCTTGTATAGTATGGTCGTAAAAACCTTTGTTTAGCTTAATCTAAGGTTTTAAATATCTAAAGTATTAAAGCGGGAGTTTAAAAGTTTAATACATCATATTATATTGCGACAGTAAGCTTCGGGAGGTCTGGGGGTCTAACCCTCCAGAACACCAGTTATAATTGTGCTTAAAAGAAAAACGGTAAACTCTAAAATAAACTCTAAGGTTATGATAAATTTTCACAGGATGATAGGTCATCAAAATTAAGCATAAATGTAGTTTTTCTAAGCAACGTGAGCAGCCGTTATCGAGAAATTGAGAATGAAAGTGTTTGCGATTGCCTATATCTCTTAAAGTTTAACATAAAATCATAATAGCAATCGGTAGTAGAAATTCATACTTGGATTTTCCTGAATGGACAGTCCGGTAGAGTACATCAAGGGGTAAATATCCCGAAAATTTTGTGTACACTTAATTGCAAATCTCTGGAATTTTCGAAAAATGGAGAGGGTAAACGAGGCTAGTGAGGAGGGAGTAAATAAATATATTTTGATTTATTTAATTTAGGTATATTTTTGAAATTAAAAAAAAAGTCAATTTTATTCGTTTTTGATGAGGGGATTAGATAGCCCCGTTACCCCCCCCCCTCATTTCCAATCATCCTTGGCAGGCAAACTTAGAATATCGGAAATTCGAGAAAATTTAGAATTTAGAAAAGCCAAGAAAATCTCAGAAAATTGAAAAAGCTAAAAATTTCCCTTTAGTTTTGATTATTACGATTTCCGGTTGGTTTTCCACTTAGTTAATATCGAGGTAGAAATCTGGGGTACAAGTGAAAGGAAATCTACAGAAAACCGGAAAAATGTTATAAATCCCAGGAAATATAAATATCAAGAAAATTTTGAAAATTCAAGGAAATGTAGAAAATCCTAGGATATCTTAAGAACTCGGAAAAATCCCAGATAAGCTAGGAAATTCTAGGATATTTTAAGAAATCTAGAATATCTTAGAAAAGTCAAGAAAATTTCAAAAAATTGAACTTTTCACTCGTCCGGAAAACCTGGAAAGTCTGGAAAAGTCAGGGAATTCAAAATTTCTCTAATTTTGTCCGAGAAAAATCAGGAAATTTTTCACTTTTAGCGATAAGTCAGGGAAATTAAATTTTGAGTCAGGGAAAACTATTTAATATAGAAAAAAATTTAATTTTGATTTTTTTTTGTTTTTTAATTTCAAAAATTAAAATAACTTTTTTTTTAATATTAAAATTTAGTTTCTTTTTTTTTATTTTCCGGTTTATCGAAATGTCGGAAAATTTTTATTCTTTGTCAGGGAAAACCTGGAAAATTCATGGGATTTGCTTTAGAAAATTCAGTGAGAACCCTGAAAAAATAAAAGAAGCTCATCTGTAGTATTCTTAAGATTTTCTAATTTCCTTCTAGTTCCTATTTCTTAACACTTCATCAAATTTCCCTTCAGTTGTACACAAAAGCAGATTTATGAGAAATTCATGGGAGAGGTAAATGAAGCTGGGGGGGGGGTAAATAAAAGACATATTTTTTTTATAAGGATTTAGATATATTTTTTTAATTTTAACAAAATTTAGTAATTTTATTGGTTTTGATGGGTCATGGGTAGGGCTGGGACTTTTTATCGATTAATAGATAAATATCGATAGTTATCGATTAATCGACAAATATCGATAGTTATCGATTAATCGAAAAACGATTTTTAATTTTTGAAATATCGATATTTCGATAGTTTTTGATATTCCGATAGTTATCGATATTTAAATAGTTATCGATATTTCGATAGTTATCGATATTTCTAATTTAGGTTATTTTCTTATGTTTTTTGGACTTCCCATTGGTCAATTTTGGGTTCGACCGGTTTCCTTATTGGAGAAGAAAAGTTGGGGTTTATTATTTCAATAATTATCAGAGTATTGAAATCGATACGTAACGATACTTCGATTATTATCGATATATCGATACTTCGATACTCCAATTAATCGATATATATCGATTGTTTTTGAGTTATCGATATTCGATATCGATTTTTGAATATCGCCCAGCCCTAGTCATGGGAGGGGAGACAGTTACCCCTTTATACCTCTTCGTTGGAAATCATTGGAATTCTTTGGAATTCCATGGAAATCATTGGAATTCCAAGTCCTGTGTACAAAATTATTTTGGATATTTACCCCTTGGAGTGCAGCATTGCTAAACTACAGATGCGTCATGTTAAGTAATCACAAATCTATACAATTTTTCAAATGCAAATTAAAATTGTTTACAACTTTTCAAAGAACGCCGAAAGCGGAATAAAGATAAACGACTGCCATTTAATGTTAACCGCTAGTCGAGCAATTAATATCTTTCCATTTTTAATACCAGTATTTTGGTTAGCCCCTAGAGTACATTAGTAGTAAACTGTGATTAATATTTCTCAGTTAAACAGCGACGCATAATTAATAAACATTTTGTCTTCTTAGTTTTTCGCGCCTTTAGTCTCTCAGAATGATTTAATCGATTGAGCTTTAACGCTCACGCTAAGGCGATTATAACTTGTAAAACAGTGGATTTCAAAAACATTCAGCCGATTTCTACATTATGTGTTCCTGAAAATAAAAACGCTTTTAAGTGGCTAATAGGATTTACAAACTTTCACCTATACGATTCGCAGTTGTTTAAACGAAAAGCCTCCTTTACTATTTAAACTTTCGGGATGAAAGCAAAGCCGGTTGCATATAGTTCATTTCAATTTTACCATCGACCGACTTTCCTTGTCTCCGCATTGAATTGTTTGAATCCATCTTAGTTTCACTTCGTATATAAATAACAAATTAGTGTAAATAAGCGTCGGTAAAATTTGATTTCGGTAGATGTTTGGAAATAATTAAGCATTTCTTAAGGCACATAAGCTCGATTTATCAAAAGCTGTCAAATAAATTTGGGGAAGTTCCATCACGATACAGCAATCAAGCAATCAAATAATAATTTGATGATATTGATTATCACAACTGAAACAGAGCATTCAATTTGTCGATTCGGTTATTATTTTTCTATTAAAATAAAACAACTTGGATTTTTTGGAACGAACTCGCGAGATTCAGCAAAAAGGAAATCCAAATTTGCTCCAATTAAATTTTGTTATATTTATAATTAGTAACAAAAAATTTGTACCTTTCATTAGTGCGTTTATGAAGCGAATTGGAGTTCGTTGATCTTTTATTTGAAAATCTATAAATTTTAATTTAAAAAATTAATTTCTGGATTAAAATTGGTTTCCCATTTTCTTCCGGCATAAAACACAAAAGATGGTGGTTATCACTTTTAAACGTTAATTTGTAAACATTAATTTTCATCAGCAGGCAGGCATCAAAGAATCCTTTTAATATCATTAGCATTTTTCCTCTCTTTATGAAACATCTCAATTCGCATTGGCTTCCTTCTTTTTTCTCATTAAGAAACATCGACTCCGTTTTTCTTATCGAAACGTTATTTACATAAATTGAAATTACGGAAAAAGACTTTTCCGAATCACCCGCGTACATTTTCAGCTGAAACCCTCGAGTTCTCGAAATGAATGGCCGAGTTTCCTCTGTTAACGCAAGAATTTCCTCTAAGTAGATTTAATCCAAATTGGTATTACCGTTCGAGAGGGATTCTAAATTCGACTAGTTAATTTCCCCTTCAAATATTTTTCATTTTTCTCCAAATTAAATTTTCCGTTTAAATAAATTAGGGAGGAATCTTATTTCATTATTTTCCGTTTCGTTCGAAAGGTCAAATAACATCTGAATGAAAGGATTAACGAGATTTAAAAATATTAAAAAATCCTGTATTGTTTCGAGATGCAGTAGCGTATTTAGAAAATTTAGAAAAAAATTTTTAATTTTCAGAATCTCGTTAATCTATTCGTGCGCGTCAGTGGTAACGGAATGAATAAATAAAAATAATTTAGTTATTTAAATTTTAAAACGTTGTGGTAAACTTTATTTTTATCAGGGAGGGCTTCAGGGATGCAATCCGAGTCATCCTTGGGAGGAGCAATTGCCCCTTTGCCCCCATCTAAATACGCCGATGTCGAGATGTAACACTTAAAATTACCTAAGTCCAGAATTAGGTTAATTTTGTGGTTAATCTTAACTGTTTTACATAAAAAAGAAAAAGAACTCAAAATAAAAAATTTTAAGTAAATTTGTGGTTTTTAGTATGTATTTATGGTTAAATTCAAAAAATATAAGAATAATACAATACGTAGAAAATCAAAATTCAAAAAATTTAAAAAGGAGACAATTAACACATAACAGGTCTGGATTAAGAAAATTTGAAAAAATGAAAATTTCGTAATACGAAGTACAATATAACGTTATTTCATGGTTATTGCCATTCATCAGTTGTACGCATCGATTACGATTACATTGTAAAATAAGAAGAAAAAATTTTTCAAACTAAACAAAATTATCGACTAAATTGTACAAAATTTGACTTACCATAACCTCCAAAGATTATCAAAACTGAACTTGTTACACGAGGTATGAATAATTTAAAAATGATTTGAACTAAGAAATTCGTTTACCTAGCACTGCTAGTTTGAAATCCGAAGGCACTGCCCTCTTAATATGATTTCTAAAAACTTTGAAAAAATTCAAAATTCAAAAATTTACCACGTTTTTTAACCGTGAGGCGTAAAACTAGAAAAAGAACTCAAAATAAAAAATTTTAAGTAAATTTGTGGTTTTTAGTATGTATTTATGGTTAAATTCAAAAAATATAAGAATAATACAATACGTAGAAAATCAAAATTCAAAAAATTTAAAAAGGAGACAATTAACACATAACAGGTCTGGATTAAGAAAATTTGAAAAAATGAAAATTTCGTAATACGAAGTACAATATAACGTTATTTCATGGTTATTGCCATTCATCAGTTGTACGCATCGATTACGATTACATTGTAAAATAAGAAGAAAAAATTTTTCAAACTAAACAAAATTATCGACTAAATTGTACAAAATTTGACTTACCATAACCTCCAAAGATTATCAAAACTGAACTTGTTACACGAGGTATGAATAATTTAAAAATGATTTGAACTAAGAAATTCGTTTACCTAGCACTGCTAGTTTGAAATCCGAAGGCACTGCCCTCTTAATATGATTTCTAAAAACTTTGAAAAAATTCAAAATTCAAAAATTTACCACGTTTTTTAACCGTGAGGCGTAAAACTAGAAAAAGAACTCAAAATAAAAAATTTTAAGTAAATTTGTGGTTTTTAGTATGTATTTATGGTTAAATTCAAAAAATATAAGAATAATACAATACGTAGAAAATCAAAATTCAAAAAATTTAAAAAGGAGACAATTAACACATAACAGGTCTGGATTAAGAAAATTTGAAAAAATGAAAATTTCGTAATACGAAGTACAATATAACGTTATTTCATGGTTATTGCCATTCATCAGTTGTACGCATCGATTACGATTACATTGTAAAATAAGAAGAAAAAATTTTTCAAACTAAACAAAATTATCGACTAAATTGTACAAAATTTGACTTACCATAACCTCCAAAGATTATCAAAACTGAACTTGTTACACGAGGTATGAATAATTTAAAAATGATTTGAACTAAGAAATTCGTTTACCTAGCACTGCTAGTTTGAAATCCGAAGGCACTGCCCTCTTAATATGATTTCTAAAAACTTTGAAAAAATTCAAAATTCAAAAATTTACCACGTTTTTTAACCGTGAGGCGTAAAACTAGAAAAAGAACTCAAAATAAAAAATTTTAAGTAAATTTGTGGTTTTTAGTATGTATTTATGGTTAAATTCAAAAAATATAAGAATAATACAATACGTAGAAAATCAAAATTCAAAAAATTTAAAAAGGAGACAATTAACACATAACAGGTCTGGATTAAGAAAATTTGAAAAAATGAAAATTTCGTAATACGAAGTACAATATAACGTTATTTCATGGTTATTGCCATTCATCAGTTGTACGCATCGATTACGATTACATTGTAAAATAAGAAGAAAAAATTTTTCAAACTAAACAAAATTATCGACTAAATTGTACAAAATTTGACTTACCATAACCTCCAAAGATTATCAAAACTGAACTTGTTACACGAGGTATGAATAATTTAAAAATGATTTGAACTAAGAAATTCGTTTACCTAGCACTGCTAGTTTGAAATCCGAAGGCACTGCCCTCTTAATATGATTTCTAAAAACTTTGAAAAAATTCAAAATTCAAAAATTTACCACGTTTTTTAACCGTGAGGCGTAAAACTAGAAAAAGAACTCAAAATAAAAAATTTTAAGTAAATTTGTGGTTTTTAGTATGTATTTATGGTTAAATTCAAAAAATATAAGAATAATACAATACGTAGAAAATCAAAATTCAAAAAATTTAAAAAGGAGACAATTAACACATAACAGGTCTGGATTAAGAAAATTTGAAAAAATGAAAATTTCGTAATACGAAGTACAATATAACGTTATTTCATGGTTATTGCCATTCATCAGTTGTACGCATCGATTACGATTACATTGTAAAATAAGAAGAAAAAATTTTTCAAACTAAACAAAATTATCGACTAAATTGTACAAAATTTGACTTACCATAACCTCCAAAGATTATCAAAACTGAACTTGTTACACGAGGTATGAATAATTTAAAAATGATTTGAACTAAGAAATTCGTTTACCTAGCACTGCTAGTTTGAAATCCGAAGGCACTGCCCTCTTAATATGATTTCTAAAAACTTTGAAAAAATTCAAAATTCAAAAATTTACCACGTTTTTTAACCGTGAGGCGTAAAACTAGAAAAAGAACTCAAAATAAAAAATTTTAAGTAAATTTGTGGTTTTTAGTATGTATTTATGGTTAAATTCAAAAAATATAAGAATAATACAATACGTAGAAAATCAAAATTCAAAAAATTTAAAAAGGAGACAATTAACACATAACAGGTCTGGATTAAGAAAATTTGAAAAAATGAAAATTTCGTAATACGAAGTACAATATAACGTTATTTCATGGTTATTGCCATTCATCAGTTGTACGCATCGATTACGATTACATTGTAAAATAAGAAGAAAAAATTTTTCAAACTAAACAAAATTATCGACTAAATTGTACAAAATTTGACTTACCATAACCTCCAAAGATTATCAAAACTGAACTTGTTACACGAGGTATGAATAATTTAAAAATGATTTGAACTAAGAAATTCGTTTACCTAGCACTGCTAGTTTGAAATCCGAAGGCACTGCCCTCTTAATATGATTTCTAAAAACTTTGAAAAAATTCAAAATTCAAAAATTTACCACGTTTTTTAACCGTGAGGCGTAAAACTAGAAAAAGAACTCAAAATAAAAAATTTTAAGTAAATTTGTGGTTTTTAGTATGTATTTATGGTTAAATTCAAAAAATATAAGAATAATACAATACGTAGAAAATCAAAATTCAAAAAATTTAAAAAGGAGACAATTAACACATAACAGGTCTGGATTAAGAAAATTTGAAAAAATGAAAATTTCGTAATACGAAGTACAATATAACGTTATTTCATGGTTATTGCCATTCATCAGTTGTACGCATCGATTACGATTACATTGTAAAATAAGAAGAAAAAATTTTTCAAACTAAACAAAATTATCGACTAAATTGTACAAAATTTGACTTACCATAACCTCCAAAGATTATCAAAACTGAACTTGTTACACGAGGTATGAATAATTTAAAAATGATTTGAACTAAGAAATTCGTTTACCTAGCACTGCTAGTTTGAAATCCGAAGGCACTGATGAATGGCAATAACCATGAAATAACGTTATATTGTACTTCGTATTACGAAATTTTCATTTTTTCAAATTTTCTTAATCCAGACCTGTTATGTGTTAATTGTCTCCTTTTTAAATTTTTTGAATTTTGATTTTCTACGTATTGTATTATTCTTATATTTTTTGAATTTAACCATAAATACATACTAAAAACCACAAATTTACTTAAAATTTTTTATTTTGAGTTCTTTTTCTAGTTTTACGCCTCACGGTTAAAAAACGTGGTAAATTTTTGAATTTTGAATTTTTTCAAAGTTTTTAGAAATCATATTAAGAGGGCAGTGCCTTCGGATTTCAAACTAGCAGTGCTAGGTAAACGAATTTCTTAGTTCAAATCATTTTTAAATTATTCATACCTCGTGTAACAAGTTCAGTTTTGATAATCTTTGGAGGTTATGGTAAGTCAAATTTTGTACAATTTAGTCGATAATTTTGTTTAGTTTGAAAAATTTTTTCTTCTTATTTTACAATGTAATCGTAATCGATGCGTACAACTGATGAATGGCAATAACCATGAAATAACGTTATATTGTACTTCGTATTACGAAATTTTCATTTTTTCAAATTTTCTTAATCCAGACCTGTTATGTGTTAATTGTCTCCTTTTTAAATTTTTTGAATTTTGATTTTCTACGTATTGTATTATTCTTATATTTTTTGAATTTAACCATAAATACATACTAAAAACCACAAATTTACTTAAAATTTTTTATTTTGAGTTCTTTTTCTAGTTTTACGCCTCACGGTTAAAAAACGTGGTAAATTTTTGAATTTTGAATTTTTTCAAAGTTTTTAGAAATCATATTAAGAGGGCAGTGCCTTCGGATTTCAAACTAGCAGTGCTAGGTAAACGAATTTCTTAGTTCAAATCATTTTTAAATTATTCATACCTCGTGTAACAAGTTCAGTTTTGATAATCTTTGGAGGTTATGGTAAGTCAAATTTTGTACAATTTAGTCGATAATTTTGTTTAGTTTGAAAAATTTTTTCTTCTTATTTTACAATGTAATCGTAATCGATGCGTACAACTGATGAATGGCAATAACCATGAAATAACGTTATATTGTACTTCGTATTACGAAATTTTCATTTTTTCAAATTTTCTTAATCCAGACCTGTTATGTGTTAATTGTCTCCTTTTTAAATTTTTTGAATTTTGATTTTCTACGTATTGTATTATTCTTATATTTTTTGAATTTAACCATAAATACATACTAAAAACCACAAATTTACTTAAAATTTTTTATTTTGAGTTCTTTTTCTAGTTTTACGCCTCACGGTTAAAAAACGTGGTAAATTTTTGAATTTTGAATTTTTTCAAAGTTTTTAGAAATCATATTAAGAGGGCAGTGCCTTCGGATTTCAAACTAGCAGTGCTAGGTAAACGAATTTCTTAGTTCAAATCATTTTTAAATTATTCATACCTCGTGTAACAAGTTCAGTTTTGATAATCTTTGGAGGTTATGGTAAGTCAAATTTTGTACAATTTAGTCGATAATTTTGTTTAGTTTGAAAAATTTTTTCTTCTTATTTTACAATGTAATCGTAATCGATGCGTACAACTGATGAATGGCAATAACCATGAAATAACGTTATATTGTACTTCGTATTACGAAATTTTCATTTTTTCAAATTTTCTTAATCCAGACCTGTTATGTGTTAATTGTCTCCTTTTTAAATTTTTTGAATTTTGATTTTCTACGTATTGTATTATTCTTATATTTTTTGAATTTAACCATAAATACATACTAAAAACCACAAATTTACTTAAAATTTTTTATTTTGAGTTCTTTTTCTAGTTTTACGCCTCACGGTTAAAAAACGTGGTAAATTTTTGAATTTTGAATTTTTTCAAAGTTTTTAGAAATCATATTAAGAGGGCAGTGCCTTCGGATTTCAAACTAGCAGTGCTAGGTAAACGAATTTCTTAGTTCAAATCATTTTTAAATTATTCATACCTCGTGTAACAAGTTCAGTTTTGATAATCTTTGGAGGTTATGGTAAGTCAAATTTTGTACAATTTAGTCGATAATTTTGTTTAGTTTGAAAAATTTTTTCTTCTTATTTTACAATGTAATCGTAATCGATGCGTACAACTGATGAATGGCAATAACCATGAAATAACGTTATATTGTACTTCGTATTACGAAATTTTCATTTTTTCAAATTTTCTTAATCCAGACCTGTTATGTGTTAATTGTCTCCTTTTTAAATTTTTTGAATTTTGATTTTCTACGTATTGTATTATTCTTATATTTTTTGAATTTAACCATAAATACATACTAAAAACCACAAATTTACTTAAAATTTTTTATTTTGAGTTCTTTTTCTAGTTTTACGCCTCACGGTTAAAAAACGTGGTAAATTTTTGAATTTTGAATTTTTTCAAAGTTTTTAGAAATCATATTAAGAGGGCAGTGCCTTCGGATTTCAAACTAGCAGTGCTAGGTAAACGAATTTCTTAGTTCAAATCATTTTTAAATTATTCATACCTCGTGTAACAAGTTCAGTTTTGATAATCTTTGGAGGTTATGGTAAGTCAAATTTTGTACAATTTAGTCGATAATTTTGTTTAGTTTGAAAAATTTTTTCTTCTTATTTTACAATGTAATCGTAATCGATGCGTACAACTGATGAATGGCAATAACCATGAAATAACGTTATATTGTACTTCGTATTACGAAATTTTCATTTTTTCAAATTTTCTTAATCCAGACCTGTTATGTGTTAATTGTCTCCTTTTTAAATTTTTTGAATTTTGATTTTCTACGTATTGTATTATTCTTATATTTTTTGAATTTAACCATAAATACATACTAAAAACCACAAATTTACTTAAAATTTTTTATTTTGAGTTCTTTTTCTAGTTTTACGCCTCACGGTTAAAAAACGTGGTAAATTTTTGAATTTTGAATTTTTTCAAAGTTTTTAGAAATCATATTAAGAGGGCAGTGCCTTCGGATTTCAAACTAGCAGTGCTAGGTAAACGAATTTCTTAGTTCAAATCATTTTTAAATTATTCATACCTCGTGTAACAAGTTCAGTTTTGATAATCTTTGGAGGTTATGGTAAGTCAAATTTTGTACAATTTAGTCGATAATTTTGTTTAGTTTGAAAAATTTTTTCTTCTTATTTTACAATGTAATCGTAATCGATGCGTACAACTGATGAATGGCAATAACCATGAAATAACGTTATATTGTACTTCGTATTACGAAATTTTCATTTTTTCAAATTTTCTTAATCCAGACCTGTTATGTGTTAATTGTCTCCTTTTTAAATTTTTTGAATTTTGATTTTCTACGTATTGTATTATTCTTATATTTTTTGAATTGTTTTACATAAGATCCTCTACTTTCAAGTAGGGGAGCTATGCGGATACGGGAACACTTCAAATTTGGTTGGGAAGCTGACAGTGGCGTAACAACGGGGTGCTATGGGTGTTCAGAAAACACGGGCCCCCAGAACCAGCTAGTCACGAAGGGGGCTCTATATAATATAAAAATTAAAAATATTAAAAATAAATATAAAATTATTTAAAAAATATAATATAAAAAATAAATAAAAATAAGTAATTGGTATATATTTTTACAGACCGACCAAGTAAGAAATCAGCCTATTTACTCGTATTTCTTCCATTTAAAATACTTAAAATTTATTACTTTCATTACTAGATCCTGTAACTGTTTAAAGCCGACACCTGATAGATAAATAAATAAATTGGAAGTATACCACTGACGCGCATGAATTTATTAACGAGATTCTCTCTACGATAATCTATGACTTTCACTAAAATAATATAATATGAAGTTTTCAGTTTTTAGCTTTCTCCTAATTTTTTGTCAGTAGCTCTCGTTTCAGAGAATTTGAGAGGTTTGAACTACCACGAAGATTGGCTACTGAGTATCTCCTTAGTATTGATGAATTAATAATGAGTGCACTGGGGGGTATTCCATACCCCCCAGACCCCCCGGTTTGCAAATAGCTGCACTGAAAAGCTCAATCAAGATTTGAAGTTCTCAGGCTTAAAGAGAAAGAGAAGTCTGATGAACCTAAACATGAACTAACCAAAATTAAGCTATCTACTTCTATTACGATTTGTGCTATCGATTAACGATCTTCTACTCTCCGACACTGGCAGTGGATCCAGGAGAGAGCGAGAGCACTAAAAAAACAAAATATAAATTTATTTTTGTTATTACTACTATTTATTTTTCATATTTTTTAATAAATTTTTATTTTGTTTCCCCCCTCCCTTCTCGGGGGATGCAAAAATAAAATTATTTGTGTGCTCATCAAGCGAATCAGTTTTTTCTTCAAACCACTTTGAATTTTAAATTTAAGTTTAAATGCACAAAACGATGGTTGTAAACCGGGGGGTCTGGGGGGTATGGAATACCCCCCAGTGCACAATTTCTTTTTATTCGCAAATTATTCAGTAGCCAATGCGTAGGGTACTTTATATTTCCTTAATAAAGGTGGTTATTGCTGAAAAATAACCAAAACAGTGAAAATTTTGTAAAAGTATTTACGAATCTTATCCATTATCTGTCTACCACTGACGCGCATGAATGGATTAATGAAATACCTGCTGCCGTGATTCTTTATTTACAGGTTGCACTAAAATATCTCGTGATTTCATTCATGCGCGTCAGTAGTAGACAGATAATAGATAGTTTGGATTTTAGTTTGGAAAAGAAGACAAATATACGCTAGTTGGATATCCCAAAAAAGCGTACGCCGCGCCATCTTCTAGTCAATTATGCACAAAATCACCGCCTAGGTGGCGGTACCATAGCTGTCCAACTAGCGTATTGTGGTGGATTATCCATTAGTTTTCGAAAAAACGGCATTTAGAAATGGAAAATTTTAAATATAAAAATGCCGCCGCATCGCTACTAGAGTAGGGTACCTTTTATCGATTAATCGATAATTATTGATAGTTATCGATTAATCGAAGAACAATATTTTATTTTAAATAAATTTCGATTAATCGATATATCGATTTTTTATATTCATCGATATTCCGTTAGTTACCGATATTTCGATAGTTACCGATATTTTGATAGCTTCTATATTTCTAATTTAGGTTTGTCTTATGTTTTCTGGACTGCCCATGGGTCTATTTTGGGTTCGACCGGTTTCTTTATTCGAGAAAAAAAAAGTTAGGGTTTATTATTTAGATAATTCGATAATTAATAGAGTATCAATATCTTCCATAATTATCGATATATTGATACTTCGATACTCCGATAATTATCAACAAATATCGACTAATCGAAGTTATCGAAATTATCGATATTCGATATCGATTTTTGAATATCGCACAGCCCTAGAAATTTATTTAAAAAGGATAATACATACGAAGAAACATCGTTTAAATTGTAAAACAATTTTGAAATAAAATGCAAAACTAAAACAATTCGTAACATTTACAAGAAATTCACGGCGCGCTCCTGAATGACTTAGTGGTTGGAGATATTTGGAGGTTCCATTTCTATTTGGCACGAACTCGAGTAAGCCATCCGGTCGGCCATGAATTAAGAACGGGAGCTGCTGCTTTACGTGAAATCCGAACCACAGAAAAGCTGTGATAGAATGCGAGTACTCATCTACACTGACATAGCTCGATCGAAGTTCCGCACATATCGCTTGGCGAATTAACGAAACTTTTGATGAAATGAAAAATTCGCGGATCGAGGGTTGAACAATAAAGGTGAATTTACACCTCGAAGACGAGGCTTCCATCTTATACCCACACGTAGTGAGCTATTCATGCATATTCATCAAGCAGCCCACCCTCACTTCCGACCATTATACGAGAAATACTACTTCCGTAGAAACTTCTTACACATTGAAGGTGTACGTGTACCCCATACTTTCTTTTCATTCAGCGATAATTTCCTTCTTCTTTGCCAAGCCGCGAGTGTATTATAGTACGCGTTGTTATTTTCCTATCGGCTTTTCGTGTTTGCCTTTCACGATCGTATCGTTTTTCATTCCCGAAACCATAATGCACTACGCAACATCGATCTATTAGTAAATTAAATTTATTTTCCTGAAACGTCGTCGCATATTTTCCCCAGGTAACAAGAGATCGGATGAAAACTGCTGAGCTCACACTTTAAAATGGTCCTCAAAATGTCATATACGAAATTTTGGTTCGGGCACATCAATCACGGCTTCAAAGTTAAATCTGGAAGAATAATTTTGTGCGGCGAATTGCATGAAATAAATCAAAACCGTGAAATGGAAAGTTGTACGTACGCCCCAGAAAATAAAATAGCGAAAAAGTTGCTGAAGGGTTGTTGATTGATTATTTAATAAAAAAATCGTCAAAGTTACAAAAGTTTTAGTTGATTAGGGATGGAAAATGGAGGCTGACCAAAATCAGGTATTGGAAATATCTGAGGGCGGATGAGGAACATTTTTAAGTTTTCTCCGAATATTGTATTCGGCTAACGGGAATCTGATAAAATAAAAACATGCAAAGCCGTGTTTTCCTAAAATATCATCCCCAAACCGGCACATTCTCTGAGTTATCTGCAAAGTTTCTCCTTCCCTTACCGAGACAGTCATTAACCTTTACATGTAACGCTCATGATTGTAAAAATCGATCTTGAATACTCTAACGGCATAAACTGTATTCATAACAAATTTGAGATAAAAGCGGTAACAGCAGCCAAAATTTAGGTAAAAGGTTTCTCTAAGCCAGGAATAGCATTACAAAAATGGGAGGGGGTGGGAAGGGTAATCATGTAAGAAAAGTAAAAACTAAGTGCTCTAAACAAGCGGAATAATAAATATCTTGCACACTGCACTAATGGTTTCTACATGGCCGTCTACTCTCGCTTGCAAAATTTAGAATCTACATTCTATAATTTGACTATCCTGACTGACTATCCTCTCGGAAAAGTCCACACAGTTTATCGTACTTATGTGGCGGTTAAAGTGATTCATGCAAATAGTTGCTTTCATAATTTAACTGCTTTACTTTTACAACATTACCGCTCTAGCCAGATAACTTCGCAAGTTATTTGTTAAAATAGGGGAAAGTTGGACAATGCCAACCACATAAAAAAATGGGATTGTCCATTTTGTATTAAAAATTTCCTAACAACTTATTGATTTCAATTTTTATGATAGGCTTCAACTGCCATTGCTCCAGTTTTAGGTTAATAACTAAAAATAAATTATATGATTATTAATATTGTAATGAATTGTCATTGTTGTGCGGCCTGAAGGCCGCACTATCCGGTTATAACCTCTCAAGTTTTTTACGATTATAAGGAAACCGGATTGGGGAATGTCTGTAACCCTGTTTTCAATAGTTGGTGGCGACAATCATTAACCCAGGGGGACCGCCGGCTTAACGTGCCCTCCGAAGCACGGAAAAGGTCATACGAAAGTTTCAAACTTTCTCCGGATTCGAACCGAGTACTTTCGAGTCAGCAGTTGTTCAGAACTAACTTATCAGGCTAATAATGACCGTCTTGGTATTTTATTAATTTTGGTGTATTAATGAAACAGTAATTAGGAAGCAGGAATAGTGTCGAAACTGTCATTAATCTTTCTGTTTTGTCTCTCTCTCAAAGACTCCTTAGCTCTACATAAAAGCATAGTGACCACTTCTTTTTGTTTTTTTATAAGAGTTTTCTAGGCAGATACCTCGGTGGTTTGCCATTGCCTGCCGAGGGAAGACGATCATCAGTTAAAAACGTTTACTGCTGAACAAAGCTTCCCTCTTTTGAGAAAGATTTCTAGGATTCTGAGATCCTGTTTTTATATTGTTAATAATAATAGGTAATTAATAATCAAAAAGATCTGAAAATCTCCGAAAAACAAAGTCGAATATAAAAAAAAGGTAATTTTTACCCTGATTCAAACCGAGTACCTTAGTGTTAATAGTTGATCAAACCAACTACTATACCAATCTAGGTGTAACAATGAGAATTGAAAGTATTTCAAGTACAAGATTTGCAAAAACTAATTCAAGTACTTAAAAGTACTTAAAAGTACTTGAAGTACTTTTGAAATTAAAAATACTTGGTACTTCAAGTACTATTTCAAAGTACTTGAGTATTTGGTAATTCGATTTAATAAAATTTAAATAATTGAAGTACTTTTAAAGTAATTGAAGTAATTTTAAAATAATTGAAGTACTTTCACAGTAATTCAAGTATTTAAAGTACTTTTGAAGTAATTGAAGTTCTTTAAGTAATTGAAATAGTTTAAGTAATTTAAGTACTTTACTTTAGTTAACTGAAGTACTTCAAAGTAATCGAAGTACTTTTAACGCATTTGAAGTACTTTTACAGTAATTGAAGTATTTAAAGTAGGTACTTTTGAAGTAATTGACGTTCTTTAAGTAATTGAAATAGTTTAGGTAATTTAAGTACTTTTACAGTAATTGAAGTACTTTTACAGTAATTGAAGTACCTTTACAGTAATTGAAGTATTTAAAGTACTTTTGAAGTAATTGACGTTCTTTAAGTAATTGAAGTACTTTACTTAAGGTAATTGAAGTACTTTAAGATAATCGAAATACTTTTAAAGTAATTGAAGTACTTTTAAAGTAATTGAAGTACTTTTAAAGTAATTGAAGTACTTTTAGAGGAATTGCAGTACCTATTTAAAGTACTTTTGAAGTAATTGAAGTTCTTTAAGTAATTGAAATAGTTTAAGTAATTGAAGTACTCTGAGTAATTTGGTGGTTCTTGAAGTACTTTTTGGTTAATTTTGAAATATTTGAATTACTTTTAATAAGTACTTAGTAATTGAAATACTTTTTCTAAGTAAAATACTGTAAAGTAATATAAAGTAAACCACAGTGTGGTGTAAAGCTTAAATCGACGGGCTGCGAAGCGGCAAACCGCGGATCAAAGCCTGGTCACGCCGACTACACTACATTGCTGTGATCTAAAGTCTATGTTCGATCTTTGGGCTTATGGGGAAGGCAACGGGAAACCATCCCATAAATAAAAATTCCATAGTACATCATCTCGGCTTAAATAAGTCGAGAGAAGTAAAGTACTGATGCTGATGCTTCAAGTACTTTTAAGAAAATATAGTATTTGATACTTGAAGTACTTTTGGCATTAACAAAGTACCTACTTGGTAATTGGTACTTGAATTACTTTCACAAAGTACTTTGGACAGCCCTGGTTACAATAACATCATTTACCTATTAATACTTAAACCAGTGGTTCTCAACCGTTTTTTATTTTCAGTATTCTCTGCAAGTAATTATTAAACAAATCTAAAACTACAAGAAAAACATAAATTATGCTATTATGAACCGGGGGGTCTGGGGGGTATGGAATACCCCCCAGTTTAATATAATTAATGTATAGTAAAATTCTAGCCTCCAACTCAAATTTCTAGACCTCTAGATCGTTCATCTTAGCTGCAAATAATTCGTGATGGACAATCGAATAAAACCGAAACAAAGTCAAATAAAAAAAAAGTAAATTTTTACCCCGACTCCAGCCACGTACCTTAGTGTTAGCATTTAATCAAACCAACCACTATTATACCAATCTAACTGTTACAATAACATAATTTACCTATTACTTAAACCAGTGGTTCTCAACCGTTTTTTATTCTCGGTATTTTCTGCTATCTAAAACTACAAGTATTCCATACCCCCCGGTTTATAACAGCTTCAACGTGTGCTTTCTCTGACTTTCTTCTTCCTTCAGAATATCCCGAGTTTAATATAATCAATTTATAGTCGTAAAAGTTGTTTAAAAATCTTTGGAATTTCTTAGAAACCCCTGGAATTCTTTCGAAATTACTGAAATTCCTTGAAAATCACTGAAAGTTCTTGGAAATATTTTGAATACCCTAGAAATTTTTGGAATTCATTAGAAATCATTAAAATTTTTTACAATTAATTGTACTTGTATGGAAATCTGGAATTTTTTCAAAATGTTTCAAGATTCCTGGAATTTTTAGAAAATTACCGGAATTCCTTGGAAATCTCTAAAATTCTTTAGATTGGAACTTATTTGAAAATCTTTGCAATTCCTTAGAAAACACTGGAAACTGGAATTCTTTCGAAATTACTGGAATTTATTAGAAATATTAGAAAAACTTAGAAAAAGATTCTTGGAATTGTTAAAAAATTACTGGAATTCTTTGGAAATCTTTGGAATTCTTTGGAAATCGTTAAAATTTTTTAGAATTGGATTTATTTGGAAATCTTGGGAAACTTCTGGAATTTTTTGGAAATCTGGAAATTCCTGAAATTCTGAAAAAAATTACAGGAATTCCTTAGAAATCATCAGAATTGCTAGTAAATTTTTGAAATTCAATGAAAATCATTAAAATTCTTAAAAATTTCTTCTTCTGGAATTATTTGGAAATCTTTCGAGATTCCTGGAATTCTTTGAAAATCCCTAAAATTCCATGGAAATCGTTGGAATTCCGAGACCTGCGTACAAATTTCTTTCGCCGTATTTTCCCTTGAAATTATACTTTCCACTTCAATGTTGCAGAACCCCAGACTGCACAGTCGCAACTTCGATAATTTTATAAAATTTATAACATTCATTGTTGAGTGTCTCAATTATTTTAGAGAAACATGGGCACTTGTACCATGGTTGCTAAGATAACCGTGTTGTCACGTGTCTTTAAAACTGTCTTAAATTGACTAATCTACATAACTATCATTTTTAGCTTACCCCCCAGATCCCCCCCCCCCCCCGGTTTCTAAAAACGAACATAGTTTGGGCCCATGTTCTGTGTTTAATTTTATTAAATATGAACTTTTAGCTCTATCAGCATATATGCAACATGTACATATATGTCGCAGAACAATGCAGTTGGGAGCGAGGGGGGGTTCAGTTCCTCTTCCGAAACAGTCGTCTTCTTTATCTTTCGAAAAATCCTACGGCTGCTTTAATCGTTGTTGCTGAGATTATTTGCTTGGCAATCATTATCCCGACATCTTATATATCGCGATAGCACGCACCGGGCGGGGGGGGTCTGGGAGGTATGGAATACTCCCTAGTACCTCAGTAATTGTATGAATGATTTATTGTGATTGTAAAGGTTACCGTGTTTTATTAGAACTCAGAAGGGAAAAAATCGCAGGTTTTGATCATCTCAAGTTTAGCAATTGTGAGTACCAGCGAGCAGGGGCCTCCACGTCACGTCGACTTTTTATAAAAATTGCCAAAAATATTTTTTGATTTTTTCGCAGCACCTACATTTTTACACTAATAAAAAATAATATTTTTTGGCTTTACTGGGCAGTCCAATCCGAGCTGCCCCTCTGTACCGTCGTTCCTGCTTTAGGTTACTTAAACTTTTATAAAAATAACCCAGTACATTTCGAAACGCATTTGTAAATGTAAACTCTTGTTCATGCATAAACAAGATTTTGAGATCTTTACGTCATTATTCAAGCTGTAAACGTAGTCTAGCAGACATAAAGTAATCTACTTTAAGCTTTTGTGCAACTGTCAAAAAAAACTTTTATATTTTTTTCCCTAAAATGTAATCTTTGTAATAAATAAAGTGTAGGTGAATATTCCCAGATGCTTTATCGATTCCACGTCATACAGAAAACTATTCCTATTCAAAAGAAAACGTCTTCGGGACTATTTCGAGTTTGGTAGCATTAAAAGGAAAGTCTCGCTTTGAAAACCATTTTATTTTTCTTTATTTGCGTAATAGCGTTACACGGGAAATGTTCGACTATAGAAAAACCTTCAGAATGTTCAAAAATTCATTTAAACCGTCGTCGCTCCCGTTCGGGATCAAACTTCCGCTTGAACCAACCTCGTATAATTTTTTTGTTGTAAATTACTTTAATTACCCAAGGAGTTGATTTGTACGCAGAAATTAAAGTCGTAAATTTTAAATTTAATTATAAATTGAGACTGGCAAATAATTTGACTTTTTGCCTTAGTCTGCACGAATTTTAAGAAGTTATGAAGAAACCCAAAGACCCTAAAAATTTATGAGTCCTAAAGATAATTTTAAGAGGGTCACAGTTTCAACGCACCCGTTTTATGTTTATAAATCAAAAATATTTTAGATAAGATTTTTGAAAGTTATTTTGAGATGCCATGCGAGTCGATTAACGAGGGGGTGAAAGAACCTAGTATAGGTAAGAAAATAAAATAAATTTGTCGATGTGTCGTTCTTACTCTTTGTTCAAATTTCATAACATAAGCTTGACAATAAATTTTCCAATGGAGATTGATGATGTAATCCGTCTTTGAGGAACGTGTCACGTTGTGGAAAAAAACAAATGTTGCCGCAGGGGGAATACCGGCGCTTGTTTTTAAACCGCGCGTGTTCAGTTTTCTTGTGTCTTTTTCGTGCTCCAAGCACGCTCTGTTCTCTTTGAATAAACATTTGCTTTTACGAGCTTAGGAGGACCGACAATTTTAAATTTGCTCAACGAATTATTTTCCAGCGTAAAATATTTTTTATATTTACAAAATGAAGCCGTAATCACTGCCACTGTATCATGGTGAATTAACTTTTTTCTTTTCAATCCGGTCGAGTGCCCGTTCAACAATGAATGTTCATTATGTACGTTCCACTTTTCAAAAGCTCCTTTTCAGCGCGAATTTTACATATTCATAATTTTTTTAAGTATTGCCGTTCGTATCTCGACAATTAATAATTTGAATAGCTGTTTCTATTTTTAGCTCACGAAGAGAAAATGTCAAGTTTGTTGACAGGAAAATTACTTCTATTGTTTTTCTCACCAAGGGGGGGGGGGCGACCGACTCCCAATGCCTTTTGAAATTTTCCATAAGTTAATTTTAATTTAATTATATCTTCATTTACTTACAATTTATTAATCAATATTAATTTAATAATTATACAAAATTTAGACAAAGCGCCAACACGCAGTGGCGGTGTAAGAGTAGCTAAGGCCCGTAACCAAATATACAAAGCGGGCCCTTTAAAAATAAAATGTATTGATTTTGAATTGCGTAAGTTATTTAAAACTCTCCTTTTTGGGAAGTACTATCCTTCATGGTCTTGGGCCCCTAATTCGTTATTGATATCACCGCCACCAGTGGCGTATTTAGAAAATGCTTTTGGGGGGAGGGAGCAGATCAAATTATTTTTCAGAATTTCGTTAATCCATTCGTGCGCGTCAGTGGTGACCGAATGAATAAATAAATAAATATTAAACAAATAAACAAATATTAAACAAATAAATAAAAATAATTAAAAGTAATTAAAATTTTAAAACCTCTTTATCAAAGAGCGCTTCATGGATACAAATCGAGTTATCCTTGGGGGGAGGAGGGCAATACGCCACTGCAATGGGCCCGATTTAGTGGTCTAAGTGCGCGTAGAGATATCTCCCTGGCCTCCTACCTAAAATCCAGAATCTAGAAGAGTGCACTGGGGGGTATTCCATACCCCCCAGACCCCCCGGATTACACCAATTGTTTTGTGACTTAAATAATATGTTTAGAGCTTTGAAATCGGAAAGAACTGGTTTCGCTGCTAAGTCTAAAAGTAATTTTCTTTTTGCACATCAGGGAGTGAAAGTCTAAATATCATATTATTTAAGTCACAAAATAATTGGTGTAATCCGGGGGGTCTGGGGGGTATGGAATACCCCCCAGTGTACTCTTCTGGGTTTTAAGGTAGGATAGCAAGGAGAGATCCCTAGAATTCCCTACGCGCACTTAAGCCACTAAATGGGGCCCATTGTACTACCTCTGATGCAGCGGCTCTCTGTCCTGTCACTCAAGCCATCCTGTCTCCAGGATGAATGCGATCGAGACAGCTACATCGGAGGTAGTATAATAGACCAGTGGCGGTGCAAGTGTAGCTATGCCCCTTAAGCAAATATAGAAAACGAGCTCCTAAAAAAAACAATTTATTAATTTTCAGTGGCGTATTCAAGGGGGGAAAAGGGGCAATTGCCCCCCCCCCCCAAGATGACTCAAATTGTGTTCCTGAAGCCCTCCCTGATAAAAATTGAGGTTTTAAAATTTAAATAAGTAAAAAAAATTTTTATTTTTCTTTGTTTCTAAGTTTTTGGATTTCGTTTGTAAAGGATTAACGAGATTCTGAAAATATTTGGTCGGCCTCCTCTAAAGGCATTTTCTAAATACGCCACCGTTAATTTTGAATTGCGTATACTATTTAAAAATTTCTTTTTTGGGATTTACTACCCTTTATGGTTCCGGGCCCCCTATGATCCCGAGCTCCTAAGCATTGCTTACATTCGCTTATTGATATCACCGCACTGCCAAGTCGAGACGCAAAATTTCGAAGAAGTTCAAGTATTTTGATTTTTGGCTGCCACCACGCGTCAATCTAATACGAATAGTTGGTATAGAAAGTTTTGTCTATAAGCCAAACGTTTAATCAAATTTAATCAAACTCAGAGGCGGAACTACCGGGGTGCGGTGGGTGCGACGCACGCGGGCCCCCAGTTGTATTGTGACCTTTTCAATCTTTTAAATAAAATTTTAAACCATTAAAAATATAATGGATAATCTAGTATTTCGATAAATCAGAAAATAAAGACAAAAAATATCTTAATTTTAAAATTAAATTAAAATCAGTAATTTTAATTACAATTAAAATAATTAAAAAATTTAATTTTTTTTAAATTAAAATATTTTTTTTTAATTAAAAAATTTAATTAAATTAAAATTAAAAAATTTAATTAATTTAAAATTAAAAAAAAATTAAAGATTTAATTAAGGAAAAAAATTAAATATAAAAATTTACACTAGGGAAATTTTAAATTTTCCATGACTTTTCAGATTTTTCAAAGAAGTGGAAACCCTGTAAATGTTATATCGCAAATAACCAGTGGCGTATCTATGGGAGGGGGGCGTAGCCCGGGTTCGGGCTCCCTCTGTAACTAATCAATATATTAAATAACGTACAATTATTTGTTATTTAAATATTTAAGTCTTGGGCGATTTTTAAATCTTGATTTATTTAATAAATAATTAATTTATGTCAAAAAATTAATTATAATTAAATTAATAACAAAAAAAACGAAAACTATTTTTAGGAAAAATTATTTTCTATTCAATTAGTTTGCGTGACCTTGACTCCGCTCGAGTTTTAAATGTTGTTATTTTACTTTTCGATCCCAGGCCCTCGAAGTTCAAAGTTCTTTGGGATAATAATCTCGTTAATCCCTTAATGCGCACCAGTGTCGTAACACAAATGTCGTAACTCTCCCAAATATATGCATGACTCGATTTTCAAAATTTTAAGAAAATGTAGTAAATTTTTTTTATGGCTCATACATGCAGTCATGCAGTCGACATAATTACGTCATATCACGTCAAAATCACGTGATTTGACGTCAAAAACATGTAAAATAACCTGATTTTGACGGATTCTGACGTAGCCATGTCAGCTGGGAAAGCAGGTCCCCCGTTAACAACTTTGCACACAGGTCCCTCACCTGCTTGTTACGCCACTGATCAAACTCAAAACAACCTCAAGTGTACGTAATAGAGCCGCCATGTTAAGTTAAATCGCGAATAGAAGTGGTTCAATGCACTTTTAGTTTTTCGAACATTTCCTTTAAAATGTTTTTAAGTAAATCTCGGAAACCAATTCTCTCTGTTTTTAAGTCAAACTCGGATACCATCTAATAGTCACTTTTTTTCCAGAATCAATGTGGCACACCGATCTTGACTTCCTGATGGTCCACAAAGACAGGCTGGTGGTATTGAGTTTCATGACCTCACCTAACAGTACCACGGTGAGTCAACCGTTGTCATCGACGCTCTCCATTCTTTCGTCGGAAGAATCCGCATCCACTGACAGCCGACCGCAAGCTTTGCCATTTAGCGACGACATCGTTAATGGTTTAAGAAACATAATCGGCCACGACGATCATTTAAACACCGAAACTAACACAGTCGGTAAGTTGAGGTTCCAAATTAACGGACCAATATGAAGCATAAATTTTATTTCAGAAACAGGGTGGGGAGTTTCACTGAGCTTGGAGTACATGAATTTCGCACTAGCTCTCCTTGTGTATTCGGTGCGTTACGCCGCGATTTTTTGGGGAACAAATAAATGCCTTGGTGTGGTTTTTTCCTTCCAAATGATCATCAATGGTATCCAAACTCTGGTCACATATTCCGGAATGTCAGTTTTATACAAGGTAAGACGAACCACACAGAATGATTTGGAAAACTTTAACCTCCAATCTTCCAGATCCAGATCATCGGAGCGTGGAAGACTTTACCGCTGTTAAAACCCCAACCTGGTGGTTTATCTCCACTCGGCGGTGTTTCGCCTTTTCTGCTCAACTCGCAAGTCGCTTTAGCTCTTTACATTCTGTCTTCTCTTTTAGTCGTATCATCGAGCTTAGTGTTATATCTCTACGGCCACACAAGGTAGGTTGAAAACTTAAACAATCCAAAGTTTCATTTCGTCGTTTTTAGGTTCAATTACTTTTTAAACCAAGAGCGAGAACGTAAAATTATTGTCTTCAAAGAAAACTCGTCTCCATCGAGATGGAGCTATTTCACCCACTGCGCTGCTCTTTGCGTTTTGGTTTCCATCAGCGTTTGTAACGCTCCATTGCTGCACGACTACATCGTCGTCTACAAAGGAAGTCTGGATCGAACCGTTTTGACCAGTGTTGTCGGAAGCGTCATTCATCTGTTTATATGGGTGACCGTTTGGTTATTTTTAACCATCAAACAAAAATGGGTTTTCAAGCTGCGCGTTTCGGTACGCCATCGGATAATTCGTTTAAATCTCGTTTCTAACTAATCTCAATTTTTAGGTTGGAAGAGCAACGGTTCGGCAAGCGAGATCGGTGAAACTGGTGACCGACGTAGATTTGATGACGCATCACTCCGACGACCCAAGCCTTCAGCCGCTGTTGGTCGTTGGAAATGGTCGAACCTACAGTATTGCGGACAATTCGCCCAAGAAAGCTATTATGGGAATCATACAGAAGGCAACCATGACTAAAAAGTCCGAGGATGGAGCTGCCGAGAGCGATAACGGAGAGGAACAGATTTATTGGCTGAGACCGGCGTTGGTGACACCAAAATCGTCACCGGATGGATCCAAACAGTTGTGCTGGTTTAACAGGAAACCAAAACAAGTGACGTTTAAGGAAACTTCTAGTACGTCTGTTGCACGGTAACTACTTCTTTCTTCTTCTGCTTATGGGTGACTAAGTTCTTGTAGATTAACTTGACGTTCTTTTCTCACTTGTTAACATTTTGTTTTGGTTTGGTAATGAAGCGGAAGGACGAGCTAATTTTTCGTTTGTTCCAGCAATAAAAACTATAATCCCAGAGGAAGAAGACTGCCAGGAATGGAAGTCGATGATGGAGACTATGCCACCTTAAGGGAGCTACCGCTTCCTCCACCACCTAGTTCGGATGCGGGTGAAGACACGGCGAGCGAGGAAGGCAAGGTAGGAAATTTTGTTTCCAAAATTGTTTTGGCTTCCTATTAACCACTACATCGCTTTAGCTTTTGGCTTGTGTTCACGACGAACACGTAACTTATGCTAGCACGAGTCAGGACTTGGTACCCCCGGTAGACTACGAAGATCCTAGTCCATTACTAACACCAGAACCCTTATCCGATCGGGACGACCTTCACGCTAAAGATACTAACGCAATTTTAAACCAAAATCAAACGCAGGTGTGTTGAGAAACTTTCTAATTGCTTTTGCTCTTGGCTTAATTTAAATGTTCTCTGCTTGATTTTCATTTTCGTTTTCGTTTTATTTTAGCTCAATCCAGGCCTAACTCCTCGATGTTTAAGAAGAGCCGACTCTGGAATGCCTCACGAAGAACTAACTCCTAGGTCTGATTCTATCAGTACCGAATCTCCGTCGCCACCAGACCAACCTGGAAGTAACCACAGCGAATCGTCAAGTGGGGTTCATTCCAACGAAAGCTCCGAACACCATCATTCCATCCACATAAACCCCATGATGCAGCACGCACGAAGAGCTACCAGTATTGCCGACTTGGCGCAATCAACAATAAAGGAAGAAGTCCAATGGCGATCATGTTCGCTTCAACGAAACGTTCAACCTCCGACCAACGGCAACTATACGTCAAGCTTTCCGTTCAACACAACATCGCCTCCGAACTCTTTAAACGGCGAAATCTCCGAACATGGAATTCCTGCCATAATATTAGAAAATCCTGCCGAAAGTACCGTCGTCATTCGTCGGAAAACCAGCCGGCCGAAAACAAGCGAAATCGGACAAACGTCCATCAAAGAAGAACAGTTTGGTAGAGCAACCAACATGCGAATGACTTCGTTTACGGAAGGTTGCGATATGAAAGGAATACAAATTTCGGCCACTTTACCCCATTACCCCACCCAACCTGTTCCCATCCCAAATATTTATCCCCACTGTTCGACGATGCCACTCCCTCAACAGCACAACCAAAACATCAACACGACAAATTTAGGAACGGGAAACAGTTGCAACATTTATCCCAGAATGCACACTACTATACCGACTCATCACAACGGTGTACGGCTATTTAACGGCACCCCCACTCCTAATCCGTACATCAAAAGATTACAATATCAAACCCCAGCGTCGAATCCTATACGGATCAACGTTAACGAACCAATTTACACGGGAATTAACAGAGTATCAGGTGAAATTTATCATTACAACTCTTAAAGTCTTTTAAAATTAGGTTATATTTTATTTTTAGTCGAATTTACCAAAGACTAAAGAAATGGTGATACGTAGTTTACTTTCACTCATATCAAAAAGTGTTTCAATAATATGCTAGTCTCGGTTTTTAACGTCAAAAGCTTTGTTTTTGCTAAGTTCTATTTTATATTAAAATGTGCGCCGCTTCGGTACTAACGGAACAATTCCGTGAATTTGTTCCTTTTTAAAAAAAAAAAAGACGTCGGATGCGTAAATTAATTTTTGGTAGGTCATAACGTGGGACGCTGTTGTAGAAAGTAAATCTGAAAAGAATCTTCGCTTAAAGAAATTCTAGTAAAAAGTTTGCCGCGAGGTTTGGTAAATTTATTTAGGCCTAAATTTGGCGCCCAACGTGTGGTATTTTTTAAATGAAATCGTGTAACACTTCCCCCACTTCTAGGTGTTTTTAATTTTTAACGCTCGACGTTAGCTGGCGTTATTTGGCTGCTCCCGACGTGGGGTTCGTTTTTGTGACACTAACCGCCCAACGTGGGGCTTTATAAAAATAACGCCAGCTGACGTTACAAAAATGTTTCCAATGTTATTTTATTGATTAAATTACTATTTGTGTATATAAAAATGAAAATGGTGCCGATTTACCAAGTATAATATTTTCACATTTTCTTCTATGCACTTACATTTTACTCCTTAACCAAAGAATTATTTTTTTTATTACATTCCACGTTAGTTTAGATAAACAAATGGACCATTAAAGGTATCAAAAAAACAGTAATATCCAAGTACCATATCGTATTTGTTTTATATTAGCGAGGGTATTTTGGATTTTTATACGTGTATTTCTTAGACCCAGATTTTGTACTTTGATAGTATAATTAGAATTTTTTCTATTGTAAATAAAAATTTAATTTATATTTAAAAAATCATACAAGTGCAAATTATTTTGTATTATATAGTTAAGTAGTTAAAATAGGGCAAAAGTAACTTATGTGTCGCTTTATGTGTAAAAATCATAACAATTAATGCAACAGTCGAGTTTAAAAATCCCAAACTGCTGCGACCGATTGCACCAACATATTTTAACCCGGGATGGACAGTTTCCCCGCGGCCGATTTGGCACAGTAGGTATGGGGCGCTTGGGCCAGACAGACAGGAAACAGAGTTCCCTTTGTCTATCATCCCAAACGCCCGCCACGACCTACTTTGTATATATTGTTATAGACAGACAGGAAACATCGGAATTGCCTTTGTCTGTCACCCCAAACGACAGAGTTTCCTTTTGTCTGACGTCATATGAATCAACAGTATAAGCATATGAATCAACAATATGGGCATATGAATAATCAGTATGACCATTTGAATCAACTGATCTGTTCAAAAGCGGTTCATATGAATCAACAGGTCAGTTCAAAAGCTGTTCATATGAATCAACACCTGTTCATATGAATCAACAGCTCGGAACAGCTTTTGAACTGACCTGTTGATTCATATGAACAGCTCTGAACAGCTTTTGAACAAACCAGTTGATTCATATGCTCATACTGTTGATTCATATGACGTCAGACAAAGAAAAACTCTGTGGTTTGGGCTGACAGACAAAGAGAACTCTGTTTCCTGTCTGTCTATAACAATACATACAAAGCAGGTCGCGGTGGGCGTTTGGGATAACAGACAAAAGGAACTCTGTCTGGCCCAAGCGCCCCCATACCCACTCGGCGCAAGAACTTTTTAGCGCAAATAATTATTTTAATTTAATTTAACTTGAATTTTGATCAAGCATTTTTTTCAAGACCAAAAATTTTACTTTTTCCTTTATACTATTCGAAAGAGGACAACTTTTTCTCGGATTATCCATTAGTTTTCGAAAAAACTGCACTTGAAAATCGAAATTTTCCATCTATTTAACATGAGAGGACATAGAATTGCAAGTCACGGATTTTCTGTTGACGTTACGTGTGCTCTGATATAGTCTTAGTGGCCTCCCAGACCTCCCAGTCAAGGTGGATTGATTTCAGGGATGTTTTTAACGAGTTGAGCCAAAACGGCCCGGAACGCCTGTAGCGTAGCGAAGGGCTGCGTAGGGTCAGTTTTGGCTGGGGCAACCACGGATCAACCGTAAAATGAATTAATTAAATTAAATTACTTTGGCTCCTCCCACTAATTTATGCATGCTAGTTTACATGTAAAATTTTCGATCTTTAATGCCGTTTTTTTTTCAAAAACTAATGGATAAACCAACAAAAAAATTTTTTAATATGCTTAATTTTCCGATAATATATAGGAAAAAAAGTGAAATTCGTGGAGTCAATTTCCCGACAGTTTCCACATTTTCTGTAGATAAAAGTATTTTATAATAAATTAAATTTATAAATTTATTTATTAATAGACCGCTTTAATGCCATCATCACAGAATATACAAATCAATCTTCGGGCATTGAAACCGGGGGGTCTGGGGGGTATGGAATACCCCCCAGGTACCCTAGTAACTGTGTTTTTGTTTAATTCTTAAATTGCGTTGGTACAATCGGCCCTCACATTACAGTAGTTTGGAATTTTCGAACTACGCAAGATTATAGTTGGGCAATTGTTTGTCACTCTATTTTAATTTTTTTGATCTCTTAAAATATTAAAAATACTAATAAGACTTAACAAATGATAATAATCTACGTAACTGTAACAAAATAATATCAACAATTGTGAGATTATGTTAAACATTTTTATTACCGAAATTTTTTTGTATACAATTTATTTAAAATATAATAGTGTTTATATGCATTTGGTTTACTTTTCTTCGCTTGTCGGTAAAGGCGAATACTGTTTCTTTTGTTCCGTCATCTACAATTAATTTAATTATTTATGTTGGCTCTATGTATTACGGCCACCAAGGGGTAAATATCATTCTAATGATTTCCACAGAATTCAAGAAATTTACCAAGGATTCGAGGCAGTGGCGTATTTAGAAAATATTTTTCAGAATCTTGTTAATCCATTCATGCGCGTCAGTGATAAATCTACTGACAAGTTCCAGAAATCAAAAAATTCAAGCTATAAGTATATACAAACAAAATAGTAATAAATATTACATTATAAGTATTAATTTAAATAAATAAAAAAAACAATTTCAAGTTATTTAGTCCGAGTCATCCTTGGGTCATCCTCTAAATATGCCACTGATTCGAGAGATTTATAAGAAATTCCAAACAAGCGTACACAAATTTTTCGATATATTTACCCCTTGGCGGCTACTCTAATTACCTTCACGTGAGTATATAGAATTATGCCAGTGAGCGTGAGACTGATACCAAACCACTGATTCACCGACATCTGTTCATCAAATAAAAGCCACCCTCCTAAAGTAATAAAAACAAATTTGGAATGTCCCAGCATGTTGTATCTGTTCTGAGTGAAGGAAAAAGTAAGTTCTAGTTATTCCGAGATTTGGTCACAAAATTTGAACCGTATAATTTGTCTACCAGTGACGCTCATGAACGTATTAACGAAATATATTCAAGTATTCCTCGAATTTTTCCGTTTTTTTTTTAAATTAAATAGAAGATTTTCCCCGACTTTCAAACATTTGTAAATTTTAAAAATTAAAACAAGTAAAACAGAAAATGAAATTTTTAAAAATGTATTTGGTTTCTCCGAGTTTCAAAAATGTTACCTGACCCAAAGCCTTCATTTCCCTGACTTGCAATTAAAAGTTATAAATTTCCAGATTTTGCCCCGACTTCTCCGCGGGTACTTTCAAGACATATAATCAAGCACTCGAGGTTCCTGTAAAGCAATAATTACACATTTTAGCAATAAGCTTCCAAAAAAGATACGTCAAGGGTGAAGTGTTTCCGATAATCCAATAGGTAGTCAAGTTTACAAACAGAGCTGCCAAAGACGAAACCAAAACCATAGCAATTTCTAGGGCTGTCCAACTGTGAGCTACCATAAGTACTTTTCCTTCAAAAAATGGAATACAAAAACATAAAAATAGAGCTGACAAAGGCGCCTGGTAATATAGCAGCTGCATGGGGTCCAATTGTAACTCGGACTGTTTCGAATTTACCAACTGCAGAGTAAGAAACAAAATTAATCATCCGATTTTATTATTTTCAAACGGGTAACTTACTACTTGATAAAAAGAAGTTATAACTACGCCCAGCATGGCAAACACAGTTCCAATAACATTAAAATGAATATCATACAAAAAACATAAAACTACTCCGACAATAATCGGTAACTGTAAAAAAATAAATATTAATAGGATGAAAATCAAGTGTAACGGTTTTTTTTACCAGAGTTAACTTAACAGATAATGAGAAGTGCTTCCTATAATATAAAATTTGTATTAAAACTACGCCCGGTGTGGTTAACATCTTGGCCACCTGAAACGTCCCGACCGAGTTGTACTCTAAACTGAGATTGGTAAACACTACGAAACCGCAGAAACATAACGCGAGGAAAATTAAGTGACTTAAGTGGACCGATTTAATGTTAAAAACGTTAAGCTTCTCGCATACGCAGAGCCCTAAGAATGTTACAATGAAGTGAATCATCGATAAAGTTATGTTTGGAAAAATTGAATGCGAATAAATCCATTTGTTTAGTAAAATGATGGTAATTGAGAAAAACACGTTCGCTAATAAGTAGGCACTGACTTTTAAGTTTTTTAAGGTATTTTGCAACATTTTGATACGGTTTTAGTTTTTGAATTACATTTTTGAGAGTAAAGTGAGGTTATGAAAGCAAACTAAATTTATGTCGTGAAGTTGGCTTCAGAACTTTACTCTCGATTCTGGCCGCGTTCTGTCTGACGCTTGATAAGCTCTACGGCCGATTAGAACAAATGCAAAAAAACAAAACAATCAAGCGAGAAAACACCTAGGACATAGAAGGTGGGAAAGCGGGGCCTTTTGCCAAAAATACCACCCCTCAGCGATTCCCAACCTTTTTGAGAATATTGCCAATAAAAAGGGAGACAGCTGCATCCTTACAACTGAGTTGAAACTAGTCCGCAATAATAATAAATTTTGAAATTTCAAAAAATGTTTTTTATTTACCTTATTATAATCTTAACAATGTTCGATATTTAACGACGTTGAAGTCTAGGATGTTGCTTTTGCGAAAGACCCATCCATTAGTATTTCATCAACCAACGTACATACTTTATTTCTAAAGAGTCGCATTTGCTTATCGTTCATCTGTTCCAAGTCCGGTAGCAAACTTAATAAAAACATCCGTTTTGGATTTTCGGACGTAGTTCTTCTATTTTTTATGTACTCCATCACAATCGAGTCAACATCCTCACAATCACTATAACATTCTTTTCTATTATTTTTTGGTGTCTGAACCTCGGGAATAGTTTCTACGTAGATTGCGTTTTTATTCTCATTGCAAGAAGACTCATCATCTGTCTCGGACAATTCAATTACTTGCTTATTATCTTCATTATTTTGAAACGGCAGTAGTGGTGGTAAGTTCCTTGGTAGTTCTTGACCACTTTTTGAGTTTACAAAGGGTCTAATGAAATTCATTTCCGCAATCATATCCTTGGTTCTTTTCAATATATTTTTAGCACCGCTTCCTTCGAGTGGTAATTTTATTGATCTCGTGTAAGATACTCGCAATGTCCTCCACATAGTTTTACAATCTAGAACTAAAACAAAAATAAAAAACAATTCCAATTTACATCGGGATTAATTTTATGAGATCTTCGACAATAAAAAATTACTAACCCGATTCGTTCATTTCTTGGGCGACCTGTTTCCATGCTGCACTTACAATATCACGTTTGCTATATTCTGATAGCTGGAAGTTATATAAACACGGGTGTCGTTTCACAGCTTTTACAAGTCTTACATTAAACTTGTGTCTTTCTTTCGACATTTTTAACCGTGCAAAAGTTGACAAATCCTTAATTTAATTAAAAAATTTTACATAACAAAATTCTGTTTCATGAAACTTGTATGTAAAACACTTTATGGCCTTAATAAAAAATTAAATTAATTTTAAAAGCATTTTGCTATTGTATTGGCACACAAACACCAGTGTGTATAGTCACTGATGTGTTATCCTCTTCAACAGGTACAAATTCCACACTTAAATGGCTTCCTGCCGATTTCTTTAAAGTCAACGTAATGATACAAATCTTCCAAATTAAAGTCTATATTTTCTGTCTTAATTGAAGAGGAGTTGTTTGAATAACCTGTAACAAACAGAGTATATAAAAAGGCATTTCTGTCAAATCGCAGTTTTACAGGTCAGGTATAGGATACGATTAAATTGTAATCAAGATATTATCTTGAAATATGTTTTATGGGGCTTAATACTCCCGGTTAGAAGAATTTTTTATTCTTTTTTTATCGAGTGTAACTAATAGCATCGAAGGCCCAATTTTTGGGTTATTTTATCAGAATTTGATTTTTATTTTATAATTTTATGTTCTCTCTTTTCGGGCCCCTCTGACCATTGAGCCCTAATGGTAAAATAGGCCCTGTTTAAACCCCTCCACATTATTTGTATTGCTGCGCTGACATAGATGTTAAACGGTAAAATCACATCTCGGTATTGTCACATATTAGCTGTAAGATTTTTTAAGTGTAGATCTTGTAAGTTATATGGGGTTGTTTGATAGAATCATTTATTAAGTATTTTAAAATTAATCAAAAAATCTTACCATCTTAAATTTTAAGAGCACTCCGGTGGTACAAATACATATTTGGGTAAAAACACTGATTTGTATTAACTTTCAATAACCAATATCATAAACTACAGTTCACGTACTACTATTCGAATCAAAAATTAATTAATTAATTTTATTAATCATTTAATAAATCATTAAAGAATAAATAACTACTTTATAGGTTATAACAAAACGTCAGCCAAATTTATTCGTTTGACAGTGCAAATTTAGTTGCGTTCAACCATACAGGGTGGGTCAAAAATGTCACAATTAATTTTCACTTTATTTCATCAACTCCCAGTTCCCAAACCTCCAAAAAGAAAATCTTGTGTACAAAAATTTGGTCTGCGGTTTCCCTCTCGGGATATACATTGGCTCACAGAATTGAAGGCGCAGTCCTAAGTATATTAGCATATAGGATCGATTTTCCTATAAACCTCAGCAACAATCGATTTTCCAGTAAAACTTTTTAGATATTTTTTGTTGCAAATTTTATTGCCTTCAATTTCGTTTATATACATTTTTCCATTTTGTCACGCCATTTCTAACTGACAGCGACTTAAACAAGACTTTATATAATACAAAAAATAATTATCAGCTGTATCTCGAAACTGGTGCAACGAATTCAAAAAATTAATAAAAACTTTTTCTTGTAAATTTCATTCCCTACATTTTTATTTCTATACATTTTTCTATTTTATCTTACCGTTTCTGAAATACAGATGACATTAGTTTTTGAATTTTACAGAGCATTTTTTAAATCTCTGTAACTCGGAAATGGTGCGAAAAAATGAAAAATGTATATAAACAAAATTGAAGGCAAGGAAATTTTCAACAAAAAATGTATAAAAAGTTTTGCTGTAAAATCAATTGTTATGTGTCAAAAATATTCTTGAAAAGGTGCAATCAGTTCTGTGAGCCACTGGTTTTTCGAGCTCCATCATGGGGATCTCAGTTATTATAAGAGATACGAGGTCGGTTAAATTAGGGCCAAGTTGCACATTTTCATGCTGAACAATTATCTAAAAGAAAATTTGAAGTGTCATTTTTAGTTTTTGAATTATTAGAAAAAACCGGAAATTTGAAATTTTTGTTTTTGCTTTTCTTAAGCGAAAATCAAAAGAACTAGGACCTTCTTTGGCCACTTTTTCATAAGGAATCACCAACACTCAACTTTGGTTTTTCTTATGGGCGCTATATTGGATTTTTGCATTTTTGAAGTTTTTTTTTTCTGATTACAACGATGTATCACACGATGTGATCGAATCTTATATGCTGATCAAAACTGGGAAAAATCGTTTTTGCGAAGAGTGCTTTGGAAAAAACGCAAATAATTTTCAAATTTCCGTCAAAAGTTTACCACTTAAAAACAAAGGTTTTGAATGAGGAACGACATGTTTATTTATTTTTATTTAATTTATTATTTTATTCTTCGTAAAAAAGTTTTTTTAAACTAATAAAATCTAAACCTAATCTAATTTAAAAAAAAAATTATTATGGTTAATTCACACAAAAATAAATCTAAAAAACCCAACATTGGATTCTAGGAATTTTGTTCGACTAACAGTTATCCGACTACGTTTGTTCGACTTAACATTTATGCGAGTGAACATTTGTTTGATTTGGAATTTTATGAATAAAATGAAACAGACAAAGAAACAAATTAAAATATAGAGGAATTAAAAGAATTCATTGCTTATTAAAATATACGGATATCAATGTAACATAATATAATTAAAAACTTGATAGATAGACATAATTTTCTAGACATCTTTAATTATAATTAGAGAGTACTTTCTTCTTTCTGTACGCAAACAAAATTATTTCTTTTTATTATGTCTTCTCTCGTGAACTTTTAAATTCTCTTTACGAGCACATTTATAGTCGCAAAACGCACATTGAAACCGCTTTTCGCCAGTATGGGTTAATAAATGTTTCCTTAAATTACCATAACGTGCACATTTAAAGTCACAAATTTGACAAGTAAACGGTTTCTCACCAGTATGAGTTCTTAAATGAGCTGCTAAGCTATCCTTTACTGAACATTTATAATCACATATTTCACACGCAAACGGTTTCTCGCCAGTATGAGTTCTTAAATGTTTTTTCAACTTTCCTTTATCAGCAAATTTATAAAAACAAATTTTACATTCAAACGGTCTTTCACCAGTGTGTGTTTTTGTATGGCTTTTTAAATAGTCCCTTCTAGCAAATTTGTTATCGCAAACCATACAGGAATACGGTTTCTCGCCAGTATGAATTATTGAATGCTTTTTTAATTGTACCGAATCTGAACATTTATAGACACAAATTTCACACATATAAGGTTTCTCGCCAGTATGTGTTCTTAAATGTTTTTTTAAACCTCCTAAGTGTACACTTTTATATTCGCAGAATTCACACGAAAACGGTTTCTCGCCAGTATGGGTCATTCTATGTATCTTTAAACTACCTTTTTCTGCACACGTGTAGTCACAAATATCACACATAAACGGTCTTTCGCCGGTATGAGTTTTTGAATGTCTTTTTAATCTTCTTTTATCTGCACATTTATATTCGCAAACTTCACACGAAAAAGGTTTCTCGCCTGTGTGACTTCTTAAATGAATTCGTAAATACGTTTTACTTTCAGATTTGTAACCACAAATTGCACACGTGAGTGGATTTTTGCCAATGGGAATCGGTTCTTTGATCCTTAGCATATTTACAGTATGTGTTCGTAGTAAGTGCTTATTTAAAGTACTCTGATGTCTAGATTTATAATCGCAAATATCACACTTAAACGGTTTCTCTCCAGTATGTTTCATCAAATGAATTCTTAAGGTCGCCTTCTTGGCACATTCATAGTTACATATTGCACACTTAAACGGTTTCTCTCCACTATGTTTTCTCATATGAACTTTTAAGTTCGACTTATGTGCAAATTCATAGTCACATATTTCACACTTAAACGGTTTATCTCCACTATGCTTTATCAAATGACATCTTAAGCTCGACTTATGTGCACATTCAAAGTTACATATTTCACACTTAAACGGCTTCTCGCCGGTATGTTTTCTTAAATGTTTATTCAAACTACCTTTGAGTGAACACTGGTAGTTACATATCTCGCATTTGAAAGGTTTCTCGCCAGTATGGGTCCTCATATGAGTTTTTAAATTTGTTTTACGTGAACTTCTATAACCACAAATTGCACAAACGACAGGCTTGTGGTTAGTTTTTAAATGTTTCTTAAAGCTTATATTAACTGTACGGGTATAGCCACATTTGGAACATGTATACTGTTGACCGCTTGTATTCGGTATCCATTCTATCTCCTCTTGAGACTCCGAAATTTCATCTTTAATGTCAATACAATGATGCAATCCTTCCAACTCGGTGTCCGATAGATCATCTGTCTTAACTGGTGTGCAATCATTTAAATGACTACAAGATTCCTGTAACAAACGCATCATTAGTAATTATAACAATAGAAAATATTGTTTTATATGTACGTCGGTGTTAAGTACTTTATATCATTTGATTTCCCGCCGGATACTTGGATCAAATGACACCAAAGTTAACAAGAACAATCAATATTTCTTAAATTTCTACTGTAATATTAAGGTCACCTGAGGCTCGTTATTCACTCACGGTAGTGCGGGCTGCTAGAAGCGAATCACAATTTGACGAAATTTTTGAAAGGTTTCCCCCGAAAAAAAGAGTTCCTTTTTCCTACTACATCGTCGAGTTTTCTAAAATTTCCATACTGCAAAAATTGTTCAACCAATAAACGTATTTATGAATGATAAATAAATACAATTAGCAAGTGCCTGAATACAATAAACAGTTTCGTTTTATGATGATTTTTTGGATTTTTCTAGATTTTCTCGAATTTCCTAAAATTTTTTGGATTTTTTTCGAAAAAAGTTGAAAGTTTAGTTAAGACTAAATATTTTCAGAATCTCGTTAATCCGTTCGTGCGCGTCAGTAATAAACCAACTGACGTTTCAGTTTCAGAAATTTCGAAGAACCTTTACAAACGAAATCCAAAAACTAAGAAACTAAGAAACGAAGAAGAAAAACAAAAAAAATTTAAGCTATTTAAATTTTTTTAAAAATGTTAAAATAAAAAAAAATTTCAGGAATACAATCATCCTTGGGGAGGGGGGGGGCACTTGCCCCTCCCCCCTAAATACGCCACTGGTGATTCATAAAGAACCGAGGAGAAAACCGCTGGTGAAATTTGATGTACAAGTGAAGGGAAATTTGAGAAAATCTAAGGAAATCCAAAGATATCTTAGAAATTACATCAGATAATCTTTCTTGTTCAACTTTTTCGAAAGGAAATCTAGAGAAATCCAAGAAAATGCACTAATTTTGTACACCAGATTTCCTTTTAAAAGAAAATTGGGTCTGTTATTTCCTTCTCGTTTCTCGTAATAAGCTAAGAAAATATGTTTTTTCCTTTTTTGTCTACTTTTACCTGAATAAATATTATTCGAGTGTTATTTATATGTCAATATAATATTAATATTATATTATATTGTGTTAAGATTTTAATAGGTAGATCGCGAAAAAATTTTAAGAAACATAGTCGATCATATATATATAATGTAGTTGGCCACCCCTGGTATACATAACCGCCGTTGGTTCACAGTGCTTTGAGTTTCTCGATTTTTCTAAGACTTTCTTGAATTTCTTTGAGTTTTCTAAGATTTCCTCAAGTTTCTCAAGATTTCCTAACAATTCCTTGAATGTTCTTAAGTTTTCTAAGCTTCCTTAGGATTTTATACATTTTCTCGGTTTCTTATTACCTAATATTTCTCAAGATCTCCCAGATTTGCCCCGATTTCCTGAATTTTCTAAATTTTTTCCGACTTGACGCTTTTCTTGGATTTCTCAAGATTTCATCAAGTTTTCTAAATTTCGTAGGATTTTCTCGGATTTCCAATTTCCTAAAATTTCTGCAGCTTTTCTAATATTTTAGTTATCGTTATTCGTTAATCCATTCGGACGCGTTGGAAAATCCGGTGATTGTAAAGACCACATTAATTTCTACATTATTTTTAGTGAACTATGTTTTAGTTAGTTAGTATACTAACAGAGTTTTCTCTATATAGGTTGTTTGTAATTTTAATGTGGGATTATCTTAACATAATTGAAATTATAATAATAAAAAATATTAAAACCGATTTGCAGTAGCGGATCCAGACAATAACTCGGGGGGGAGGGGAACAAAATAAAAAAACTAATGTTTTTTGAGCTCTAATGCCCAATTTCTTCACTTTGAGATATCTATCGGATAAGTACGTATAACCACCGTATAACCAATCAAACAACCGTAATTCAAATATTTACGGTTGTTTGATTGGTTATACTTATAGTTATACTTATCCGATAAATATCTTAAGGTGAAGAAATCGGGCATAAGGGAAGTTTCGCCCTTATCTGCCCCTTGAATCCGCCACTGCCTATTTGGTTTATTAATGAAATGTGTCCTGACTGTAAGTTGCCTATTTCTCGGTGAAGAGCAATCTTTAGGCAGTAGCGTATCGTGGGGGACAGAGGGGACGAATGCCCCGGGCGGCACTTCTGTGGAGGGCCGCAGAGAATGGCCGAGGAATAAAATTATAATTTTTTTATTTTAATTTCTTTTTAATAATTGCTAAAATTGATATAAGAAATACTTTTTTTGTTTAATTGCAAAAATTTTGCAATTCGCAGTTTGCCCCGGGTACCAGAAATCCACGCAACGCCACTGTCTTTAGGGAATCGACCGTCTCATATTTTTTACTGGATACTTTGGCCATCAGAATGGACCATATCTAAAAATTCATTTGGTTTAAGTCCGTGGAATATGGTGGCAATTGTCGTGAAGAAACGAATCTGCGAATTTTTTCATTTTTTTTTCGAAATTTCTTTCGAGATTTTATTTAGATAACTTTTTTGAACTGCGACGTAAAACGATGCGCTTCCGTACGCTTGTAAATAACATAACAGACGGCGTTGTCATTAGCCGTTTCATTGCCACAGCAGTGGGAACACTTCGAGGGCGGACCCCTGTATATTAGGGGAAATAGCTAATAAAGGGTCTTATCATTTGACCCTGCAGATGTAATATTTACACACCCCATAGGTGATAAAATCGATACTTGGCTGATTGAATAAATTGTAAACAAGAAATAATAAGGAATAAATTGAACAGATGTGTGCAATTAATAGATGATTACAAAACTTAATAATAAACCCTTAGCAATAATTTCTGAAAGCCCGTTACTCGGAAATCCAGGTGTAGTCTATAAATGTGTCTTTGAAATACAAGGGCGGCCTGATAAATACCCGTGTTCGATAAGAAAGCAACATTTTCAATATCCCCCAGTACATAAAGAAATATTAAGTACAATTTCACAAATTTCAAAAAAAATGCAGTTTTCGGTGTAATAAATGTAGGTACTTATAATGATTATGTACTGGGGGGTATTCCATACCCCCCAGACCCCCCGGATTGAACATAATCAAGAAAAACACAATAATAATGAGGATATACATAGATTCACGCTGCTGCTTTGGATTTTAGCAAGTTAAGCCGAATAAGTATGTGGGTTTAATCTTCGAATTAAAAAATTTCTTAATCATAAAACAGAAGAGCTTTTACGTACCCTACTTACATTTGCGCTTAATATACTAAAAAATTTGTTTAAATTCAAACTGTTATGGTTTCACTACTACATTACTGACAATGGGCTGGGAAGTATTCTTATAAAATAGGGGTCAAATTCTTAGTTCTTTCTTCCAATATTTAGGAAATAACTTTAACCCCCAGGACGATGATGCTGTAGAATTATACCTCTAGAATTTAAATTACCACTAGAAAGTTATTATTAAGAGTAATTTGTGATTAGTACCAGAGCCGTATATAAGGGGGTGGTTTTGGGGGTTCCCCCCCATGGGTTAAGTATTTCTTAATAATTACTGCATTATAAAAATTAATTTAAAATACGGGCATATGCCAACCTTTTTTTTTATTCCATAAAGCCCCCCCCCCCCTTGACCACTGTTCGCATCAGCTGCATGTGTTAAATGCAGCTGCAAATGAGTACTGTCATACACAAAAGACATAACGAATGTAAATACGAGGGTTGCCTTTTATGTTTCGAGATTAGAGTACAAAAACAAATATCCAATATCTTTTTAACCAATTTTTGAAGAACTTTTTTCACTCGGATTAAAGTACCTCCAAAACATGTATTTTGAACGTTTCAACCGCTTCTTCAGTCAGCTGGTGTTTAGTTTTGGGTAAATAAATAATTCTTATATTCATATTGATTATATTAATAAAACTTCCGGTGTTAAATTAAATTTTGATCTTACCATTTTCTGCATAAACTTCTATTTAAAACACGGGTTCACTATAATCAAAGCTAACCTGATCAGCACTAAAGTTTGAATAAAATGAGTCACAACAGGGGTGGAAGGAGGAACCTTAAAATATAGAGGGAGGAAGCATGATACTATGGGGAGGAAGGATAACAATTACGCATGCTCAGTCGTAGGGTGAGATTTCTACAAAATTAATAAATTCAGTGGCGTCATACCTTAAAGGGCGGAGGGCTAACTTGCACCCCCCCCCCCCCCCCAATCAAAAATAGAAATATAGAAATTTTATGACGAAAATAATAATTTTACAACTCTTTAACAAAAAGTCAAATATTCATGGCTGGAAACAGAAAAATTGCTCTCTATATCAGAATAAAAAATTTATCTCGTCAGGTTTTCAATTTATTAAATTATGAGACGAACATTAGCCTAGTAATAAGTTCGCTGAGCAACTGCTAAGGCATACGGTCTGAATCTGATGCGTTTCGGAAGGTATGTACAAACGCAGCCCCTCTGGGTTACCATCATCAACTCCCAGTTCGGTTGTTCAAATTTTTCCGTGTCATAAAAGGAAATCTGGTATACAAACTTTAGTCTGCGGTTTCACTTTCGGAGGCAGTTCAACCAACATATTCATTGTTTAGTCAGTTTAAACAGTCCGGGTGTAGGTTGTAGAATTATTAGTATCAAGAGGAATTTTTACAAATTAGTTATACAAGGTAAAATCAAAATCAAAACAAATGCAGTCCACTAGTATTTCTTAATTATTTATTCTAAAAAATTGTATTTTCGATCGTGTGATCTAACAACGTGAGACTATTAACAGAGTCGGTTAAGTGAAACCCGACTCAAATGTGATATTATAACCCACAACATCTCACAAATAACCAATATAACCTCAGAATATAACAAATAGTCAAAAATGACAATTTGTAAGTATTAATTCACAATCTAGGCCGGTAGAGGTACTGTCGTCAATAATTTGAATAAGTTTCCCGTATTGTCAATTGTAAAGTATTTGGAGGTAATCGCCCCTCTCTGCCCCTTGGATCCGGCACTGCCTATTTGGTTTATTAATGAAATGATTTTGTATTAAGAACAAAATGGTGGGAGTAACAATCAACTAATTATGCATCTAAATCTTCAGTAGCTCTTCATTGGAAGCGAATCAGCGAAATTTTTCTTTTTTTTTAATTTCTTTCGGGATTTCATTTCGATAACTTTTTTGAACTTCGACGTAAAACGATGATTCCATAGGCTTGTAAGCAGCGTGAAATTGGTAACACTTCGACGCCGACCCCTATATTATAGCTGCTCTATATTATATGGTTCTTAATATTAGGGGAAACATGAATAGTACAATAAATAATAAGGGTCTTATTACTTGACGCTGCAGATGTAATATAAATCGATACTTCACCAAACTTAATAATAAAAACCCTAAGCAATAATAATTTCTGAAAGTCCGTTGTTCGGAAATCCAGGTGTAGTCTATAAATTAATGAGAATGAAAAAACTGGGAGGCGTAAATTTAATTATTCAATTAAATTAATCCGCGAATTAAAATTGGATTAATCAAGGCTGGGACCTAGAATTTAAAAAGTGTGGCGCAGCTCTCTTGTTTTACTATAAAATATTCATTTAACACCATGCAGCTGACAATAACAGCTGCACGTGCTTTATGGGGAGGAACTTAACAGAGCGGGACTCATCAAGGTTGCCTTGTATTTTTATAAATTCAAACGCCAGGTGAAAATTATATACGCCTACTTGAAATGACGGTATGAGGTTGTCTTGACATTACTAGTATCCAGGGCCGTAGTTAGACATTGGTCAAGGGGGGAGTTATGGAATTTAAAAAAAGGTTGGCATATGCCCGTATTTTTTTTAATTAATTTTTGTAATGTAGTAATTATTAAACAATACTTAACCCATGGAGGGGAGGGTAAACCCCCAAAACAACCCCTTTCTACACGGTCCTGCCAGTGGCGGATCCAAACTATTACCATAGGGGGGGGGGACAAACTAAAAATTGAATAAATAAGAAAAATAAAAAGTAATTGTTGATAATAGCAAAAATAAATTTATTATTTGTTATTTAATAAATTAAATACCAAAAAAAAAGATAGAAATAAATAAATTTTATTAAAAAATAAAAAACCTTTGTTATAAGGTAATCAATTAAAACCCGAAGTTTAAAAAATACGAAATACTTTTCAAATTCTCAACATAGTTTTAGGAACTCGTAACGCATCAGAATTTTTTGGTTTAAAAATTAACGTATTTTGAAGATCTAAGGGGGGCGATCGCCCCCCCCCCCCCCTGGATCCGCCACTGGACCCTGCGAACATCGAATCGCAATTGAACATAATGCAATAACGTGCGGGACACGTATTGATCACTGTTTACATCAGCTGCTTGTGTTAAATAAAATAGAGTAAATATTTCAAATACAAAATACATTTAAAACCCTTGACCAGTGGCGTATTATCGCAAAAACCCATGAAGCCGGGGCTTAGGCGCAAAATTTCAGGGGCGCGAAATTTCAGAAAACGCAAAATTTAATTTCAAGAGTTGTAATTACCTAATTATTAATCGTCTTAATTATTATTAAAAATAAGTTTCATTTTCTTTATAAATTTTTCTAACTGAAAAAAAAGTCAACTGGAAAACCGAGGGCGCAAAATATTAAAGGTTTGTGGCGTCAAACTTCCTTAACACGCCTCTGGTAGACATACACATGATTAACGAAAATCATAACATCAGCTACGACGGTATCGATATCCTTGACCGGAAGAAGATAGACAAGAAGAGGAAAATAAAAATAGCGATTCATATTTATTCGCATGGATATATAAATATAAATAAAAATAAATAAACAAAAGAGATGTCGAATACTTCGATGGCGGTTTCAAAAAAATCTTAGATATTATGAACCCAGAATAGACGGAATACTATTTTCGTTATTTTTCTTTTTATATTTTTCATTTTTCCCTCTTCCTTTTTTGCTGTTTTGACCATGCTCGCTTTCACAGGTCTTTTTGTTTGAATTCAAATGTTACCAACTTCTGTTGTGTTTCTAACTAACTACCGGGAGGTTTTCGGTTCGAATTAATTTTGTTTAGTTCGAACTAATCAACCCTCTGGATTCGAGTTGTTTTTGTATTTGAATTTTAACAAAACACCACGTGGCTGGTCGAAGCGTGGTCAAACACGGCCAAAAAACGGAAGGATGTCACATCTTACTTCAAATTTTTCTATTTAGGTTAGTATTCCATCTATTGATTTTTGTGTTTTTTCAATTTTTACTATTTCTTTCTAATGTTATTATTAAATTTTTGTACTTTATATTTAAACCAGCTGAAAACACAGCTAGACGGTGAATCTCTTTTTAGCGGTATAATATCTAAAAAATTTTCTTTTTTTTTAATTTTCCTCACTTTAGATCAAAAACAACAAATTCCTTAACCTTTTCTGACAAAATTTGTATAATGATTCTGTCTTTTCTGGGTATTCAAGAAGAGTGGGAATTTTATTATATGTATTGGAGGGTGTTCTATATCCCCCAGACCCCCCGGTTTACATTTTGACTTTATATTTTTATAATTATCTTTCAAAGTAACACATAATTAGATAAATGTTTTCTAAGTTTAAATTTTCTTTAGCCAAATGTTTAAAATTCCCTCAGTTTTGCATAAAAATTCAAATTTTCTGTTTTTTCCTCACGAAATTTGCAAAATTATAAATGTCTCCCTGATGGTGTGGAATCACCTCCAGTACATATCACAGGATTTCCACTCTTTTTGAATACCTGGCGAAGTATATATATTATAAAAGCAAAAATATAAACCGGGGGGTCTGGGGGGTGTGGAACACCCTCCAGTACGTATCATTGGATTTCCACTTTTTTTAAGAATACTTGGCGACGTATTCAAATTTCAAAAAGAATGAAAATCCTGTGCTATGTACTGGAGGGTGTTCCACACCCCCAAACCCCCCGGTTTACATTTTGACTTTATATTTTTATAATTATCTTTCAAAGTAACACATAATTAAATAAATATGTTTTCTAAGTTTTAATTTTTTGTAGCCAAATGTTTAAAATTCCCTCAGTTTTGCTTAAAAATTCAAATTTTCTGTTTTTTCCTGACGAAATTTGCAAAATTATAAATTCTCCCTGATGGTGTGGAACACCCTCCAGTACGTATCACTGGATTTCCACTTTTTTGAGAATACTTGGCGACGTATTCAAATTTCAAAAAGAATGAAAATCCTGTGCTATGTACTGGAGGGTGTTCCACACCCCCCAGACCCCCCGGTTTACATTTTGACTTTATATTTTTATAATTATCTTTCAAAGTAACACATAATTAAATAAATATGTTTTCTAAGTTTTAATTTTTTGTAGCCAAATGTTTAAAATTCCCTCAGTTTTGCTTAAAAATTCAAATTTTCTGTTTTTTCCTGACGAAATTTGCAAAATTATAAATTCTCCCTGATGGTGTGGAATCACCTCCAGTACATATCACAGGATTTCCACTCTTTAACAAAAATATAAACCGGGAGGTGTGGAACACCCTCCAGTACATATCATTGGATTTCCACTCCTTTGAGAATACTTGGCGACGTATTCAAATTTCAAAAAGAATGAAAATCCTGTGCTATGTGCTGGAGGGTGTTCCACACCCCCCAGACCCCCCGGTTTATATTTTTATATTATAATTTTTATAATTAGCTTTCAAAGCAAAACAGAAAGTTGCAGCTAAACGCCGTGAGCAGTAAGATAAATGAAATAAATATATTTCTCAAGTTCTAATTTTCTCTAGCCGAAGGTTTAAATTTCCCTCACTTCTGCTTAAAAATTCAGGAAAATTCAGCAAGAGAATAAGCAGCAGAGTTTTGGCTTTCTTTTTCAAATATATTTAGTCCTAACCTTGGTTTAATATATATTTCGGTAGGTAAAACAAATCGAAAAATTAAAGTGTTTGTTTTCACCAAAAAATGACACGCTGTAGCAGGAGCAGCAGCGTTCTGAGATTTTATATAAAGATTTTTGTATTCCAATTATTATTTTTGTATTTCTTAATTTTTGTTTTTTGATTTTATCTAAAGTTTTTCAAGTATTTTTCATATAGTATTTTTGTTATTTTTAGCCTTGAAAATGGGTCAATAAAAAGAACCCGAAACGTCGGACAACTTAATTTTTGTTCTTAATTTTTACTTATTGCCTAACAAAAATTGGGTAAAATGAGAAATACTCTGTGCGTGCGCATTATAAATTACCTACAGATTTTGTAAATTTTGCAAACTGGGATTATCCAAATTAAAAATTTGCAAGCTCCTGTTCGTGCGAGCTACACTTAATTGTGATTGGCTGTTATATTTTTATAAATGAAATTTACTACGCTTATACGTAGTTTATTCTACTTAAGATTTATACGACTGAGCATTTGTTTGATTTGGAATTTTATGAATAAAATGAAACAGGCAAAGAAACAAATTAAAATATGTCTAACGAAAGGAATTCATAACTTACTAAAATACGGATATCAATGTAACATAATATAATTAAAAACTTAATGAATAGACATAATTCTCTAGACATGTAATTCTCTTATTACAGAAATAGGATAGTACACAAGCAAAATTATTTCTTTCTATTATGTGTTCTCTCGTGAACTTTCAAATTCTCTTTACGAGCACATTTATAGTCACAAAATGCACATTGAAACGGCTTTTCGCCTGTATGGGTTAATAAATGTTTCCTTAAATTACCATCACGTGCACATTTAAAGCCACAAATTTGACAAGTGAACGGTTTCTCCCCAGTGTGAGTTCTTAAATGAACTGCTAAGCTATGCTTTTGTGAACATTTATAATCGCACATATCACACGCAAACGGTTTCTCGCCAGTATGAGTCCTTAAATGTTTTTTCAACTTTCCTTTGTCAGCACATTTATAGATACAAAATACACATGCAAACGGTTTTTCACCAGTGTGTGTTTTTCTATGCATTTTTAGATTTTCATGATATGCACATTTGTAATCGCAAAGCTCACAGGCATACGGCTTCTCGCCAGTATGACTTCTTGAATGATTTTTTAATCGTCCCGGATCTGCACATCTAAATCCACAAATTTCACACATATACGGTTTCTCGCCAGTATGTGTCCTTAAATGTCTTTTTAAACCTCCTATGTGTATACTTTTATATTCGCAGAATTCACACGAAAACGGTTTCTCGCCAGTATGGGTCATTATATGTTTATTTAAACTATCTTTATGTGCACACGTGTAGTCACAAATATCACACATAAACGGTCTTTCGCCGGTATGAGTTTTTAAATGCCTTTTTAACGTTCTTTTATCTGCACATTTATATTCGCAAACTTCACACGAAAAAGGTTTCTCGCCAGTGTGAGTTCTTAAATGAATTCGTAAATGCCCTTTATGTACACATTTGTAATCACAAATTGCACACCTGATTAGTTTTTCGCCAATCGGAATTGGTTCTTTTATCCTTCTCACACTTACAGTATGAGTTCGTAAGTGCTTATTTAAAGCATCCTGAAGTCCAGATTTATAATCGCAAATATCACACTTAAACGGTTTATCTCCACTATGCTTTATCAAATGATATCTTAAGCTCGACTTATGTGCACATTCAAAGTTACATACTTCACACTTAAATGGCTTCTCGCCGGTGTGTTTTCTTAAATGTTTGTTCAAACTATCTTTGAGTGCACACTTGTAGTTACATAACTCGCATTTAAAAGGTTTCTCGCCAGTATGGGTTCTCATATGAATCTTTAAGTTTTGTTTACGTGAACTTCTATAACCACAAATTGCACAAGCGAACGGTCTGTGGTGAGTTTTTAAATGTTTCTTGAAGCTTATTTTAAGTGCAGAGGTATAGCCACACGTTGAACATGTAAACTGTTTACCGCTTGTTTCCGGTTTGCATTCTACCTTCACATGATATTCCAAAATTTCTTCTTTAATTTCAATAGCATGATGCAATCCTTCCAACTCAGGATCCATATTTTCTGTCTTAATTGGGGTGCAACCATTTACATGACAGGAAGATTCCTGTAACAAATGCATCATTAGTAAGCGTAACAATGGGAAATATTGTTTTATTTATACGTTGATGTTAATATCTTTATTTCATTGGATTTCCCCCAGATACTTGGGTCAAATGACACTCTTTTAAATTTCTACTGTAATATTAGGGTCACCTGGCGCCCGCTATTCACTCACGGTAGTGCCGGATGCTACAGGCGAGTCACAAGGCAAATTTTCCCGAAAAAAAAAGTATTCCTACATTTCTTCGGATTTCTTTTTTCCTACGATTTTCTCAAGTTTTCTAAGATTTCCCCACTGCTGTTCCTCATTGTACAACCAATAAACTTATTTATGAAAGATAAATAAATACTATTAATATATTAATTAATATAATAAACAATTCATAAATAATATGAATTTTTATTCGTTAATACTATGACATTTTCATAAATATAGTGAAATTTAATTAAAATTTCATTGCATATTTGACCGCCGTTGCTTCAGTGCTTTGATTTCCTCGAGTGTTCTAAGATTTTCTGGGATTTCCTTGAGTTTTTTAAGATTTTGTCTGATTTCTCAAAATTTCCTAAGAATTTATTGGATTTCTCAAAATTTTCTCGAGTTTTCTCGAGTTTCTAAAAGTTTCCACATATTCTCGATTTCCTATTTCCTCAAGTTTCTCAAGAATACCTTGCATTTCCTTGAGTTTTCCAAGATTTCTCAGGATTTCTTGAATTTCCTCCTTTATCCGGATTTACAATTTCCTTAGATTTCTCAAGATTTCCTAAAATTTCATCAGATTTTCTAATAGATTTTCTAGGATTCCCAACATTTTCTCAGATTTTAAAATTTCTTTGAATGTCCTTAAATGAATTCGGATTTCCCTTTCCTGATAAACCGAATTTCCCTCTCGGTCTGATGTAATAAAGAGAAAAAAAGGGATTTATTTCATAAATATTATGAATTTTTTACGAATATGATGAATTTTGTTCATCGGCGTAAAAATTATGAATTTTTCATCATCCAGTTTTTTCGGTGTAGCCATAAGCATAGAACCATTAATTTCTGATTCATTAAAATTTTCAATTAAATGTAGGCAGATGTGGGTCAAGTCAAAGTTTGCTTTTGCTTTAAAATTAAAACAAAATTAAAAAGTAGTTGTAAGTTAAGGAATAGTTAGATTTAAAATTTAAGAACTCGAAAATCATGGAACATTGTAGCGAAAATCTCGTTAATCCATTCTGGCGCGTTGGATTGTTTACATTTTTATAAATTTTATAAACAAAGATGTTTATGAAAATAAATATTTAAAAGTATGTTTTAGAAATTAATTTGATTTTTTTAAAAATGTGTGCAAAATAATAAATTAGAAAAAAAGACCGCATGTTTTTAATCAGTTAGTATACTAAACGATTTTTTTCTATGTAAGTTGCTTGTAATAATTATTGTAATGTGGGATTATCCTAACATATAATTGAAATAAAAAAAAAGATTAAAGCCTATTATTTAAAGTAGCGAATCTACACCTTTTCCACCAGTAATTCAAAAATCGTGAACTGTAATTCAGATTTGCCAGTTGATATTCAGAAATCGTCAGTTGTAATTCAGATTTGTCAAATGATATTACAATTCACGATTTCTGAATATCAGTTGACAAATCTGAATTACAACTGACGATTTCTGAATATCAACTAACAAACTGAATTACAGTTGACGATTTCTGAATATCAGTCGACAAATCTGAATTACAATTGACGTTTTCTGAATAGCAGTTGATCTTTTCTGAATTACAGGTGGAAAAGGTGTAGACAATTACTATAGGGGAGTGGACAACAAAATAAAAATAAAAAAACATATTTTTTTGCGCTGTAAGGGAGGTGATCGCCCCTATCTGCCTCTTGGATCTGCCACTGCCTATTTGGTTTATTAATGAAATTATTTTGTTTTAATAAAAAAGTGGTGGGAGTAAAAATCAACCAATAGGTTTGTTCGTTGGACGTGATTTATCTGCTCCGAGCAGTTCGAAGCAGGTAAAAGCGTTCGTTCGCAATCGATCACTTGCTCGGAAAGCGTTCTTTGAACAAGTGCAACTTGTTCAGATCTGTTTAGAGCAGGTTAAAACTGCTCGGTAGCAATAGCAGGAGTAAGTTGCTATTTTGTTCTACCTTTTCTGGCGGCAAATATTTTTAAAATTTGAAATTTATTTTTTCAATTAATTAAATTTTAAAAATATATTATAAAAATAGCAAATTTAACTAGTGAATAAAATAATATATCTGCAATTGTTAAGAGGCGAGTACTACAGAGGGGCTCCTTGAGGAGAACTTCGAAGAGACCCCAACAAAGAGAAGAAGAACTGTACGTAGTAGTACACAAACGGGACTACAAAAAATTCGTATTATTGTGAGGACAGAAACACAAAATTAAAATGGATGAAATTCGTACAAGGCAACGGCAGGAGTACATCGATGCTACAAAAAAAGCAATGTTCCGTTTATTAAATAATTATTCATATTCATATTATTAATAATATTGTTATATCCTAAATTGCTATATGAACTATTATGTTGACAAGAGAAACTTTTTTGAGGTTAGATATTTAAATTTAAACTGTTCCGAGCAGACAAATACGTTCGTTGGGCGTTGCTCTCAGTTGCACTAAACTGTTCAAGCTGCTCTAGTGATGTCATTAGAAGCTGTTCGGAGCAGCTTGCTCGACGTCCAACGAACAAACCTAATGATTATGCATCTAAATCTTCAGTAGTGCTATGCCCTCGGAACCCTTAAGCAAGTTTCACCTGGGCATAACAAAAAGTTAATAAAGTATTAAATTACCAAATTTCTTAACTTATTATCAAATTTCATTATAATCAAAAAGCTGAGAAGCGTATATTTAATTAAGTATTCAATTAAATTAATCCACAAATTAAAATAATTGGATTAATCAAGGTTGGGACTTAGAATTTAAACATTGGCGCAGCTCTCTTGTTTTACTATAGTCATTTACATAACAAATGTAAATATAATTGGGGTTCAACAGCGTAATTAATTACATTTGCATATTCATATTAATTCACAATCAGTTCTAATTGATATCAAGGTCTCGATTGATCTAAGGACAAGGAATATCGTTGGAAATTTCACCCGAAACTGCCATTCACCTCGAAATGAAGTAGCCGACAGTGAATTCCTCCTTTCGAGTAAGGTATTTCAATGTGAACATCACTAAACTTAAGTTTTGTACATCGCACCCTTTCCCTAAAGGCAGTAGTCTCATACCTTCTCTTCGTGCCCTAATGTTTGATTTTCTTTTGTCTACTTGAGATTATTTAAAAATTCCGCTGTTAAATTAAATTTTGATCTTACCATTTTCTGCATGAAACACTGCCTCACTTTAATCAAAGCTAACTTGATCAGCACTAGGGTTTGAATAAAATGACAAATGAATCACTACAGAAGGAACGAAAACAATTGCGCATGCTCAGTTGTAGTGTAAAATTTGTCAAAAATTAATAAATGCAGTGGCGTCTCACGTTAAAGGGCGGAGGACCGTCTTGTACCCCCAATCCAAAAATAGAAATGTAATTACTAAAATAATAATTTTATACCGATTTAACATGGCTGGAATTCCAGGCCCCCGCTAGGTAACAGTTCCAAGGGTTTCCAAGAACATCGTAACTGCATTTGAAAAAATTTAAGCTCTCACAACTCACAGCACTGCTAACCATCATCAACTAGACACCACAGCAAGCATTTGAAACATCAGAACAAACTGACGTCTACTACGTTAAAAACACAAACATTAACCTAACCTCACATTTTCATTGATTTGACGTTTGTTTTTTACCTAACAAAAATTGGGTAAAATGAGAAATACTCTGTGCGTGCGCATGATAAATTACCTAAGGGTGCGTCAGTTCATGACCTCTTCGATCGGAAAATGTTGTAATCTGAGATTATCCAAATTAAAAATTTGCAAGTTCCTGTTAATTATTCAGATTATTTGATTCCAATAATATCAGTAGTCCTAGTGTTCTTAAAATTAAAATGGTAAGATTTAGGTTAATTAATTTTTGTCAGCAGTTCCCAACCCCTGACTAATAATTTGTTTCCTGCAGGAAGCTCTTCAAATCAAAACGGAAGTATTTGAATTCAAGTTGGAAGATTTGCATCATTCAATCGACATTAAAGAAGAAACTGACCTTCCGGACCGAGAATACAAACCAGAAATCAGCACGAAACCATTATTCTGTGAAATTTGTAACCACGAATCTTCAACGAGAGGATGTCTCAATAGGCATTTAAAAACTCACACCTACGATAAACCTTTTACATGTGCAATTTGTAATTGTAACTATGCACAGAAATGCAGTCTGAGGAAGCATTTGAAAACTCATACCGGTGAAAAACGCTTTATATGTAAAATTTGTAATAATAGATTTATGGAAAAGGAACATTTAACCAATCATTTAAGAACACACACTGGCGAAAAACCGTTTAAATGCGAACTTTGTGATTATAAATGTGCAATCAAAGTGTACTTAAAGCTCCATTTAAGAACTCATACCGGCGAGAAACCATTTATATGTGACATTTGTGACTACAAAACTGCAGCTAATGGCAGATTAAAGCGACATATAATAAGCTGTCATACTAGCGAAAAAGGTTTTACGTGTGAGATTTGCGGTCATAAATTTGCACACAACAGTTATTTAAAGGAACATTTAATAACTCATGCTGCCGAGAAGTCTTTTGCATGTCAAATTTGTAGTAATAAATTTGCATCGAAACTAAGGTTAAGACAGCATTTGAAAATTCACAATGACCAGAAACCTTTTAGTTGTGAAATTTGTAATTTTAAATTTAGAGATAATAGAGCTTTGAAGAGGCATATAAAGACTCATACTGGGGAAAAATCTTTCGAATGTGAAATTTGCAAAAATAAGTTTGCGGAAAAATCGGGTCTAAAAAGGCATTTAAGAACTCATACCGGGGAGACGCCGTTTGCCTGTGACGCTTGTGGCACTAAATATGCAGAAAAGGCAACTTTAACAAAACATGTGATAAGGGTTCATACTGTCGAGAAACCCTTTGCTTGTGACATTTGTGAATATCAATGTGCAGTCAGATCCAGCTTAAAGAGACATATAAAAACTCACACCGGTGAGAAATTCTTTGCTTGCGAAAGTTGTGAATATAAATGTGTAGATAATCAGGGTTTAAAAAGGCATTTAAGAGTACACACTGGCGAGAAACGGTATGCCTGTGAAATGTGTGATTATAAGTGTACGGAGAACAGATATCTGCAAAGGCATATAAAAATTCATACGGACGAGAAATCACTTACGTGTAAAATTTGCGACTTTAAATGTACCGAAAAAGCAACTTTAACGCAACACTTAAAAATTCATGTAGGAGAAAAATGCTTTACGTGTGAAATTTGTGCATTTAAATGTGCAGAGAAAGGCAGCTTAAAACGCCATTTAAGAACCCATACTGGCTTTAAACCCTTCGAGTGTGCAATGTGCGATTACAAAAGTGTAGAAAAGGCATCCCTGACGAAACATATAAGAACTCATGCTGGAGATAAACGGTATACGTGTGATATTTGTAACTATAAATGTACTGATAGTAGATATTTAACAAGACATCTAAAAGTTCATGCTGACGGGAAACCGCTTACGTGTAAAATTTGTAACTACATGTGTGCAGACAAAGGACCTCTAACAAAACATTTAAAAACTCACACTGTTTAGAATACTTATTAATTAATGATTTAGTATAATTGATTTATAAAAATCTTAATAAATTGATTACTAATTAAAAAAAAAGTTTCTTATTTTCAAATTTGCCGCTGTAAAAGTGCTAACAGCGCTCAACAAACATGGAAGCGCTTCCCGCATCGACGCAACTGTTTTGTAAGCAGTTGACGTCGCAATCTACAAATTTATTATTTTATTACAAAAGTAAAGCTTCCAAGTCTACATTAATTTGGTAAATAATTAATTGAATTACTACGGGAGTTTTTATTACGTTAACATGGTAAGATTTAAGTTAATTAATGAAATAAATTTTTCAGCTGTCAAATTTTATTTTATGACAGTTGATAATATTAAAAAGTAAATTATAATAATTTGCTTCAACAGGAAACCTCTTTGGAAAGCTACACCCCAATTAAGCCAGAACTAATAGAGTTCAAGGTGGAAGATCTGCCACAGGAAGAAACCCCGTGCCATTCAACTACCTACTTTAAAATTAAGACGGAAGTAATCGATGTCAAGTTGGACGGTTTGCACCATGCCGTTGACATCAAAGAAGATGCTGCAATTCCAGATGATCGACCGGATCAAGAATGCAAACAAAAAACCGGCAGGAAAGCATTATTCACATGTAAAATTTGTAACTATAAATGCGCACAGAAAAGACACCTAAAGTATCACTTACGAAGCCACACCGGGGAGAAGCCCTTTACATGTGAAATTTGTAACCGACAGTTTTCAATGAAAGGGGGGTTAAATAAGCATTTAATAATTCATACCGGCGTAAAACCGTTTGCATGCGAAATATGTGATTTTAAATTTGCACTGCCCGGAAATTTAAAAAAACACTTGATGAGGCATAGCGGGCAAAAACCCTTTAGGTGTGAACTTTGTGATTATGAATGTGCACGTAAAGATATGTTAACAAGACACCTACGGGCTCATACCGGTGTGAAACCTTACACATGTGAAGTTTGCAATCAAAAATATGCAGAAAAAAGAGGTCTGAAGAGACATTTAAGAACTCACACTGGTGAGAAGCCCTTTACATGTAAAATTTGCGAATATAAATTTGCATACCAAGAAGAATTGAAAAGGCATTTGAAAGCCCATACCAGCGAGAAGCCTTACATGTGCGAAATTTGTGACTATAAATGTAAAGACGAAAGAAATTTAAGAAGGCACGTAAGAATTCATACCGGCGAAAAATCGTTTAATTGTGAAATTTGCGACTATAAATGTGCACGTAAAGACAGATTAAGAGAACATTTCAGAATTCATACTGGCGAAAAATTGTTTAAATGTGATATTTGCGACTATAAGTGTTCACGTAACGATAGATTAATAAAACATTTAAGAATACATGTCGACGATAAACCGATGAAGTGTGAAGTTTTCGATCATACTTATGTTATGAAAGAAGAAAATTTTAGTTAAGAAAAATAATTTTTTGGGAAACTTTAAAATTTAATTCTAATGATATTGTAACCGAAGCAAACAAAGAACAAATTTATTTCATGACCGAATGTTTGGTATAGAATATTATGCGTAAGTAATTAATGAACGGGTAAATATCCAGTAAAATTTCTGTACACAAGACTCGGAATTCCAACGATCTCCAAAGAAATTCAAAGAATTTCAACTATTTCTCAGGAATTCCAAAGAATTCCAATGATTTTCAAGAATTCCAGAGATTTACAAAAAATTCCAATGATTTCCAAGAATTCTGGTGATTTCCAAAGAATTCCAAGGAATTCTAGGGATTTTCAAAAAATTCCAAAAGAATTCCAAACAAGTGTACACAAAATTTTCGAGATATTTGCTCCTTGTAATTAATTATATTAATATTTATTCATAAATGTAATAGTATTTATAATGCAATCTTTCATTCACTCGAGCAAGCGATTGATGTGGAAACTATTTCCGATGCGAGATAAAAGGAACGTTAGATTAAGATTAGTGTTATTATATTTATTATAACAAACAAAACTAATGTTGAGATAAAATATAACATTTGAACGAATCCAATATTTTGTAAATCGGCAAGACTATTCGATTGTAAGAAAACAAAAATAGTTAAACTTGCCTCTCTTATGCCTGGGTAGCATCTAGCTTGCAATACTGCGATATTGATTTAACTTGATTTCGGACTTTGATAACCAATTCCTTTCCGTTGAGGGTTTTGAAAGAAACACATTTTTGAAAATTTGAATCACTATTATAGCAAACTCCGAGCCACTGCTACTGTACGATCATCTTTAAATCTTATTAGCTTTTAAACCAGCACCTAAAAACATATAAATTCCTTTAAAAGAGAAATAAACAATAAAATTTGATTTTTGAAGACTGACGTTGGCCCGATAAACAGGGCTCAAGTGGTCATTCTGAACTCCACAGTTTTAGTTCCTTCAGGGACCGCTTTCCAAATGAATGCTTGTCTGCTTGGCGTTTACAGGTTCAAATTTACAAAATGTTTGATGTCATTTATTAAATCCTTGACGATTTAACCAACTGTTGAGCAACTAAAATCTACGGAACAAAAAATTGGTTACATGTCTGTAATTTATTACTTTAGTACATAAAAAGACTTTTCTTACCTAACTACAGTTCGTACATTTAAAGAAAAATGCATTTTTCACAATTTTAAACAATTCACTGGCTACATCACTGGAGAGAAAAGTTCACTAACCTGAATTGCTGCTAAACCCACGAAGTGGACCCTACCTGCAATGATGAAGAAAATTCTTTGTTAGTTATCATTTTAAATAAAAATTGTTTTCGTTAAATTACCTTTTACACTGTAGTCCTTTCGCCTTGTTCCTGTTGACCATAACAGCTTCTCCATCTTCCATAACTCACCAACCCGGACACTTACACATTTTTTTAAAACGATTTCGAATGAAAATTTTTATAAAATAAACACTTGGAAGCACAACTTTTTCACTCATGTATTTAAAAAAATGATTCGCGATTATTAATTAAAAAGCTACTATCAAGCTTTTCCACATATTCGTACTCGACACATCACACTCCCGTTCGCGCAAAACGAATTTCGCGTTCACGCACCAATGTCGATCTTAACTGAAAATGAAAATAAATTTGTTAATTCTTATTGTGTTTGTATATTTTGTAATCGAGTTAAGTTTCCATCGAGTTGTTAAGGAAAGTTATAAGTATTTCGATCAACAGTTTGATGTTGACCAGAGGGCTGAGTTAAGAAATTCTGCCGAGTCCGGGATTTACACCCAGAATTTCCGTTCATAACTTCAACTAGCGATCACATCAAGCAACCACTGTGATCTTAATTTCAAGATAATCTCAGGAAATTTCAGTAAATAGGAAATCCAAAGAAATGTAAAAAATCCTAGGAAATTTTAAGAAACTCTTGAGAAAGAGGAATTCAAAAAATGTAAAAAATATGGGTAAATCCATATTTTTTTAATAAGAATCCTGATATATAAAATCCCAGCACACTCCTGCTACAGTTGTCATTTTTTGGTGGAAAAAAACACTCCGATTGCCCTCACTTTTGGTTAAAAATTCAAATTTCCCGATTTTTCCTGGCGAACTTTGAAAAATTATAAATTTTCTGTCTTCGCCAAGTATGGAATTGTCCTTTAATCACGTGAGGTTTTAACAGGGGGGGAGGGGGTTAGAATAACATCACAATGGGGGGGGGGTGCTGTGACAATCACGTGTATTTTTTCTTGCGACTACGTGAAATCCCGAGCGAGCAAATTTATGCCTAAAAAGCAACATAACAACAATATTTAACTCTCAGCTAGCTTCCGGCACTGGACTTTGTGACGTCACTCGTCGCCCCGCGGCCTTCTGTCTCGCCTTTTCTACTTGAAGAAAATTTTCAAAAAAAAGTACACGTGATATTGGGAAGAGGGGGTAGGGGTAGCCTAAAACCTCACGATGTATCACCAAAGGGGTGGAGGTGGGGGGGTAAAAAAATGGCATAAAAAACCTCACGTGATTAAAGGACGGCCCCTATTATAAAAGAGTGGAAATTCTGCGATATGTACTGGATGGTGTTCCACACCCCCCAGACCCCCCGGTTTGTAATTTTAACAACCGAAAAATATATTAAACTAACTAAGATTAGGACTAAACGGGAAATTTGCATTTTTAAGCAAAAATGGAGGAAATTGAACCTTCGGCTAGAAAAAATTAAAACTTGAAATTTATTTAATTACCTTACTGTTCATGGAGTTTAGCAGCAACTTTTGTAACTTTGCAAGTTAATTATAACAATAATACAAAAAAAATATAAAGTCAAAATTGTAAACCGGGGGGTCTGGGGGGTGTGGAACACCCTCCAGTACATATCGCAATATTTTCCTCTCTTCTAGAATACTTGGAAAAGATAGGGAATTTATAATTTTTCAAATTTCGCCAGGAAAAACGGGGAATCCCCCAGTAGCGGCAAACTAAATTAAATGTCTAAATATTATACCGATTAACAGAGATCCACCGTCTAGCTGCCCGTCCACGGACGGGCTTTCCAGCTAGGTTAGGTATAATTTGTAAGTTGAAACAAAATTTAGCAATTTTATTGGTTTTGATGTGGGGGAGGGGGGGGGGCATTTACACCGTTACCTCACCCTTGTTGGAAATCATTGGAATCTTTGAGAATCTTTGGAATTCCATGGAAATTATTGGAATTCCGGGTCCTGTATACAAAATTATTTTGAGATATTTACCCCTTGACGTTACTCATTGTGGAAAGGGAGGAATTGTGCAATATTCGTATTTGACACTTTTACAAAAAACACTTTCTTGTAGTATTTGCATGGAAAAATATAAAATAAACTGGAACACAGAGCAAAACTCGTAAAAAAAAGTTTTCTCTTGGAAACTATCTTTTCATGAATTTTCTTCTGTGTGCAGGTATAAAAATTCAAAAACTTACGTTTCAATTGTTGAAAACTCCGGAATTTTCCTGATCAGCTCGAACCAGGAGCTAGCTTGGATTATTTCACAAAAACGTCCTGCCACGTCATCAACAGACTGTAAAACAAAAATTTAATTTGCAGGAATTTTTTGCACCAACGAGGAATTAAAGAACTTACGTTTTATTCTATTTGAAGCTTTCCATAATTTACCATTAAAACACAGCAGTTTCATGATTATTCTCTAACTAACCAACGCTTGCTTCGACAAGTCGAAACTTGTCAGGAATGAACGCGTAGATATTTCTGACGTCAGAGATGGCAAAACGGCCAACTAAAGAAAATTAAGTGTCTAAATATGCCATTTGAATAATCAAAACTACAGAACGAAAATAATTAAACCGATCGAGCACTTCCCCGAAATTTTCAACAAATTGGGAAAATTTGCAAACAAAATTGAAAATTTTAACTGCACAAAAAATTACTCAAATTTCCACTTAAATAGATAAACCACAAATACTTACAAAAGAGGATTGAACAGTTAATATTTTTCCAAATTTTCTTCATACGATCTACGATGTTACCTCGGAGGCCTGAAGCAAGCAAATGAGTCCGAGCTGCGCGGAGCGTCGTAATTCGTAAATCACCTTTTGTTTCCTAAAAGGTGGGGACACTTCTATGTTTTTAACATTAACTTACACAACGATGTCTCACCCCAGGATATGATTAAACCGATAAAACCAATCAAGTAATATGAAGTCACTCGACGTTTTAATTTTTTCTGCTGTCAAGCACACTACGTTTTGTTCTTTGTTTCGACTTGACAAACGCAAGTGTTTTGTTTTGCTACTTATTTCGTTATGTTTTCTGCTGTTTTAAATTAATGATTTTGTTGTTATCTGCGCCCCTTTTTAACTTTTCATCACTGCTGAGATTGTAAAAAAATACGCCAATGTTTTGGTGACGCTTGAATGTTTCAAACCGAACGCACTCTATCATTCCCATTTGACAGTTACGTCATTTATTGATTTATTTTGACTATTCGATTGAAGTGCAGTGCATGAAATTGTTAATGACTGTAGCGGTGTTTCTATAATTTACTATAAATGGTAACATTTAGCAATTTTATATTTGGAAGATATAAATTTCATGATGAAAATGCAGCTGCGTTACATTTTTGCATCGAGAACTATTTCGAATCTGAAAAATCAAGCAGCTAAAAAGACTTCTTTAATTGCTTCACTGGAAAATTTCACTTTTATTTATCGTCGTCGGGTTACTGCGAAAAGTCAACAAATCCATTCTAAGAAAATTTTCTGACGGAGACCTCGTCAGTGCGAAACCTGTTTTCTGGACTGTCGAACTTTCGCAATAACCCGACGGTTCAGTGCAACATCTTTGTTACCAACGATTTGTTTTTTGTAGGATTCTCCGTGCCATTCAAATAGCTACCCACAGGTTAAGACGGAGGTAATGGAGTTCAAGTTGGAAGATTTACATCATTCGATTGACATTAAAGAGGAAACTACAATTCTCGATGGTCAACCGAATCGAGAATGCAAATTAGAAGATAATAGCAAAAAACCTTTTACATGTGAAATTTGTAATTATAAATGCTCACAGATGGGAAACTTAAATATTCATTTAAGAACCCACACTGGTGAAAAACCTTTTACCTGTGAAAAGTGTGACTATAAATGTGCACGTAAAGAAAATTTAAAAATTCATTTAAGAACCCATACCGGCGTAAAACCTTTCACTTGTGAAATTTGTAACAACAATTATGCAACGAAGTTAAGCTTACGAAGACATTTAATAGTCCACAGCGGGGAGAAACCCTTCTCGTGTGATTTTTGTGAGTATAAAAGTGCACGTAATGACGATTTGAAAAAACATTTAAGAACTCATACTGATGAAAAACACTTTACATGTGAAATCTGTAACTATAAATGTGCACAAATGGGAAATTTAAAAATTCATTTGAGAACTCACACCGGAGAGAAACCGTTTGCATGTGAATTTTGTGATTATAAATGTACACGTAAAGGAAACTTAAAAATTCATTTAACAACACATACAGGCGTCAAGCCTTTCTCGTGTGAAATTTGTAATAATAATTTTGTATCAAAATTAACCCTAAAGCAGCATTTAATAACGCACAGTGGCGAAAAGCCATTTATATGTGACCTTTGTGACTACACATCTGCACGTAATGAAGATTTAAAAAAACACTTAAGGACTCATACCGGCGAGAAACCTTATACATGTGAAATTTGTAACTATAAATGTGCTCGGAAGGATAGATTAGCATTACATTTAAAAACCCATACCGACGGGAAGTTATTTATGTGTGAAACTTGTGACTATAAATGTGCAAATAGTAGTTATTTTAAACGACACTTACAAAATCATGACGATGAGAAATCCTTCCCCGAGACAGAGTTTTGTAAATTTGAAGAAATTTTTATTTCAAATTGAAATGCAAATTCACAAAGCTTGATTTCGAACTGCTGGTTGGTAACAACTCGAGGTAGCCTCCTTCTATCTATGCTGCTAAAATGTTGTTGAAAATTATTTTAGTGCACATACAGGGTGTCCCCGGATGCATAATTACATAATTTCGTAAAGCATTTTTCCTAATTTCCATCTTCACATGGCCGTAGTTCGGAAAATATTGATTTTTCACTAAAAATGGCGAAGTGCTTCTTTAAAGAGCGTGAAATAATTTACAAACTAGATTTAAACTTTTATTGTCTAAAATCAACGGCTTTCGAGTTATGACTTAAAATAAGTACAAAAATGTTGAAAAGTTCGAACTTTTTCTTGTTTTGCTTTTTTTATAAACCCTGTATCTTTTAAACGAAACACTTTACAAAGAATCTGACCCCCATTCCGGATAGAAAATTTAACGGACTACAACTTTTGTTTAGTAAAAATTTTTGAAAAACGAATCCATTTCACAGAAAATAATAACTAAGAAAAAAAAGAAAAAATTAAAATCACAAAATTTTTATTTTTATTGAAAAATTATTTTATTAAGTTTAAACTATAACACTATTAAAGTAAATGTTCAAAATGACCACCCTCATTCTTAATACGCACGTTTTGGGCTTCAAATAAAATTCTTTTAATTTTTAAACAACATTTTTTGTTTTGTAGCTGCTTTTTGTATTATTTTCTGATTTTCGGTGAAATTTATTAGTTTTTCAAAAAATTTTACTTGACAAAAGTTGTAGTCCGTTAAATTTCCTATCCGGAATGGGGCGTCCAATTTTTTGAAAATATTTCATTTAAATGATACAGCGATTTGAAAAAGAATTAAGAAAAAAAAAGTTCGAAATTTTTAACATTTTTTTATTTTATTTAATTCATAACTCAAAAGCCGTTGATTTTAGACAATAATAGGTTTAAATCTAATTTGTAGATTACTTCACGCTCTTTAGAAAAGAACTTTACCATTTTTACTGAAAAATCAATATTTTTCGAGCTATGTCCATGTGAAATTAAAAAATTTAGAAAAAAAATTTTATTAAATATTTTTCTTAGAAAAGTGTCCTCTATCACCACTGAACTTATGTAAAGTGTATCCGGGGACACCCTGTATATAGGGTTAAATTACAGCTTCAATTCCTCTCAGGTTTTTTAAAAAATTGCCATCTTTGAAGGGAAGAGATGGTATCTGGTTGAATTCACACACCTGAATTTACTCCCCTTTTTTTCTAAAAATTCTCCAAGTTTGGAAATTTAACAAAATTGCACTTTTCAACGCTAAATATTATTGATAGGGAACCAGTTAAAAATCTAGAATTTTAGCCAATAATATTATGTCTAGAAAATGATTGATTTAACGCAACGAATGAATATTTAAAGATATGTTAAGTATTATTGCAGTGTAGATGTAAAATGTGAAATGTTAGAGTGTAAAATGTAAAATGAAATTTTATTTGAACCAACCTCGTATATTTAGATTATTCCATCTTTGTCGAGTAATTTGCATTATCAGTTTACCTTGAATTATAACAAATCTTGTACCTACTGATTGTATGACTTCATCTATCCCGGATTTGGTTCCATGGTAAAATCGAAGAGTTTCCCTATTTTTCTATTTTAAAGTAAAAACTCCATGTCTTCGGTCCGTTCCACAGATGTGGATTCTTTATTTATAATTAAACACCGTTACAGGGAGATAAAGAAACAGAATTTTCAGAGGAACAAGAGTTCACTTTTGTTGGCCTCCAATATTATTTGGGGTGAGATTTAATCCAACCACGCACATTTTCACTTAAAAATGAAGAAATTTCCATTTTTGACTACTAAAGCGGACTACTACTTTGAAAAAACGCACAAAAAAATGGAAGAAATGCTTTATTTATTATTTTGTTCTAATTAAAGAAAGAAATACAGTTTTTGTTTTTTTTTACACTGATTTCAATTAAAACGTAAATCTCACGCCAGTGTTACAATCAGAATAGCACCGAATTTAGGCTAATTTGATGGATAAATTGGAGTGTATACTTCTTGAAATACATGCATCATCCCTACTTCTTTATTTAGATAAAGAATTTGGATTTCTATTTTATATTTACCATTGGGAATAAGTGGGGGCAACTTAGTTTCATCTATGAGAAAGTTGCATGTGTGATATGTAACATCCTATAAACAAAATGTTTTAGATGTTAGATTTCAACTTCTAAATTATTTTCAATACTTTGTAAAAAATGAAATTTGTCAAGTTACCGCACTTCGTCATCTCTTGTAATCCTACCACATTAGCATTAAAACACTTGTTTAAATTAACTTGAAAACGTACCGGAAAATGCCGATACTCGTTACTTAGAAATTTATTAGCTTGAACCAGTATCTAAAAATTAAGAATTGTTTTAACCTTTGCAAAGAGTATACTATCTCTTACCTCTAATTTATCTTCCACATTTAGTTTGCAGTTGATGGTAACATTGTGGGCCGTAGTTGTGCGATTGTATTTAAATGCTTTGATTTCAAAAAAATTTGCAAAATCTCGATCGGAACTGATTAGTTGAATTCGAAAATCTTTCACCTTATACCCCGTTTGATGAAACTAAAATTCAGTTTAATTAATTTATGGAAGTAAGTTACTCCCACTTTTTCAATTTTCGCTTATCTTTATAATTTTTTTAACATTTCTACTTTATATTTTGCGTTTATTCTTCTAAATCATTTAAATGTATAAATTCTTAACTTATGAAATATAATAAATTAAAATTTTAAAGATCAATATTATTTTTGAACTTTCAGCGAAGGTACACGCGTTCGTCAGGAAATTTATTTTTGTTTTTAATTTTCCGACGAAAGAAATTGCCTTTGCCGAAAGCTCAAAAATAACATTGCTATTGATTAACTTTTTATATCATTATGACGAGTTATGACGTGGCGACAAAATATACTTGAATAAAGTTTAGTAAAATAATTTAAAAGTATTATAATTACCTTTGACAAAATATCATCATTGCAGAAGACACTATTATATTTCATAAAAAATGTAACCGCAAATAGAAAAATTGAATTTTTCATTTTGAATTCAAAACTTAAACAACCTCAAACGACAAAACTTCTCAATACTACGTAGGTTAAATAATGATTTCATTTTAGCTATAGGAAATGGAATATCATTATTATAATATAAAAAATTAAACAATAATAGTAATTTCATAAAAGAAGATTACTTCCACTCGATTTGTATATTGAAAATACTATTAAAAACCTATTAATCAATTGAAGCTTGTAATATGCTTTGTCCTGCTGATAAAAAGGGCATCGCAGCGGTTCATAATGTTTTTTAAGTTTTACGTTACGTTACGGGAGAATAATTCCTAATTTTACATTGCCCTGGGCGGAATCAAAAGGAATCGTGTTCAGTCGTACCATCTTGACGTCTTGTAATTGTATGCAACCGGTCCGCCGAGCGTTAGCGAGGGGAAGCCCCGAAAAAAAAATCCGATTTTCGGGGGATTTTTGTGAAAAAATCACAATCTGGCCTCTTCTTGACATCTGCTACAATCTTTTTAAACAACAAAGTTTGCGTAATATCATTAAGTGAACGCCACCATGCGGAAAAATGTTAAGTTAATCTGACACGTATAGTTGATATAGAAAGTTTTATTTATAAACCAAACGTTAGCATTCTTTTGTAAAGGTAAAATTAGAATAGCATTGAATGTAGCCCTACATGTAAGTAGGTTAGTCCTTCGGATAAATCGGAGTGTATATTTCTTGATACAAATGCACCATTGCTACTTCTTTATTTAGATAAAGATATTGGAGATCCATTCTATATTTACCATCGGGAATAAATGGAGGTAACTTAGTTTTAACTTTAAAATGTTTTAGTTACAATGTTTCAACTGTAGTAAATGATGTTCAATACCTTGTAAAAAATACAATTTGTCCAATTACCGCACTTGGCTAGTTTTTTTAGTCCTGCTGCATTGGCATCAAAATATTTTTTGAAATTGACTTGATAACGAAGCGGAAAGTGACGATACTCGTTACTTAAAAATTTATAAGCTTGAATCATCATCTAAAAATTACAAATTATTTTAACGTAAACTTACATAATTGAGGGTGACAGAAACGTGTTTCTGGCATATCAGCTGTCATCGGTGCCTATATTTCCTACCTCTAATTTATCTTCCACATTTAGTTTGAAGTTGAAAGTTAAATTGTGAGCCGTAGTTGTGCGATTGGATTTAAATGCTTTTATTTCAAAAATATTAGCTACATCATGATCATATCGCATTAGTCGCATTTGAAAATCTTTCATTTTATAGCCCTTTTGACGAAACTAAAATTCAGTTTAATTAATTTATTGAAGTAAATTACTCTAAAGTGTAAATTATTTTACTTATGTAACTCTTTTTTAAGTTTTACATAAAATGGAACCTTGTAATAACCGAAATCCAGTCTTTTCCCGAATATCCTACCCCAGTCCTTCCACGTCTTAATTTTGTTCAGTTTTAGGACTTTTTCTTTTGAATTCACAGATTCTTTAAATTTGATTGGACCTTAAATTGAAATCAGTCTGGCTGCAGTTATGCAGTGAAAGGGTTCATCTAACGAGGGGAACCGGCCAAGTATAACTCTGGGATCGAAACAAGCTTTGATAATATTTAGCAATTCTTTTCCAAATCAACCCACCCTAGGCGTTACAAGGGTATCAATCAGCTGCAACTCCGGATGTTACATGTATTATGTTTGACGTGACGACAAAATACTATAATATATTTAAATAAAATATTTTTAAGATATCATAACTACCTTTGACAACAGATCATCATTGCAGATGACACTATTATATTTAATAAAAAATGCAACCGCAAATAGAAAAATTACATTTGCCATATTGAATCCAAAACTTCGACACTTCAAACAGCAATACCTGTAAATATACAGTTGGATTTGGTTTTTATTACCTTTTCTAATGATATTTTTTTAGGTTTTTAATATTTAAAGGAAATGAAATATAATAATGATACTTGAGTAATATAAAAAGCTACTATTTGTATATCAAATAAATAATAATAATAAACCTTGAAAAAGGAGAAGCAATTGTTGTTTAGAACCATAAAAAATTGTATAATTTGGAATATTTAGCTTCTTTTTGTGACCTTGACGTTTTATCAATTGCTTAACTTTTTGCTAAAACAAAATTTCCGCTCTATAAATCAACTGCTAATCAACTGGATTTCTATTCGCGATTTTTATTAAGCGAACGCCACCACGCGGAAAAATATTAAATTAATCTAATACGTATAGTTGCTATAGAAAGTTTTGATTATAAACCAAACGTTTGCATTCTTTCGGTGTTCTATTTTCCGAATTATTATTTCCCCGTTGTTTTACAATAAAATAATTCAGAATCAAACTCAAAGCAACAATGATCCTGGCCCAAAAAAATCTATTTAAGAGATTCCATATTTTAATTTTTTTTAAGTATCCACAGAAGTGGATAACCTGGTCCACGAAAGTAAAAAATTTATTTAGAAATTCAAACCGATCCGTGGTAAGAGGGATAACTAGAGCCCTTTTTCGCTAGATAATCAAATTATCTACTGATTAATACTTCGGTGAACAACTTCATCTGCGGATTAGCAGATAACCTGCTGAACGGATCTATCGCTTAATATGTATATAGGTAATCACGTAATAATCATCGATATACCCCTTTTGCAATTTTTATCTAATTTTTAATTAATTTACAACCATGGAAAATAATTATTACATTAATAAAAAGAACTCAGCCAAAGTAGATACACCAACGTTAAATCGCCAAATGGATCAAAATCACATTCAACAAAATGTGGAGCAAAATATGCTTAAAGCTTGGTATTTACCGAAAGACGAATGGGAAAAGCATATTGAAGCGAATTTTCAGTTCGAAATAGAAACAGAGGAAAAAGAACTTGTTCCGTGTGCTACTGCGGACCCCAAGGCTCCGATGACACACTGTAGAGTCTGTGGTGACAAATTTAGTGAGTATTTCGACGACGAAGATGACGAATGGAAATTGCGTAATGCAATCAGACGGAACAACTTTTTCTACCATCCAGTGTGCTTGGACGACATATAATTTTTCTAAACCACTCATTTTGCACTATCTTTTGGCAGACAGTGGCGTAGCGTGGATTTCTGGTACCAGGGCAAACCCTAAATTCGAAGTCTCTCCATAATTCGAAGTTTTTCGAGTTAGGGAAGTTTGACTGTAGTTTTCCTCAACTGAAAACTTTATTTCCCAGACTTAGCGCTAAAAATGATAAATTTCTCGATTTTTCCCTGACAAAATTAGAGAAATCTTAAATTCCCTGACTTTTCCAGATGAGTGGAAAACCTGTGTTCAATTTAAAATCTTTTCGGGCCAATATTAACAAAATAAAGTTTATCTTTTAATATGTAATTTATCTAACATCATAAAAATATTAAACAACATTTCTGCGGTACTGGGGGGTATTCCATACCCCCAGACCTCCAGGTTTGGAAGACCGAAAGTTTTGTACCCATGTTATGTGATTTATTTCATTAAATATTAACTTTTTCCTCTTTGAGCAAATATACCTATCCACATAGGCGCAACTAGGGGGGGGTGCTTAGCCCCCCCAAAATAAATTGACTAAAGTAAAAAAATTTAAATAATTAAATTAAAATAAATTTTTTTTATTAATTTATTAATTAAATAAATTAAATTTTTAAATTAAAATTAATTTTTGAATAAAAAAATTTATTTTTAAAATGAAAAAACAAATTGATTTTAAAATTATTCAAAAAATTTTAAATTAAATTGTTTTCCCTGACTGAGAATTTAATATCCCTGATTTGGCACTAAAAATGAGAAATTCTCCAAGTTTTTCAGGTTTTCCCTGACAAAGAATAAACATTTTTCCCGATATTTCAATAAATCGGATGATAAAAAGGTAAAAAAAATCTTAATTTTAAAATTAAATTAAAATTAATAATTTTTTTTAAATCTTAAAATAATTAATTTTTAAATAAAAAAAATTAAATTTTAAAATGTAAAAACAAATTGATTTTAAAATTATAAAAAAAATTTTTAAATTAAATTGTTTTCCCTAAGGGGTTATCCTTTAATCACGTGAGGTTCTAACAGGGGGGGTTAGAATAACATCACGATGGGGGGGGGATGCTGTGACAATCACGTGTATTTTTTCTTGCGACCACGTGAAATCCCCAGCGAGCAAATTTATCCCTAAAAAGCAACATAACAACAATATTTAGCTCTCAGCTAGCTTCTGGTACTGGACCTTGTGACGCCACTCGTCACCCCGCTGCCTTTTGTCTCGCCGTTTCTACTTGAACAAATTTTTCAAAAAAAATACACGTGATATTGGGTAGGAGGGGTAGGGGTAGCCTAATACCTCACAATGTATCACCAAAGGGGAGAGAAGGGTAAAAAAATTGCATAAAAAACCTCACGTGATTAAAGGACGGCCCCTAACTGAAAATTGAATTTCCCTGACTTGGTACTAAAAATGAAAAATTCCCCGACATTTCCAGGTTTTCCCTGACATTTCGATAAATCGGAAGATAAAAAGGTAAATAAAATCTTAGTTTTAAAATTAAAGTAAAATTAATAATTTGTTTTAAATTATAAAATTAAACAACTTTAATTTTTAAATTGAAATAATTAATTTTTGAATAAAAAAAAAATTATTTTAAAATTTAAAATTGCTTTCAAAATTCTGTAAGGGAATAAGTATATAAGAATTTATGCAGACTTATTCTCTTCTAGCATGTGACCACAAAATTAGAAAAAAAAAATTTTAAATTAAATTGTTTTCTCCAACTGAAAATTTAATTTCCCTGATTTACTTTAGCACTAAAACAAATAAAAAAAAAATTCCAGGTTTTTCCTGGCAAAAAATAAAAATTTTCCCGACATTTCGATAAATTGGAAGATAAACAGGTAAAAAAAATCTTAAATTAAAATTAATAATTTATTTTTAAATTATAAAATAAAACAATTTAATTTTAAAATTTAAAAACAATTTGATTTTAAAATTTAAAAACAATTTGATTTTAAAATTCTAAAAAAATTTTTTAAATTAAATTGTTTTGAAAATTTAATTTAATTTAATGAGAAATTCCCCGACTATTCCAGGTTTTCCCTGACATTTCGATAAATCAGAAGATAAAAAGGTAAAAAAAGTCTTAATTTTAAAATTAAGTTAAAATTAAATTGTTGTCCCCGACTTCAAGATTTACCAGGTTTTCCAGACGAGTGGGAACCCTGTTGCATTTTGCCTTACTAACAGGGGGCAGGGTGGCGGAAATACATAAAAATTACTAATATAGGTAACATTTTATTTATTCAATAATTCTTTCAAATCGTGGCTTAACCTATGCAAATTTTGAGTACACAAAATTTTGTCACCAAAATTCCACTCGTTTTTAATGCTAGCAAATTTGTCTAAAACAACCAAGGTCCTACGTTTTCCCACCTCCAAACAATCCCCCTTTAACTGTTCGTAATTTTCGGTACCACAAATAAAATACAATACCAAGTCGAGCAGAGAATTTTGAGGAAGTTCCGATTTTAAAGAATTTATTACAATTTTAAGTAAACTTTTAAACAAATGTCCCTGATAGGACACGAGGTCGGCTGCGAAAAGAAATAATAACAAACCCTTGAAGAGGGTTTCGGGTTGGTGCAAAGACTCGAGAGTTTCTTGATCCCGTGAAAAAAATTTAAACATAGTTGACGTTTTTCTCAGTAAAGATTCGGAAGTCAGATTTAAGGCAGCATTTAGTTGATTGCTTGGGGTTAAGCTGGAGACGTAGGTAACTATACACATTAAATTATAAAAACAATTATACTGGCGAAGCGTAAATGTAGCTCCATTATCTTTTTGTTCATCTATATAAACTTGTTTGTAAGCATTAACGCAATATTTAAGAAAAAGTGGATCCTCACGTATTAAAGATTCAGAAATTCTTGAATCGACACACATTATTGCTAAACACGATAACATCTCGTAGAGCAACTCGCAGTTTAAACTGTTACCTAAGATAAAAGAAACACGTTTGCAAAATTCACCATCAACAAAGTCGATCAAAACGTTTTCGCACCAAACGTGACCGAAAAAATTAACAACCTGAGTGAGAACGCCGACGTTATCGCAATAAAACAAATCGACAAATATTTTCATATCTTCGGCGCTCACCACCATGGCTTCCTTGCACACAAACGCAATGTTACTTAAAATTCCCATCAAAATTTCTATTAACCTGCATTCGTTGTAATAAGTGGGGACAATTTGGGCTACCAGGTTGGGAAAATTGAAACCGAGGAGAAAGTTACATACTTCCTTTTCTTCCGTCATATCCCACAAGTTTACAAACTGTTGTTCCAAATCTTTGTCCCATTTCATGCCCTGAAGTTTCAGCAACAATTCCAGCACAAATTTCTCACTGTACACGGTGTCGCCTATCGCATCACCACGTAGTTTTTTCGCCTCTTCTGCAGTTATATCTTCGGCATATATAGTCATCCCCGAAGCACCTGGATCTTCCTGCATTGGTGACGAATTACTTTCCAAGCACAAGTTTTGCATGCTTTCACCATTTTCGATTGGAATTTCAGAAATATTGTCTTCGTCTTCGCACTCCATGGTTTATTTAAAATATCATTGGAGAAATAGAATTAAATACGATTATAACCTTAAAGTTTGACGTTTGAAATGATTTATGGTGGCGCTCTCTATCAAATCTTTTTGTAACCACCAGAACTGTTGTGTACAGAATACGATAAAAATGTTTAAACTAGGGAGGGGGAAATTCCACCATTGGTTTGATTTAAAGGGTGGTTTCTTGTTTTTCAAATCACTAGCTTATTTTCAACTTTAGAATAAAAATGATAATATTCAAAGTTGTGGGAAAAGTAATTCCCCACAAGTTTGGTTCATATTACTTTTACCCTAAGATATTTGTCGAGTTAGACTGCAAATAGGGGCGAAAAACGTTTTTCTCAATTATTTCGTTTATTATCATGTTTATCATAAAAATGGTAATAAGTAAATAGGTAGGAAATTTTATTTCCTTCAACTTTTGTTATTACCATTTTTACGCTAGGATTAATATTTTGAGACTTATACTGAATTCAGGTGTGGATTTTTATTTATTTTCAGTTATCTCATTTATTATCATATTTATCGTAAAAATAGTAATAAATAATTACGTAGGAAATTTTATTTCCTTCAAGTTTGATGATTACCAATTTTAGCATAAGATCAATATTTTGCGAGTTAAAATGAATTCAATACATACAGGGTTTCTCCGTGATCGCGGAGAACCTGTGAGGTGGTGATAAAGGACACTTTTCGAAGACAAATTTTCAAATAAAATTTTTGTCCAAGTCCAAACCCTTGGGGGGTACCTCCCTTTAAAGGAATTTTTTGAATTTCTGATTTCAAACGGCCATAGCTCCAATATTATTAATTTTTTTGGCATAATGGATTAGAACTTTTTTAAAGATAATTTTCTTATCTACAAATTAGGTTATAACCATTTATCGTCTAGAATCAACAGATTTCGAGTTATAAATTAAATTAAGGGAAAAAATGTTAAAAAAATTCAGGTTTTATTTTTTTTACTTTTCTTGCAAATCCCGTATCTCTTAAACGAAACGTCCCACAAAAAAAATGATGTCCTAAACCGGATAGGGAATTTAACGGGCTACAACTTTGGTCAAATACATTTTCATGGGAAACCAACCATTTTTACAGAAATTCTGAAAATAATGAACAAGGTTTAGATAAAAAAATAAATAAATTCACAAAATTGCTGGGAAAGTTTTAGGTGAGGTAGAAAAGAAAACGATGAAGAGATCAACAACTGATAAAATAGAAAAGAAACAGCTATACAGCGTCTACTTGACAGTCAACAGAAAAGTCGAGAGTTGTGACGAAAAATAAATTAAGGAAAAATCGGCAATGGAAGCAACAGCGGTTGAAAGTAGAAAGCTTAATAGGAGCTTATGGCGGACTATCAGGAACTTGAAATCGAACAATATATATGCAAATAAGAATGCTAATTTAGTTTCGCTTGCCGCATTTTATAAAACGAAATCTCAAATAAATTAATTTCAAGAGAAAAAAAATCCTCATTGATTTTTGAATATTTGCTTTGGTAAATTTTGTGATTTTTTGTGAATAGTTCGATGTTTTACATTTTTGCAAATAAGATTGATATTGAAAGTTGTAATATTTGAAGTTGAAAATTAAAAATTTTAAGGAACAGCTAGATATCATACGCATCATGTCAGTGGCGTAGCGTGGATTTCTGGTACCCGGGGCAAACCCTAAATTTGCCGCCCTCCTATTTTCGCAATTAAACAAAAGAAAAAGTATTTTTTATATCAATTTATTAGATATTATTAAAAATAATTATTTAAATTAATATAAAAAAAATTATAATTTTATTCTGCCGCCCTCCACAGGAGTGCCGCCCGGGGCATTGGCCCCTACGCTACTGACGCAAATGGACGATTAATCTTTTATATTTGCCTTTCCATTTATGATGTAGGAATTTTATTTGAAATTGATTTGAATTTGAATTGAAAAAAAGAAAAAAAAACAACTGCAAGCTTCGGGTTGGCTGAATTATTATTTTGATCTACCATTTTGAATTAAATTCTAATAATTATTATTAGTGCGGATATACATAATATCTACTTTGAAAATCAATAAAATATCCATAAAAATTGTTCCAGTAATAAATTTTACCATTAGTAAAAATCGATTACAATACACTCCGCCACAAAATTTTGAAATCATCAAAGATCAAAATCACTGAATGATATCTGCTGGCTCTAGGTAAGGTCCTTTTTTGCCTAACTATAGTTCGTACATTTAAAGAAAAATGCATTTTTTTCACAATTTTAAACAATTCATGGGTGCATCACTGGATAAAAAAGTTCATTAACTTGAATTGCTGCTAAACCCACGAAGTGGACCCTACCTGCAAGAATAAAGAAAATTCTTTGTTAGCTATTATTTCAGATGAGAATGGTTTTCGTCTAATTACCTTTAACACTGTAGTACTTTCGCCTTATTCCTTTCGACCATCAGCTTCTCCATCGTCCATAACTCACCAAACAGGACACTTTTTTAACGATTTTGAATGAAAATTTTTATAAAAAAAACACTTGGAAGCACAAATTTTTCACTCAAGTCTTAAAAAAAATGATTTGCGATTATTAATTCATAAGCTTCTATCAAGATTCGTACTCGACACATCACACTCCCGTTCGAGAAATACAAAATTCGCGTTCACGCACCAATGTTGATCTTAACTGAAAATGAAAAAATTTATTAATTTTTACAGTGATTGTACAGTTACTCACAAAAGAACTCGGACACTCCTATGTTATCAATGTATATTGAACATTTTGAAGCCGCCTTTTTTCATATAAAAGTCGATTTTACAGCAAAACTTTTTAAAGATTTTTTGTTGAAAATTTCATTGCCTTTAATTTTGTTTGTATGAATTTTTTTATTTTGTGTCACCGTTTTTGACTGACAGCGACTTAAGCAAGACTCTGTAAAACGCAAAATATATTGTCATCTATATCTCGCGAGAACGATGCAAAAAAATTAAAATATCAATAAGCATTTTTTCTTTTAAATTTTATTCTCTATATTTTTCATTCTATACATTTTTTTATTTTGTCGCACCGTTTCCGAGATATATGTACATAGATGACAAGATTTTTCGCATTTTACAGAATCTTGTTTAAGTCGCTGTCAGTCAAAAACGGTGCGACAAAATAGAAAAATTCATATAAACAAAATTGAAGATAATGAAATTTTCTACAAAAAATCTCTAAAAAGTTTTGCTGTAAAATCGACTTTTATATGAAAAAAAACGGCTTCAAAATGTTCAACTTATAATAATTTTGTAACACCCGAAATAAAACTAAAATTTTTTATTTTATTTGTTACAGTGACATTATGGGGAGGGAGGGATTTTAAAATATCGTGCAATATTCGTATTCGACACTTTTACAAACACAACACTTTCTTGTAGTATTTGCATGGAAAAATATAAAATAAACTAAAAACACAAAACAAAACTCGTGAGAAAGAAGTTTCCTTTTCACGAATTTTCTTTTGTCGCGGAGTGTACTGTAATTGATTTCTGCTAATAGTCAAATTTATTACCGGAACAATTTTTATGGATGTATATATTGGTTCAAGGTATCCGCACAATTCAGTACGAAATAGTTTAAATAATATTAAGCCTACCAGAGTATCGTAAGTTGCTTCAATCGGTTTATGATGAAATCCATTCTGCTGCTATTATTTATGCTGGTGTATATTGTAGAAATCGTTTCTTGCGAATCCTTTTTGTCTAAGGTAATTCAAAATTTTTGAAAAAAACCCTAAAATATTTAATAATCCAAATTTTAGTTTCACCAAAATAGTTTCAAATTGAAAGATGTTAGACTGCAACTAGCAAATTTTGACAAAAACTACTATAATTTTTTTCAAGTTGCTACATTTAAATTCAATCGGACTGTTACGGCCCACAATATGACTTTCAACTATAAAATCTGTTGTAATATTAATTTACAATGTAACGGATAGATGGTGTTACCTATCTATGTACCTAGCAATGTTATCGCTGGTACTAAATGTATAACATTCTATCTGAAGACTGTAATTATCAAGTATCCACTTGATGTTAACAGGTCAGTGTATTGTTATGTAATGTTTGTGTTAGTTGTTATTAAATTTATTAAATTGTGTGTATCTCTCTTTGTCTACTGCCAACCTTCCCAATAGGTTATGGGCCCAGTAAGCAACTAAGAGAATACTATTTATTTAATTTTTGATTTGAATTTGTGCAAATATTGCGTTCATAATTTATAAATAAAAATTATGGAAGAATCGCAATTGGAAATTATGCAACAACAAATCGCACAGTTGCAATTGAGGTTAAATGGAAGGACCGAATCGCGATCGACAATTGTAACGATGATGGGAGGATTGCCAGAGAACAAACATTTAAATGGAGAAAATTTCAGCGAATGGAAGCATAACATGAAAAATTTTCTTATTGATGCTGGTATGTGGAAGTATGTGGTACCTGCAACCGACTCAAAGTTAGATGCTGAAATAGACGAAAGAGTTCTTGCGAAGATTAATTTGTCCATTAAACCTGGAGCAGCAGCTGAGATCAAAAATGTGAAGACAGCGAAAGAAGCTTGGGACAAATTATGTCGAGTCTACGAACAAACGGGTACGTTGCATTTGATAAGTCTGTATGCACAATTATTTAAAATAAGACTAGAAAATTGCAACGGGATGGAGGAGTATATAAATAAAATGTTAAATATCACTGATCAGTTGGAAGCAATTGGTGAACCTTTTAAAGATCACGTAATCGGTGGTCTAATGTTGGCTGGACTATCGGAAGAATATCAACCATTATTGTTAGGCATTCAAGGATCGAAGCAAAGCACAACTGTAGAATTTGTGAAAAATTTATTATTGCAACCAAATGTTCAGCAAATTAAAGTAATAAGTAGTGCAGAATCGAGTGCGTTTTACAGTAAAAATAAAAGCAAATCAAATAATTTATATGGACCAATAGGATCGAAGAATAGAGAAATTCGATGTTATAAGTGCAACAACATTGGTCATAAAGCCAATACCTGTCCTCATCGAAAGAAGATTGGTTCAAAACAACACAATAATAGTAGATCAGAAAGTACGCAGTTTATTGGGTTGTGTAGTGATTTGTGTGATAACGATAATGATTGGATTTTGGATTCGGGTGCTTCAGTGCATTTATCGGCAAATGTTAATAATTTTGAGAACTATAAAAATTACGATAATTGCAGCATCGAAGTTGCAAATGGTACAACGTTGAATAGTGTTGGTAAGGGTCAAATAAAAATTGATCTTATCGGTAATAAGACATTAGCACTTCAAGAAGTTATTCATGTGCCAGGAGTTAAGAAAAACTTGATTTCGGTTGGTCAAATGGTTAAACATGGAAATACTCTAGTGTTCGATGAAAGACATGGGTGTAGAATTACAAGGTTAAACATAAATATTAACAATGAAGATGTGCTGGGCAGTGGAAGATTAGAAAAAGGTGTTTACAAATTAAACAATTCGGTTAATTCAGTGAATTTTGTAAAAATAAATAACTCTCATGCGTTATGGCATCGAAGGTTGGGACATATAAATCGTGTATCTATGAACTTGATGAACAATGGTTTAGTTGAAGGTGTTGTAATCAAAGATAAAAATAGTAAACCGTGTGAAATTTGTGTAAAAGGAAAATTATCGCGAGCACCGTTTAATAAACATGGCGCGTCTCGAGCAACAAAAAAGCTCGAACTGATTCATTCGGATGTATGTGGTCCGATGAATACAAAATCGATTGGTGGTGCAAAATATTTTCTAACGTTTACCGATGATTTCTCAAGAAAAACAATAGTGTATTGTCTTAAAAATAAAAGTGAAGTCACAGAAAAATTTTTAGAATACAAGTCGTTTGTTGAAAATCAAAACCAACAAAATGTTAATTTTGGCTATATATGTGGACGATATTTTGATTTTTTCTCAAGATGACGAATTGAAGAATGAAGTAAAAAGCGAATTAGTGAAATCATTTAATATGAAAGACTTGGGCGAGGCACACTATTGCCTTGGAATAAAAATCGTTCGTGATAAAAAAAAGTGGTACTATAACGTTGGATCAAGAAAGATACATCAGTCAGATCTTAAAAAGATTCAACATGAGTGAATGTAAAGATGTCTCAACACCATTCGATGCAAATCAAGTATTGACAACAGATATGCAGCCAAAGACCGACGAAGAAATTATTAAGGTTCCTTATCAAGAGGCCATCGGAAGCTTGATTTATGCGGCACAAGGAACACGGCCGGATATTACATATGCTGTTGGAAAAGTTAGTAGGTACAGTAATAATCCAGGAAAAGCGCATTGGGCTGCTGTCAAAAGAATTTTTAGATATCTCCAAAAAACGAAACAATTCAAACTCACGTTTAAAAAAGGAGCTGGTGATTTGCATGGTTATTGTGATTCGGATTGGGCGGCAGATGTGGATGACAGAAAATCTACTGCCGGTTACATTTTTTTGATGAGTGGAGGTGCTATAAGTTGGGCATCAAAAAAGCAACCAACAGTGGCTCTTTCAACTACGGAAGCAGAGTATATGGCATTAAGTTTTGCAACTCAAGAAGCTATTTTCATTCAAGGTCTTAAGAATGAATTGGAAAGAAATGTGAACAGTGTACAAATATTTTGCGATAATAAAGGAGCCGTAGATCTTAGCAAAAATGCAGGCTATAGATGTAGAACCAAGCACATTGACGTCAAGCACCACTTTGTCCGCGAAAAGCAAGAAACCGGACAATTAAAAATTGAACATATTGCGACAGAAGACATGGTAGCAGATTCCCTAACAAAAGGATTACCAAGGGAGAAGCATTCGTTTTGTACTACCAAGATGGGTTTAGGATTCTAGTTACATTGTAACTAGTGGAGGTGTTGTAATATTAATTTACAATGTAACGGATAGATGGTGTTACCTATCTATGTACCTAGCAATGTTATCGCTGGTACTAAATGTATAACCATCTATCTGAAGACTGTAATTATCAAGTATCCACTTGATGTTAACAGGTCAGTGTATTGTTATGTAATGTTTGTGTTAGTTGTTATTAAATTTATTAAATTGTGTGTATCTCTCTTTGTCTACTGCCAACCTTCCCAATAAAATCAACACTCAAGATAAAATAGAGGTAAAAACGAAAAACCGGTTTTAAAATGTGCAATTTACATTGTTAACATAAGAGGGTCCGAATATTTTCGTTAGACACTGTAAATTAAAATCAAACATCGGAAAAAAATAAAATTAATTTTTGTAGATCATCGTCCAAATTTACAAATTTTTGAGTAACGAGTACCGAAAACTTGCAGTTCGATTCGAAATTAATGAGCAGGAAGCTTACCAAGAAAATGTTATTGGAATTGCTGATGCAGCAAAACATTGCGGCAACTTTACAACAGCTTACTTTTCTAAGGTGGTCGATATAATTACGTTTCCATCGGCCAAACAAACTTCAATTATTATATTTTCAGGACATCACTTACCACGTATGCAATTTTGTTGTCGATGAAACTCATTTTCCTCCGCTTATTCCCAGTGGAATATACAAAATGCAGCTTAGATTTATGTATTTAGGCCGGCGGATTTCAACGGTCGACTTTTTTGCAGAAGTGTATACGCCAATAAAATATCCAAAGAAATAAATGATAAATTATAGTCCAGTCATTATGTAGTAGTGGAAATAAAGTACTGGGAGGTATGCCATATCCCACAGACCCCCCGGTTTTCCAATAAATACCTTTACAGGAAATGTAGTAGCTTGTTTGGTGTCCAAAGCTGCAAACATATTGTGAGACATCTAAATATTTGTGTATTTTGAATTTAAAGCTTTATAGATACAAAACAATAATTTCAAATCGGGGGGTCTGGGGGGTATTCCATACCCCCCAATGTACTTTTTTCTTTTCTCGTTATTTATATATTTTCAGATAATTCAGTCTAGTTTCAGTTTAAATAAAAAAGGAACTCGACATCGAAAATTGAAAACTGCGGTTTTTTTGGACAAAAATCAAGATATCTCAAAAACTAGATAGACTACAAAAATAATTTTTTTATATTTTGACGCAGAATTTTATCTACTTTAATTTTGATATAATTCATTTTGGGTATAGGATGTACAGGGTGGCTCAATTTCGATCCTTCTTATGGGGAAATCGGTAACTATAGGAGATATCGAAAAATGGATGGCGTATCCTCGATCTCTTTTTTTGAGAAAAGTTTAATGGTGTAAACCTGAATTCGATATCTTTTTTCGTTTTCGAGTTATGGCCAAATGTTCACTTTTTTGACTTTTCGTTAAATGTCGATATCTCGGTTGTTTGTAAAGTTATAGAAAAAATATTTACACTTTCTCCAGACACTTTTTTAAGGGCAATAAAATGGGCTAAAGAGATTTTTAATATCTTACCTAGTTTTCGAGTTATAATATAAAGTTTGGTTTTTTTAAATAGAAACCACAGTTGGCTATGAAATATTTAAATAGAGTTTTTTATCCTCTTTTCAATTATATGTAACATGTGGGGTCTATTATTTCACTTTCATCCCGTTATATTACAAAATGTTAAATCAAAACAAAAGAAGATCGGAAAATTAAAGGTTGACTTTTTCAAAACAAAACACTATACAAAATCATTATTGACATCTAAAACAATTGTCTCCAGTTGTTTTTAAAGAGTGTTTTTAGTACCTAATACTTCGATACCTATTTTTATTTTTATTTAGTACCTATTACATATTATTTCACAAGCGTGTCAAATGGCTTATCAAAACTATGAAATATTATAATATAAATGTATAATGGATTGTTTTCATAAATCCAACATTTAATTTTCCGATCTTAGTTTGTTTTTATTTAACATTTTGTAATATAATGGGACGAAACTGAAATAATAGACCCCACATATTATATATAATTGAAAATAGGATAAAAAACTCGATTTAAATATTTCATAGCCAACTATGGTTTCTATTTAAAAAAACATAACTTTATATTATAACTCGCAAACTAAGTTAGATATTTAAAATCTTTTTATCCCATTTTATTGCCCTTAAAAAAGTGTCTGAAGAAGGTGTAAATATTTTTTCTATAACTTTACAAATAACCGAGATATCGACATTTAACGAAAAGTCGAAAAAGTCAACTTTTAGCCATAACTCGAAAACGAAAAAAGATATCGAATTCGAGTTTAAACCATTAAACTTTTCTCAAAAAAAGAGATCGAGGATGCGCCATCCATTTTTCGATATCTCCTATAGTTACCGATTTCCCCATAAGAAGGATCGAAATTGAGCCACCCTGTACAGGAAACGGTCAATTTAAGATTTTGTGATTTTTGTGATTTTCTTGAGTTTAAGCACAAAATCTTTCATTTCCGCGTTAATTCCACGCACAGCTACTTGACTGGACTAAGAATAGAAAATATCTATTCAATTTTAACTAATTGTGCACCTGAAATTGAGTTAAAAATTATTTTTTGGTAGATTTAATTTTATTATGGTAATTATTCCCTAGATTCATAAAATTAATTGGGATTTTTAAATAAAATTTTTTTTTGTTTATATTTTATATATATTTTTCGGTGGACCGAAATTTTCCTTTTGTATGTATGTTTCCTTTGAATAATAAATATTATGTATTTGATTTAATTTGCTAATGTTAATAGTATATTTGGCTGCAAGGGTGATAAGTGCAATTTGAGAACGAAATTGGAAGCATAAATAATTATGCATATCTAGGTGGCTGAATAAAAAACAAAAAACGACAATGACATGCTAGAGACAGAGATGAGTTGAAAACAGAGCCGGATTAAGGGGGAGGGGGGTTAAGGGGGCTGCAGCCCCAGGCCTCCAAATTTCTAAGAGCCTGATTTTGATGATCGAATTACTGAATTTGTGCAACTTAAGTAAGCAAAAAATGTAAGTACGGTTACAGAGCCGGATTAAGGGAAGGGCTAAGAGAGCTGCAGCTCCGGGCTTCCAAATTTACATTGGTAAATTATCGCATAACTGAAATATGTTGAAATTTTGTATTTCAGACTGTTATAGCATCTAGTTGTGCACCTCCTATATTTGGTTGCGATTGTCCGTGCCAAAAGGGCATTCATTCATGACGCGCACCAATAGATTAACGAGATTCCTGTACAATCATTCTAAAAATGACAAGCAAGTCATGTGGTATGCACATCAGATTTTTTAATAAAGTAAATCACCTATAAGAAATTGGATTCCGGGTCCAGAAAAAATATAATTGCTGTTGCACTGGGGGGTATTCCATACCCCCCAGACCCCCCGGTTTGAAAACCCTAAGTTGTGTGTGTGTACGTTGTGTGATTTATCTTTTTTATTCTCTCAGAACAAATACATCTACACATCGTATTTATAGAGCATATTATATCTATGTGTCGTGATAACTCACCGGGGGGTCTGGGGGGTGTGGAACACCCCACAGAACATCATAGTAAAATTGCAAGAGGACACAAAGATATTTACTTATCTCCCGAAAACGGTTAGTGCTAGCCAAAAAGTGTTAGGTACAAAATTGAAGCTAATAAAATTTCCTACAATAAGATTTCAGTTTATTTTTTCATTTTCGATGTTTGTACCCCTGAAATTGCTGAAATCGTAAGTCAAAATTTTTTTGGTACTATTTACCAATTTCACTAGCATATATCTCGAAAACTATAACAGATATTTAAAAAATAAGTAAATACTTTTTTATAGAAAATTTCATCAGCTTTAAATTTGTATATAATCACTTTTTGGTTAGGACTAACCGTTTTTGAGATATACAAGCAAACTTACTATAAGTAAGTCAAAAAATTTTTAGTATTATTTATCAATTTCACGAACGTAGGTATATATCGAAAACTATAACAGATATCTAAAAAATAAATGAATACTTTTTTGTATAAAATTTCATCAGCTTTAATTTTATATCTAGTCACTTTTTGGTTAGGACTAACCGTTTTTGAGATGTAAGCAAACTTACTATAAGTAAGTCAAAAAAAAATTTTTTTATTGTTTACCAATTTCACGAACGTATATCTCAAAAACTATAACAGATATCCAAAAAATAAATGAATACTTTTTTGTAGACAATTTCATCAGCTTCAATTTAGTATATACTCACTTTTTGATTAGAGCTAACCGTTTTTGAGATATGAGCAAACTAGTCCAAACATGGTCCCAAAGTCAAAAATATAGGACAAAAGTTGTAAATTAGCACGACTACGCAGGATGTGTTGGAATGTTTTGTTCCTGCAGTTTATGCAAATTTATAAAACAATTAGCCATCCGTCTTGTTATTATTCTACTTGATTCCACCTTGAACTCTGAGATGTTTGTATTGTAATTATTATACAATTAATTCCCACGTTCAAACATTGCACTTGGATATAAAGCCGAATGTCACATAATTGTTTGCTATTTATAATAAAAAATTGCAGTTTAAATTTCGAATCTTGGGTTGGATAAAATATAAGGGCAACACTTCGGGTGAGTCCAATTTGCAATAAAGATGCTGTAAACTCTCCCTAAGATTGAATTTAAAATGCTGTGATGTAACAAATGCGCATAGTCAACTGTCAGTTATGGGTCGATTTTGGCATGGCGGCTATGCGGTTTGTATTTGTTACCTGTTAAGATGCAACTTAATTTAAATGAAATTATACAATTAGTGAAGTTTTCTTAATTGGATGAGGGAATTTGAATTCGAGCGAAGAAAATTAAAAATAATTTTACCCCATACAATTTAGTTACACAAATGTGGAAACGTGTGCAAATGGGATTGAGAGCTTTTTTGCTTTTGGCATCAAAAGTTTGGACTTGTTTTTGTTATATGTTGAAAAAACAATGTAGGGCCGTAAGTATTGTTCAATATTTGTTCATTTCCATTTTGTTGTTATTTATAGAAATTTGTTTTCGTTTCATATATCATTGACGTTATAAGTTCCAAGTGTAATGATATGACATTTCAAGATGCACATGATAAGATACTACTACTTATCGCTAATTATGATTTATTTTCCCTTTGTTTATTTTCATTGACGTTTGCGTACTCTTTTCAAATTTTTTCTACTGCTGCATGTTCCGAACAACAAAACTGCTTCACTAGCCAAACACATTTGGCATTCGATCAACTTCAACCACCTACTTTTTTTCCAACTTTTATTTTTATTAATAATTATTTTTTGTAGGTTATTCAGCATCAGTCGGTTCGTTATAACATTTATCCACTGTCACCCCTATCTAGGCATCGATTAAGTAAGTTACCTTTTTTATATCCTCCGGAAGATTTTTTAAGAGCAATCACCATCTGCTAAGGCCCAAATCATCAAATCATTAGCCATTAGCTATGTTTAAAATAGGAATTAGCAAAATCCCCACCCTTTTGGTTGGGGAAACTCGGAAATGATTTTTTTTGTCGAAGTCCTTTCTAACTAAATGTTCTTGACTTTTTTGGATTTTTTGCTTATATCTCGAAAACGGTTAGTCGTAGCCGAAAAGTTGTTCTGTATAAAATTGAAACTGATAAAATTTTCTACAAGAATGCATCTATGAACTTTTGACGTATCTGTTTCAGTATTTCAGATATGAGCTCGTGAAGTTCGCAAATTTTAATAAAGTGTTTTTGCCTGACGTTTTTTGATAAACTTTGTTTCTTAACTTTTTTACGGTTTGTTTAAAAAGAAAGTTTTATTCGAGTTAGTTTTAGAGCATTAAATTTCCTTTAAAATGAGTATATTGTTCAATATTGAATTTGAGAATTTCGGGATTAAATTGCATTTTAAGGTTAAACTTGGTAAATAATTTTAAATTCAAGTGTACAAATTTATTGTAGCCGTGTAGGTGAACGCTCTTAACATATCTTCATTGATAAATTTCACGTCTCCGTTTAATTTAAAGAAAATAACCCGACATGCAAACCTGATGGGATGGGATCTATGTTGTTCGAAACTGATTAAATTTTATTTTCAAGGCATAGTAAAACGAAAAATCTTGGTATTGGATTTGGATGAAACATTGATACATTCACATCACGATGGAGTGGTGAGACAAACAGTGAAGGCGGGTACTCCGCCTGATTTTGTGCTAAAAGTTGTGATAGATCGACATCCTGTAAGGTTTTTCGTACACAAACGACCCCACGTTGACTTTTTTCTCGATATTGTCAGTCAGTGGTACGATTTGGTGGTTTTCACTGCCAGTATGGAAATATATGGGGCCGCCGTGGCCGACCGTTTGGATGGAGGTAGAGGAATCCTAATGCGCAGATATTATCGTCAGCATTGCACTGCCGATTTGGGTTCTTATACGAAAGATTTAAGTGCAATATGTAATGACCTCTCGAGCATATTCATTCTTGACAACAGCCCCGGAGCTTACAGGGCATACCCCGGTAAGTCCGGAACCTTAGAATACCTGTTTCTGATTGTGTAATTTTCAGACAATGCTATACCGATAAAATCCTGGTTCTCGGATCCTACAGACGTAGCATTACTTAATTTATTGCCAGTACTAGATGCTCTACGCTTCACGGCAGATGTTAGATCTGTCTTATCACGAAATTTACATCTACATCGCTTATGGTAGATAAACAGGTAAGATACTTTTTTATTATCCAAATAATTTATTTATAATTTTAGTTATAAGATATAAAATTGTCTTTTAAAATCGACAAAACAATCCCTTTTGAGAAACTCACGACGGATTTAAAAATTATGTACAAATAAAATAAGAATTAAACAAAAAATTCAACGTTTTTCTATCTTATTATTTATGATTAAATAATTTTATTTGACTTGTGTTTACGAAAATTTATTGTTGTTTCTACGTTTTTACTTAAATTCTTCAAGTTTTAGGAAAAATGTTGTTTGTTAATACTTTTTGTACTCGCTTTGTATATTTTGTGTTCAGTTACATAATAATAAATTATTATCTGTTAATTCAAAAACTAAATATTTATCAGAAGTGGATTTAGTCCAGTCATTGCTTTGATTATATTATATCAGATACATCAACTCGAGGTCATAGCGAAAATAATTGTTCCTTGGTACCGATGTTGAGGACAATTTACGTTTTAATATACTAAAAGTTTTGCCTGTAACTTTGAAAGGAAGTTTTAGAATTTTGTACAAGAAAGGTTCATCAGCAAAGATGAACTAGAGAAATACCTGCTTTCATGAGACACTTGAATGATTTTTCAAAATTTTAAGATTTATTTCTTTCCAAAGCAATGCTAGTACCCCTCGCTCTCCCTCGTTGCAAATGGTAGGTACATAATTATTTTAAAAGCATCTTTTAAAAAATATGTTTTATGTATTTCTACTTCAACTTCAAAACTTAATCCTTGAACGTTTAATCTATACTATAATTTTATTGTTGTAGAATTACTATCCAATTATTACTTGAAATATTAGTAATGAACAGTCGGCCGGACTTGTCAATTTTTATAACATAAGTGGTTGCATTTGTGTAAAATTTACATAGTGTACTCCCTTAGGAATTATCCCTCATTTATTTAGCCGTTCAGTAAAAAATGCAAATTTTTCCTCATGCCACCGCTCTACAGTGATCTAGAATTCGCAGACAGTGGTAAAATAATTTTAAAAAATCATATTTTTGAATGTGGGGGTGAGTTTTAAGGGTGAAACAAATAATTTACTAAAAAAATTTAATCAAAAAATTCTCACTGTGCGGTGCGTGCTACTTTGAATTTGATATTTTTTTCTGAAAGCTGAGAGTTTTTCCCACAAAATAAGTCATTTTCACTTTGCGCATATTTTTTGTTTAAATACAATTAAATAAAATGTAAACTTTCTACAATTATTAAAATACTTATTTTTCATCTATCATCTTGAAATTAAATAAAACATATGCACATCGTGAAAATTACATATTTTGTGGGGAAAACTCTCAACTTTATGAAAAAAATATCAAATTTGAAGTAACACGCAACCCCACAGTGAGAAGAATCGTCTTTTCTACTTTAATTCAATTTTAAAGGGTCTTCTGTTCCATATGACAAATAATTAATATTTTCATTGAACAGCTGAAAAATTTTCCTAGAAAAAACTGTATTTTTCCAATTTTTTTTTTTAAAGTTTTCTACTTCAAAAAAATTGATGAAAAATTTTTTTTTCAAAAGTTCAAAAAATCATAATTTCAAAATGGCTTGCATATTAAGGGCTAAAATTTTCAGGAAATGTTTTTTATAATGTAGAGAACATATTCACAAAGTTTGAACAAAATCGGCTGGGGTAATATGCAGCATTTAATTTTTTTTCAATTTTAAATTTGATCCTGTTATTTTAGCTTTTATCAAAATATTTTCTGAAATCATGGGAATAAATTTAAGGTTTTAGTTGGACATAATCCTGAACGTACTACTGTCAGCTTGAACAATTCCTCGATGAAATTAAGAATAAAAGTAACTAATCACAATAAAATTATGCCGTTGAAGTGGAACATTGAAGTTCTCAAGCAGATATTCCTGACGTCGTCCTTATCCATTGGAAAATACGTAGTACTTTTTTCATCAATTTATGATGACAGGTTACCAGCTGTAAATAGTTGCAGCTAAGTATTTTAATCGGCTGAGCCGGCTGCAGTTGTCTTCTAGGAGTGCAACAGTTAACATCATATCGTGAATTTATTTTAAACTGGATTTCGTTATTTATAACTGAATTTAACTTAACAACGGATTCTTGTGATTCTAGACTTATACCTTTTAACTTTTGGCAGCTTCAAAGATGTTTCTAATGCTAACGTGGGTACAGATTCGAGATTTCGCATGGAAAACTCCGTGCTGATGTTCCCGTATTGAAACAATCGCGTCAAAACGAACTAGACCAGGGGTCGGCAACCTGCGGCTCTTTTGATGTCAAGATGCGGCTCTCCAGTTCATGCGCAAATATTAATAATTATATTATTTTATTTTATTTTCAAAACTCATAAAAATTATTATACTGAAAAAAAAACAGGATAAAATACCCTAAAATAATAAACAAAAAACTTTTGGCTCTTCCGTTTCAAAAGGTTGCCGACCCCTGAACTGACCCGTAAGGATTACCTTACAGCTAATAAAGCAATATTTACTGTCTCTGAAATTCTAAGTACAATAATAGAACATCTACGTAATGAAAAACTACATTTACTCAGTAGGATCACTTGCAATAGAGCTTTTTGATAGTCATTTTCCCATGTCGGGAAAACGCCATCACTGAATAACTTTATTATCAATATTTATTCATCAGATTTCTACTTCTAGGAAGATCTGAGTTCAAATCTCCAACAAAATAATTCTTAATAATTCAACCTCACTTATTTAAAAGCTCTTTTCATTTGCCGATTAGATATGGGAAGCGAATGAGTAGTAGGTACTTTTAGTATATTAAAAATCCACGACATGAACTCGTGCAATATTTTCGCTGTTTCCATGATAATTTGATGTATGGACTGCAAACTCAAAAATGTGTTCAGCTACTATTTTCTGGCCACCTACCTGAAAAGTAGGTGATAGGTGGAATATTACCAATAGGTACAAGAGAACTTCAAAAATGAAGAAAACGATGGCAGTACGAACAAAACTCTGGTGGCCAGAAAATCGTAGCTTATTTTTTATAATTATTATAAAGCCTTTTAAAACGTATTTTGTATTTTTTTCTTAGTGTTTCCGAACACTCATTTGATGTGGGTACACATTTTCTCCTGAACTCGATGAATTCTCAACCTGTGTATATATTAGGATAATTGAAAAATAATTTATTTTTGTTCGACGTGGTAGCATATTTTATTTTGTTTCTTCCTTAATGTTGTTCCTTTGTGTCACTTGCTATTTAGTTTCGACGTGGGTAGTTTGTAAATAAAACAAAAAAATGTAAAACATTTTTTAAAGTGTGCACTTTTAGTTGTGACGTAAAACATATTTCAAGTTGATTTTTTGTTACTTGCGTTTTTTTGTAAAATAGGAAATATTTTGAACTATAACAATGTGTACATAAAATAATATAAATTATTGTAGCTGTTTGTTTAAGTGTAGTTCAATTGGAGCTATTTTCTGTATCAGAAAAATGAAAAAAGACTAATTTTAATAAAAAATACGCCTAACGAAAGAGCAGAGCTGCTACGAAGGTGTGAATGAACTATTTATTACTCTCACAACATAAAAACTTGTTTAGTAAATTAAATTATCGACAAATGCTCTAAATAATTGTTAGGTAAATTAAAAAAAAAAAACGTAATTGTGTACAAATTTTATATTTTACTGTCGTTTATTCTGTTTTGTTTTGTGTTGATGTAACTTTTCGTTGTATTTTGAAAATTTTGAGCTACGTTTTACATATCTGTTTTGTTAAATTTTTCCAGTGATTTATTAGTTGAACAAAATATGTAAATAGTTCCATGTTTTTTGACATTAAAATGTAAATATTTTTACTTTATTATATTATAGACTATTTTATACCAAATATATTTTTTTACCTCTCCCGATTAACAATTGCAAGATTTAATTTTTACAAAAATACATAGAAGCAGGAAAATTGTAAGCTCATTTGATGCTCTACAAGGAAGGTAGGTATAGTCTGCACAATTAAGCAGTCGGCATCCTTTGCTGCTTGTTTGGTGGTAATCCGCTGGTTTTCCATCCCACTGTGGAGGAACTCGATCAGGTGCCAGTTGTTTTTTTCATTGGGGAGAAGTTTTTCATGAGGCACTTTGATGAATGTTTCAAAAATAATATCAATAACGATGCAGTGTTTCAGCAGCTTTAGCTGGATACCTGTCGAAAGCAATTTTTGTTTTTCTAAGATAACGAGGTACCTGTTGGGCCTACAAACTTTGTTCAGGGCTTAAATTAAAGCTAAATAACTCCTCTAGAACTTTATATTCAATGAATTTTTTGTAGAATGAGTATTAGAGCCAATATTTAGCCCGACAGACGACAAAAACTGAAATTTTGAACTTTTTGGAAAAAATATAATTTTTGAGGTTTTGTATCTTGGGATCTATTGGACCTAAAAAATTGGGGATGGACTCAAATTGTAGGAAAGATTCACAGCTTCAAAAAAGGATGAAGTGACTTTTTCCGTAGAAATCACCCTTTTAGGAGTTTCGGGCCAAAAACAGATATTAGTTGAAAAATTTCGAGGTTTCAAGCACCACGAAGTTAGCACAGATCTTTCGAAGTTGCAAACTTCTATTGCTAGGTACCCCAACAACATACCACAAAATCAGAAACATGTGATTTTTTCCGATGGGATGTTTTAATCATAGTTTTCGTAAAACTATTCAAGCCAATAAAACTAACTAAAAAACCACTAGTTCTGTTGATTTATGAAATTTAAAATGTCAGCAAATATTAGTTTCGAAATGTCGATATTTTCCGAGAACATTTTTTCTCGAAATTTTGAATTCGATTCAGCTTTTCTCAGATTTTTTTTTTTAATTTTTATTTTCTCAGAAAATTCATATAAATATGAAACTAATATTTGCTGAGATTTAATGTTACCTTAGAAGGACTTTTTGAAAAAAAAAATATAGCCAAATCGATGCAAAGACAATTTCATCATTCTCACCCGCTAACAATCTTTTTACTTTCCGAACTCCTTAGTAAGGAATGCATTGTAATCTGAAACTGAAAAAAACAAATTGACTCCCCCTTTTTTAATCAAAATTTTATGTTTAGAAGTTCCTTAAACTATTTCTACTATTTTTGAAAAATGTCTATGTATGTCGATAGCAACCAAAAACGAAGTAACGAAATCATTCCAATTTTTAAATTTAAGTTTTAATCCGTTGTTGCATAAAGCCTATTGAAGATGAATGAAATCGTATACGGGAAACGGGGGGTTTACTTGAAGCGATAAAACATAATTCATCATTACTTCGAAACGCAATGAATTAGGTAAAAGTTTTTTATGACAAAAAATTATCAGTTACAACTACAACTTTTGTTCTATAAAATTTTAATTTTTTGTACGTAGAATTTTAGTTATTTGTGATAAATTTTTGGTTTTTGATTAGATTTTTATTTTTATTATCATTGAAACCTCATAAAGATTAAATTGAATTGATTTTTATTTAAACAAATGAATCATAATGATTAACAAAAAGTCAATACAAAATAAAAAGTAACATAATGGCAATTGTATGGTAATCGTTAATAAAAGTGAAAGTACGACAATAAAAGTCCTCAAATACTTTCATACAATTTAATTTTATGGTAACTATAACGTCCGCATTTTTAGTCTAACTTCAATCCTTATTTAATATTGCATAGAGGTACATTTTAATATCAAAATTTGAAATATACAAAAAATTATTTTTGCAAAACTCCCTGATTTATTTGATATAAAAAAGTTAAAACTAATACCACAACAAAATTTCCTATTCCATGATTTCTAAACTGCTCTCACTGGTTTTAGTTGCGTGTTCATGTTCCGAACTTGATCCCGATGCCAACTCCATCAAATCTTCCGATTTTGCATCTGCATCCGTGTCCCCTGCAGGCGACATCATTTGCCAGTCCGGAATCGATACTGGAGTATTTGATACCGAAGGAAACTGTTTCCTATTAAAAAAAATATAAATCAGTTTTGTGGTAGAAACTGTGAAACGAAATAGATTAAGTTATTTGCTTCCTATTCTGGTTTCCTGTTTCCTGAATCATAAAAAAAATTGTAGCTTCTAAATAATTACTCATACGGGGTTCCCACTAAATTTTCTAAGGCATATTCCCTGACTTCCAGGTTTTCCGACATTTTTACAAATCGGAGATAAAAAAAAAATTTTCCCTGGCTGCGGTAAAAATGAAAAATTCGCCGACAAAATTAGAGATATCTTAAATTCCCCCGACTTTTCCAGGCGGATGAAAAAATTTGTACTTGCCTGCTAACCAAGAGCCCTTTGATGGTTGTAAGGTCCGTTTTCAAATCGCCTAACTGTTTTTCGACAACAATCTCTTGTTCCCTGTTAAGCTTCTGTACGTCCATTTGTACCTTAGCTATGTTACTCTTGAGTTGATCAACCGAATTCGAAACTAAGCTATTTAAGTCTTCCAAGCGTTCTTCTACGCTTTTAGTTTTCGTTTGTGAAAATAAATAAGGCCGGATGAATTTCTTGTAAAACGAATAAATAACATAAGCTACGGTACTAAAAATGGCGACGTTGTGGACAATTTCTCTAATTCTACCAAAAAGGGAAAACTGTTGAATTTGCATTCTGGTGTCAAAAGGATTGCAAGGAGCAGCATTGTGCAATTCACTAAAGGCGAATGTTCCAGCCCGTTGACAAGAAAGTCTTATTTCTTCATCGTTCAGACCTTTCTTCCTAAGGAAGTTTTGTTTTTGTGTCAACGAGGAACTCCTGACGTTCGGGTGTTGCAAAAACTTGACAGCTGACTGTACCTGAAGTAATAACAGTTTCAAAAACTTGGTCTTGCAAAATTCACAGTCTACTTACCAAGTCATCGCGGACATTTACGTTTGGCTCGTCAGCTGCAGCAAAAACTTCCTGATTTTCAAAGTTTTCAATTTGTTTCTCTACGTCCACCATTTCGTTCATCTTATTTCTAAAAGGATTACCCGTTAATATTCTATCTACGCAAAATAAACTTCAACTTCTTATCATAATTTATAGACATTTAACCTCACTTTTCCTGTAGTGGTCAAAGTCAACTGTGGACTTTGTTATTCGGAATTTTTTTACGTTTGTGTAAAATTAATTCGCCAATTGCGAGAGAAAAATTAGCTTTCCAACAAAAATTTTGAAAAATAAAATTTTATAATTTATCAACTTCAAAAATGTTTAAGCTCGCGACACACTAATTTAGCAAATCTGAACGGTGCTTTATCTTAATGACGTCGTTGGTAGGGGAAAAATATGTTAAAAATTGATGATTTTTCAAGTTTTTTGACTCGGATACCTACTCACTTGGGGATTTTAGGCTACATGTTAAGGTACGTTTTGTTAGAAACTGTTGCAGCAGAGCAGTTACGGCCGAGTCAACTGCGATTGCAATACCTAATGGGAGGTACTGCGCTGCAATAATTGTACCCCGATCTTACTAGAAACCGTAACAGCAGAGTAGTTACGGTCGGCGTCAATTGCAAGTGCAATACCTAATGGGAGGTGTTGCAACACACATAACAGATATTGCATAAGAGCAGTTAGCCAAGGTTATCCGGTGCTGCTAATGCAGTTGCTAGCAAACCGTACCTTTACCTAGCGGTTTTTTAATACAATTTCTCGTTAATCCGTTCATGCGCGTCAGTAGTAAAGGTTTGCATAAACTATTTATAATTAATTTACACTTTATTCCTTCAATTACGTACATTAATTTTGCTAAATAAAAACCAATACAAGCAGATGATGGAGGATCTAAACAGGTAAACACTTTTTTCACAAATAAGACATACATATTATAATACACTAAAATCATATAAAATTAATATAAAGGGATAAAGAGCCACAATAAAGTGAATAACTTCAAATATTCTCTACCACTGGTTTAGCATCGAGTTTCGTACAATCCACTGCGACCAATATAGCGCACCCATTTGATCACATCGTGATCCGAATAATTCAGTTTGGGCTCGAAAACTTTCAAGTACCGAACTTTGAAACCAGACGGCGCAAAAGGAACCTCAAAGTTCATTGAGATAGGCGGACGAGTCCACTTCTTCTTCGTGTCGGTTTCCAGCAGTTCGATTTCGGCTGATAGTTGCGTTTCCTTCATGCCTGCCATTCTCTTAATCCTACACAATTTAGATTAGTAAAAGTGGGATAAATTATCGGGGGGGATACTTACTTCCACACTATGGCATTTTCAGAAGCCTTGTACTTGGCTCTTCCTTTGAGGCAGATGAGTTGTACTCCAGAGGTGTTTAATGGCGTGGGAATTTTAACTTCAATTTTTTGTCCCAATAAAGAAGGTTTGAAGTTGCTTTTCAGCACTACTTTCACCTCCATTCTGGTGCGGCCCACTTCGCGAACGAGGGGAATCACACGGAATGGGAGTGAAATGTCCTTCGTGGTGCGGTATCTGAAAGATTATTTATTTTCTAAAAATGTTTAAATACTTCTGGCGAGCAAATTAGTTTAATGGATAAGAATTTTTAAAATATAGATAAAATGTCCTCGATAAAGATAAATTATTTATTATATTAAAATAAAAATATTAAATTGAATAAAATCTTTTTTCAAAAAATATGTTCTCTATATTATAAAAAACATTTCCTGAAAATTTTATCCCTTAATATGCAGCCAATTTTGAAATTATAATTTTTGGAATTAAAAAAATAAATTTTTTTCATTAATTATTTTGAAGTTGAAAACTTGTTTACAAAAATTGGAAAAAAACAGTTTTTTCTAGAAAAAATTCTCAGCTTTTCAATAAAAATATCAAATTTGAAGTAACACGCGCCGCACAGTGAGAAAAATCGGTTTTTCCACTTTAATTGAATTTTAAAGAGTTTTCTGTTACGTATAACAAAAAATGAATATTTATATTGAAAAGTTTTCCTAGAAAACACTGTATTTTTCCAATTTTTCTAAAAATTTTTCAAAAAATGAAAATTTTTTTTTTTTTTTAAATTTAAAAAATCATAACTTCAAAATAGCTGCATATTAAGAGCTAAAATTTTCAGGAAATGTTTTTTATAATATAGAGAACATATTCACAAACTTTGAACAAAATCGGCGGGGGTCGCCCCGTAAAAAAAACCTTCTAGTTCCTTACCGCATCAATTCGAATTCACCATCTGGAGGAATAAAACTAATGGAATGTTCAGTTTCAAATTTGCTCAACTTGACACATTGATGGAACTGGCAATCATCGATTACAACCACTGGTTTGCCTGAACGTGCCGGATCCGAATCGGAAGAACTACCTAGGACTCCTTTCCCTTTGGCCTCCATAACAATCTTATCGTTGATTCCGAACTTGCATTCGGGCATTCCGGATAAATAAGATTTCATTACCACCTTTCCAGCAACATGTGCAGATAAAACCTGGCCCTGGGGCGACATCAAGAGATTCACATACTCCAAGACATCCAAGAATAACTCATTCCTTCGGTACTTGATTCCTTCACGTCTCCATCCTATTTGACCGGTCACTTGAGACGTAATTTGTGACTGCTCCTCTTTCGTTGCAGACTTGATACCCTGCTGAGTTATGAAAGTCTTCAAAACGCCCGTGTCTGAATTTTGCGGATAACCAAAATCCAAAATTTCTGAAAACAAATATACATGAAATAGGTTTCAATGGAGATTACGCAAAATTACCGTCTAATAATTCGTAAATCAGGACGAAGTTATTCTTGATATTCTCCTCGGAGATTTTGAGAAAGTAGGACTGCATTACTTCGATGATCTTGAGTAAAAACTCGAATACCATCGCTGCGTTGACATTTTGTTTGGTTACTGCAGCCAACCAAATATTCGCTCGCTAAAATCATGTTATTGTTAGAATGCACCAGCTGAAGGGGGCACCAATGTTACCTTGATGTGGAAAAACGAGGTACGCGCTATGTTGGTGACAGGGGATCGGACTTGTTGCCTCGCATGTATAACATTGACTCGAAAAGCGTCAACTGCATTTCTTCCTATATCGTCGCGATAAACCCGTGAAATTAAGACTTCCCCTTTATGATTATAAATGAACAAACCGCCAATCATGATTAATTAACTTAAACCCCAAACTGTAACAAAGAAGGATTATTATGTGTTTTTTATCCACAAATAATTTACTCACACGGGGTTTGCAATATAACTGTTACATAAAACCTTTAAACTTAGATTAATCTTCAATTGATGGATCGAATAGAAATCCACCCACTTTACGGTCAAACGTCAAATTATATTGACGTAGCAGTGGCGTTCACAGCAACTTCCGCTTATTTGAAATTTAACCTAGTTTTCCTATTTTCTGAAAATGTACAAGATTATTACGTTTATGTGGTATTTGTGACGCGAAAATTGCTCAGGTTTCCATATTTTACTGAAAATAACAAGATTTCATAAAATATACAGAGTACTTCAAATGCGACATTTCAATATGCAAAATATTCTGTAGTTATCTTTAGGATAAAGATAAACCCGTGATAAAACTATTATTAAAATTCCTAGGTACTGGGCGCTGTCCTTTAAAACGGCCGCAATTTAAAATCTTTTCACAGCAGAATTTCAGTGCCAGTCCGCCTCTGGTTTGGTTGAAGCTAACTTCCCACGACGGACGGTGTACAAAATAGAAGTCCACTGTACACCAAAATTGGTCTATTTGAGTCATGTTAACATAAATAAATGTAATTGGTAGGGCGTGTGCGAAAGTTGTTATCAAATTTGTATGATTAATTTGATAAATAAGCAACATAACCTTATTTGTGTGAAGTTCATGGCGGAGTCCGCAATGTCTGGGAAAACGATGATTAAGGGCAATCCGTCACAATATGTGAAGTTAAACGTCGGCGGTTGTTTACATTACACCACAATTGGAACACTCACGAAGCACGACACCATGCTCCGTGCCATGTTCAGCGGTCGAATGGAAGTCCTCTCCGATTCAGATGGTGAGTTTCCTTTTTCCACTTTTCCCTATTATCATTAATATTTTTTCTTGTTTTTTAGGTTGGATCCTAATCGACAGATGCGGTAAACATTTTGGTAGCATTTTAAACTTCCTTCGCGATGGCAGTGTGTTTCTTCCTGAAAGTAGTCGCGAAACTGCGGAGCTCTTGGCTGAAGCTAAATATTACTGTATATCGGAGCTTGCGGATGCGTGCAATCAGGCACTCTTAAAAAAGGAGCGCGAAGCGGATCCCATGTGCAAGGTACCTCTATTGACTTCGCAGAAAGAAGAAGAACGTTTGATAAGTTCCACCACGAAACCCGTCATCAAATTGCTGATTAATCGGCACAACAATAAGTATTCTTACACCAGCACGTCAGACGATAACTTATTAAAAAATATCGAATTGTTTGATAAGTTATCGCTGTGGTACAATAAACGTGTCTTGTTTATCAAGGATGTTATAAGTACAAGTGAAATTTGTTGCTGGATTTTTTACGGCCACGGCAAAAAAGTCTCGGAGGTTTGTTGTACCTCAATTGTGTATGCCACCGATAAGAAGCACACCAAAGTAGAGTGTCCGGAAGCTAGGATATACGAAGAAGCGTTGAATATTTTGCTTTACGAAAACAGGCAAGCACCCGACCAGGAACTGATGCAGGCGACGTCCAGAGGTCCCGTTTCCGGAATGACCTCTTACACCAGTGACGAGGAGGACGAACGGAATGGCTTAGAACGACTTCGTCAAAATAAGTCGTGTAATCAATGATAGCTGCTGGAGTTGTTTGAGAAACGTTTTGCCATAGACTACGAGAAACCCAAAAGTTAAATTTTATGTTTTCTGTTTCTCGAATCAGTGGTGAAGCGGCTTTTCAAATAAACATTTTTTTCAGTGTAAGTTAACTTTTAATTGCGGTCACTCTTCATCTTTGTTGTGTTTTTTATTCCTTTAAGTGCGAGCTTTTCTTAAAATTGTTCCATTTTTTAAATTTACACTAATACCTATGTGGAGAAGGGTTTTATTTCTGAAATTATGAGAACAATATTATTCTAGCAACCACAGTTGTTGGGTTTTATTAGTGTACATAAAAGTATTTTAAGAGTCGGATTAAAGAATTAGAGTGCGAAGACTGCCACCACTGGGAAGAAGCCATAGATGCAACCGAAAACGAAATCGGCCATTAGACTAATATGTTTAATATAAATAATCAAATTACTTTTGATAAAGTATTGCCAAATTTTTAAAATTAAAATAATAATAATTAATGTGTAAGTAATAGTTTTAACCAATTGGTGTGATAACGATAAGGAAAAAGTATTAATTGTTTATATTGCAATGAAAAATATTTATAGATTATTGAAATTACTTTAATAAAGCTGGATAGTTTTTCTTAAATTTATTCTACTTATTCCTACTTTTTGACCCCAAAAAATGAAATAGCCAATTTTTATTTTTTGTGTTTTTAACCCGGCACTACCCAGGTGGGGTCTGACAAACCCCAGCGGTTGGAATTTGATCTAAATTTGTACCTAATATGATTCCATGTGCATGTTTGTCTCAGTAGCTTACCATATATTATGTTGGCATCATCACAATCAGCTTCCTCGAAGTCTTACGCGTCGAACGGTAAGTACCCGGCAAGAGATCACATTTTTTAAAATTATTTTTATTATTTGGGGATGTTTGGAGGAAGATGAGGGAGACTATAAGCTGAAATATGTAGCAAATAAGTGAAAAAATAGAACAATCCAAAATATTTAATGAATTTTTTACAATTTATGGGCACAAATCCTCTCCCAGATCAACTTTCTTGCTACAAATATTAACTTTTCACCTCTCTAGCCTACCAGAAGAAAGGTAAAAGGAAAAATAAACGTATTTGTCCCTTCAAATTATCGAAAAGTGATAAAAATAGATGGGGGGAATCCCCTGAATTGTATCAGGAATCAAAATTGATGCTAAAAGTTCTGGTTCTTATTTAAGGATTTTCACTGATATTGAAACTACTACCTACGTAATACTGGAAATTATTTATTTAGCAAATCAACATATTGCGCAATATTACTTCTTTGGGTATATTGGCGTATACACTTCTGCAAAAATATCCAACGTTGAAATTCGTCGGTTTAAATACATGATCCTCGCTTGTATGTTGTACATTCCAGTAGGAATAAGTGGAGGAAAATGAGTTTCATCGACAACAAAATTGCATAGGTGATAAGTAATGTCCTGAAAATTTAATATTTGAATTATGTTTGGCTGATGGAAACGTAATTATATCGACAACCTTATGAAAGTAACCTGTTGTAAAGTTACCGCACCGTTTTCCTGCTTCAGCTATTCCAATAATATTCTCCTGGTAAGCTTCATGCAATTTAAATTGAAATCGAACTGCGAGTTTGCGATACTCGTTACTTAGAAATTTGTAAATTTGCACGATGACCTGAAAATATTAATTTAATTTTGTTCTGATGTTTGATAGTAATTTTACCTGCAGTTGATCTTTTACGTCTACTTTAAAGTTGAAAGTCATATTATGGGCCGTAACAGTCCGATTGAACTTAAATGTTACAACTCGATAAGAATTATAATAATTTTTATCATAGTTTGCTAGTTGCAGTCGAATATCTTTCAATTTAAAACTGTTTTGATGAAACTAAAATTTGGATTATTAATTATATTTTAGAATTTCTTACAGTATTTTGAATTACTTTGGACAAAATGGATTCGCAAGAAACGTTTCCTGCAGTATACACTAGCATAAATAATAAAAGCACAACGGCTTTCATGATAAACTGATTGAAGCGACTGACGATACTCTGGTAGGCTTAATATTGTTCTTACTACTTCGTACTGAATTGTGCGGATACTTTGATCATCAATATATACATCGATAAGGATTGTTCCGGTGATAAATTCGACTATTAATAAAAATCAATTACAGTACACTCCGCAACAAAAGCTATATGAAGGACACAGAGATAACAACCAAAAATGGATTGCGGACTACGGGAAATAAATTATTTTTACATTGATTTTTATTGATTTTTTTTAAACATTTGGTGTCTCTAAGCTTTTGTCGCTGAATGTATTGTAATTGATTTTTACTAATAGTAAAATTTTGTAGCGGAACGATTTTTATATTGATGGACAAAGTTGTATTCGCAGAAATTGTATTTTTACTGATGTTGGCTATATTTTATATATTTTCTTATTAAAAAAATACTCTAAAAGCCCTCTTTGACCGGAATGCCTAGATACCAAACTAGAACGTCCAGTTTGAATATTATACAATCATACAATCAAACAATTTGTGTATTACTAAAATTTTAAAAACAAATCTTATGTTATAAAAGTTCCTATCTTATATATCAAAAAAATGTAAAGCGAAGGATGTAAATCTGCAAACCAACACATTGAAACGTACCTTATTACTTTATGCTTTGTCAACTTTGTTACATTATTTTTTTGAATTCTTGATTTTCAGTTTTATTCAAGGGGTAAATAGTAAACCAGTAAAACTTCTTTACCCAAGACTCGGAATTTCAGAGATTTTCAAGACTTCCAACGATTTCTAAAAATTTCAGCAATTTCCGAGAATTTTAAAGATTTCTAAGAATTCCAGAGATTTCCAATAATTCTAGAATTCTCAAGAATTCCAATGATTTCTAAGAATTCTAGAGATTTCCAAAGAATTCCAGTGATTTCCAAACTAGTTCCAATCTAAAAAATTCCAGGGATTTCCATGAATTCTAGCAATTTCCGAGAATTCCAATGATTTCCAACATTCTAGAGATTTCCAAAGAATTCCAGTGATTTCTAATGATTTCCAAAGAATTACAAAATTTTTCAAAGAATACCATTGATTTTCAAAGAATTTGAGTGATTTATAAGAATTCCAGAGATTCCAAAGAATTCAAAAGATTTCTAAGAATTCCAAAAAATTACAGCGATTTCCTAGAATTCCAATGATTTCCAACATTTCTAGACATTTCCAAGATATCCATTGACTTTCAAAGAATTTCAATGATTTACAATGGTTTCCAAAGAATTCCAAAAATTTTCAAAGAATTCTAACGATTTTCATGAATTATAGAGATTTCTAAAGAATTCCATTGATTTTCAAAGAATTCCAGTGATTTACAAGAATTCCAGAGATTTCCGAAGAATTCAAACGATTTCTAAGAATTCCATAGAATTACAGAGATTTCCGAAAATTCCAGAGATTTCCAATAATTCTAGAATTTTCAAGAATACCAATGATTTCCAAGAATTCTAGAGATTTCCAAAGAATTCAAAAGATTTCTAAGAATTCCAAAATATTACAGCGATTTCCTAGAATTCCAATGATTTCCAATGGTTTCCAAAGAATTCCAGTGATTTCCAAACTAGTTCCAATCTAAAAAATTCCAGGGATTTCCAAGAATTCCAGCAATTTCCGAGAATTCCAATGATTTCCAACATACTAGAGATTTCCAAAAATATCCATTGACTTTCCAAGTATTCCAATGATTTTCTAGAATTCTAGAGATTTCCAAAGAATTCCAGTGATTTCTAATGATTTCCAAAGAATTACAACAATTTTCAAAGAATACCATTGATTTCCAAAGAATTTCAGAGATTTCCAAAGAATTCAAAAGATTTCTAAGAATTCCAAAAAATTACAGCGATTTTCTAGAATTCTAATGATTTCCAATGGTTTCTAAAGAATTCCAACGATTTTCATGAATTCTAGAGATTTCTAAAAAATTCCATTGATTTTCAAAGAATTCCAGAGATTTTCAAGAATTCCAGAGATTTCTAAAGAATTCAAAATATTTCTAAGAATTCTATAGAATTACAGCGATTTCCGAGAATTCCAATGATTTCCAACAATTCTGGAGATTGCCAAAGATATCCATTGACTTTGAAAGAATTTCAATGAGTTCCAAGAATTCCAGAGATTTCCAATAATTCTAGAATTTCCAAAAATTCTAATTATTTCCAAAGAATTCCAAGGATTTTCAAAGAATTCCAAAGAATTCCAGCAATTTTCTAAAATTCCTATGATGTTCAACAATTTTAGAGATTTGCAAAGATATCCATTGACTATCAAAGCATTTCAATGATTTCCAAAGGATTCCAAGGATATGTGTATTCTTATTTCCAACGATTTCCAAGAAATTCCAGAGATTTACAGGGAATTTTAAGGATTTCCGAAGGAATTCCAAACAAATGTAGGTACTCAAAAATTTCGAGATATTTACACCTAGTTTTACTTTTATTTAATTGTATATCCTATAGCAGGTCACTGGCCGCCATGACCTCTTAATATTTGAATGACCCGGAAACTCTTTTTTGCACAGGATCATTTCAGCAAGACAAACTTTTATGTATTATTATATTTTAGATATTAAAATTGATGAAGAGAGCTGGGAATAGTGGCGTTAACCTTAGAACTCTTAGCGCTGAATATCCAGTTAAAATTTCAATTCAATCGTGTTTTCCGTTGGGGAGATTTTGATGAGACGGACATACATATATATGTTACGGTCAATGATGACAATTCGGTCATTAACGTCAATGGCCGGACAATAACGTCAATGCCCAGCTTAGTTGGGCATTAACGTTATTGACCGGTCATTGACATCAATGACCATGCATTTTGGGCAATGTTGACATTTAAAATTTTATATGTCGTTGTACATCATTGTCCGGGCAATGACGTTCATGCCCACTACAGGGTGGGCAATGATGAAACTACTATTCTATAGATTCCAGGTTTTATCACTTTTAATCCTCTTAGTGATAGCCGTCACACACGTTTCGTTTTTCGCCGAGGTCGGGCCTCCCAGTCGAGGTGAATTGATTTCGGGAATGTTTTAACGAGTAAGAAAGCTTTTTTAAGAGAGCTTTTTAGAAAGCTCCGGGCGCTCTAGAACGTTTTGACTGATGTAACCACGACGAATCACAGATCCACCCTACAATGAGTTTGCGTTGGTCTAAATTAAATAAAAATTCCCGTACACTTATGAAGACGTGAAAAGGGTTGAGTTGCTGTCATTTATACGGAAAAACTCGTGTACGGCAAATAATTGTCCATGTCATCATTGTCCAATCCATTTTGGCCATTAACGTCATTGACCGGCCAAAGACGTAAATATTACAATCATATGAAAATATTTACATCATTGCCCACCGTTAACGGGCGTTTACGTCAATGGCCGGTCAATGACGTTAATGGGCATTGACGTCATTGCCCGGCCATTAACGTTAATGCCCAATTTACGTCATTGACCGTAACATATACAAACTTTGAGCTTTATATATTAAGATTTTGATCTTTTATATTATTTTGATGTCCTGATCTTTGAAAAGATCAAGTTTGAAAGCTTATAGCTAGGGCTGCTAGGGCTACCCATAGCTATTTTATACATAGATTTACAAATAATTGAGCCTAGTTTCACTTGCTATTGAACAAAAAATTGAACTCGACACCGAAAACTGAAAACTATGTTTTTTGGTGAAAAATCGATTTTTGGTTAGCTGGTTAGTGGGAATTTTGCTACAAAAACCTTATATAATATTATATCATGCAACCTGGATAAAATTAAAAGCTACTGTTGTAAGAGAACGTAAACTTTGTTGGTTTAATCGTTTAAACTATAAGTTTTCAGTTCTGACCATCTAACATAAAAGTAAAATCGTAAATAATATGTGAAAATTAAACGAAATCCGGGATTTAAATCGTAAAAGTCTGTCGAGTAGTGGCAGTAAATTCAGCATTAAGCTTTTATTTTATTATCAAATTTTATAGCAAAATAATGATTAGACGGTGATTAAATTGTATTAGAAAATCTGTTTAAAGCTTTTATATGCCATACGACCTCATTGCTATTAGGTCCAGTTAACCCAGTGGAAAACCGATAAAATTACGTAACAAAAGCAAAAACTAAGTTGATGCAAATAACCGCACATCCTTTTTCAGCCTTTTTTTTTTAGTGATCGTTGGGAGTGGGGAAACCTTGCATAGGTTCCCCCCGATGATAGGGGGGGGGGTATGTCAGATTCTTACTGACTAAAACCCCACTCCATAGAAGTGCCGGGATTCGAGTGTGAGTGCGAGTTTTGGCCGTTTAGGCTGACCAGGGGTTCGGTTTCTGCTTCGGTTTCAGTTTCTGCCTCGGACTCGTTTACTCCCAGTTGTTGGGAATCCCAATCCCTCGGAGAATAGCTACCAGAGTAGCCAGAGGTTTCGCTGCTACCTAGTTTTCAGGGTCTCTAACGTGATATGCGGTATCCGCTGTTCAGGAGGCCTGATCACTAGGTACGTTACAGCCTCGGTCTCGCTGCTACCTAGGTTTCAGAGTCTCCTTAGCTTTCGCCTATCCGGGTTACTTCCCATCTTCAGGAGACCTGATCCCTAGGTACGCTACTGCCCCGGTATCGGCTATTTCCTAGGTTTTGAGATGTCCCTTGGTTTCGCTCTCAGCCTCGGTTTCCGCTATAGCCTCGGCTCCACCTACCTCCTCAGTTTCGCCGTCATCCAGCCCTGGTGACCTTCGTATCTGGGGTTTTGCTTTCGTTTTGTGCTGTTTGAGTTTATTGCCTTGTTTTCCCCACAACAAAATTGTTCTGTTTTGGATTTTGCTGCCTTGTCTGTAATTGTCCGGTTTGCGTACTGTCATGGGTGCTTCCCACCTGGCGTTGCGTTTTTGCGCGCACTATTTTAGCTGTGGCCGAAATTTCCAATTGCATGCTTGGGCGCGCTTACCCACTGAGAATTTTGGTTGAATCCTGGATTTTTCCCACTGAGGGTTTGGGTTGTATAGGTAAATTTGTGATTTACCCCTCGTGGGGCTGCGACGTGTGTTATTTTTGCGTTTTGATGAATTTAGATGAATTTTGTGTGCATTATTTTGCCCGGAAAGTCGAATTTTTAATTACTAGTTTGGTCGCGCTCCCCCACTGAGTGTTGTGGTTGAATCCTGGATTTTTCTCACTGATGGTTTGGGTTGTATAGGTAAATTTATGATTTAAACCTCGCGGGGCTGCGACGTGTGTTTTTCGCATTTTGATGGATTGTTCGTGTGCGCTATTTTGCCCGGAAAGTCGAAATTTGGATTACTAGTTTGGTCGCGCTCTCCCACTGAGTGTTGTGGTTGAATCCTGGATTTTAATCACTGAGGGTTTAGGTTGTGTAGGTAAATCTATGTTTTATACCTCGTGGGGCTGCGACGTGTGTTTTAATTTACAATTTTGAATTTTGATGAATTTTGGTGTACGCTATTTTCCCGGAATCTAAAAATTTTGAATTGCTGACTTGTGCGAGCACTCGCGCTGGGGAACACTGTGTAGGTCTTGTATTTTTAAAACTGGGGGTTGGCGGTGTTTATTGAATTTTGTGAACCGCTATGATTTGCAAAATGGACTAACCTTTTGTAATTTTTGAATCTCTCCTCAGGTTTAAGCGTTTTCCCAAAATTTTTTTGAGCTTCCTTCCGCCACCGAAACCCTCTGCCACATTTGCGGAGTATTTCGGCCCTTTCCGTAGTTTCTTGCACAAACTTGCAGTAAAATGGCCATACGGTTAGATCCTTGATGGAAATATCAAATTTTGATTTCGCAATCAGGTTTGTGACTTGGATTTTTAACCGACCGCTGTTTAAAAAACGTTTAAAAGATATCGTACAGTTAAAATTTACGTATTCTAAGGGTCGGTTAAGTTTCTATGTGAACAGGATGCTTTAATCTCACTTAACTTTTACCATATCGCGAAAAAGGGAAAAAATCAAACTAGAATCCTAAGTAAACTATTAAAGGTGCGAGGTTAGTGAAAATTGGTGCTTATAGTAATAGAAAGTTGAAGAACGAAAGAAAACGACAACGTGGAAAACTGCCGTTTGCGAAGGTGTAAACTTAGATTACTCGAGAGCGATAACATGCTAAGGGTAGCCTACCAACATTTTCCAGATTATGAATGGTCACTTTTCCTGCAATATAAAAAAAGTTGACATTTATGCATTTGCACTTTAATCTTCGTATCGATAAACCGACCCTTAGTCATTAAAATTAATTAAGCGATTGCTTATCGGCACAATTAATAACAAAATGAATTAAGTTATAAATAACTAAACAAGTCACTTATGTGCTATCGATTTTGTTTCTAGTAAAAACATTTTCTTACTATACTTGAAGTAAATTAAAAGGTTTTTCCAATTTCATCAAATATTGTTGTAATAGAGTACGAGAAAATAGGTGAAATTTACGCTTATATGACGACATACTCATAAACTTTGTGACCACATTTTCCAATGACGTCAGATTTTCCACCAACCACCTACAGCATAAACTCCCACACAAAAATCGATTGCATTGTAACGTGGGTTCAAAGCGATGCTCAATTTTCAAAAAATTAATTGCGTATCGAAAAAAAATTGATGATTTACAAATTGTGTGTTTGCTTTGTAATTTAAATACCAATTAGTATAATTTAACAATGGAGGCGTTAAAGGTAAACTTACAAAAACTATTTTATGTGAACATTTTTTATTTGTGACTTTTTTCAATTTTGATTTACTTCAATTTATCACTCGATATTGAAGTGAATACTAGGCGAGATAGCACTTTGGGTATGACAAATTATTGCTTTACATGTTGTATTACTTTGCATTACATTACAGTATAAGTAAACAATTTATTAAAAAGCTTATCTTATCGATGAAAAATATTAAAATAAAGTGTCTCGCAACAAATGGATTCCAGAATATATATCAAATAAATTTTCCGCTTCCTACCATATTTTATTAAGTAAAGTGAGTTTTTCTTTTATGTTAGAAATTCTTCAAACTTATTACAGAACCAAGAAAAAATTATTGTATTATTTATATTATTTATTTTATCCTATTTATTTAGTAAATATATTCATTTAATCTATTCTTAAAAAAGCTGTTTAAATTTGGCGCCCAACATGGGGCTCGAAAAGAATATATTGATGAAAAATTCATAGTATTGATGAAAAAATCATTATATTTATGAATTTTGTTTATCAATATGATGAATCTTGTTTATCGGCGCAAAAATGATAAACTTTTCAACAATATGATGAACCATTTTTTTCAGTGTATTAAGCCTGAGTGAAGCTTAACCCCAGTCAGTTAAATATGACATTGACGTGATTTGGTTAACCAGACGGGCCCAACCAAAGGTGAGGGGGAAGAATCCCTTAAGGGCCCGGAAGAGCAAATTACCAAATAAATGTCATAAAAGCATCTTGAAAGTGCAAATCAAACTCTATAATATTGTATCAAACCAAAAAATTTATCATATTTTAGATGTTTTGTGCGTAGTTTTTCTTATATTTTACATTTTGTAAAATTTTTGTCAGAAACTTTGCCAGGGCTTCGACGTGGCTCTCGACGGCCTTGTAACCAGACTAACCAAAGTAGCCAGGGAAAGCCTAATTTCTACCTTAAATAGATTTTGTATAGATATGTTACGGCCAATGTTGACAATTCGGCCATTAACGTCAATGGCCGGACAATAACGTCAATGCCCAGCGAAGTTGGGCATTAACGTCAATGACCATGCACTTTGGCCAATGTTGACATTTAAAATTGTATATGTGGTTTTTACATCATTGCCCGGGCAATGACGTTAATGTCCAATACAAGGTGGACAATGATGAAATTACTATTCTACAGATTCTATAGTCTATCACTCTTTCAGTTTTGGCTGGCGGAACTACCGCAAATCACGGAACAACCGTAAAGGCCACTTTGGCTGACGTAAACACAACAAATCATGAATCTACCTTAAAATGATCGTTTGTCTTAAATAAAATTCTCTGTACACTTATGAGGCCTTGAAAAGAGCCTAGTTGCTGTCATTTACACGGAAAAATGCGTGCACGACAAATAATTGTCCCTAGTTGAAGTGCATCGCCATTTTGCTGTTCCTTATTATTATTAATAATAATTATTCTATAATATCATCATTGTCCATTCCATTTTGGTCATTAACGTCATTGACCGGCCAAAGACGTAAATATTACAATCATATGAAAATTTACATCATTACCTACCGATAACGAGCGTTGAAGTCAATGGCCTGTCAATGACGTTAATGGCCAGCATAAATGGGCATTGTCGTCATTGTCCGGCCATTGACGTCAATGCCCAATTTACGTCATTGACTGTAACAGATACAACAGACTGGCAACTAAAAAATCTAAAGGAGGAAAACATAAAGGCTTGTCAGCAAGGAAGGCTTAGCCTTCTTGTAAATTCAGGACTATTAAATTTTTTAAGTAAAAGTAAAAAAGTGAATTTTAGGACTCTAGCTCTATTAAGATAGATACTCCTTCCACAATACTTATCCAAAAAAATACTGCAGAAGCAGCATCCTTGGCCTACTTGAGCGTCAGCCTTCTTTTGAGAATCAAGTGGATTAGCCTCCTCAAATGAAACAGCCACGAGCCGTCACTGCTTAGCAACTTTTGTGGATTGGAGCTACCTCTGGTCATGAAATTGATATGAGGTCCGACCAGCTTGCCAGTTCTACAATAGTCGGATAAACCTGGAATAACGTTATTCGAGGTTTATTCGACTATTGTAGAACCGACCCTTATTCAGTAATCTTAAGACAGTCAGCGGCTAGGAGATAATTGAACTACGGCTTAAGCATGGCTATCAGAGGTTAGAATCAACACAAACAGGGCCGGCTTAGGTCTTACTTGGCCCTTAGGCTAGACATTTTGAGGGACCACCTTCAGTAAGATGACAATTTATTATTTTTCGGCAACTCTTTTATTTAGATTTAGTAATTTAGTAAAATCATAATAAAATCTATTAACATTGAGAAGGACAAATGAAATTATTGATACTGAGAAAAAAGGCGGAGACTGTATTTAAGGGCCCCCAATGAGCTCGGCCCCTAGTTTGTGAGACAGGGTTTAGAGTGTTTCGTAAGGGAAAGAGTCCGTGGCTGCTTCTACTTCAGCCCCAGTTAGATGGGTGATACGTGCGATAGATGTGTTGAACAGCAGCTTTTTTGATTGGGGGTAGACGAACCAGATGGACCTTTGCGTTGGCTGCACTTCTTAGTTCTTACGAATAAATCGTATCGGAAGGTGTGGAGGTCGTCTTCAGTGTCCTCTGCATAAAGAGCCACCGGGCTGGCAGCAGACCACCAGTCTCCCAGCTGACTCAATTTCAGAATGCAGGAATTTCTTGGCCTCTTCCACAAGTTGTTAATTTATGAATAGCCGGTAAGTGCGTGGAGAAACATTTCAAATCCAAGGCAGAGTGACAAGCCTCCTCAATTCAATCTCGTAGAAGTGAACTGTTGATAACCAGCTTCACCCTTGCCAATTTTCTGGAAGAACATGTAATCAACGTTGGAGCCAAACTCATTTTGGAGAACTAGTAGATCCACATCCTCTCCAATGATGACAACTGTTTTATATGAAGTTCTCATCACCAGGGTTGTCTACACAATTACGCAGTCAGCATTCTCTGCTACTTGTTTGGTGGTAATCCCCTGGTTTTCCATTCTGCTGCGGAGGAACTTGTTTTCATTGGGGAAGAGTTTTTCTTCAGACACTTTGATGAGTGTAGACTCTTCGAATATGATATCACTGTAAGAAGAAGCTGCATAGCGACACAGTGTTTCAGCAGCTTTGGTGCTGTGTGCAGCCCCATCCGCTGGATACACATAAAAAACAACTGCCGCATTCCTCCCATAGTGGTTAAATGTGTAGCTTTTGTTTTTCTAAGATAAAGAGGTACCTGTTGGGTCTACAGACTTTGTTTGGAGCTTAAATTAAAGCTAAATAACTGCTCTATCCAAAACTTCAAATTTAATACATTTTCTCGTAGAATGAGTGTAACGTCCAATATTTAGCCCGAGAGACGACAAAAACTGAAATTTTAAACTTTTTGGAAAAAAATCCAATCTTTGAGGTCCTGTATCTTGGAATCTATTAGACCTAAAAAATTGGAATTAAGCTTAAACTATAGAAAATGTTCACAGCTTCAAAAAAGAGTTAAATGACGTTTTCCGTAGGAAGCATCCTTTTAGAAGTTTCGAGCCATAAACTGAAATCAATCTAAAAATTTCGAAGTTTTTCGATCACCACCAAGTTAGCAAAGGTCTTTCGAAGCTGCAAACTTTTTTTTTGTGAGCTTTGGGAGTGGGGAAATCTTCAAAAGACACCACCCTGATGATTAGGGTGGTAGTGTCGGATTTTTACCGACTAATACCCCACTCCTTATAGGTGCCGGGAATCGCTTGGCATTTCTTTCGTACACTCTCTTGCCTCTGGCTGTTCGCTCTTTCGGGACTTTGCTCTTCAAGTTGGTGACTCGTCCTGTAGTTTGGCCTTGGCGGAGATGAGATGTTAACCAGCATCTTCTCTATAACTATTCATAGCTCTTCACTAACCAGCATCAGCTTCACGATGTTTGCGGGGGTCAGGTTCTGCCCCAGCTGGGTTTGGGCGGCTACTCTGCGGTCCGTCCATTTATTGCAGAAAAAGATGGTAGGTTCTGCATCATCGATCTCTTCACAGAAGAGACAGTTGGGGGTATCGGACCTCTTGAGGCGATGCAGGTAGCTCCTGAAGCATCCATGCCCGCTAAGGGCCTGTGTGGTCTCATAGCTGAGCTAACTGTGCTTCCTATTTATCCAAGGCTCTAATTCGGGAATTAGGAGATGAGTCCACCGACCGTTTTCCGAGGCCGTCCATGACGTCTGCCACTGCTTTTGGATATCCATACACCTGCCTTTAAAGAGGATCTTGTTTTCGGATCTGTATTTGGCGTCTCGCATCTCCGCCTTGAGGTGGATTGGCAGAAGGGACGCCAAGACAAGAACCGCCTCTGTGGATACGGTTCTATAGGCTCTGCATATCCTCAGGGCGCTCTTCCTCTGGGTTGACTCAAGCAGGCGCCTGTACGTTACCTTTCCAAAGGCCGAGGCCCTTATTGGAGCAGCGTACAGCATAATGGATTCCGCCACGGCGCACAGCAGTCTTTCTTTTCCTGGCTTGGGCCGCTCAAATTAGGCATTATCTTGCTTAACGCTTCTGCTGTCTTCGCTGCTCTGGTTGCAACCCTTGTAATGTGGGGGTTGAACGATAGACACCGGTCGATGTCCACGCCTAGCACTCTGACCTGGTCGCACGGTGTTATGGTGTGACCTCTCAGCAAAAACCGGACCGGCCTGATCCACCTCTTCCCAGCCATCCACGCTGCAATGTCGGCGATGGTAGCGTTGACCAATCGCTTCATCTCTTCTTCTGTTTCGGCCTCCACTACGACCGTGATGTCGTCCGCGAAGCAGATGATGCTCACCCCGGGTGGCGTGGGGAGCCTGAGGACGCCGTCATACATCACATTCCATAGCAGAGGACCAAGCAGTGCACCTTGTGGGACTCCACTGGACACCAGGGGTGTCTGTTGCCAGAGTTTCTCGTCTACTACCAGCGTCCTGTCGTGGAAGTAGCTTGATAGGATGTTGAGGAGGTATGGCGACACCTCCCTCTTCTCTAGTTCTTCCATGATCGTCTGCCATCTCGCCGAATTAAAGGCGTTTTTGACGTCGAGCGTTACCAGTACAGCGTAACGTTTCTTCTTCTTCTTCTTCTTGCCTATTGTCGCTTTTATTCTCTGGACCACGCTGTCGATCGCATCGGTGGTGGAAGCCATATTGTCTATCCGAGAGACCCTCGGTCTTTTCGATCTCTAATTGTAACCTGTGGAGGATCAATCTTTCAAATAGTTTACCAGCGTGGACCAGTAGGCAGATTGGTCTGTACGAGTTAGGGAGCTCAAGCGGCTTGTCTTGCTTCCTCAGCAGTTGCAGTTTGGCTTTCTTCCAGTTTTTTGGGTAATTGCCTTCTCTCAGGTACCCATTATACACGACCAGCAGCACCTCAGGTCGGGTCTCTTCCAGCTCTTTGATGATGGCCGACGGAACTCCAACCCGCCCCGGCGCCTTGTTGTTCGGCATCTTCTTCGCGGCTGCCTTCAATTCGGCTTAGTCAAAATAAGGGACGTTTCCCTCCACTGTTTTGGTCTGGAATGTCATTTCAGGATGTTCTGGGAAGAGGGTGCGAATAATCTCTCTGAGTCTGTCGAAGCTGCAAACTTGGTTTTACACTAGTAGTAGGTACCCTAACAACATACTACAAAATGTCAGATGTTGGATGTCTAAAGTCAGTGGTCTATTTCTAGCTAAAAGTTAAATTTCGCCCATTTTTACTTAAACATTCAAATTTCCCGGTTAGTCGTAAACTTAGATTAATATATTTTTCGGTTGGTAAAATTGTAAACCGGGGGGTCTGGGGGGTGTGGAACACCCTCCAGTACATATCGCAGGATTTCCACTCTTTTAGAATACTAGAAGATAGAGAATTTATAATTTTTACGTTTACTGAATATCATTTGACGGTTTCTGAATATCAGTTGACAAATCTGAATCACAATTGACTATTTTTGAATATCAGTTGACAAATCTGAATTACAGTTTACATTACAAAAAATGAATATAATATGAAACATAAATATAATAATTATAACTTTCAATAAGTTGAAGACTTAAACACTAGTAAACAAATTTAATAAACTGAAATTTTCCTGAATTTCAAAGAGAACTACATCTTGAGCTATGAGAAGAAAGTAGTCTGGACTCAACAGCGAACTGATGCCTTCTGTTGGCGGTACGCGGATAATATTAAAACTTAAAAAAAAGAAAATTCAATCGGTAAAATTTTAAATAACTTTTGTTTTTGCTTCTGTGACATCAATGTTTATTTTTATCAAATAAAAATCTGAAGTTGAAATTTTGATTAAAATGCCGTTAGGATAAGGTCATGGACGCAACCTGTAATGTAACCTTAAACCAAAAGAAAATAAAATTAAACGTTTTGATATTATTTGTAGCTTCACTCTGCTGTGATCATTTATTGCCTGTTCTTTTATGTGAAATAAACTGGAACAAATTGGAGCTAAACACAAAACTAATGGTTCGCTTTGAATGAACAGCTCGAAAAGCAACGAAATTTTAGTTATTTAAATTTTTGTTAAATAAATTTAATTTAACGATTTTAAACAGTTTTGCTCCGGGCAACATCTTTTCGGCGAGTAATAAAATTTTTTTGACATGGTGGAACAAATTTAAATATGAAAAATAGCACCAGCGACCTTAAATTATCACACTTCCTTTCTTATTTATTTTCTTATTCTACAAATTTATGACTTTCATTAACTAATCCATTTTTAGAATTTATTTCAAATTTAAATAGCAATTGAAAATAGAGAAAATCCTTTGGAAAAGTTTAAATTCTTTCTCCACACATCGAGTTTTTTGATATAACAGCACTTATCTAAATGACGAAGCTTTACAAATCAAATGTATCTGATAAAAGAACAATCAGACAATTTGAAACTTTTTGGTGCTTTTCCTGAAAAAGAAAAACTTTTTTGTTTATGTCGTTCTCTCTCTTTTAGCATTCAGGTTTGTGCTGTCGGTGACGGCACCCTAAAAAATTTGCATATAAAATCTACTACAACGGGAGCAAATTGTTATGAGTTTTGTACCCTTAGTAGCTTGGTGCATTGACTCGTCAACGAAATGTAAACATATAACTCACAATTTTATTTAAAAAAATAAAATTGCACCCTGTTAGCAGTCTTCTTAAGGGTCTTATTTTTCATGCGCCACCAAAATTGTTCTTCCAAATAAAAATTTACCACCGTCCCCACAATGCTTGGTTTGTTAGTCTTCCAGCATTTCATGTCGGAAAATTCTAACTTAATTTAAAAGTATGTTAACTAATGTAATTTAGGGTCATTTAGAGGTTCATACAAAATATATAAATTTAGTTAGAGCGTTTGACTGCGAAATTTGCGCTAATTTTAATAAAGTATGACGTTTAATTTACGAGAGCGCTCGTTAATATCATTTATTTGTTCTTTTTACAAATACAAAAAATTTTCCAAAACTTTCTCAAGCTTTCAGTTCCAAATTAAAAAGTTTCAATACTTTGCAAAATGAATTTTTATTGCTTTATTACCGGAGCGTTTTAAATGCAAGCAGTCCTCTCGGAAAACATTATTTCTTCTTGTTTTAAAAACTCAATTGTTAACATAATTCAACATTGCTAAACTTTTGTTGTTGTAAATTTAATCTTGATTAAGCTCATTAATTTAGCAACTTGATTAATTTATTCTTGAGGTAATGTTTCCATTTTGTTTACTAGTATTGGAGTCTTCAACTTAGTACTAGCTTTAATTGACTATTATGAGTGTTTTATTTCGGTTTACGTTGAAATTTTGAGGTTTAAAATAATAAAAGATTGATTTTCTTGCATTAAAAGAGATATTTATTTAAAATAATTACATTTTATAGTCAAATCGGACGAATAGATTTGCTTATTATTTAAGATACGTTATAGTGGAGCATTTTTCAGTTAGGGCACAAAATGCTTGTTGAATAAGATCTGGGTATTCCTCTGAAATTTTCTTCCATCCAGGAGCAATAATAATCTTTTCAGCGTTCGTTCGAATATAATTTAAAGCTGCAGTCTTCAACAAATACGCGCGGTGCTTCTCAGCAGTTACAAAAATTTCAAAAATATTTTCGAGGGTAATTTCCATTGACAATAAAGCCTTTTCGCATATTGTCTTTAAGTCTTCCAATTGGTATTTATCGGCTGCAATCATCAAACCCATTTTTACTTTCTCCAAATTTTGAACTTTCTCTGTGTAAATATAGCGCAGCAGTTCCTTCAAAACTTCGTACTTTACATCTTCAATTTTGACGTCATTCGTCAAGTTTTCTTCCATATCGTGGTTAAACATAGCCTTGAAGACTGGACTTCGGGCTCCCAAAATAGCTTTGTGTGCTTTAAGTTTTCTTCTGTCCACGGAAAGTGTTACGTCATTAAAATCTCGATAATCAAAAAGAGAGTCAAAATCATCAGCCAAACGACTTCTACATGGAATATGTTGAATTGAATTTATCTCAGTGCTAACTTCACAAAATATCATTAGTTTATCATCAATCAATTTATCCAACATCACATTTCGTTCGATAAACTTATCGAATCCTAGCAAATGGTCGTCCTCGCGGTGTTTCCTAATCGGAATGACTTTAGTTGGACAGTACGCAAATTTAAACTTGACTTTACCAGGAATATCTTCTATTTTCTTCGATTCTGAACATAGTTGAACAAATAAGGATACAAAATTTTCACAATCCGGGGTTATTCCTTTTGGATATAACAACAATTGCCATTGCATTTTATCGTATTCTTCTTCGGGAAACAGCTGAGAAACTATGTTCTCTGTATTTTCTTCAAAACGCGTACTGAAATTATGTATAGTCCATCCATATTTAAATTTAATTTTTCCTGTTCGTGTGATTTTTCCGGTTTCCATAATTGCCATTTTTACTTTTGAACGTATAAAACTCTGTCGATGATAATTATTTTTGTTATCAATCGTTCTGTATTGTTGCCAACTAAGGAAATATTTAGTGATTTCCTTTAAATATATTTTTCAAATTTCGTTTCAAATAGTTAAAATAAGAAACTTTGCATTTTTATTATGAAAAACTACGCACAAAACATCTAAAATGGGTGAAATTATTATTCCATACCCCCCAGACCCCCCCGGTATCCACTCATTGTTTTGTGTATTTAAAACTTAAATTTAAAATCCAAATAGTTCCAGGGTTCTCATGTCGTAATAGAAGTATCTACCTTCATTTTGGTTCTCAGACTTTATTTTTTTCTGTCTGAGGTTAAACTTATTATTTATTTATAATTACAACTGCAAATATTGATTAAGCTTTAATTATTGGCAAACCGGGGGTTTGGAGCACTCCCCAGTGCACCATATCATCGCACCAGTCACCTAGTCACCTGTAGAAAGTATCAGTAAAGGACTGACATAGTTTTTACTATTTGGCTACTGAACACTTCGCGAACAAAAAGAATGAGTGCACTGGGGGGTATTCCATACCCCCCGGATTACACCAACTGTTTTGTGTCTTTAAATCTTAGATTACATTTTTTAGAAGTTTTATATGTTTAAAACTTCAAAATTACGGATCTAGAAATTTTGGTTATTTTTCAAAAATGCCCCCCCCCTTAAATATTATTGATATAATTAATTCGGGAATTAAAGGATAGGGAATAATTATAAGTTCAAAAATATTGATTCAGCTGTAACTATTGGCAAACCGGCGGGTCTGGGTGGTATGGAATACCCTCTAGTGCACCGATTCAGCGCACCAGTCACCTGTAGACACATAACGGTTAATATCCGTAAAGGACTGACATAGTTTTTACTATTTGACTACTGAACACTACGCAAACAAAAAGAAAGAGTGCACTGGGGGGTACTCCATTCCCCCATTTTTCAAAAATGGCCCCTCCCCTTAAATATTATTGATGTGATTAATTCGAGAATTAAAAGATAGGGAATAATTATAAGTTCAAATTAATATTGATTAAGCTGTAACTATTGGCAAACCGGGGGGTATGGGGGGTATTCCATACCCCCCAGTGCACCGATTCAGCGCACCAGTCACCTGTAGACCGATAACGGATAATATCCGTCAAGGACTGACATAGTTTTTACTATTTGGCTACTGAACACTTCGCGAACAAAAAGAAAGAGTGCACTGGGGGGTATTCCATACCCCCCAGACCCCCCGGTATAAACTCATTGTTTTTTGCATTTAAAAAATCTAAGTAATTTTAGGGGTTTTAAAGCTTTGGGCCGCAAAAAAGATTGTTTTGCTTGAAGCTCTTCCAGCTTTATTCTTTTTTTGGGTCTGAGGTTAAACGTATTTATTTATAATTAGAATTTCAAATTTTGATTGAGCTGTAACTATTGACACACCGGGGGGTCTGGGGGTATGGAATACCTTCCAGTACACCATTTCAGTCCATCAGTCACCTTTCAAAAATGCCCCCCCCCCTTAAATATTATTGATATGATTAATTCGGGAACTAAAGGATAGGGAATAATCATAAGTTCAAATATATTGATTAAGCTGTAACTATTGGCAAACCGGGGGGTCTGGGAGGTATGGAATACCCCACAGTGCACCGATTCAGCGCACCAGTCACCTGTAGACACTTAAAGGGTAATATCCGTCAAGGAGTGACATAGTTTTTACTATTTGGCTACTGAACACTTCGCGATCAAAAAGAAAAAGTGCACTGGGGGGTATTCCATACCCCCCAGACCCCCCGGATTACACCCACTGTTTTGTGTCTTAGATTAAAAATTTTAGAGGTTTTACAGGCTCCTCAATATGTTTAAAACTCCAAAATTACGGATATAGAAATTTTGGTTATTTTTCAAAAATGCCCCCTCCCCTTAAATATTATTGATATGATTAATTCGGAAATTAAAGGATAGGGAATAATTATAAGTTCAAATATATGGTTATTTGCCAAAAGCTGATATGGACGTTTTTGGCCAAAACGAGTTAAATGTGTCTCAGTTATTTTAGCTGCTTAACTTTGATTTGCCAAAAACTAAATGTATGTTATGCTAAATGTTGTCTTGAACCACGAATTCAAAATGCTGCTTAATTTCGACTTATCACAATCCGTGAAAGTTTAAAATTCATTTAACTCAAGATGGCCGAAAAGTCCATATGAGCTTCTGGCAAATAACTGCAGAAATATTGATTAAGCTGTAACTATTGGCAAACCGGGGGGTCTGAGGGGCATGGAATACCCTCCAGTGCACCGATTCAGCGCATCAGTCACCTGTAGACACATAACGGTTAATATCCGTCAAGGACTGACATAGTTTTTACTATTTGACTACTGAACACTTCGCGAACAAAAAGAAAGAGTGCACTGGGGGGTATTCCATACCCCCCAGACCCCCCGGTATAAACTCATTGTTTTTTGCATTTAAAAAATCTAAGTAATTGTAGGGGTTATAAAGCTTTGGGCCGCAAAAGAGATTGTTTTGCATGAAGCTTCTCTATCTTTATTCATTTTTGGAGCCTGAGGTTAAACTTATTTATTTATAATTACAATTTCAAATTTTGATTGAGCTGTAACTATTGACATACCGGGGGGTCTGGGGGGTATGGAATACCCTCCAGTGCACCATTTCAGTCCATCAGTCACCTCAGGTGACTCACCTGTAGACAGATAACGGATAATATCCGTATAGGACCTATACGTATTTTTTATGATTTTCCAAAAATAAACTGTTAGTGATATGACCGCCTCTGATTCCTGATAAGTTTACCATTCGACAACAAATATTTTTTCATAACTTTAATTTAAAATAATAATTTTTTTTTGATATTTGGAAATTAAATTGCACATTTCTACGTTATATCTTTTGTTATTTTGTTATCAAAATTAATATTAGATTGTTTTAATGTTTGGAGTTTGTCACACACCACCTATATACTAATAAGATTTTTTTCCACCTAAGTTACAGAGCCGTATTAAGGGGGGGGGGGCTAAAGGGGCTGCAGCCCGGGGCCTCCAAATTTTTAGGGCCAAGATGCCACCACAAACAGTTAGCCCAAGGGCCTCACGTATCCTAAATCCGGCTTTGCCTAGGTAACGCCAAACTTTAATAAGAAAGAAAAAAACAAAACCCAATATTTCATTTTTTATTCATTCAAATTTATTTAGTTATTTGTCCGGGGTCTTTAGAAATTCTGGGCCCCGAAAATAAATCCCCGAGCGCCCCCTCTCTGGTTGGGCCTGCTCTAATACGTATAGTTGGTATAGAAAGTTTTGTTTTTTGTTGTTGGTTGGTTTTGATGTTTTATAATTTACATTTGATTTTGTCTTTCATTTTATGAAATGATCGCTGAAGATACTTAAAAATAAATTCAAAATCATAAAGCAAATTTTGAAAATCAAAAATCAAAAATTTCAGAAATAACGAAGAAGATGATGCTAAAATTCTGGTATTATTGAACTAATTGCTCTACAATTTTGTTGTTAATTTTAAACGAAGTGTAGTATTAATTATTAAATCAAGGATATAATTAATAATTATCAAAATTAAATGCAACCAGACGTGATTTTATAAACGCCCTCGGCTATATATTCAAGTTTCCAAAACTTTTAGAAATTGTTGGCTGTCTAATTCAACTTCAAACCCTTCTAAGCACAAACTAAAATTTGTTTAGAAGCTAATTTTCTTTTTATTGTTACAAGAAAATTTACGCGTAAATTTTGCTGGTTTTACAAGCAAAAATATCGTTCGATTCGTAGGTGTAAATATTAGAGAATTAATATTAATGCAACTGATATGATTAGCTAAATTAAGAAAAGTTACCTCGATAACAAAGTTTCAAGTTTCTCGTGGGAGGATTTCTGATTTGAAAGCTTTTCTGTCTTTTTGTAATTACGCTATGTGTAGGTAGACGTTTCTGTATTTAAAGGTTTTTATTAATTTTATTATGTTTACTTTCATTTATGAGGTTTCATTGTTAGTTTACGTGATTTATTAATTAATTATTATTTTCACAACTAGAAAAACAATACCGGTTCATTTTATCTGATGACTCATCCGTGATGACTCATATGCGTAACCTGGTAGTTGCAATACGAATCTGCTGACTTGCTGATTTTAACATAAATACCGTATAAATATGGGATAAATAAATATACAGGGTGTTACATAAATACAGTGGCTTAGTTTAAACAAATTTTTTAATTTTCGTCAATACCCAATCTATAAATTAGCTTCTCTATGTGTACTTTTTTTCGATTTTTTCGATAGAAATCTAATGGAAGTCAAGAACCTCTCAATTTTTGAATTCGGCACACTAACGGCTAATTGATTTATTATTTGGGAATATTAGCGTGATACGCCCATCTAAATTCTGCTTGCACCCTAATATACAATTAAACTTAGCATACTATAAACCACATTGTGCTTTTTGTTGACCCTTTGTGAAACAATCGGAGTTATCGGAAACAGTAAGTGTGCGTGTATATGTTGTATAAGTACGAAATTATTTAAGGGAGAGAGCTACGGAACGTCTTTACGTAACATAAACATAAAACATAAAAATTTATAAAGAATATTTTATTGTAATGATAGTATGATAGTTTTTAGGATTCTAAATATTCATACTTATATTATTTATTCATTTAATGTGAAATTGATGTGAAAAGCAGTATGATTAATGGTGTAGAATTTGATTGCCTAGATTGTGCGGCGTGAAGGCCGCACTGGCATTTTGTTCTTTTCGGTCCTTTAATTTTTTTAGGTTGGTAAGCCTTTGAAGTAAATTTTAAAACAAACAAAGTAATAATAATCATTATGATATTATATTGAAAAACTGAAATAATATTAATATAGCTCGGATTTATATGCACCAAAATACTTGAAAATATATGCACCGAATTTCCTTAAAATATGCATTGATGCAAACTAAAAAATATTTTATTTTGGAATTTTTCAATTTTTAAAATTTTTTTTTAATAATTTACAAAATTTAATAATTGTAATAATACATCTAGACCAGAGGTTTCCAATTAGTTTTGGCCGCGGAACCCTTAGGCGAAGTAAAAAATTTGGCAAAATTTATTTTTCGCCATTTTGAAATTCTTTTTGGCGGAATCCTTGGAGTTTTTCACTGATCGCTAAGAGTTCCCCAGAACCCCATTTGGGAACCGCTGCCTTAGAGTCCCCTGGAAATATCGCATTCTAAGGAAACACTCCCATAAGAAAACATGGAGAGCAGTCACTGCGACTTCAGTCGCAGAGCCCTAGTCGCAGCTAAGGAATCGCACCTTTAGCTGGTCATTTTAACGTTCCTTAGCTGTGGCTGGAGCTCTGCGACTGTAATCGCAGTGACTGCTGTCTACGCTTTCTAATGATACAATTGCATTCTAAGGAAACACTCCCACAAGAAAACATGGTTGATATAAAAGTATGAAAGATATGAATTTTTAGCTGCGGCCGGGACTCTGCGACTGAAGTCGCAGTAGATGCTCTTCATGCTTTTTTATAAGACTGTTACCTTAGAGTCCCCTGCAAAGATCTCATTCTTAGGAAACATTCCTATAAGAAAGTATGGAGAGTAGTCACTGCGACTTCAGTCGCAGAGCCCCAGCCGTAGCTAAGGAATCACACCTTTAACTGGGCGAAATTTTTTACACCAACACTAAGGGATAGTTAAATGTTATGTAAAAGCCGCAGTTAAGAAATCATACTTTAAGCTTTAGGCTCTTAAGGCTCCTTAGCTACGGTTGGAGCTCGGCGACTGCAGTCGCAGTGACTGCTCTCCATATCTTCTTATATGATACTATCACATTCTAAGGAAACACTTTCATACGAAAGCATGATTGATTTAAAAGTATGATAAATATAAATCTTTAGCTGCGGCTGGGGCTCTGCGACTAAAGTCGCAGTGGATGCTCTCCATACCTTTTTATAAGACTTTTACCTTAGAGCAGCGGTTTCCAATTAGTTTTCGCCACGGAACCCTTGGGCAAAGTAAAAAATTTGGCAAAATTTATTTTTCGCCATTTTGAAATCCTTTTTGACGGAACCCTTGGATTTTTTCGCGGATCCCAAAGAATTCCACGGAACCCCATTTGGGAACCGCTGCCTTAGAGTCTCCTGGAAAAATCGTAATCTTAGGAAACATTCTTATAAGAAAACATGGAGAGTAGTCACTGCGACTTCAGTCGCAGAGCCCCAGCCGCAGCTAAGGAATCACACCTTTAGCTGGGCGAAATTTTTTACACCAACACTAAGAGCTAGTTAAATGTTATGTAAAAGCCGCAGGTAAGAAATCATACTTTAAGCTTTAGGCTCTTAAGGCTCCTTAGCTACGGCTGGAGCTCTGCGACTGCAGTCGCAGTGACTGCTCTCCACCTTCTTATATGATACAATCACATTCTAAGGAAACACTCTCATACGAAAGCATGATTGATATAAAAGTAAGAAAGAAATGAATCTTTAGCTGCGGCTGGGGCTCTGCGACTAAAGTCGCAGTGGATGCTCTCTATGTTTTTTATAAAACTTTTACCTTAGAGCAGCGGTTTCCAATTAGTTTGAAACCCAAGGTACCCTTGGGCGAAGTAAAAAAGTTGACAAAATTTATTTTTCGCCATTTTGAAATCTTTTTGGCGCAACCCATTTGGGAACCGCTGATCTAGACGAATTACATAAAACATTTTTCAACATTTGATGCATATTTGAGTATATAATGCAGATTTGTGCATATTAACAACTGCATATTGCATATTAACATTAACAACATATAAACAACTGTTTCAAGAAACTGTCGTAAAATATTTAATGAACAGCATTTTAGAAAAGAAATGTCAAAAGCCTATTAATAGGCTTCCGGCGTTTAACGTACAGTTTGCTAAAAGCCTATTTTTAGGCTTCCGGACGTCAAGGTGTTAATATCATTTGACAAATCTGAATTACAGTTGACGATTTCTGAATATAAGTGGACAAATCTGAATTACAATTGACGATTTCTGAATATCAGTTCACAAATCTGAATTACAGTTGATGTTTTCTGAATAGCAGTTGATCTTTTCTGAATTACAGCTGCAAAAGGGGTAAATGTTGTGATCATTTGTTTTTGTTTTATTTCAGTTTATCTCTTATACTGAAGATTCCTAGCTCCTCTCTAATTTTGACGATCTTTATTCTATCTTCTCTTGTACAGCCCTTCACCGCTCTAAAAAATCTCACTTCCGCTTCCTGGATCCGGTTTGGTTAATTAAATTTAATAACTAATAATTAAATTTAATAGAAAATTGGAATCTTAATTATAATTATTAGTTTGGACTATAAAATTCATAAATTTTAAAATTAATAATTCCAATTCGCGATTTATGTACTTCACCGTTGCTGGCGGTTGTGATTGCTAAATTGTTGTTTTGAGTTTGATTCTGAGCTATTTTATCGTAAAATTGCGGTTAAATGATAATTCACGAAGTAGAACTCCAAAAGAATGCAAATGAACAAAACTTTCTATACCAACTATATTATGTATGTAGTATGTATTCGATTAACTTAATATTTTTCTGCGTGGTGGCGTTCGCTTAATGTAAATCGCGAAAAAACTCGATTCGGTATGGCAACAAATGAACAAGTTATCTCTTATATTATTTAATGTTTCCATTTTAAATTTCGATTTATATAGAAAAAAAAAAAAAATAGAAAAAAAAAGAAAATAGAAAAAAACCCGGCATTTAAACATCGAAAATTTTACATAATATAAAATAGCATACATAAATTAGTGGGAGGAGCCAAATTACTTTAGTTAAATTAATTCATTTTACGATGGATTCGTGATTTGCCATGGTTGCGCCAGCCAAAACGGCCCGGAGATATACCTGAACTCAATCCACCTCGACTGGGAGGCCCGCACTCGGCGAGGTACGGCACGCGTGTGCGTAGCGTAGCTGAATGGCATGCGAAGCATATAGTGTCGTTTTCATCTGGTGATGGAATGTTGGCAATGAAATTCTTTGGAATTACGCTCGCCTGGTTTTCTACGTCGGTCATTGGTATCACTAAGACTATGTCAGAGTACACGTACAGTCAACAGAAAACTCGATTTTTAAATGCTATTTTCTTGAAAATTAATGGATAATCCACCAAATTTTTAGAAAAAAGAAAAATTCGTGGTCTGTGCGGCCTTCAGGCCGCACAATTTGTCTAATCCAGTTGTACATCAATTAAATTATTTCACGCTATTCGTATATTTTTATATAAAGTAGAAATATTATGAACTATATTTATCATGTATTCGATAATAATTAAGACATAAAAATAACAAATAAACAATTTCGGAAAATGTAATATCTATTTTTATATCATAATCTTTCTCAATCGTAGACTGTTTTTTTATGATATTATTTTGTAAAAGAACTTACGAAGTTTATTATGTTTACTTATAAGTTATTAATTTTTTTGGTTAATGATAACTTTTCCAAGTTAATAATTGATTTATTTATACTTATTACATATAATGTAATATCTAACCACATTGTGTCCAAACGATTCAAAGCCAGACAGTCAGGGCTGTCATTGGTCTGACAGACCGAAAGTTTTTTTTTTTTAAATCTTAATTCCTTTGTTTATCAATTTGTGAAATACAATTCATGCAAATCATTAAATTATAGGCTATATTGCTACTGTATAATAAATTAATGCACTGAACTATTATTAGTTACCTACATCGATACTACATTATTATCATCTATGTATAATAATATATTATTATGTTTTACAATAAATTGGACAACGTAATAACGTACCATTTTAAATAATTTTTATCAATAACTTATTTAATTTAATCGTTTTTTTCGCAATATATTTTGCATTTACTTTTTAATAAAAACAAAACAGCATTAATCTCCATTACTTTGCCTCGCACAAAGTAAGGACTCACACTTTTAATTTGATTTTAGAAATAAAAGACGTCAAATATTTGCTAACTAATTTTCTAGGATGTTAGCACAAAAGCATCATAGCGATGCAGTTAAGGGTAGGTTATACGGTAAACAATGGGTAGAAATGCATACGAAAGAAATAAGATACTTTGAGTTTCCGTTTGAATTAAAATGTCTGTCCTGTAATTTTTTTAATTTAAACTGAAACTTCTTAATTTTAATTTAAAAATTTATTAAAAAATAAAAAAAAAGAAGACGAAAATCAATGTCTTCGGTTTGACCCGGTTTTAATTTCGCTTGTTTAAAAGTGCAAATTTTGGAATTTTTATCCGATAAGGTTTTTTCGAATTAAATCAAATTTATGCAATTGGAGTCACTTGAAACTGAGTAATTAACAGGCAATTACCTTAAAAGTTAATTAACACTAATTTATGCTGTATAAAAATTGTTTAGGTTTGTATATGGAGCTTTATCATGAATGGCAAGATCAGAAGCATCATTATGTAGAGCCTTGTTTGGTTTAGGGTAAAAGCAATGGTAGCGTGGATTATATCGATCCCATTGGCGGCGGCGCGCTTGTATTCTAGAAGGCGGCAGACGGAGGGCGGCATTGACAGGGGTTGTACTCTAAAGTGTGGTGTGACATCATGGCAGATCTGTTTGATCCTTCGTGGTTGTGAAGTGGTTCTTACAATTGGTGCAGTGGTGCACCGAAGTTTGTCTATTTACAATAGACTTACCAACACATCGTAACCGCGAGGTGCTGCCCGTTCCAAGTAAGTTTTATTTATTTTTTTTATATTCAACTTTTACTTACTTTGCAAATAATCGTAAAATTTTATAACAAAATACGTTCCATTAAGGAAAATCATTAACATTTTAGTACTAATGAACCCGATTCCTGAATAATGAAACTCACCGAAGATTTGGCGCCAAAATTTTACCTCTTAAGTTTAATCTCAAATAATTAAGATTCTGCCTAAAACATTTTATATGTCGGAAATAATTTAATTTTTTTTACATGAAAGCTTTAAATGTGCTTGTAAAACATCGCACATTGGCTACGTGCAGAAATTTTCAAACGCAAAATTTTTTTTTCTAAAATACAAAGATAGGCTTTCGTTTCGGCGTACCACATAAATATTTTGTGCTTTGCTTCTGCTTGTCCTTTTTGCTAACCCCAATCGCAAGGGCATTTTGTCACGATTTTCTTTTTGTAAACTTTGTTGTTACTGCAGAATTTTTAACAGGTAAATGTAAAAGTTTGATTTTGTGATAACCATAATCGTATTGTAGCATCAAGTGTTACGAAGTTTGTTTGTAACTTTAAAAAGGCCGGGATTCATTTACAAGTCTAAAAGGTGAATAATTTATGAACTTAAATTGCTCATCGGTATCGTACAAGTTAATTTCGTCCTAGTTAGATTATTGGTCGTTAAAGTTAAGAAATTACAATAAAATATTAATTTGAAATTAAGATTCAAAGAGATCTGAGATTTTAATGTCGGGAGGGCTAAAATTACAGAACGAAAAACTCTAAAAATTTAATTGGGGTGGTGGTTAGTTGTTCGAGTGGTTACCGGTTAATTTTCTAATAAAACTGCCATTTAAATTTTTCCACATAAAAGGTCCACTTACCAACTAACAGTCGGAGGACTGCCAATTTTACAGACCTGCAATAATAAAATTCAACCTTCAATTTTAATATTTGCAGCACAAGATGCGAATGGTGCATTACACTTAGAAAGGAAGTACTTAGACCACGAAATCTATTACTTCAGTCCTACATCTTCAAAATTCCTAAATGGATTTCCGTACAAATACAGCCGGATAAAGCGTGAATTTTCAGTTTTCGAAAAGCTGCAACAGGTCACAATCGCAATGGATCGCAATGGAACATTGCATCAACATTCCTACGAATTACTAAATTTACTTGTTTGTTAATCGCTTAAAATACCATAAATGGATCGTGGTAGCGTGAGAGGCTACCATATCCTCTTAAACGGATACTCTGCTGAGTGGGCAAATACTTTACTATTTTATTAATTTACGTGCTGCTAGTGCAAGTTTGAATAATTAAATTAAATATTAAACATTCCATTGCAATTGATTCTGCAGGAATATTTCAGTAAAGTTGATGGTGAATATTGAATTTATACATACAAAAGCACTTCGTTGATTCTTATTTTTACTTTTATTGACTCCAGGTTGGTAAAAACTTTTTATTCAAAAACAAACTTTTAGGTATAATCGCGAATATTTCTTCAAGTCCTCAGCACCGGTCACAGGTTCCGTACTTAAAACTCCGTGGCGTAGAGAACTTAAAAATTAAATAATTAAATCAAAATCTCGTCAGAGCAACATCTCATAAAATTGTTATACCTAATTGACCAAAAATTTTCACTTTTTTATTGCTTCTCATTGACTGGGGGGTATTCAATACCCCCCAGACCCCCCGGTCAGAGTATCTATAGTTTAAAAAATATCGATATCATATTATTACTAAAAAATTACCACTTTAACTCCGAAAATATATAGTATATCATTGTATTGATAAACAAATTTATAATGCAACGATTTGGTTTATTAACTCTGCGGCAGTCGCTTCTAGGAACAGAGGTCCGCACTGTTGATAAAATTTGAAATTGTTTAGATATTCATCATTACATCGAATGTAGCGCGTAGTTATGCTTTCCTGCCACAAGTGTGGTTCTAACAAGAACAGAAACGACAATTATATGCGGTTCTTGTGAAAAATTTGTTTGTCTAGAACAGTGGTTTTCAATGTAGGGGCGCAGAGACCTGCAAAGGGGGCCACTTGTGCAGTGGAAAAAAAATATCATTTAAAAATTATATTTTTTTGATTAGAGTTGGAACTCAATACTTTTCTTAAACTCCCTTTCCCTCTTTTGAAAAATTGAAAATTTTTTTGTGTGTGGAAAAGTACCTTTTTAAGGGGGGGGAGGCGCTGAAATCAATTCAGTTTAATTAGTAAAACTTTAATTTTGAATTAAGTTTGTTTTATTTTAATAGTTTTTGTGTGACATGCAACATAATCTCACAAAACAACTGATATATTATTATGCGGACCTAAGAATGACAATAAAAAACGCGCCTGCTGCAGGGTTAATATTATTAAATAAGTCTTCAAATTTTGTTCTTTTGCATTATAAAGATGACTCTGTTTATTATTAAGATAATTCAATTTCTTTTGAATAGATAGAAAAGGAATCCGGGGGGTCTGGGGGTATGGAATACCCCCCAGGCAATACAATTCAATACTTCATATTAAAACACGTGAACAAATAAATCAAAATAGCTGAAATTAGAAACCAATGTTTCTTCAATAATATTGTAGATTGCATTTCAATAATTTAAAATTATAATACTTTGAGCTCGTCAGAGAAACTACCCTAAAAAAATGATTCATCATATTGATACTAATTGAATTTGTATATTATTTTTATATTGATGAAAAATTTCACCTGTTCATAAATAGCTGAATAGACGAGAAATAATATTATTTAACAATAGGAAATTTTACAGGTGGATCTGGGGTGATATGAACCCCCCCCCCGGCTAATTAATTTAATAATATTGAAATATTGAATTTGTAACTATACGAGCGAGTAAGACTAGAAATCAATTTTTCAATTATTTTTCTCAAGTATTGCAGGTTTAAGATTTTGTGCTATTAAATTGTGTTACCTGGGGGGTATCCCATACCCCCCAGACCCCCCGGTCAAAATTCCTTTGATATACTTTATTCTGTATTAAGTCTGTGAAAAGAGCTGGATTAGATTTGGATACTATGATTTGTTTCCAAGTCTAACCTAAAGAATTACAGTATCAAATCGGAATAGAATAGAATAGAATAGAATTATTGTGAATTTGTAGTAAAGAATGTAAACGTAAATCCAATAAATTGGAATTATAATGATGACCTTTCTTTATTATTAAGATAATTCAGTTTTTCTTGAACAGCTCCGATAAATTCGTTAATGCAGAATAATATTAAACTATGAAAGACCAATCTGGGGGGTCTGGGGGGTATGACAATTCAATAATATGAACACATTAAATCTGAGATTTGAATAAATAAGTAAAGAAAGCTGAGATTGGATTAGAAATCAATGTTTCAGTTCTTTATCTCAAGTATTGCAGGTTTAAGTTTTTTATGCTATTAAATTGTGTTTACCCCCCCCTTCCGGACCCCGGTCAAGAATCCTATGGTATATTTCATTCTGTATTGAGACTATCAAAAAAGCAGGAGGAAGATTTACACCGAGATTTGATTCCAAGTGTAATCTGAAGGGTTACAGTATCAAATCGAAATAGAAATTAATGTAGGAACTTTCACCGGTGGGTCTGGGGTGATATGCCCTCTCGTCCCCACATCAAATTTTCAATTTGTTGAATTAAATTTTTTCAAATTAGGTAATTTTTGTTTTGAATAGAACCATACAAATTTAATGTTTTGACTTTTTTTCGGAAATTTTTTTTGGCAAAGTGTATTGTCATCGGAGACGAATCTATGTGCAAAATTTCAGCTCGATTGGATGTCGCGAACTGGGTCAAATTGATTTTCTAAGTTTTGCCGTACCCGTATTCAAGCAAGCAAGCAAAGGTGTAACTAATATAAAGGATTTAAAAAGAGTTCCTACAACCATTTCACCGAGACTACACGTATTTTCTTTGGCTCGCCATTTATATTATTTCATCACTTTGTATCCAATTATTATTTCATGTAACAACCTTTTGTAAACAACATTGAACTAAATTATTATCGTAACATTTTACAAGTGAATTGATCACAAGCAAAAAGCAAGTTACGACTAGGTATGGCAACTTAATATCGTTATAACGTAAATGTAAACGTAAACGTAAACGTAAACGTAAACGTAAACGTAAACGTAAACGTAAACGTAAACGTAAACGTAAACGTAAACGTAAACGTAAACGTAAACGTAAACGTAAACGTAAACGTAAACGTAAACGTAAACGTAAACGTAAACGTAAACGTAAACGTAAACGTAAACGTAAACGTAAACGTAAACGTAAACGTAAACGTAAACGTAAACGTAAACGTAAACGTAAACGTAAACGTAAACGTAAACGTAAACGTAAACGTAAACGTAAACGTAAACGTAAACGTAAACGTAAACGTAAACGTAAACGTAAACGTAACAATAGCCGTAGTAAAAAATTATTAACTTTTTATCCATAATGGCAAAATGCTGTTTTTTAAAAGCTAACATTTTCTACAAACTTGAAACTTTATTAATTGAAATTTTGATTTCAAAAGTAAACTGTGGTGTAAATCCTGCTATGTAGAGTTCTCTGGGAGGTTGAAGGGGCTAATATGGAATTATAAACTTTTGTCTTAATCCGCAATTACACCAACACTAAAAAGCTCAAATAATAAAATAATATTAAATCTAACAAATAAATTACTTGATATACAGAGAAACTTTGTTGTAGCAACAAAAAACTTTGTTGTTGCTTAAAAAACGCAAAAAGACAACCAATTTTGCTGCTACAACAAACCTTTTCTTTACATCAACTAATATATTTGTTAGATTTAATAACATTTTGTTATGTTGCAGTAAAAAATGAGCCAAGCTAAAACCCCTTTACGTGCTATCTCCCCTATCACCGCTACAGACTTGAATCACGTACTTTAGATTAGTAGTCAAGCGCTTCACCTATAAGGTAATCACCGTTTCCTGCTATGTACTGTTGCTGAAATGTCTGCCATCAAGAGGGCGAAATCGTTGGATAGGTGAAACAAAAAGCTCAGTTCGGTAGAACCCAAAAGAGAGCAACCTAAACTCTACAATTGGACTCGGCAGTGCTTGCTGATAAAGTTTGTAAAAAATGTAATGTAAAGTTGTAAAAAGTCGCCTGTTAGGGGATTCGAACGTGGAATTCCTAGGATATGTAGTGGAGTTTTGTATATATAGACCAAATTGTCACCGAGGACGAACTGATGTGTATGTAGTACTTCGTCTAAACTAGATATTTGCATGATTTAAAAAATAATTCATCATTTAACTCGAGGTAAAGCCGTTACCAGTGATATTAAACTGTTACAACACTCTAACTGCTAGCCTACAACCAGAGAGTAGTAAGTCCGGACGTACTGGGAAGAGCGATAAGTTCTGAGGCATAAAAATTTAAAGCTTTTCCGATTGATTCATTTTAAATTACTAAAAGTAAAACAAATGGAAGGTTAGAGAAGATTTACGAGTCAGTGCGGCCTTCAGGTCGCACAACAATGGCAATCTAATTATTACATAATACTTATTAACTGTTATCCCACCGGAAATTATCAGTTATGACCAGATGGTTGATATAAAAAGAGAACATTTGACTTGACGTATTCCACTACTCCACAAAAATACCGTAGGCGATTTTTTTGTAAAATTATAAGTTCAATCGCATTATAATGACGTTAAAGTCTTTGTATAAATTTCCTATTAAGTTTTTTATATTCTTCTTGTCCTGGCAAATTACCTCGGTGGTTTGCCATTTCCTTTCTGGAGAAATTATTCTGATAAACTCTAGGAAATTCTATAAGGCAAATATTCTTCTGCGGCGATTAAAAATTGCTATGAGCATATCATGTTAAACTGGGGGTGTAGTTTAATCGAGATCTCAATTAGAAGCCTCCCTTCGGGATACAAGAACCCACAGTACTGCAAATTACCTTAAAATTACAAAAGTTGCCACAGTTGTAACCTTTAGTTGTAATAAAACAAACAAGAATTAAGAGAAATCTCAAATAAGGTCCATGCAGATGAATGAAGTTTGCGAATAGGATAATATTGAGTAAAAATTTGTTGGGTTAGAAATCTAAAATTTAAAATTATTTTATTGTGGTTGTACGTGTTATGTAAATTTTGCAAAAACCTCTTTTCACCACGAAAATATTTAATTTTGTTTAAAAGCCGAATTCGTAATTGTAATTATTTTGTTGAGCATGGGCGTTTAAATATTGAGAGTTAAACTTTATGCAAATAAATTTTGTTATATTCAGATGTAAAATGCCTCCTACGCATCCTACCAACAATTTTAACAAAATATTAAAGTTTATGTTTTGCAAAAGCAATGTTTCGAAATAATATGCTCACAACATTTTAAGCAATAATTTTGTTTCTTTAATCTTCAATTTGCTTATTAGGCGACGTCCCTGCAATATCTCTGAGAGGTTTTTTGCAACAACATTCCTCACTAATTTCTGATAGTGGCATCTCCGTTAACTAAAAAAACGAGTTTGCCATAATTAACAATTTGCAAAACAAACTTTGCTCAAGTTTTCGTGGACTTGTTGTATAAATTTGATAGTTAGTAACTTTAAAGTTTTGCTTAACGGCTAAGTAAAAGAGCAACTTTAACTTCATTTGGGAGCGTAACATTAACTGATCTCAAATTTTTATGCTTTAAATTTTTATATGAGGATAAAAATTTCATTTAAACAAGAAATTAAGCAAAAAAGGTGGAAACAAAGGAGCGCATAAATAAAAATCAGCGGTTAGATTTTGATAACTGACGTTGAGACCCAATTTGCATACCACGAATATTATGAGATTCCTCCGAACAAAGCTTCTTTAAGTTTTATTGCAAATTTAAATATTTTTTGAATTTAGACAGGTTTTTCTTTTTTGGCTGTCTTGCTTGTTATACGCATTCGGCTGAGATTTTCTTAAATTTTGGGATAAAGTTTTCCCAAATTTCTTATTATATCAAGAAATATCATAAAAGCTATCAAGTGGAGAGAGTTGGCTACCAATTGTCACCAAGGGACGATAAAAGGTGTCGCGGCAATTGTGTCTATCGAGAAGACAAATTGTTTTATCATCCTTTTTATTACAACGCGTTTCATCCCAATTTTAGTTTCTTTACATTTGCTATCTGTTCCTTCTTCTTAAGTCACGCAAGCTGTCATCATTCACGATACATGGTTAACAATCTAAAGTTGTTAAAGTGAGCTCGGAAAGTTAGATTTGGTTTCAAGAAAATGAAAAGCCTTGGGCCTCTTTCATAATCATTATTAAACTAATAATTTTAAAATTACAACTTACAACTAATTTAAAATTGTCCAAAAATAATTGCTTCTTAGAGAAGAGAAAAAGAATACTTCCCATGTTAGACATTTTTAGGATTTATCAAATCACAAAGGTCAAGTGTTGTTGATAATTATCTACATTAGACTAAAATAGCCAACATAGATTCTCTATATTATCATAGGTATTTATCCTCATATCATATTATTATGATTGTACAGTATAACGGAACAGTTACGCAGTAGTATAATTAATTATATCTCCAACTGTTGACTTTTGATGGAATAAACGGTTTAATACCACTGACATGTTATCGTGATCTATGATATCAATGGAGAAATCGTCTACCCTAATACGGCTATCAAAGCTGTATAAGCATAATATTATGTTTTATAATCAGGGAGGGTTCCACTCTAATTTAGTTAAAACAGTACAACTAAATAGCGAGTTAACAGATCCACAACTCAAAGAGACGGTGGTTCCCCTGGGTTGATCATTGCCGCCATAAACTATTAAAAACAGGGTTACAAGCATTCCCCAAACCGGTTTAAGCAGTCGTGGGGTCTTAATTAGGGCTGGGAATTTTTATCGATTAATCGATAAATATCGATATATCGATATATTAATCGATATATCGACATTTCGATAGTTATCGACATTTCCATAGTTATCGATATTTATCGATAGTTATCGATATTTCTAATTTCGGTTATCGTCTTGAGTTTTCTGGACTTCCCCATTGGTCAATTTTAGGTTGAACCGGTTTCTTTATTCGAGGAAAATTTGGGGTTTCCTGTATAAACTTTCGAAATACCGACAACTATCCAATAACCGATCCAATGGAACAAGGAGACAACTCTCCAGAGTTCTAATCATAAGACTTTAACCTAAATTAAATGACGCACTTTTTAGTCATGCAGTTTTCAGTTTCTGAGAAACTGTCACTGTTCTCAGAAAACGTATTATCTCGATACTTCGATAATTATTGATATATAATTAGATACTTTGATAATTTATCGATATATCGATACTTGGATAATTATCGATTCTTCGAAACTCCGATAATTATCGATTCTTCAAAACTCCGATAATTATCGACAAATATCGATTAATCGAAGTTATCGATAGTTTTTGAATTATCGAAATTCGATATCGATTGTTGAATATCGCCCAGCTCTAGTCTTAAACCCCCCCAAAAAAATTTTTTTTTTAACTGAAATCCTAGCTACGGGCCTGATCAATGTACCAATTGTGTAGCAAAGCAATCCTTTCTCATCAATATAAATCTTCAAAATTTATCGATTTTACTAAAATTAACTGAACACCAGATATGATGGGGAAAAAACCAAGATGGCCGCTTACTAAATCGTTAACGATAAAAGAACAAACGTTATTTTCGATTTTCACAGATAATACTAATATCCGCAAACGCGTAATTTCTAAATAACATAATCAGTTGATTACCATTTCAGCCGTTTTTCAGACAATCAAAAGATTGTGTGAAAAATGCATCAAAAGATTAGGAATTGATGCTTTATGAATTACATTTGACGTTTTCTGATTTTCATTTGACGTTTTCTGAAATATCATGTGACGGTTTCTGAATATCATTTGACAAATCTAAATTACAATTGACGATTTCTGAATATCAACTGGCAAATATGAATTACAGTTGATGATTGCCTAATATCAGTTGACAAATCTGAATTACAATCAGCGTTTTCTGAATAGCAGTTGATCATTTCTGAATAGGGCACTTCCACTCCCCCACTCCAACATGGCTGCCGAACAGCAGCTTGGTGGTATGGTTGGTGGTATTCGCCATAAGATTTGTTAAGGATTCAAGTGTTTTCGTTATAAAAATGTATTTTTTATAGAATTCTAACCAGTTCTTTTAGCATTTTTAGCTTTTATGATACGGTGGTGATTGTTTTATAATAAATTGGGCTACTAAAATCCACTATACTTACAAATAATTGAATAATTTGTGTTATTAAATTTTTGAAAATTATTAGCCTTAAATATTAAAATTTAGGTACAAATAATTAGTTTCCAGCATTTTTGTGTTTTTGAGTAATTTACATAAATACATGCAGATTTAGTGAAAGATATAATCGTAACTAGCACAGTTCAGGAGTTTACTAAAAAATGTAAAAATTATGTCTTAAAAATCAGCAAATCTTCTAGTCGAGAATGCATTAAGCCCGGCAGATACAAATTTCGCCCAAGTTTGAAAATTCTCTACCTATAACTCAAACTGACGAAAAACCATTTAAATGAGATATTTTCTAGTTTGATTTGGTTAAGTTTAATCATTCATTTAATTTTACTGTACCTTTTATTCTGTAAATATTTGACTTTGTTTAAAGGCAAACCGGCAGAAGTTGGAAAATAACAAATTCTGGTTGTATAGCCCTGCTATTTCAACATGAACCGGAATATCAAACAAATTACTGAAACACAAAAATGCTGGCAAATAATTACAAAACATAACAGCTGAAATGTTGTTTATTTATTTATTGTATTGTATTTCATTTAAATAACTGTTAAAATTATTAAATTATTGTAACTTTTAATATTTCAGGTTAATAATTTTGAAAAATTTAATAACACACAATTTATTCAATTATTTGCAAGTATAGTGGATTTTAGTAGCCCAATTTATTATAAAACAATCACCACCGTGTCATAAAAGCTAAAAATGCTAAAAGAACTGGTTAGAATTCTATAAAAAATACATTTTTATAACGAAAACACTTGAATCCTTAACAAATCTTATGGCGAATACCACCAACCATACCACCAAGCTGCTGTTCGGCAGCCATGTTGGAGTGGGGGAGTGGAAGTGCCCTATTACAGCTGAAAAAGGTGTTAGTATACAACAATTTTCTTTGAGACTAGTTCTAAGGTGGGATAGTGGCAGTTTTCACTCTTGAACACAGATGTGAAAAATATTCTCCTTTTCCTTCAATATTTCACTGTGCTGAAATTCACAACCCTAAGATCATAACAGACTCAGATTGGTTTAAAAAGGACTTTTGTACAGAAGAGGCTAAGGTGACAACTGTAGGAAAACAAAAATTAACTGTAGGATAACTATATCCCTGTGTCTCAAACGAAGTGATAAAATGAAGAAAATGAAAGTATTCTTCCCGATTAAGAAGTTATTTATTTGAAGAAGAGAATTTAGTTATTAACTTAAGGTACAGAACTTTCTCAGCTTACTATTGGTTAATTTGGGGGTCACGATATCGGAATATCCGGGTTGCCATGGTGGGTTTTTAGAAAATTTTAAATAATAACGCGTAATTATTCTAGAAATTAGTAATGACAAATAAGTTTATGAGTTTTTGAAGAAGTTTACAATGACCAAATATAACGAATGTACAGGGTGCATTAAAGCAAAATTTTATTAAAGTCAATTGATCCCTTCAATTTATAGCGAACAAAGTTCTAAGATGGCGATTCATTAAGTCACGAAAACAGAAAAATCCAAACAAAAATATCATAAAATTCAAAGGTATTTTCAATTTTCTCAGATAATTTTAATATCCGCAAACGCGTAATAGACCCACAACACAATCAGGTGATCACAACAGCCTACTATTTAACATATAGAATAAAAACAAAAGAAACAAAACAATTGATCTCTTTTTGAACTGAATAAGCTTCAGGCTGTGCGGCCTGAAAGCCGCATAAACTTTATCACTCCACCATAAGGGGACGTCCATTAATTTCGTGAGGTGATTTTGGCGTTTTTATACCTCCCCGCCCCCTTTGGTGAGATGTCGTGAGATTTGGCTCGACCCCCTCCCCCCCCTTTCTAATCTCACGTGAGATTTTTTTAAATGCGTATTTTTAGTATAAATTCGTTAATCTGTGCTTGATGGCGTTGGATTTATTAAAAAAGCATAATTTGCTTAATTATTTTTATTTAAGAATAGTTAACTTAAAAAAATTACGTGATATTTGCCGATACCCCCCCTCTCCCCTACGTGAGATTTGGTGAGATTCGGCTTGACCCCCCCCCCTAAACGCCTCACGTAATTAATGGACGCCCCCTAATTACTCAATTTTGATAGGTTATAGATAAATACAAAATTATGAAGTTTGTTTGAATGAGAAACAGTAGCGTAGCGAGGATTTCTGGTACTCGGGACAAACTCTAAATTTGCCGCCCCTTCGCAATTAAACAAAAAAAGTATTTCTTATATCAATTTATTAGATACTAGCTGCTAGACGGTAGATCTCTTTTAATCGATATAATATTAAACATTTAATTTCGTTTCCCGACACTGGGGAATTTCCCGTTTTTCCCGATTTTCCTGGAAAAATTTGAAAAATTATAAATTCTATATCTTCTCCAAATATTCTAAAAAAGTGGAAACCCTGCGATATGTACTGGAGGGTGTTCCACACCCCCTAGACCCCCCAGTTTACAATTTTGGCTGTATATTTTTATATTATTTTTATAATTAACTTTCAAAGTAACAGAAAGTTGCTGCTAAATTCCATGAGTAGTAAGGTAATTACATAAATATGCTGTCCAAGTCTTAATTGTTTTCTAGCAGGAGGTTAAATTTCCCTGATTTTTACTTAAAAATTCAAATTTCCCGGTTAGTCGTAATCTTAGTTAATTTAATATATTTTTCGGTTGGTAAAATTGTAAACCGGGGGGTCTGGGGGGTGTGGAACACCCTCCAGTGCATATCGCAGGATTTCCACTCTTTTGGAATACTTGGAGAAGAAAGAAAAGTGAGGGAAATCAAGAGTGTTATTTCTCGGCCATTCCCTGCCGCCCTCCACAGAAGTGCCGACCGGGGCATTTGCCCCCCCTGACCCCCCCAACGCTACGCCACTGATGAGAAATATTATTTCTGGTGAATTTTTTTTTCACTAAAATAAGTCTGGCATTCTAGACTCTACCATCTATCATTTAATTTAATTAATTTATTCTCGAAATCCCACAGTTTGAGCTCCCCCTCTCTACCGTGGGATTTCTCTAAAAGATTTCTCCTTAGGCTTTCTATTAGGCTCCTTGAGCCTAATTGTTCTAAAAACATTATTGTACTTGAGGAAATTTTAATTTAAAATTTTAATTTTATGAGAAATAGATAAAAGTTTGGAGATTACTCAAACAATTTTCCGAGAACAACTTTCGAAGGAAAACACAGGCGCAAAACATGTAGACAGTATTTGTTTTACATCTCAGTCTATTATGACAAGGACGAGAATCCTTTGGTGAAAAAAACACTGATTTTTCTCATTTTTGCTTAAAAATTCAAATAATACACAAATATAAAGTCAAAATTTTAAACCGGGGGGTCTGGGGGGTGTGGAACACCCTCCAGTACATATCGCAGGATTTCCACTCTTTTGGAATACTTGGAGAAGAAAGAAAAGTGAGGGAAATCAAGAGTGTTATTTCTCGGCCATTCCCTCCCGCCCTCCACAGAAGTGCCGACCGGAGCATTTCCCCCCCCCCCCCCCCCCCGACCCCCCCCCCCCCCAACGCTACGCTACTGATGAGAAATGTTGTTTCTGGTGAAGTTTTTTTTCACTAAAATAAGTCTGGCATTCTAGACTCTACCATCTATCATTTCAGAGCTTTTGCGACCTAACATCATAAATTAATGGGGCTGTATAACTGACAGTTTAGTTTACGTTTGAATATAATAAAATGAAAAAAATAAATGATATTAATACAGTTTGGGACTAGGCAGATAAATTTGAATATTTCGGGTTAAACTGATACTAAAATGTTGATTTACTGTGGGCTATTCCATGCTACACCTCCCAGACCCCCCAGATATTATTAAATAAGAAACTCTCTCGTTTTCTGTACAAAATACATTTATTGATTGCGGCAGTATACACCGGGGGAATACCCTCAGGTAATTTGTTTAGTCAGTTTTGAACAATTTGAGTTAATATCCAAATTATTGTTATTTTTAATTAATATAAAATTATTATAAATATTACTCTAACTGAATTGGATTAAATGGTGAGCAAAAATTACATTGTGTAAGCATTAAATTCATCTGGTGTTAACATCAATTGAAATTTTTTGCCAATTTTCTCTCCATTGAATGGATATTGACATTATTAGTTGTATCAAAATCAATAGATGCATTGTTCTAAATATTATTAAACAAATTAAACTCAAAAGCAAGGAAACTAAACTAAAATACGATGAACTAACACAAACTAAATTTATATTTAACTAAATACAAACCAAAGCGAAACTAAACCAATTTTCATTAAAAAACAAAACTGGATGATGATATCTCCAAGGATGAGCATCAAGGACTGAATTTTAATTTAAAATCTTATTTTCGAAGTAAATTACTAGGCTGGCTTCAGATGCGCACGGTTTCCAACCGTCAGCAGTTGATCGCTCGAAATACTAGACCAATGACTGTTTCTTCTCTTTGTCTTCCATTTGGCAATCTAAATCACACGAATGAAGCTACAATTGAATTGCAGCATTCCTCTATCATCCAGACTAGTTTCCTTTGTAGAAACGTTCGGTATAACAACAAAATACTGACAAAGAAACATAAAATACGAAAATAATAAATTCGATAGAACGAAGCTTTATGAAAATTATCCAATTTTTTACAGAAAGCTCAATAATGTTATTCTATTTTCTTGTTTGAAGTTTGGGGTCATAAGCCCCACAAGAATCTGATTTACTTTCGGAATTTTATTTAAGTTACGTCATATAAAATATCTTATTGAGAAAATCCGCATAAACCAATTTAAAAAGTCGGAAATACTTTCTGCATCTTTAATAAAACGTGTAATCGTTTGGGTGCTACTACAAGAAAGCTTCAAATTTTGTATATCCTTCTTAGGCAGTTAGCGTTCCTATTCATATACCTAAATTTTTAAAAATTTATATTTCCGAAAGTTGAGTTTTTAATTTGTTTTATATATTTCTTCCCGAAGATCAAATTTCATTAGTTATACCTTTCTAACCTTCGTCATCCATAACTTTTCTGAAACATGCGATCTTTTTCAGTTCTTGCGACTCCTCATTTAAATTTTAATGTTTTGGGTCGAACACGCGAAAAATCCTTTCGCTCATTTTTTTTTTTTAAATGAAATCTTCCGATTTTTCTAACGTGCAGAAGTTAATTTGTAAGTGGTGAAAATACTTCTTTAGTGTAGTGTGTCTTGTGGGTAAAATTTGTGAAGAGGGTGTATTCGAACTGTATGATATATTAGCTTTGAACGTGCTCGGTGTTCGTTACTACAGCATGCACGAATTTGAACTTTCAGGTATAAATTAGATTTTCTTTGATTACTACCAAATTTTCAAAATTAATTGGATAATTTTATGGACAAAAAAATAAAAAAACCCCGTCCCGGTAATTTAAATGTACAAACTTTTTATGTGCTCTGTTTTCGTAATTAAAGTGCTGTTTCTATTCAAAACTCGAGAAATTTATCCTTTTGTGTGATACAGTTAAATGGAATTAAAAAGAAAATTTTTTTATTTAGTTTTCCTTACAAGATATCGTCGCAGGATTATATCTGCACCGCCAAGGTAAAGGGAAACGAGGCGGTTTTCAAATAAGTTTTACGTTAATTAATTAATTTAATTTTTTAAATTTTCGTTTATGCAATTAAATCTGCATTAAATTAAATTAACTAAAATTAAATTAAGTTAAATTAAATTAAGTTAAACTAAATTAAGTTAAATTAAATTAAGTTAAATTAAATTAAGTTAAATTAAATTAAGTTAAATTAAATTAAGTTAAATTAAATTAAGTTAAATTAAATTAAGTTAAATTAAGTTAAATTAAATCAAATTAAGTTAAATTAAATTTAGTTAAATTAAATTAAGTTAAATTAAATTAAGTTAAATTAAATTAAGTTAAATTAAATTAAACTTTATTTACGTTGGTGGTTTTTGGAAAGCCCGTCCGTGTACGAGCAGCTAGACGATGAATCTCATTTTTAGAGGTATAATATTTAAACATTTAATTTAGATTTCCTCTACTGGGGGATTACCCGTTTTTCTATATTTTCAAAGTACCGCAAAAAGTAGCTGCACTTTTGCTTAAAAATTCAAACTTCCTGATTTCCCTTCTCCAAGTATTCTAAAAGAGCGGAAATCCTGCGATATGTACTGGAGGGTGTTCCACACCCCCCAGACCCCCCGGTTTAAAATTTTGACTTTATATTTGTGTATTATTTTATAATTCACTTTCAAAGTAACAATGAAAATTGCTGCTAAACTCTACGAGTAGTAAGATAATTAAATAAATATTCTTTCCAAGTTTTAATTTTTGCTAGCCGAAGGAAGATTAAATTCACCCCTTTTTTACTTAAAAAATAAAATTTTCCTATTAATCCTACAATTTTAGTTAGTTTAATATATTTTTCGGTTGGTAAAGTTGTAAACCGGGGGGTCTGGGGGGTGTGGAACACCCTCCAGTACATATCGCAGGATTTCTACTTTTTTAAAATACTTGGAGAAGGTAAGGAATTTAGAATTTTACAAATTTCGCCAGAAAAAATCGAAAAATTTGAACTTTCAAGCAAAAGCGAGAGAAATCAGAGTGTGTTTTTTTTTCACCAAAATATGACACGCTGTAGCAGGAGCATTTTATATATTATTATCATTAATATTATTTTTTATAATAATTATAAACTTAGAATAAAGTGGGATCGAACCCTCTTAGTTTATCTACTCATTTATTTATTTGTTTATTTCTCGTTTTTTTCTGGAAAAATTTGTAAAATTATAAATTCCCTATCGTCACCAAGTATTCTAAAAGGATGGAAATCCTGCGATATGTACTGGAAGGTGTTCCACACCCCCTAGACCACCCGGTTAACAATTTTGACTTTATTTTGAAAAGGGAAACGAGTCAGTTTTCAAATAAGTTTTATGGTAATTAATTAATTTAATTTTTTAAATTCTCGTTTATGCAGCTAAAACTGCATTAAATTAAATTAAATTAAATTAAATTAAATTAAGTTAAATTAAATAAAATTAAGTTAAATTAACTTAAATTAAGTTAAATTAAATTAAATTAAGTTAAATCCCTTCTCCAAGTATTCTAAAAGAGTGGAAATCCTGCGATATGTACTGGAGGGTGTTCCACACCCCCAGACCCCCCGGTTTAAAATTTTGACTTTATATTTGTATATTATCTTTATAATTAACTTTCAAAGTAACAATGAAAATTGCTGCTAAACTCTACGAGTAGTAAGATAATGAAATAAATATTCTTTCCAAGTTTTAATTTTTGCTAGCCGAAGGAAGATTAAATTCACCCCATTTTTACTTAAAAATTAAAATTTTCCGATTAGTCCTATAATTTTAGTTAGTTTAATATATTTTTCGGTTGGTAAAGTTGTAAACCGGGAGGTCTGGGGGGTGTGGAACACCCTCCAGTACATATCGCAGGATTTCTACTCTTTTAGAATACTTGGAGAAGGTAAGGAATTTAGAATTTTACAAATTTCGCCAGAAAAAATCGGGAAATTTGAATTTTCAAGCAGAAGTGAGAGAAATCAGAGTGTGTTTTCTTTTCACCAAAATATGACACGCTGTAGCAGGAGCAGCAGCTGCGTGCTGGGATTTTATATATTATTACAATTAATATTATTTTTTATAATAATTATAAACTTAGAATAAAGTGGGATCGAACCTTCTTAGTTTATCTACTAAAAAAAAAAAAATTTAAAATATAAATATTTTTTATCGGAATTCTTAACATGAGGTACTGTTCTTCCTCGATAGTCAATAAATATACAAGTTTTTTTACCTATGTAGAAATTATTACCAATTCTGAGAAGATTCATATAACAGAAGTAGATAAACAAAGTAGATTCTAACCCAATTTCAATTTTATTTAATTTTGGATTTAATTTAAATTACATTGTTGGTTTATTTCTCGGTTTCTTCTGGCGAAATTTGTAAAATTATAAATTCCCTATCTTCTCCAAGTATTCTAAAAGGATGGAAATCCTGCGATATGTACTGGAGGGTTTTCCACACCCCCTAGACCACCCTGTTATCAATTTTGACTTTATTTTGAAAAGGGAAACGAGTCAGTTTTCAAATAAGTTTTATGGTAATTAATTAATCTAATTTTTGAAATTCTCTTTTATGCAGCTAAAACTGCATTAAATTAAATTAAATAAAATTAAGTTAAATTAAAGTAAGTTAAATAAAATAAAATTAAGTTAAATTAACTTGAATTTAGTTAACTTAACTTAAATTAAGTTAAATCCCATCTCCAAGTATTATGAAAGAGTGGAAATTCTGCGATATGTACTGGAGGGTGTTCCACACCCCCCAGACCCCCCGGTTTTAAATTTTGACTTTATATTTGTGTATTATTTTATAATTAACTTTCAAAGTAGCACTGAAAATTGCTGCTAAACTCCACGAGTAGTAAGATAATTAAATAAATATTATTTCCAAGTTTTAATTTTTGCTAGCCGAAGGAAGATTAAATTCACCCCATTTTTACTTAAAAATTTAAATATTCCGATTAGTCCTATAATCTTAGTTAGTTTAATATATTTTTCGGTTGGTAAAGTCGTTTACCGGGGGGTCTGGGCTGGTGTGGAACACCCTCCAGTACATATCGCAGGATTTCTACTCTTTTAAAATACTTGGAGATAGTAAGGAATTTAGAATTTTACAAATTTCGCCAGAAAAAATCTTGAAATTTGAATTTTTAATAAAATTGAGAGAAATCAGTGTTTTTTTCACCAAAGGATTCTCCTCCTTTTCATAATAGACTGAGATGTAAAACAAATACTGTCTACATGTTTTGCCCCTGTGTTTTCCTTCGAAAGTTGTTCTCGGAAAATTGTTTGGATAATCTCCAAACTTTTATCTGTTTCTCATAAAATTAAAATTTTAAATTAAAATTTCCTCAAGTACAATAATGTTGTTAGAACAATTAGGCTGAAGGAGCCTAATAGGAAGCCTAAGGAGAAATCTTTTAGAGGAATCCCACGGTAGGAGGGGGAACTCAAACTGTGGGATTTCGAGAATAAATTAATTTTCTTTCGACTTAAAGTACTTTCATTGTTAGTTAAACATGAATAAAAATATTTACGATGTTTGCAATGTTTTACGAGCTTTACATCACGAACATTGTTCTATTTGTGGTTTTGTGAAATGCACACCAACTTTTTTTTATATTGGCTTTATTAATAATTATAAATTATTATTTCTCTCGGGTAAATTTTTAAAAAACTTGTTAGTTAAATTTAATTAAATTAACAAGAGATGAATTTGTGAATTTAGTCTTGAAATTCATTTGTAGCTGAGATACCCACGGTGTTATAAATTTATTCATAAGTTTGAAACTTTGCATGAGGATTATTTGACATTCCATTATGTGGACTAAACTGCTAGGTATCCAATAGTTTGGTACACAGTATCGGATTGCACTTGAGAAAGCTTTTCAAAACTACTTGAATACCTATTGGATTTCATATCTGCGTCAGTTGACTGAAAGTTACAATGACAATTTATTCTATTGTGTTATTTAAACAAAAACCAGCTTTTATTTGGACAAATATAAATTTTTATTCCCAATATATTTTCGTGTAATAAAAATCCTGTTTGAGTCGAACTCGACTTAAAATCACAATGGATTTAATATATTTGATGGCAAATTCAAATAAAACTTGAATTTATTTGCTTTCTAAAAGATCAAGTTGTTACCCCATCAACTCAAGTTTTCATGTCATATAAAATGATCATCGCGAGTTTATTCCTACACTATTCGCATTTGCGGAAAACCAATACGTTTTTGATTTAAAAAAAATCTCATCCGCATTTATTATTTCTTTACGAATTTAGATGAAGCGAACGCATTTGCAGCTGTAAACGCCAGGAACATCTACAAATTTAAACCGATTTAAAACAAGGATATTTTAACTTATCTTTTAAAATATTTACTTCAAATTCTATACAACTGTTTGTACCAAAAGATCGCATATTGATCCAACCTCTATTTTCACGATTCGGTAATTACCCTTTCAGCATCAGGTCCCATCAAGATCACCAGTATCACCTTATTGATTCAAACAGCTTGCGACGAAAGGTTAAACAGAGAACGCACAATATATCTATTTGTAAACAAAATAACCTGCGGTTGCCTCATCGAATCGAGTTATCGTGACTGCAAAATCAATTTATTTCTCACCACAGCACTTTACAAATAATTCAGCTGCATGTATAAATTTTCTGCACCATCCAGTTACGTTTATTTTATTAAGCAAACCACGTCTCCAATAAAATAGACGATAATAAACTGGAATAAAGACTTAAAGTACGGTACTGTCTCTATAAAACCACTTATTGATCCATTTGGTTAAAGTTATGGTACAGAAAAATAAAAAAATATCTTTCAGAATCAATAATAATAGCTTAAAATGGTTGCTTTAGGTTGTGTAAGTGAAAGTGGTTCATCTATCCGCAAGCTTGATAAATCTACCCTAATTAGTAATATTCCATACCTCCCATACCTCCCAGCTTAAAAAATGAATATTTCAGAATGCATATTCTCTGGATAATTTTATTACGTAAATAAAAGCCCGTTATTTCTTTATACTTGAAGTAAATATTATTACATCAATTATAGTAAATTTTATATCAAATTTAGTAAAATTTACTTCAAATTTAGTCAAATTTACTTCAAATTTAGTAAAATTTACTTAAAATTTAGTAAAATTTACTTCAAAATTGGTGTGAGGCTGATTTGAGCTTCAATTATAGTAAAAATTACTTCAAAACACCACAAATTTTCTCTGTGTATGTAGTGGCAATACACATTAAGGGGGGGGGGTCTAGATAATGGGGAAAGAGGATAAAATAGTTCTTAGTATCCAGTAACTTATAAAAAGCTCTTATGAATAGGTACTAGATATAAGAGATATATATAAGAGATAGGTACGTAAGAGATTTATTAGTCATGATTGCAAATCCACTTTGTTTTATCGCAATTTCTGGTGTATTTGAAAGTATAACCCCCCCCCGTCCGGATCCCCTGGCGTGTATTGTTATTGCATATAGAAGTATATTTTCCCAAGCAGCGATAAGTTTCTATTAAACAAAATCAATCACAGAATACATATTTAGAAATTGTTATGTTTTCAAACCGGGGGGTCTGGGGGGTATGGAATACCCTCCAGTACATCTGTCCATTTTTCCCCATATGTAGTACCGCGACATAATAAATACATTATTATTAAAGAGTGAAAAGTATCTATTTAATAAAATCAATCACGAATTGTATACACATTATCTTCGATTTTCAAACCGGGGGGTCTGGGGGGTATGGAATACCCTCCAGTACACCAGTAATAGTGTTAAAAAAGTGTTATTTAACTTCTAAACTAAGGAGTTCTACAGCACATTTTCGTTTTTAAACACAATCTCTGATGTACTGGAGGGTATTCCATACCCCCCAGACCCCCCGGTTTGAAAGTTTCTGCTTTAAAAAAAAATTTTCTGAATGAATGTTCTTGGATTGCTTTTATTAAATTTTGTTTTGTGGAGTGTAAATCGATGATGAGGCCGAACTAGGCATCCGTCTTTTGGGAGGTATATCTGACTGTCGCTTTCCCGTAGGTCGGAGGTCTCTGACTATTTTTTGATCTCTTGCCTTCCACGACCTTACGTTCCAGGTTGCAAATCTCACTGTGCTTTTCCTGCTTATTCTCTTACTCCTGAATCATTGCTGGGTTGACAACGTTAGAGATTGTTAATTTGAGTTAATTTGAAGTCACAGATAGCTTGTTTGGTCCGCGGGAGGTATTTTATTTCTCTCCTACCCTGCCCTTCGGTCGAGCTTTCCATTATCCGCCCTTTTAGGAGGCGCCCTCTAGGGGTTTTCCCAAGGAATTGCAAGAATACTTTTCTTATACCGCAATAACTAGAATCTAGAGAGTATTCCATACCTCTTTCCCAGATTTTCCGGTTTTAAAATTAAATGAAGGTTTCCGAATGCTCGTTTTGTGAGTTTCTGGTGCTCGAAGCAAACGCGGTTTTGATCCATGCTATACAGAAAATAATTTTGTGTTTTGAAGTAATTTTTACTTCAATTGAAGTTCAAGTCAGCCTCACACCAATTTTGAAGTAAATTTTACTATTATTTCGTTTAAAAATTTGTTTAAACAAATAATTTATCAAAATTTTACTAAATTTGAAGGTAATTTTACTAAATTTGAAGTAAATTTTACTAAAATTTGGTGTTTTGAAGTAATTTTTAATTCAATTGAAGTGCAAGTCAGCCTTACATCAATTTTGAAATAAATTTTACTAAATTTTGGTGTTTAAAAGTAATTTTTACTAAATTTGATGTAATTTTTACTAAATTTGAAGTAAAATTTACTACATTTTAGTGTTTTGAAGTAATTTTTAATTCAATTGAAGTTCAAGTCAGCCTCACACCAATTTTGAAGTAAATTTTACTATTATTTTGTTTAAAAATTTGTTTAAACAAATAATTTATCAAAATTTTACTAAATTTGAAGGTAATATTACTAAATTTGAAGTAAATTTTACTAAAATTTGGTGTTTTGAAGTAATTTTTAATTCAATTGAAGTGCAAGTCAGCCTTACATCAATTTTGAAATAAATTTTACTAAATTTTGGTGTTTAAAAGTAATTTTTACTAAATTTGATGTAATTTTTACTAAATTTGAAGTTAAATTTACTAAATTTGAAGTAAAATTTACTAAATTTGAAGTAAAATTTACTACATTTTGATGTTTTGAAGTAATTTTTAGTTCAATTGAAGTTCAAATCAGCCTCATACCAATTTTGAAGTCAATTTTACTAAATTTGCGGGCTACATGCGGGCTAGGAACAAAATGGTTATTGTTACTTTATTTAAATCAAATATTTAGGTGGAAAAATCCTCTACTATAAAATTTTGTTAATTCAAATTGAAGGAGAAATGCTAAATAATTTGTCAACTCCATTTTTTGGAAAATATGCAAAAACTTTCTATACCAATTTTACGTATTAGATTAACTTAATATTTTCTCACGAGGTGGCGTTTTCCTAATGTAAATCGCAAATACCGCGTGTAAAATCCGAATTAAAAATTTCTTAATTGCATTTTTGTCCTTATTTTGTATCTTTCTACATTTAAATTTTTTATTATGACTGTTTCTTTTAGGACTTCGTTATTATTCCTGTTATTACTTTACCCCACACTTAGATAAAGCGGTTTTATGGATGTTATGCATTTTTAGTGTATATTATACTGCTGTTATCCATGTGCGGCGCGTGAAAGCGATTAATAATCGACTTGTTTTTCTTCGCTGTTCGTGAAAACCATTTAGCCTTTTATTTGGTTTTTACATAGTTTTGATTTTAACGCGCAATTAACTTACAGCAGAATTTATTTTTTCAGTTTTAACTGAAAAAGATATCAAAAGCGTCGGCCTTCGTCCTAACCTACTTGCAGGGGATACCCTTGTGGCCCTTTGATCTACTTTAATGTAATTAATTGTAGTTGGGCTGTACTGCTTTAAATCAATGCAAACAAAATAAGCAGTTTTCTAGTTTATCTTCCCGAGAGAGAGAGAGAGAGTGAGTGAAATTTTCTAGTAAATCGGGAAGATAATAATTATAATAAGTAATAAATATTTTCGTAAAGTTGCGGACTACTTATATTTTTTCCGACTTTCCGGAAACAAATTGCACACCAAACCGCTATCTAGAAAAACTCGAGGCAGCTAAAAGGAATTGGAAAAGTAGGTAATATTTTTTCTAAGTTGTGTTGAAACTATTTACCTTTTCCGTAATCCAGAAACGGAGTAAGTTCAAGTTTTCATTAAAAAAAATGTTGAAACAAATAAAATGAAATTTATCATAAAGTAGTTTGCTTTGGTTGAAAATGAGAAAAGGTGCAAGGGTTTAGATTGAGTTTGTATTTTAAAGAAGATGGCGTTATTAAATTTTTTAGTTCCACTTTAAAGCAGTGTTCTTTGTGGCGCAAACAAATGGAAAGCACACAAAAGTGGCGTTAAGATAAAAAAGGTGGTAGATGAAAAGCGACAAAAAACCGTCAAAAAGTCGCCGCAAAAACTATTTTCTCATCACCGAACAACAACGTTAACTTTCCTACCCAACTTTGAGGCTGTTGATTGCGTCTCTGTTCCGAGTTAAAAGAGTCGAATGTCCAATGGACCTAGACGTAAACGATCAACTTTTACAGGCCATTCGTACTTTACGATTCCAGATTAGATGAAGCTTAGAATTAGATTAACCTTAAAATGCCTGATTTATCAAGATGACATTTTTAGGCAAATCGATTTTTCCCCAATTATTGTATAAATTCAAACAGCCACATATTTTATAATAAATTGTCCTTCTTATCTTCCTATTAACTTTTGGAACTTTGCATTTGCTGGATTAAAATTGAAGGTACTCGGGTATTATTTACGGCCAAATTTTTGTTCGAGCAATTCATCATGAAACAAATTAAATATTTATATCTATACATAAACCAGACATATTTTATTATATCGATAAATGCTATCCCAAAAATTTTTTTTATCAAAGCAGAGCAAACAAAATTAATTTTTAATTACCCCTCGCGAATTTCCCCGTCGCGAAAAAATGAAAACCACAATTTTGATAGTTTATTTTACGATATAAACCGAAAAACATCTCGGACAGTTTTCGGAAAGACTAAAAAAGACATGAAAATATTATTTTCTCTCAAATAACTCTTAAAACATAAGAAAAGCACTCGAGCCAACTTAAATGTATCTTTCTTTTTCTTTTAAGTCTGGGTTTACGTATTTTTTCATATTGTTTTTATGGGTTACTAAAAGATTTAATTAATGTAGAAATAATGACGCACTAAAAAAAAACTTTGCTAATTCATTTTTTCTATTGTCTGGCAGCTTCATTACTCTTGCTACATAAAACAGACATTTTTTGCTAAAAATACTGAATATATTTTTGAAATTTGATACGGCCCTGCGGTAAAAGTAATGGAAAAGAGGAACTGCGATTTTGTTTCAAATATAAAAATCGTTGAATGTATAATGTTATTTTCGGTTGGTCGATTTCCACCATTAAAAAATGACAAGCAGCGTGACTGATACGCGCTCATTTTGCGAAAATATAATTTTTGAAATCAATGAGTTCAATAATCTCGACATTGATCTTTGCCATGGTTTCAATACTTCCTTTCATGAAGCGATGACAAAAAAGTTCAAAGCTTGGTTTGAATATAAAAAGCATATCAATTAGTTTCTTCCAGAATTCAAATATGCAGCAATAAAATCCAAATGAGAAAAAGAGAGATATCTGCGAGAGCTCATTAAATGTGGAAGTTGTTCCTATGGCTACCTGTTTCCGGAACTTCTGCTGTTGCCCCAGAACAAGGTTCACAAGCGTCCTTGGAGACAACATTATGCTACATATTGCAATATTGTTGATATTTCAAAGCTTGAAGAGCTTTCGGGTAGTCGACTCTCTTAGTCGGAAGTTTAGTCAGTATCAACCAGCTGTTATTAATGGTATTAATACCCTCTAGTACTTCGGAAAGTGTGTTCAAAAGCTTTCAAAAGCTTAAAAAATAATTTAAATGACATTACACTCCCGGTACTTGAAGAGTGATTTCCCAAATTACTCCGACACTTCGTAGGTATACAATGCTTGATTCAGCGGGACAGTCTAAATTGTTAAAAAAAAGTTAAAATTCAAAGTGATTTGGGATTTTAGTGTCGGGAGGGTTAAAATTACTATAAAAAAAATTACAGATAATCTTGATTTTTCAATTTTTTCGAAAGCAAATCATCAGAAAATCCAAAAGAAAATCTAAGGACATTTTGGAAAATCTGGAGAAATTTTAGGAAATCCGGGAAAATTTAGAGAAATCCAAGGACATGTCCTAAAAGGAAATCTGGTGTACAAAAATTGGGTCTATGGTTTCCTCCTTGTTAGAAGCGTATTACGCAAGTTTGACGCTCTCGTCTTCGGTTTTCCAGAAGACGGACGGTTACGGTCTGATGATTAAGTGCGTTGGCTACTAAGCAGAGAATAAAGAAAATGGAACTACTTTTTAATAATAATTAAGACTATTAATGATTAGGAAATTAGGAAATCTAAGCAAATTCAAGGTTATCTTAGAAAATACAGATAATCCTGCTTTTTCAACTTTTTAAAACTGAAAAGACTCTTGAAACTCACTTTGAGTATTATTATATCCAATTTCTTTTGAATAGCTCCTATAATTATGTCAATGTAGAATAATATTAAACTATGAGAGATCAATCCGGGGGGTCTGGGGGTATGGAATACCCCCCAGGTGCTACAAAAAATATTAAAACATTAAATCTGAGATTTGAACAAATAAGTAAAAGAAGTTGAGATTAGAAATCAATTTTTCTTCAATAATATTTTAGATTGAATTTCAATGATTTAATATTATGGTGTTTTGAGCTTGTCAGAGCAACTACACTGAAGATTTGATTCATCATATTGATACAAATTTTATTTGTATATTTTTGTATTGAAGAAAAATTTTATTTGTAAAAAATAATATTTTTCATCAATAAATTGAAAAAGTATCTATGGTGAGCTGAATAGACAATAGAGAATAATAGGAAACATAGCAAGTTTCACCGCTAGGTCAGGGGTGATATGCCTCCTCTAATTAACACGACTTAATAATATTGAAATTTTGAATCTGCATCCTGCATCTATATGAGTGAGTAAGACTAGAAATCAATCTTTCAGTTCTTTCTCTCAAGTATTGCAAGTTTAAATTTGTAATGCTATTAAATTGTGTTACCTGGGGGGTATTCCATACCCCCCAGACCCCCCGGTCAACCTATGATATACCTCATTCTGTATTGAGCAGGAGAGAATTTTCAGGATTTTCACCGTGATTTGATTCTAAGTCCAACCTAAATAATTGCAGTAGCAAATCGGAATAGAAATTATTGTGAATTTGTAAATAATGTAAATATTTCTTAAAACTATTAATTTTTTATCATAAATACCCCAACTTATATACTTCTTATACTAGATACTGGAAAACATAATATTTTCTACAAACTTGAAACTTTTAAAGTAAATAAAAAATTTTGACTTGAAAACTACGTAGAGCTCGTTAGTGGACTATTAAATTAAGGAAACCATAGGTTTCTGTGAGGTTGGGAGCGTAAAGTTGTAAAAAATGTAACGTAAAGTTGTAAAATGTAATATAAAAAGTCGCCCGTTAGGGGATTTGAACGTGGAATTCCTACAGTATGTAATGGAGTTATGCGTACATACACCGGTACGCGACAACTCGGTACTTTCCAACTCGGCATCGGATGACTCGGCACTGGACAACTCGGCACTGGGAAAACTCGGCACCGGGATAACTCGGCAACGGAACATCTCGGCACCAATTAGAAAACTGTTTTATTGTTACTTAAAAACATAAAAAAAGGATTTTATTTAAGAAATGTATCTACAGAATATATTATTTTGTATCTACATGACATTAGTGAATATCATAATTATTACGCCGGAACGATTATGTCTTTACTTACTGTGACAACTAGTTGAGTTTATTTTAATTTATTTTTTTGTACATCAAAACTGATCCTACACACACGCGTGTGACGGCTATCAATCGAATTGTGAACATTCTCAGGATACCACGGCTGTGCCGTATACTCCTAGTCTAGTGTGTTAACATTGTAGACGTTTTTTAAATGGAATCGTATCCTTTTTGCCGTTTTAGGCCTATCATAGAGAGCAACCGCATTGCCAGTGTATTCTGTGGGTCGCTGCGCCGCGGTAATTGTCCGAGCTAAGTTCGGGTATTTTCCTCACCGAGCGGCCTCTACAACCACATTCAGGATAGGAGCGTTGGCCCTATCGTGTACGCCGGACTTGGGAGTCGCGGGATGCGTGACCCAGCACGTCGCGCTTGCGGATTAAACCGAGACGGCCGCGCTTGGGATTTGTTGTGTGAAGGGGTTGGGGGGAGGGAAAAGGATTTGGATAGGTGGGAGAGTGGGAATAAAATGAAAACGAGGAACTTTAAGTTCATAGAAGGCATAGTTTTCTGACGCCATCGGCTGTACCTGTCGAGTTTATCATGAATTATCCGAATAAGACCGAGTGACCGGATTTTGTGGAAGTTTGGCCGGTTTAGGAAAAAGAGCGCGAAGCGAGCCCCGCACAGTTTCCGCAAACAACACCGAGGTCAGGAGCCGCCATTGAGGCCCTGCCAGAGGCATTTTGGTGTTGAGTACAGACCTTCCTCTTCGCCTGTACTCACTTATCGTGTGTGACCCCCTGAAAAATAAAGAAAATTGCGGGTTAGTGCAGACAAAATTACAATAAATTAACAGCCCCCCCCCTTTCGACACCACCCTGATCGCACTAAGGCAGTGTTTGATTGAAAGGGGGGGGGGAGCTGCAAGATGGCTTTCGGTCTCTTGTATCGCAGAAAGTCCTCGAGCTGGTAGTTACCCAGTTCGCGGACTAACGGATTATCCGAGTGGCCAGAAGCCTCGTAGAGTTTATCCGCCGCATTCCGGATAAACTCTTCGATGGATACCAGTTCGGCATCCTCATGCAGTTTTTTGTTGGAGACGTACCATTGGGCCTTCATGGCGCGTCTCACCTCAACGTTTTTCACTGTCTGGATGCTGTTAATATGGCTGATGGCCGCATAACCCCAGACAGGTCTCACGATGGTTTTGACTAAGGTAAGACCGTTTTTAATGCTGAGTTTGCTTTTACTATTAAGCAAGGGGCCCAATGCGGACATGGCAGCCCTTGCTTTAATAGTTACTTGTTTAATGTGGGACCCCCACCGAAGTCATCTGTCCAGGGTCACCCCCAAGTACTTGGAGGTGTTTGTCCAGGGGATCTTGGTGCCGAACATTTTTAATTGAGTTTGTGGTAATCGCGACAGCTTTCTGGAAAAATAAGTGGCCGAACTCTGACTGGGGTTTACCCCGATGCGCCAAGTGCTGCACCAACTCTCCATCTCATCCAAGGCTGCCTGTAGTTTGTCGATTATTGATTCGTTTCTGAGTGAGCTCACATAGTATGCGGTGTCGTCCGCATACAACATGAGCTGCAGTTGCGGAATTCGTTCAGGCGGTTTGGGTATATCCCTGGCATAGTAGATATAGAGTATCGGGGCCAGGACTGACCCTTGCGGAATCCTGCTAAGATGACTCTGAAAGTTGAGTACGTCCCCCCCAACTTTACCCTGAATGTTCGTCCCGATAGGTAGGACGCTATCAACCTGATTAGTGCTAAGTCGATGCCGCCCATGATAAGTTTGTGGATCAAACCTCTATGCCAGACCTTAAAGAAGGGTTTGGTGACATCGAGGAACATTGCTCCCGTTGCACGGCTTTTATTCCAATGCAGCGTGACGTGTTCCACAATCCTTAGCACTTTTTGCGTCGTAGAGTGTCCGGTGCGGAAGCCGAACTGCTCATTTGGAATAGAGTGATTTTTCGCCATAGAGTGATTGAATCCAGTAAGAATTATTTTTTCCAACAGTTTGCCAAGAGCAGGAAGCAGACTGATAGGCCTGTACGAGACAGGGAGTCTCGGATTATGCCCAGGTTTGCGGATCATTATGACATTGGCCATTTTCCAACGACATGGAAAATGCTCGAGGTGCAGCACAGCATTCAAGATGCATGTGACTACTGCTATTGCCGCCCTAGGCAGTTCCGCGATTGCCCTGTTCGTAATATTATCGGGACCGGGAGCTTTCTTCTTCTTGAGAAGTTTGATTTGTTGAGCCACCTCCTGAAGGGAGGTTTCTTCAATATGCTCTTCGATTGGATTTCTCCCGGCTATCACTAGACTATAATACGAGAGAATCAGAGTACACGTACTGTTAACAGAAAACCTGTCACTTGCAATTTCTATGTACTCTCATGTTAAATAGGTGGACAATTTCGAATTTTAAATACCGTTTATTAGAAAACTAAAAGATAGTCCACAACATCGTAATTCTATATAAAATTCTTAAAAAATTGTCGTCTATAGGAAAAAGCTCCATTTTTGGGGTTAATTAACTGACAGTTAATTTTCCCTTTATTTACCAATCGTAAAAAAAGGTCTTATAAATAAGGTGATAATTTTTATAAAATATAAAACCAGTACATGAAGAACGGAGGACTTTAGGTTTTCATCTTTTTTTTGATACAACAGGAACAGGACAATAGATACACTAGAACAATAATTACATCAGTAAATTTTTGTGTCCTGGTTAACTGTCTTGACTAACCAGGACAAATGTTCCAAAACCAGTACTGTCCTGGGAAAACCAGTACGAATGGTCACCTTACTTATAAATCTTAATAATCCAATCTTTTGGTGCCGAGTCACCTGTGCCGAGTTGTCTCGGTGCCGAGTTGCCAAGTGCCGAGTTGTCCGTATCCCACACCAAATAGCCACCGAGGACGAACTGATATGTATGTAGTAATCCATCTTATTTAAATATATGCATGATTTTAAGAACAATATGCACCATTTAACTTGAGGTAAAACAGTTACAAATGATATTAAACTGCTAATCCTGCTAAAAAGTGCTAAAAAGTAAAAGAACTTACTGAAATTCGACGAGACACGAAAACACATCTCACACTTACGAAGTTCACATCAAAATTTCGAAAATCGCGCCATTGCGTTTACAAAACTAAAACTCCAAATCCCCCCCAATCAGACTCTCAAGCAGGGGCGCACTCAGCAACAAAACAAATTCAAAAATTTGTTACAATTTTTATCAATAAAATGAAAAATTTTTTATGGTGAGCTGAATAGACTATATAAAATAACTAGCTGGAAAGCCACGATGGATCCTTTTTTCAGCGGTAAAATATTTAAACATTTAATTTTGTTTCCCGCTACTGGGGGATTCCCCGTTTTTCCTGATTTTCCTGGAAAAATTTGAAAAATTAGAAATTTCCTATCTTCTTCATGTACCTATTCTAAAAGAGTGAAAATCCTGCGTTATGTACTGGAGGGTGTTCCACACCCCCCAGACCCCCCGGTTTGAAATTTTGTCTGTATTATTTTTATATTATTTTTATAATTTATAAATGAGTAGTAAGGGAATTGAAGAAATAATATGCTTTCCAAGTTTTAATTCTTTCTAGCCAAAAGTTACATTTCCCCCATTTTTACTTACAAATTCAAATTTCCCCGTTAGTCCTAATCTTAGTTAGTTTAGTATATTTTTCGGTTGGTAAAATTGTAAACCGGGGGGTCTGGGGGGTGTGGAACACCCTCCAGTACATATCGCACGATTTCTACTCTCTTAGAATACTTGGAGAAGATAGAGAATTTGTAATTTTTTAAGTTTTGCCAGGAAAAATCGGGAAATTTGAATTTTTAAACAAAAGTGAGGGAAATCAGAGTGTTTTTTTTCCAACAAATGACACTCTGTAGCAGGAGCAGCAGCGTGCTGGGATTGTATATATCAGGATATTTAACCATAGGAACTTTCATCGGTAGGTATGGGGTGATGTCCCCCCCCCCCTGCAGGCAGCATGATTTCATAATATTGAAATATTAAATCTGCATCTATTGAGTAAGACTAGAAAGCAATATTTCAGTTCTTTCTTAAATATTGCAGGTTTAAGTTTTTAGTGCTATTAAATTTTCTTACCTGGGGGATATTCCATACCCCCCAGACCCCCCGGTCAAGAATCCTATTTGTATGTGTGTCTATCTGTGAATAACCAGTTGTTATTAAGAGGTTAGGCTACTTTCATAGGGTGAAAAATGAGCCTTCTTTACAATTTTGTTTTACACTACCAATACGCTAGTTGGACAACTATGGTGCCGCAGCCTAGGCGGTGATTTTTTGCATAAATTAGGTGAGAATCTGGCCATAATTGACCAGAAGATGGCGCGGCGTACGCTTTTTTGGGATATCCAACTAGCGTATAAAGCTACAAATGACAGTAATGAGGTTTGAACAGCTTATTCTACACATCTCAAGGTATACAAACATATTTTTATTTTGATTTAATATACTGTGGTGGAACGTCGGAATTATCCAACTTCCTTCTCCAAACTTTAAATTGTTTTGCCGACTAGCTCAGAAAATCTCAGATTCAATGTTAAAAAAAAAAACAATTTTAAATTTCAACTCGATCCAATTTTCAAATAAATCTTACAATCAAAAATGGCACGACAAACGAGTGTCCGCTTATCGATGCAGGTGCCTGCCGTGTTCACAAAACCACCGAGACTTTAAATTTCCAATCCTCTAATTTTCTCATCAATAAAAATTATTTTAATAACGGATCCAAATTTAATTTGAACATCCAAATCCAGCTTTGCATCAAAAACATCCAAATTCGTCCAATTTTCAGACGATAATTTTAAAAACAAAAATAATCAAATATTACTCACGCAATTTTAATTTAGGAGACAAAAATGCCCCTTCTACCACAAAAATTCAAAAATTATTTACAAAATTAAATAGAATCATAAAATTGTACAAAATTTTCGCAGTTAAATAAAAAAAAATATAAAATTAAAGTTTGAAACACTACAATACACAATGGCAGCATGGTAACAGATAAGACGAAATTGTCTTTTATTTTGGGAAGTCCGCGGCAAGCAGTAGAACTCAAGCAATTTTCATCCGATCAACTTGGAATTTAAACTGTAACTTCTCAGATAGATTTTCTAGAGAAGTACACACGATTATTACGATTGATTAACAATTTTTTATTTTATAAACACATTAAGATCGATTTATGACATTACACTCCCGGTACTTGAAGAGTGATTTCCCAAAATTACTTCTAAACTTATCAATTTGATTCAGAGGGACAGTTTAAATTGTTCAAGTCTCAAAGGGAAAATGTAAAATTAGCAAATTGTGTACCGGACGTAAGTAAAAGAAATATAAACCATAAATTAGGAAAAAACTGAACCAATACCCACAGCAGCTGTAAAAGCCGCTGAAAGTTAGCAATCTAGTAATTTAAGTGCAATTTTAGGATTTGGTATTATTTCTTGCCTATCAGTTAAAATAAAAGTAAAAAAAATCTCCAAGATCTCTCATTAGTTGGTTAGTAATTAAAATTGTTGTCGTATAATTTTACCCAATTATTTTCGAATACGGTAGAGTGTTTTTTACTTCATGAACGAATTAATTATTTATAGTAAACAGCAAACCGCGTTAAAAATGACTTGAAACAACTCAACAAAAAGTTAGTTTTGTTGTAAAATTTATAAGTTTATTAAGAACCTGTTGATGGAAGTTAACCGTAGCATTGTGTTGATATCGATAAAGAAATATGAAAGTCATCAAACTTTTACCAAGAAAGTGGGTTATTGTTTTTAGTAACGCACTTTTGGTATAAATACGCCAAAGCTCTCAACCGAATTTTCTAAAATTTCATAAACCAGACTGCACTTTTATTTTTATTATTTTTGATTTAATCTGCCAACGTGTAATTTCAAGTTCAAACAAACAATAAAGGAAGCTTTACGTGCTGTTTGCTATATTTAGCTTTGCACATTACATTAAAGTAAAACCACAACACCGCAGTTAAACTTCGTACAAATTTACCTAAATTGGACTTTTTAACACGAAAAAAAATTCATTAAATAAATTTTGGTACAAAGGAGCCAGCTTTAAGTCGCAATGCGCATTCACATTCCCAAGTAACTGCTGGATAGCCAAGGGACCAGTATAGACCCTGATACCTTTTTTTTCCACCTGATCACCAAGATTAGAATATCGAGATTTTTTCAACTCTAAGGTTGAAAATTTTTTCGAGGGTTGAGCAAAAATAATTATTAAACTGATTGCATGACAAAGTACCAATATAGCTACTTCAATTTAACTTCGCAGCCCTCCTGTCTGTAAATAAAATGAAGAATTGGTTTCTTCAATTTTCAATTTTCTAAATTACAAAATTTGCATGTGAAAGTTTAGTTAAAACTTTAATAAATTCGTTATTTGAAAAATAATTTAACTATGGGATGTTAAGCTTAATTTATCGCCGAGCTTAAAGCTTCAAGTAGTTTTCACTAGAAAAATGGATTTTATCAAAAATTTTTAATCGAAAGCAACTTTTCTCATCTATTGCGAAATAAATTGCAGTGGCTAATGTAAATGAAAAATTTCAATTTATTTAAAATCGATAATCATTCAATCTGGGTGAAAATGAAAGGTCGGTCGACACGCTTTTAGCATAAGCTTTTGAAAGCCCTTGAAACTCCCAGACACTCAATAATCTTTTCTCTGATAATCCTACACGATCACCTGAAACTGTTACAATCACTCACACCTTTTTAGATCTATCTTGATCTTGTGCCACTAGAACTCAAGTGCACAAAATGTGCTTAACAAGAAAACCAATAAAAATCCGACTTAGAAAAATCTTAATAAAGTTTCAAATTTATATCCGCAAAAAATAAAAAAAAAATAAAAAAAAAGTATAAAGACTTTCGAGAGATTCTAAAAGTTTCTACTTGACAAATTTACATAGGTAGGTAGGAAGATGCTTCAGGAATAAAAATTTTAAGAACCACGAAACTTTCAAATTGATCAATAACATAATATTTTTTAAATTTCATTTATCTAGTCGAGTGCATCAAAATATTCCGAAAGTTTATAGTTTTAGTAAATTTTTAAAGTTTTATTGCAAGTTCTACTAGAGAAGATTTTCTTTCGAACTTTTACCTACGCCAGATAAACCAGATTAACTCTAAGTAAAACGCTTTTCCTACAAAAGTTATGTTGGCAGCATGAAATAAAAAATTATCTCCGTACTGAGATTTGAATCTCCGATATTCATATTATTCAAGTGCAGTTAAGCGTTGCAGTTGCTGAAAATCCATCGATTGAAATTTAAAATTTTCTTTTTGCGTTAAAAAGTCTTTAGTTCTGTCTAGAGAGCTTTTTTTTAAATTGAGCAGTTAAAAACATACTATAGAATGACATTTGAAAGAAAACGCAGAGAGAGCATAAAAAGCAATTGATTTAACATAAATCTCAAAGTGTGTGCTGCCGATTAAAACTTTTATCCTGCAATGTATTGGACATGAGCACGAATCCTTTGGATTCGACGTCCATCCGATTTTAATCCATCAGATATCAAGCCCTAGAGCTTTTCAAACAATTTAATGCATAGGAAGATATTCCAAACAGATCTCAATAAATTAAATTTGTTCATAGTAATTTTGAAATTTTTGAGTTTCTAAATTTTTAGCGTCCAAACTGCTTGGATGCTACCGTTATTGAGCTTAATTTACGGGTAAATAAGCCGCTTAACATTCAAGCGGGCTTTAAAGTTCCCGAATATATAGCGTAGTAGTCAACCGGGTTAGCCTAATAAGCTACAAACTAGCTAATAAGTCAATTAGCGGGAAATTAACCAAACTAGATACTTCTATCGGTAAAATATGTTAAAGTAGCTTATAGAAGTTTTAGAAGTCGGCTATGTTCTATTAACATCCAATATGTGACTTTCGATATTTGTGAACCTTCCTGCTGCATTACTTGCAAGAATAAACGTCTAAGAAAGCGTTAACTAATGCAATTAGATACAAAGCGCTTAAAGCAATCACGTAGCACCGAAATAGGTGCGGAACTTCCGAATATGTCACAGTAATTAGCGGTAAATTTATCTATAGCAGCTAAGCAGCTTTATTATTTGACCCTGCTGCTTGGTAAGCTATGTACGTACATAAAATGAGCGACAAAACATTCAAATACATTTACAAGCAGAGTGTGTTTTGTTGACGTCCAACTTCTCTGAGCTGCATTGCATGCAAGAATAAATGTCTAAGAAAGCGTTAACTAATGAAATCAGGCACAAAGCGCTTGAAACAATTAGCGGCAAATTTATCTGTACTAGCTACTTTTTAACGGATCGTGAAAGCTCTATAATTTGATTCTGCTTCTTGGTAAGCTACATAAAGCATTTATTGGATAGCGCTCAAACAAGATCTTTGCGCTGCTAGTAATCTACAACAATTGTTTTAAAGCAAAACTATCAAACAACAGCCGATCGCTCCATAAGGTCGAGAAACAAAAGTTATCGTTAGCTAAAAGCTAACTCGTGATCTGCTAACTCGGCGCCAAATCAAGTTGGCGTCAAATGACTTGGCGTGGGCTAATTCAACGCTACAAAAATTTTGAAACTTAAAAAAGACTTATCCTAGCATCGAGAAGCGCCATTGTTCTTGTGTTGAGTTGGAGCACCAAGTTAGCTTATTTGTAAGCAATTGTAAAAACCAATTGTTTATTTCTTCTAACCACGCTATTAGTCATCTGACTAGTGTATCGTCCTTATATGTGTGTCTCTCTTTCTCTCTCTTCAGTATTTTCTGTCCATTACAGGACAATCAGCCTCTTTCTCTGAGAGAAAGGTTTTAGCATTCAGACCCTATGGTTGCTTAATTCGGATTGGGGAATGCCTCTAACCCTGTTTTTAATAGTCGATAGCGGCAATCATCAACCCAGGGGACATCCGGCTTTACGTGCCCTCCGAAGCACGGAGACGGTCATATCAAAGTTTTAGACTCTGCCCGGATTCAAACTGAGTATACCTTAGAGTCAGCAGTTGTTCGGCTAACCTACTAAGCTAATGACCGTCTATAACGAATTTGTGTACTTCAAGGCATTGCTTTTTATATCAACCGACCTTTTTCCATTTCTTTATTTTATGCTTCTTCTAGGACTCCTGATAAATCAATGTAATTTTTTCTAAATTTATGATTTTGCTTTGGAATCAATAGAAAAATGTGATTAAACGACAAAGGTCGCTTGGGTTGAAACTGTTCTATAGGCCGAAATAGCCAATTAAGTTTGGAAGCCCAAATACTAAAAGTTTCAGAACGACGTCTTTTTTATTTTGTTACAATTACTAATTATTACCAGACTAATCATTAAAATTCAATTTCCCTGCGCGTCTATAAGCAGGGAAGTGTTGTTTTGGTGACGATTTTTTTATTTTAATTATTCTATTGTTTATTATTATTATATATATTATTAAGATGCTGTAGGACTCCGACCTTCCCATCTTTCTGCATTTGTACTACCGCGACATATAGATACATTTGCTCTTAAAGAGCGGAAGGTTTCGATTTAATAAAGTATATCACGTCTGGGGGGTATGGAATATCCTCCAGTACACCAGTGATTGTGTTAAAAAAAGTGTTATTTAACTTCTAAACTAAGGAGATCAACAGCACATTTTGGTTTTTAAACACAATCACTGATGTACTGGAGGGTATTCCATACCCCCCAGACCCCCCGGTTTGAAACACCTAGCCATATGTATGTAGCATTTGCTTGATTTTGATTTGATTGATGATACAATTGATTAACTTGTTTTAATAAAAGTGTTTTTTGACTTATAAACTAAGGAGCTCTACAGCACATTTTTGTTTTAAACACAATCACTGTTGTACTGGAGGGTATTCAATACCCCCCAGACCCCCCGGTTTGAAACACCTAGCCTTATGTATGTGTTATTTGATTGATCTTATTAAATATAGAAACCTTTCAATTTTTCAGAACAAATATATTGCTATGGTCTCGCTTATACATTTTTTGGGTTGTTAGACTGCATAAAAGTGTTTTAAATACGTGTACGGGCTTTAGTATAACGATATTAAGTTGCCATACTTAGTCGTAACTTGCTTTTTGCTTGTGAGTGGAACTTCGTCTAGAATTCACTTGTTTATTACATAAAATAATTGAATACAAATTAATAAAATAATATTAATGGAAAGCCGACGTAATACATGTAATCTCTGTGAAATGGCTGTAGGAGCTCTTGTTTATGTCCTGCATAACAAGTCTCTTGGTAACTTGTATTGCCAAGGCATCATTCCTGCGTGTGTGCACTCTCGTCGTTATCTAGATTTAGATCAGTAAATATATGTTGTGCACAATGCTGTCGCAACCGCTACATACGTAATTTATAATTAATTACAATAATTATTATTTGAATAAGGTAATTATTTAGTAATTAAATGTCATATAAAAAGTCCGGCCGTTAGGAGTATCAAAATCGCAACTCCTAGAGTCCCTAGGACTTTATTCGTGTTATCTGCTGTAGATCTGGCCGCTACAGATCCACAGATCTGTAATTTTTTAATTTTAACTTTAATTTTTGCATTCCACAGACTTAACAAAGACCTCACTACTACTACAGACCTTCCCATCTTTCTTCATTTGTACTAACGCGACATATAGATGCAAGTCGATTATGAATCATGCACACCCTTTCTTCGACTTTGAAACCGGGGGTCTGGGGGGTATAGAATACCCTCCAGTAAACCAATGATTGTGTTGAAAAAGAAGTGTTATTTGATTTATGATTTGACTTATAAACTAAGGAGCTCAACAGCCCATTTTCGTATTTAAAAACAATCACTGATGTACTGGAGGGTATTCCATACCCCCCAGACCCCCCGGTTTGAAACACGTAGCTTTATGATAATTGATTTTATTCCAGTACTTAAGTTCATCTTTTCCCATATGTACTACCGCGACTTATGATCGATGCCTTACTATTAAAGAGTGAAAGGTATCTATTTAATGGAATCGATTCAAAATCGTACAAATATTATGTTCGGTTTTCAAACCGGGGGGTCTGGGGGGTATGGAATACCCTCCAGTACACCAGTGATTGTGTTGAAAAAAAGAAGTTATTTGATTTATGATTTAACTTATAAACTAAGGAGCTCAACAGCCCATTTTCGTATTTAAAAACAATCACTGATGTACTGGAGGGTATTCCATACCCCCCAGACCCCTCGGTTTGAAACACGTAGCTTTATGTTGATTGATTTTATTCCAGTACATAAGTTCATCTTTCCTCATGTGTGCTACCGCGACATATGGATGTATTACTATTAAAGAGCCAAAGGTATCTATTTAATGGAATCGATTCCAAATCGCAAAAACACTAACTTCGGTTTTCAAACCGGAGGGTCTGGGGGGTTACATCAGTAACTGTATTCAAAAGGAGCTGGGAGGCAAACGCTGGTATATAAATTAATATCATATAATTGTTATTATTTTTGACAATTCAATTTGAAAAAGTAGATTTTACAGTTCGAGAATTTATAATATTTTTCGCATTATCGTCTCCCTGATACGAGTATAACTAAAATTGTTTACCTAACTTAACTTAAATTGAATTATGAACATAATTAATCTAAACCTAGCCCGTGGGGCAAGCGCCTGACCCTTTTGGTGTACATCTATATCTCTGGTATATCCTCATATGAGTATAAATCCCTTGGTTTAATTTACTCTAAAGATAACTTAAGCTAACTTAACAACCTGCATGACTGCAACCAAGATTACAAAAAGGGTTTTAAAGATAGAATGCCCCGGTGGTTTTTGACATTGCTTACCGAGGGAGGACACCAGGGATCTCCACTTAAGCATCAGACCGTAACCGTTTCTCTCCACAGCTACTTTTAAATACAATGTATTGTTTAGGACCCCCCCCCCGAAAGATATTATCAATACAAGCAACAATAGACTTTCTTACTCTAGTGCACATGTAACGCTTTGTCATCAAAGGTATTCACTACATTTGTCGCCCGAGAAGGGACACTTTTCCTTTCTAAATCAATTCAACTTCTTTTAAATCATATTATTTGAATATAACTAGCAACTAGAAAAAATTTTCTTTCAAAAAGCCGATAAGAGCCAGTGTACATAACTAATTAACTGCAACCAGATCAAACAGAAAAACATTATAATTTTTGCCTGACCTGACCCAAAAAAAAATAGCAAATAATTTGTTGGGCCGTTAAATATGCCAAACTCGTAAGCCGTTAAATTACAAGTAACAAATCAATCATTTGTCAAGTAAGTTGTCAAGTACCCAGAGTATCCTAAATACCTAATTCGTCAAGATTGCCATATATGTAGGTAGATCACCAATAAAAATGTAACACCGTCTGCTTATCGAAGAAGACTTGGAACGATGAAAGCGGTGCAAGAAGTCGCAAAATTTTTAAACAAAGCACATATTAGCTGGCAAATAAGGCACGTAATAAACCAATAATCCACGACCCAATAAGCCGAAAATTCAGTCACGTAGTAGCAAAACAAACCACAAAGTACCAATACCCCCACAAGCATAGAAATTAAATAGGCGCTTAACTATAAAACAGCCTGTCCCAAGAACCAAACCAAAAATGTGTTACTTTTTTATAAACATTTAAATCTAATTACGTCACGGCATGTCTTCACAAGCTCTAATTTAAGCAACAGCGAATTTCCTAATGCTGACTGGTTAGGAAATGAAAGATTACATTTCACAGTTTGTGTGCTCTTGAAACGCAGGATATTTTTTGCTGACTGCTAATTAGCACAAATTTGTTTCAAACTCAAACTTCGTTTTATTATATTATTATGAAAATTATAGGAAGTTAACTTTTGGCTGTATCTAAACCAATTTTACCGTCGACTTATTTTTGCTTTACTTGTTTATTTGTCAAACATGTAAAACTGACTGCTGTAAATTTTAATGTAAATTTAAATTTACGTTTAAAACATAAAAGACAAACACAATAATGGTGTTAGCTTTACTACACCTACAATAAGATTGTAACAATGCATACTGGGTGATAAACATTTGCAAGGTTTAGAAAAGCAAATAATTATTGTGTGCAGCAAACTATACTTTAATATTAGTGTCGGTTAAGGGTTAATAACTGGCCAATTCACCGGAAAAGATTCGAGCGGCCGTTGATCATTTAAAAGTGAAACTTTTTGAAAATTGGTTTTTGACTAAAGATAAAATGTTAATACAAATCAGCGTAGTTAGGGTTGGTGCAATTTCCGCAGCGTTATAAAACCGATATTTAAATTTAACCCACGCACGAGTAACACTAACCGGCAGAAGCCACGCACAGACAAAATTTAACCCAAAGGTAATATTGCAGATGAATAAAAATTCTGCTATGCGTTATCCCACGAGAAGTGAGAAAAAGATATTGTAAAATATTTTTTGTTTTATCAAGACTTATAAATGGATATTTAAAGAGGGAGGTCGCTCCAAACTTCTAAACGATTATATAATTTCGATTAAGAACTTTATCAACAACTTTCTATATAAAATAACCGAGTTAATAGTAAAGCAATTATAAAAATTGAAAGTGTTTAAGTTTTCGACTCCTTTTATCCAGTCGAATTGAAAATTTAATAGCGATTACCAGTGCTTTCATAATTGCAAAGGTACAAAATGCCCCAATACTAAAGGAAACGATTAGTAAAATATATTTCTTCTACTAGATGCATTAATGGATACTTGAAACCTTGTTTCCAACGTCAAACCGGAATCAATCAATTTTAGGCTTGGATCTCAGAAGTCCACTTGTTGGGAGAACAAAGATCGCCAACTTTTCACTTATAATTATGCTGATGAGTAGCACGCGTACGATTAGTGAGTAGGTTAATTATTTAAAATTGGGATCGAGTTGATTAGTTTGTATCCCGTTACCGGCCATAGTAGTGCATCTGGCGAGTTAGGAAATAAAATCGCAGTTTCTAGGCAGAGTCGGATCCGCATCCAGCGCTAAAGTTCAGAAGGCGCCGAAATTGTGCGTTTTTTATTTAATTTTCTATAAAAATCAATAACTGAAAACGATTATATTAGCTTTTAAATTTCTTCTGGTAAGCTAGAAAGATGAAAAGTTAATATTTGTAACAAGAAAGTTGATTTGGGAGAGGATTTGTCGTAGCCGGTAAATTGACCCCCAGCAATTTGTTCCCCGGTAATTTTATCTTCAGGTAATTTGGTCCCCGGTTTTTACTCCGATAATTTCAACTCCAATTTATTTATATTATTTCACTGCATTTGTTACGTAAGGACGATTTTTGTAATTTTTGAACCCCTCCCCCCCTTCATCTAAGGGCACGTAAGATTTTGGCAACCCTCATCCCCAGTCACATCTTATGTAAGGATTATTAAACAAAAATAATGTTGAGCCCCCCTTTCCTCCGCTTATATAAAATATGATTAACAATAACAATAATCCCTTAATATCCAGGTAAAAAACTGATTTAATTTAAAAAAAGTATTTTACGAAACTTACATAAAGAATACGTCAGACCCTCTCTTTCCCCACGCAAAAGTCCGTAAGATTTTTGATACCTTCCCCCCCTACTCCCAAACCCTTACGTAATTAATAGACGGCCCCTAACAAATTACTTAAAAAACATTTATATTTAAATTAATTTATTAAATTATATTATTTTACAAAACTGATATTATTGTCTGTAAAAAAGAGATAACCGCGCGAAGATATGCATCGCGGTTATGTAGGTTTGTGTTCGGACACCGTCATTTCGGCGATTCCAGTTCGGCATCGTCATTTCGGCGATTCTGATTCGGCGACAGTCAATTCGGCGACCCGATATTCGGCTATATCAGTTTCGGCGATTCTCATTCGGCGACAGAAAATTCGACTACGTCGATTCGGCGACAGAAAATTTATTTAAGTGTTAAAATATTAAAAAAATTGATTTTTTATTTTTATCATACCTAATACATAATTGCTTGAAAAGTATGTATAATTATGATACCTGTGATGTATATGAAAATAAATATTTAATTTAAAAATTAAAAATAAATTTTTTTAACATTCTTAATAAATTTTAATACTTAAATAAATTTTCCGTCGCCGAATCGACGTAGTCGAATTTTCTATCGCCGAAATGCCAGTGCCGAATTGGAATTGCCGAAAGTTGCATAGCCGAATTTTGGGTCGCCGAATTGACCGTCGCCGAATATACGTTGCCGAATCGCTTTCGCCGAACTGCGGTCGCCGAAACGACGTGTACCGGTTTGTGTTAGTTTATGATTTTTCTTTAGCAAAATTGGTCGTAAAAAAAATATCCGCGCAAAGATATGCATCGGCTATGTATATTTTCTAGTGGTTTTAATTTTTTATAAGAATATATTCGGGTTATTCGGTTATCAACGTATCGAGATATTTACCATCGAGTTAATTAACAAAGGATGCACTGGAGGGCGTTCCACGCCCCCCAGACCCCCCGGATTTGCACCTTCGATTTATGATATTAAGGAGAATTCTACGTAAACGCCCAAAATGTTCCAATTCTAAAAACTCTTAGAAAATAAGAAATACGGGAATAATCTTAGATTGCACTGGAGGGCATTTCATGCCCCACATTTTTAAAAATACCCCACCCAAGTAGCATTTGGATGCTAAAATATAGCTAAATAGCAGCTAATTAGCTATATTTGGCAGCACAACCGCTGCGGCAGCCAGCAAAATAGCGTTTAAATTGCATCATTATTGTAGCAATATTGCTAAAATGACTCACTATTGTTATAATAGCTATCTATTTAACACCAATTTGCTTGCTGGCAGACAGCTATTAGTGCTATTTTTAGCACCAAGCAAATTTAAAGCTAATTGGCCAACAGTAATCAATTTAGAAAAATAGCTGCAAGTTAGCTATTTATTAGCTCTTCAAAAAACTCTTATAGGATACAGGGGTGTCACCATTTTTTTTCAGTAACCATTTATTTCTACAAAAGAAAAAAAATTTCTATTTGCACCATTGCTTAATAGAATTTTTTGTAACTTTTTGATGAAACCTGGGATGCCCTTGCTACCCTTCCGGGAGAGTTAGGGTATACCCTAACTCAATTATAAGTAAATAAATATTTATATTAATTTTTCAAATGTATAAAAAGCGCTTACGTCAATAGGTACATAAAATACGCAATGGGGGGTTAAACCCCCCCCCCTTTGGGGGGAATTTGTCCTGGGCCTACAGTCACCGGAATATACGTCACAATGTAAAATAAGAGAGGTGGCAACCTGCAAGCCAAAAAAGGTGGTTACCTGCATTTTTACACCACTTTATTTAGCAAACACCCTGTTATTGTGTCCGTGTGCACCACAATTACATTAAAAGCGACAACGATTCGTTTGACATCGATGTCCGTCGAAATTTAAGGGATAGCACTGCAATTTTCAATAGCTATTTAACGTCTTATTAGCTTGCAGTCAGCAAGCAATTTTCGATAGCTATTTAGCGTCTTATTAGCGCATCGTTGCAGCAAGCAATTTTCAATAGCTATTTAGCGGCTTATTAGCGCATCATTGCACATAATCTGCACCCGGTTTTGAAATAGCTTGATCCGGCACTGTTTCTAGGTCTTTCTAGCTTGCTAAACTTGATTTAACAAAATTAATTGATCTAATTCTAAGTCTGATCTAATTTGATTTGAATAGGATAAATGTAACCACTCTGTAAAGTAGTTGGTTTTGTAAAAAGCAATAATTGGTTTACATCCATCAATGCACATTTTCCAAGGTAACATAATGAAGTCTATGTCATCGCTCGCTTTCCCATCGAAAATCGGTTTAATGAAATGCTCGTTTGTACATTGATGCCCTTCTAGTAAGTTTTTCAAGTATTTTTCTGCAAATTGTGAAGTTCTTACTGATGCAATTTTCCAATCTCTTTGTGGTCGCCTAAAGCGCATGTTGTGCGGAAAAAGGAAAGCTGCATCTCAACGATATTGTTGTTAATTTATGAGCTTAATTTGAAAATATCACATTTCCAAGTACTTCAAAGAAAATAAAAAGCGATCTTGAACTTAACAGCTTCATAATAGGATTAACGCCACTTCATCTGTAGGTAAAGGAAGTGCTAATTACAAAAATTAGTATTGTTTTTTAAAGACCGCTTTACCTTCATGCTTCTATATTTACCGGCCACATTGCTCTAATTAGTCAATTAAGTAAATTGAATTTTAAATAAAGCGCAAGATAAAATTAATAAGAACAAAGATTTCATTATACCGCAGTACATGTACAATGCAGTTTTGCCATTATTTTTAAACGTTTAATTAAATGAAAATAAATTAAAATGCTTTTATACGTAGTAAATTGAAAGCTAACAAACGACTTGACTCGAATACATTTTTAAACCGCTCCTTACAACACCGGAGCATCATTTCAATCCTCTTCTGAATTGAATAATCATAAAGTTTGTGTTGACAAAAAAAATTGATTTTAAACCAGCTGTCGTACCTGGTTAAAACTTCCATAAAAGTCCAAAAAATTACAAGTGATATTTCACTCTAGAATGCAAGGTGTTACTACCTTTAACGCTGCAGTCCTTTCATTCAACTACAAGGTAGACCTTTTTTGTAATTTAAACAGGAACACCCTGTGTACATTTACGTTTTTATTGGCATATTTTCGTAGCTTGTGAGCTTTTTAGGTTTTATATTTTCAATTAACAATTTTTCCCGAAATCAATTATTGAGGTTGAATTTTGTAAAAGCTTATTACGCTGGTCGCGTACAAAGCTCCTGAATTTTTAACATCGGCTTCATAACAAAGAGTTTCGGTAAATAACAACAGCAACTTTATGTAATTAGTTTGTTGTCTTAAAAATATTGGAAATTTCGTATCCATCTTATCGCATTTCGATTTTTCTCTCAAATTTTTTTGTTTTATAAAAATAACGAAAAGCTCGTCTGCGAAACCGCAAAAAGTTGTTGAACGTGATGTGATGGAAATTAACACCCATTTTCTTTCCTTGGTTTTTAATGCAACATTGTTAATTTTTGTGACAACTTGACGTTTCATAATTTCGAGTTTGCATTCATGAAAATAAAAAAAAAGATTATAACGTAGCTTAGGTGGGTAGGTTACATTCGAAATAAAAATGTTTGATGTTAGTCACGCATGTATTAAATAGAATCAAGTAAATGTGAAAACCATGAACATCACTTCTGACTGAAAGCTTTTTAATTTTACTCTTTTTCAATTCAACACACCACCCTTGTCTTAAATTATATTTCACCTTTCGATACTCTGACACTTAACTTAATTGTTCTTTTTTTATTTTAGTGCGCATTGCTGAAAGAAGGTGTTATAGGTGAGTAATTAAATTTTTTTTCTTTTGAATTAAATATTTCTGTTACAAAGTTGCAAATAAATAAACCTACGTTGAAATATAAAGCCAGAAGCTTCAGCGTAGGGTGCGATATTGTATACTTCACCTAGGGGTTCCAGTCGGTCTTAGTCATCTGGCTTTGTTTAATTTTAGCTCAAAGAGAATAGCTTCACTTTTCAAAAGCAAGCTTTGAAATTTGCAGACCACTATGCATTTTTGTCTTATTTATCAGTTCATAGTTAACTTTGACATTTAAAGCATAATGTCAAGAGGTTAGCATAGAATGCATAAAAAAACGTTATTGGCTTCCAGTTAATTTTTGAAAATATTATTTTTACTAATTAAAAGCTAATCACCCAATAAATAGGTAAGCCTAGGTAATACCTGTGCAAAGACCGTCGGATTAAAAACCTGTGTTCTCCACTGATCACTTTGATTAACACTTTTTTTTATTATTCTATAAATCAGGATTAAATAACGAAACGATACCAAAAATAAACTTATTTTTATAAAATTATTTTTTAATTGCTCATTAATATACGTCCCCGGGCTTTCATTGTCTATTAAACATTACATAATTAAATTGATTGAATTTTATTTACATAATGCATAATTATCGAGAATTTATTTTGTTTTTTTTATTTTTAGATTGCCTTTATGAAAGACTAGCTTTCGTACCCGGCTTCGCACTTGTAGTGTTTTAATTGGAAATTGCAAATTCTGCATTATCAAATCTCTTTATTCTTAATTTTCAACCAGTCCTGCTGAGCTGAAAGATATTTGAAAGATATTAAATTTGAATTTATTGAAATACAAAGTGTATTCAGCTTGATATATTGCGTTTTTGCGTTTATGCCTGTTGGCGTATTCAAGCATTTATTTTTGGCCCAAATTGAACAAATGGAACCACGGTGAAATATGATTTTTTGTTTCATAAAAGTTTATAATTTCAATAAGCAATTGTATGTATAACAACAATGCCTCGGGAATTTGAAAATACAAGTATACTCGGTAACAAAATAAAAATTACCTCAAGATAATTTTTGAAAAGTTTCCCGAGTAAAATATGTTTTTCTAAAGAACTACAAAGCTCAAGATATTTAATTTTAAACTACATTAAAATTTAAGCTATCTGAACAGGATAAACCCAATTTCCAAAGTAGAAATGAAATAAATTATCCAAGAAATTCGCCGAATTCTAGTCAACATCTGAAAACCCACAAGACGGTTAACTTGCAAGTAGATTTACTGTTAGAACTACCAATTTACTGCTATTTGCTGACGGTTTTTTCCTGTTGCTTAACTCTGCCAGTTATTAGACAAATTACCTGTACAATGCCACTAATTTAATCTGATTTTCTGGAGGAGGCAATTAATTTTATTGTTATAAAAATAAAAAAACACTGCAATATATGAGTATATTATTGTATGTATCGTGAAATGTTCTCTCTCTCGCTGCCCTCATTGACAAAAATATTAAAAATAATACAATAAATAATTGATTATATTCAGTCAAGCACATTTTACTCTGTACTTCTCTTTCACAACAGTACTTTGTTGAGATTATAAATAATTCATTATTAGCTTAGTTTCTACTGTCATTCGATTGAGTGTTTCAAAATGTTTTACCTTCAGGTTGCGTTGCTCATCAATTCCACATTAGGCTGCATATTGCGTAAATCTAGCTTTTAATATTTAAATTTTTTATTAATGAACAAATTGAGCATTTACGCCTTGGCTCAGGGGAATAGAAAGCAGAGTAAAAATAATTCAAGGGAATCAGCAACTCAGAAAGGAGGAATAGCTGTTCCAATACATAAATCAAACAATAATTTCGTGAGAGAAGAACAACCAAATATACCGAAACCAAAGTTTTTGTAGATGTTCTGCGACTGCTCTTATTAGAATTGCGACGAATAATCCCCTAACAAATAATCCAATTTCCACAAAAAATTATTCAGATGAACAAAATTAATCATATTGATGAAACATTACTTCTGTAATTTTTGAGTTGAAGCCGCTTCAGGGATGTTTTTAATTTATTGGAGTGGCTCAAAGATATCACCATTCAAGATTTGTAATTTTTATCAATGGAGCGACTCCTTGATGCCGTCTTTCTGTATTTGTGAGTTTTAGGTTTTATTTTAGATCTACACCAATTGGTTTTTAGGTCATAGGTCTATCCTGGAGATCAAAATATCAGAAATATTAGAATAACAGAAGGATCATCTTGTAGTTAGATTGATTTAGAAAGAGATCATTTGTCCCCAGGGATCGTTTGGTAAGAGACTATTTGTCGTGGAATCTGCTATTTTGAGAACTACACCAGAGATTAAATAGATGTAGGTTAGAGAGAGTTTAAGTTATATTATTAGTGAAAGCATCGCTGCAATGGAGGTCCGTGTGAAGACGCATGGATCTCTTCTGTAGATCAGATTAGGATATTTATATTATTTATTTCACAAATACTAAGTATTTAGGAAAGTTGATTATAAGAATCATTTTGATGTTAGATTGATTTAGATAGGGATCATTTGGTCGGGGATCATTTGTAGTAAAATCTGCTATTTAGAGAACTACCCCAGAGATTAGATTAGGGTTAAGTGGTCGAAAAAAACTAAAAATTGTTCTCAAAATCATAAGATCCAGTCGCTGGGGACCACCATAGAGGTCTTGTCTAGGGCTGGGAATTTTTATCGATCAATCGATAAATATCGATAGTTATCGATTAAACATTTTGAAAGTTATCGATATTTCAAAAGTTTCAATATTTCAAATTTAGGTTGTTGCCTTATGTTTTCTGGACTTCCCATTGGTCAATTTTAGGTTCAACCGGTTTCCTTATTCGAGAAAAAGTTGTGGTTTCTCGTATAAACTTTCGAAATGTCGATAACTATCCAATTACCGATCCAATAGAACAAGGAGACAACTCTCCAACAACATGAACATTATAATTTTGAGGTCGTCTTGCACGCGAAAACAAGGAACTTAAAATTTTTTTTTCTCGAATAATTGACCAATGGGAGCCCAGAAAACATAGGACAATAACCTAAATTAAGTGACGCACTTTTTAGTCACCCAGTCTTCAGTTTCTGAGAAACTGTCACTTTTCTAAGAAAACGTATTATTTCGATATTTCAATAATAATTATCGATATATAATTAGATACTTTGATAATTTATCGATACTCCGATAATTATCGACTAATCGAAGTTATTGATTAACGGAAGTTATCGATTAATCAAAGTTATCGATAGTTTTAGAATTATCGAAATTCGATATCGATTTTTGAATCATCAACTGGGATATCATTGATATTTTAGGCCGGGGAGGATAAACAAAAAGAGGAAAATTAAGAAGTCGATTCATATCTATTCACAGAAGTAATAAATGTTGAAATACTTTGACACATTTTTCTCTCTAACCTCGATTTGTTTCCTAACAGGGTAGTATTCCATTGAAAGTTTTTTAATATTTTCATTTATTTTGTATTTTTAGCCTTGATATTGACTCAATAAACAGACTCTATACTTAAGACAATATTATTTTTTTGTTTTATTTGACCTCATTCTCAACATATTCTCCACTATTTATATGTATTACTACTTTCTATACTACTTTTCCTTTTCTTTTACAAATTTTTTCACTCATGAAACACTAAACAAAATTACAATCAATACTGTGAATGCACTTACATTAAATAGTAAACAAGCTCACAACTTACAAGGCTAACTGTAAAAGTTTTAGACAGTAGACCAGACCCAGACCCCCCGGTTTGCCAACGGATACACTAAAGCTCAATCAATATTTGAAGTTATAATAATAAATAGATACGTTTAACATCGGGCCCGTTTTATTATTGTTTCTGCCATCTCCCGGGTATATTGTGTAAAAAAACCTTTGTAAAGATTCTATACTATATCCTCTGCCATGGCTAAAAATGAAGATTTGTCAAATTTTCTCATATTTGAAAAAAATCAATTTCTCAGGTGAATGATGTAGGTTTGCCGTTTCTCAAAAATTACCGTAAACTCCATCGAGGCATTCTCGCGGTGAGGCTGAATCCGCAAAACATCCATGCCCCGCAAGCAGCTGCGACAGCTAATACGACAATTCACCATTGGACCTGTTGTACCATGGCTCGATTCTTCTTATCAGCCTGAACGTCCATCTTCCTTTCTTGCCGATGTCTCATCTTTGCTACCATTTACGCAAGGCCTCGCTGCGCATCTCCTTGTGTGATAATGGAGATTTATAGTATTTCAGCTTCCTTTCGTCTGATAACAGTTCGATCGGGACCATCGAAGATATCACCAGCACGGCCTATAGGCCCTCGCCACTCTCAGCGCCATCCTTCTTTGTATGCTGGTGTATATTTCTGCATATGTAGATTTTTTCAAGAGGTCCTTCGCCCAGTACAGCATTATGAATTCTGCTACCGATGCGAGGACGCTGTATTAGCAAAATAATCCAAATCGCAATACGAAAGAATCTGAGGTTAATCTAAACCTGAATCTAACCTAGGTTAGGGTCCTAAACCTAACGTAAACCTGAGCCTAAGGTAAATCTGAATCTAACCTCAACCTAGGTTAAGATCTTAAACCTAACCTAAACTAGAGCCTACCCTAAACCTGAGCCTACCCTAAATCTGATCTAAGATGAATCTAACGTAAACCTGAACTAAACCTAGGTTAGGTTTTTAAACTTAAAATTATTTGAACCTAACCTCAACCCAACTTAGGTTAGGATTCTGAGCCTAACCTAAAGCTGAACCTAACCTTAACTTGAGCCTAACCTACACCTGAACCTAACCTAAGTTAGGTTCCTAAACCTGAGTCTAACTTAAACCTGACCTAACCTAACCTAAACCTAGGTTAGGCTCCTAAACCTAATCTAAACCTAAACGTAACCTAGGTTAGGTTCTGTGTTCACATTAATTCGCACAATACTGTAGGTTAGGCTTTTAAACTTAACCTAAACCTGAACGTAACTTAGGTTAGGCTCCAACACATAACCTAAACGTGAACCTCACCTAGGTTAGATTCAAATTTGGTTCAGGTTTAGATTAAGTTAGGTTCAAGGTTTGGTTAAGGTTAGATTGAGGTAGGACTGTTGTGATATAATGCAGATATATAAGTTGGTATAGGTGATTTGGTTTCACCAATAGCTACGCATCTACCCTCATCTATTTAAATATCTGGTATACAGGTCTATAACAGATGACTAGAGTCCGGATTAAAAGCAATAGCAATTACTATTATTTAATAGTATAATATATAGTGTATAGATGGCGCTGTTGGCTACTAAGTAACTCTTCGGTACCTACTGAAGAACTAATACTATTGGTCCATAAATAAAAAGTAAACCGTACACTGGGGGGTATTCCATACCCCCCAGACCCCCCGGTTTCCAATGGCTAAGATGCTAACTTAGCTAATGTATAATGAAATCTAATATTTTATGCCAATACTTAACTATTTTTTGCCAAAAAACTGGTACTTTGGCATTTTTAATGATATTTACCACATCTAAACTGGTAAACGCAGTGCCGGATCATCTATAAGGCAGAAAAGGCGGTTTTCCTAGGGGCCCCGTTTATTTTAGGGCCCCTGTGAACCCAAAAAAATATTTTTTTAAATTTTTAATAATTTTTTGTGTAAGTGAATAACTTTTAGTGAATTAATGAGTTGTAAAATTGAAAATATATATTATACAAGTAATAATTTTTTAGAGGGCCCCGAAAATTTAACCGCCCAGGGCCCCACAAATGTTTAATACGGCACTGGGTAAATTTAAATTTTAATTTATCGAAAATGTGCTAAAATAAACACTAAAAATTCAAATAAATAAAAAAATAAAAAAATAAATAATTCAAACTTTCTTAATCCAAACCTTAAGTTACAATCCTTAATCCTATTTAATTTGCCGATATTTCATGGGAGGCTTGATCAACCCACAACCTCATAATTCACAAACGGAGTTTATTGAATCCCGAAACCGTAATTAACCAAGCACTTGCTTAAACAGTTTCAAATTATAAATTGGATTCGCGAATGCTTGTTACCATTTTTATGGTTTAGCTGGGACTACTCTTCCCCGCCCGTTTGAGTTACTTATATGGCATTTCTATTACCCCTCTCGATACCTCGGTCGCCTCCTGTCTGTAATACAGGATGCTGAATTGTAAATAATCCCATGGTTACGGCGGAGCTGGTAAAGCATAATAATATTTATCGGGTGCTGAAATGTTGAATTCCACACGATCTCGACCGGAAGCTAATAGGCATAATAAAGTATGTTTATTTAGTGGCTGAAGACGCAGAACTCACGTTATCGGAACAGAACTTATTAATCATAAATTGTAAATAATTAATTTTCAACACAATAGAAATCATAGGCGTAACAATTTTAAATGTAAGTTTAAAAGACACAAAACAATGAGGATAAACCGGGGGGTCTGGGGGGTATGGAATACCCCCCAGTTTACGATTTTTATTTATTCCCAAATCGCTACACCCAACACAACAAACTAGACTACATCACATACTCAATCTCTCAGTCTCAACATTTTATTACTGAAGTTTATATTCTCGACTCACTTCAGTACATTTGAAATCTAGGATTGTTGATACAAAGGTGGTTTCAAAATTACATCTACGGATATAATGAAAATAATCAGCAGCGCCGCAAGCGATTTTTTCCCTTCGGATCAAGGTCGAATGCGTTTAGAAAGTAGCTCATCTTTTGTGTGCTTTTTGTATGGAAGTTGGCACTTACAGCAGGGTACTTAAAGCAAGGGTTCTTGTATAAAAATTTTATTCTTGGGTAGAATTTTAAGTGGTTTCATATCCACACTTACCTACATGTTTTACAAGACATCTTCGAAAGCTAACAAAGTATCCGACCAGGATAACAGAACTTAAAAGCAGCTATAAATTTTGCATTCGTTTTCTCGTCTATTATTTCTCATCGAGTTTTTCCTTTAATTAAATTAAAACGAAATTAACGTTCTTATCCCCCTGCCCATTTTCAGAAAAACAATTTTGTTTAAAATCTTTTCACGTACAAATTTAATATTGTTATACCTTGTTTCGTTTCTTTCTAATAAAAAAATATTTAGGAATATACTTGAGCTTTAAGTACATTTGAGATTTTTATCTCTAAGGATTCAAAATTCAGGTGGCTTTGGGTAATCAAAATGCAGCCTCTTCACAAAGGCAAACTTTCTATTAAGTTTTCGGAGCTCAATTTTAAATTATCGTTGCTATTTTATGCAGCATATTAAATTATCAAGTTGAGTGAAATAAACAAATATTAATTATGTAAAATGTAATATCTGCAAAATAGAACAAAATTACAGCAAAATGTATGCAATATCTTACGACAATGTTGCAGTTTGTATAAGATACAATTTATTTCACTCTTTGGGATTTCTATTCAATTTTCTTCTATTAAATTTACTTTTTGTAGGATATTGCTTTTGTATATGGATGGTAGGTACAAAGACCATAAAATTTATTTACATTTTAGTTTTAATAACAATAACTTTATAGAAGAATAAATTGCAAACTTGATCCGTATTCATGTCGTGTTTTGGCTAACGAACACAGCATTTTTCCTTTTACATCGTTGGGATTAGCAAAATTATAATTAAAAAACAACTAGAGCTCCAAAGCAATTTCCGAATTGCTTGTTTTGGAAGCACTGGAAACATTGGCAATCGATAGATTTTATTATGATGAAAATGTAAATGTTAACAAGATATTTTCCTTAAGGACGTTTTCATAATAAATTTAAAAATTATAATCACGATATAAAAGACAAATTTTGTATACTTTGATTATGTATATTCTTTTACAGCAAAAACACACGAAGAGCCCCGAAAACTCGGTATAAGCCCCAAAAGACCCATTGTGTGCAGTAACTTCTCAACTTTATGATTTTAATCGCGGGATCTCAGGCAGCGTCGCCACGCATCGGCGGTTTCCGCAACGACCAAACTAAAATGCTTCAAATTTTATATTAAAGCCAAATAATTCTCCTTTATAGTTTGTATTACAGTAAGCGCAACCAGTAAACTTTGTTTACTAATTCATCCAAACTGGAACGTTCAATTTATGGTAATGCGTTTTGTGTATAGGATGAGTCGAGAAAAGCTCGCCGGATTTTCTTAGCGCTTTATCCTATCGCTTAACCCAAAGCGGTTTTTTATTAGATTACATTTTTCCATTTTCTTTTTCTAATGTTGTTTTGTAACTTACATATTCTGAAAATTTTTTAAATTTTTGACTCTGTGGCTTAAATAGCCACCCGGGCTTGCTATAGACGGTCGAACGTAGTTTTTACAAAAAGAAGCACTTAAAGTAGCGAATTTTTTGGTTTATTATTTGTTTATTATTGCAGAAATCATATAAAAGCAATACAAAATATTGAAATCATATTTTACGATGCACTATGTTACCTGGTTTACTCGCGGGAGTTGGTATCTAAGGTGAGTAAATTTCAAAAGTTTTTCTATAACTGCAAAGTGGCAAATTTTGTGAATGCGCAACCTTTCCTTTACGGTATGTCGTACATCACACGTCAAATTAGGATCCCACTTTGCACGATACACTGTTAAGCTAACTATTTTTTGCAATAATAATTGTAAAACGAACGTATTTTTGGCTTTTATAATCTAATAAATGCTGAAAGCCTTTACGAGTGGATCAAACAAAAATTAAATAGAAGTAATCGAATAAACTTGATTCTTGTTATTTTTTCAAAATTACATTTGAAGGATGGAGTCACTTTCACTTTTCTTATAAAGTTTTTTTTTAAATTGACAGCTTCTTCTTTAATAAAATTCGTTTATCTTCATACATTATGTACATTTTTTTCACATAAATTTTGATCTGCAAAGTAGACATTCCATTTTTTACTTGAATTATCGCAACACCAAAGACCTTCGTGACGTTCCCGCTTCATATGAATTTTTTTTAAATGTATGTTTAGCTAAAAGAAAAAATTTAAAATTTTTTTAATACTTTTTAAACCTTGGAGTAACATCAGAAGTGGGAAAATTTATAGCTGTAACTTATTAATATTGGTGAAGAAATGGACAATTTAATTGGAATTAAAAGTATGAAAAACCAATTCTGTGGTAAAAAGCGTAAAAAAAAACATAAAAAAGTAATGCATATACTGTATTGGTAGTTTTCGTGGAATAAGCCTCACCCCCTGAGTTCCTCTATACGCGCAAACAACTGCACGCAGTAGTTTCATCAAGAAGGAGCACAGATGAACAGTCTACCTGGGTTCACATTGGTGCTACCAGACCAGGTCCAATCTCCAACGATCGAAGGTAATACTATTTCTGGTCAGCTTGTATCGGAAAGTTAGTCCAAACCATGGAGATGAATGTGCAGGCTCTCGCGCCACCTGTGGGAGCAAGAATGAAAATTGCACACGTAGACAGACTGTTAGACAGACCTATCAAACTGAACAAATATATGAACACACTGACACTTCTAGACCTTCTCAGGTGTTGAGGATGCAACACAGCAAACGAACCGGTGGAGCATGTGCTTTGTGCTTTGGACTTTTGGCCTAACATGGCCATAATCAGTGACACTTCACCTGACAAAATACTTGAATTTATCTTGCTAATGGAATGGCTTGAGGAATGACAGAACGAAAAGCTGCTTTAAAATGAATATTATAAAACTAAATTGCTTATGTTGTGCGGCCTAAGGGCCGCACTGGGCCATCGCTCTTCTGTAACATCTTAATTTTGTTTAGGTTGCAAACTTAAAATAAGGAAAATATTAGAGGAGCATTACATTGACCCAATGCATAATCAGTGCTATTTACAATGGTCTATTAAGTAATTGTCAAGCTTTGTTAATTTATACGAGTGATTGGGGGGGCGGGGAAATTATATGTATTTTGGCACTACATTTCTAGTCTTCGTACCCTTCGTTATCGTTCACACTTACAAATACTTTAACGCAATTTAGAAAAAATTAATTGTTCACTTTGGGGACGTCCATTAATTAAGTGAGGCGTTTAAGAGAGAGGAGGAGCGTAGCGTAGCGTAGCTGAATAGTATGGAAAAAGTATATTGTCGGAGGCACTTTGATCTTCTTTGTCTGGTGATAGAATGTTTGCAATGACATTCTTTGGAATTACGATGGCGTTGTTTTACTATGGCGGTCTGGGTGGGAGAGAGGGAGTCGAACCAAATCTCATCCAATTTCACGTGGGGGTGAGGGGGCTCTGCAAATATCTCGTCATTTTTTTCCTCAAGAAACTGTAAAATTGCGAGAGAACTGGATTAAATTAAGTAAAACAATTATTTAATCTGTCACGTGAGATTAGAAAGGGGGAGGGGGGGGGTCCAGCTAAATTTCAAGACATTTCACCGGGGGGGGGGGGGAGCCGAAAAATAGCCAAAATCGCCTTACGTAATTAATGTACGTCCCCTTTGAGGTTTATTTGCAAACACTTAATATGCAAGTGCCTTTATACCGGATCTAGGTTGCTTGCATTAAATTGGACTTCTCTCAAATTGGTGGAATATACAGTAGCGGGCATGAAAATTCTATCGAGAATTAAATCAGAATTAAAAAAAGAATTCCTGATATAATTTTCGTGATTGCACACAATACAATCACACTATGCATAAAAGGCTAAATTTATCAAACCGGGGGGTCTGGGGGGTATGGAATACCCTCCAGTGCACCAGTAGTAACAGTGTTTAAAAGAGAGAATGTGTTCTTTCAAGAGTTATTTCCTAATTAAAAGAATAATTCCTAATACTCCCAACAATAAAAAGAAGTTATATTTCTGGTTTGAAACGTAAGAGCTGAATAGCACATTTTCGTTTATAAACACACTTACTGATGTACTGGAGGGTATTCCATACACCCCAGACCCCCCGGTTTGAAACATTTAACCTTATGTACGTATTATTATTTGATTGATTTTATTAAATACTAGCTGGATACCCGGCTTCGCACTGGGTCTCACTAAAAATGAAATACTTTGCCTTTGTCTGAAGTACTTCGATTTAGGCCCTAAAACTTCGTGTAGCAACATTCTTAAACTCCGGTGGAGGTTATTGGATAAGTAACAATTGCATATTTCTTCTGAAGCTCTTCTATGAGCTTGAATCAGCGTGCAGTGTCCGGATAGAGCTAGATTTTTGCTTCCCGTTGCTCGTTTGTTTGCGAAACTTTTCATTTTCTTGCGTTCCTGAGGTGCGTCCCGGTGAACTGGGGATCTACATGCCTTTGTTTGTATTTGATTTAATTTAAATATCTACTTATATAGTAGTAATCGACTCAAGTTTAAGTAGCTTAATATATTTAGCATAATTACACTTATACTTTAATATTTCTGTTGTCGCGCCATCTCTTGACGACATTTTGAAATTTGTATTTTATTTTGAGAATTTTATGAGATCTCTCTCTCTCTCCTTTCAAATTTTTACTACTGAGTAAAGCCCACCTCAAACGACGCTTGTTTTGCTGATGGATTGCTTGCTTGTTCGGCTGCTGGGTTTCTAGCAGCTGGGTGGTGTGATGGTTTCTGTGCTTGATTGGCTTCACACGCACTTCGTGGTTTCAATCCGCACGCAGGTAGTGATTGCAAATACTATAGAAAGGATTATAACTTATCTATAGGATTTGGTGACAGGTAGTAGAGTAGGTATCCCGAAACTCGACATATCTCGATACCACTCGTGTTTACGAATATGACGCGACTTTTTCATTGGTTAGCGCTGAAATCCATCACGAAAACCAGCAGAAAAAATAGCACGAGTTCTATCACAGAAATCCAGCACGAAAACAAACAAGCAAGCAAGCCAGCAGTGACGTCATTTTCCAGCAGGGCAGCCAGCACCGTAGCCAGCAGCGAAGCAAGCAAGCAATCCATCAACAAAACAAGCGTCGTGTGAGGCAGGCTTAAGTGTGCAAAATTTGGTGGAAATCGGTTAAAGGGTCTAAGAGTGCAGAAGAGGCGAACAAACAAACAAACAAACAAACAAACTTTCATTTTTATATTATAATAGATAATACATTGACTCAACTCGTAATCAGTGCTATTTACGATGGTCTATAACAGGGGTTTCCAAACTTTTTAGCCTAAGAGCCAGACCGATTGCTCCACAATGCCCCAAGGGCCAAGATCTAGCTAGTTTATCAGATTAAGTAACATTTAAGAGAACTCAATGAAGACCTTTAAACAAAAGAATTTTAAGTGTCAAGTTAAGAAAAAATACAGTAGGTAAATCAATAAATTATTCCAAAAATCAAAAAAGACATAATTATTACTTGATAGGTCAGGATTACAAATATTTAAAAAAATATGAATAAATCATATGCTGTAAAATATATATGTTACGGTCAATGACGTAAATTGGGCATTAACGTCAATGGCCGGACAATGACGTCAATGCCCACTTACGCTGGCCATTAACGTCATTGACCGGACATTGACGCCCGTTAACCGTGGCCAATGATGTAAATATTTTCAGATGATTGCAATATTTACGTCTTTGGCCGGTCAATGACGTTAATGGCCAAAATGAATTGGACAATGATGATATGGACAATAATTTGTTGTCGACGCGTTTTTCCGTATGAATGACAGCAACTCTGCTCTTTTCACGGCTTCATAAGTGTACAGGGATTTTTATTTAATTTAGACAAACGTAAACTCATTTTAGGTTCGATCCGTAATTCGTTGTAGTTGCATCAGGCAAAACAGCCCGGAGAAAAACTTAATTTAATTCAATTAATTTATTTTACGGTGGATCCGTGATTTGCCGTTGTTACGCTAGCTAAAACGGTCAGAAGTGCTCGGAGCTCTTTAAAAAGCTATAAAAAGCTCTCTAAAAAAGCTTTCTTACTCGCTAACAACATCCCCGAAATCAATCCACCACGACTGGGAAGCCCGACCTCTCCAGAGAAGCCCGAATTCGGCGAAATACGAAACGTGTGGCGGATATCATAAAGAGGACTAAAAGTGATACAATATGGAATCTGTAGAATAGTAGTTTCATTATTCCCCACCCTGTATTAGCCATTAACGTCATTGCCCGGAAAATGATGTAAAAACCACATATGAAAATTTAAATGTCAACATTGCCCAAAATGCATGGTCATTGACGTCAATGACCGGTCAATGACGTTAATGCCCAACTAAGCTGGGTATTGACGTTATTGTCCGGCCATTAACGTTAATGGCCGAATTGTCATCATTGACCGTAACATATACCGGGTGCTGAATGAGTTAGCCGAACATAGGAAATTAACATGTAAAAACTTATTTATGCAAATTCCTGCTTCCCTAATTATTTTAGAGAAAAAATGAAAGACATAAAAATAATGCAGAAATATAAACTACAAATGATAAGACCATTAGATTTCATCTCACTTTTACTAAAAAGGTCAAAAAACGCTTTCAAAATTGTTAAAATTTTCATTTATCGCACTGGCCATGTAAATAAATTCAATTTAATTTATATTTTCCAAAATAATTACCATGGAAACTTTCATGGCAAGTCCGATAAATGAAACTTTTAACCATTTCAAAAGCATTTTTTGGATTTTTAAGTAAAAGTTAGATGAAATCTAATGCTTTTATCATTCGTAGTTTATATTTCTGAATTATTTTTGTATCTTTCATTGTTTCTCTAAAATAATTAGGGAAGCAGGAAATTGCATAAATAAGTTTTTACATGTTAATTTCCTATGTTCGGCAAACTCATTCAGCACCCGGTATATATGATGTGAAAAATTAGAAGTTAAAAATTCATAATGCGATATAACGCCCTATTTCATCAGATTAAGATTACTTTTTGACAAATTTTCGTTATGTTTTAACAACTATTCTTAGTCGGTAAATAAAATATCTGATTATTATTTTGTATGATTACTTTGATTTTTACTTTGGTGCTTGCGGACCGAATTTGGCCCGGGCCGTAATTTGAAGACCCCTGGTCTGTAATGTTATTGTCAAATTAAATCAGAATTAAAAACCAATTCCAGATGAAATTTTCATGACTGTCCACAATATGCATATAAGACTAGGTTTATCAAACCGGGGGGTCTGGGGGGTATGGAATACCCTCCAGTGCACCAGCGATTGTCTTTAATAGAGAGAATGTGTTATTTGGCTTATGAGTTTCAAACCAAAAGTCTAAGTTCTTAAATTTAATCAGGAAAGAAATTACATTTCTGGTTTTAAACTCAGGAGCTCAATAGCACATTTTCGTTTTTAAACACAATCACTGGTGTACTGAAGGGTTTCGTTTAAGAGATACGGGGTTCGCAAAAAAGCAAAAAAAAAAATAAAACTTGAATTTTTTAAGCATTCAATCCCTTAATTTAATTTATAACTCGAAATCCGTTGATTCTAGACGATAAAGAGTTATTATCTAATTTGTAGATAAGTAAATGATTTTTAAAAAACTTCTAATCCATTAATCCCAAGAAATCAATAATATCGGAGCTATGGCCGCTTGAAATCATAAATTCAAAAATTTGCTTTAAAAGGAGGTGCCCCCCAAGGGTTTGGACTTGGACAAAAATTTTATTTGAAAATTTATCTTAGCAAAGTGTCCTTTATCACCACCTCAAAGGTGGATATAGCATAAATATAACATAATTATCTCTGCTTGTACTAAACGCCAGGTCAAGTTAATAAAACAAAGAGAAAGGAAACAAATTATTTTATTACATCAATGAAAGAAAAGTCGATGATTTTAGAATTAAACATCGGAGACTTACATCAGCATGCAATATAACATAAAAAGTTAAATTATAAATTGTATTGAAGACAGAGTATACAAAATAATTACCCTAAGTTAATAATGCTGCTAGCGGCAGGTAGTCTTCTTCGTAGGGCCATTTTTATAATTGTTATCCTCACGAACTTTGTTAATACACGCTCTGCATTAATTGCTAATACCCCCCTGAATCCTTTATCCTTTAATAATGTTTGTAACTTTTGCCAACAAACCATTTTCACGGCTTGGCCTGAATATCCGTCGGTCACTTGCTTTATCTTAATTTTCTTAATGATTATTAATTTGATTCCTTCGGCGGATATTCATCTAAACAATTTAAAAGTTTTTATCTCTTAATTGAAGTTTGAAGGAGTGAAAACTCTTAGGAGGCAGACAGACAAACATACCTGGTATAATGGGAGATTTTGCTGAATAATACATTTTTCCAGGGATTGGGACAATAACCTGTTAGACGTTATCGAATATTTAATTAATACCTAATGCAAGACAAAAAATGTAAATTTAGTGCTTTTTTAAGCTTTACGATTATGTGACGCGATAAAGTTGAATCCTTAGGGATTCCTGAGAACATCGGAAAGGATAATTTAATAACTTTTTTAATTAATACCTACGTTTAGGTGCAAAATTTTGAAAATTCAAACAACGTAAAATAAAATTAATTTTAACTGTTAACGATAGGCGATTAAGCTTTAATTTCTCTAAATATTTTATTGAGTTTATAATTGCATTTGCATTTTTTCCTAATTTACCATTTAAAGAAATACACTTTTAATCCAATGGAAAGCTTGGCTGAGTGAACTTGCGGTGAATTGATCCGTATTAATAAAAAATATAGTAAAATTCCTTGCCTGTTCAACAACGCAAATGTTTTTTTACTTTGTAACCCCTAAACCGTCGCTCGTAAACCAAAGTTGTAGAGCGTAAAATTTCCAGTAAAAGTTTTTTTTAAATCCTCCGAAAGGAAGCATTTAAAAATGCATCGCAATGAAGTTAATTTTTTAATGCTTCTTTACGCCGCTATTTATGGATCTACAGAAAAGTTGTTAAATATTTTCCAGAAAATGTGACGGTTTACAATTTTCACTTCATTCTTTTCCAAAAAGAAAATTATAATCCTTTATTTATTTACATACTTACAATGCTTACTCATTAAAGAAGATCAATTTTAATTGGAAATCCAAGTTAGAGAGCAGAGAGCAAGTGAGTTGGCTTCGGCGAGGTAGAAAGAATAAGAGCCTCGATAGGGCTATTTGATTCGGTCGACCATGACAAACTGCAGGGGAAACTCAAATATATAAATCGAGAACACGAAAAGAAAATTCGTAAAAACATAATTTTTTGGAAAGCAGAGTGATAACTAATTCTCCTGGATTCTGTATTATTCATATTCTGCAAAAAGGATTTTGACAGAACCAGTAAATTATTTTTGCAGATTAAAATTAATTAATTCAATTACAGTCTTAAAATTACAACAGTTATAAATAATTTTCCAGAGAAAATGTCGAAGAAATTATAAGATAACTGATTCATTAATGAGCCATGGAAGGCAATTCATTGGAAAAAATAAATCTAAATTGTAATTATTTCTAAGAATCATCGCAATAGGGCCGACAATAGGAAATGCTAGAAAATCGCATTTGCAACGTTACAAGATTGTACCAGATTCAAAATGTCATTATAAAAGGAAGCATTAAATCACTTAAAAATGCTTTAATGGCGAAATAAATAAAATATGTAGCATTTTATATTTCATGTTCTAGGTAAATGAGATATTATGATATTATAGATATAGGTAATATTTTGTAATGCATTTAAAAGCCTTAGTTAATAATTAATACTCACGTTTTCATAAAAGCTATGTATACAGGAGGATTCATGTAGATTATCTATTTAAATTTTAAAATTTTTTTACATTTAATTTTGTAAATTAAAATTTTTCAAAGTAATATTTTTAAAATGTTTAGCTCTTCCTCTTATGTTCTTGACATTAACTGTCTTCTAAATTAAACTATCGGTATATCTCCGCGACATTAAATGCATAATTAAAAGTTCTATTACTCAGTCTAACTTGAAATTGTATTAGTGTTTGATAATACGTATGTAACTGACGAACAAACTTTTGTAACAAAGAAGTAAACTGCTATATTTGAATAGTACGAACTGTATTTCAGATAACATCTACAAAATTAATATTGGTGTAAATGTAAAATATAGGAGCGACATATAGTCCCTGCTCGGGCGCCAAATGTAGTTAATAATTATTATTAATAATAAAAATTAAGCTTCGATTGGGTAAAATTTAATGTTTTGGGATTAGATAGAAAAAATTTATGTTCTTTTTATTATAAGTTTATAATGTTTACAAAATTAATGTTGGTGTGAATGTAAAATTCGGGAGTGAAATATAGTCCCTGCTCGGGCGCCAAATGTAGTTAATAATTATTATTAATAATAAAAATTAAGCTTTGATTGGGTAAAATTTAATGTTTTGGGATTAGATAGAAACAACTGATGTTCTTTTTATTATAAGTTTATAATGTCTACAAAAGTAATGTTGCTGTAAATGTAAAATACAGGAGTGAAATATAGTCCCTGCTCGGGCGCCAAATGTAGTTGATAATTATTATTAATAAAAATTAGGCTTTGATTGGGTAAAATTTAATGTTTTAGGATTAGATAGAAAAAATGTGTGTGCTTGAGGTAGTAGCAGTTTATTACATTGATATTTATTAGACAATTACATTGTCGTATAATATAATATAATCAATACAATTATTATGTAGAATACTTTTATTCACATAATCCACCTCTGTTCTCAAATTTTTCAATTTATAATCCGTTTGATGGATCCAAATTGCGATAAAATAAGAGATTCCAGTTTTTTCCAAATAATATAAACAGTGAAAACAAAAATTTTGCTATTTTACTGAAAATATATGTATAATAGAAATGAAGTAAATCTTCAGAAGTAATAAATAGAAAAACAACATTACGATAATGATAATGGTGCGCTGTTGTAATATACTTGTAGTAGATGATGATGATAATGAATTAACGGATAGACTAAACATTAAAAATAGTATGAAGCTTATTATTTATTGCTCTTTTATTATAAAATATAGTTTTACAATCATATTAGGGATAAATAGGGCTACTTAAATCAATTAATTGAAAAAGAATTACAGGTAAAAGTGTGATAGTAGTGACTATGCTATGCGAAAAGAGGCTTGAAAATGTTTCGATTTTTTTTTCAAAAAATTAATTTAATAACACAAATAATACCAAAAATCTATGAAAATCAATCTTTTGATTTTGTTTCAGTTTAATAAAGCTGTCTTTATTGTCTAAAGCAATTCTTCAGACGCGGTTAAAGCTAAACCAGTCTCACAAAGTAAACAGTCGGTATATTATCCTGTTTTTCCAAACTGAATTCTGAAGTGTTTGTCATCTATTTAAAATGAAAGTTTCATATTCATCCTGTAACGTGACAAGTTTATTCTGTACAAAATTTGTATAAAATATGAAAACAAATTCACAGCATAATATTCTGAATATTTTAATTCAAATTCTGATCGATTGCCTAACTTTTTACGTAGTATATTTTTAGTAATAATATGTAGATTTGTTGTCAACACTTAAATTTATTATTTTGATAACTTTTGTTAAATTTAGAATTCTTTAAAACGATTCGGGTAGTTTTTTAAGATTTTATTTAATATTGTAGATAACAATATAATTTACAAACAATTAGGTTATTTCCTGTGCTTTTTTTTACCATCCGCAATTGGACTGTACACTTCGGCGTAGGCATTTACCACTGCCATTTTATCTTTAAAAAAGAAATATTCGGATTGTGCTTTATATTCTCCATGTGGCAAATACGGCGGAAGAAATGTTTCGTCAATAACAAAATTGTACGCCGTATACAAAGTGTCCTGAAAAAGTAGTAATTGCAACGAAAAAGTTTAATTACAACCCCAATAAGTACATACTTTCTTCCAGGAGCAGCTGGAGTAGTTTCCATAATTTGAGAGGGATTTCGCTCCTAGTACGTTCGATTGCAGTCCTTTACAGTAATTCATCTGAAAGCGCAAAGGAAACAATCTATACTCGTTACTTGCACGTTTAAAACCTTGCACTATAACCTGAAAGAAATAATTCATTGATACAATGAATTTTTTTATAAATATAATGAACTGCTTATTTCAAGGTTACCTCAATGTTTTCTCCAAGATCAAATTTAGGGTAAATTGTAAAATTAAATGCCGTAGTCGTACGATTATATTTATGACCAATCAAGTTGAAATCGTGTAGTATAGATTTATTCATAAACGTCACCTCTGATCTCAAATCTCTCAGTTTAAAATCCGACTGATGAAACTAAAAATCATTAATTTAATTAAAATATTTTTGTGATGTTTCGTTTTACCTTAGCAAGCAAATCCATGCAAGATACATTACGACAGATAAAAATAAAAATTAGAAAAATAAAATTTTTGCTGCCCATCGTACAATATACTTTTGGTCCACAAATCGTGTCAACTGCTCTCTACAAAATCTGGAATTAAAATTTCCAAAAATAAAATTAAATTACTTATATTATTTTACTGGACAAGATGAACAGATAAGAAATATATAGCAGTTTTTGATTTAACCTCGCTTCAAAGCAAAATTATAATAATCAAAAAAGTTAACTATAACGTCACGTATGAACAATTGGCATAATAATAATAATTTTTCGACATGGAATACCGTGAGATCCCCACATAATATTTATTTGTTTACTTATAGAAAATAATTTATATAAAACAATTTTTGCTCTTTCCACTAACCGCATCTAAAGGCGGCATTTTAAACAGAAGTCTGATTCCTGATTGGGCCTGAACTCGAATGAAGAAAATGTTTTTTTTTTCACTCAGAAGGTTCTGATCGATAAATTTTAGTTTTCTTTTATAACATCAGCACTTTGAAAATTTTATAGGTTTTATTTACAAATAGTGCACACGAGATAATAATTTATGATCAGGGTTAACTCGTCGTCGATCAAATGTAATGTATGTACCAGTGCAAACGTTGGTTATCAAGCAGACCATCTATAAATAAAACTTATTGAAATATTTAAATATTTAAATGATTTATTCAGTTAAATATTTTAAAAATTTCAAGTTTAAATATAAATTATTATAGTTTAATTGCCACAGTTCTAGTAGTTAAAGTTTATTTAAAAAAAATAAGCCTATAGCTTCTTGGTCTTTCTTTTTCTTTTTTTAAACTCCTTTTATTTATTTACAATCTGTACATTGTACATTCAGTAATTTTTGTAGCTGTTAATGACATGAAAGGCAAACCATCCAATGACAGTAGCCAAAAACTATAATTTACAACATATTATATCTTAGTTCTCGAATCTATGCGGTAAGTCCAGAAAATTTGCTTTTTTGAGCCTCCTTATTTGGTCGGTGTTGATTTGTAGATTGCTGGCAAGGTCATTTGGATCTTCCGCTAACCTATGATAATATCTGGCACCACTAGCTCGTATTTCTTCTCTAACGGTGTTTACTCTTAGTTCTCGGTGGATAGCTTCGTTGGTAATGTACCATGGAGCATTACTTATTTTTCTCAGTGTTTTAGATTGAAATCTTTGTAATATTTCAATGTTTGAGTTGCTCGCTGAACCCCATAGCTGGATACCATATGACCAAATGGGTTTAATAATGGATTTATACAATAATAGTTTGTTTTCGATTGTTAGCTGAGATTTCGAACTGATTAGCCAGTTCAACTTATGTAGTTTGACGCCGAGTTGTTTTCGTTTAGACTATATGTGTTTTGTCCACGTTAGCCTTCGGTCCAGATGCATACCAAGATATTTTGTATCTTCTGCTTGGGGAAGACTATTGCCATTTAGGAAGATTGTCGGACACGTTTCTCTGCGCATTGTGAATGTGACATGCACAGATTGTTTTTCGTTCGCCTTGATTCGCCACCGTTTCATCCATTTTTGGATACTGTTCAAATTCGCCTGCAGAACATCTGACGCGATGGATGGATCTGTGTGTGATGCCATGACAGCTGTATCGTCAGCGAAGGTAGCCACCACAACGTTAGTGGAAACTGGGAAGTCAGCAGTAAACAGGAGGTACAGAATTGGCCCCAAAACACTACCCTGTGGAACTCCGGAATCGACAGGAACTAGTGTTGAATACTCATTTTCGACCTTCACCTGAAACATTCTTTCCGTTAGATAAGATTTCATTAGATGATAGTAACCAGCCGGCAAATGTAGTTTTATTTTATACAAGAGACCATCATGCCAAGCTTTGTCAAGAGCTTGCGTCACGTCGATAAAGGCGGCCGAGCAGAACTTTTTTTCCTCTAGATTTTTTCTGATTTCCTTAGCTACTCTGTGAACCTGTTCAATTGTTGCATGTTGATTTCGGAAACCAAACTGATGGTCAGGTATGAGATGTTTTTCTATTAATACAGGTAGGAGTCGATTAAGCAGCAGTTTTTCAAATAGCTTAGAGAGAATGGGTAATAAGCTTATAGGCCTATAGGATGCAGCTTCCTCTGGCGGTTTACCAGGTTTGGGAATTAGTATTATCTGAGCTACCTTCCATAGAAGAGGAAAATATTGCAGACGCAGCATTGCATTATATATATAGTATGTAATCAGTTTGACTGCTTTTGGTGGTAGTTGAGCAAGTAGTTGAGCTTTTTTAGATTTTGCTGTTTGTTGGATGACCATTGAAACTTCATTGACTGTGACTGGTTTGATTGGAGTGGTCTCTTGAGTAGGTGTATTGAGAAAATTGTATATTTGTTCCCCATCTTCTGTACTTATTTCTCTCGGATACGGTTGAAATACATTGGCCAGATGTTTTGTAAATACCTCTGCCTTCTCCTTACTATTTTTAGCCCATGTGGAGTCTGATTTTCGAATAGGTAGGATTGGTTGTTGTGGTCGTTTAATTCGCTGTGTGGCTTTCCAAAGCGAGTATTCGGTAGCTTTCGTTGGAGAGAGATTCTCGAGATAGTTACTAAACGTTTGGTTTTTGAAGTTCTTCAACATATTTTTGAGTTCTCTTGTTGCTTTTTTGAGTTTGTTTTTGGTGGTTGCGTTTCGAGTATTTTGCCAATTCCTCCTTAGTTTGCGTTTTTCAGTTATGGCTTTTTTTATTTCGATGGGATAGTTATCGATGGCTATTTTTTCTCTGGAGTTATTCGGAGTGGCAGACCAGGCTGCCTCTTGGATCGAGCTCGTTAGGTAATCGACGTTTACATTGTTGCCAATTTAAGTTTGATTTACTTGCGTTAATTGTTTTGGACGTAGTGGCGGGTATTTTTTATTCCGAATCTCTTTATAGATTCTACACCCCTTGTAATTAGCTGGGCGTGAACCTTCACAAAGAGGGCATGTGGCCGGTGTTTCTGTGGTCTTAATACATTGATTGGTAAGATGATATTGGCCACACAGCGTGGTTGACGTGTACAGTATTTTTTTGTGTGGCCGTAGTTTTAACAGCGAGAGCATTGGGGTATTTCTCGTCTCTGATATGGTGGTTCAAACGATCTTTCAACCTCCCAAGTTTCCTCGTGAGCGTTGAAAAGGAATTCATTTATTATTTAAATTCCGTATAGCCCCTCTACTAATATACCAGGGCTTAGCTTATGACTACATTTTTGTATGTAGCAACAAAAAGTAGCTTTTTTTATAACTGCATCCAAAAAGGAATTGTCTAAAAATAATAGGGCGCCACCACTGTGAGATTTCAATCAGCGACGACTTGAGGTTTAGTATAATAAAAGTAACTTTTATTAGAAGGACATTTTAACGTTGAATTAACGTTTATACTACGTTGTGATCATTTTTTGTATACTGGGGGATACTCCATACCAAATTAATTTTTGAACAAAAAGGGATGTGGGAGGAGGGGAAGAAATTAAACAACTTCAAACTTTTTGAATATTTTGGAAAATTACTCAAAAAAGATGTTTAGATTCCGTATAGCCCCTCTACTAATAAAACTATTTCTAATATATCAGGTCTTAACTTATGACGACATTTCGTATGTAACAACAAAAAATAGCTTTCTTCTAACTGCATACAAAGAAGAATTGCCCAAAAGTAATAGTGGGCGCCACCACTGATAAAAAAAACCACAAACGTAAGCAAATGGGGAGATTTCAATCAGCGACGCTTTGAGGTTTAGTCTAATAAAAGCAACATTTATTTGAAAGACATTTTAACGTTGAATTGACGTTTATATTACGTTGTGGTTATTTAAGTACATCATACATTATTTGTACACTGGGGGGTACTCCATACCCCCCAGACCCCCCGGTCTACTACCGTGACCTGTTAATATATTTTATCTTAAAAACATAAACGTTTCTTATTTAAGAAAATTAATTTTAGACCAAAAATCGGATAATTTGGGGTGGCGGGGGACGGGGGGAGAAATTAAACACTGTATTAATACGGAAAATAGATAAGCACCATTTAACGAAAATCGAAAATTTTATTTTCTGAAAAACCATATTGGGGGACGACCGTAAATTACATCACACGATTTTTATGGTTTTTAGACCCCTCCCTTCCGCTATGTCACATTTTGTCACATTTTCATTGAACCCTCCCCAGCCAAGTGACGTCACACTTCTACCCTATAAAACTTTATAATTCGTAGAAATTTTTTTTAACTAACTTAAATCATTTTTGTATTTTTGCAAATAACAGTTTACGCACGTAAGCGCTATTTATGTCGCCACCACCGATTCAAAATTCACCATTCAAAATTAGTCAAGTAAAAATATTGGAGTTGGGAGCCTAGTTTCTTTCCCTGGTTGCCGCAATGTCCACTCCTTCGCAGAAATTAATTAAAAATTAAATTTAACAAAATTAAAAATCAAACTACTGATAGAAAATTTTGGAACACAGCAATATATATATAAACTGCAAAATCAAGTCATAGATAAAGCGATTGACCAGTAGGAGGCACGAGGAAAAGGAAACGTAAACCGACGAGGAAGGGATTGATGCTGAAACAGGCAACTTATCCTGAATCACTCTAAATGACATACATTTACTTTAGTGCCGAATTGACCAGTGGCGTATTTAAAAAATTGTTTTTTTGGAAGGGGGGGCAGACTGAAAGATTTTCGGAATATCGTTAATCTGTTCATGCGCGTCAGTTGTAACTAATCGTGCCATTTTTTGATGGAAAAAAACACTCTGGTTGGTCAATTTTTTTTACCAACCAAAACATAGATTAAACTAAGATTAGGACTAAAAATATTTGACCAATACCCTAGTTGGATATCCCAAACAAGCGTACGCCGCGCCATCTTCTGGTCACTTATGGCCAGCTTCTCACCTAATTTATGCACAAAATCACCGTCTAGGCGGCGGCACCATACCTGTCCAACTGCCGTTATTGGTTGGATATCCCAGAACAGCGTACGCCGCGCCATCTTCTGGTCAATTATGGCCAGATTCTCACCTAATTTATGCACAAAATCACCGTCTAGGCGGCGGCACCATACCTGTCCAACTGGCGTTATTGGTTGGATATCCCAACAAAGCGTACGCCGCGCCATCTTCTGGTCAATTATGGCCAGATTCTCACCTAATTTATGCACAAAATCACCACCTAGGTGGCGGCACCACAGCTGTCCAACTAGCGTATATTAATCCAAACCGGGAAAATTGAATTTTTAAGCAAAAATGAGGGAAGTTTAACCTTCGGCTAAAAAATATTAAAACTTGGAAAGCATTTTTATTTAATTACATTACTGCTCACGGAGTTTAGCAGAAACTTTACGTGTTACTTTGAAAGGTAATTATAAAAATATAAAGTCAAAATTGTAAACCGGGGGGTCTGGGGGGTGTGGAACACCCTCCAGTACATATGGCAGGATTTCCACTCTTTTAGAATACTTGGAGACGGTAGGGGATTTATAAATGTTTAAATATTATACCGCTAAAAAAGGGATCCACCGTCTACTTGCCCGTCCGCAGACGGGCTTTTCAGCTAGTGAATAAATAAACAAATAAATAAAAGTAATTTAAAGTTATTTAAATTTAAAACTTCAATATTTTTATCAGGGGGGCTTTAGGGGTACAAATTGCTTCTTTGCCCCCCTCTAAATACGCCACTGGAAGTCTTAATTCTTAATAACTGTAATAATAATTGATTTTAATTTATAAAATTAACTAAAACTGACTTTTTTAAGTAAAAGTAAAAATGTGAAAATACATTTACGTAATTAAAACTGGTAGATGTAAGTCAATCTGGTAATTGTGACCATATTTTTGTCTTCTTTTTGACTTTCTTCAGTATATGATTAGGTACTGGAAAGTTTAACTCACTCCAACGGGCTAAACTATATCTGGTCTTTCACGCCTTTTAACCATACCAGGAAGTACTGATCCGTCATTTTAGTTAAAATAAAAATTACACAGCATAATATTATGAATATTTTAATTTAAATTTTGGTCGATGGCCTACCTTTATGCAGATTTGTAGTCAACACTTAAATTTATTGTTTTGAAAATTTTTGGAATCCTAAAATAAAATTCGGGAGTTTCATTCGATTTTATTTAATATCATAAGCAGATAATACATATTATAATTTACAAAAAATTGGATTATTTTCGGTGCTTTTTCTTGTTAGCAGCCATTGGACTGTATACTTCAGCGAGAGCATTTAGCACTGCCATTTTATCTTTAAAAAACATAAATTCGCATTGAGCTTTATATTCGCCATGTGGCAAATACGGTGGAAGGTTTGATTCGTCAATAACAAAATTATACGAAGCATAGAAGGTATCCTAAAATTTCAAAGTATAATTATAATGACAGGGTATCCTGGAACAGTCTCACTTTTTTCCAGTAGCAAGTGGAATAGTTTCCATAACTTGGGAGTGATTTCGACCCTAGAACGTTTGATTGGATTCCTTTGCAATAATTTATCTGAAAGCGCAGAGGAAACAATCGATATTCGTTACTTGCTCGTTTAAAGCCTTGCACTACAACCTGCAAAGAATAGGAAAAGAATTAATAGGAATAAAAGGAGAGGCATATTTTACCTCGACGTTTTCCCCCAGATCAAATTTAGGGTAAATGGTAAAATTGAAAGCCGTAGTTGTTCGATTATATTTGTGACCAATCACATTGAAATCGTATAATATGGATTTATTTATAAACGGCACTTCTGTTCTCAAATCTCTCAGTTTAAAATCCGACTGGTGAAACTAAAAATTATTAAATTAATTAAAAATTTTTTTTTAAATTTTGCTTACCTTAGCAAGCAAATCCAAACCAGCCACATTATGGCAGACAAAAATAAAAATTTGAAAAATAAAAATTTTCCTGATCATCATCGTACCAACAGTAATATTGACTATACTCCACAAAGTCTCGAGAAACAATATATAAAATATGTGCAATACTGGCTAAGATGAACAGATAAAAAAAGCATTTAAACATAAAATATAATATTTTAATTTTGAGTTTTGGATTTAACCTCGATTCAAAACAGACCTATAATAATAATAATAACCTTTTTTTTATCCTTATGATCTATTTTTACAACATCACGGTCAAACTATAAAATTATAATAATTTAAAATGCAAACCAAAAAGTTGATGATAGCATCACGCAAGAACAAATGGCATAATAATAATAATAATTTTTCCTCATGAAATCCACATAATATTTATTTATTTATGAAAAAAATATATAAACTAATAATTTTCGCCCTCTCCGCTAATCGCTGTAGATTCTGCAGATGCCAGTAATCAAGAGGATCCAAATTTATCGATTTGTCAGAGCTCCAGGAGCTTGGACTTTCATTCCCAATTATTTCGTTCCAAATTTGCAATATATTGATCTGGAGGAGATGTGGTTGGCTAGTTTAACATTCAGAGCAGATGTAAAATCAAAAAAATGAAATATTGTTAGAGTAGGAATTTCTTCAAGTGGAGTGAGAGAAAAAGCATATAAATATTACCTTCCACTGCAGTTTTAATCAGTTTGAGAGTGGAATTCATTCCAGCGGTATTAAACGTGTCATCCAATTGAGTTTAGCTTCAAACTATAAAAGTTCCAAGTTAAACTCCTTCGAGCGGTGTCGTTACGCCATCGAAAGAATTTTGTCTTGGAACTTCTCTGGTTGATTTTCAGCTTAAAAGAAAAAACTTTCGATAGTTTCGTAGATGTGGTTCACCATCCCCATAGATTTTTTTTCGATCAAGTTTGATTTTGACATAGTCATCACTTCACAAGAAGAATTCTAGTGAGTCACTTTTAAAAATAATATTAAACAAGTTTTAAATAATTAAGTCAAACTTACGTTTATTTTAAGAAGTTTGTGAAATGTGAAAATTTTAGGAAATCAGGAAATCTTAGGAAAACATGAAAAATTTTTTAAATATTTTTTTAACTTTTTCGAAAAAAAATCTTCAGGCAATCCAAGGAAATCCTAGGAAATTTCGGAAATTTTAAGAAATCCAGGAAAATTTAGGAAATCCGGGAAATCTAAAGAAATCCAAGAAAACCTCATAATAAAGGGAAATCAAATGTACAAAAGTTTGATTTGCGGTTTCACTTTTGGTATATTTTTGAAGATCAGTTTTATAGTTTAAAACCGAATCACTCAGTTTACCGTCAATTAGTTTAAACTTCTGGGATCAGGACATAGGCATAACAGCTGAAATAGAGAGATCAGTGCCGTCCCGATTATGTACAAAGTTATTTTTATTTTATTTAAAAAAAATTATTTTTCGTCCGAATTTTTGTTGTTTTTTTTATTGTTTTTTTACTTTGCAAAAAAAATAAAGAAAAACTTTTTTTCTGCCAGCTTTTTTTTTTCGAAATTAAAATGTTTTAAAATTTTTTTCTTGTTTTTGATTTGTTGTTCGCGATTTCCGCGGTTATCATTTGATTTAAAAGTTTTATTTTTACAAAACAAGTGAAATAAATCAAAAACAATCAAGTACAACAAAAAATTTTAATTTTGAAAGCAGGGGAGCCGGCGCAAAATCTTATTTCGCGATTTTCGCGGTTATCATTTGATTTAAAATTTTTATTTTTACAAAACAATTGACAACAAATCAAAAAAAATCTAAAACATGAAAAAAAAATTTTAATTTCCAAAAAATTTTTGCAAAATCAAAAAAAAAATCAAAACAAATGAAAACAAATGGAAAACAATTGAAAGAAAAAATTAATATTGTGAAAAAATGGGAGCCAAGTTCACGCACGTTGTTTATTGAAATGAAAGACAAAAATAATGCAGAAATATACTACGAATGATAAGAGCGTTAGATTTCATCTTGCTTTTACTTAAAACGCCAAAAAATACTTTTTAAACTGTTAAAATTTTCATTTATCGGACTAGCCATGTAATAAATTCAATCTAATTTATATTTTCAAAAATAATTACCTTGGAAACTTATATGGCCAGTCCGATAAATGTAACTTTTAACAATTTCAAAAGAATTTTTTCACTTTTCAGTAAAAGCTAGATGAAATATAAAGCTCTTATCATTCGTAGTTCATATTTCTACATTTTTTGTATCTTTCATTTTTTCTCTAAAATAATTAGGAAAGCAGGAATCTGCATTTTAATTTCCTATGTTCGGCTAACTTTTTCAGCACCCGGAATTTCAAATTTGATCCGCGACCGATACCTTCCGTCTATTAGAGTCAGTGGCGCCCGAGGCAAAAACCTCCAGGAAATACCTATAAGCAAAGTATGGCCAGCATATCAAACTGATGAGCAACCCATTGAGGCGTGGAAATAATTTCTTACAAAGATATATATTTTTAACAAATTACTGTGCGCGAAAGGAAGTAATGTCAATGAAAATTCTGGCAAGGAAGAAAATGTTTTTTTAACTCGGAAGGCTCCGATCGATAAATTTTAGTTTTCTTTTATAACATCAGCACTTTGAAATTTTTATAGGTTTTATTTACAAATAGTGCACAGGAGATAATAATTTACGATCAGAGTTAAGTCGTCGTCGATCAAATGTAATTTATGTACCACTGAAGAGGTTGGTTAGCAAGCAAACCATACGCAAATAAAACTTATAGATTTTTAAATATTAAAATGCTTTATTCACTTACATTTTTTAAATTTATAGTTTTGTCAAGTTTTTCTTAAAATATAAATAAATTATTACAGTAAATTACCCCAGTTTCGGTTCAAATTTGTTTTTAACATCCAAGTCATTCAACTGAACTGTTAGTTACTAGTAAAGGTTTTAAGGTAATATACTCCAACGTGCTAAACTGGCGTTGGATCTTTCACGCCTCTTAACCATACCAGGGAATAGTGACTCGCCAACATTCGTCATTTTACAGCTGGAGACTCAAAATTGGTGTTTGTTAGAATTTAAATTTATTGTTTTAATTTTAAAGTTTGCTTGCAGTTAATTATTATTTTTTCTGTGCTTTCTGTTACCAGAAGCCATTGGACTATACACTTCGGCGTAGGCGTTTCCCACTGCCATTTTGTCTTTAAAAAAGAAATATTCAGACTGAGCTTTGTATTCCCCATGTGGCAAATACGGCGGAAGAAATGATTCGTCAATAACAAAATTATACGAAGCATACAAGGTTTCCTAAAAAATGCAGCAATCACAAACATTTTTTCGGGGATTCCCAAATACATATAAAATAATTCTCACTCTCTTCCAGAAGCAGGTAGAATAGTTTCCATAACTTGGGAGTGATTTAAGTCCCAGTACGTTTGATTGGATTGTTTTACAATAATTTATCTGAAAGCGCATCGGAAACAATCGATATTCGTTACTTGCACGTTTGAAAGCTTGCACTACAACCTGAAAAGAATAATCAGTTTTCCAAGCGAAGCACAGGCGTATTTTACCTCAACGTTGTCTCCCAGATCAAATTTAGGGTAAATAGTAAAATTAAATGCCGTAGTTGTTCGATTATATTTATGACCAATCAAATTGAAATCGTGTAATATAGATTTATTTATAAACGTCACTTCTGATCTCAGATCTCTCAATTTAAAATCCGTCTGATGAAACTAAAAATTATTAATATTAAAATAAGATCTGATTTTTGAATTTTAACGTTTTCCCGCCACCGAGTGGAGATTAGATCAGCGAGGTGGGGAAACGAGGCGGAGCTTATTTGATTCTTTTTTTTGTATTTATTTAGTTTTGATTATTTTTCGATTTTTAATTACTCTAATTTTGGACGAAAATTGAATATTGGATTGTTCGGATAATTATTTGAATTTGAAAATCGAAAAAATAATTAAAAATTTGAATTGAATGGTTTAATCGGAAAATTTTTAAGGTATCAAAAGTGAAGTTGATAGCTTTAGCATATACCGGGTTATCATTCGATTTTCATTTTCCATTTCAACAATGGATGTTTTGTTGAAGTTAATTTTACATTGGAATTAAATTATTCTGGAATTTGATTTGAGATGATTTTGGATTTAAATGTTTCTTACCTTTGCAAGCACATCCAAGCAAGACGCATTTTGGTAGATAAAAATAAAAATTAGAAAAATTAAATTTTTTTCGGTCATCGCACAATATTTTGGACCAAAATTGATATCAACTGGATTCCACACAATCTGGAGAAGCAATAAACTTAAAATGGTTTATGTCAATTTAACCTAGCTTGAATGTATAATTATAAAAATGATAATATCCTGTTTTACATTATCGTAATGATTTCGTTTTACAAATTTACAGCCACCTATAATAAAAAAAAATGTTTACAAAAATTTTGTGTTAGCGTTACTAATGAATTAATAAATTTTTTTGTATTAGATCCTCACATAAAGATGAATAACGTTATTTATTTGTACAATTTTTTCTGTTTCTGCTAAAATATTTTTTTGAAAACTTACGAAGAAAAATGAGCTGGTGTTCGCACAGCCCCTCTACTTATTAAAACATAATCAGTATACAATCGTGGGTACAATGAAAAGTAAGTTATATGATAGAAAATACAGATTTTCAAAACTGAAAACGTAAAAAAATAATTGCATGATTTGATTAAACTTACGAACCTTCACTTTAGTGCCGCCCGCCATTTTTACATAAAGTCCCACTTGAACTTCATTGAACTTTTGTAATTTTTACAGAAAATAAACCAATTATGCTGTTTGTTTATGTTACGGTCAATGACGTAAATTGGGCATTGACGTCAATGGCCGGGCAATGACGTCAATGCCCATTTACACAGGCCATTAACGTTATTGACCGGCCCTTGACGTCAACGCCCGTTAACGGTCGGCAATGATGTAAATATTTTCATTTGATTGTAATATTTACGTCTTTGGCCGGTCAATGATGTTAATGGCCAAAATGGATGGGACAATGATGATATTATAGAATAACTACTATAAAGAACAGCAAAATGGCAATTTAAATTTGACAGCCAACTGGCAAGTGATATTTACGTACATAATATGTTGTATTCATTGTATTATAATATAATAATATAATCATTTATTAACAAAAATAATGAAATAAATTTTTTTAAATTAATCATTTTTATTCTGGCACGGGAGTGACCCATGGCACTTAGAATTGCAAAATTTGATTGCTTGCGCGACACGCACATTTATTGTTTTTACATCCACAACGCTTGTAACCGTGGCCTCCTAAAGGACTGCTTTCAGCTGCTGCTTGTCTAAGAGTAATCTCATTTTTTTTGGTCGTATCACTAATATTTTCTAACAAGATTAACTTTGCAGTATCCCTTAATAACTAGTATTAATTGCTAAGGCACATTTAATATATTACTTTCAAATAGAATCTATAGAATAATAATATCATCATTGCCCACCCTGTATTGGGCATTGACGTCATTGCCCGGACAATGATGTAAAAACCACACATTAAATTTTAAATGTCAACATTGCCCAAAATGCATGGTCATTGACGTCAATGGCCGGTTAATGACGTCAATGTCCAACTAAGCTGGGCATTGACGTTATTGTCCGGCCATTAACGTTAATGGCCGAATTGTCATCATTGACCGTAACATTTATAAAATTATTCATACATGAATGCTGTTTACGAGATCAGGTCCAAACAAAAGTTCAAAAATATTCACATAATATTATACTAACATTGTTAAGTAATACTGTGTAATAATTGGTAATTAAAATTGGATTGAAGTAATTGAAGAATTATTTATATTAATTGATCTAATATTATATCGTACAAATAATTTTTTTGCTTTTGTTTTGCTTTAAACAATATTAATTATTAATTAATTTTATAAAATTGGAAGACTACTCAGCAAGACGACTGTCTTGTCATCAATCCTTTCTGTTGATGAGCATTCAAATTTAATAATTCTGACCTATATACATTAGTAATGGACACGAAAAATTAATGGTATACTAGTAAATAGTAATATAATTTTTATTATGAAATAATTAGAACAAATTAGTGAACAAATCATTAACCGATTGGAATGAATATTTTTTGTTTTTTTGAAAACTGCATTTGCAAGTTAGAATTTCAAATGGCAAAAAAATGTGATAGTTTTTTGTGAGCTTTCTTGTATGCGGGCCATAATTCGTTAAATATAAAATATGTTTTCCGCTTTTGAATACAAAAGTCTAAATCACGTTTTATTTCAAAAATTTTAGTTAAAACTTTTCTAAACTTGGTTTCATTTTAATGTACTTTGTGTTTGAATAAATTTAAAAATCTAAAATTTCAACACAGCACACAAGTCGTTATAAGTACGAGTACGAACGTACACAAAGAAAAGTTTAAAATATGGGTCACTTTAATTATTTTAAAAAGGAGCAATGTAATTTTAAAACCATACATGTTACTCTATGTACCTACATACATCATTAATAATAATTTTATTACTGGCGAACAATCACGTAAAAAAATTAACGCTGTTTAATCTCGTTTTGCATTTTTGAGTGAGAATCGTAATTTTATTAATATCAAACTTGTAATTTAATTTGGGGCTACGGACTACAAAGGAGTCACCAAACAGACTTTTAAATTAAATTAAAATAAAATTTGTGAAAATTTCATATTTACCTACCAATAGAAATATAAATACAATGTTTTTGTAATTAACGAAATTAGTTAAACGCGAGTTTTATATAATGTTTGTTAATACGCAAATAAAATTTAAATATGCAGATTAATTTTTGGAATTATACAAATTAGTAAGTGCTTAAAGCGAAAATATTAGTTGAAGCAACTATAATTATGAGTTAGACCAGCAAAATAGTTTTTGTTAACTGATAAAACTGATTGTATTACTTAAAATCCACCTAACAAATATATTTTTGCTGCTATAACAAAACAATTAGTAAGTGTTAGAAACAAAAATTTGTTGAAGTAACTACTTCCTCCCCCAAAAAAAATAAAAAGTTTTATTTGCCTCTGCGAGAGACGTAAAAAGCAAAAAAAAAGTTTTCTTCCTATTTACCCCCATGAACTTGGCCTGAATCTACCCTTGGCCCACCGAGTTTCACGCGATAACTCACCGACTCAATATGGGTCTGATTTCATGAATTGGCTCTTCTATTTCTAGCAATAGAATAGAGCATGCTCGAAAATCGTGTCTTTGACTGCCAATGCGATGCAGGTAGAAGTTGGAGCATTTGTGGACAGTAAATGCCTGTAGAATGTAGAAGTTTACTTCTTTCTGTCTTCTGGCGACCCAATATTGGATGATAGGTCTAAGTCGCCTGTCCGTTGGCAGACTTCAACCGACTGTTATCTGTTTTTCCACTTCTTCATTATGTCCTCCTGAGCGTTCACTCATCCAAAATGGATATTGTCGCTCTTTCTCCTGTCTGTAGTTCAGCTGATGGAATGTAAGCCAAAACACCTCCGGCTATGTTTCTGTATTTCCTAATATTTCTTTCAGTAGATTTCGGCTTTCCGATGTATAGCATCAGACGGGCGATAGTAGTCGCTAATACCTGTGCTTTGATCACTGATCTCGGATGTGCTTGGCGAAGTTGAGGTTGTTTGTCGATCTTGGCGCCGAAGATGATAACTGAAAAAAATGGTTTATAAAATTCATCATATTGATGAAGAAATTAATAAATACATTGATTTTGTTCATGAATACTATGAATTTTTCATCAATATGATAAGCCATTTTTTTCAGTGTAATTCAGGATCTGACCATATAGATGTTGATGTTTGGCATTTTTCTTCTATCGGGAACCACAACAGCTTTTGGCCAATCCTTTTCTTGCGATGTAGTCGAGGCTTTACAGATTTGTTGGCTTTAGCATCTACTACTCTTGCATCTTGATCCTAAATAATAATTCCATAATACAGGACCCGGGGATTGAAGACGATTTCCTGCGGTACTCCGTTCGTTATGTCTATCTATTGAGCAGCGGCGGCTTGGAGGCAAAGGAAATTATCCTCTGAAATTCTGAACTGTTAATTAAACTAATAAAATTTACAAAGAAGTAACAACGTAAATTTTCGATTGTCTAGCATCTACATGGAAATGATGTACCTAGTCATCACATGGACAGCAAGGATTTACTGTATTACTGATAATTTTGAGATGACTCCGATTACAGAGATTAAATCGTATTTACAACAGCTTATCGGGAATGTGGACTTTGGTTTAAATAAAACAACCCTTAAACTTTCAGTCGACGTTTCGAGTCAATTTTTTACTCTTCATCAGGACTACAAGAAAAATATCAAAGAAATTACATTGGTTACAAGGAAGTGTTCGACGAGAATTTGACAATGATTAAATCGTAGATGAGTATGCATGAAGATATTCAGAAGCACTGGGAGGTATTCCATACCCCCCAGTATAAAAACATAAATTTTTTTTCACCGAATTTTCATTACCTTTAGTGAAATTTGTCTTGAGAAATTAAGAAATAATCTTAAGAATACAACTTTTTTTTTGTTTTTTAACTTTTTCGTAAGAAAAGGCCATCCAAAAGGAAAGCCAAAACAATCTTTTAAAAATCTCGCCAAAGAAAATCTAGTGTGCAAAAATGCCTTGTGAGCTCTTGGTAGCTTTCACCCTCAAAATCAGATGTGAAAAATTGAAAATTTATTTTCAGTACGAGCTGATTATTACCTGTAACGTCGGCATTAGTAAAATTGCCACATCTACCATATATGGAAAGCCGCCATTGGGATGGATTATACCTTTACACTATACTTTATGATTAGCCTCCTCATGAGCCGCCACTGCTCTTGAGAATCATCCGTTCTATCCAATCTTAGCCGCCGACTATTCAGGTGGCCTGTGCTGGCGATGATGTTAAAAATGTGCGGATCAAGTTGCCTATCCCTCAGCGCCTTTAAGCTGTGCTTCCATCCAGCGCTTTATCTCATTTGGAGTGATAAGTAAGCAGAACTTGCGGTGCTCCTTGCTATCAAGATTATCCTGTTAAAAGCATCGATGATTGACCTGCCTATTTAAAAGCTGAATAGATTCTCGGATTAGCCGCCGTTGTTCTCGATGTTGTTATTTAGCCGCTTGAGTATTATCTTTTCAAAGAGCTTGCATCAGGCGTGGTCAAGAAGACATTAGTGGCGGTTCGAGTTTTTTTCATTTGAGGAGGCTAGAGTATTTTCTCTTCAGAAAGTTGAAAAAGCAAAAAAACTTCCTTCAACTTCTTAAGATTTTTTGGATTTCCAAAGATTTCTTTGAATCTTCTACAATTTTCTCAAGTTTTTCTTCACTTCTTCTCGGTTTAAAGTGAAGGGAAATTAAAAAAAAATTTACAAGAAATAATGAAAATGCGATTTACAAAGATTTATGTTGTCATTGAAGCGAAAAATTCAAAGATCATGTACAAAAATTGTTCGTTTTGAAACCGGGGGGTCTGGGGGGTATGGAATACCCCTCAGTGCTCTTTAGTCTCTTGATGCATACTCACCTACGGTTTAATTTATGTAATGAAGGTTATCTCAAAATCTTCGGTAGTATGGTAAAACCTTGCGGTCTATGTGATGACTACATCATTTGCATTGAAAATTCTGCTTTTGCAAAAGTCTAGTGTTACTTTTTGGACAAGTGTTGCTGAAAGGGGATTCATCTTTTGATAGTACTCACAATCGAAATTTTACGTTCTTATTTTTATAAAAATTTTATTAATTTAATTATTAGTTCAGAATTTTAGAAGAGGCTAAGCTTCTCTTGCCTCCTCTGACGAGCCACCGCTGGAAAACATATAGGCTTATATGAAAAGAACTCTTCCAGCGGTTTTACATTCTTACGGATAAGTCTCTTTTCAACTCGAGGAGAACTCTCCTTTCTCAAGGCAGTTATTGTTGAAAACGGATAGGAACTCCTCATTGAACTCTGCCGCCTAGGTTTTTGATTACGATTCCTGGTACGCCATCAGATCCCGGAGCACACCAACCACCGCTTCTCGAATTTCCGTCATGGTAAAGAAAGCCAAAGCCTGTTAAAACGGGTGCTACAAATTTAGGGTAAAATTTGAAAATTGCTTTCAGCCACCTGACTGTGGCTCAAGTACGTCCGGGGATGTTAGTTCTTCTTCTCAACTTGCCTCTGACAATTTTGTACACCTTCCTAACATTTTCAATCTAACTTGAGAAAAGAAGAACCAGCTTTAATTTGTATAGTTGCCCAAGATGTTGCGACCAGCTGTAAATGTGTCGGAAGTGATGGTGTGGCTTCCGTGAAAGTAAAAAATCGTAGCTACTTGTCTTCATATTATCACAAATGGAGAAACATAAACAGACAAGTAGGATTCTCTACTTGATTAAAATTAGATTCTCAAATTAGATTCTCGCCTGCGCACGACTAATATAGGCAGGGGCGTACGCAAAGAAATAAAACAAATTACTAAAATTTGTTACATACTTAAGAAAAGCATTACTGCAAATCAAATTACTCAATAGAAGGCAGCTTGGTGGAATCATTTCGCGAAAGGAAAAAATGATTTAGATCCGAAAAATTAATTATTGTCACATCCACCACTCATAGAAAGCCGCCAATGCACTGAGTAGGTGTTAACGTCGAGAAAGGTAAAATCGATTGCTTCAGTTGTCTAATTGAAGAAAAAGCTTGAATTTAAGGAATTTTTACTTTGTTGTTTGAGAAAACAGCGTTAGCAATTAATGATTAAGGGTTGAATTGGCACTCGAATCAAACACTTAATACCGTCGCATCGCGTCGAAATTTTGTGTTTTCTTTTAACGATATCAACTTTTTCACTTAACGTTTCCGGTACTTGTTTAATTTGTTATCAATTATTAAAATTTTCATTTCAAGTTTACTGGGGGTTTTCGAATAAGTTACGCAGACAAGAAAACCTCTCAATGTTTATTTTTCCTGCTACCTAATACATTTTTTATGTCACATTTTTAAGCAAGAAGTTTGCAGAGCAACAGATTTTTCCGGGAAAAATTTTTCCACCCCAACGCGAGTTTAATGTCATCAATATTGACGGTCTGGAGCATTTACTGCAGCAGATTAATTTCTTTGATTCAAGTTTATTGAGGCAAGAAAGCTTCCGTCTGAGTGAAACTAACAACATTTGAAAGCTTTCGACGCCAGAAAAAACAAAAACCTTTTTTCTTTCTCAAGTGACCACACCGCACAAGTGCATAATAGAAAAATAAAATCGATTTAGCTCATCGATTATTTAAGAGCCAAAAATTCTTAGGGTCCCCTTGAAAAAAACACACAGGGTAGAGCACTATTGCCTTACATAATTAACAAGAAATAGACACTTCTTTAATATCCACTTACTTTTATTGCCCGTATAAAATTAATCAACCCTTTTTATCGGTTCATCCTTTTAATCTCATATTTTATGTATAGTTTTAGGTTACAAAAGGATTATCAATCTTTAAATATAATTAATAGAATAATGAAGTGCAAAGTTTGGAAGCCGTTAATGCAGTTACAAGTTTCGAATTATCCGGAAGGATAATAAAAAAACAAAATAAAAATTTATATTCCTCCACGTAGAGACTTCTGATGTGAAATTATAAGACGAACAAATGCGTGACAATAGACCGAAACACCGCAAGGACTTTTCGGAGGACTGCTTTCTGTAATAACATAATTTTTATAAATCATCAAGTGTCGTCCTAATTTTCGTAATTGACCGATTTTCTATTTTAACTTGGGGAATTGATGTTATTTGTACAATTTCTGCTCCTTGTTGCTGTAATGTAATTACTTTTTTTATGTTCAGCGTTTTTTTTTTTGGAAACTTTCCCGCTCATGATAGATGTGAGCTCTTTATCTTGATTACAAAGATTTTTAAAAATACCGAAAGCAAACGAAACTACGTATGCTTAAATTTTACGAGTAACAAAATTGCTGGCACTTTGCAGACATGAATATAAATATTTGACATTTATGTTGTAATGAGGAAGTTGCGTCTTATTTGTCTTGTCATCCAATATTTAACTACATTTTTGTTGATTTTTTGCTCCTTCGCTCAAATTTACCCACGCAACTTGCTCGGAGCGACGGTGTTAATTTTTCATTACGGCGAGTTTTTTAATTTCCCTTAACAGTAAATTATATGATCGTTTTGTAACAGAAGTTATCTTAATTTGGAAATCTTCAAATCAACACGAACGGAAATACTAAATTTGTACACGAAAACCGAAACAATTTTTTTTCATTTGCTGGTTCGATTGCTGAAGTTTATCTTTTCTCTATTTACATTTTTCAAATTTACCGTGGTTGTTTAAGTTTTCTATTTATTTTGGGTGTTTGTAAATTATTACGTTTTTCAATAAAAGTTTTTATTTACTTTTGTTTTATGAGGGTTCATAATTTTAATATTCCTTGGAGTTTCAGCTTTGCTAGGTTTATTAATTATAACATGATTATGTAATTGCAAAAGTGCTTTTCTCTGAATAGTTTCTATTTATTAACCGAGATGTATTTTATCATCTTGCTATTTCAGTTACTCGATTCAAGTTTTTTCTAATTTTTTTATAAATTAATTTATTACAGTGCAATTACATCCTGAAAATTCATCACATTAAGTAATTCATAGCGAAAATTAAAATAAAAAGTATCCAAGTTGGTTATAAACTGTCGGTAACGAATGATGCTACTTCAAGAAATGATAGGGGACACCGGGGCTAGTGGGCTTTTAGTTAAAAGAAACCTAATCTAATTCAAACTCAACCTAACCCAACTTGAAGCATCAATATTATGAAGAGGTCGTCAAACAACAACAAAATTTGTTGCGGATTATCTATTAGTTTTCGAAAAAACGGCATTTAAAAATCGAATATTTTACAACATATAAAATTGCATGGATAAATTAGTGGGAGGAGCCAAATTAATTAATTTAAATAATTCATTTTATGGTGGATATATCACTGAACTCAATCCACCTCGACTGGGAGGACCGACCTCTCCAGGGAAGGGCGCATTTGGCAAGGTAGATTACACGTACCGTCAACAGAAAACCTGTCACTTGCAATTTCTATGTAAATACTCCCAGGTTAAACATAATATGGTGAAAACTGCTGTGGAAATTGGTTGTATAAGTGAAGGGAAATCTGAGAACATCTAAGGAAATTACGGAAATCTTAGAAATTACAAATAATATTTTTTTTTAACTATTTTGAAAGGAAATCATGAAACAATGCAAAAGAAAATCGTAGAAAATTTTAGGATATCCGGGGAAATCTACAGAAATCCAAGAAAATCTCATAAAAAAATCTGGTGCATTGGGTCTGTGGTTTCCTTCTTGTAATAAGCTAAGAAAATAATATGTTCTTCGTCTACTTTACCTTAATAAATACCATACAAGTATTATTTATATGCAGAGTTTCCACAGATCTGGAAATCCTGGAAAATCTGAAAAAGTAAGGAAATTCAAAATTTTCCTAATTTTGTCAGAGAAAAATCAGGGAATTTCTCATTTTTAGTGCTAAGTCAGGCAAATTATATTGTCAGTCAAAAAAACACTTTAATTAAATTTTAAAATTGAATTTTTTTATTTAAAATTAAGTTTTTTAACTAAAATTAAATTTTTTTAATTTTGAAGTTAAAAAAAATTATTAATTTTCATTTAATTTTATTAAAATTAAGATTTTTTTTACATTTTTATCTTCCGATTTATCGAAATGTTAGGGCAATGTTTTATTTTTTGTTTGGGAAAACCTGGAGAAGCCAGGGAATTTGATTTGAAAAGTTTAGTGGGAACCCCGATATGTCTATCTAATATTAATATTATATTATGTTAAGATTTTAATAGGTGGATCGCGAAAATTTTTTAAGAAATTTTAAGTTGGCCACCCCTGCATAGACGGGTCTAGAACTTTTCGGAGCAGCCGATTTGGCGTAGCCGATTCGGCGTTGCCAGTTCAGCGCACACTCGATCTGACGCAGCCTTTTTGGCGCAGGAACGATTCGACATAGGGAATATTCGGGGCATAGATGATTCGGCAAATCCCTGCGTCAAATCGTCCCTGCGCCGAATCGTCTGCACCAAGTCGGCTGCGCCGAAAAGTCCTAGACCCTCTTCTTGTCGGTATCGCATCAGTGGGGTAATAAAAAATAAAGTACAAATTCATATAAATAGGAAAAGTAAGGACACATTTTATGAACGTCTTGTGGCTGGACACCCACCGCCGCCAAAATTAAAAAATTTAGAGATGCTGACGCCCGAATTCTCACAATACTTCGAGATTTTCATTTAAATGAATTATTTTATATCTACCTACACTTTACTTTACTTTAAAATATATTAGGTTGTTTTACACCTACTCGCTCTCGTAAGAAAGAAGGAAGTAAATATAATGTTGTAGTTTTGAGCAGGGTTGCCAACTCTCAAAAATGTATCTCCCTAAAGCTCTAATGCAAAAACCCCTAAAACCGCCACCATTAATATTTACTTTTTAATATTTTTTTATACCAATATTTTTATACCTTTCCCGCATAGGATATATCAATATTTTAGAAAACTCAAAAATGCACGAAATACTTAAACAAATTAAAACATTCATAATTGGACGTAGTTATGCAAAAGGGAACCATTCGCCAAAAGTTCGTTTTGAGATATAATTTGTGTTACCAAAAAAATATTACTTTTTCGAAAATTACTTTTCACATTATTTCGGTCACTTATGGCTAATAAACAAACTTTTATGATTTTGTCGCTTGGTTTCTTTTTGCATAACTACGTCCAATTATTATTAAAACCATCATTAAACATTGTTAACACATAATTCTCTTCCCCCCCCCCCCCTATTCAAACTTATTAGAGCGTTTATAGTGTGCACTAACACCCCTATTCATTAACTTAACTTTTCGATTAATCGAATCGTTCAGTTCTCGATCGATCGATAAGTGCCAAAATCGGTATTCAGTATGCCTTGATATCGAGACGACAGCTTTCAATCGATCGCTTACCGGTCGATTGAATCGCGTATTTGCTCGTGAGCATTGAAGCTTACGAAAAGGTTTAGTTCCCTCCCCCCCCCCCCCCCCCCACTTTTAATTTCCCTCACTTTTGGTTAAAAATTTAAATTTCCCGATTTGTCCTGGCGAAATTTGAAAAATTATAAATTCCCTCTCTTCTCCAAGTACTCTAAAAGAGTGGAAATCCTGCGATATGTACTGGAGGGTGTTCCACACCCCCCAGACCCCCCGGTTTACAATTTTACCAACCGAAACATACATAATATTAAACTAACTAAGATTAGGACTAACCGGGAAATTTGTATTTATAAGTAAAAATAGGGGAAATTTAACCTCCAGCTAGAAAAAATTAAAACTAGGAAAGCATATTTATTTAATTAGTATCTTGCTCATCATGAAGTTTAACAGCAACTTTCTGTTACTTTGAAAGTTAATTATAAAAATACAAAGTCAAAATTGTAAACCGGGGGGTCTGGGGGGTGTGGAACACCCTCCAGTACATATCGCAGGGTTTCCCTAACCTCTTAATAACAACTGGTTACACAAATAGGATTCTTGACCGGGGGGTCTGGGGGGTATGGAATACCCCCCAGGTAAGAAAATTTAATAGCACTAAAAACTTAAACCTGCAATATTTAAGAAAGAACTGAAATATTGCTTTCTAGTCTTACTCAATAGATGCAGATTTAATATTTCAATATTATGAAATCGTGTTGCCTGCAAGGGGGGACACATCACCCCATACCTACCGGTGAAAGTTCTTATGGTTAAATATCCTGATATATACAATCCCAGTACGTTGCTGCTCCTGCTACAGAGTGTCATTTTTTGGTGGAAAAAACCACTCTGATTTCCCTCACTTTGGCTTGAAAATTCAAATTTCCCGATTTTTCCTGGCAAAACTTAAAAAATTATAAATTCTCTATCTTCTCCAAGTATTCTAATAGAGTAGAAATCTTGCGATATGTACTGGAGGGTGTTCCCCACCCCCCAGACCCCCCGGTTTACAATTTTACCAACCGAAAAATACATAATATTAAACTAACTAAGATTCGGACTAACCTGGAAATTTGAATTTATAAGTAAAAATAGGGGAAATTTAACCTCCGGCTACAAAAAATTAAAACTTGGAAAGCATATTTATTTAATTAGTATCTTGCTCATCATGGAGTTTAACAGCAACTTTCTGTTACTTTGAAAGTTAATTATAAACCGGGGGGTCTGGGGGGTGTGGAACACCCTCCAGTACATATTGTAGAGTTTCCACTCTGCTAGAATATATGGAAAAGATATAGAATTCATAAATTTTCAAATTTTGCTAGGAAAATCGGAAAAAACGGGGAATCCCCCAGTAGCGGGAAACGAAATTCAATGTATAAATAGTATACCGCTTAAAAGAGATTACAGCTAGTACATAATATATTCATATCACTTCTTGATGTACAGATTAGAAAAATATGCATTTGTTACAAAAAACTTACCATTTTATTGCGGTTAAATCTAACTTTATTCTGACTATCAGATGTCAGCTTGGTAAATTATTGATAAAAATTAGATCACTGCAACTTATTTTAGCAGTTTACCTATATAGGCCACCAGATGTCAGTAAAAATTTATCGATATACTTAGCTCATTGCTTACTGTATTCGATATCGTTACAGAATAACGTTTTCGATTCTATCGCCTATGTCTCGATGATGGAAAATATTTCGATGGAATTTAGTGAATAGGGGTGTTAGTCCCCCCATTTTGTAATCATTTTTCAAAATAATCCCTTCCTTGTCAAAGTACCTGCCCCCATCACCCCGAACAATATTTAATGGATTCTCTCTTAATTTTCTTTTTCAGCGATAGTTTATATTTACAGTGTATTTTACATGTGATAACTTAAAAACATTTTAGTTCTAAGATGTGTTTCGTGCATTTTTTGGGTCTTCTAAAATATTGATATGGTTAAATATCGAGTTACACTACTTAAAGCATATATCAATCGGCATACTATGTGCAGTAGTGTGGCGTAAAGCACACAGGTGCAGACTAGGGAGCGTGAAACCGTGGTTCTAGCCCTGTTAGCGCCGAATACACTGCTGTGATCTAGTTGCAGTTTGCTATTTATAGAGTTTATAGGATATATCCTCAACTCTCTTAGTATTAAATAATAATAATAACAATAAAAATTTCATTAAAAATTTAATCCACCAATGAGTCGCATGAGTCTCATGAATCTTTAATTTTCGATTTCCCTTCACTTATACACTAAATTTCTGCAGCAATTCTTCCCTTGAGCAGGGTTCTTGACTACTTGATGAATGACAATTTTAGAAAATGTTACGGGGTAGAGGACAATAACTCAGACGCGAAGATATTATAGATATTTTAAAAAGACACAACAGTATATGATAGATAACACTAAAATAAAGCGATTAAACTGTGGATGAACTTTTAGCATTGATTAATTTAGAAAATATCAGTTCGAAGTGGGCGGAGCTTATAGCTTCATTGTATTACCGGTGCCTGAAACCTACGTAAATACATAGTAACAGCATAGCTGCTTAATAGTAGCACTGGTAGTCAAGGATAACAACGGTAAACATAATTTTGATTCAATTTCGGTAATTACAGCCGAATTTTACTTAAAAACAGAGAAAAACCCCTAAGTTGGCAACCCTGTTTCTTTCTGACTTTTGGCACTAAAAATGAGAAATTATCTGACTTTTCCCTGATAAAATTAGGGAAATTTTAAATTCCTTGACTTTTCCAGATTTTCCAGGTTTTCCAAGACGAATGGGTACCCTACCCTGTTTATAAAATTATTTGTTTAACTTTATAATTTACGTTCTCAACTACCATAATTTCATTACAAAATTTTAAATTCCGGGTCCGGGTTGTCGTACTCTTCTGCTTTCTAAGGACTTTCAGAATTTATCTGTAGTACTTTGAGATTATTTTTCGTATTTTACACTTTCTATCTAATGTGGTGCTTAGAAGTGTTGGCACTTTGGTTTCTTCTACACAGTCTGACTTTACAGAACCTTGACAAGTTTTTAAACTTTGTGTTTTGGTCATTATTGCCTCTTTAGTACTGATATGTGCTGTAAATTATATGTGTAATGATATTTGCAACCAGGGATACGAATTCTCGCATATTCAAATTAAATTATCGGGATTATTGTAGGTTTTATGTTTACACTAGCTGGAAAGCCCGTCCGTGGACGGGCAGCTAGACGATGGATCTCTTTTTTAGCGGTATAATATTTAAACATTTAATTTCGTTTCCCGCTACTGGGGGATTCCCCGTTTTTCTATATTTTCAAAGTAACGCAAAAAGTTGCTGCACTTTTGCTTAAAAATTCACATTCCCCGATTTTCCTTCCCCAAGTAGCAGAAGCAGCAGCGTGCTGAGATTATTGAATTGGACGTATATAGGGCTTCTTTCTGGCCAATCGAAGAAACGACTAATCTCGCTCATTGTAAGTGAAAGCAAAATCTATAACGGTTTGGTTCTATTTTACATAACTGCGTCCATATCTTTTATAAAACCTAAATATTTTGAAAATGTTTACATTTTCTTCCGTTCTGCCGTTTCGTATTTTGTAAACATTTTATACTTTACTTAAAATTATAATAAAAATAGAAATATAATGGATGTATTTTTTCAGGTTACTTCCAGAGCGTCGATCCATATTTTAGAAGATAATTTTAACAAAAACCACAAGTAAGTATTCGAATTATATAATTTTTGAAAATCATTTACTAGAAAAACGTGCAGTGTTCGTGTTCGAAAAATTGCAATTAGGAATCAATAAATTTGGTGAACTGTGTCAATATCGATGGGTGGCGTGTTCGAATAAAAATAAAAATTTCCATAAAATAACGTCGAGTGGTATGAAGAATGTTGTTTTCTCCTCCGCCATATTTTTAAATTTCACGAATAATGCATATTCACTAATATAAATTACAAATTTTATGCTTATCCACCTAAAGCAATTTAAAAATATCATTTTTGTCGCACTTCAAACTGAAGCTGCCTGCAAAGCGTATTCGATAAAAAAGATTAATTTTTTGCTGCCGTACAGTGTAGATTAATACATTTGCGACACGCCGATGTTATTGAATCACGTAGAATGGACGAATATAATAAAATTATTTCAATTTAGTTTATTGATAAAATTAATTACACAATAAGGTTTGCATAAAAAATAACAAGAGTTTAATTAAAAGAAAACACAGCAATATATGCATTGGTATTGAAAGTAATGATATTGAGCGATAGATAATCGGATCAGTTGATAAACTTAAAAACTTTATCTTTTATTATACTTACTTATTATGCAGATTGCATATTCCAACTACTACTACTACTAAATAAGCAAGTAACACTTATCTACGAGAAATCTGCTATCGATCGGCGAGGTTACTACGAATGTAATTCGTGGTATCGATTGTAATTTATTATAATAAATTGAATGAAAATATGAACTTTAAAAAATATAAAAAATTTAGTAATTTACTGCATGGTAGCTAATCATAAAGTAAAAGTCAACTCGAGGAAGTTGTTTGTAATATCTTCACCTCCAAATATAAACACTCGACATGCTTATCACGCCACTCTAATTCTACATTCTCTACTTATTGAAATTAGCTTCGTGTGTCTAATTTATATTTAAACTAGTTCGAGTTTATTGACAAATTTGTATGCACCAACCAATTTAACTTATGAGGTGACGTTAGCGGTGAAGATAAACATAGGAAATTACTTTAATGCATTTTCTTGTTGTCGATTTCAATTTTCTACGTGATAATAATTTTCAGTTAATATTCACGTTACTTGTGTTGGTTTATATACTAATTAAAAGCAGTTAATTAACACAGACACGCACAAGTTAACTTCAAAAAGTTCTTAAGATCAAATTTAAAAATTTTTCCCGAAACATTTAATTTTAGTTTAGATTTCAATTATTTTCCTGCAAGTATTTTCATTGAGGCAACAAAATTATCAAAATAAATTTTGTGTTTTGTCGTAATTTCGCTAATTCGATTTCGTTTTTTGCTTTCAGCATTCATGAAATAATGAAATGCTCTACGTGGCATAATTTAAAATTTTTTTGGAAAACGTGTTAACAATTTTAATTTTTAGCGAGTATTTTATGTTATTTGTAATAAGCAAAATAGCAAAACGATTAATACGTTGATTTACAAAACACGCGAATGCTTCGTTTGAAATTCATTAAGTAAATTTGAGTTTTCAGTCGTCCTGGAACTCTATAACGCGGCCATACTCCAGATTATTTTGTTGTTTTGATTTATGCATTTAAAAAGCAATCTTGCGCACTTAGGAAACCACTCAAATATTACAAAACCCTTTGTGGGAATAAAGACATTCAGATTATTACGCGTTCGTAACTTTTTTATGTTTTATTGATTTGTAAATTTGTAGTAAATTTATTCATAAATCAAATGCGTTTGTTTGGCCACAGCAACTTTTCATATCACTCGGACGATAATTCCGAAATAATGATCATCGGAGCAAGGATAAGCTTCATGAAATTGACCAATTATATAATTATTAGGAAAACTTTTTAACAATCGAAGGTGAAAAGTAATAAAAAAGAAAAATATGCGTGCTCAACACAATAAAAAGTTTTATGATTAGAATGTCTATAGGAATAAATAGAGCAAGTATTATTTTAGGAACCTGCTTTGAAATTTGAGTTTAGGCTAGTCCTTCCTGAGGGTGTACTTAAGTACACTAAAGAGCATCCATCTCTTATGAAAAACTACACCCTCTACGTAGTAGCTCCTAGTAATCAAAATAAAAATAAACTTGAAGGTAAATAAAAAGTGGTTTAATGACGACTGCTTTTTATGGAAACTTGCAAAATTTGCTTTTTCTATGTTGCGGTGCTTGGGCCAACACAAATTATGTGGAAAAACAAAATAAAAGAGATTTTATCGATAACTTACCCAATTAATTAGCGTTATTTTTAGCTTCGAAGTGGAACTGTAATTGTACAATTTTTATGGTACAAAAAAGTAATTAAAATTTCAATTTCTGATAGATCAACAAATAGCAAAAACTTTTTATTTGCTTATTTATTTATTGGACTATCTTAATACACAATCGACTGTAATAATACGGACAGGCATAAAACACACTTAAATGTTATGTCTGAATTTGGTGCTTTTGGTTTTCTGTTTTTTTTTATCTTTCAACTGACACATACAAGAGCATCTCATATGTACAGGTGTAATAATTACAATTTTAATAAAAACAAATTGAAGTTTAAAATGACATCACACCACCCTAACTTAAAAAGAGATTTACGATTTCCGTGAGTTATAAACTCAATTTTGTAAAAGAACAATAAACACTTACGAGTATTAGCAAAGGGTAAATATCTCAAAATAGTTTTGTACGCAGGCTTCGGAATTCCAACGAGTTCCAAAGAATTCCAATGATTTCCAATAAAGGGAAGGTAAGGGTAAAAACTGTCCTCCCCATGACCCATCAAAACTAATAAAATTACTAAATTTATGATATTTTGTTGGATTTTGTTGAATTTTTCTAAGATTCAAAAACTCCTTGAGATTTTCTGGAATTTCCTCGAATATCTTCAGATTTCTCTTCTCTCAGAAATCTTAAAAAATTTTAGGAATACTTACTCCAGATGAGCTTAAATTTCTGAGATTTCCTTGATCTTCCTAAAATATTCTGGCTTAAAGGAGGGAGGAAAACGGTATATCTAACCACCTCCTGATGACAAAAACCAGCAAATCCTACTATTTTTTTTTATTTTACACGAACTTTGCCTAGATACGCCCCTGATTTTCCAACTGTTTTCGATCTAAAGAATTTCTATGATTTTGAAGGAATTTCAGAAATTTCCAAGGAAATTCCAAATAAGTGTACACAAAAGTTTTGGGATATTTACCTTCTGACCTTCTGAGTATAAACAGCAATGCAGTAGAAAAATTGGCTCAATACCCGTGGTTCCAATATCCAAAGAAATTACTTAGTTTTCTAAGTGAACAAAAAGGAAAGAGTGCACTGGGGGGTATTCTATACCCCCCAGACCCCCCGGATTGACACGTACCTTTGGTACCTCAAAGGATAAGTTTTATAACAGCAGTTTAAGTTAAATTCAATTAAATTAAATCTCAAGAAATTTTTACATCCAATTCAGAAGTTAATTTTATTTTTCGGAACTCGGAAAAAAACAGATAAAATTGCATATTCGGATGATGATGATGATGAATACTATTTCATAGCTATATGTGGAATCAAAGCCAAAGTTTATGGCATTAGATCATTAAAACTCTGCGCTTAAGTAGTGCAGTTTCAAAATCATGAATCATGGGGGTCTGGAGGAATATGAAATACTTTTCTGTGGTTCTAGGGTACAGATATGTATCTGAGTTCTCAAAGAATTTTGAAAAAAAAATTTATTGCTTTAAAAATCAAGCAAATTATTGTTTTCAATCTATAATGTACTAGATTACCCAGGTTGTGCGGCCTAAAGGCCGCACTGACTCATCACGTTTTTGTAATTTTATTTTATTCAAAGATGCACCCACTTAACTATTAAAAGAAAAAATCGCTTGTTTTCATACGCGATTCTCACCTTGACGGGTTTACGACTCATTTCGATCAAACCGTTAGATGTTCTTGGATCTGTAACGTGCCAAAAGACGTTTTGACCGTTACAATATATTTTTCTAGCTACGCCACTGGATCGCTATTGGTTGCGATAATTTTCGTTCATTTTTGATAAGCGGCATTACTCGTTAAATTTCGAAAGAAGTTAACGTTTAATCGCTGTGTGTCCTTTTTTAGTTTATTAATGTTTTAATTTGATTTAATTTTGCCGTATAACGGGTAATTATTATATTTTACTTCTATTTAATTTGTTTAACAAATTATTTTTAGCACCCAGGTTATGGGTTAAACGTTTATTTATAATTATTCGTATTTGGTTGTTATCACAATTTAATTTTTGATCGTCGTAAAATGGAGTACATCAGAGTGTTGGAAATCTTTTCTCATCCGCATATGGTTTCAAGATTTTGTCTGTGGTTTTACGATGACGCTGTTTATTTATCTGTCATCTGTTTGGAAGATTTGGGTCGGAATATATTTTTAAACATCAGTTATCCGAAGAATGGTTTTTTTACCCGTTTGTGTTTCGATTTGCCATGGTTGATTTTTCTCACAAGAGGAGTTTTCTTGTGAATGTGTTTGCACCTGGTAGATCGGAATTAATTTCAAGTTGGAGAACCAAACTTCATGATTTTGTCTTTTTGATGTTTCACCAACTTTTCAATCCCGGACATGGATTTACAATTTTTATATTTGGGATGATACACCTCAACTTCAAGCGGATGATTTGATTTTTATGAAGATGTTTCAGTAATGATTAATTGAGTTTGCAGTCACACTTTCTCGGTTGATGAGAATTAGAACTGGCAGGCTGTTGATTTTTTTATGAGTATTTTGTGTTCTCTATTTTGTAGACTTTCATTCCTGGATGGTAGACCAATAGAATGATGAAGTAAATGTTATTGAATTCGAAGGGTCCTGACGAAGGAAAGACAATTGCCGAGTCGTGAAGTTGGTAGTACTGCATTCAGGGTAAGTCTCATAGAGATGCATTTACTTGTTTTAAATGATGCAGTATGCCAGGATCTATTTTGTAAGTCAATTATCCCGAGATGATGAAATCCGGTGTGCAATTAATCTTTGCTGGGCATAACTTCTTTTTGTTGAGTTATCCTCTTCAAGGGTACTCAACTGTGTTTTTTTTACTTGACTGAATTCACCCCTCAGGTGGATGTCAGTTCTTTACTTTTGTAATTTTTTATTTTGTTTTCTAGTTCGTAATCCTCAATTACGTACTAGCTTTACTTGATCCGTATGTGTATGTTGTATGTTTTGTTTTGATTAGTGAATTAATTAAACTTGTCGACATCTTTATTTTCTATCTATGTTAATACAATAAATCGACTCTTGCTTTCTTTTTAGTTTTATTTGTATTAGCTGGCGTCCAAATCTGAGTACTGAAGAACTTTTTGTTACGAACCCACGATGTTTTTCGAAACACCCACGCTCTCGGGAACTGAGTTTTAAATAACACAGCTAGCTAACGCGTACAGTCCATCTACGGTTAGGCAAGTGGCAGGGGTAGTTTAATTTTGAGCAAATTACGCTACAGATCTTCTTAATTTTCCGCACAACTGGCTTGTAAGTTACTAATAAAAAACTGTTAAGTATACTCCAAAACCAAGTTTACGATTTGATTTGATTCCTACCGTAATTCTTCTGCAATAGCAAAGAGTATGTATATATAGAGGGACAGTCATTAACAAATATTTGTCACAAGTTTTTGTTAATGGCTCTGCTACGCCATCTAGTAGACGGTGTGATCTCTACGTTTTAATTTTTAATTTATGGCTGATCCTTTATATACAGAGAGGTATTTTTGCAAAACTAAGTTTTTACATGTTAATTTCCCATGTTCAGCTAACTCATTCAGCACCCTGTATATAGAGGACCAAAAATTAAGACGTAGAGATAACCCCCTCCACTAGATGGCGTAGCAGAGCCATCAAGAAATACTTGTAACAAGTATTCCCATAAGAGCTGTCCCTCTATTTATACCATACTCTTTGGTAATAGAAAAATTTTTATTATTAACTCAAAAATAATATATCTGTGCAGCCTTCAGGCCGCACAACTTGTAAAATCAAGTTCCGATATATCAACTTACTAGAAGATTAGGGCAGCTATATAAATTCTGTTGGTTCATTTTAACCCGCCTACTCAGAAGCAATTATACGGTTCCACGCTTTGGGACCGCACAATGTGGATAATTTGGTAACTTAACAAAAGAAAACTAGCAAAACCTGGCTGTAGCAAAATCGAATTCTGAAACTTAGTAACTGCAATGACAATAATTTCTAATTGGCATTGATCGATCGGTTCAAATGACTTTAATTGGAATCCAAATTATTTCATGCTTCAATCAAAAAATAAATTTAAATTTTCTCGAATGAAGTCAATCACGAACATCTAAAAGAAACTACTTAGTTTTCAAAGAGAGCAAACAGAAAAGAGTGCACTGGGGGGTATTCCATACCCCCCAGACCCCCCGGATTGACACCTACGTTTAGAATCTCTATTGATAAGTTTTATAACAGCAGTTTAAGCTAAGTTTGATTAACTTAAATCTCAAGATCTTATTACTTCAAATTTAAAAATTTTAACAACTAATAATAAATTAATAAAATAAAAAAATTTATTTTGCAAAATTTGGAGAAAACCAGATATTGCATATTCAGCTTCTGAATATTTCATAGCTACAGGTGCAATCAAAAGGCAAAAACATTAGATCATTAAAACTCTTAATTTAAGAAGTATAGCTTTAAAATCTTGAATCCTGGGAGTCGGGGGAAGGGGGGGGGGTATGAAATATTTCCAGCAGTAGCAACTGAATAGCTTCTCAATTTTAAAACTTCCATAAAAAATCGGGACTACTGCAGGTTATTTCATACCCCTCTCAATACTCCCCTCAATATCAGCTCATAAGTTCAGCTGAACTGAAATTTAACAAATTTTTACAACTAATTTAAGAAGGTTTAGCTGCAAATCGGGTAGGATGTATATGTTTTGTAACAGCATGGTTCGCTGTTAAGATTTATAAAATTTGATTCTGTTGTGTGCTGTTAATTGCAACAGGTAGGCAATAGGCTTTTGCATATTTTCCAATAAAAAAGATGTTACTCAGATAAAATTCTCTTATTATTTACCTGAGGACTTCATAAACTATACCATGGAATAGAGTGGAAAAAATTAAATAGGAATCATCTAAACAGTCATAGTCCAATAACCAAGGAGTTTTACCTGACAAATTTCTGTGGCATAGGATTGAAAACTGATTCCTATGTAATTTTGGTCGTAGAATCCGAATTTGAGGTTTGCGCACAAAATTTCCTTGTGCTAAAGCCGCCATATTGCAAAAAACTTTTTTGAAAAAAACTCAAAATTTTGGGCAACCTATTGATTATCGTGTATCAAAAATACACGAAATCTAGTGTTTTTGCAAAAAAATCAGAATTCTGGGCACTCTATTGATTTTTCGAAAAAATATCAAAAAGTAGATCAAATTTCCTACAAAATACTTTTTGGTTCACTTCCTAGGACGAAAATTAACTCCGCAGGAGCTATTAGCGTTTTTGCGGTTTTTCGAAAAATTCAACTTTTTTTTGAAATTTTTTGAAAAAATTTGAAAAATTCAAATTCCATGCTGACCAGAGGCTATAGTTTTACCCGTTGCCGTTGGCACGGAAACCTTTATTTCACTCGAGAAATCATGAAATTTCAAATTTTCAAATTTCAAATCATGAAATGGCACCTGCGGCGTTAATTTTTGTTTTAGGAAATGCACCAAAAATCATTTTTTAAGAAATTTTATGTACTTCTTTTTTGATACATGATATTTTTTTGAAAAATCAATAGGTTGCCTAAAATTTTGAGTTTTTTTTGCAAAAAACGTGATTTGGCAAAATTTTTTTAATATGGCGACTTTATAAACTAGGGTCCGTTGCTTTGCCCCCCCCCCAGTTAAAATTTTTGGCCAAACAGCTAGCTCCCGAATCTATGGAGCTAGCACCCAAATATTAGAGCTAGCACCGTTACAGTTTTTTCACAAATCTATATTGAAACTGGGGGGGGGGGCTAAAGTAACGCTAGCCACCCCCAGTTAATATTTTGGCTCCAAAAGCTAGCTCCGTAATCTATATAGCTAGCACCCAATTATTAGAGCTAGCACCGTTTCAGTTTCTTCACAAATTAGTATTTGATGAAAATGTCTAAATGTTTCGTTCCACTGCGCATGAGCGATGATAGATTCCACAAGCCCATTCCACATGCCCAAATTCTACATAACTGAGGGAGGGGGGGCAAAGCAACGGACCCTATAAACTATGCCATTGAATAGAGCGGAAAAATTAAATAGGAATCATCTAAACCAGTGGTTTCCAAACTTTATTTTACCACGGCTCCTTTAAAAATATTTGATCTTTTGGCACTTCTCTTCCATTTTACAAAATACTACAAACACAAAAGTTTATATGATACCTATATGTTACGTATTGTATTAGCTGCACGTCCATGCCTCCTAGGGAGGCGCGTCTCATAGTTTAAAAAACGCTGATATAAACAGTCACAGATTAAAAAAAACAAGTTAATACTGCTTGGTTCTAGGGTACAAATATGTATCAGAGTCCTCCAGAAAATTTGAAAAAAACTTTATTGCTTTAAAAATTACTCAAATTACTGTTTTTAACTTATAATGTACTAGATTAACCAGGTTGTGCAGCCTAAAGGCCGCATTGACCTGTTACATTTTCTTAATTTAATTTTACTTTAAGTTACACCTACTCAACTTTTACAAGTAAAAATCGCTTTCCATTCATAAGTGATTTTTGCCATGACGAGTTTTTGACTCACATCACTCAAACCTTTAGACGTTTTTGGATCTTCTTAATTTTCCGCATAACTGACTTGTACCTTACTCATATAAAAGCATTCGAAAAACGAAGTTACGATTTGATTTCATTCATACCATAATACCGGTCTAATAGGTAAATTTTTATTGTTAACTTAAAAAATTTCGAATTTCACAAAGGTGATTAAATTAGTGGCAATCCAGTTCCACTGTATCCACTTACTAGGAGATCAGGGAAGCTGTATAAATTCGATTGGTACATTTTAAGCTGCTTACTCTAAAAGAATTACGAGGTTCTATTTTACACAGGTTATTGCATATTCGGACGCTGAGTATTATTTTACTAGAGTTAAGGAGTATTAATCGGATCATTGAAATTCGTAAATTTACAATTATTAAAATTTGCTAAATCGAAGCAAATATAAAATTAAATTTGATACCGAGACAGATGGGCAATTTATCTATTGGATTGAGGATTAAGAATTTAAATTTGGATTTTGAAGTGAGAAGAATTCAAATGAGAATTAATATTTCAAATTTTGGTTTAACCGAATGCCATTCATATTTAAAATGTATTTTAAAAGTTAACCTGTTGAAAATCGTCAGGGCTAGATTTTTCTGGAGAGTGGCTTTCTATAATTTGGAGTTAATAATTGCAAATTTTGTATTTTTGTTCTACCTTTTAATATGGAATAAAACCTGAGCTTCCAGGGTCCTGAAACGATCGTTTTAAACTAAGAATTTTAGGTATCCCCATAGGAAAAAAATCACAAGTGACAAATAAGGGCAGTTCAAATCACCTTTAGGGCGATTCGCATAAAGTCTTCCAGAAACCAGACATCTTCCAGCTCCATCCTTTTCTATTGAGGCAAGAAAAAATATTTTGATTAATATAAACTTCCCTTCCCCCTCTTTCGAAGGACCCCACTTTCCACCGTCTAGGACCGTTAGGAAGGAAGCAATGCCATCTTAGATCATCAAACTCGGCACTTAAGAAGTATGGAGTCAAAATCATGAATCATGGGAGTTTGGGGAATATGAAATACGTTTCAAGGGTTCTACGGTAAAGTTATATTAGGTTGTCAAATATCTTCCTTCCGCCTTTTTGCTCTTTATTCAATGCTTTATAAAAAGTGTTACAGTGATCGGATTTAGTTCAAATATGCGCCGTTTTGTTCGATAATCTGTTTCCATCTAGACAGCAACTTCATAATACCCCCCTCGTAGAAGCCCCCCTCCTTATTTGCGAAGAACTCGGACAGCCACTTTTCACAAGCCTCTTTTGAGTTCAACTGTACACCACCAAGGGCGTTCGCCATGGACAGGAACAGGTGGTAATCACTTGGCGCCATGTCCGGGCTATATGGTGGATGCGATAAAACCTCCCATCCGAGCTCCCGTATTTTGTGACGAGTCATCAACGAAGTGTGTGGTCTGACGTTGTCCTGGTGGAACACTACACCCTTCCTGTTGGCCAATTCTAGACGCTTCTGGTCGATCGCCTGCTTCAAGCGGTCCAGTTGTTCGCAGTAGATGGTAGAATTAAGCGTCTGGCCATATGGGAGCAGCTCATAGTGGATGATTCCCTTCCAATCCCACCAAACACACAGCAAAGCCTTCCTGGCCGTCAATCCCGGCTTGGCCACTGTTTGGGACGATTCACCGACCGTTTCCGCTTGATATTGTCGTATGTGATCCATTTTTCGTCGTCAGTCACCATCCGCTTCAAAAATGGGTCGAGTTCGTTCCGTTTCAGCAGCATATCGCAGGCGTTGATTCGGTCCAGAAGGTTTTTTTGCGTCAAATCATGCGGCACCCAAACATCAAGCTTTTTTTTGTATCCACCTTTCTGCAGATGGTTTAAAATGGTTTGGTGACTAACTCCCATCTCCTGGGCGATGTCACGAGATGCCACATGCCGGTCTAACACGACGATTTCCATGATTTGATCGGTATTCGTCGTCACAGGTCTTCCGCCGGCTGGCTTATCCATGGTGTCGTTTTCACCGGCTCTGAATCGTCGAAACCATTCCTCCGCAGTTCGAAGTGATAGAGTACCATCCCCCAAAACATCATTAATCTCACGGAACGTTTCTCTAGCGAATTTGCCTTTAACGAAGGAAAACTTTAAAATAGTGCGAATTTCGGAGTTAGTGAACTCCATGTTTACACGTCTACAACTGTTGAACGCAATATCCAAACTAATCATGCATAGCGTCGTTTTGTAGGTTATGTCAAGACCTGTCAAATGATGTATAGTATTGCCAGATACGAGCTCTGTAGCACTTTCTACATAGCCGGGAAATTCAAAAGACAAAAAGGCGGAAGGAAGATATTTGACAACCAATATATCTGAGTTTTCAAGAAATTTTGAAATATAATTTATTGCTAGATTTCCCAGGTTGTGCGGCCCGAAGGCCGCACTGAATCTTCACTCTTTTATTTTAAGCTACACCCACTAAACTTTTAAAGGTAAACATTACTTACCTTTTTTTCGCTTTTCACCACTTTTGGAGGAGCAATGCCCTCTTTGATCATTAAAACTTTTTCACTTAAGAAGTATAGAGTCAAAATCATGAATCATGGGGGTTTGGGAAATATGAAATACTTTTCTGCGGTTCTAGGGTACAGATAGGTATCTGAGTTTTCAAGGAATTTTAAAATAAAATTTATTGCTAGATTGCGCGTCACTTTTAACTTTTAAAGGAAGAAATTGCTTGCTTTTCCTCGCTTTTGCGGATTTTTGACTTGCTCAAATAATCATACAGGACAGGAGGTAAACAGTTATGATTTAATTTCAAATTGCTAACTCAAAAAAATTCGAGTTTCACAGGAGTGACAAATCAGTGCGGCCTTCAGGCCGCACAACTTTAGTAATCCAGTTCCACTGTATTCACTTACTAGGACTGAGGTTATATTTCGTACAGGTTTGGACTGCACAATCTGGATAATTTAAAAAATAAATCTCAGCTTGAACAAAAGAAAATCGAATTCTAAAACTTAGTAACTGCAATGACAAGTATTTCTAATTGGCATTGATCGATCGGTTCAATTGAATTGCATTAGAAACCGAATTATTTCGTGCTTCAGCCAAAAAATAAATTTGAATTTTCTCGAATGAAATCAATCACGAACATCCATCAAACGTAACAAAGTGGCAACATGGCAAATTATATTTACAAACCATGAAGAGATAATCATCATACATCAACATTGAACATCACTGAAAATTATTAAATCTGCATCAATATGTTTTTTAGATTTTGTCAGCACAACAAAGTAGATGTAGAGGTATGCTATGTAGATTGTAGACGCTACTATTGTTCCATAGACAGCGTCAGCGTCTGTGAGAAAAAATGAGTATCAGTTGCACTTGTTGGTGTTCATAAAATCATACAGATTACGAAAAATAAAGAAAATTTTTGATAAGCAGTCAAATGTCAGCACAAAGCTGGAATAATAACAAATTCTTGGCAGAATACCAGGTGCAACTGGTAAAATTTAAATAAAACTTATAGTCCGAGCAAATAAAATATTTGTGTGTTCCATCGAATTCCACAGGTCGCCGTCATAAAAAAAGAATTTTTTTTGATTAAAGACGATTCAACAATGATACAGAACCGTTTATACCCTTTTGCTAGATAACTGCAACTGATGTTAACGAGAAATAATGAACAAATTGTATAATTTGCTAGAAAATCATCAATCAAAATTTAGAAAATTTAAAACCGCGGAAAATTCGGAAAAGTCTTTTCCGATATCTGCACAGGCATATGTCATTCAAAGCAAACGGGCTAGATAAAAGTTCAACCCACGTCTATTGCACGCCGCTCAGAGAAGTTTATATGCTGATGTTAGGGCAAAAATCTCGACCTTTAAAATGGGAAGTTTACAGGAATAAACTAGATTCATTATCGAAACTGAATAAGTTTTCAGTATTAATAGTACTTGAATGGTGAGTGGAAAAACGGTATAACTCCAAAAATATTCTTTGGAGATTTGTAGAGGTTCAAGTTGTCTAAAAAATTGTAAAAGAAAACTTTTCGGTTTTATAACACTGAAAACAGAAGTGCAGTTGTATTGTTTTTCCACTGAATTTCGTATAATGTCAAGTTATTGGATTTAAATGATAATTGACTGCCTATGTTGAATTTGATGAACAACACTTTCAAGTGCAATTTAAACAATTTTTTTTTTAGTGGAAAAACGATACAAATGGATTAAACCTCCGGCTCGTTCATAGATCAAAAAATTTGATCCAGTTATATTACAATTGCGAATATTTTTCCAAAGAATAAAATAAGAAACTTACTAAGAAAAATATGTTTTGTTAATGTTACCGCTATTCGTTTCTTTCAGTTTATTTAAATTTTTTTTTTAGATTTTCCTTTGTCTTGTGAATTTTCAATAATTTATTATGTTATACTAACAAAAAAAAGATATTTTAATATAAAATCATGAATATTCTTGCTTTTTCCTGGTTTTTATTTCATCAAACTTGCTTAAAATAATACACCTGCGTAGGCGCAACATAAATAAAAAGCTTTTAGTGTAATTAAATAAAAAATTACGCACACCTAATTAATACGCTCCAATAATCATATTTTAAAATGAAAATACGAAACATTTTCCATAATGCAAACAAATTACGTATTACACATAATTGAAAGGTTAAGTAGACATTAAGACCTTAATTTTGGGAAAAGCCCACTTTGAGTTTTATAGAAGTGAAACTTTTTTTAATTAATTTAATTTTTGCGCGGAGGCCAACCGGATTGGCCATATATCGCGGTGTTAAAATAACGATTTCTGCTTGAATACACAAAGGGCAATTGAAATTAGAAGCTGGAAGATGGTCTTTTGAAATTAAATTCTAAATTAATTGCACAAGTGTTTTGCAAACCACTTTAACTAATAAAACAGTTGGTCACGCCATAGCGCACTTAAATACCTAGGTTTATTCAACAATTTTAAAGTTAATTCGAAAATTAAATTTGCACATACAACTCTTGTACCGAGTGTTTAATCAAATATGTCGTCGCTTTTATTGACAAAAACTTTTCTGGGTTAGATCAGATTTTCTCGATAAATTGGGTTTATTTCGGGAAATAAAGACAGTTTTTGTCTGAAATTAATTATTTATATTTAGGAAACCTTGATTAAATACATAAAATCTTATTTTTTACTACATAAACAAGCAATTTACCTTTGATAGACACGATTACTATCATAATGGCTTTCCACATGAAGTAAGTACACGCAGAAAAATAATTCCATAATTTATTTTAAAGTTTAACCCTTCAAAATAATCAAAATAACATTTTCGGTACAAGGTTTTCCTATTATCGTACAAAATGTTGCCAACCTAAATTTATGTATGAGAGTTTGCGATGATTGAATTCTTTTTTATGTTTGAATTCACATTTGTAGCAACAAAAAGTGAAAATCGGTTTGATTCTTTACGAGGAGAGTGATAAAATATTCAAAGAGTATTCGGCGTTTTTTAATTTAAAAAAATTGAGACAGCGATTACCTTTCGCGGTTGTTGTTTTCATTCATAACGAAAACATCAATTTTCGGGTTATCATTCATTTTTTATTATTTAAATTCGTAACTGATGCGGCATTGACGAAAATCGATTCTGTACTGGTTATTTTCGTTTTTTAACCGACTTTTCACGTCTTACGTACGTCGTCAATCACTCCAAAATTATTTTATAATTTTTTTGACCTGCTTCTTTTCATGAGAATTTTAATAACTTTTACATAGTTTCTCATACTCGTAAAGCAATAATTTTATTCGTTATGCGAATTTAGCGTGTCTTCTGAACTGAAAATATTTTTCATACAATTTTGAGTTATCTTCACCTCCATACTGCAATTATATTTAAACTAAACGGTTCAAAACTCCATCGAATCAATCACGGCGAAGGAGTTTTTATCGAAAATACCCAAAATTATGGTCGATGGTCAGTTTTAATAATTAATATAATCAAAAATTTTAGGTTTGATTTAGAAAGTAATGCAACGGAGCTCGATGAGCAACAAATAACTGATCCAGTTTTCCCTGAAAATCTTTCAGTTAAATGCCTGAACAATTTTTATCCCTATAGTAAGCTATCAATTTTGAGTTATCTTCAGCTCCATACTGCAATTATATTTAAACTAAACGGTTCAAAACTCCATCGAATCAATCACGGCGAAGGAGTTTTTATCGAAAATACCCAAAATTATGGTCGATGGTCAGTTTTAATAATTAATATAATCAAAAATTTTAGGTGTGATTTAGAAAGTAATACAACGGAGCTCGATGAGCAACAAATAACTGATCCAGTTTTCCTTGAAAATCTTTCAGTTAAATGCCTGAACAATTTTTATCTCTAAAGTAAGCTATCAATTTTGAGTTATCTTGACCTCCATACTGCAATTATATTTAAACTAAACGGTTCAAAACTCCATCGAATCAATCACGGCGAAGGAGTTTTTATCGAAAATACCCAAAATTATGGTCGATGGTCAGTTTTAATAATTAATATAATCAAAAATTTTAGGTTGATTTAGAAAGTAATGCAACGGAGCTCGATAAGCAAGAAATAACTGATCCAGTTTTCCCTGAAAATATTTCAGTTAAACGCCTGAACAATTTTTATCCCTATAGTAAGCTATCAATTTTGAGTTATCTTCACCTCCATACTGCAATTATATTTAAACTAAACGGTTCAAAATTCCATCGAATCAATCACGGCGAAGGAGTTTTTATCGAAAATACCCAAAATTATGGTCGATGGTCAGTTTTAATAATTAATATAATCAAAAATTTTAGGTTGATTTAGAAAGTAATGCAACGGAGCTCGATAAGCAAGAAATAACTGATCCAGTTTTCCCTGAAAATATTTCAGTTAAACGCCTGAACAATTTTTATCCCTATAGTAAGCTATCAATTTTGAGTTATCTTCACCTCCATACTGCAATTATATTTAAACTAAACGGTTCAAAACTCCATCGAATCAATCACGGCGAAGGAGTTTTTATCGAAAATACCCAAAATTATGGTCGATGGTCAGTTTTAATAATTAATATAATCAAAAATTTTAGGTTTGCTTTAGAAAGTAATGCAACGGAGCTCGATGAGCAACAAATAACTGATCCAGTTTTCCCTGAAAATCTTTCAGTTAAATGCCTGAACAATTTTTATCCTTAAAGTAAGCTATCAATTTTGAGTTATCTTCACCTCCATACTGCAATTATATTTAAACTAAACGGTTCAAAACTCCATCGAATCAATCACAACGAAGGAGTTTTTATCGAAAATACTCAACATAATGGTCGATGGTCAGTTTTAATAATTAATATAAACAAATATTTTAGGTTTGATTTAGAAAGTAATGCAACGGAGCTCGATGAGCAACAAATAACCGATCCAGTTTTCCCTGAAAATCTTTCAGTTAAATGCCTGAACAATTTTTATCCCTATAGTAAGCTATCAATTTTGAGTTATCTTCACCTCCATACTGCAATTATATTTAAACTAAACGGTTCAAAACTCCATCGAATCAATCACGGCGAAGGAGTTTTTATCGAAAATACCCAAAATTATGGTCGATGGTCAGTTTTAATAATTAATATAATCAAAAATTTTAGGTTGATTTAGAAAGTAATGCAACGGAGCTCGATAAGCAAGAAATAACTGATCCAGTTTTCCCTGAAAATATTTCAGTTAAACGCCTGAACAATTTTTATCCCTATAGTAAGCTATCAATTTTGAGTTATCTTCACCTCCATACTGCAATTATATTTAAACTAAACGGTTCAAAACTCCATCGAATCAATCACGGCGAAGGAGTTTTTATCGAAAATACCCAAAATAATGGTCGATGGTCAGTTTTAATAATTAATATAATCAAAAATTTTAGGTTTGATTTAGAAAGTAATGCAACGGAGCTCGATGAGCAACAAATAACCGATCCAGTTTTCCCTGAAAATCTTTCAGTTAAATGCCTGAACAATTTTTATCCTTAAAGTAAGCTATCATTCTAACTCCCAAATTATTTTTCTTATCTGACACTAGTTTTTCAGAGACCGCGGGCGTTTTAAAATTGGCGGCAGTCCGCCTCTGTGCGTGCTAGGATGCACGGTCCCATTATTCATAGCGAAACTGTGTCACGTCTAGGGCTGATTCTACTTACCCATTCCGATGCTGTTAACATTTTAATTGTGGATAAAATTAGAACCTGAATAAATAGCACGGTTTAATTTTAACACGATAAAGCAAATCTAAATTAATTGATCCTGTATTTGGGTCAGGACAATGAATACTCATTTTTGATTCGAGTTTAAAATTTGATTTGGCTACGAAGCTACTTGTTTGACTTTGGCTGAAACTTTCCCAAAGATACCTTGCCAAATTTGTGTAACAAGTGGCATAATTAAATCTTTTCAAATAATACCCTTTTACCGCGTAAATAATAAATTTAAAGCGGTCGAGTCGGATATCCTTAAAAAAAGGATCGACAACAGCTATTGGAGAAATAAAGAGACACCGAATAGACGAAGGTGACGTGTGAATTTAGTTCGGTGGATGCATCGCATGGTTTTCGAATAAATCGACCGAGGTCAGGTCGATTGGTAACCTTGACTCGTACGGCGCCGTGGCACGACACACAATCCCCGTTTCATTCGACGCCGTGACGTCACTAGACGCCGTCACTACTACCCTGAAATTTATTCTTTAAATGTTTGAAGTAAGCATCCATGACTAGTAAAATGTTTCCAACCTAGTACAAGGTTTCTTTTGTAATTTGATATCACGCAGGAAGGATTCTACTTTATGGAATATTAATTTTTTTTCTGTTTCGCCGGCATCGATTGTTATAAAACACAGGTGGACGACAATAATGTTCACAAGGATAATAAAATAAGCGGAAATTAATCATTCTTTAATAAGCGTTCCATTGATAAAACTGTAAATACAGTTAAATTATGTATGGGAAAAATAATACTGGATACTCACGCCATGATAGTTTATAAATAATTAAATTGTTAAATGATTCGAAATAATTCTTGTACGCAGTGGTACCTAACCTAACTCAACTTATTCCAGACTAACCTAATTATAGCTTTCTTGAACTCCTCTCGTCTTATTTTATTTTAAACTGGGAATCTATCTATTAGTGTGTTTTACATGAATAATTCATTGGTCAACAATCGGCTTCGATGCAATTACGTTTTAAAAATTAAAGCCGACCCTGACCACTGAAACTTATTTTGCTTTCAGCTATTCTTGTCAGTATTGTTCCAGAATTTTTAAGCTTATTATATTTTAAAGTTTCAATAAGTTGCTGGAGTTTTATCGATTATGAACGACGTTGGCTATCGAGGGAACAAAATTGCAATAGTTCTCCGCCAGGAGACCAACATTGGAGATATTACTTTTGCTATTGTTTATAAGAACCTATAATGCATATTTTATATTTTTATTTAGGTAAACAAGAAAAAAGCAATATAATATGCAAAGGAGTTTAGTCATTATGAAGAGAAATGGATAACGGAAGCAGCTTAAGCATGCTCTAAACCGGAGACTATGGGAAAAAGAAAACACTAGATGACAGCCAATACATTACAACTGTAGAAGAACAAAGAGCTATGCGACTATCTAACATTGAATCCGCAGACTGGGAAGCAGATTCAATAACTCAGACGCAAAATTAAAAATAAATCCGATCGGGATAAGATTTAGCACATCAATAGAATCCATCTTGCATAGATCAAAATACAGTGAGGCAGCTTTTATTTAAAATTAAACCAACAGTATAAATAATTTCCATGAACGAGAAAGAATACCATTATATATACCGAGCATAATGATGGAAACTAGAGTCGGATAGAGTCGGAATAGAAATAAAAAACTCAGTTGGAACAGCATCCTGCACTGAAAACTCACATCAAAGCATAACTTGTAAAGTAAATGAGAGATTTCAGGCTGTCAACTCTGCGCTTTAACGCCAATTATGGCGGAGGTATGTAATAATTAATAATTAAGTTAATTAATAACTTCTTTTCAATTATACCGAGTAATGCAATTAACACTGGCGTTCTCCCATTTTTTTAATTCTGATTTGTTAATTCTATAACAAGAATTAAAGTAAAGGGTGCGGAGAAGATCACCGAAACACTGGATCGATGAACTGAAAAGCTGACAGGGCATGGACTTCCCGATCGATGCAATAAATTTGTTGTCACCACACCTTGCATTTGGATGACTTACGTTCTCGGATTTGTAATTTCACTACAGAAGCTATTTTGGCGTTTAATTTCATTAGACGGCGAATTCTTTGATGTTTCATTGAGGAAGACAAAATTTCCTTAGTATTTCAGAAACAGTAAAAGTTTGTTTCTGGCGTTGACTACAAAGACAACAAATTCGGATAAACTAAACTAATTTTATTTAATAATTTATATTTACGTTAAACTGTAGGTCCCCTATATTAAAGGAAGTGTGTGGAGGAAAAAAGAATTTGATCTAGCAAAGGAATCAAAGACTAAGCTACCAATTAACCGTCTTCGGAGAGTGGAATTGAGAAACTTCGTCAATTTCGGTTTAGAGTTTTTGAATCTGATATTAAGCTAGTTTTGCAATCGAAACTTTGTAATAATTAATTATGCTTTGTCTTTCTGTATTTCTTTTGTGTTCACGAAGTATTAATTTTTTCAGTAGAAAATTTTAAAACAAAGTGAAATAATATTTTCTTTGTTCTTATCTTATCTTTCTTCAAGAGCTTTGTATTCTATTTAAATAAACATTGTTTAAAAATTATCACTTTGGAAGTCAAAGAAAATTGTGATTTAAAAAACTTAGTGACATTTCAAGAACAATAATTTGTATATAACATAAAGTATTATAATTAAATTTCAAATGCAGACGGACTGCAAAAACAAGACTACTGCGGTAGTCCTGCATAAATGCATCATAAGCAGCTGCCTTGTCATCTCACCGGATTTTTTAAAGAAAATTACAAAAATATAATTTAACGTACGCAAATATACAAAGCGGGCCCCTTAACAATAAAATGTATTAATTTTGAATTGCGAATATTCTTTGAAATTCTCCTTTTTGGGATTTACTACTCTTCATGGTTCCGGGCCCTTAAGCATTCGTTATTGATGTCACCGCCACCAGTGGCGTATTTAGAAAATGCTTTTGGGGGGAGGGGGCAGATAAAAATATTTTTCAGAATCTCGTTAATCCTTTCGTGCGCGTCAGTGCACGCCACTGCAATGGTCCCAATTTAGTGGCTTAAGTGCACGTAGAGATATCTCCCTGGTTTCCTATATTAAATCCAGAATTTAGAAGAGTGCACTGGGGGGTATTCCATACCCCCCAGACCCCCCGGATTACACCAATTGTTATGTGACTTAAATAATTATGTTTAGAGCTTTAGAATCGGATAAAACTGGTTTCGCTGCTAAGTCTAAAATTAATTTTATTTTTGCACATCAGGAAGGGAAAGTCTCAACATCATATTATTTAAGTCACAAAATTATTGGTGTAATCCGGGGGGTCTGGGGGGTATGGAATACCCCCCAGTGCACTCTTCTGGATTTCAGGTAGGAAGGCAAGGAGAGATCCCTAGGATTCCTAGATTATTATTGAATATTGTGATTATTAATGATTACTAAGATTATTTATAATTATCTAAAGAATTTCCTGATTATCGGTGATTATTCGTGATTATATTCATCATTATATTTGATTACTTGTGATTACTTGAGTAAAAAATTGTAACAACCGAAGCGATGGCGCTACTAGGTTTTTTAAAAAATATACATTTTCTTTAGTATTTCCAAAAAGTATTTCCAATTATTTTCCAATTTCCAGTTTTCTAATTTAATAAAACATCAACAGATGGCGCTACATTACTTATTGTTTAAAAATCTACCAACAGATGTCACTACTACCTACATTGGAAATATTAAAAATCTTCAGGGTTGCAAAAAGCATACAAAAATTTAACTTGGCTAATCTTGCATGCAGTGGCGCAGCCAGGATTTTCTTGTGGGGGGGGGGGCTAAACGATGCAAGCAAGGCGAGCGAAGCGAGCTGCATAGAAAGCGCGCGCCGCAGGCAAACATTTTTCGGAAAAAGGGGCGTGGTCATCTTATTTTCGAGTATAATTATTGTGTCTGGGGGGCAGTCTAGCCCTCCCCTTGGCTGAGTTGCTGCTTGCATGTATTAATAATAATTGTTTTATTTTATTATAGTGTAAATCTCTTATAGAAAAATTAATGTGTTCTTGTTTGTTAAAAGTTATTTGAGAATAAGATTATTTGAAATTATTTGAGATTACATCAGATTACTTCAGATTATTTAAATTACTTGAGATTATTTAGATTACTAAAGATATTAAATATTATGGGAGATTATTTTAGATTAGTAATAAATTATTGATATTTTGTACACAAACATGATTATTGAAGTGAACAACCCCTCGACCTCCGATGCAGCGGCTCTTTGTCCTGTCACTCAAGCCATCCTGTCGATCGAGACAACTACATCGGAGGTAGTGTAATGGGCCAGTGGCGGTTCAAGTGTAGCTATGGCCCTTAAGCAAATATACAAAACGGGCTTATAAGAAAAGTATTCAGAGGGGGGCAAAGGGGCAATTGCCCCCCCCCCCCAAAGATGACTCAAATTGTGTTTCTGAAGCCCTCCCTGATAAAAATAATGTTTACCACGAGGTTTTAAAATTTAAATAACTTAAATTTTTTTTTTATTTTTTTTGTTTCTTAGTTTCCGGATTTCGTTTGTTACCTCTGACGCGCATGAATGGATTAACGAGATTCTGAAAATATTTGGTCTGCATCCTCCAAACGCATTTTATAAATTGGCCACTGTTAATTTTAAATTGCGTATATTATTTAAAAATGTCTTTTTTGGGATGAACTACCCTTTATCGTCCCGGGCCCCCTATGGTCCCGGGCCTCTAAGCATTGCTTACATGCTTATTGATATCACCGCCACAGCAAAACGGCCAAAGTAAAAAGTTGTTAATTATATAGAAACAAATTTGCTTAAAAAGAGAGATCTGCGTATAGGTTATAAGTTAGAAACCTGTATTCTGTGCGTCTCAAGTAAATATATTTAATATCTGAATGCGCTTGTTTTATATTTAATTAGCTATTACATTAAGCGAACGCCACTGGACGGAGAAATATTAAACTAATCTAATACGTATATAGTTGGTACAGAAAGTTCTTTTTTGAACCGAATATTGCATTTTTTACTGTTTTATGTTGTGAATGTTCATTTTACCGCAGTTTTACAATAAAATAATTCAAAATCAGAATCAAAACAACATCAATTGTTGTCAAACAACATTTGGCAACCAATGATAAGGTAAATCGCGAATAATCACGTTTTTATTATACTAATTTTAAATTAATATACACAATACAGTTGTTATTTGTTTTTCTCCTACTTATTGATTATAATCTGTAGTTTTAAATTATTAATTTTTAATATTTTTCCTGATTACGTGCTTATTGATTACAATATTTAATATGAAATTATAATTGAATTAAATTTTTTTTTGTGTTTACCTGAGGTTTGAACTATTAATTTTTAAATTAATCACACAATAATTAAAGAGTTAGCTATTCCACGAAAGGGACAAAAAAAATTCTAATACCTGATTGCATAAAAATTTTAACAAGCCGTTAAAGTTAACGGATGAATTCTATCGGTTTGTTAGCACTAAGGAATAATTTCCATTAGTTAGTTAAATTTAACGGCCCGTTAAAAGTTTTATGAAATCAGGCATAAAAGTGTTAACTGTTGATATTTGCGATTTACGTTAAGCGGACGCCACCATGCGGAAAAATATTAAGTTAATCTAATACGTATGGTTGGTATAGATAATTTTGTTTATAAACCAAACATTGGCATTCTTTTGTGGTTTTACGGCAAAATAATTCAAAATGAAATGCTAAACAATATCAAGTGTACGTAATAGAGCCTCCATGTTGTGTTACCAGCCGGCTAATAAGGCTAATAAAAAATTTGAAAAAGGAAAAAGGTCGACTGGGTAATTCCCATACTTTTTATTAATATAATTGAACTTAACCTAACCGCACTTTTATTAACGCCTTCAGTAAATTTGAATTCGTTTATGTCTGAAATGAAATTGAAGTACCGCAATAACGAGGTTCGCTAGAAGGTAAAAAACGAGAAATTTAATAACATTCTATAAATAAATGGAAAAAACAGCTGTCAAGAGTTATTTCACGCACTAAAAGCACCTGAAAAGTTTCACGTGGCCTTTTTACGTGTTTCCTCCTTAAAACGTCGCAGGTTATTTAAAATAATTAGTAAGATTCTGCTTTTGTGAGGTTACAATTCAATGTCAATTAGTTTGAGTTAATTCCACTGCAGCGCTGAGGTATAAATTAATACTTCCCATGTTGATTCGTACGTTTTTAAATTAACGTTCGGTTAATTATGATTCTTACGTTATTCGAAATGGTTTTCTCACTTTTTGTAGCTTACAGCAGGTAACAATTTTATGGAATTCGAGCAACATAAATATAATTTACATTAAGTAAGTTGGATGAGTTTACAGCAACTTCGTGTTGTTGTGTAAGGAACATGGTGCAGATAATTTATTTTGTTGTACTAAGCTAGTAAACACAATTGCGCTTATTTATAACAACAATTAAACCCTATCTTATTATAATAAAAGAAAAGTTAAGGTAAATATTTTAAATTTTAAATATCCGAGCTGAAATTGGGTTATAACGTTTCAAAATTTTTGAATTAAATGTGTTTACACTTTCAGGTTTAATTACATTTCCGAAACAAAATCGATAATTAATTTCCTATTATAAATTGAAATGAATTTTTGTCTTTATTATAATTTATGGTACATGCAATTTTTTTCAATTCGAACTGTGCAGTTGGGGCTGTTAATTATTTATGCAAAACAAAATAAAAGTTTGAGTTTGCCTTTAATTATTATTTATGTTACTCCTTTTGGGGGTTTGCATAGAGGATTAGGAATTATTTACGTTTTTGACCTATCTACCTTAGGTGTGTACGTGTTTGCTTGAGTGTTCTACGGCCACCCTATAGAAGGAAAATTATAACAATTACATTCTACCCCAATAATTTAAATTAACATTTTGTAATAACGGTTGAAGGTCAAATTAGGTCGATTTCTTAGAAATTAAGTTAAAATAAACTACATTGCATGATGAAAGTAACGAAAAAATACAAGGAACTATTGATTTTAAGATAGGTCAATGCTGTTACTTTATATTTCAGAATATGAATGAAAAACTTAGTTATACGTGATATTATAACCATTTGATTATTATTCATATTCTTCGTTTGAATTCAAAATTAAACTATCGATTTAAATATTAAATGAAGCAAAAATCCCTAGCTTAAATAACTTTTCAAATTTAAATACAAAAGTTTTCTTATTTTAATGCATTTCTAATGTATTTGCCCTAGCTGATGTTCAGATGGGATTTCCGATTTTTATGCAACCTAGGTAATAGAAATTCCAATAAAAGCAAAATGGAACATTTAAGTACACAAATTCGTTAAAATTTCAATTTATAACAGCGAAATAAAATTTTCTAGCAAAATTAATTTTAAATTTACTGAATTATCTGGAGCAATCCTTGCTGCATCGGGCTTTCTAAATTAATAATATCTTATACAAATTTATCGACGAGTAAAAACACAAAAAAAAGTTTCGACTCTGGTATCCTAAATCCACAATCCAGTTTAATACAAAAAGTTAAAATTTGAATTAACTCTAGTACCTGGTTAATATTTTATGAAGTAAAAATAGTTTGCTTGTGACCTCATGCTTGATATCAAATTATTTATTAACTAATGTATTTTTGAAGTACATCTCGCTGCCCCCCCCCCAAATTGAATTTTTTATTAAATTTGAGCTTCAATGATCTTCCATATTCGTCATTGCAATTTAATGTTTTTCAAAACTATAGGTATTTAAATTTTTTTAAAACAAATGAATTAAACCCCAAAAGTATGTTTTTAAAAAATATATTTTATTAGTTAATAAACATTAGAACTTACTTTACTTATTAGTAAAACCTTATTATTCACCTAAACCTAAATGATTATACAATTAGATCATTCAATTTTCCAGTACCCCCCCCTATTTCCAAAAATTTTGCAAATAACTCAGTTACGGTTGAGGTTCAAACGACGAAAATGGAAGCTCAAACGGTTGACACCAATTTTAATCAAAAATTCGATTGGGGGGGGGAGCAGCAACATGTATCTGTATTTTCGATTTGTAAAAAGCTAAATTATTTTAAAAATTAATAAGTTAAATGCTGATTATATCTGGTAACACTGCAAATATTTGCAGGAGGAAGGATTAAAGCATAAATATTTAGTTACTTAATAAATATTTCGCAAAGAAAAAATATAAATTTTTTTTAAATATTATATATTATTAAAGCTGTTTATAATTCAACAGGTTTACTTTGAAATGAATAAATAAAATACTAGTACTTACTTATTCATGTAAATAATTATATTTATGAATCCAAAAATTCCTACCAGAATCAGAATATTTTAAATATTTAATAAATTTACTTCACTAAAGTGAAAACTTTAATATAATCTATATAATATCCAGTTTGATGTATTTGAGCCAGCGGCGGCTCGTCATAAGAAGCAAGGAAGTCTCTTCAGATATTCTGAACTATTAATTAAACTTTTAAAATTTTCAAAAAAGTAAAACAGTAAATTTTCAATTGTTAGAACTTTCAAACACTTATCCAAAAGGTAACCTGAGGCCACCGCAAAAGCGGAGTGTATAAATGAAATGTGAAAGGAAATCTCAGGAAATTCAAATAAATCTTAGAAAATTCAAGGAAATTTAAGCAATCTTAGGAAATCAGGAAATCTTAAAAATATTTCTTTTGTTGTTTTTTGATTTTCTTTAATTTTTTTAAACTTTTTCGAAAGAAACTTTTGAGGCAATCCAGGGAAATCCAAGGAAATCCATGAAATTTCCGGGATTTTCTGCAAAATCTGATGAAATTTTAGGAAATCCGGGAGAATCTAGAGAAATCCAAAGAAACTTCATAAAAGAAAATCTGGTGTACAAAAATTTGGCTTGTAACATTAACATTCACAAAGTAACATTTTGTGCTGAATATCAACCACAAGCACGCAAGCTGAATTGCCACTGAATTGCTAAATTGGCGGCTGAAAACTAGCTGAAATTGCACTGCGGCAGCTGTTCAAAATCCTGCATCAGCTTATATTTATTCAGCCCTGCAAATCAGCTGCTTCAGGACCATCAATTATCGAAAAATAATTTAATACGCACAATATTTCAATCTGTTTTTTCAAAATTGAATGGAATTTTATTTGGAATTCCCTTGGAAATCTCTGAAATTCCTTGGAAATCATAGAAATTCATAGAAATCAAGAAAGATCCAGGCAAAGTTGAGAAAGGGGTTAGATAGCCCGGTTATCTTCCCCTTTTCCAAACATTTTTGGCCAGCAAATTTAGTATATGGGAAATTGCAGAAAATCGAGAAAATCCTAGGAAAGCTAAAGAAATCTCAAAAAATTGAAAAAGCTAAAAAATAAAAATGATCTCAATCATTCTTCAGATTTCCTAATATCATAAGATTTTCTTTCACTTTTATATTTTACGATTTTTCCTCGGTTTTCCAGCAACAAACTACGGAGAAATCATCAAAAAACTCTGGTGTACTGTAATAAAAAATATCCTTCACCCCCTCGGGACCCACAGAATTCCTAATCTCCAACTCCCCATACAAATTGTGCCCGTCAGTTCAGCACAAAATCCACCCAAGGTGATAGCCGATAACTGACAGCACCAACCATAAACCAGGTCAAAAACAAAGCAATTCTTCTTCGCCTCATGGGACCTTCAGAATTTTTCTCTACACGCTGGGAAACGATCAACCAGCTTTATTTTACTGTAGATGCCCAAAGATGTTGATCTAGCTGATATGGTGTGGAGAGCGAGAGTCATAAGTTCCGGGAAAGATATCGATAAAACAAAAAAATAATCTCTGCAAGAAGTATACTGCCTAGCGGCAGTTGCTACCAAACGCCAAAAAAGTCGCAGCTAATCGTCTCAATTATTATCGTTAGGAGAAACAAAACTAAGAACGGGCAGCAATACACTAATTGTCGAACCAAAATAATTAAATAAATTTAATTATAAAATTAAACATTAAACGTTGTTAAAAATATTTCAAGTTAGAAAATAATCAAACGTTGAATACTCGATAGTATGGTTCCTACAAATTAAATTATACCATTGTAAATTATTCAAAAATAAAATATTCGGCAATTCGGAAGCAACACTAGATTTGCAGTCAGCTCAAAGCACAGATCGAACGAGTAAAAGAACATCGTTAAAATGGGGTGTCTCCACGAAGTTTTAATACAAAAAAGTAAAAGAACTGACTCAAATCGACGAGACACGAAAAACACTCTCACACGTACGAAGGTTCACTTCAAAGTCTCGGAAATCACGCCATTGCGTTTACAAAACGCATACTCCAAAGTCCCCCCCCAATCAGACACCAGGCAGGGGCGCACTCAGCAATTAAACAAATGGCAAAAACTTGTTACAGTACTAGTGAAGAGAAATCTGAAGATATTTGAGGAAATTCCAAAAAATCTCAAGGAGTTTTAGAATCTTAGAAAATTCTAGGAGATTTCAGTAAATAGAAAATCCTAAAAAATGTAAAAACTCCTAGGAAATTTTAAGAAATTCAAGAAATCCTTCAGAAAGAGGAATATCAATGAAAATAAATTTTTTTTTCAAATTTCCTTTTAGTGTTGTATGAGACGATGTCCACTCGGTGTTCCACTTACAGTTAGGCCAAATCAAGGGAGAAATCTGGAGTACATGTGAAAAGAAATCTACAGAAAACCGGAAAAATGTTCAGAAATTCCAGGAAACTTAAGAAAATCTTTGAAAATTCAAGGAAATATAGAAAATCGAAAGAAATTTCAGAAAAATTTAAAATGTGGAAGATCTTAGGACATCTTGTGAAATGGAAAATCCTGGAAAATGAAGTTAATTCTAAGATATTTTGAAAATTGAAAAAGATTTTCTAATTTCCTTGTGTTTTCTATTTTTTAAGAAATTGAGAAATTTCTCACAAGAGCTCACAAGAGCAGATTCAGCAGAAATTCATGGATGAGATAGTAACTGAGGCTGGGGGGGGGGGGGTAAATTCATATTTTTTTGGTTTTGATGGGTCATAGGAGGGGGGGGGTAGTTACCCCGTTACCACCCTTTGTTGGAAATCAATGGAATTCCTTGAGGACCTTCGGAATTCTATGGAAATCATAGGAATTCGGAGTCCCATGTACAAAATTATTTTCAGATATTTACCCTTTGGGAAAATTACTTTCAAACCACCCTTAAGTAATTTTAAAATTAAATAATTTCTTATTTTTGAGGATTGCATTTATTACCTAATTACTTATTTAAATTATTTTTATATTTTCATTTTATTTATTTTTATATCTATTTAAACTATAGTAGTATAGTATACGCTAGTTGGACAGCTATGGTACCGCCACCTAGGCGGTGATTTTGTGCATGAATTAGGTGAGAATCTGACCATAATTGACCAGAAGATGGCGCGGCGTACTTTTTTTTTGGGATATCCAACCGATAACGCTAGTTGGACAGCTATGGTACCCCCACCTAGGCGGTGATTTTGTGCATGAATAAGGTGAGAATCTTTCCATAATTGACCAGAAGATGGCGCGGCGTACGTTTTTTTGGGATATCCAACTAGCGTATAGTAGTTAAAATAAAATAAATTTAGTTAATTTGCTGACACTGAAAATCAGCCAACTTTTAAACTGACGCAGCAAAACGTCGCAATGGCAGCAAATAATTAGTGGACAAAGTATTTTAGCACAAAATGTTACTTGGGCACAGATTAAACTGTAGGCGAAAGCGCATCAAGAGATTAAGATGCACTGGAGGGTATTCCATACCCCCCAGACCCCCCGGTTTGAAACACGAAAATTTTTGTTTATGATCTCTGATCCGCTTTATTAAGCAGTAAGAACCTTTCATTTGAATGACACCTCATTTTTATTATTTCTTATAAAAATTTATCAGATTTCACTTCTATTGAAACCAGTGACGGCGCCAGGGGTGGACCAGTGTGGGCACTTGCCCATCCTGTTGATTGCAATGCCCACCCAAATTTTTTTGGTGCTTATTTCAATAATGTATTTTTTTGTGCGCCTGCCCAACCTTTATTGGGCCAAATTTGTTCCCACCCATTTTGAAAATACTGACGCCGTCGCTGTTTGAAACTGAGAAGAGAATCGCTGGGGAAATATAGTTTAGAAATGAAGAAAACCCTGAGGAAATCCGGAATATCAAACTAAATAGAAAATTCGAGAAAATGTAGAATATCGTAGGAAATCCGAGGAAATGTAAAAAATCATAGAAAATTCTAGGAAGTCAATTCATCGCTGCGACAATTCATCGTGTGCGACAATTTATCACCGCGACAATTTAACGCCGCGACTATTTATCGCTGCGACTATTTATCGCTGCGGCATTTTATCACCGCGACTATTTATCGCTGTGACAATTTATCACTGCGACTATTTATCGCTGTGCCTATTTATCGCTGCGACTATTTATCGATGCGACTGTTTACCGCTGCGACTATTTTTCGCTGCGACTGTTTATCGCTGCAACAATTTATTGCCGCGACAATTTATTGCCGCCACAATTTGCCGCGTGCGAGAATTAATGTTAATATTAAACTAAATAGAAAATTCGAGAAAATGTAGAATATCGTAGGAAATCCGAGAAAATGTAAAAAATCATAGAAAATTCTAGGAAAAAATTCTATTCATCGCTGCGACAATTCATCGTGTGCGACAATTCATCACCGCGACAATTTAACGCCGCGACTATTTATCGCTGCGACTATTTATCGCTGAGGCAATTTATCATCGCGACTATTTATCGCTGTGACAATTTATCACTGCGACTATTTATCGCTGTGCCTTTTTATCGCTGCGACTATTTATCGATGCGACTATTTACCGCTGCGACTATTTTTCGCTGCGACTGTTTATCGCTGCAACAATTTATTGCCGCGACAATTTATCGCCGCCACAATTTGCCGCGTGCGAGAATTCATCGCGTATATCATGTTAATGAATAAATATAATGGAAATACGGGAAAACAAATACATAAATATTGGTATTTTACATATAGGAATTGTCCATAGTACACGTGAGTTCTGTTGACGGTACGTGTGCTCTACTTTGCTTTGTTTTGCATAAACTTTTCGTACTTTTGTCGTAGAATCGTGGTAGATCCTTGGGAAATTAGGAAATCTTAGGAATACTATAATAAATTACTTTTTTTTGTTTTTCAACTTTTTTGAAAGAAAATCTTGAGGTTACCCAGAAGGAAACACGAAGCAATTGTAGTGTACAAAAACTAGCTTTGTGACTGACTCTAAGGTGGGACAGTGGCAACTTGATGCTTTATGATTGCAGTAGAATTTAAAATTTTTGTTTTACTAATAAAAGCAGACTGTAGAAAGATCATAATTGTGAAAACTAAAATGTTTCCTTTGTGTCGATTGTGGAAAATAAATTATTATTTCTTTCGAGTTCTGCAAAAGCTTAGAACAATGTTGATTTCTGTTCTGTAAAATCTTCTGTTTGTATAATTTTTAGCATCTGCTGTCTCCCATGCAAATATCTGGGTCTGAAGTAATACCAAGTATTAATAACGAATTGCAAAAAAAATTGTTTAAATAATGCATGCATAAAAGCGGAGCAAAAAAGTTTTAAAACATCAATTTAAGAGCTCCGAATATTAATTATTAAAACAATGCGACAAAGATCTCTTCATAATATTTACATATTATTTAAATTTCGAAATAAATTAACGTTAGGGAGTGTAAAATCAATTTTTTGCTATGATAAAATTTTTGCTAATTGCGTTAACTTTTTCAGCAAGACAAACTTGGAAACAAAGCACAAAAAATTAACAAAGTATTTAAAATCATAAAAAGTCGAAGGAAAGTGTGAAAATCCCGGAAAACTAAATTTAACGATTAAACTTTTTTAAGATTAAAGCTATTAGTAGGTTTGATTGCCAATAAGCTTAACAAAAATTGGCTATCAACAATCGGAAAAGAACTGGGGTCGTATTTTTACTTTAATCTTTACTACGAAGATTTACGCATCGATGGTATCAATTCTAACAAATAATGTTATCTCTATAAATCAAACACAAATGGAAAAAATTAAATTTTATTTATAGAATTGTTTACTACTCTTAAAAATATTAAAAATCGATTCGAGTTTCACGTAACATACATTAAATTTCAATTTACGGTAATAACCAGTAAGTATATGTACATTTTTGTGTAATTCAAACTCTCCATTAATTCAAACTCTTTATTAATTTTTAATTTTCAAAATTTTTCAATTTTCTTCTACGGTATTGACGTCCGCTGAAAGCCAGCAGCGGGAAAATTGTCTTCTTCTTCTTCATTATTTCGCAAGCATTGCTGAACACAAATGTTTATGAAATTTGCCAACACAAATAATCCTGTAATGGGTACATAATTAACGTAGCGTCGATTGCATGTTTTACAACATTTCGCAACAACTTTTCATTAGAAAAACAAAAGTTTTATAATTTGCTTTTGTATGTTTTTGAAAAGATAAACCGTAATACTTAATCAGGATTTTAATTGTGCAGTAGCTATTATTCGACGTGTCTAATTAACAAAAATTTTGTTCCAAACTGTTTTTAAAGTCTAATATTTTATAATTTATAACAAGCAAAGTTATAACGTTCTCCCGTATTCAATGTCATTAAAGTAAAGTTCATAGTTAGAAAATACAAAAAAATGTTAATGGTCCTCACGTGCTGATGTATTTTTAAACATAGCTTAAACTTGAAAATGCAGAAGATGGCCACGAATTGATTTTTCTATAGCAGGTAGTTTCGGATATTAATGTTCTACACAAAGTAATTTTATCCATTAGGTTTGTTTATTTTCCATTTCGAGACAAAAAAAAATCTAATGATCGTCGTTATTGAATAACTATATTAAATAGATGTACGCCAAGTTGGCGTCGTCTCCGAGTTGGCCCATATTAAATTGAATATTATTTGAACGCCCGATTAATGTACATTTCGAATATTTCACTTAATAATAGGTACACAATACCACATTGTCGTTATAATTACCTAATCCATTAAGTATAAAAAGCTTGAATGGGCGGAAATAAAAAAATAATTATTGTTATTATTGAATAATCATGAGGAAATTGAATGAAAAACTCAACAACTATATTTTATTATTTCACTTCAATCTTACGTAACAAAACCGGCATTAATATTTAAATCGAATTTGATATTTTCATTATTGTGACGAGAACTTTTTACAAATTAAAGCTTTCATGTTCAAATTGGTATGTGCCAAAATTTAACGTACTTTTGTATTAATGTAAATTGCTTTTTAATCGCCCCTAGTTCGTGATTCTCTACAACCTTCAATTTTTAACACGTTTTAAGTAAATAACACCAACCAATAATAATTCCAACACAAAAATTTCAAAAATAGGAAATTTATTTTTAATTGCCTCAAGTATGGAGGAGTTTCCTACTTTTTTTTTATAATTTTATTTGAAAGTAGAGATCAAACGGAGCCAGCAGTTTTTTTTTCAGATTTTTTTGAGTGCGTTAAGTATCAGAAAAAAATTAATGAAATTTAAAATTGTTAGGGTTATGACGTCATAACCCTTCCTTGAGTGGGAATGGATAAACCTATAGGATTTTAGACAACTGTACTATGTTGCCGTACTTTCTTCTATTAAAATGTTAATATGTAGATGCCTACCTGATGACAAGTAATGGCCGCCGTGTATTTCGTGGTTACTTTTTTATTTTATATGAGTGATTATGAATGACTTAGATTCACAATTTTTATTTAATGAAAACAAATACTTTAGTTTTACAAAGATCTCGACAACTTAAAAGAGCTTTGCATCCACAGTTTAAGATATTTTAAATGCCACACATAAACGGCTTTTCGCCTTCTGGCGATTTTCATCAAATTAACCCAGTTTGTAGTTTTTCAAAAATAGAACAGATTTTGTTAGTGAATTGGTTTAACATGCATTCTTAATGTAATATTTGAAGTCCGTTACATTTGGTTATTCTTTTGGGTTATAAATTGTTGATCGGTTGTGCTTCGGTAAGATTCACATGTCGACAATGTTTCATTATTTATTTACAAACAAGATAATTCTTTGTATATTTTACATAAATATATTATATGAACCACTTAAAACATCAATAATACTTTTACAAGAGCTTTAAATGCCACACGTATATGGCTTTTCGCCAGAAGCTTACCAGAAGCTACCATCCAGCTTATAGAGTTCTTAAAAAGAGTGCACCAATTTTGTCAGTTAAAGCATTGATCAGCATTGATGTGACGAAATAATCAATAGCATTAAATGAAAAATTTAAGAATTTTAATTAACATATGATAACTGTCAATAATAACCCAATTAAGAACTGACAACATCGGACGGACATGTTTAAATCTTATTGGTTAGCTATGGCGGGCAGATTAAATATTTTTTTGAAATTCAAAAATATTTTTATAATTGTACGGTGAGTTTTAAGACCAACCAATTACATCAACATGCGACATTTTTATTTCAGTTTCATGTTTATATATTATTTCAAAAAATTACTTCTAAGGAAACTCCCCCATTGGCAGAACGTCAACGGTAGGTCTGTAGTTGCCCTTACGTAAAAATTATACATTAAACTTTAATTACAATTTTTTTAATAAAAATATAAACTGTATTCACCTGCAGTATAATCTATTATACTTAAAACTTGTTACGGAAATGTAAAAACGTAATTATAAGCATAAATAACTCGTCGCTAGTTGTTCAAAAATAGTAGTAGTTTTACAAAATAGAAAAACAAGTGGTGCAGATGGAATTTCAGGTGCATTTATGCAAAAATGTAATGAAGAAATCAGCAAAAGGATATGCAGTATTCGTGCAGTTACCATACGTTTCATTCTATCTCGCAAATGTTCACTAAACATTGTTCATTGTTGCGTAATAATGCACAGAAAATAAAAGAAGCAATTAAAATCTGTTTTAATTGGCACGGAATCTAAATATTCTATCTGTACCTTAAGTCCTTAAAAACAGCAGCTCTGAAACTCATCGCTACGAGAAACAAACCTTTCATGAAAGAACAAAATCAAGCTTCTGTTCGGGATCAACAGCCCGAAGTCTTCTTCAATTTAAAGCTAGCGATAAGTTGAAGACTTATACACTATTAGAGAAATAAATTCAACTTTAATAAAGTAAAATTCTCCTTAAGTAAGGATTTAGTTAAACAACCAATAAAACAAAAGTTATGCAGTGGGAAATATTAATATTGTCAGGAAAATTAAACATTTACTTATGCAACCTCATTAACATGTGTGGTTGCTTTCTTTTAGTTTAAAATTGGTTAGCCCTTCTTCAATTCCAAGTTTGAATTTTGTTTCGACTAGATGAACATTATGGAATCAATCCGCAATTTACCGATTTTACACCGAAAGGGGGGTTTAAAGACGCGGATTAAGTTTAACTAGTCCCACATAGCGCAGTGTCAGTATACTAAGGGTCGGGTACTAGTTGGTACAATTCTTCCGCAACCGTTTTGACGCAAATCCGGTTATGCGCATTTGAGTCCGGCGAGTCCATTTCGGCGCAAACACAGTTCGGCGCTAGTACTATCTATCTTGGCTTGTAAACTTTTTTAATTTCATTTTTCTATTTTACTTTTATAAGTAATCTTAAATTTTAATTTCTGATTTTTAATTTTTAATAACTATGCAGAAGCTGGCAATAGAGAAATTCAGTGTAAGTTAAGCATGACACTGACAATGAATTGTTTTTATTTGTTTAATAACATTTATTTTTTTAATAATTATTATTTTATTAAAATTAGAATAAGATTGAAAATATGATAGTAATAATCAAATAACAATATTCGAGCCAAATCGAGCCTGTGCCAAACCGGACTGGTGTATAAACGGCTGCACCGAACTAGACTCGTACCAAAACGGCTGAGCCGTTCAATTACCTTTTGAATCTTTGTTCCAATGCCAACTGGTAAATATTTTGAAAAAGATTTGAACATGGGACTAGAAATTCCAAAGACTTCCAGCATTTCTCAAAGAATCTCTGAGATTTTCAAAAACTTCCTGGGATGCCGCAAGAATTCCAATGATTCCAACCAAGAGTAATTGTATGAAATTTGTGTACTTTTCAAATCAATCCAAGATTTTCAAGAAATTCCAGATAATTTTAAGAAAAATCCATGGTTTTTCATACGTACACGGAAAAAAATGGTTTATCATATTGATGAAAAAGTACTTAAAAGTACTAGAAGGACTTTAATTGAAGGACTTTTGAAACTAACTTAAAAATACTTTGTACTTGAAGTACTTTGAAAAAGTACTTGACTATTTGGTAATTGGATTTAATAAAATTTGAGTAATTGAAGTACTTTTAAAGTAATTGAAGTACTTTTACACTAATTGAAACAATTTTAAAGCAATTGAAGTAGTTCTAAAGTTATTAAAGTACTTTTAAAGTAATTGAAGTGCTTTAAAGTCATTGAAGTATTTTTAAAGTCATTGAAGTACTTTTAAAGTAATTGAAGTATTTTTACAGTAATTGAAGTAATTTTAAAGCAATTGAAGTAGTTCTAAAGTAATTAAAGTACTTTTAAAGTAATTGAAGTGCTTTAAAGTCATTGAAGTATTTTTAAAGTCATTGAAGTACTTTTAAAGTAATTGAAGTACTTTTACAGTAATTGAAATAATTTTAAAGCAATTGAAGTAGTTCTAAGATAATTAGAGTACTTTTAAAGTAATTGAAGTATTTTAAAGTAATTGAAGTATTTTTAAAGTCATTAAAGTACTTTTAAAGTAATTGAAGTACTTTTAAAGTAATTGAAGTGTTTTAAAGTCATTGATGTACTTTTAAAGTATTTGAAGTATTTTTACAGTAATTGAAATAATTTTAAAGCAATTGAAGTAGTTCTAAAGTAATTAAAGTCCTTTTAAAGTAATTGAAGTGTTTTAAAGTTATTGAAGTATTTTGAAGTTATTGAAGTACTTTTAAAGTAATTGAAGTACTTTTACAGTAATTGAAATAATTTTAAAGCAATTGAAATAGTTTTTAAGGAATTAAAGTACTTTTAAAGTAATTGAAGTGTTTTAAAGTCATTGAAGTACATTTTTAAAGTCATTGAAGTACTTTTAAAGTAATTGAAGTACTTTTACAGTAATTGAAATAATTTTAAAGCAATTGAAGTAGTTCTAAGGTAATTAAAGTACTTTTAAAGTAATTGAAGTGTTTTAAAGTCATTGAAGTATTTTTAAAGTCATTGAAGTACTTTTAAAGTAATTGAAGTACTTTTACAGTAATTGAAATAATTTTAAAGCAATTGAAATAGTTTTTAAGGAATTAAAGTACTTTTAAAGTAATTGAAGTACTTTTACAGTAATTGAAATAATTTTAAAGCAATTGAAGTAGTTCTAAGGTAATTAAAGTACTTTTAAAGTAATTGAAGTATTTCAAAGTAATTGAAATATATTTAAAGTCATTGAAGTACATTTAAAGTTATTGAAGTGTTTCAAAGTCATTGAAGTACTATTTTTAAAGTCATTGAAGTACTTTGAAAGTAATTGAAGTACTTTTACAGTAATTGAAATAATTTTAAAGCAATTGAAGTAGTTCTAAGGTAATTAAAGTACTTTTAAAGTAATTGAAGTATTTCAAAGTAATTGAAGTATATTTAAAGTCATTGAAGTACTTTTAAAATAATTGAAGTACTTTTAAAGTAATTGAAGTACTTTTACAGTAATTGAAGTAATTTTAAAGCAATTGAAGTACTTTTAAAGTAAATGAAGTACTTTTACAGTAATTGAAGTAATTTTAAAGCAATTGAAGTACTTTTAAAGTATAATTAAAGTGTTTTAAAGTAATTAAAGTACTTTTACTATTTTAAACAAATTGAAGCACTTTAAAGTATTTGAAGTACATTAAAGTAATCTGAAGTAATTGCAGTATTTAAAAGTAATTGAAGTACTTTTAAAGTATAACTGTAGTATTTTAAAGTAATTAAAGTTGTTTAAAAGTAATTGAAGTATTTTACAGTAATTGAAGTATTTTTGAAGTAATTGAAGTACTTCTAAAGTATAATTGTAGAGTTTTAAAGTAAGTAAAGTAATTGAAGTATTTTAACGAAATTGAAGCAATTTAAATTATTTTAAGTACTCTAAAGTAAATTTGAAGTAATTGCAGTATTTTAAAGTAATTAAAGTACTACTTCTAAAGTAATTGTAGTATTTTTAAAGTAATTGAAGTACTTTTAAAGTAATTGAAGTACTTTTACAGCAATTGAAGAAATTTTAAAGCAACTGAAGTACTTTAAAGTATTTGAAGTAATTTAAAGTAATCTGAAGCAATTGCAGTATTTTAAAGTAATTGAAGTACTTTTAAAGCAATTGAAGTACTTTTAAAGTATAACTGTAATGTTTTAAAGTAATTAAAGGAGTTTTATAGTAATTAAAGTATTTTAAAGTAATTGAAGTATTTTAAAGTATTTGAAGTACTTTAAATTAATCTGAAGTACTTTTAAAGCAATTGAAGTACTTTTAAAGTATAATTGTAGTGTTTTAAAGTAATTAAAGTACTTTTAAAGTAATTGAAGTATTTTAACCCATTCCCAGCCATGGTCCAATTATGGAACAGTTGAAAGTGTTTCATGAGCTAATGAAATTACTAGTAGTATCATTTATATTATAAATATCAAATAATTTGAAAAAAAAGCCTTCGCTGCGAATGGGTTAAAGTAATTGAAGCACTTTGAAGTATTTGAAGTACTTTAAATTAATCTGAAGTAATTGCCGTATTGTAAGTAATTTGAAGTACTTTGAGTAATTTGGTGGTACTTTGAATGACTATTTGGTTAATTTTGAAATACTTGAATATCTTTTGATAAGTACTTGGTAATTGTAATAATTTTTCTAAGTAAAGTACTTGAGTAGCTGATGCTTCAAGTACTGTTAAAAAGATACAGAATTGTTGAGTTAGAGGTCTATTAAACAATTTAATTGTCCGACGTTTCGAGTCTTTTAAATTTGACTCGTTTTGACTCAAACTAAAATGTTTAATAGACCTCTAAATCAACAATTCTGTATCTTATTAATATAAAAAATGATCAACAATAAAAAATTATTATTTTTAAGAAAATATAATATTTGATACTAGAAGTACTCTTGGCATTAACGAAGTATTTGGTAATTGATTACTTTCAAAAAGTGCTTTGCACAGATCTGGTTGCTAAACAGGAAGCTCTGGAAACATGTGCTTCCCACTCAGACTAATCGATTTAAAAGAGTTTTGATTCGATGGTTTGAATTCCACGTTAAACATAAACGGTATGAAATTGCAATTTATATACAAATTACATGGAGAAGTTAATAATGTTTTGGTACTGTCTGATTCGTAGAGGTGACAACATTCCATATGTAATGAACTTTCAATTGGTTTATTTGAAATTACCAACCTAAAAAAATTAAAAAGTTCTCTCAGACTGTTTCGAATGAATAGACTCTTATTGATTTTTTCAAAATTGTTCCTCTTTGTTAAGAAATTTTGTAGTTTTTATTCGAAGAGGTAAATGTTATGTCGGTTGCTTTGAAAACTTTGGCTATGATTGTGGTGACATCTATAAAGCGGTAACGGCATTTTGAAAAAAATTTTAATTTAACAGTGACAAAACAAATTAATTTATTATTAAAAAATTTATTTCTACACATATTATTTACAGATGCAGTTTAAACTATTATGATCTGAGGGGTCTGGGAGGGAGTTTGCACTATCCTCCCATACCAATAAAATTAGTCTAGTTTGGATTTGAACAGAATTATTGATGAATTTTTAAGGCCAACTCCAAGATAACGTAGAAGTTCCTTTCTTTTATGATTTAAGCCTGATTTCTTTTTCTCACGATATCTCTATGATATGAATCTATTAGATAAAATAATCAAGTAATCAATCAGATAGTATCAGTTTACATAAATGCACAATAACAAATCAAAAATTTGATTTATTTTACTTGATTTATTTATCTAATATAGGTATTTTAGAGATATCTTGAGGTTATTTGCAATTTACCTTACCGTAGGTGGCGCTCGTGATGCTACCAAATCTCAATAATATGGCGGCGGTATTACGTACACTTGATGTTGCTTTGAGTTTGATTCTGAATTATTTTAGCGTAAAACCGCGGTAACATGATAATTCATGAAAAGAATGCAAACCCATAGTTTATAAGCAGAACTTTCTATACCAACTATACGTATTATGTTAACTTAATATTTTGCCGCGTGGTGGCGTTTACTTAATGTGCCCTCGCTTAAAGATCCCCACATATGAATTCGAATAGGAACCAGAATAAAAAATAATAACTAAAGAAAAATAAGTGTTAACTTTTATTTAGATTGACGCCCAACGTGGGGCAAAAACTTTTTTGAACGACCGCAGCGTGAGTTTAAAATGGTTTTAATTAATAATTCTTGATTATTATTATCGTCTTTGCGTAAAAAGTAGTTCCTTCCCTTCGTAGGCAGGTAGTAGCCTTGCTCGATCTACTATTACTTGCATTTGCATATCTTATACTCACTTTTATTTTAATATATGCATTTCATATTTTTTTTTTTTGTTACCTGAATGTAAAATTGCAAAGTGCAATAACTGGCTAATTATTCAAAAGTACTACTACGTGAAAAATAAATTGTTTAGATAAAATTTAAAATGCACCTCCGAGAATAACAAATGCAAAATTAAAAAAAAGAAGAATATTAGTCGTTATGGCTGACTCGCAATATAAAAATTTTATTTTGTTTTTCGTTTTGCACAATTCAAAATGACAAGGTTGATTGCTTACCTACATTATTTAACGGACATAAATTTCTGCCATTAACAATATACAATTGACTGGCTAATGAGAGTTTTCAATTCGACGTTTAATTTTCTCTTTATTGACAGTTTAAAATGTTTTTCGTTTCTGCAAATTGAAATATCTATTCTATATTGCTCTTAAACTTTGTATACTTTGTATAAGCACATTGCTACAGAGGCGGTTCCATTACGAACCATCCACAGTCAGTTTATTTGTTCTGGTAGTTCTTCTCTATTTTCTTTGTTAATTTCAAAGTAAGCATAGTTTACTTCCAAAGCCAGCGCCTTTTCAGCGCTTAATTGGAAATAGTAGAGTAATTCGGAGCAGAAATTCCGTAATCATAAAGCCAAAATAAGCTTTTCTATTGATCTGTTTTGAAAACAAGCAAGCAATTCAAACGAAAATTTGAAATCATAATTATTGCAAGTTGAGGTAATTTGTCGTACAATATTTACATCCAAAAACCTCCGCAGTTATTTTTATTCCGTACTTCTTTTTTACCCCAATTTGATCAAATTAATTTCAATTTGTGTGAATGAGAGTTAATGGAACAGAATTTAATTTACTTTTGCAGTAATTCGTAAAAAAGTCAAATAGTAATTCAATTTGAAGTACTCGCAGCGAATTGGAAAGCCTGCTTTATAAAATGCATTTGGCAATTTTTTTACTAAAAACGCAATGGTAACTACTCGAGAATTGATATGGTAAAAATTTGATGAAAAAATAGGCAACAAACACGAACTCTTCGTTTCAACCAAGCACCTTATCTTAATTTTATCTTAATGTAATTATGGCGCTTAAAAATTAGATTTTATCAAATGATTAGCAATTTTTATTTGTTTTGTTTTTTGTGATCAATTTGAACAAATTTATATGTTTTTAGCGTTTTCCGCTTATTTTCGTTATATTAGAATTAAGTACGCCTTATAAATCCTTTTTTGTTAACGTAATAGCACACTTTACTAAGCATTAGAGGGCGATTTAGATAAGTTAATTGGAATAAATTAGCATGTGATTGTTCGTTTTGAACTATCAATTTTCTCTATTATCATTTTCTGCTTGAATATAACTACAGGGTCTTTTACATACTAAATTCCTTCGGTTTCGATGCCTAATAAAATTTTAGCTATTATGTAATTACTATTCTTAATAGTGTACATTTTTTATAATTAAAAACCTGAAACATCGAAAACAAAATTTTATTATTTTTTAATTATGATATTAAAATCAAAATCGTTAGAAACTGACTGCGCATAAAATAAATATTTAGTATTAAAAAACCTAATACAACATTTTTAGAATCATCAGTTTGTTTGATTCCGCGTGTTTTTGGGCCATTTTGTTCAGTTACAGTAAGTTCTTCTGGTGGAGAGGTCGTCGCACGCGCCCACCATCTCCCGTCCATGCAAGATCCGCGAAGTTATCCGACTCTATTGTGATGACTGATGAGGGATGAGACGTGGATGTGTCACTACACTCCAGAATCCAAAAGACAATCCCCAGCCACCAAAAAGACGACTCACTCTGCCTCACAATGCCAAGTCATGGCATTTGTGTTTTGGGCCCGCAAGGGGATTCCTTTGGAGGATATTATACCTAAAAGGATCTTATACTTAAAAAAATATGCTGACCTGGGGGAGAAGCCTTCTGCATGACAACGTTAAGCCACACACCGCGCGAGTTTTACAGGAGCCTCTCTATTCACCCAATTTAGTTCCTTTGGACTATCATCGCCTGTTCACTAAACTTAAAGAGTTTTGGGTGAGATGCGTTTTTCCAAATCCAAAAAGTGGCTGAAAGAGCTAGGTCGGGGGTCTGTGACACTGGCATACAAAACCTAGGTCCCAACTACAGAAATGTCTCGATTTTGATGGCAATTGCGTTGGAAAATAGCTTAATATATTGGTGAAGTATCTTGTGAATTTCAATTACATGTAAGAATTTTTCGATCTTACATAAATGTTCAACATAAATGATTTGGAAGCGGGTAACCGCGGTTTAAATCCTGGTCTCTTTGTATACACTAATTAAAATTCTCAATAACGTCATCTTGGCTTCAGCCAAGTTCGACCACGACTCGTCTGCATAGAGGAAAACGAAGAAGATGAAGAAAACATAAATGTTGTAACATTACGTTCTGGATTACCCTCGTACATAAGGTTGTCAAGTTGCTTATTTAGATTTCGCTAAATTAATTATGCCGGTTATTCCGTAACTCATATAAAGGAGATTTTCAGAAAGGATCCCTTTCTGAAAAGATAAACTTTATAAATGTTTATTTGCTTTATCTGAAAGGCGCCTTGTAACCAATCCTTTACATAAAGGCACAAAACACAACATAAAAGCCCTGTTAAAGAATTCCTTAGATTTACAGAATAAGCAAATTCTTTACATAAATGTGTTCTTTACCAAACCTTTATCATAAAGGCATTCCTTTTTAAAATTCACTCTATAAAGATTGATCTCTCAAGGACAGTCGTCATTAAAAGATTCTTTATATAGTTACAGAATAAGTTTATTTTTTCAAAAGGGAATCCTTTTTGTGAAGCTCGTTTATGAGTTACAGAATAACCACCTTAGTGTCCGACCGAAACCGTAACCAAATATTCGATTTTTCTTCCAGTTTCGGCCAAAACCGTAACCAAAACCGAAACTTATGTAGTTCAGTTAAAATTCAGTTAAATTTTCATTATACTCCAAAACCTAGTGGTTTTCCCAGCTTGGTAACAGATAATTCAATTAGATTAACCTTTCAGCAAGAGTGCCACTGTGTATTACATGAGCAGGCGCGAGTTGTACTTTGTACAATATTATGTTTTTTTACAAATATTTTATTATAGAAATAAATTTCTTGTCAGATGGTTAGATATACAAAAAAGTAAACAAAGATTACCTAACACCCACTTTTGGATCATGGTTTTCGATTGTGCTCGACAGTTTTCTATTATTTTTTAACCTGTTTTACGAACACCTCCTTTTATTATTTTTATTTCTATTGTTATCTTGGTGATACGATTGTTTTGGGTCGTCATTTATAGATGACGCTGACCTCGGTTTTATTGTATTTTATCTATTAGCGGGAAATGCGAATGTTAATGGGCTTTTATTATTATTGATCGAGTTTATCTTGTTATCTGAGGACCATTCCAATTTTGGAAATACGTCAGATGTGTTGTTGAGAAAAATTGTGAAAGTTTTAAATTAATGTTTAAGCGTCTTACGATTATATTTTTATTTTTATATTTACATTTTAATGTTGACTTTGTTAAAGTTTGTGTACGCTTCCCTAGCTGTAAGTTTTCACGGTTGTTGTCTTCCAAGAATTTTTGTACATTTTAAATCTAGTTACAGAGGTGAAATTTGTTTTAATTTTTGCTTGCTACCGATGTTTCATGCTTTGTTTTTTCTTCATAGTCCTGACAATGAAGGCATAATTATAACCAGCGAAACGTCGACAAACTAACGTTTGTAGTTTTATTTGTAATTATTTTTGTAAATTTTTTATTATAAATAATAATAATAAAAGGTATAAATCATAATATTGAAATCCCTTACATTCATTTTATATTATATAGATAATTTTATTGTTTTTTATTATTTATATTTATAACAAAAGTATGATTGTCGTACAAAATGTGCATACGCGCCTGCTGAAAGGTTAAATAAAAAACTTCAATTTATGAAAATAAGATTATTTTTGGAAAATACATGAAAATACTCACCATTGTTTAGGCTTCAATACAGACACACCACACGATTAAACACCGGCCGGCAAACTGAGGTTATTAAATATATACCAACAACATGGCGGTTCTATTACGTACGCTTGATGGTGTTTTGAGTTTGATTCTGAATTATTTTATCATAAAACCGCGGTAAAATGATAATTCACAACATAAAACAGCAAAAGAATGCAAAGTTTGGTTTATAAACAAAATTTTCTATACCAACTATATATATTCGGGTTACTGTCAGGCAATTTAATCCACAAATTCAACTTTTGACTATATACCATTGGAAAGAGGACATTTTTTTAAGTTTAATTAAAAAAAAATTCTTGGATTACCTATCATTACTTTTCGAGAAAACGGAATTTGAAAATCGAAATTTTCCATAGGTTTACATAGAAATTGCACGTGACTGGTCTTCTGTTAACGGTACGTATACTCTGATATAGTCTTAGTGATAAGAATCATTTTGCCGAGTTAAGCGCCAGCAGTTTTGGTTTGCGCAACCACAGCAAATCACGGATTCACCTTAAAATAAGCATTTCTGTTTTTTTAATTAGCTCCTCCCACTAAGGTGTTCATGCTGTTTTAATTAACTTGTAAAATTTTTGATCTTTAAATTCCATTTTTTCGAAAACTAAAGGATAATTCCAGAAAGTTTTTTATATTCTTAAAAAATTGTTCTCTTTATAATAAGCGAGTGAATCTGTTTCGAACTTATCCGACAACGCCCGACATAACACGAACGTTAGTTATTTTGGTAAATTTTTGACCAAATCCAGCAATTTTGTCTAAACCAAACCTTCGGTTGGTCTAAAAAACATTTTTAGATTTGAAATTATTTTAAGTTGAATGCCAAGAGGCAAATAAATTTGCAGTTGCAGATTAGGTAGTTAATCTCATTTTGGAAGGGACATTTTCTTTAGACGTCTTAGTCGCTAGCGATATGTTATTGCAGTAATTGACTCTTATAGCTAATCGTCGATGGAAGTTACGATTCGGTTAGTCTTGGAATTGCTAACTACTATGCAGATCCTAAAGGTTGGGTTTTGTGATTAAAAGGAAGCCAGGTTGCTAGGCGTTTTATTTTATCGATCAAGGTGAACAGTTGACCAAAAACTGCAAAACCAATTTAAAAAATAAACTGAAACTTTTTTTGAGAAAATTGGATAGACAACATTTTGTCGAACACTGGTTGCTGTGCCGTCCTGTATATTAACTACTATATAATTTATCCAAGTTTTCAGTACTTGATCAAACTATAACTACACTTTGGAGCAACTTTGTCGTGCAGACAAACACCTTCACAATTCCTAATTAGATGATGGTCTGGTAGTTTCACAAAGGATTACAAATTTTGAGGTTATTCCATCGGTATTTCATCCAACCATGAAAAGTTTACAATAATTTTGTAATTAACAGTAATTTTGGATGTAAATTGCTATCGTGTAAAAGCGACATTAGGTGCGGATTTTTCTATAATAATATCTGCTTTGGGACTTTGGTTTCGTGTCTTATTTTTTTTTATTTGGCGTTGGTATAAAGTTTGCATACATGAATACGCGTCGTAAATTATCGTTTCCTCTTGTAAAATACGTGCAAACGTACAGTTGATTATATCGTATAATTGAATACTCCTCTGAGAGCCGTCATGGAGTGTAACCAATTATCCGACAACAAAATCAATAAAGTAAGAGAGCTAAAAGAGTATATTTACCGTAAAATACGCGGTTTGGTTAAAAACAAACTTGAATCTTAAATATTTGTAATGTGCATGTGACCCGGTTCGATTTAGGACGAAGATGGCAAACCACCAAGGTGTAATCTGCTTTCTGTCGGTCGGAGCCTATATTAACCATATACATAGATAAAAGGTTGCCAACACACCAGGAGAAGATACGTACGACGCGACGCAAGCACTTAACAATAAACCCATTTCTCAAATTACGTACGTGCGCATAATATACCTGTACTATTAATTAAAGGTATGTTAGACATAACATACAGAAACATTAATTTTACTAAAATAGCATAATTACTAAGTACCTACAGTTTTCCACCCCAATATTGATTACGCGTCTAAACGAAGTGGATTTTGAAGTGTTTTTTCTAGTTTCGTGTAAAACGCCGCTTTTTGCCGGCACGTAAAACTCGCAGCCAAAAAAATCATAAAATTAGCTTTTAATTCAGAAATAATAGAGGAAATTGACGAAACAAATAATAACTGTTACGTATCCACTTTTATAAATTTCGCTATGCAGTTAAATCCCACACATTTTCAACATCCTGATAGATAATTTTATTTGTCATAAAAGTTAACAAATTCTGTTTTATTTTGTTTTGCGAGTTTACAACTTTTGCACGTTGCGTTGTTTATTATAAATTATTTTTAAGTGAATCTTCAAACTTTTTTAAAATTCCCTACACAAAATTTGCAATCGTTACTTTTCGAAATTGTAAGTTCAACCTGCAAGAAATATTTCTCCGGGGTAATTAGACATGGTGTCAGGTGAAAATTATTTATTAAAGCACTTGCACTTAGTTAAATATTTATCACGGCTTTACGGAACTTCCCAACGTGAGGGTGAAATTTATGGAAATATTGAATTAAATTTTATTTTCAGGTGCAGTTTTTATGAAAGTTGCGGAAGTAACCAGAAAATGAATTCAACCAAGACAGACCCACGAAGATCATGCGTTCGTCCTCCACACTTAGATATACTGTAAGTTTCTAATCGTAAGAATTATTTTACTTATTCATAAAAATTCTAACGTAAAAAGTATCAAGGCGAATTAAAATAAATTTTTAAATAAAGAAAACTAGAAAAAAGTTAAATTTCGAAACCTATGTTGCTTCTGGATACTGCTGGATGCTGCCGCAAATTATGACGCACCTGCAGAATTAACTTCACTTCACTAGCTTTGTATCAATTGCATCAAATAAATGATTCCAAAAAATTGCCAGTAATGCAATGATGATCGGAAAACTCGAGAAAATCACATGTGCACAAATCACAATTTACTTGCTTGTGCTAATTTTCAAAATAGTTAAGCGCAATAATTATTCTCATGAGCCAGCTTAATTTATCAAACTTAAATTGGGATGAGATAAACAGAACCATTAATTCAAACCACATCAGTTTTAGCATATCAACAGAAATGTGTTTGTTGATGATGACAGAACGTAAATTTTATTGAGAAAGTTACTCAAATGTTTTTGAATTTGTACAATAACCTAACTAAATTCTATTCAAAATTTTTTCGATTCTACGGAACCAAAAATGCAAATTTTGGAATTATTTAGGAAGAATTTAGGAAGCAATTTACCCATTTTAGTGATTAAACTTTTAATTTCCATTTTGAACATTTAATCTCGATACCTTCCGATCACCATAGTAATGGTTACCATGGTAGTGGTTATACTTGGTCGAACGGATCCGATCTGATCGGATAGGAACGGATCGAATGTGGTGACAATCTATGCATGTTTGAAACTAATTAATCGGAGAAACCGTAAATGCTACATCTTTTTCACGAGAAATTCATAAATCGTTAACTGTAATTCAGATTTGACAGTTGATATTCAAAAATCGTCAATTGTAATTCAGATTTGTCAACAGATATTCAGAAATCATCAATTATAATTCAAAAATTGTCAGTCGATATTTAGTCCAGTAACCAGGTAATTTTACCTCGCAAATTTCTCAGGCAAAAAATTGAAAACTGATTCCTATGTAATTTTGGTCGTGGAATCCGAATTTGGCCAAAGCCGGCCATATTGAAATAAAAGGTTGCCGAATATCGCATTTTTGTGATATCGCGAATATCACAGCGTTAAGTGCACATCAAGGGAGGTCCAGCCCCTTTCTAGTAGCACACTTTGCCGAGTAGGACCGGACCAGCGGGATATTTTGAGTGAGTACAGTGTTTGTCAAAACGGCCCGGACCGTCCAAAGCGGCGGGTGCGGTTTTGACAAAAGCAACCACTGAAAATCTCGGATTCATCCTAAAATCTAGCCATCTAATCGTGGTAAAAATTGATTAACAGCTCCCGGATGATTAATTGAATGAACCAATACCTAATACTAACAAATAGCACTTTTGATGAAAAACGGATCGAATGTGGTGACGATCTATGCAAGTTTGAAACTAATCAAAGGAACCGTAAATTCTAGAAATACAATAGAATTTAGTTTTAATCCAAAAAGTCGGTGGGCAAGACTAAAGTTCTTTATTGCTTAAGACTGACGGTTAGTAATATCCTCATTTGTTATAAAGACTTGAAAGTAAATGTCTTGGGCGAAAAAAAAATGTATGGCTCACCGCTAACACCCGAAAAGAAAATTAGTAAAATACATTAATTACTAGAAGGTATAATTCGAAATTTGATCATGCGGATCAGTGGTACACAGATAACAGAAGACTCTCTTAAATATTGGAATAGAAATGAGAGGATATGAAATATACTGGGGACCCCCCGGTTTACATCTATTCCAAATTCCAAATTAGCTGCACGGGTAGTGGTTCAATGCCCACTTTGTACTGAAGCTCTAGGCTTATTGTACCCCGTTTTCCATTAAGATGTTAAGGAAAGTTATTAGTATTTCGATCCACAGTTTGATGTTCACCAGAGGGCTGAGCTAAGAAATTCTGCTGAGTCCGGAATTTGAACCCAGAATTTCCGCTCATAACTCAACTAGTGATCACATCAAGCCACCACTGTGGTCTTTACATCCATTAAACGGTTTCCCGGAAATTTCTTAAATCCGATCATGCGGATCAGTGGTGCACAGATAACTAACAGAAAGCTCTTAAATAATGGAATGGAAATGAAAAGATAAGAAATGCCTGGTTTATCCTTATTGTTTTGTGGCTCTGAAACTTAAAGCTTTGGGCATCGAAAGTGATAGATCCACTGCTGGGCGCATATGCATGTGAGTAATTTTATTTTTGCATACCCGGGAGTTGAATATCGTTGATCGATGGCAGAAACCATAAAAAAAGAGCTCGAGTTTAGGGGTCGTCTATAAATTAAGTCACACGATTTTTAAGGATTTTAGACCCCTCCCTTTCCCTATGCCACATTAGTCACATTTTCATTGAACCCTCTCCCGCCAAGTGACGTCACACTTCAATCCTATAAAATTTAATGATAAGATTTCACTTTGTGACATCGCAAAATTTCATTTTTTTCAATCGTCACATTTTTGTCACAATTTATTGATTATTATAATTTCAAATATTGATTTAGTTTTAGTGTAGCCATTGGCAAACCGGGGCAGTCTGGGGGGTATGGAATACCCCCCAGTGTACGGTTTGCTCTTTATTTTTGAACCAATAGTATTAGTTCTTCAGTACCGAAAAGTTACTTAAAAGCCAATGCCGGAATCCTTGATTGTGAGCGCCGTATTTGAAAGTCGCAGTTTTGAGAAAAATATGGAAAAAATTGAGAGTCAGGGCCTATTTTTAACTGGGTTGGGCCTAGGTTCTAGGAAATTTTCGAGCCTAATAATAGCATCAAAGGCCCTATTTTTGGTTTATTTTATCAAAATTTGATTTTTATTTTACAATTTTATGTTTTCTCTTTTTGGGCCTCTCTGGCCATTAGCTCTAGGCACGTGCCTAATGCGTCTAATGGTAAAATAGGCCTTGGGTTAGTGTTAGTTTATGATTTTCCGCGCGAAGATATGCATTGGTTATGTAAGCTAGTGTCAGTTTATAATTTTTCTTTAACAAAATTGTCAGTAAAAATAAGATATACGCTTGAGGGCGCCCTAAATTGGGGACTAGTAATTTCTTTAAACCAAATCTTACTTAATCAACCTGTTTGTTGTGCTACAGATTGGGCACTAAGTAATACCTACTCTAAGTTAATAATTTAGAATTTTGTCATTTATTAATTAGAATTAAGTAATTAATTATAAAGTCGCAAAAACCACAAACAGCGTTTAACAAAACCAGGGGACCAGAGCGGATGGTCGGTTTTGCAACCACTGCAAATCTCGGATCCACCCTAAAATCTAGTCATCTAATCGTGGTAATGGTTGACCGTCAGATACCGAGTAATTAATTGAATGGACCAATAAGATGCTTTGTAAATTATATTCTTGGTATAATATTACTGACGTAACCGGGGGGGCAATGGAAGGGCGGGTCAGAATAGAAAAAATTACCAAGTGGGAAAAGAGACAGTCGGAAAAGCAAATGTTAGGTGTAGTAACCAAGTTCTCCCCATACACATAGAGTGCAGTAGGTAAATCAACATGCAAACTATAGATATTTAGACTGCAACTGCAATGGGGGCAAAGGGGGGCTACAGCCCCCCCTGGCTTTTGGCAAAACATATAAATTTGCAATTGCAATATAAAAATATAAAAAATTTTAACATAAATAATTAATTTTAATAGCGTTTAAAAAAATTCGCCCCCCCCCCCCTGTAATTTTTGGAAGCGACGCCCTTGCCAATGTGTGATTGGATATTCAGTTGATTATATTTATACCTTTATTCAAATTTTAATTTTTTTAAATTAGTAGTACTATCAACAGTTTAGAGTGGAATGTTAATCGTACAAGCAATCTTTCAACAAATATAGTTCGGCAAGATTTTGGTTCGGCGGGATTATGGTCAGACGGGATTTTGTCCTAGACCGCAAAAAATTACAGTTATTATAAAGAGAGAAAGAGCTATTGCTAACAAAGGAAAAAGTCTAACTACCAGATTGTACTGACGCTTGACTTTAAATGTAAAAATCCCTCGTTCGATTCCTATCGCAAGCAGATTAGGAAATATAAACACTTAAACATAAGGCACTGATAGTTCCACTAGCGTACCTAAGGGGGACCGCCCCGGGCAGCATATTTTTAGGGGCGGCATTTTGGTTTTTTTTGTACAAAAATTTAAAAAAAAAAATCTTTTTATAAAAAATATTTATATTTTTATTAAATAATATAAAAATATTTATATGAGGGGGCGTCAAATTTTAAGACTGTCCCGGTCGGAAAAGCTAAAAGTACGCCAGTGCTTTTCAAGTTATAATTTTTTCTAGCCGAAGGTTAAATTTCTTTCATTTTTGTTCGCTGTCTTCTCCAAGTATTCTAAAAGAGTGGAAATCCTGAGATATGTACTGGAGGGTGTTCCACACCCCCCAGACCCCCCGGTTTAAAATTTTGACTTTATATTTTTATATTATTTTTATAATTAACTTTCAAAGTAACACAAAGTAACTCCGTTAGCAGTGAAGTCATTAAATAAATATGCTTTTCAACACGAGCGTAGCTGTGGGGGGCAGTAGCGGCATATTTTTAGGGGCGGTATTTTGCTTCTTTTTGCACAAAAATATTTTAAACAATTAAATTTTTTATAAAAAATGCTTTATATTTTTATTAAATAATATAAAAATATTTATATGAGGGGGCGTCAAATTTTAAGACTGCCCCGGTCGGAAAAGCTAAAAGTACGCCAGTGCTTTTCAAGTTATAATTTTTTCTAGCCGAAGGTTAAATTTCTTTCATTTTTGTTCGCTGTCTTCTCCAAGTATTCTAAAAGAGTGGAAATCCTGAGATATGTACTGGAGGGTGTTCCACACCCCCCAGACCCCCCGGTTTAAAATTTTGACTTTATATTTTTATATTATTTTTATAATTAACTTTCAAAGTAACACAAAGTAACTCCGTTAGCAGTGAAGTCATTAAATAAATATGCTTTTCAACACGAGCGTAGCTGTGGGGGGCAGTAGCGGCATATTTTTAGGGGCGGTATTTTGCTTCTTTTTGCACAAAAATATTTTAAACAATTAAATTTTTTATAAAAAATGCTTTATATTTTTATTAAATAATATAAAAATATTTATATGAGGGGGCGTCAAATTTTAAGACTGCCCCGGTCGGAAAAGCTAAAAGTACGCTAGTGCTTTTCAAGTTATAATTTTTTCTAGCCGAAGGTTAAATTTCTTTCATTTTTGTTCGCTGTCTTCTCCAAGTATTCTAAAAGAGTGGAAATCCTGAGATATGTACTGGAGGGTGTTCCACACCCCCCAGACCCCCCGGTTTAAAATTTTGACTTTATATTTTTATATTATTTTTATAATTAACTTTCAAAGTAACACAAAGTAACTCCGTTAGCAGTGAAGTCATTAAATAAATATGCTTTTCAACACGAGCGTAGCTGTGGGGGGCAGTAGCGGCATATTTTTAGGGGCGGCATTTTGCTTCTTTTTGCACAAAAATATTTTAAACAAATACATTCTTTTTATATTTTTATTAAATAATATAAAAATATTTATATGAGGGGGGTAGGGGGCGTCAAATTTTAAGACCGCCTCGAGAGGAAAAAGCTCTAAGTACGCCAGTGGATAGTTTTATAGATTAATACGGTAGATGGCGTCATTTAAAGTTGTCGATGAGAGCCTCGGTCAAGGTGACGAGAAGAGAGCCCTAAAAGGCTGATCAAGCCTGATCTACCAATGTAAATTTTTGCTTTTTTCGCGTCTTTGTTATACAAGTTTTATTATTTCTTATATGCATTCTTACCATCTGGTACACAGGTGGATCTAAAACAAAGATAAGCACTGGAGCAGGTATATGTGGGAGAAGAACAGGGGATGCCCCTGGGCTGCCACGCTACCGTGTTCCAGGCAGAAGTAACTGCAATCTCGGCCTGTGCATCTGAACTGGTGCGGAGAAACTACCATGATAGACGAATCTGCATCATGACAGACAGCCAGGCAGCTCTAAATGCCTTGGAAGGAGTAAAAATACATTCTATAGTCGTTAAACAATGCCTTGATGCACTGGTGAAACTGGCAGTCTGCAACAGCGTTTCGCTCATGTGGATTCCGGGGCACCAGGGCATCGAGGGGAACGAAGAGGCAGATCGCCTGGCCAGATTGGCTGACAACACAACCATGATAGGTCCTGAGCCCACCTGCGGGATCGCATACACGACCACGAGGGAGGGGATCTTACTGGGAGGGTCTTCCTGTACTGAGGCAGTCGCGGATGTTCATTGGGGGCCTCTCTAGGGAATCCAAGGGAAAAAATATTATCCAACTGAGTAGAAAACAGTTGAGGAGGATAGTAGGACTTTTCACAGGACACTGCTGCCTTAAGAGACACCTCAAAATGATGGGGCTGACTGAAGATCCTATTTGTAGGATGTGTGGTAAAGAGGATGAAACCCCTCACCACATCTTATGTGAATGCCCAGCTTTAGCTGGAAGCAGGCTACGCCACCTTGGCTTTCCATATCCGAGAGCCGAGGAGATAGCTAAAGCACCCTACAACTGCTTACTCGACTTTGTCGAGGAGACGCAGTTGCTGGAGTAAAACGTGGAACGAGGGGCACAATAAGCTCAAGCTGCAGTGCAGTGGGTGTCAGAACCACAACCCTTTTTAATAATAATAATAATATATGCATTCTTTGCATTGCTTAAGTTTTTTGGCCCAAACGCTTTCTTTTGAACATTGCACCCAAAATTCTGTAAAAATTATAATTTTCTGGTTTGAAAAGTTTGAAAAGACAGTGCAAGCGATATTTTGTAAAATCAAAGTAATGAAACTAATGAAGTAATGTAACATTTACCTTATTCCATAGAGTTGTATGCTCGTGAATACGGGGCAATTTCTTTGAATGGCATAGATAATCCTTCTTGAAATTGAGTGTTTCCTAGAGCTACCTCAACATTGATTTATTTAAGTTTCTCAAATGTTTACTATAAACTATTTCCTTAATTAAATTAGGAAAAGAAAAAAATTAAACTTTTGCAAGCTGTGATGAGATATTTCGCCCTGAACTTTTCGCCGTCGGAAATTTTATATTCACTTTTTTGGGTATTTTTTTCAATAAATAAGAAGAAAAATGGTAAGGCGGTAAATGTAATGCAAAACAACAATAATTAAAACAAATAAAACTAATTCTGGTTGCAATAATAAAACAATTCTTTTTCTTCTTCTCGCTTATGTTTCAGCTTACAAATTTTGCAGTAATTCATTAGTTTTGATTGGTTCATCATAGGTAGTTGATAGTTTCATGTTGTGATTATAGTTCTTCGGGTTAGTTTGCAGTTTGATAGAGTTAGTTCATTAGTGAGTGTTCATTCGTGATAGTTAGATCATTAGCATTTCATGTTCAGTTTATTTTTCAAAGCTTCATTAGATATTAAAATCAGCGATTGATTACATGGATATTCATTCCATAGATACTAAAGTTTTCACCTTATCGAAATTTTTATGGCTACATACTATATTTTGAGACATTTTTTCAGTTCCCTTATGAATGTAGGTACTTCGTAAAATTTTGATTTGCGGTATAAATCAAGCCATCTTTTGACACATATTACATCTATCTGATTTAGATAAATAGCTGAAAAAATGTCCAAAAGTTTTCGTTCGAAAAATTTCTCAAACTACCTACCTTCGATAAATTGCTACGTTTCTCTGTAATTGCTAAAATTACAAATTAAAATACAACGAAACAATGTAAATTTTATTTTTATTACTCCAGAAGTACATTTTTTATGTAAATAACCGGATAATTTGCATTTACTATAAAAGTTATTTCCATTTTATTTAATGGAATGAATGCGAATTTTTGGATTTTCCTTGTAGTCCTTCTCGAATAGTCAAATTTGAAATATCGACTGCAGAGTTCAAAAGTTTTCCAAATAACTTGCATAAATTTCACAATATCAGCAATATAAATTACAAGATTATGGAGATTTGCAGCACGCACAAAATTCTGATACTTAATTTTAGGTATTCAAGTTAAATTTTTACTTTTATATGAAGGTTTATCTAAATTCTAATTTTCGGAATGCGGTTCTGTGTTTTAACAGCATCGTAAGTTTGATTTTATTCGGCGAAAACATGAGAAGCTAATAGAGTAAAAATAGAGATTCGATCAATTTCGGTATTTTAATTTTTTCCCAAGCAAGTAAATAATCCAAATTGCACCCTCTGCGATGTGTAAAGTTGTTAGTCTATTTTGTGCTTTAGCGTACTTTCTTACTTACTCACACAAAATTTAATTATTTATTTCTTTTAGCTTACCCTTTGGATATTTGGACAGTTTTATTATAGAGAAATATAAATATTTCTCTGGAAACTAAATATAATTTTTTGCAAAACTAACAAATTAGGATTTATTATTATTTCTAAGCAGCAGCTAAAATCCCATTGTTGTTTGTGTTATCTTTATTATTATAGAACTTTTTCGTTTCTTCTATTATGTATGAGTCGCCGCACTATTATTATTACTCCTTAATTTAAATAATAATTTTTAATATAAATAGAACTATACCTGTAGTTGCCACCATATTATAGAGATCTACGAGCAGCCCCAGTCAATTTAAAAAATACCCAAGGACGTAGCAAGGCAAAGTCTGGCCCTGGTACAAGCAAGCCAGACTGTATAGATTGAATAATTTTAAAATAATGATGAAAAGGCCGCTGTTGTTTTTTTGGGTCCGGGCTCTGTTGCACACCTGTTGTCCCTGAAAATACCAAACAAATATTTAAATGCATACAAATTAAAAACTTGTTTTTAAAAAAAAATTTGTTTCTGTACGAAAACATTGCCCAATATAAAGCTTTTGAAATTTTTTACTAAGTCGCGGATGCATGGAAGCCGACAGCAGGGTGCAAGGGGGTGCAAGTGCACCCCCTGCTATGAAAGAAAACATACGAAAAACCGAATTTTTTCCTTTCCACATCCTTTTCTCTTTTTATCAAAACTGCGACTTCCAGATACGGCGCTCACAATCAAGGATCCTAAGTAACTCTTCAGTACTGAAAAACTAATACTAAAACGATTTTGTTTAAAGTTGGATAAAAGATTTCCATATTTTTCGATTTCCATGTTTTTTCGGTAGGGTAATATTATGCTGTTTACGTGTAATGAGGATAAACCGGGGGGTCTGGGGGGTATGGTACCCCCCAGTGCACGCTTTTGTTTTATTCCCAAATCGCTACGTCCAATACAACAAACTACACTGAAAAAAATGATTTATCATATTGATAAAAAAATTCATTATTTTTACACCGATGAGCAGAATTCATTATATTGATGAAAAATTCATATATTTATATTATATTTATATATTCATATATATTTATGAACAAAATCAATGAATTTATGAATTTCTTCATAAATATGATGAATTTTGTTCATCCGTGTAAAAATGATGAATTTTTCATCAATATGATAAACCAGTTTTTTCAGTGTAGACTATTCAACCTCTCATCAATGTAGTATGTTGGAGTTGTTGCAGTTGTGTAGAGCTGATATGCTTTGATTCATTTGCATCGGTGCATTGTGAGAAAGTTTTTCTAAAACTCGTAAAATAGTCGCAAGGCATCATCAGGTGATGAACTAAAAACCAAAAGGAGTTTTTAGTTTATTGCCTGATGATGTCATAGTTTGAAAACGTTTCTTATATTTTATACTTACAGTGTATTTTATTTGTGATAACTTAAAAACATTTTAGTTCTAAAAGATGTTTGTGCATTTTTTTGGGTTTTTCTGAAATATTGACATGTATTTAATATATTTTTGAGTTTTTTTTCTTTGTGTAGGGATTTGTGACTATTATAAACTATATTTTATTAGTTAATAGTATAGTGTGTAGATACACCTCCCTGAAAATTATCCTGCCGGCGCCCATGCACGGAAGAACTTAATAAAATATAAAATGCGATTGTGGATATTGAACAGATACGTATCATGGGCGTCCATAGGATCTTTTTCAGGGGGGGGGGCAAAATCCAAAAGACCAAAAAAAATAAGTAAAATAAATTTTTAAATTTTAACATTTTAAAAAAATTTGAGGGAAGAGCCAGGGAGGCAGCTACCCCAATGAACGCCCATGATACGTATTACAGAGCCGGATTGGGACATTTTTAGTAAAAAAATAAAAATTAAAGTAAAAAGAAATTCTTGAATATTTACAATTGAAAACACAATCGGGAGAGGGATTTCATTGTAGATAATGTGACACCAAAATTCCCTTAAACCCTGAGATGCCCAGCTTAAGCAGGGTGTAAAAATTTAAATAAATCTAAATCGAGAAACTCATACGCGGAAAAGTGATTTGTAAGCCGAGATACCCGGTTTAATTCCTGACGAAATAAAAACTTAATTATCTGACCGTCTCTCTCTTAGCAAGACAGTGGCAAACCACCGAAGTAATTTGTCAACAGGTAGCTTAAAAATGGTTAAACGAAGAAGGAGAACCTTTAAAAGGTTTTCTGGGGCGTAAAGCATATGCTGGCATATAAGAGAAAGAAAAATAGCAGTTGATTGACGTCGGGCTGTGGCGAGGAGGAAATTGCTGGGAAAATTGTGAAAATTTTAAGAAATCCAATGAAATCATAGGAAATCTAGGAAATATTTGGAAATCAACAGAAATTTTAGGAAATCCAAGAAAATGTAAGAAAATCTCAGCAAATCCAGGAAATCTGAAGAAATCCAAAAAAATCAGAGAAAATTTAAGAAATATTAGAAAATTCAAGGAGATCCAAGGAAATCTAAACAAATTCGAAAATCTTTGATAAACTACTTATATTCGCGATTTACATTAAGCGAACGCCACCACGCGGAAAAGTATTAAGTTAATCTAATACGTAGTATAGTTGATGTAGAAAGTTTTGTTTATAAACTAAACATTTGAATTCTTTTGGTGTTCTAATTTATGAATTATCATCTCACCGCGGTTTTACGATAAAATAATTCAGAATCATAAACATCAAGTATACGTAATAGAGCCGCCATATTGTTGACATGGCGTCACGAGCGCCACCAACGGCAAGGAAAATTGCGAATAAACAATATTTTCCAATTTTTGTACTTTTTCTGCTTACAAAGAAAACTACTTCATTAATATAATATTTTAATTAAATAATTTTCTATTTTTATTGTTTTTTGATTTATTTGAAAATTTTATTCAGGAAAATTATAAAAAGTCAGCTGAAAACTAACAACTTTTTTAGGAATTTTTTTGTTTTTTTCGTTTATTTGTGGTCAACTTGAGTGACAGAGTCACTTAACATATGTAACTAACAAACCACAAAATTGCTATCTGCAAAAACTATTTTGTTGGTGTAACATAAAGTTAGTTGTTTCAACCAATATGTTTTGTTAGAACAGCAAAAAAACTTTGTTGATTTGATTTTAAGTAATAAAACCGGTTTTTTTGGTTTGCTACACCGACAAATTTACTTTTCTGAGTGTTCGTTCTTCCTTCTGAGCTGTCATTTAAAATACGTGCTTTTAAAATAGTTCAGTTTACAATACGTGAGAGAAAGACTCACACGCACACAGCTAATTATGTCAAAGTCAGACTTCAAAATTAACCTTAATCTCAAAATAATTCTGACACCGTCACTGTAAAAACTGCTGGAAATATCCAAAACTGCTAAATACCAACTTTCTGTTAACTTTTTTTCGTTTGTTTTTATAACTTTTTTAATCCTCCTCTAAACTTTGAAAATTTTTCTTATGAATTTTAGCCTATTCATAATTAATTAATAGGTTAGAGTAAAGGTATACACTCGCCTTCTCCAAAGAGCAAAAATTTACTGAGTCTAATATTGATCTGACCACCTCATTAATTATAGTTCACCAGTCAGTCATCTTGGCTTTGTATATGGCATTCGAAAAAAATTGTTAATATTAAATTTACGATTTGAAAGGAGATTTTGGAGTATAGAGGACAACTACTGGCACCAAAAGAGGTAATTAATACCAGGGTATAAATTTGTGTAATAGCCCTGATGGTCGCTTACAGCTAGCGGAAATCTTATAGCGGATGCATAAGAATTTTATTTGGTTCCACGACAAAATAAAGTATAAAATAATATACAAAAATTGGTAGATCAATAATCTTTAATAAAAATAAAAAATAAAAAAACAACCAAAAAATATTTTTTTTATATTCTGTAACTGATTTAATTCTTTGTAAAACATTTCTTGAAGCCTGAGGTTGCTTAAAGAGCTAATCAAAAAAGGCAAACCTTTTTGAGTAAAACTGAAATCTTTTTTTTTTCTGAAATATCTGCAAATCTTAAATTTCGAAATTGTGACAAATTTAATTGGATTTTCTTTTATTTTTAAGCTTGCATCAAGGTTTCGCGGTTGAGTGAAGTGCAGGACATCTATTTTTTGCGAAATGTCCGGTAATTTACATAAGCACGGCCATCAAACCCATTTCACACCCTTTCTATGGACGCATAAAGACGTCGGTCGTCAGAAGGGTCACATAATATTGTCTCTGAAGTTGTGATTAATAATGAGTCTCCTGAGAATAATATAATAGAGTAGATGTTGCTAACCTTTTAAATGTTGATGCGCAAAGTTAGAAAAAAGAAATTTTTGAATTTATTACTAAATTAGAGTTTATTTCATAGCCGAAACTATAATCCAAGTTGATCGCTTACTGAGTAGTTGAAACTAAATTTAATTATAACTAACAGGAAACTTTAATAGAAAATAAATTTAACTGCTGCGAAAGTGTTGTTTTATTAAATTTAAAAATAAGTTTTTGGAAAATTGAAATAATAACAATTTGTTTGTTTCAGATGGTTGCCTCGAGCCGCAATGCGTTCCGTCGAAGGGGATCCTTCCGATTGTGTGCTGGTAGTTGGAGTTTCTCGACCAAAAATGGCTCTAACAATATTGGCCGTGATGCTTGTATCTTTATTTCTCACATTCCACATGCTTTACGATAGCGCCCTTCATACTTTTCAAGCTTCGAACGTAGAACAACCACGTCCACCTTTATTGTTATTGTCTAGAAGACTGTATCCTTCCGCTGCGAGGAGATTACCGCAGGCAATTATCATTGGCGTTAGGAAATGTGGAACTAGAGCGCTTTTGGAAATGCTCTATCTCCATCCGAGGGTGCAGAAAGCCGCAGGAGAAGTGCACTTCTTCGATCGAGACGAAAATTACAACCGGGGTTTAGAGTGGTACCGAATGAAAATGCCGCATTCTTACCATGGACAAATCACCATCGAAAAGAGTCCGAGCTACTTTGTGACGCCCGAGGTAAATTTACCCTGCGTGCATGTTGTGGGTATTTATGCAAATTATTGAAGTGTATTGTACCGTAATGTTGAACTTATCCTAATTAAATTATGTAGTGGGGTAGAGCACTTCCAACAGGAATGTTAATTTAATTTTTGAAACTTTCTTACATGTGAACGGCAACCTTTTATATTCCTTTCGTAATTACCTACTAGGTACTATTTTCGCTTTGAAGTACCAACTCTGTTAACAAATTAAACATTACAATTTCAAGTACAAAGACGCATTTCAGCGGACTCGCATTTATATAAAAAAAACTTATGCGGTAGAAGTTGCGATATGAATACAAACGAACCAAGTAAATATTTTAAAAATATGCGAAATACGCAGAATAAAATTTATTTTTACGTGGGAGGCAGCTATTTAACTTAAAAAATTATTTCACTTTACAATTAATATTATTCTTTATTTTTATTTATTTTAATCTAACATTCTATTCCATTTAAATCGAAATTGTATTATGATTCAATTTTAACGACCGCCGTTTGCGAGTTAAACTTTGCATTATGAATACAAAGTTCTGCTTGCTTTTTAACATGGTTTGAGTAAAATGCAGGAAAAAATAAATTATAAATATTAACATATCCTCAAGTACTGCAAAATTTGGGTTTGCTAAACGGATCAAAGAAAATATTATTGAATAAAACATTAAATTCGTGCCGTTCGCTTTAAAGCAAGCTTATAAAGTTAATAAATAAATTTTATTTAAAATTTACATGAAGCAAACAAAAATAATTGTCCGTACTTCAAAATGTTTACTCGCATAAATAATAAATCCAGATGATTTATGTATCAAAAGTAAAAACCAACCAAGGTCTTTCAGATGTATATCATTTCTGCAAAAAAATATGTCTGTTTAGTTCTCAGGCCATAAATAAGTAAGTTCTGTTCGGGTCTCCAATCCAAGTCAAAAATTCAGCCTATTTAATATCTCAAAATCTCAAAAAATAAAAAATACTTGAAAATACAAGAAATTATTATCTGGTCACTTCCTCAATAAAACTAAAATCAGCAATTTTATAGTTTCTGAGAATTCTGAAAAGTGCAGCTTAGAGCTGATTTTGACTAAATAATTCTTGGCAATAAGCCCCCTGTTGAAATTGCGCTTAAAATTCCGTTCTGAAAATCGAACACGAGACTTATCGTAGCAGCAGCGCATATCCACGATATTAGCAACATTAATATTGCTATTGAAAGCATTTTTAAACTGCAGGAAGCTTTGCATACCGAATAATTCCGATATAAAATTCAAATAAGTATCGCAGATAATGCAAAATATTTCTAACCTGAAATGAACGAGTTTCGAGTTTTCCAATCGATTGAAATTTTAAACTTCGCCAATTACATAAAGCAATATAGACCTAGTAATACTACCTCCATGTTTATCTTTCGGATTAAGTCGGTACCCTCACCTTAAATGCTAGTATAAAGTAAAATAAAACAAACTAATGCGAGGGATTTACCTAACCTAGCCCAAACTTTTCTTTCTGCGCAGGAAAAGGAATTGCTTGTAGTTTAAGACTAAGATATTGAGGTAGCCATTTTTTCATCAAAGCCCTTCAAACAAAGGAAATTGCGCTGCTTTTCAGCATCGATTGGCCATTTTCATGTTCTTGTGGGTTTTCTTCTTCATGTTGGTTTCACCTTTTCTACAAAAACAGGCTTTTGCGTATCGTTCAAATTGATCCTGGTCTCTTTTTGCCTGATACCCTTTCTTTGCAAAACGCTGCCTTGGTGCAAGAATGAGGTAATTGGCCAACTGCTCAGCATTTGAAGCACCTGACCAAATCCAAGGTCATGCAGCCAGCTAAGCTCACTTTCGGTTGGTTCTCTTTAGCATTCCCCACACAGGCCTCCTCGTGATTTTTCGGATCCCGAAAAATTTTCGGGCCTTGATAACTACGTCACCTCTTCTCGTACATTATATTCTCCTTATTGGCTATCCTTGATTACCAGAAATTAGAAACAAAAATTAATTTTAATTGATTAGCTTAATTTCGTCGAATAATATTTTCATCTACTTAAGCGAAGAGGTAACTAATTTAATTGTTATTACTGTAAGAAATACATAAATAAATAATGTCAACAGGCAAACGTTGACTTTTATAAATTAACCTAAAGTAATTATTAATTACAAATATTATTTTAGTAAAATAAATTACATTTTACGTTATATTTACCGAAATGATTTCTTTATTTTCGAATCTAATGGATTAGAAAATAGATGTAGATAGTATTAACTTTAATAATAATTGCTGATAAACTGCTACTTAATTTTAGATGTTAAGTATCATTTTTAATGGCGGACAATACATTTTGGTCTGTCGACGCACGCGACAACCAGCAAATGAAAATAAATCGGAAAAATTTCTTACAAAAATATTAAAGTAACAAACGGAAAATATTTTAGTATTACTATTGGGATAGAATTTGGTACATCTACTGGGACGTACGTGTGTAGATAAGCATCTGGTTCCATTTTTCTTTCATTAAAATGTAACATTAAAGTAATTTGAAAAAATAATGCATTCTGCAACTCAAAAAATACTGCATTTAATTACAAAAGTTACTTTAAAGTAAAAATAAAATTTTTAATTTGTGATTTTTATCATAAAATTGTGATTAGAATCACAATTTATCAGGATAGGTCATAGCAATATATATTACAATAGAGAATAAATTAAATTTTTATTATGAACTTAATAAATTAGCTTGGTTTAGTGGTGGTGGAACACTGAATTTTGTTCATAAATGCAAAATATTAATTTTTCATCAATTTTCATCAATCAATGAACAATTCTTTTCAGTGAAATCAGGTTAGATCCCATTTTTACTGGGGGGAGTCCCAAGAAAAATTTTTGAACACTAAATTTTCCTTTAGGAGATTTTTGAAAGATTTCTCCTCATTTTCTTCAGGATTGCCTTACAACAAAGCTCATTTATAGTATTCCTGAAATTTTCTAATTTCCCAAATTTTTCTAAAAGGTTCTTAGATGTTCTGCATATTTTGGATCTTCACGAACTGCAGTTTTTTCCAACAATTTTTCCTCGTTCCTTTCAGAATTTTTTACATTATTTAACCTAAGGGGTAAATTTCTCAAAATAATTATGTAAACAGGACTCGGAATTCCAATGATTTCTATGGAATTTCAAAGATTTTCAAATAATTGTAATAATTTCCAACAAGGGGCAGGTATCGATGTAACTGCCCCCCCCCCCCATGACTCATCTTAAGTCATTTTCTTGAATTTCTTAAAACTTCCTTAAATTTTTTGAAATTTTTTAAGATTCTAAAACTCGGAGATTTTCTCGAATTTCCTCGAATATCTTCAGATTTCTCTTCACTAGTACACCAAAGTCTTTTGATGATTTCTCCGTAGTTTGTTGCTGGACTACCGAAGGGAAATCGTAACATAAAAAAGTAAAGATCAATCTTCGGAACTTTTATATTTTTGCTTTTTTAGTTTTCTGAGATTTTCTTGGCTTCTTTTTTTCACCTCCGGAATTGGGTCCTCCCCCCCCCCCCCCCCGGTGATTTTACTTAACAGTTAACCTAAGTTCGACCGGTGGATCTCTCTTTTAATGGTGGTAAAAATCTAAAACTAACACTAATCTATATAACCGATGCATATCTTCGCGCGGATATCTCTTATACAAGCGATTTTCCTAATGAAAAATTATAAACTAACACTAATTTACATAACCGATGCATATCTTCGCGCGGATATTTAATTTTTATGGACAATTTTGCCAAAGAAAAATCATAAACTATCACTAATCTATATAACCGATCCATATCTTCGCCCGAATATCTTTTTTTTACGAAAAATGTAACTAACACATGAAGAAGAGAAATTTTGTAAAATAATGTATTTTATTAAATTATTTTAAATATAAATGTATTTTAAGTAATTTGTTACAAAAATGCAGTGAAATTGGGGAATTAGGGATGAAATTTCAAAATTACCGGATACCAAATTACCAGGGGATCAAGTTACAGGTGAAATTACCAGGGATTCAAATTACCGGCGAAGAAATTGCTGGGGGTCAAATTTCCGGCTACTCTTTGTTGCATCTCCAGAAGCCTTTGGAGCGATTCCAACTGTTTCTGCATATACATTAGTTTCTAATCCCTGCATCTGAAACATTTAGTCAATTTCTTGACTTTACATGTGTTAGGGCCACTTGTATAGTGCGAGTTTAACAGCCGATCAAAGTTAAACCAAGATTAACTTACTTTTAAACCAATCAGAACGCTCAATTTCATAGTTAATCTTGGTTTAACTTTGATCGGTTGTTAAACTCGAACTAAACAAGTGGCCCTTTATCAATCCCACTTTAAAACTTGTGTCTAAGTGTGGGAATCATTAAAAAATCTTAGGATATTCAAGAAAATTATAAGAAACTAACTGGATAGCCCGGCCGCGGACGGGCAGCTAGACGGTGGATCTCTTTTTTAGCGGTAAAATATTTAAACATTTAATTTCGTTTCCCGCTTGTGGGGGATTCCCCGTTCTTCTATATTTTCAAGTAAATAAATGTACCGAAATTTGTAAAATTTAAAATTCTCTATCTTCTCCAAGTACTCTAAAAGAGGGGAAATTCGGCGATATGTACTGGAGGGTGTTCCACACCCCCCAGACCCCCCGGTTTACAATTTGACTTTATATTTTTATAATTAACTTTCAAAGTTACACAGAAAGTTGCTACTAAACTTCGTGAGCAGTCTGGTAATTCAATAAATATGCTTTCCAAGTTTTAATTTTTTCTTAAATTTCTCATTTTTGCTTAAAAATTCAAATTTCCCGGTTTAGATTAAAAATTGACCAATCAGAGTGTTTTTTTTCAGCAAAAAATGACACGCTGTAGCTGGAGCAGCAGCGTGCTGAAATTTTATATATTAGGATTAGAAAATCTTAGGAACCTATTGATAATCTTCATTTCAAAGCTTTCAAGCCTAAAAATTTCTGTGCACAAGACTCGAAATTCCAGAGATTACCAAAGAATTCCAATGATTTCCAAACAAGTTTCAATCTAAGGAATTCCGGGAATTTCCAAGAAATTTCAGAGATTTTCAAAGAATTCCTAAGATTTTCAAGGAATTCCAGGAATTTCCAAAGAATTTGTGGGAATTCCAAGAGAATTCCAAACAAGTGTACACAAAATTTTCGAGATATTTACCCCTTGTTTCAAACTTTTAAAATCTTAAAACCATCCAGAAGGAAATCAGGGAAAATTTTTCAGATATCTCTTAAAAGAAAATTTAGTGGACAAGTGAAAGAAAATCTGAGGAAAGTCTAGGAAATTTTAGGAAATCTTACAAAATTCAAAAAAAATTTCAAAAATATATCTTGTTATTTATTTTGATATTTTGATGTTGAATTGAATAAATTAAACTCCACACCATTATTTGGAGTATTCCCTATTCTCCAGACGCTCCAATGCGTACTGCTCCCACTTATAACATTGCTTTGTTCAAAAAGAGCGACAGGATCTCATTAATAAAATCATATATGTACATAAAAACATAGACATAACCTTGTTACGTTTGTAACCGGGGGGTCTGGGGGTGTAGAATACCCCCCAGTACACTAGTATTTGTATTGAAACAAAAACTTGCTTGAAAATTATTAGAATTTCTTGAAGTTCTAATAAAACTTTCGGAATTTTGTTGGAAATTTTTGGAAATATCTGCATTTCCTTGGAATTTCTAGAAAATCACTGAAAATCTTTAGAAATTCCTGGAATTTCTTAGAATTCATTGATATTTATTAGATTTAAACTCTGGAAATCATAAGGATTTCTTGGTATTCTTTGGAAAATTTTTGGAATTTTCTAGAAACCTTTGAAAATCTTTGGAAATTCTTGGAATTTCTTGGCAATCATTGAAATTCTATAGATTGCAACTTGTTTAGAAATTGTTGTAATCTCTGGAAAATTTTTGCAATTCCTTGTAAATTACTAGAGTTCTTTGAAAATCACTGGAAATCTGCAATAATTTCTAGAATTCCGGGAAAATCTTTGTAAATTCATGGAATTTCTTGGATTTATTCAAATTTTTTAGATTCAAACTTGTTTGAAAATCATTAGAATTTCTTCGAGTTCTAAGTAGACTTTTAGAATTTCATTGAAATCTTCTATAAATGATTTTTAAAAAAAAATATCTTACTCATGCAGCGGCGCTCTCTGAATTGATGATCTTGGTGTTGAATTGAATAAATTGAAGTCTACACAGTTACTATGAATTTTTCATCAATATGATGAATTCTGTTGATCGGGAGTATGGAATACTCCCCAGTACACCAGAGTTTGTATTTAAATAAAAACTTGTGTGAAAATCATTGGGATTTCTTGGAGTTCTAAGAAAACCTTTGGAATTTTGTTGTAAATCTTTGGAAATTCCTGCAATTTCTAGGAATTTCTTGGTAATTATTAAAATTCCTTATAAATCATTAAAATTCCATATATTGCAACTTGTTTGGAAATCATTGGAATTTCTTTTAAATCACTGGAATTTTTTGAAAATCAGTAAAAATCATCGTTTACACCATTATTTGGAGTATTCCCTATTCTCCAGACGCTCCACTGCGTACTTCTTCCCGACTTCTAACATTGTTTTGTTCAAAAAGAGCGATAGGATGTTATTAATAAAATCATATACATAAAAACATACGCATAACCTTGTTGCGTTTAAGACCTAGTTCGCCAGTGTTTGTATTTATAAGAATTCTTTAGATTCTAACTTGTTTGGAAATTATTCGAGTTTTATGGAATTCTGGGAAGAATGCTGGAATTTTGTAGAAATTTAAAAATTCCTGGAGGTCCTTAGTAATCAGTAAAATTCCTTGAAAATTATTGAAATTCTTTAGATTTCAACTTGTTTAAAAGTCACTGAAAATCTTTGGAATTTCTTGGAATTCTTTGAATTTTTTTAGACTTGTTCTTGTTAGGAAATCATAACGATTTCTTGGAATTCCTAGAACATATTTGGAATTTCCTGTAAATCTTTGCAAATTCTTAGAATTTCTTGAAATTTCTTGGCAATCATTGAAATTCCATAGAAATAATTGAAATTCTATAGATTGCAACTTGTTTAAAAATAATTGAAATTCTGTAGATTGCAAATTGAGTAACAATTGTTGGAATTTACTTGTTTCAAAATCATAAGGATTTCTTGAAATTCTTTAAAAAAATTTTGGAATTTTCTGAAAATATTGGAAATTTTTTGGAAATTTCTGGAATTCCTTGGAATTTCTTGGCAGTCATTGAAATTCTATAGATTGCAACGTGTTTAAAAATCGTTGGAATTTCTAGAATATTTTTGAAATTCCATGTAAATCACTGGAAATCTTTGAAAATTTTTAGAATTTCTTGGAATTCATTACTATTTTTTAGATTCTAACTTGTTTGAAAGTCATAAGGATTTCTTGAAATTCTTTAAAAAAATTTGGAATTTTTTGAAAATCTTGGAAAAAATTTGGAAATTCATGGAATTCCTTGAAATTTCTTTGCCAACAATTGAAATTCTATAGATTGCAACTTGTTTAGAAATCGTTTGAATTTCTAGAAAATTTTTGAAATTCTTTGTAAATTACTGGAAATGTTTGCAATAATTTCTAGAACTCCGTGGAAATCTTTGGAAGTTTCTGAAATTTCTTGGGTTTATTGAAACTTTTTAGATTCAAACTTATTTGAAAACCATTAGAATTGTTTGGAGGTCTAAGAATACTTTTGGAATTTCGTTGGAATCTTTTAAAAGTGATTTTTCAAAAATATATCATACTTATTCAACAGCGCGCGGAGGCGATATTAATTCGACGATTTTTTGATGTTGAATTGAATAAATTAAAGTCCATTCAATTATTTGGAGTATTTTTTAGCGGAATTTCTTTTAAATCACTGGAAACCTATTCTCCAGACGCTCCAGTGCGTACTCCTTCCCGACTTAAAACATTGTTTTGTTCAGAAAGAGTAATAGGATCTTATTAATAAAATCATGTACATAAAAACATACGCATAACCGTTTTGGCTTTGAGACCGGGGGGTCTGGGGGGTATGGAATACCCCCCAGTACACCAGTATTTGCAGTTAAACAAAAACTCTTAACATTAACGAATGGGAAATTGGATAAGTTTGCGTAAAAAGGAAAGCAATTGAATATATTGGAATTTGTTAAATTATTCAAATTGTATATAATCTTATCTGGCATTCTAGTTTACTGCCTACTTAGCTCAAATTATAAAGATAATAATGTAGTAAGAGACTTTTAACGAGTCGCTATAAATACGAATTCATAAAATTTTCAGTAACTATCACAATTAAGGACACCTTCAATGGGAACCTTGACATTTCTATTTACAATAAAAATTTGTTTTTAATTTTTAGGTACCGGAAAGGATAAGAGCTATGAATGCAAGCATCAAGCTTTTGATGATTGTCAGAGAGCCAGTAACAAGAGCAATCTCCGATTACACCCAATTGAGAACTCATGCAGCGTCAACTGCTTCCACAATCACTCCTACTTCACCACCACGAGCTTTCGAACAACTTGCATTAACTTCAAATGGATCTGTCAACGAGCAGTATCGACCCTTAACAATTTCCATATATCACAACTACGTTCACAGATGGCTGGAAGTTTTTCCGAGAGAGCAAATATTAATAGTCAACGGGGACCTCCTCATCGAAGATCCCGTGCCGCAATTACAAAAAATAGAAAGATTTTTAGGTTTAGACCCTAGGATAGGTACGCACAATTTTTATTTTAACGAAACTAAGGGATTTTACTGTCTACGTAACGAAACTGCAGATAGGTGTTTACGAGAAAGCAAGGGCAGGAGACACCCGAGGGTGGATCCTTTCGTCGTGTCTAAGCTTAGGAAATATTTTGGAGAACACAATCAAAAGTTTTACGAACTAATAGGCGAAGATTTAGGTTGGCCCGAAGAGTAACGCTAATTAATGATTAGAATATTCAAATTAATTAGACTACGTATATTTATGAAAATTATCGGGTTTCAAAATATCCTAAACATTTTTTTAAGGATTCCGTTTTTAACTGAAGGACGAACTTGGAAAGCTCTACGTGTTAACTTGGCATTTGTCACTGGAACAGATTTTTTCCCTCGGTATCGCAGCGATGACGCGTGCGGTTAATTTACTACAATTTCTTTTAAATAAATAAAAAATTATCTACTCAATTTTCTATAAATTACACGCTCGGTTCGATTTAAATTATGATTTGACTTTGTTTAGAAATTTAGGACCCTTAAATTTTATTAATATCCTTTTTAATCTAATTTAGCCTTCCGTTTTAGCTTCCCATAAATATTTGAACAAACTTTTCAAGGAGGTTGACTAATTTTGATAACGAACTTCCTTTTATTTATTTGCACTGTATATACATTTAAATGAGATCAAAATTTGAGAAATTATGGAGGTCAAATTGATGAAGCCTAATTTGTCCTGCTTGTTCCAAGTTTCGAACATTAACAATCCTGCACCAATAGATTTATTCAGAAAACAATAAATTTTTAGTATCCACCGTATAATTATCATTTTCCGTTTATTTTTTGCCACTTAAATTTTGTGTGTTTCAGTTACAAGGGTCAAGGGTAGTCGGAAAATTAAATGGGAATCAATTCTCAAATTAATCAATCACTGATGTAATAATAAAACACAATGGAATTTTAAATCGATAATTAAAGTTGCGAAGGTTCCATGCATTCTTGTGCTAAATTAACTATTTCGGTTATTTACCATCATAAAAATTCATTTCAAAATCGAATAATAAACATTTCAAGCAAAAAATTCATTCAACAAAATATTTTCGGCCTGAATTGAAACGGCAAATTTCCCATTAGGTTTAAATGTTTTTAAAACTTTTTTCGGTGTGAGTGAAAAGCACTGAAAGAATCCTTTTATTAGATACTAAATTATTCATTATAATTTTGATTCAAATAAAAGATTGAATCGGTTTAATTAAATATTTATTTCAAATTCCAAGTCACTAAATTCTGAGATGAAAAAGGTCAAACAAAAAAATTGTAATATAATTTTTTTTTTGGTGTAAATAGCAATCTCCGAGTTTGTTCTTATCGCTAAATTATTCATTTGAAATATTCATATTTGCATAAACAAAATATTGTTTCAGCCTTGTTTTTTTATTCATAATAAATTTTAGGCGGTGTAGTGACCTAAAATCTGCTCAATTATGCTGTAATTAATTGCTGCTAATTGCTTAACTGAAAATTGTTTTGATTAGGCCTGATGGACTTTGATTTGCAAGATAATTTGATTTAGTGCATGCGAGACTATGTGGGTAGGTAATCGGGTGCACTTCCATCTAATATTAGAAGGTTGTCGTTTCTTTAGAAAACAAAACCTCTGATTAATTATCAACATCCCTTGTACTCTGTTCAAAACTTTATAGACCGATCGATTTTCCAATCTTGTTTACTTGTCTGCATCTGTCTATTTGTGTGTTTATCTTTCCTAAATCGGTACGATTTGCTAATGAACATGAAGGGTTCAAATTTGATCTAAAAGTTAATCCAAGTGCCGTGATGAAAAGGTCAGCAGCGTGGAAGAAAGTTAGTGGAAATTTACTCCATGTTACATTGCATTCTATCTAGATTTTCACAGATAGTATAATGACATTCGGAGTTTTTCTAAGAAAACGATGAAGTGAACTTTAAGAAATGTGAGTTAGTACCCACTTTGTTTACCTACTATCTAGAAGCTAACCTAGCCTAACTTTGAATCTAATTTCTAGTCTAAATTAATCTTCTACATAGTCTGACATCATGTTTATTTCCCAGTTCTTAAACAGCTACCCGTTGACGGAGGGTGCAAGCTGTGCCACGAAAAAATATTTTGCAAATTTGACAAATTCTGGAATTTCTAAAAATCATTGGAATTTTTTGGAATTTATTGAAATTCTTAGATTCTATCTTGTTTGGAAATCATTCGAGTTTTTTTGGAATTCTTAGAAGAATGCTGGAATTTCGTGGAAATTTGTAAATTCTTAGAATTTCTTGGTAATCATTAAATTTCTTGAAATTCATGAAATTTTTTAGATACGAATTTTTGGAATTCTTAGAAAATAATTGGAATTTCCTAGAAATCTTTGGAAATTGCTGGAATTCCTTGGAATTTCTTGGCAATCATTGAAATTTTTTTAGAAATCATTGAAATTTTATAAATTGCAACTTGTTTGAAAATCACTGAAAATCTTTGGAATTTCTTGGAGTTCATTATTGAAGTTTTTTAGATTCAAACTTGTTTTGAAATCATAACGATTTCTTGGAATTCTTAGAAAATAATTGGAATTTCCTGGAAAGTTTTGGAAATTTCTGTAATTACTTGGAATTTCTTGGCAATCATCGAAATTTTTTAGAAATCATTGAAACTATAGATTGCAACTTGTTTGAAAATGACTTAAAATCTTTGGAATTTCTTGGAATTCATTAAAGTTTTTTAGATTCGAACTTGTTTGAAAATCATAAGGATTTCTTGGAATTAAAAAAAAATTGAAATTTCTTGAAAATCTTTGGAAATTCCTGGAATTCTTTGGAATTTCTTGACAACCATTAAAATTTTTTAGAAATCATTGAAATTCTATAGATTTCAATTTGTTTGAAAATCACTGAAAATATTTAGAATTTCTTGAAATTCCTTGGAAATCGTTGAAATTCCTTAGAAATCATTGAAACTCTATAAATTGCAAATTGTTTGATAATGACTGAAAATCTTTGGAATTTCTTGGAATTCATTCAAGTTTTTTAGATTCAAACTTGTTTGAAAATCATAAGGATTTCTTGGAATTTAAAAAATATAATTGGAATTTCTTGAAAATCTTTGGAAATTCCTGGAATTCTTTGGAATTTCTTGGCAACCATTAAATTTTTTTAGAAATCATTGAAATTCTATAGATTTCAAATTGTTTGAAAATTACTGAAAATATTTGGAATTTCTTGAAATTCCATGGAAATCATTGAAATTCCTTAGAAATCATTGAAATTCTATACGCTAGTTGGATATCTCAAAAAAGCGTACGCCGCGCCATCTTCTGGTCAATTATGGCCAGATTCTCACCTAATTTATGCACAAAATCACCACCTACACGGCGGCACCATAGCTGTCCAACTAGCGTATAGATTGCAACTTATTTAGAATCGTTGCAATTTTTAGAAAATTTTTGAAATTCTTTATAAATTACTGTAATTCTTTGAAAATCACTGGAAGGCTAGAAATTCCAGAAATTTTTGGGAATTCATTGATGTTTTATAGATTCGAACTGGAAATCATGGAAAACTGGAAATCATTTGAAAATCCAAAAAAAATTTTAATTTCCTGGAAATATTTGAAAATTCTTGGAATTTCTTGCCAATCATTAAAATTCCTCGTAAATCACTGGAATTCTTTGAAAATCACTGAAAATCTTTGGAAATTCCTGGAATTTCTCGGAGTTCATTGATATTTTTTAGATTCGAACTTGTTTGGAAATCATAAGGATTTCGTCGAACTCTTAGAAAAGTTTCAGAATTTCTTTGAAATCTTTGGAAATTCTTATAATTCCTGGAAATTTCTTGGTAATCATTAAAATTCCTTAAAAACCTTTAAAATTTTATAGATTGGGACTTGTTTAGAAACAAGTGATAGAATTTCCAGAAAGTTTTTGAATTTCTTTGTAAATCACTGAAATTCTTTGAAAACTACTGGAAATCTTTGTAAATTCCTGGAATTTCTTGGATTTATTGAAATTTTTTAGATTCAAACTTGTTTGAAAATCATTAGAAGTTCTTGAAAAAGAAAAAAAAGAAAACTTTTGGAATTTTGTTGAAAACTTCTAAAAGTGATTTTTCAAAATAATATTTTACTTCTGCAGCGGCGCGCGGAGGCGATGTTAATTCGACGATTTTTTGATGTTGAATTGAATAAATTGAAGTTCATACTATTATTTGGAGTATTCCCTATTCTCCAGACACCCCTGTGCATCTGCTTCGACTTATAACATTATAGTTTTCGGAAAGAGTGATAGCATCTTATAACCGTTTTGCCTTTGAGACCGGGGGGTCTCAAATAAATATCAAAAAATATTTGCAGTAAAAAAAAACTTGTTTGAAAATTATTAGAATTTCTTGGAATTTTTCAAAATATTTAGAAATTTCGTTGGAAATCATTGGAAATACCTGGAATTCTTTGGAATTCATTGGAAAATTTTAGATTCAAATTTGTTTAGAAATCATTTGGATTTCTTGAAATTCTTCGAAAATTTTATTAATTTTGTCCAAATCTGTAAATTTCTGGAATTCCTTAGAATTCTTTGGTAATCATTGGAAATTCTTTGAAATCATTGGAAATTCTTGGAAATCATTGAAATTATAGATTTCAACTTGAATTTTTTAGGAAATCTTTTAAATTCCTTATAAATTTCTAAAATTTCGTGAAAATGTTTAGAAATTCTTGGAATTTATTGAGATCTTTTACATTCAAACTTATTTGGAAATCATTAAAATTTCTTAGAATGTCTTGATAATCTTTAGAAATCATTGAAATTCTAGAATCGCAACTTGTTTGGAAATCATTAAAACTCCGTGGAATTTATAGAATTTTTTTGGAATTTTATGGAAATCTTCGGAAATCCTTGGAAATTCCTAGAATTTTGATGAGATATTAACTTCTTAATTTAATTAAGAATTATTTATAATAATAAATAATTAATTACGTGAGGCGTTTAGGGGGGGAGGGGGTCGAGCCGAATCTCACCAAATCTCACGTGGGGGGAGGGGGGGTTCGGCAAATATCACGTAATTTTTTTGTGTTAACCTTAAATAAAAATATTGAAGCAAATTATGCTTTTAATAAATCCAACCCAATCAAGCACGACAGATTAACTATTTACACTAAAAATACGCATTTAAAAAAATCTCACGTGAGATTAGAAGGGGGGGTCAAGCCAAATCTCACGACATCTCATCAAGGGGGGCGGGCGGGTCTAAAAATGGCCAAAATCACCTTACGTAATTAATAGACGCCCCCTAAACACAACTTTGATTACTTCAGTTATTCCCTGCTTCACACTAGCAGCATTCTTCCAAAGGAAGAACTTCAACTCTGCACGAAAATGATAACAAATTAGCCATCATAGTATAACTTTTTTGATTCTGGATGAAAATAATTCAAATGTCCTGTCTTTTTGTCAATAAATTACACTAAATTCAGTAAATAATTTCACAGACGAAATTTTCAACGTAAAACCAAGATTAAACTTAAAAATTCACTTTCTAAAGAGCTTTTGAGCTTAAGCTGAAATTTTTCAGAATCATGAAAGAATTTCAGCCAATTCCTAATTCAATTGTAGGTCTGTAAGGACTCTTTATAATAAACCCACAGTTTTAAAATTTGTTGGCGTTCATGGACGTTAATGTTTTTAATTAAATTTAAATTATTATTAACAGAGAACGATTCCAAAGGTGTTCTGGCTTTAAGATTCCATGGTATCTTTTTCCACCAGAGTACCGACCCGAAACATTTTTAAAATCCTAGGTTTAAAGTTAAGTTAGATCTTCAGTCTTTTAGACAAAATATGAATTTTATCGTATCTTCAAAGCTGTTATGGCGATCCAAAGTGCCTGTACAGAGAAATTAAAATACCCAACGGCAATGTAATAATATTAAAACTTAAACTTCAACTTGACCTCTGATTTTGTATAAAAAACAAACTGATGAAACTTTAGCACGGTAACTTTAGCGATAAACTTTTCGTCATCGTAATACATATAAGATCAGAAAAGTGAACTTTTATGCGATCAATAATGCAATTTCTAAGTTAAAGTTCGCCAGACGCATAAAACGTTTCAAAGAAAATTATATGATCCGTCAAAATTATACTTGAATGTTTGGTGTTTTTACGACTGAAAGCTTGTCAGTCATAATCTTGCCAAAAATGTGAGTTTTCGTGTAAAATTTTAAGCTATGTATATATTCTACAATACATTGCGAGTAGTAAACATTTTACAGTTTCCCTTATTAATAAACTTCCTTGAATATTTTAAAAATTATTACTTTGATTGTGCACGATTTTTATTGCATTATTTTATTAGGGTAGCTCATAAATTTTTATATCGAAAAACATGGAAAAGCATAAAATTTTTGTTGGAACATTTTACGAGGGCGTCCCATTCTTCAGTTAAAAAATTTGCTCAAGTTTTACCTTACTCTGCATTAGTTAGCGTTACTCGGCCGGAACGGAAGGAAGAGACTTTTGAGGCTGTAAAAGTAAGTCTAAATATTGCAATCTTAGCTTGCAAGTTAAGTGTCTGAAATCGATACATATCAATGTAACCAAACATATCATGAAAATGCAAATTTATTTATTAACCTGATATTTGCTAGATCATATTGGTCAGTGCCTTATTTTAGTTAATCGTAATCCATATTGGACGTTGTTACAAAAAATTTTTGCACTACAAAAATTTAAATAATAATCCACATCGGAATAAAGCCTGGTGATTTGCATAATGCACGAATTGTAATGTCCTTACAGGTGCATTTGCATTTTACTTATGTAAAGAAGCCACTTGAATTTACTTAAAAACATAAATGCAAAAATGGCGCGCGCGCCTTTTCGTGTTTTATTCAAATAAATGCAAGTGTAGTGCAATAATTTTCCATACATTAGATTCGTCTTAAATTTTTGGGGTGAAAAATTACTTAAAAAGCCTCGATCCAGTGTTAGGAGCACAAAAGAATTTATATATTTACAAGAAAAAGAAAAATGAAAGAAGCAATATTATTTTTAAGTATTTTTATGATGTTTATAAAAAAAATTTCGTTTCACTATGTGCAAAAATTTAATGACGTATTAACTTTTACATATCGATTACGTTAAGATAAATTTAAAATTTACAAATAATAACATATCGTAAAATTTTAAAAATAATACATATCAAATTGTGATTAATAAATTAATTAATACATTATATACTTACCTCTCTTATACATAAATGTAACGCTAATAATTGTTTTTAGATTTTATATTGTTGTATGTATGCCTGTTCGTACAGTCATGTGCATGAATGTCCTTAATTTTGTAATTCTACTAATTCAAAATTTTATTGGTGCTTGAGTTATCATCGTGCATATTCCGTAAAAATACAAATTTCGAAAAATTACTAAACTAACAAATTAAAACTGTCACTTAAACACTCAATTATACATTAAAATTCCATTTAAAAGGCGCTAGAATTTTTGCATTTGCCCTATTTCATTGTAAACGCAATCGTTTTCCAATCCGGAGCACAATAATCAAAAACAAATTCAATTCCAAAAACTTGTAACACTCTCATTATGCGCAAGAAAATTATGCATAAAATTTCAACAAATTTCTCTTATTGTTAAAAGTAACGTAGGCCTGCTGAATGGCCATAGAACTCCCCATGATTGAAGAGTGATTTCTCAAATTCGTGCAAATTTAAAAAATGCTCTCTATGAATTGCAAAATTTCTTGCCTATTTTGAATTCTCGGTAAATTTCGGTGTGACAGTTTTAAAACCAAATGTTCCTTGTACTCTAAGCTAACTCCATTTACGCAAAAATCTCTCTGTAACTGTCTCTCTAGTCTATAATATTCAACTTTTCTATGTTGTATTGTATAATAACTGTAGTAGTTTCGTCAGAGTATTTTCTATAATAAAAAATCAAAGTAAATAAAATTCGATTTGTGTAAAAGTTAAGTTGGCTGTTTTTGAGACAAAAATTATTATATTATAGTCATAGGTATAAAGTTAAATTTAACTCGACCAGTGTTAGTTTTTCTTGTTAACATAGTAAGTAGGCTTAATGAAATTTTATTCATGTTTTTTGTTTATAAACAATTTAATAAAATTAAATAATTAAATTATTAAGTTTAAGGTATTTTAGTGACATTTAATTTTGTGTAATAATTATGTTGGTACTTCTATGCACGACTTCTTTACCTTTACGTATTCTAATTTATTCGAGAGAAAGGATTTTTCGATAAAAAACCATAGCGGAGCGATCATTTCAAAAAACAAACAAAAAATAATTTATTTTTGATTACAAAACTTGAAGTGGTCAGTTTCTCAGTTTAGCAAAATATTTTTGTCGAAGGATCCTATACATTTAAATGTGCTAATTTTTTGAAGCATTAGGATATAGCGACTAATCTTGAATGTGATGATTAGTTTAATACAGTGTGATAATTTAATACTGGTACTAGTCAAACAAACAAAATAACCAATAGAAATTCTACAATCCCACACCTTCATCCTAAATGTTAATGCTTTACGCCATATTTTATGGAAACGCCAGTATTCAATTTACCAATACAATAACTAAATAAGAATTTTACATTATTACTGTTATTTCAATGGACCTTGATTGGGGCGGGAACTAGATAGAATCCACAAAAACCAAATTTTCGTTTACACAAGATGAAATAGACGATTAGATCACATCTAACTATAGTCAAAGGAATAAATTATCTAATACGTAGTGCGTTTTATTCTGTTCACTATCTAAACATATCAAGTAAAAATAGTTTGATTAAATTTTTAAATAAATACATAAATTATATATTTGTAAAATTGTACATTGAAACTGTTATTTATTTTAAATATAATTCCAAAATTTATAGAATAATTTTCACTGTTAAATATCAGCACCATCATTAACGTACATTGATTTTTAAATAATTGGTTTTTATATTACTAAATTATTTTATAAAAAAAAAATGACACCTGTTGCTCTGAGCAAGGAAAGCGTGCATGTGAACAAATAAAAATAAATTATTATAATATAATGTACACTTGTCAAAGTTTAAATAAATGTTTTAAATATGCTTTGTGTAATTTTGCTGTTAATTTCAGGATTGTAAAAATATTCAAATCAATAAATTTATGAGTAGCGAATTTCGACGCCCTCCGGACAAGACAGGAGACGATATTAGTCATTAAGAATGCAAGAAAGGGTAAAAACATTAAAAAAATTCTACCAGTTCTGTAATAGTCAAACAGGTTTCTCTTTTAAATTAATTTATCATAATGGATATTATGCATAATTTTTGTATGGTTTATTCCGGTCGTTGTCCATTTAAATTTGTTTATAATAATTATGTTCTAGGAACTTTATAACTGTAAAAATTGAACCTTGGAACAAAACACAATTGAGTTACAGTACATTAAGTATATTTTTGTAAATTACTGTCAACATTAGATATATTTTAACACATTGTCCTCCTAATTTGTTTATGTTTTAAAAGAGTATCTTTTCATCGTTACAAAATTATGTCTGTATAAACTTGATGCTATCAGAATAGCTATAAATAGAACCATCCATCGAGATCTACACGACAGTTAGTCTTCGCTTCAAGTTGTTTCCATCCTAAAAATATATGATGAAAAATATTATTTGGATATTTTTTGTTCTATATATTATTAAATATATATATTGTATTTTCAAGAGCTAATAATTTTAATTAATATTAAATATATCGACTGCAATGAAGGAATTTTGTCAAAGGTAGCGAATTCAATATTATGCACTTTAAGTTCTTTATCAATTGAAGAATGAGATGTTTTTTTATTTACTTTTACTACTTTTTATTGAAAAATCACTAATAATACAATATTAATTTTGTTGCAAAAGTTTTGCTGGCTGGTGGTACAGCGAATTTTTCTAACCCACAATAAACTCGCTACTTGGTGGTACTTATACTTATTTATTGTAAAATTGGTTGAAAATTACTACAACATAACAACAGGTAAAAAAAATATATACAAAATTACGAGGGGTAAATATCCTGACAAAAATATGTACACCACATCTCCTTTTCCTTAAAAAAAAATTATTAAAAGAACTTGAACATAAGTTAGGCACAATGGAATACATTCTCGAACAACAAGGAAGGAAAAAAATAAAAAGCAGATTGGTGGTGACAGGAATGAAATTAGATGCGAATGGACGGGTACCCCTAAAGAATAGTATTAGTATCTCTTTAAAGAATAACCTGGATGTCGACATAAAGATATCAACGGTATACAAGGTGGGGAGCGAAAGAAGTGTAATCGAGATGGAGAATTTTGAAGAAAACATGGTAGTAATGAACAGCAAATATAAGTTGATTAAGCTGCCTGGAAGCAAAGTCTATATTGACGACGACCTAACATATATGGAGAGAAGAATCTAGGCAACGATAAGAAAACGGGCGCAGGAACTGAGAAAATCGGGAAGACAAGTAAAGGTGGGTTATCAGAAATGGATGTATGAGGGTAGAATGCTAAAATGGAATCAAGAGATCGGTAAACTGCGAGAAGTTGAAAACCCACCGCCGTTGGCAAAAAACTGAAAAATGTAGACCACGAAGAAATACAATGGACGACCAGGCGAAAAACGGACAACGAAATGAAACGGCGGAACATAGAAGAAAAGGACAATGAAACGAGACAACAGAACACAAGAAATAGAATAAAGGAAAAACTATTGCTAGCCACTTGGAAGGTTAGAGGAATATGTACGAGGAAGTAAAGGGGTACAGGGTACAGGTTGGATGTTATGGCGTTGCAAGAGACCAAACAAGGGGACAAGGAGATTATGAATATGGGGGAAAATGTGTTGGAAAATTTGGAGATAGGGGAAAGAAGGGTTCTAAGAATGATTGACTGAAGGAGGACAGTGGATGAGGAGTGGAAAAGAAGAACTATGCTACAGGAAAGTTGAGTCACAGGAAAGGTAATGGAAGGAAAAGTATTGGATACGAGAAAGAGAGGACGACCAAAGAGCGGTTGGATGTGATGGAAACGGATTTGAAACTGCTGGGAGTTGGTGGATGGAAGGAGAAAGCGCAAGGCAATGAACTATTGAGAAGGATTATGTAATTATACTTGTTGAGCTAGTTTATATATATGTATATTTATAATGTCAGCTTCAGTAACTTGACTAGCTTGCTGATGCTATTTCAGCAACAAATTTCATAAAAAAAATATAAGTAAAATAATTAAATTATAACATAAAAGTCAAAGAGAGGTTCTATCAAATACATTGTTGTGAGCAGCGAGATTTTTAATGAAGGTCTTTACACATACCAGTTACTTTGACTTACCTGTAATTTATTGAACGATTAGGTGTTTTGATTACAATTCAATACTTGAAATTTCAATTAAATTGAAAGTTGAATCAAGAAAAATTTTGAATGATTTATTCACATTTATCTTCATCATTCAGTCGTTTCTTTTTTCGGTTACTGCTAGACATGACCTTCTTCGAAAAGGGTTTTTAACCATTTTTAACCTGAGAGATATCTGCTTAGTCTCTAGTAGGTAAATCTCACAGTGCCCTGTCTCTGTGATTGCATTGTAGCAGGGCTTCATAACATAATATAAAAAATAAAGAAAATGGACTCTGTATACTCTCTGTAGCAAATGTGTAGGAAATGTTTTCAAGACCTTCCAGAGTACCTGTAACAGAGATCTCTCAGGTTTCGCTGTTAGAGAACTATTAGAAAGTTATTACAGGTGATTGCCAGAGTTAACTAAATTTTTCGAAAACTTTTGGGGGTGGCTGTGGACATGATGGCCCCCCAAGTCGAATTTTGGGGTAAAATTGGTATCAAACGCTTGAGCTTCGTTTGAGCTTCAATAAGCTTTCATTCCCGTCGTTTGAGCTTTAACTCAAACGGGGCAGAGAGATGTGGCTATGATTCTATTTAGAGAATACCTAGTAGGACCTTGCCATTGATTTTTTTGAAGCTTATTGGTAAACAGTTACTGTAGAAAATCATGTAGAGGTGGTGGTGTTGGTCTATGGTATTGAAACAGACATGCACTATTGATCTGTCTTCAATGTGCAGTTGTGTAAATTTTGAGATACGTGATGCTAAGTGTAGTGCGTCACAATACGGATTTGCCATTATTCTAACTGCATATTGGTCACCCAACGGAGTTTCCTCCATATTTCTGACAGGAGAGTCAGTTGCTCATCATTCTCACCGGAGATTTTTGGTTGCCTTGTCTTGTTGGTTGCCATGATTTATAATATCATTAAATAATGATTAAATATTTTTCTTCATATTTCTTGTTCAAGACATCTACTGTAATGCGGGAATTGTATCAAAGCTAACCTTTTTGTTTGTTTATCAACATTTGTTTTTCAAATCATGCACAACTGTTTATTTTTTGTTGAAAAAGTTACTATAAGTTGATTTTTAGTTTCATCAGACTGGATACAAACTTAAGGACGCCCGCGTTCAATTAATGAGCTACAATAAAAACATCTGTAATTTTTTTGAAATAAAAGTATTTAAGTACAACCGTACCACCACAGCTCACAATGTTACCTTTAACGTCAAGGTGGATGCAAAAGATCAACTAGAGGTAAATCTATCAGCGCTGAAAACTAGCTTTCAAAAAAAATTCTGTAGAAATTATTCTTAATAGTCAATTTTTACAAAAGTTCTGTGGTTAATATTGCCAATTAACTGTTAAATTTGAAGTTGTTAATGCAGCTTTAAACATCACAAGAGCATTTGAAAATATTATGTTTTAGGTAATTGTTCAAGCCAATTAGTTTTTGAGTAACGAATATCGACACTTTCCACTACGTTTTCAAACTAATACAGTGGAATCCGCTTAATGTGATCACGGATAATGTTATCAGTCGGTTATTGTAATCATTTTGACTGGAAACCGGTCGCTTTAATTAGTTTACATACAAAAACCACCGGATAATGTGATCAAAAAGCCGCTTATTATTATCACTTTCAAGAAATTTCTTACACAATAATCTCATTTTCAAAGTATCTTTTTCTGATTTGTCATTGAAATTTTATATATCTTTACAAAACACGTCACTCGTTTTAATTTCTATACAAAAACTAATGAAGTTTTCCGTTTCATGGGGCGTTTCTATTTATATTTTGCCAAATGTGCACTTTGCTTTATACATTTTAGTTTAAGTTTAGTTTATTTTTGCTAAATTTACCTAATTCTTCCAAAATTCGTTTTTTTCTAAAATTTGCTTATTGTTATCAGTCGGTTAATGTAATCAAAATGTTCTTGGCCCAAAGTGATCACATTAAGCGGATTCTACTGTATTAAAAAATCCATTGACACAAACGCAATGGGCATGGGTTCGTCTAAAAATTGTGGAAACCTTACAACTTTTTATTTGTTTAAAGTATTAACTGCCAGCGGTTTCTGACAATAAAATGAATTTCAATATTTTTATTTACAGGATGTTACATACTACGCGTGTAATTTTGTTATCGATGAAACTCGCTTTCCTCCACTTATTCCTGATGGTAGATATAGAATTGATCTTACTGTGATGTATCTGGATACAGAAGTATCACTAGCTTATCTGTATGCTGAAGTATACATACCAGTAGCATACCCGAAGAAGAAAAAATTATATTAACAGTGAAATTGTACTTAAAATTTGTATCAAACATAATTTGTGTTCTTGATTGCAAGTGTACTTCAAACTTCTAATTTTTTTGCTGCCTAGTTGGCTGTGGATTTCGTGTAACGCAATTGCAAATGGTTTTCAAATTTGTAGACCTCATTTATTTGAATCTAATTAAATTTGTTAATTCTTTGTGGGAGTTTTATTTAATTTACGAGAAAGAAATAAAAGAGGAAAGAAAAAAAACACGCTCTCGCTTCCGATCAATTAACAGAGCTGGTTACAAAATCAACATCAGGGCCCTAGCATAAATAGAAACACTTTAATTTTGAAAAAAGCGGAGCTTATGTGTTTTTTGTAGTTTATTAAATATTTTTTGCAAAATTAAAAAGAAATATCCGAACAGAAAAGTGAGAACAAACGAAGAAAAATAGAGAAGAACAAAAAAAAAGTTCATTTTCTGAATAAAAGGGAGGCTAAGTTCTCTCAAGCTATAATGTAATGAAACAATAATAATCAACTTTTATTTTCAATTACTAATGCAGTAATGCAGAACTTAAATACTTTATAAAATAATTTGACTTTTTTAGTTAGGTACCATTTCCTGTCAATCAGACAAAATAATTTAATCTAATGATTATTTTGATCAATGATCAATTCAATATAACATAAATATTTGTTTTATTGTTGTTCAAGAGCTCAAAATGACAAATCTAATTTTGCTGTTAGCTATTTTACTTTCTATTAAATATAACTATTGCAAAGATGATCTTTTGTCAAAGGGAATAAGAATATTTAATGTTGATTTTGTTGGGCAACAGGTGAAATTAATAAAACAAAAAAGATGAAAAATATTAATTTGTTTGTGATATTAGGGCGGTACTTATTAATAAAATATAATATCGCATTTTAGTTTCATAAAAACAATTGGTTTTTATATCACTAAATTATTTAATAATTTCTTCAAGTAAAACAAGTAAAAATAAATTATTATAATATAATGTACACTTGTCAAAGTTTAACTAAATGTTTTAAATATGTTTTGTATAATTCAACAAAAGAAATTTTTTGCGGTTAGTATCAGTTTGCTGTTAATTAAGGATTGTTAAAAAAATTCAAATCAATAAATTTTTGAGTAACGAATATCGACACTCTCTCGACACGACAGGACGATAGTCAATGGGCATTACAATGTACTCTGTATAATTTTTATGCCCTGAAAATGTACTTTATTCATTATATTTAAACAATTAAATTTGTTTATAATAATTTTGTTTTTAAAACTTTCCGACAGTAAATAATTAACCTTGGAACAAAAAATAATTGAGTTACAGCACATTGGCTATATACATAATTTTGTAAATTACTGTTAACTTTAGATATATTTAACACATTGTTGTCGTAATTTGTTCACGTTTTAAAAAAAGCCACCCGTAAAACTGATTCGTATCTTTTCATCATTAAAAAATAATGTTTATGTTTGTGTTAGGGAGAAGGCACTTAAGGAAGAAGAAAAAGTGAAAACGAAAGAGAGAGAGAGAAAGAGAATTAATAATTTTATGAAATGTGCTCTTATTATATTAAATACTTTTTTAAAGAAGTAAGAATCTCAGATTGGGAAGTGATCACTTCCCGCCCTGTAGGTTGGAAAGTGAAGCAAAGTAGCTGTCCGATTGGTTGATAGATGAAAGTGAATGATAAACTGTTTTCCAACTTATTAAAATTTAGAAATTGGTTAAACAAACAGAGATAGCTTATGTTGCAGAGAAAATAAACGGCTGTTTTGTTACTTAAATGTTTACATAATTACGTCGCTGTTTCTAAGGGTGATTCCTTATCTGCGGCTGTAATCACACCTTAAGCTGGTAACCAACACCTTAGAAGTATTAAATATCTTATCAACCCTTAAAATCTAGCCATCATTTTTATCACAAATTTTCAACTGTCTCTGTTTTAAAATTACACAATGAAAAATATTTATTAAATAATGATTTCGTATTTCTTGTTCACGACATCTACTGTAATGAGGAAATTATATCAAAGTTAATATTTAATTTATTTGCTATTTTTTTAAATTACTTATTCACATTTGTTGATAAGTTCATTGATTTGATGTTCTAAATTGCCAAATCAAAATCATTGTTGACTTTTAGTTTCATCATCAAATGATGAGCTTCAATAAAAACATCTGTAATTTTTATGAAATAAAGGTATTTAAATACAACCGTACAACCACAGCTCACAATGCTACTTTTAATGTGAAGGTAGATGCAAGAGATCAACTAGAGGTTAATTTATCAGATGTACATTTTGAAACATAAATAATCTTAAACCCAATAATTTAATATCCGGTTATCAATCACCAAAGCACATCGTGGAAGATTGAAAAAGTATGCATAAATTTACTTTATCTTTGAATATCGCCGATTCACTGTTAATTATGCAAATTTTAATGCAGCTTAAAAATTAGTATGTTTTAGGTAATTGTTCAAGCCGATAAGCTTTTGAGTAAAGAATATCGACACTTTCCACTACGTTTTCAAGCTAATATAAAAAAAACTATTGACACAAACGTAATGGGCTTGGGTTCGTCTAGAAATTGTGGAAACCTTACAACTTTTTTTTGTTAAAAGTATTAACTGCCCGTGGTTTCTATCAATAAAATAGAATTTCAATGTTTTTATTTACAGGATGGCCCACAATTTTACTGTCAACCTTAAAGTAAACGTGGAAGATAAATTAGAGGTAGTTAACAGATACTTCACTAGCAAGAAGCAGGGAAATTTTTGCAAAGGTTAAAACAATTGTTAATTTTCAGGCTCTGGTTCAAGGTTATAAATTTTTAAGTAACAAGTATCGCGATTTCCCAATTCGTTTTCAAGTCAATTTACAAAAATCTTTTGATGCCAATGTAATGGGACTACAAGCAGTGAAGAAATGTGGTAACTTGACAAATTTCATTTTTTACAAGGTTAAAAAACAATTTACAGTTGAGACCTGACATCTAACATTTAACATATTTGTTTAATAGGACATTACTTATCACACCTGCAATTTTCAACTTGACGAGACTAAGTTACCTCCGCTTGTTCCCAATGGTAGATATAAATTTGAGGTTCAAGTTCTTTATCTAAATGAAGAAACAGCCATGATGTATATATTTATGGAAATATACACTCCAATATACCCAAAGGATTAATCTGCATTTGGTGCTATTTTCATTTTATCTCTTCGTTATAATATAATGAGACTCAGACAGCAAGTTTACTTCCTACTTACTGCCATAAATTGTTGGACATACACTGCGTCATATTTAAATTATAATTAATATGAGTTTTAAGATAACAAAATACAACAAAAATATTTTTATTTTTTAATTGGAACAAAATAATGATCAAATCATTAAAAGATTGCAGGAAAAATTTATAAACGACAGTTGGTCGATTCAATTATAATTCAAAATTTATTCACTTTCAAATAAAATTATAATGCATTTGTCTGCACCTGAGTTTTCCAGTTGTAACACATAAAATAATAAAGCAGAATATAACAAACTATACCTATTTACTAATCAAACATATTTATGTAGAATTGTAGGTGATTTTTCGTATCAATGGCTTAATATCTTCAGTGTAAACAACATTTTTGTAGCAATATTGTAGCAACATTTGAACTATATTGCACCAATATTGTAGCAATATTCGAACTATATTGCATCAATATTTACACAATATTGCCAAATTTTTTTCTTATCTCAAGTGCAAATCTGCAACTTGAGTTATTCCTACCACAAATCAATTATTCCATATTTGAGTGGTCCAGGAATATTTTACGCTGTAAGTCAGCCGTAAATAAATAAAATAATTTAACTGGTAATTTTTCAGTTGATTTCGGTTTTTCAATACAAAATTCGAATGGCGTACGTAGGTTTACTTAAGTAAGATATTTGTTATTTTATGTGGAATTAAAGTGAACAAATTCGATATTCATTTCCAACATTCAAAAGTTTCCAGCAGGCTCGGCTCACACAAGAGTACAATGCATCAAAGTACGTCGATTTAAGTTCTGGAAAAACTAAGAAAAATTTTAAGATTTATGAAAAATCAAGATGAAACTTGGATAATCCCAGTTGTAAGACCTTTGTACAGCTACCTTTTCTTGGTAATCCACTTGGTGCCACTCTAAGAGTCACAACTAATTTTAATCAATTGACAAGGATTTATTTTTTCGTTTCTTTGCTTGTAATTGGGATCCCATTTTTTTAGTAATAAAAAATCTGATGTGGACACCACATAACTTCCTTGTAATTTTTATAATAATTGAACAGGAATCTCGTTAATCTATTCATGCGCGTCATTAATTACAACTTTTGGCACGGACAATCGCAACCAAAAATAGGAGGTGCACAACTAGATGCTATAAGTGTCTCAAATCCAAAATTTCAACTTTCTACGACCTACCGTATTTGAGTTATGCGACATACAGACGTCCGTACATACGTACGTACGTACGTACGTTCAGACGTCACAACGAAAATAGTTAAAATGGATTCAGGGAAGGTCAAAACGGATATTTCCGTCAAAATCTGGAAATCGAAAAAAATCGGTATCACAATACTTCCTTGTTTTACAAGGAAGTAAAAAAAGTAGGTATATCAAATGCTAATTCAGTCACAAAATTTTTGTGATTTTCAGCTTGGACATTTTCAAAAAAATTGGTTACAACTGTTTTAAAATCTCTCCATGCTCTCCGTTGGACTTCATTCAGCAAGTTGACGTTGTAGGGTAATATTTTTTAAACCCAGAGATTTAGTCGAACTAAATCATTTAGATCAGCCTGCAAAATTCAGATATGGAAATAGTGGATCATTAGGGGGTGTCCATTAATTACGTGAGGTGATTTTAACAATTTTTAGACCCCCCCCCCCGCCCCCCTTGGTGAGATGTCGTGAGATTTGACTTAACCCCCTCCCCCTCTTGCTAATCTCACGTGAGATTTTTTAAAATGCGTATTTTTAGTGTAAATAACGTTAATCTGTGCTTGATTGTGTTGAATTTATTAAAAAAGCATAATTTGCTTAATTATTTTTATTTAAGAATAGTTAACACAAAAAAATTACGTGATATTTGCCGAGACCCCCCTCTCCCCTACGTGAGATTTGGTGAGATCCGGCTTAACCCCCTCCCCCCCCTAAATGCTTTACGTAATTAATGGACGCCCCCTTATCGACTTCCTGTGCAAATTGCATATCATCGGTTTAAACACATTTGTTTTCAGGTTCTTCTTTGTCCGAATTCCGAGATTCTGGTGGATTTGAGATCGGAAGATCTTCCCTATGTTCCCCACAGACAGCGAAACTTGTAATTTGGATAACAAATTAAACAGGCTACAGCTTTAGTTTTTTGAAAAATTTTGAAAAATCAACCAATTTTTTAGAAAATCCAAAAACACTAAAAAAAGCAAAATTACGAAGAAAAAAAATTAATTCCCAAAATTTAACTAAAATCCACTGAAGCTTGCAGATATTATCGAAATTAAATTCAGTTGAAATTTAAAAAATTCATTACAAAATTAGTAGCAAATTAAATTGAAATATAAATTTGAAAATTTTTTTTTTTTTTTTGAATTTTGAAATTAATTGTAACTGAAATACACTGAAGCCTGCAGATATTATCAAAATTAAATGCAGTTGACATTTCAAAAATTAATTAAAAAATTAGTACTTATAAAATTGAATTGAAATATAAATCAAAATTTTTCGAATTTTGAAAAAACAACTAATTTTGTAGAAAATTCAAAAATAACAAACAAGGTAAGATTACGAAAAAAATAATTAATTAACAAAATTTATTTAATCGATTATTTTGGGATTTTCTCTAAAATCAGTTGGTTTTCCAAAAATTTTTCACTGGACTGAAGTTGCAACCTGTTAAATTCCCCACAGTTAAGTTCCCCACAGACATTAAAACTAACAGTTTTGGATAGCAAACTAAACAGGGTACAACTTAGGCTTAGTAAAAAATTTTGAAAAATGAACTAATTTTGTAGAAAACCCAAAAATAATAAACAAGGTAAGATTACGAAAAAAAATTTAATAATTAACAAAATTTATTTAATCTATTATTAGGGATTTTCTCCAAAATCAGTTGGTTTTCCAAAAAAAAATTTATTAGACTGAAGTTGCTATTAAAATTATTCAATTCGTTTTTTTGTAAATTGTTTCCTTTTGAAGATACAAGGTTTACAAGAAAAATAAAACTTCGAATTTTCATTTATAATAATTTTACTTTACATTAATTTTAAATTTAATGTAAAATTATAATTGGTTTAGTAAAATTTTTATTTTGGTAACACAAATTTTGATTTTTCTTAAAAACTACAAAAAGGAGTCTCATGCATATTTTATTTCGCCGCTGACTGAGCTAAGCTAGTAATTAATATTAAAAGAAAAAATTTGGTTTTATTTTTAAAATTTTTGATTTATAAATATTATCTGCAGGTTTCAGTGTATTTCAGTTACATATAATTTCAAAATTCAAAAACAAAAAAAATTAAATTTATATTTCAATTTAATTTTATACTAATTTTTTAATTAATTTTGAAATTTCAAGTATAGCTGAATTTTTTTTTTTTTTCTAAACATTATGGAGGTTTCAGTATGTATTTCAGTTACAATAATTTCAAAATTCAAAATCAAAAAAATTGAAATATAAAATTCAATTTAATTTTATACAAATTTTTTAATTAATTTTTGAAATTTCAAGTGTAGCTGCATTTTATTTTGCTGAATATTTTCAGGTTTCAGTTTATTTCAGCTGCAATTAATTTCAAAATTCAAAAACAGAAAGCGGAGCGATAAAAATGCATCGGTGTAATGGTGGTTGCCGCAGTTGCTAATCTGGAGAAATTTTCTAAACGTAGGTCGTTGCTAAACCAGAACTGCTCAAACATAAATATACAAGTGACGTTTCTCTTGACATTTCTCCCATTCGCAGCAGTAACATTATTTAAAGGGTTTGGCATTTTATTTAAATACCAAGCTCTTTGTGGAAACATATTATCATCCGTTTTGTTATACAAAGGAAGTGTAGTTCAAATGAATGCAAAATCTGCGTTAATAATTAAATCGGTCATCGTAGATTCATCTATTCAGCATTTTAAAAATAGTTCCCACGTCACTAGAGAGTGAATTTATTATTATAATGAGATGGTTTGTTTTCGTGAGTGTTGATAATAACAAAAAGTGAAGTCGTCGCAATTCGGTGTGCATTATTAAGTTTTTTATTGTTGCTTAATTCAATCTAGTGCTTGAGATGAACAAAGAAGACAACGAACTGGATCCTCGGATACAAATTGAACTGGAAAAGTTGAACACAGCTACAGACGAAATTAATAAATTAGAAATTGAACTTGACGTAAGTCAACCACAAATTTGCCAAAAAAAATTTTATGACTTAAAATTCTTCTAGGAATCCAACACTACATTTCGTATGATCCTAAATGAATCGACAAGGCGGCTTAAAGTGTTAACGAAAAAGTTGGGAGGTTGTATCGAACGAGCAAGACCTTACTACGATGCGGTCGAAGTAGCCAAGAAGGCTCAACAGGATTGTCAGAAAGCAGCTGTTATATTCCAAAGAGCGAACGGTATGTGAACGTAAAGAGTTTAGATTAATTCATTTTACTGAATTCTGTTTTTCTTATCGCAGAAATTCATGCTGCGGCTAAAGAAACGGTGGCTCTTGCCGAACAACGCTTTATGAGTAACAAGGACGAATGGCAGTTTGATAACGCTTGGCAGGAAATGCTCAATCATGCTACGATCAAGGTATTTATTTAATTTTGTTACCATTTTCTAATTTAGTTCGAAACACTTGTAGTTATCAATTTGATCATGGGCGTTTAATCGCTTCTAGCAATTGTTGAATTTTTTATTTACCGTAGTTTGCCAATATTTGGTTTTTCCCAAACCTATTTTTCTTCCGATAATAATTATTTCTTTTAAATTTTTCTCAAAGACAGATTCTTGAAGATATTTGCTTAGAAGCAAAACAAATAATCAAATGTTGTTATATACACTGACTCAGAATTATTGGCATAGTCCTATGTTAGCAATGTAATTTGTACCTTTTGACTCATAACAATCGATTTTACAGCAAAACTTTTCAGACATTTTTTGTTGCAAATTTCATTGCCTTCAATTTTGTTTATATGCATTTTTCTATTTTCTCGCACCATTTCTAACTGATAGCGACTTAAATAAAACAAAATGCAAACAGTAATTTCAGCTGTATCTCAAAAACGGTGCGACAAAATAGAAAAATATATAGGAACAAAAATGTTGGGAATGAAATTTGCAAGAAAAAAGTCCTATTCAGTTTTTTATTTCATTTCACTGTTTTTGAGATACAGCCGACATTATTTTTTGTATTTTACAGAGTTTTGTTTATCTCGCTGTCGGTTAAAAATGGTGCGACAAAGTAGAAAAATATATATAAATAAAATTAAAGGCAATGAAATTTGCAACAAAAAATGTCGGAAAAGTTTCGCTGTAAAATCGATTGTTGTGTCAAAATTAGTCTTGAAAAGGTACAGATTACATTTTTGCGTCAGATGAACAGGAAAGCAATGTCTTTTTGGGCAAAAATCGGTGTTCTATAAAGAACTATAGCTATATAGTTTGAAGATGCTCAATACTTGATATTTTCTATTTGTTGGCTATTTTTTATCAGTCGCTGAAACTTTCACCCTCAATTTTTCAGGAACAGCTGCTCATGGCACTTTTAAAACAAATTCGTGTTGGCTTAATAGTACGGTCATTATGTCATTATTTCTTGTTTTAACCATTTGAGAGGGGGGGGGCACTGGTAGTATTCATTCAAAAAGCTTATATCCGCCATTTTGAATTTTGTGAAAAATGGTTTTTCTTAAATTACTCGGCCATTTTCAATTTTAACGAAAAATTGTTACAACAAAAGTTGTAGGAAATTCAATTTCCAACAACTTTGATTTCCGCATTTTTTTTTCTGAAATCGATATTTTTCAAATTAAACCTGCAAAAGGCGGCGAAGTAAAACTTCTCTTATCTCATTTATTTTTAAAGCATAAATAAACAAAAATGTAGAGAATTAATTAATAAATTAAAGCATCGGAACTATCTTGCCAAATCAATATCATCTTTTCAGCTTCGGAAACTTCGAAATTTTCGCTTTTTTCAGGTTTAACTTGAAAAAGATCGATTTCAGAAAAAAAAATTTGTTGGAACCAGAATCGTAGGAAATTAACTTTTGTTTTTACAATTTTTCGTTAAAATTGAAAATGGCCGAGATATTCGAGAAAAACCATTTTTCATAAAATTCAAAATGGCGGACATAAGCAAATGCAAGATTTGGTCGAATTTTCTTTCTCCCGCATTATAGTTTTTGCAACTGCAGTAGAAAATTTTCGCTTAGCTCTTTCGTTGAACCTCCTCGTATGGAAAGCTAAGTCTCTCCACTCGAAGCAACTTATACGTTGAACTTAATTTTCACTTCAATCATAATTTGATTATTTGAATTTTTTTGATTTAATAATAATTATTGTCACCTTGTATGACAATTTCTTAAAGATTAACTCCAATAACAGATCAATTAAAATTATTGATGGTACCGGGTTCTTCAAACCATTTAAGTCTAGTAACCAGATCATCGACTGATCTAACCTTGCTCTCGAGCGAATCAAGTATTTGAAGTTTATTTTTAAACATTCATGGCGTGTTTAGATGAAATCAACGCTGCGGAAATGGGGGTTTTCCAATTAACTATTTTTTTTATCAAATTAAGCGTCGTTAATACTATCTACAAGGCAAATTATATTCAAACGATTAAAATTAGAATATATCGAGAAATCACTGCATATTTCCTGTTTAACTTTTCTGTAATTTAAAAAAAATATAATATTTGAGAGTTTTAAGGATCATTCCAAAATTCGGCTGAAAAAAGGTTCAAAATCTGAAAGCGGTTACTATATTGGCTGTTTCGATAAAGTTAACCCAGCTCGTAGCATGTTTTTATGTTATACGTATAGCTTTTAGACCTAATTCCACTTAGAAATGGCGGTTCTAGTTAGGCAGTGAAGATCTGAGCCGCTCGTTTTTATATTAAATTTGGCTAAAATATTAACTGTTGCACTCCTAAAAGGCAACTGCGGCTGGCTCCGCCCATAAAAACAAGTGACAACAATAGATAGTTTAGGAAGGCTGAAATTTATTGTAGCTTACGGAGGTTAATGAGTCTTCTGCAGGTGGCAGGGGTGAACTTACGAGAATCGACAAGACGAGGTATATTGTGAAATTTCACAATAAATAAGTTTATTAGCATATTAACGTCAAAATTAAGTAAATATTATTGCGTTTTTTTAATATTTCACATACCTGATGCTTGATATACATTTTGTTTTAATAATAAACTGTTAAACATTAATTAGTTTAAGATAGTAGTGTATGAATCCCCTGTTTCTTTAATTAATATTATATCTTGCAATTTAAAACACAATTTTTGAAAAATAACAGAGATTGGAAGTAGGTACAGCGGAAAGTGTTAATTCATGAGCGACAATATCGCGAGTGAATTATTTTTCAGGAATCGAATTCAATAATTAATTTCCAAAAAAAAAATATTATATTTCTTGTAGCTAGTAGTTTTTTTAAATTGTAAGTTAGAATGGTGACAACAGTTATTCTGGTCACGGTAGCTTTGAACTGGCCTCAGATATTTATTTTTATGATTTTTAAGTTTCACTTGGAAAGACAAAACTGAAAACTTGTTTTTTTTAAATACCTTCGTTAGTGTTGTAATTTCTGGATCCTCTTACTGTGGTACTCAGTGATGCGCGAATACTTTCGACCTTCAGGTGAAAGTTGTAAGTTTTCTTCTAGGTGTGGCCAGTGGCTTTCGTTAGCTAATCGGTGGGAGTCGAAAAAGTAAAAAAAAATTTTTGCTGTAGTTTACTTAAATAATTTTCCACGTTCTGTAGTCAACATTAGAATATTTTATTTTTTTTTCAAAAATATTCAGGTTTAAGTAATCGTCAGCTCTGTTTTTCTGCATAATCCCCCTCGCTGCATTTGATTCCCCCCCCCCTTAAAGAGTTTTTCGTACTCTTTAGCTATTGAAGTTTACTATAGCTACCCAATCTCAATTATAATTTTTGTTCTTTTGCGTTACAGATTATTTTATAAAAATGTTATGGTTTAATCATCGAAATGCCCGCATAGAAATTGTGCTACATATTAATTTATGTACATATTATTATTCGTTGTATTATTTGGGTTTAGCTTCCAAATATAAGTACACGAAGAAAAAAAGAAAATTATTAGTTTATTTATTTATCAGTTATCACATTTTTGCTTTGCTAATACTAGAATTTTAAATTTGTCATAACTCGTGAGTCAACAAGTATGATAATTTAATTAGGTAATTATTGCGATAATTCATGGTAATTTCGACCTTGGAAAAATCGTATATCACGAAATCAGCTTTTTTATCGACAAGAAATCATCGCGCAGTTTTTCGATTACTTTTTCATTCATCTCTTCATTACAAATAATAATACGATGCTCTTTAGCAATGCTCGAAACTTAATTTATTCAAAATCCACGATTCAGTGTTATGGTACTGGAGGTACCAAGGTCGGAAGCTTTTTTCACTAGGAGAGTACAGCATCTTTTTCAAGGATTTATGAAACTGTTCATCCGAAAAAATACATATATAGTATTTTCTGTGTTAAAATTGCTTTCTCCGCAAATATTTTGGAAATACTACGTAATTTTGTCACTACTGTCACTTTTAGATTATAATCAGCTAAAATTTTCCTACAAATTACACACATTACACTTGAATTGTTTTGTATTCTTTCAGGTCATGGACGCAGAAAATCAGAAAGCAGAAAGTGGACGCGAGCATCAAAAACGGGCGACACTCTTCAATGCAGCCGAACAAAACGTAAGTTTTGAAATTTTTTCTTGCGTTGTTTTAAGCATTTCCGTACTCCCCAGGTTCTACAGTTGGAAGATCGTCTTCGTAGGCACATAATAAAATCTCGACCGTACTTTGAGGAAAAAACGCTGTGCCAGGATCAGTTGAACACTCAGAAACAGCGGATTGGTAGTTTGCAGGAACAAATCAACAGGACAAAGTTCAATTATTCCGAGGCGCTTAAGGAATTGGAAAGAATATCGAATGAAATTCACATGAAACGTCAGAGTATGGGAATGTCTGACGCTGAATGTGATATACTGAAGAGGCCTAGAGAGCCGGGCGTTGGTGCAGAGTTATGCGAACACTCGAACGTTGATCGAAACTTTATCAGTAAGTCACCTTTGCCAGATTTCAATCTAGAGTTAGACAAGTGCGAAATTCGGAGCATGGGGTCGGTGAGTGGAACCACAAGTTCTGCCGTCAGCGAGAAAGACGACGACGAAGAGTTAGACGTCGAATGCCTGGATGTGTTAAAGTTGAAAGTCAAAGAGTTGGCTATTCGTCCCATCGACGGTGGGGAAGGAAAAAGTACCGACGAGTTCTGGGAGTCTGAACTCAAAAATACAGTAGATAAATTGGATCACATGATGCTGATGCAGGAGTGCGCCAAAGATTTGAAGGATTACAAGGGTCAAATTGATCAAAAAAGTGAAAAGGTCTAAGCCATTATTTTTGGTTAACAGTGGAAACCCTGCAACATCCTATGTATATTTTGCAAATAAGTTTTAAGCAAGGAGATTTGATGGGTTGGAAATGTATCAGCTTGGATGACAGACGACTGAATGATTCGACTTTTCCAATTGTACAATTTTTATATAAAAACTCAAAATACTACATAATCTCAATTTTTAGTTGTGAAAGGCAAATGAGGTGGGTGCAATTGCAACTTACTGGGTTTTTAAATAATTTTACTCGACGCCCAACGAATTCTCAATGTTTCTCAGCAATTGCACTTCCTGAACTCACTTTACTTGACCTTACACTTCGATTAAATAAAATTTATCTTGAAATTCTTGTTGTAGATGGTTGTTAAATTGAAAAAAATATGTAAAGTGCAGGAAGTTTATACTTCTTTTTAAATTTTGTCCGCATCCTGAATCTGGTTACTCGTAATAATAAAAAATGTTGTGAACGTTTTAGGTGCAATAACACATCTAAAAAATGTGGTAGCTATTTAAGTGAAGGTCTAACAAGAATATTTTATTTTTTTTAAGAATTTGCATTTTAGTGATGCCTTTTTTAAGTACAAATTATTTTTTTTAAATAAATAAGAACTTTTTTATTTCTTTACAGTTCATTTTTTAAGTTGTTTTGTGTCTAAATTCTGTGCCGTTATTGCCATTTTTATTTGTTGTTTTTGTATAATTTATTTTGTGAAATTGTTATATTTATTAACGGAAAATAAATTTCTATACATCTAGCATTTTTTTCGTGTTCTTTATGCGGCATCAAATAACCTTGTTTTCATTAGCATAGAATAGTGTAATTTGCACATTTCTCATGAGAATTTACCCAAGTCGGTTTTACTTTTATTGCATTGTGTGCAGTGCACTTTGGAATTATTCAGTTTATTCTTATAAGTTCATGAGGTTAAGAATTTTGTCTGGTGGCAGAAACAAATTATAAAATACATTTTTTTTAAAATATAGAAATATTTATTGTGTAAAATTTTAAAAAATTTCAACTGGAATTTTCACGCCCATGAAAACAAAACATATTCTCAAAACACCATCCGATAGTCGTATGAAATTTTTAAATATTTTTGCAGTTTCATCTCGTAGGTTAGCGCCTGGGAAGGTGTATTTCCCCTGCCCCCCCCCCCTCCATTTCGAATTTTGGATCCAAAAGTCTTTTTTTTATTTTTTTTTATATTTAAAACAAAATATTTTAAATATCTAAAATAAGCATTTTGCCAGCACCCCATTCCGAATTTTAGATCCAAAATGGTTTAAATCGTTTGTACCCTTTTTATTTTTGTTCCTACTACATTTTTGTATGTACAGACAGGCCCCCCAACCAAAGAGAAGGCTCGGGAATTTGTCCCCGGGGCCTAGGATCTCTCAAAGGCCCCTGACGAATAATTAAATAAATTCCATAAATAGAAAGAAATGCAACAAAAGGCACGAAAAAAAATAAATATAAAAAAAAAATTAAAAATATGAATAATTAAAAGTTAAAAAATCATAATACGATATAGGGTCCGATAAGGGTATTTCCGATCATCAGTCGTACCTACATAATGAAGAAATATAACAAATAATGATTAAAATATTAAAAATTGACGAAGATGACTTACCAATAACCCCACAAAAATATCAAATCCAAGCGATGTCACGTGTAGTAATGACCCTTTAAAAATAATTTTGTTATTATATTAAATAAAATTGTTCTCCCTTTGGCTCGATTCCCCCCTCTAATCTCACGCGAGATTGTTTGTTTTACTCAATTCAACCCAGTTTTCTTGCAATTTTGCACTTTCTTGCGGATAAAAAAAAATTACGTGATATTTGCCGAGACCCGCTTTTCCCCCACATGAGATTCTGCTCGACCCCCCCCCCCAAACCCCTCACGTAATTAATGGACGTTTTCTAATCACGGCATGCTCTAGCACAATCTTGCAAGCAATTCAGGAATATTTGGTTTTGAAATCTCGGTTACTTGGACATCTGGAACATCTTCCAGAAAGCTTTGTAATCCTAGCAGGTGGAAGTGCAGGATCATCTTTGACAATTCTTACAAGTTTTTGGCAAATTGTCCATTTCACTTCTTATATCCCTGGGCGCAGTATGTGGCAGCGGAGCTGTCTTATCTCCTTCGGCTTGATGTAAAATAGGTTGGCGTTGGGTAATTTACGGTATTACTGACCCGAGTAGCTTTGAGCTGGCTTTCTTTCTTGATGAGGGAAAGGGGGAATAAGGGAGTTGGATGGGTTGGGATTTTTGGAAATACAAACAAAGCTAACTTTGACTGGTGGTTAGGGATGAAGAACTTGACGGCTTCCTATGTTGATGCTGGAGCCAGGATGCTCATTGGTCGAATGTGTGCGGAGAAATCTTCGAAGTTGTATTGGTTAAGTCCCGAAATGAATGGGGTTGTCAACTTTTGGATGAATTGTTCTATATACCCTCGGATTATCTATAATATATTAGATATAACTATACAGGCGACTAATAACCTTCCCATCATCTGTTGATTAGTTTATCTGAAATTTTGATCCACCAAAAAATAAGAATATTAAGTTTATTGATCGAGAAAATTTCAAAATAATAATTACTTTACAAGCCTTACAAACGCCATTTCATAGATGGGGTCTGACATACCCCAGAGCTCTTTATATTCATCTACCTTATCTGACTGTTCACGGAATAATGCACTAGAGTACTCGCCAAATCCAAAATATCTCCAACCACATAAAAAACACTAAGTCACTCAGTAGCGCGCCGTGAATGTTTTGCAAATGTTACTAATTGTTTTAGTTTAGCGACTACTAAACTGGTTGACATTATGGGAGGTTCTATAAATGCTTCGATATGCAACTCTCGCACTTATAATTTACGCACCCATAGAAAATTCAAGAGTATGTCTTTTAAAAATAATGTAATGTAAAAATAATGATTGACGGTTCCGTTCCTATTTGACGACTTCTCTAACAGGTTATTTCTATAAGCTATTGAGACGGACATGCATATGGGACTACATTTGGTACATATTTATAGATCAATTTCCAAACGGGTTTGTCAGACCCCACCTAGGTAACGCAAGGTTAAAAACAATACATAATATTGTATTTTTTTTTATTTTATTAATTTTACTTATTTTAGATGTTTTGTGCGTAGTTTTTCTTAAGAAAAATACGAAGTCTCATATTTTTCTTTTTTATTTATTAAATTTTTAAGAGCAGGGGGGCCGCGAAAAGTTTTGTCACGGGGTCCAACGTGGCTTTCGGAGGCCTTGTATGAACTGAGTTTAAACTCTGATCTTAGTTTAAACCACAATTTAAAAACCGGCCCCCAATGACCTACATTGGGTATTGACGTCAATGGCCGGACAATGTCGCACAGATAAGAAAAAGTAAAGAGTAAATACAATGTCGTCAATGCCCATTTAAGCTGGCCATTTACCGACCATTGACGTTAACGCTTGTTAACGGTGAGCAATAATGTAAATATTTTCATCTGATTGTAATATCTACGTCTTTGGCCGGTCAATGACATTAATGTATAGCCAAAATGAATTGGACAATGATGATATGGAATAATTATTACTATAGGAACAGTAAAATGACAGCAACTCGGACCTTTTGAAGAAAAATTAATTTAATTAGTTCATTTAACGGTGGATCTGTGATTTGCCGTGGTTGCGCCCGCCAAAACTGATAGAATGATAGAATATGAAATCTGTAGAATAGTAGATTCATCATTGCCCACCTTGTATTGGGCATTAACGTCATTGCCCGGACAATGATGTAAAAAACCACATACTATGAAATTTTAAATGTCAACATCGCCTAAAATGTATGGTCATTGGCCGGTCAATGCCCAACTAAACAACTGGGCATTGACGTTATTGTCCGGCCATTGAGGATAATGACCGAATTGTTATCATATACCGTAATATATTGTTTAGATGTTTAGAACAAACGGTCTAGATTTAGACTATTTTTGATCTATACTTGAACAAGGTGGAACTGGAAAAAAGGTTAGCCCCCCCCCAGTTAAAGGTTTACATTTACTATTTCTACCAGTCCTTTAATCACATGAGTGTTTTTAAGCCACCTTGTTACCCCCCTCCCCTCTTTGGTGAGGTTTTGGGCTACTCCACCCTTCTCTTCCCAACATCACGTTCATTTTTATTTTAAATATTTTTAAGCAGGGACAGCGAAGCAGACGGCTGAGGTTAGCCGGTCGATGAGCCGCGTCACAAGTATAAACTAAAATAATAAAAATTCAAACAGGTACAAACAAAGTATAAACAATTTAGATTATTTTGAAAGCAAAATTCAAAATGCGGGGGAGGGGGAGCTAGCGAAATGTCATTATTAGAAATTTTGTAATAAATATCTTAAATAGAAAATTGGTACAAACCAGGTACAAATGATTTTAACCATTTTAGATATACAATTCAAAAGGGGGGGCTAGAGACATGCCTTTTTTCGATATTTAGAAATATCTGAAAAACGAAATCAGTACAAACGGAAATAAAAAAGGTACAATCAGTTACAAACGATTTAAACTATTTTGGATCTAAAATTCAAAATGGGGGGGGGGCAAATGCACCAACCCAGGGGTAAACATTAACAAAATTTTCATTTAAAATAAGAAAGTTGTATATTATCACGTTTTAACTCTACAAATATAGACAAAAATATTTCTAAGATTATGTGCAATTTGATAAAATATTTTCTTACATTTTTTCTTTCCAAATTTACATTTAAGAACCCTACAAAATAATTCTCCAGAAGGGGGCCACTCTCGACATAAAAACAATTAATAAAATATTTTTCGGACGAAGCCAGTGCGGTGCGTATCCGTATCTTCGGGCTTCGTTCGCAAGTGGCCGAAACTAACCAAAACAAATATTATATTTTTTTAAAACAACAAAACGTACAATTTGCTATTACACGACAGTGTCAGTAATGTTTACAACAGATTCGGGATTACTGAAATCATTAGCAACATTTATTTGTATCGTTCCGGTCTGTTCTTCCACTTCTTGTCCAATATTCGGTATTGGGATCTCTACGGGTACCGATTGCTGATCGACCTCTATTTGCGCGACGTTATTGGAAACCGGTTCGGCCGAAACGATACTTTGACTGGCGGACGTGAATTGATAGTCTTCTTGTTCATTAACCACGTGGTGGCAGCAAATGTTTTGAGTACTCGGCGCGATGTACCTCACCACGCACTCCCTCTGCCAACAATAATACCAAACTCTTCCGTGGTACCGTATCACCATATAAACCCACAAATAATATCCCATCAACATTATCGAAATCATAACGAGAAGCGATACCGACGTCCATTTCGCAGCGGGAATATTGGAAAACTTTTTCTGATTGTAATAGTCGGCCGAAAATAGACAAATATACGTGATAACGATTGCCAAAGGCGTTAAAATGGTGCACGCTAAAACGTCACTACGTAATCCGCGAACGTGAAATCCGATGTTTAGTGGTTGATACCGAAACCATCTCCAAATTGATTCTCTTGCAGTGTATTTTGGCGTCCTTTCCGTTTTGTAGACATAATGGCATAATTCGCAGGAAGTTGTGTTGGACTCCGCTAACCAGGTTTCCAAACAGCTGCGGTGGACGAAAGCAACTGTTCCCTAAAAATGAAAAATTAATTAATAATTTTGGAGGGGGAATCCCCGGTACAAATAGTGTTAACAGCGGCGCAGGCCCGATCGCCCTCCCCGTACCAGCCGCCACTGGTTTTACCTACTTAAAAAATTATTATAAAATTTATTTAGATTTTTTTCCCGGATACTTGACAACACAATAACTATTTTTAAATTTCTAAAATTACAAGCAGCTGTTAATAAGTGTAAGCGTTGAATACAAAATTTCAAAATTTTCAAGTGCACAAAAATTTGAAAATGTCAAAACAGACCATATGTTTTCCAAAAGAGAATAAAAAAAATTCAAAAATTTCTTACTTTGCATTTACATGGAGTAATAATGGATTCATCTTTGTCACCATCATAACAAATCCGACAGACGATGCTTATGATGGAGGATTTATCCGGCTCGCAGGTACAAATGTTAGATTTCGAACCATCGCTGGGTTTTATAAATAAGTGCGAATTGCTGGCCTTTTCCAAATTTGACTTTAACATTGCATAAGATTTTATTTTGACATTTTCGCTTTGTTTTTTGTACCTACCGAGTAGGCAACACAAACGTCAGGAGGAGGTTAGATTATTGATTTTAAATTTTGCGAGGTGAAACCACTCGTTTTGATTGGACGTCGCGACGCCTTTGTTTTTGTTTATTTCCTAGTGAACCAACCTTAAAATTAATTAAATTAATGCAGCAGTCAAAATTTGAAGTGACGCAAATCTTTTAGTATTTTTAAATCAAGGTTATGTAAATTAATTATTTGGATAAATTAGACGTAGTTCGAAATGGCTAAAAAATTACCAGTGAAATCAACCAGAAAATTCGTGCATCCCCTTTTTCATTTACAGGACAAAGATGAAGACGATCGTAACCTCACCAAAGGGATGATTAAGGTGGTTAAAAAAACAGGACAATTAAACCTATCGGGACGGAGTTTGGCCACTGGTACTTGTAACTCTCCGATTTTACCAACTCTAATGTTTACATTGTAGTTCCCGCCAAGATGTTTACCATGTACGATCGTGAGAATGACACCGAGATTAATTACGATTTAAGCAAATCACCCGATGAGCCCTGGTGGAGTTTTAAACCATTGACTTACTTAGATTTAAGTTCGAATGTCTTGCAAACAATTCCCGGTGAGATTGGTATGTTCGAAGACCTAATGGTCTTGAATGTAAGTTTTTTATTTTTGTAAAATGTAACTTTTACTAGTTTTACTGGTTTGGTCTTGACTCGATTAATTGTAGTTGCAAGATAACAGTTTAACCCAAATTCCACCAGAAATCGGTCGGCTAACAAAATTAAACAAATTAAATCTAAGTCACAACAAACTTTTAGCTATTCCTAGTGATTTGTTCAAATTAACCGAACTTCAGCACATCTCCTTAGCTCACAATCTGTTGGAGACGATAACCGACGATATAGGCGATTTAATAATGTTACAGCATCTGGTAATGAGTTTGTACGGTTTAATAATTAACAATTGTAATAACTAACCTTGTAGGATCTGTCCCATAATAATATAACTTACTTATCGCCTGGAATTGGTTTCCTGATGAGATTAACCAATATAAATTTGTCCCATAATAAACTAACCGAGTTACCTCCCGATATTTGTAGTTTGAGAGGTAGGTTGTGGAATATAGTTTTGATAGTATCAAAAATGTGTTGCGGTAGTTTTACAGAGACTCGATGTCACATACAACAGTCTTAAATATTTACCCCATTTGAGTCAGGCACGAAAGTTGCAGTGCCTCTATGCACAGCATAACGACATTCAAGAGTTACCAATCATGAGGGGATGCGAAAACATCGAAGAGTTGTATTTTGGAAATAATTTCGTGAAGGTGAGATAATCAATTTTTTACGATTTTTGTTTGAATTCTAAATTAAAATATTTCTATCTGTAGGTAGTAAGCAAAGACTTTTGTGAGGATTTGGCTCACCTAAAAATTTTGGATTTAAGAGACAATAGCATTGAAAGTTTACCTAACGAAATAGCAATGTTGCAGCATTTAATTCGTTTGGACTTATCGAATAACGAATTGGAAAAGTAAGAATAGTTTATAATAACGCATAACAGTCCGATCCAATATTTTTATTTTAGTTTGCCAAACAGTTTGGGTTTGTTGAGTCATCTTCAAAATTTCCAAATTGAAGGAAACAAAATGAAACAAATCCGAAGCGATATAATAAAGGGGGGAACCTCGCGTATTCTGAAACATTTACGAGAAAGATTCAACGAGGAAAACGAAGGCCAGAGATTGTCTTCTTTAAACGGCGGTGCTCCCGTCCCCGCGCCACCTTCCTATGTCTTTCCGGATATGTAAGTCGAAATTAACTTAAACTTGGTTTTCTTGTAATTTTAAGCTTTAGGTATGGGATGAAGCATTCGAGAACTCTCTCCTTGATCGGTCTCAATTTAACGAACATCCCAGATACGGTTTTCGAAGAAGCAAAAAAAGCCGAGGTTACCATGATTGATTTAAGCAAAAATAAATTAGTTTCTATTCCACAAAGGTAAATTGACTAATATTTTCAATATAAAGGTACATTTTTGGGTTTGTAGCCTACAACTGATTGTGCCAAACGTGACGGAATTAAATCTGTGTTCAAACCAAATCAAAGTACTACCCGACTTTTTTTCCGAGTTAGGAAAGCTACTATACTTTGATCTTCGCAATAACTTCTTGGAAGATCTACCGGCAGGTTTGGAAAACTTGAAATATTTACGTGAACTAGTAATTTCGAACAACAGGTGAGTTTCAGCTGTTTATGTTTTGGTTTTACTGGAAGATTTCTAGATTCACGCAAATTCCAAACTGCGTGTATGAAATGCCAAGTTTGGAAATACTTCAAGCAGGCGATAACCAGATAACGTCTTTGAATGTGGAGGGTTTGGAAAAACTGAAGAGGCTGTCGACATTTAACGTTGCTAATAACAACATAAAGCAAGTACCACCGGAACTGGGAAATTTAAAGCAGCTAAGGTCCCTTGAACTGAGAGGAAATGGGTTTAGGCAGCCACGCTATGCTATTTTGGAGCAAGGAACCGACACTATACTTGCTTACCTCCGAGATCGTATACCTCGATGAAATTTACTAAATTTTTTATTTACCTGCTGCCTAGTCATTTAGTACACACTATAAATACGTTCTTGTTTTGTTTTTGTTGTTCTATTGTATTAAGTTTATGTTGTTTTTATACTCGGACTGAAAAAGAAAGGTATAAGGTTTAAGGTCAAATTGGATGTTCCGAGCGGGTCCTTCTGTTAAAGGTAATAATGATGAAATAATAGTATCTTACTATTTTTTAAAATCATGGTTTTTAATTTTATTAATTGTTTTTGTTATTGTTTTTCAGTCAGGGTATTAACATTTTTTTTGTTATAACAAAGCACCTGCTTAAGTGATGTGAAGTACCTATATTTTTTATTTAAAAGAAAAAATATATATTTGCTACATTATTAAATTTTTTTTAAGTTTTAACCAGATTATCCTTAGAAAATATGTTCCTTAATACCTGGTGAATACATGCAATAAATCGTTGGTGCTATTATAATTATTAGACGAGTACCTAGTGAAAAAAATTCTATAACTGTTACTACGCTTATCTAGTTCAGATAAAAATCAAATATTTACACTTACCTATATGTTATCCTAATCCTGTTATGTCGTCATGTAATAAACCTAGATATATCTATCCCTTTCACTCATTCAATTTACCGAGTTTCTGAATACTGTAAATCGATATAATTACATTTAACATTTATGCCAAACACAAATTTACCCTCTCCACTTTCATAATAGTTATTGATTACATAATGCAATTATTCAATTATGTATAATATATCTGTATAATATTCGTTAAATAATATACCATACATAAAAATATCCTTTGTATGTTATGTTTGTACTCAAAGGACTGACTTTCTATGCTATTAGCTGGTTCAAACTAACAATGTACGCAATTCTAGAAATCCGAAGAAAAAATGTTCAACAAAAGTAAACCTAAGTTTCGATAAATATAAATAATATACTACTTACGAGCGAGTTTACAGTAACTGTAATATCTTATTCTTTTGTCTGAGGATGTCTCTAATAAAAACGAAACTTGTCGCATTAAAAATTTTTCTTTTAATCTCTCAAAAAAATACTATCACAGCTTTGCGAGACAACCTGTACAGTGCAAGTAATTATGAAATATAGTCCAGTCTTAGATAAAACAGCGGAAGTAACCGAAAGAAAGCTGCAAATTGGTATAGAGGTACATTAGGGTAAGGGGTAAATATCTCAAAATAATTTTGTACACAGGACTCGGAATTCCAATGATTTCCATGGAATTCTCAAAGAATTCCAACAATGAGGAGGTAACGGGTTAACTATCCGCCCCCCTCATGACCCACCAAAACCAATAAAATTACTAAATTTTGTTAAAATTTAAAAATAAACCCAAATTCTTACATAAAAAATAAATAGGAATTTTCAGTCTTTCAGAATAAAATGCATTTATGGATTGCGATAGTGCTGTGCACTAAGCGAAGGGAGGAAAAGTATGGAATACATCTCAGTTTATCTACAATTTTGTGTTCAAAAAGAAAGCTCTTAAAGCCAGTAATTTTCTTTTTGAATACAATAGTTATTGCTAGTGTACTGTGGGGTATTCCATACCCCCCAGACCCCCCGGATTGAAAAACAGAAGGTTCAAGTAGACGTTCTACGATCGGTATTATTAAATAAAAACTTTTCAGCATTTCTGAACCAAATGCATTTATTCAGTCTGATTGAGAGATAGTTTCCGAGCTAAAGACAAAGCTGATCTGGAAGCTGTTTTTGACCTCTTCATCAGCTTTTTTTATATTCTGGACGTCACCTAAGTTCAGTGGCTTCTCTCTCTCTCTCTCTCTTTTGCTGAGTCACCCAGACCCGCTGTTGTTGTTGTTGTCAAAATGCGAAACTTATTAGCGTACATTTTCTGTGATCGGTTTTATTAAATCAGAACTTGTGAGTCTTTCAGAACAAAATACATTTATGAATTGATGTGGTACGCACCACGCCACCCTTTCAAAATTAAATATTAAGGTAATAGAAATATTGACAAGTCATTCACGATCAGAGATTAAGCTAAACAAAGCGAACAAACCTCTTGTTTTCAATCAGGAAAGAGTCTAAAATTTCTTATGATCGTCTCCGTGCTTCGGAGTGCACGTAAAGCCGACGGTCCGCCTGGGTTGATGATTTGACCTCATCAACAAAAAATCCAGCGTTACAGGCTCATCTGTGATGAGCCCAGCAAGCTGCCTCAGATGTAAAACAATTAATATATGCTCACAGACTTGTGACTTCGTCTCTGTCTTCGATAGAAAACAGCCTGAGGTCAAGGCAAACAGGATTTATCCTAGCCTAAAAGTGGAAGAAGAAGAAGAAATAGAAAATTAGATTCCTCATTATCCATTCTCACTATTCCATTAATATTACCTTTAACTTTATTTTCACTCTCTTCACTGATTCTAGGAATTTTGTTTGACTAACAGTTATTCTATTTATTATTCGACATACACCCAAATGTTGAATCGATTAAAACAAGGGGTAAATATCTTGAAAATTTTGTGTACACTTGTTTGGAATTTCCTTGGAATACCCTGGAATTCTTTGGAAATCCCTGGAATATTTTAGATTGGAACTTGCTTGATAAACATTGAAATTCTTTGGAAATCATTGGAATTCCCCGAAATCATTTAGATTGGAACTTCTTTGGAAATCATTGAAATTCCTCGGAATTTTTTGGAAATCTCTGGAATTCTTGGAAATCTCTGGAATTCCGAGTCTTGTGTAGAGTGCCATCTTCGAAAAAAGTACTCAAAATTACTTTTTCGCTGATATCTCGATAACCGTGCGTTTTAGCCAGTAAAGTTTCTTATAAAAAAGAAAGATAATAAAATTTTCTATTAAATAGATAGTATTCACTTTTTTTTGTATCTTCATTATTTACGGCGGTAATTCACCTTGAATATAGAGCATTTCAGACGAAGGTTCATTATTTTCAGCTATCGCGGGCGTTAAACATGAATAAATTTCAAAAATTGACCTCTAGTTGACATTGTTAGGGTCTATTGACAGATGAAGGGAAGGAAAGGACCGAATTATCAAGCATATACTTACCATAACTAATTAAGATAATGTTGAAATATAAAAATAAAAAATAATTACATTTACCGTTGCGTTTATTTTCATTATATAAAATTTTGAGAAAACGCAGCGGATTATCTATTAGTTTTTGAATCTATTAGAAATACCCAGCCCTTCGCTACGGGCGCTCCGGGCAGTTTTAGCTGGAGCATACTCGCTAAAAACATCTCTGAAATCAATCCACTTCTATTGGGAAGCCCGACCTTTTCAGGGAAGCCCGCACTCGGCGAAGTAAGACACTCGTGTGACGGCTATCACTAAGACTATATTGGAGCACACGTACCGTCAACAGAAAACCTGTGAATTGCAATTTCTAAGTACTTCCATGTTATTGTTTTCTTGAAAACTAATGGATAATCCGCAATTTTTTTTAATATATTTTTTAATATATAAAAATTGTCCTCTTGCCAATGGTATATAGGAAAAAGTGAAATTCGTGGTACAGATTAACTGACAGTAACCAAGTCTTGCTTTTTTACAGCCACACGATGAAGTACAGCCTTTCTTACAATTGCAAAATATCAACTTCAGCAAAGATTCGGGAACAGGCACCTGAAGGATTTAAAAAATCATCCGACTTTTCTAACAAATTTTTGCAATTTGTTTTGTTGCTGAGTATGGTACGTCCCTGCCTAGAGTCTGATTGGGGGGATGGGAGTTGGCGTTTTGTAAACGCAAGGGCGCAATTTTCAAGACTTTGGTGTGAACTTTTGTAAGTGTGAGAGTGTTTTCGTGTGCTCGTCGAATTTTGGAGTAAGTTTTTACTTTTTGTAATGAACTTCGTAGAGAGACACCTAATTTTGACGATATTTTTTTACTCGTTTGATCTGTTGTTTTGTGCTGACTGGGAATCTCCTATTTTTTGCTTCCGATTTGCCGTATATTATTTTAAATAATTTGCAACGGTAAATTACTTTCTATGGAACCAACCTAATGCGAGCTTATCGACCGATAGCTTTTATCTTCGCTGGCAAATTTAATTTATTAACAATAAGTTAAATATTTAATTTTAATAATTAAATTTATTTACTTATTTTGGTTCCACAATTAGCGTATGCTGTTTGTTCTTAATTATGTTACTCTGAAAGATAATAGTTGTGGCAAGTAGCTACGACTTTTTGTGTTTTTGGTTGCAACTGCCGTTTGGCAGCATACTTTTTTTTACCGGAACTTATGACCCTCGCTTCCGCACTATCTTCAGCTAGAATAACATCTACAGGGCATCTAAAGTAAAATAAAGCTGGTTGATTTTTTCCCAGCGTGTAGAAGAAAATTCTGGAGGCCCCATGAGGGGAAGAGGAATTGTTTGTTTTCCGGCCTGGCTTATTGGTTGGTGCTATCAGTGTTAGGATTCGGAATTTGGTTTTTAATGAACCAAAGTTTCACCTTGGGTGGATTTATGTGCTGCACTGATGGGTACAATTCGTTTGCAGGGTCGGAGATTGGGAATTCCGTTGGTCCCCGAAGGGGCGAAGGAATGTTTTTTATTACACTTTTTCCATTCTCAAAGTTCGATTGGCATTTCATACCCACGACACTTTTGTATCTGGTGATACACTTTAAACGAATGCTGTTGAGCAGCCGCAGTCGTTGGGGAGTAACGAAGCAAAATTCGATTTCCTTTTATGCTTTTATGAACCGACTTGGTCAAAGAATTATAGCGATGACGGTTCAGAGACGTTTCAGTTTTGGGAGCACCATAGACAGATATAAAAAATAACTCGGTCCTTTACTGCTCTTCATCTGGCAATAGGCCCTAACAATATCAGCTAGGTGAATTTTTAAAACTTATTCATGTTTAAAGCCCGCGAGCGCTTAAAACAATGAACCTGTTACGTCTGAAATAATCATTATGCTTTATATTCAACGTGGATTATCAGGGTAAATAATGAAAATACAAAAAAGTGAATATTATCTTTTTAATAGAAAATTTTATTATCTTTATTTTCTTTAGGAAACTTTACTTGCTAAAACGTACGGTTACCGAGATAACGGCTCGATCCCAAGGAGTGTCAGTCCCGACATTCTGTATGTTCAAACACAGCGGCGTAACAAGCAGGTGAGAGCGAGGGACCCATGTGCGAAGTTGTTAACTGGGAAAAGAAAATAATAAATAACTTAGTATATAACAATAATTTTGGAATTCTGGCGATTTCCATGCAATTCCAGTGCTTTCCAAAAATTCTTTCAAAACAAGGGCGGATATAGAGATCCCCCCCCATTTAATTTTATTAAAATTTGGAAATTATACCTTAATGCTTATCAAAAATATACAGATCTTGATATTTTTTAGATTTTGAATATTTTTCTAAAATTTTCTATTTCCCAAGATAGTAAAATTAACGAGATTTTCTTGGATTTTCTAAAAAATTTCGGGATTTCTTAAAATTTTTCCGGATTTTTCAAATTTCCTGCTCGTTTTTTGTGGAAAAATGATGGAGAAATTGTCATACGTTAACACAATGCTAAATTAGCAAAAGTGAAATAAGGCGGGCTCCCATATTATTTCATTGTATAATATTAATGGAACCACATAGAAATCAAAATTACTATCAAACATGATGCAGAATGAGTTTCTAAACAGGTACAAGTAAAAAAAAAATTTTAGGTGGAAAATCGACATTATATGGGGGGAGGGGGTAGATAGGGAAAATTTGCAGATTTGCTAGTTTTGCATTGTGTTGACGATTATGCAAAACTAAAGGGAAGTCAGGGGAAATTTGAGGAAATCTAGATTATTATAGACTATCTTTTGTTTGCTTTTTCCATTTTCTGAGATTTCAATGGTTTTAAAATTTTCTGGATATTTCCAACAAGATACCTTTCGAGTTTCCTGAAATTTCCTTGAAATTTCTATGGATTTCTTGAGATTTTCTATATTTGTACAAATTTTCTAAGAATCGCTTTGTTGAGAATCGGAATTTTCCAAAATTTCCCTTTACTAGTACACACAATGTTTTCGGCGATTTCCCTTTTGTTTTGTACTAACTGGAAAAGCAAAGGCAAAATCGTGATGTACAGAACTGAAAAGAAATCCAAGCAAATTTTAGGGTATCTTAGGAAATTCTATATAATCTCAGTAAAACTTAACAATTCTATTTTCTTCCCAAGGATTTCTTAGGAAATTTAGGATATCTACAGGATATAGGATATCTAAGGGGCCCGAAACCCCTAGCCTTCCCCCCCCCCCGTAAATACGCCACTGGTTATTCGCAATATAACTATTACAGGGTTCCCACTTTGGAAAATCTGGAAAAGTCATGGAAAACTTAAGATTTCCCTAATTTTGTCAGGGATATAATTTCTCATTTTTAGTACCAAGTAAAGAAAATTAAATTTTCAGTCTAGGAAAACAATTTAATTTAATTTAATTTTTTTCGTTAACTAATTTTTTAATTAATTTAGTTTTAATAAAAATTACTGATTTTAGTTTAATTTTAAAATTAAGATTTTTTTTTTTATTTTCTGATTTATCGAAATACTAGATTATCTCAATATATTTTTAATGGTTTTAAATAAAAACACCGCACCCCGGTAGTTTCGCCCCTGTTCAAACATAATCTTTAATGTAGCTCTGTACCAATTTTCAGATTTCTAACGGTAACTTCCACTATTCGTAAAAATTTGATCTATTTTGACTGGACTCTATCTCTCTGAAGGACTTAGTACGCCCCTGCATTTTAGTTTTATAACACCCTATATATTATCGTATTCAAAAATTTCAATTTGATTTTAATATTTATTTTGATGTTTCTCGAATTTCTCGGAGAGTAAGATTGCATATTACCCAAAAAATGTGTCTACCTGCTGGCTCAGGTAATATTATATAGTACGTCTTGTATTTCCTGATCAGTGATTAACTATTGTGTGTTCGTCACACATTCTCAATATACAACGGGCATATACGCAATGTAAAATAAATAAACTGGATGAGTTCAATTGCGTATTAGCAATAAAAACATCAGCGTTCGTTGTACGAAAAAATGCAAGGTTCTTTTTTGTTGAAAATTTTGACGCCAACAATTTTCATAGGAATTCTAAGATCAGAAATCAATTGGAACATTTTTGGAGTAACAGTAAACTTGAGATAATCCGCATTGATATGCGGATCCATAACAAACATATTGGGGGAAGCAGTGACGGCGCCAGGGGTGGGCCAGGGTGGGCACTTGCCCACCCAAGGGCCCATCCAAATTTTGAGTTTATTTATAAATTTTGTGTGCTCCTGTCCACCCCAAATATATTGGGCCCAATTTGTGCCCACCCATTTCAAAAATTCTGGCGCCGTCGCTGGGGGGAAGTCAAAGATTTACCAGCACCAAAAGAAAATTACATGTCAACATTGTTACTATCTACGTATTTTACCTAGGTTATTTATAATTACCTCTAGATAAATATAAAGACATCATCGGCCAAATTTAGCCAATTGACGAAACTTTAAGATAAGTACTATCGATAAACTGTCAAGTGCGTTATTTTTAACTTTAATATTGCTAATCAGTAAGTATTACTCAATAAATCATTGCAGATCAAACTATGTGATTAAAAACAACCAAAACAGGCAAGTGAAATTTTGCATATATCTACGATAATTTCACAAATTAACATTTTATTTTCATTCAGAATGTTGACGTTAATCAATAATTATTATGTAATTTCCTTTGGAATCGTAGCAATAGCAATTCTCTACTTATATTTGAACAACAAAAGGAATTACTGGAAGATCAGAAACGTACCACATAGACATTCAAAACTTTTTTTTGGAAACTTTTTAGATTTTGTGTTAAAACCTGGATTTCCTGGAGATTACTTTAGAAAACTTTATAATGAATTTGACAGCCCCTACATCGGTTTTCTGGCATTTACCAATCCGGTACTTATAATTAAGGATTTGGATATTATCAAAAGAATTCTTATAAAAGATTTCAATTCGTTTAAAGATCGCATGCCTATCGCCGATGAGAAAATCGATCCATTTCTGGCAAAATCCCTTTTTGGAATGAAAGGTGATAACTGGAGAATCGTAAGAGGGAAACTGTCTCCCGTGTTTACGTCAGGAAAAATTAAACTTATGGTACCATTGATAAACGAATGTGGTGATAATATGGTCAAATACATTGGGAAAAATGTTGGAGACAGTGTGGAAATGAAAACAACAATGGAAAGATATACAACGGACGTAATATCATCGTGCGCTTTTGGAATAAACGCCAACTCTTTTACTATTCTAGATAGCGAGTTTTACGTTATGGGCAAAAAACTGTTTCCTCCTACATTATTGCAGTACATGAAGGCTCTTACGTACTTTATGGTACCTGCATGTGTAAGATTATTCAAATATAGATTTGCTACTACAGTTGCTGGTGAATTCTTCCGCGATGTCTTCATCGAGACCATAAGAAAACGAGAAGAGAGTAAATCTGTAAGAAATGACTTGGTTGATATTTTAATTAATTTAAGAAATCAAAGCGGTGACAGTGAATGTAAATTATGAGGTAAATAATATTATTGATCAGTAAATATTAAATTTTCAGTTAATGATGGATTGGTATCAAACACTGTCGAATTTTTTTCGGCCGGACAAGAAACAACCAGTCAGTTGTTGTCTTTTACAATTCACGAACTGTGTATTCATACTAATATTCAAGAACGACTTAGAAATGAAATAGAAGATTGTATCGCAAAACATTCTGGTCTTACGTATGAAGCAATCCAGGACATGGAATATTTGGATATGGTGGTTTCTGGTAGGTAATTGCATCATCTTTCAGACAAACCACGAGGCTTTTCTTTCAGAAACGTTGCGAAAGTATATTGCAATTCCATTTATGCAGCGTGTCTGCACTGAAGATTACGCCATCCCTGAAACAGGATTACTAATTGAAAAAGATACCATTGTAATGGTATTACCAGTCGGATTACATTGGGATCCAAAGTATTTTCCAAATCCAAAAATGTACGATCCCGAAAGATTTAATAGCGAAAATAAGAAAAATATTGTGCCTTACAGTTATATGCCGTTTGGCGAAGGACCTCGAAACTGTATAGGTAAGTAGTAGGGATACAGTTTTACAATTTTCTACCAATTGGAAAATAAATTAAATTCTAGGAGAAAGATTTGGGCTGCTCAGTGGTAAATTGGGGATTATACATTTGGTAAGAAATTTTCAAATAAATCGTAATTCGTACACAAAGGAGCCGTTGGTATTTTCAACATCAGCATTAGCAAATACAAAAAGTGGGATACAAGTTACTTTTACAAAATTGTAGACAATAAATAAATGTATATTGTACTTTCCATAATAAATAATAAAAACAAAGGTTACAAGAATTAAACACATTCATGCAAATCAATTTATTATTTCAAACTAGATTCATCTGAATCTTGAATACTGATTTCAAACCTGGTTCCTTAGTGTTAGCAGTTCATCGCGCTAACTACTAGACCAGGTGAAATTAAAGTAGTGAAGAAATAATTGAGAAATTGAAACAAAATAATTTTGTATACATCAACCACAGCAAGGATTCGGGAGTTCTTGAAATGCAGAAACATAATTTCCTGAGTGCCTATCAAGAGAACAGTTATGACTAATATCAAGGCGAATCTTCAGGATCTGGTGCAGAAGAGGTTTAATCGTCCTCTTGTAACAATTTATTGACCTGAAACCTGTTTGGTCAAGTCCAGTTAGCCATCCGTCCTAGTAGCAGAGTGCAAGAAATCGTCACCATCTTGACCAGTACGCTTCGGACTACTAGCAGGCTCCATACCGATGAACATAGCAGTTGAGTGGGAAGCAACCTTTGTCGTTTTATAAGTTACAAACGAACCTGGTACTGGGTAAGTGACTTTTTTGCCTTTCCATTTGATGCTGTGTGGTTGTGAAAACGCAGGAGTTTCCCGTCTTGTTGCGAATAGCTCAAGCTGCGAATTATTGTGCTACAGAGTTCATTTAATTTGTTTGGAAATTGTTGTCAACAATATTCAGATTCAATTTTTTAATTGAGTTTTATTTAAGCAAGAGAGAGAACCTGCGCTCTTTGCCTCTATTTTTAAAAAAGAGTTAGTTTTTCTATCTGGGCATCGCCACATATTTAAATATTGAAAAATACCTATTCCAGGTGTGGTGAAAATTTTCCAATTAGGTAAATTGAAGAAGAAATGATATTAGAAAAAAATGCCCAGTGAAGATCCAGAGGAAGCCAGCCAAATAAAGGCAAGAAGAAATAAACTGGAATCAGACGAAAGCAACGCTTAAACCCCTGAAGATCTTTTTATACCTCATATTGCAACGCAAAAACCCCCCTCATTGAGGTAGCAATAGATGTAACCGGCGGAAATTGAACCAACCGAAAATTCAGAGCAACTTAAAACACAAATTAAAAAAAAACATCCAACCAAAGAAATTCAAGATGGTAAATAATAATAATAATAACAACCAGACGCCCCTAATCAAACCCTAAAAAATAAACAAAACAACATCGAAACAAGAACAATCCTCAAAGAAATTAAGAATAGGCAACAGATCTTCAACCCAGAAATCAAGATGAAACCTGCAGAGCATGCAACTGCCACACAAGAAACACTTGCAAACCCCCAGTGATTACCTCAGAGTGGTTCTAAATCTTACAACGACCAACTGAAAATCAGCGATGAAGAAATATAAGGTATCAGTATACCCAAAAGAAGCTGCAACAGACGGCAGGAAAAAAGCTAACAGGAATACCTTTAGATCAACTGAAAATTGCTGAAAAACAGCAAGTAGAAAAGGACATCAACAAAGAAACCCTAATTGGTCTACCCAGTTGTCGCAGCGGCGCTGAACAAGGTGACCGACTACATCAACTTTCACCGGCGGATCCAGAAATTTTTTTTGAGGGGGAGGGGCACAAGGCTCGAGACGGGCAAAAAATGTTCTCAGATTTGCGATTGTCTTGTTGTTTCTTTGTTATTATTAAGCGTCTGGGAGGGACACGTGCCCCCGTGCCCCCCCCTAAATCCGCCTATGTCAACCTTACTAGATAGAGATTAAGATGTTATAAATGTCAAATGTTTAGACATCTTAAGAAGTACTGCAGATCAGTAAAGACTTGTCAGTATTGCTCATCCTCCAATGCCTTCGATGGGAGCTGCCCACTCAAAACAAACGACACAGTAACAACATCAATACTTCCTCAAACAATTGCCGAGTATGCAAGACCAAGTTAACTGAGTTGGTGAATTCAATAGTTATAAGCAATATGCTGGATGGTTAGTATAACCATGGTATTACAGGACAATCTTTGGAACGCGTGTAGGGATATCTCCCTGCCCTCCTGCCTAAAATCCAAAATCCAGAAGAGCGCACTGGGGGACCCCCAGACCCCCCGGATTACACCAACTGTTTTGTGACTTAAATAAAATGTTTAGAGATTTAAAATCGGGAAAAAAGTGGTTTCATATTATTTAAGTCATAAAATAATTGGTGTAATCCGGGGGGTCTGGGGGGTATGGAATACCCTCCAGTGCACTCCTCTGAATTTGCGATTTTAGGTAGAAGGTCCGGGAGATATCTTTACCCCAAGAGTAGCTAGGGCCCGTAAGCAAATATACAAAACAGGTCCCAACAAATTTATGTAATTGTAATTTTAGTAATTTCCGAGTTTTACTGCGGTTTTGTTGAGAATATCGTCCCATAAGGGAATCAAACTCCAAAGAAGGCTTAGAGAAAAAAGTGCCAGTCCACAACTAGGATGATATAAGTGATTTTCAAAGCCAACTTTGTATTCACAATAATTGAAATATAAAACATTGAAAATTTTTTTGTTATTAGGATATAAGCTCGTATCAACAAGAGAATGCTGGGTTATCCAGGTTTGGACATTTATAAATCAAACTTGATCAAGTACAAAGTAGCGACAGTATCGAAGAATCGTAGATTCGTGAAATGGTGAATAAAATTAGAATGAAGATGACTCTAAAACCTGAAATAGTGGAAATGCAGTGGACACATCACCTAAAGACAACTTTAGTTCTTTGGATTCGTCAGTTTTCGAATTCAAACTCTCTGGAAATCGAATCTAATGTTTGATGTCCAAAAAATAGTTTAGAGTATCTTAAAGTGTCAACATTTCTCTAACAAATTCGCTACGGCTATCAGACATGTCACGACGTTGCTGTGTGATTCCCTGAACTTCATGTGTTAAATCTTGGTAGATGCCTAAATGGCAAGTAAACCAACTCTCTGCCGATATCAAGGAACTGAGAGCCTTGAGATGAATATATCGGCTAGAGTATATTTCTCTCAAAGGGAAATTTAAAGTTTTCAATAATTTAGTGTTTTAAGTGTACGGAATAGGAAACCTACGACAGTCCCACATTGCTGCTCTCCAGATGGTCTAGGAGCGGCCGAAGATTTAGACGAAAGAGTGGACGAGTGTCAAATCCATCAATTTTTCCAAAATACCGTTTTCAACATACTACGACATCGTCAGGCTGAAAATTAGGATTTGTAACCATATTTACGTATTTGCAAAGTTTAATTCATTTTTTCGTGAGATCCGATTGCTTTTTCCTGCGTGATCAACTTGTTTTCGAAGCTAGACAGACAATACATAATATTTTTAGGAAAATTTTAAAGAATAATCAATTAATTAAATGACCACGACAAAAACAATTTAATTGCACAAAAACAATACAATCCATTATCAACCCACATAAGTTATGCTACAAGTGGGTGCCAGAAAAATAATAAGCTTATGTTGACGTACTTACTCCGATTTAAAACGCACATTAGTTTATAAGTTTATTTAATTGCTTTAGAGTAAATACTGTTTTTGCGATTTAAAAATTCGCGATTGCTAAAAATAAGAAATCCTTGAAATTATTTTATAGATAAGTTAAACTTGAATTATTGTGTGTTTATAATTTTAAGCTCAAAATTTCTATTTTAACGATTTTTATTGCGATTTCAATATGCCAACGCCAATACAAGAAGAAAAGTTCAAAAAGCAAGTTTGTTTGTTTTGAATCATTTATTGCCAACTAAACAAATCTCATTCTGCAGCCGGAGTCGTAAACGTAGGTTGCGCATAACTCGTGCGTTGTGGATCTGTTTTTTTTTCATTACCTACCTGCATGTTAAGCTTGCGTAGTTGTAAGATTGTAAAAGGATGAAATAAATAAAACAAAGTATAGAATGGAGAGAGCTTTACTTGTGTAACACAGCTGACATGACATGTAGAACCTATACATACACGGGGCTGAGTATTACACCGACAGATTAATGAAATTATATACAAGATGTATCAGTACTGAGAAAAGAACACAGACCGCCACCAGGGCGATTACGTGTCGCGGTGTCACTCCTCTATGGTAAGGCATGTCAAGGGTATACGGAAAGGCCAAAACTTAATATACGTACACTCCCAGGAACTGCAGGGACAGGCTGCAAGCCCAAAGATTATCAGTCAAGCGATGCAAACATAACAAACGCCGCGACCAGCGCGGAAAAGGGAGTGAGCAGAGAGACAGAAGACGCCAGCGTCTACTGCCGCACACGCCACCACTGCTGCACCTTTTCGGTGAGCTTTCTACAGAGACCAAGTAGCCTCCGTCACATCGGAGCTTCGGCCTCTGCTTCGCCCTCCTCCAATGTCACTTGAAATCTAATACTGCCGGGTCTTTGAGAATCTTGCACTTCTTCAGCCGGTGGACTAGGCGGAATCATACTCTGATACCAGTCCCTGTTCTCTTCTAAAGTATCTAATATGTCCTGTGCGTCGGGATGTACAAGATCTGCCCACGTTTCCCACAAGGGATGTACGATATAATCGATGAAGCCAACTTGGGTTTTTTCGATAGTCGCCGAGTGTCGATCACACATGGGACTAAGTTCCATTTTGGCTTCTCTTTCTCGATCACCTTGCAAGAAAAATTCTTCCATAAGCAAATCTACCCAACGACGATACAACGGGAGTGGTTTAGTGGGATTGCTCAGATCGGCACAGTGTACTAAATTTTCTAAGACTTGAATACGATCTGTGTAATTATCTAACAGAAGAACTCCGGAACCGGCTACTTTTTTAGTTTCTACCATCGTTTTCAAATCGGCAAGCAGACTCATGTGTTTTGACATGTCCGTGCTCAGCACCATATCAATCACCATCTTGCGAAGAGTTTGTCTTTGCTTTTTGCTCATATTGCAAAATATGTCGCATCCGTCATTTTGAAGTAATTTAAACGCTACGGCTAAGTGATGGTTTTCAAGTACGCTTTCGTCATTGTACATTAGCGCCAGCTCGGAACTAGAATTGATAAGAAATTGGTTTGTTAATCCAGGATGGTCCACATCGTGTACACAAGCGGCGAAGAGGGCGGCAGTCACTTCTAATGGGGTAAAGACCGATTCTAATGCGGGGGTATTAAGCAACACATGGGTACTTTGGGTTACATCAGCAGCATGAAGGGAGTTATGAAAAGGGTTTTCTTTAACATAGTGATCTTCTAACGTCATTATAAATGTTATAAATGTCTTTTGTGGTATCATTAGGTGTTTCAGGAGATCACGCGACGTAAATGTCGTATAAGCCACGCAAGTCAGTGGTCTTATCATACTTAAATCTTGAATGCGGAAAATATCCACTCCCCATCGATCGACTTCCGATAAAACTTTGCCTAAATCTTCCTCGTACGGTGTTTCGACTCCGTGCAATGGTAAACGTTCACCAGTAAACGAATTGGTGTGGCAGAGCGACTTTCGATTTACCCCCGATATTTGTGACATGGGGGTGGGTGGAGGCCTCGGTCGATCCTTGCGCGGTTTCGGTTCTCCTTTTGGAACTCCATCGTTTGATTCGTCCAATCGCAAAGATGGAATATCTAGTTCCTGCTGTTTATCTAAAAAGAAATAATTAAATTAATTAAACAAATTAAACAAATTAAACAATTAATTCGATCAACTTTCCTTTACATTTCTACGTTTCCGAAAGTTGAACCAACGTAAAAGAAAGTTAGTAATTCACTTTAATTAGCTAATTAATTGCCGCCAATTGTTATTTACTTACCAAGGAAAGTCGAGCAAATGTATTCAGAAATTTGGTTTCCAGATTTACTAGACTCGGAGAAGTGAGACAGTTCCTTGTTTAGCATTCTTTTGAACTGGAAAGAAAAAAAAAGTTAGGAAAAAATTGCATAATTTTAGAGCTGCAGGGAACGTTCGCACGTTTTACTTATTCTAAAATGGTTCGATTCCTTATTAAATTCGCCCACAATACCAAAATATAATAAATTCTACAGAAGACAGGTTTGCAAAATTTGCATATTTAGGCTAATAATTATTAGGCTAAGTCACGAAAGGTAAACAAGATTATCTTCAAAGTTCGATATTTTACCTATCAGTATCACTCACCGGGGTGCGTTCATATCAAAGCGACAATTGGAAATTCGATAATTCGCGTCGGGATCACGATCGTTCGCAATTATGGTGAAATCTAATTACACGTAATCGTTTAAAATGCATTTTAGTGAGAGGAAAATTCGATTTTTCACTCATCATAACTCACACTGTACAAAACGACATGACGACATGAGGGTGCGTTCAGATCAAAGCGACAATTGTAAGTGAGCATGTTTTCTGATAACTGTAGAAATTTTTCTTGGTTTTTTTCCAGTTTCTATTTTAAGAGCATCGATTCGAAATTAAATAACAGTAAACTAAGAAAATTAAATTAACACCCATGAAAAGCTATAATTAGTGTTAATTGCCGCGCGTTTAAATGAAAGTATCAACATCCATACGTAAAAAAATCGCTCGTTTATTGGATCTAAATAATCTTGGCAGACAGTTCATTAGGTTATTGAAATCACGAATCGGTAACATGGATAGAAGACTATTCGAAAAAATAGTAAACATTGCACGTCATTGATTTATCAATCGTTTGACCCATGTGTTATCGATTGCAACAATAACAATTAGAGACTTTTACAGCTGAATATGTCATCCCAGAGGTGAAAAGTGCATCGCGATAATCCGGGGGGTCATTTTTTTATCTGGAGGTGTGTAATACAGTCAGGACGATAATTTTGCAAAGGTTTCAGAGAGGAAATTACAAGCACTTTCAGGACATTACGTAATTATCAGTAATGTCATTTCAAAAGACATTAAAATTTGTGTACATTAGATCGGTTGACCTAAAAAATTAACAGGCAAATTGTCACATTAACAATGTAAGCGCCGGTAGTCCGAATTTAATTTTAACAAAATTAGCTTCAAAATTACCTTTAGCTCGGCAAGAGCGGCAGTGAGTGCAATATCCGACATAATGCTGACCCAGGGAAGATTTTCAAAAAGTTTTTCCGATTCGGGTGGTATGCGGGTCATGTATTCGTCGTCGTTAGACACACTCCGTTTAAACATTTTCCTACGATTTCCGTCCACTTCATTGGATACCATTTTCATTAAATTAATTCACAAGAAAATTTTTTATAAAATAAAAAAATTAACGCACTTAGTTTTTTCACTCGGTAAAAGTAACTCGCGTCAATATCCGAAATCATGTATACTTAGTTTGTGTGATGAGTTTCTCTTTAACTATGAGTAGTGCGAGTAGTCACGATTTTCTTAAATAGACCGCACGCTTTCCACCTCCAAAGCGCACCAGAGTAGCGTATAGTAATCGGAACTACGAGTCGAGATTTCTGATTCAAATCGCCAATGTGTCATATCTCCTCGTATACAATTTTATTGTACTATCTACGCAATCTTCTGATAAGCCAACTTACGTATCAGCAAATATTGAAGCTGTACTGGTCGATTTTCCCAGTTTTCCCGCGCGGTCGATACTCCGCTTCTCCAATTTTCCACGTTAATGCGCCTCAATATTTATGACGGTTTTGTTTTTATTGATTTTATTATCAGGAATTACAGGATTAATTCGTCAAGTGCTAACGCAATTAAGTCACATTGTTGTTATCAATTTCAGCAGGCTAATGCGGTTATTGTGATTTTTCGTCACACAAATTGACAATTTCGACAATCATTCACTTCCCAAAGCGAAAAACAACTTCGACAACCAACCGGCTGCTGTTCCAATTAAAAAAACTCAAATATTTTTTTGGGAAATTTTTTGGGAAAGCGTTGATCCTGGTGTAAAAATAATTCCAGTCTTTGTACAACTAAAATAAGCTACTTTAAAGTTAACAAACTCTAAAAAATGTTGGTTGCTCGAGGAAATTCCGCGATCCAATTGTTTTTCTCGTTTTTGGCCTTCGCATTTTGTCAACCGGCCAGACTTTTGTACAGGAAATTGCAGCTTTATGGCTACCCTTTTAGCTGGCTGGGATTAGGCTTCGCTCATTATCACGCCATGAACCCTCACGATTCAGGATGCGTCTGATAACTACGAAAATCTCAAGTTTTAAAGAATTTTTTTGTATCTATGTACATTTGCAATTTGAGAACAATGAAAATATGAAAATTAAAGTATTTGTCTGGCTTTAATTGGTGCATGTTGCCACGCGCGAGATAAAAACAAATTAGGAAAATTTCCATTGCAAATCGGCAGGTACGATTTCGTGGGACAGTTTAACCTAAATGAATGTAGGTAAGTGGGAAAAGATAAAAAATACAATTAAATCATATCAAATGAGAAATTTTTAATTATTCTCATTGAATAATATTATACCTAAATGAGTCGAACACTCGGGCCGTATTTATTAGGAAAACTCGGAATTTTGGGAAATCTATATTAATCACAATATAAGTAGGATACTTCAAATTTGAGAGGTTCCAATTATTGCCTGGACTAATTTTAGTCCAAAAGTTTTCAGAAACTTTGATCTCAATCTTATAACTTTTGTAATAATTATCAGATATTGCTATTTTTATGCTACTTGGAACGAAAGTATCTCAAGTTAAAAAATATATTCTGAATATGTTTTTCTAAATCACATCCTTCGCATGATATCTCTGATCAAAGTCCCGAAATTGTAAAAATTATATTGTTTTCCAATAATTAATTTTTTTAAAATTTATTACAATTTCTTATTATTTGCCCATTGACGGTAAAATAGTTTTAAAGCTTTGTTTGCCCTGTAAACATGAGTTGGTCAATATACAGACCGTAACGCTTTAATTTATAATTGTGTGCATTTTGAATCACTAAAATTCCCATTTTTAATATTGGTATCAACAAAATTATCCAATTAGATTATGATCAGACTTTAAAATACGCAATAACTGGTGTTTTTCGAAAAATTAATATTTTTCTGCAAATCTGCTTAATTTATTTTTAAATTTTTTTCTATTTTCGATTGTAGCGGTCCGAAGATCGCCTGGGTTTCATGCACCTTGTATATTAATCACACGTTGATTGCTGCTTCATCTTTATATCAAGGAAACTTTTTCAAAATTTTACCTTAAATAATTTAAAAAATGGTTTTCTCTCTGGTTGATGTAGAAACAAATATTAAAAATTACCAAAATGTCGTTTTATGAAATTCTTGAGAGATTTTCCCGGATTTATCCCTGGGTTTCCGTTCGAAAAAATTTAAAAAGCAGAAAAAAAGACGAAAATATATGGAATTCTTAGTTTTTCCGATTTCCTAAGATTTCCTCCGAAATACATTTTTTTCTTATAAATAAAAATTATTGATTTATAATATAATATAAATTTTAGTTAGTTGTAAATTTATTGAAAAATGTAGGTCTTCAAATAACGGATACGGAAATTAATATTCATTTCGTTAAGACAGTGACGCCTGGTACGGGGCAGGCGATGGGTCGCCGCCCTGCACACAGAATATTAAATCATTATAAATTTTAAATATTAAGTTATTATTATTGTCAACTCTAATAATATTTTCGTAGTAAAGTGAACGGTAATCTATTGTGACACGAGTTTTTTTGAACATGAACAGAACATTAAGTTTAAAATACATAATTATTATTATTATTGTTGTTATTATTTTTTGGCTAACTCCGAATAACATTTTTAGTGCTAAATAAAGTTCATGGTGTAAAGTGGAAGGTCAGTAGTTATTGAGATACTCAGTTACAAAATTATTGGTGTATTGGGTATTCCATACCCCCAATCCCCCAGAGCCCCCGGTTTAGAAACTGAAAATTTGTGTGAATATTCTGTAATCGACTCAATTAAATAGAAATATTACCGCTTAAACAAAATATACTAAAAAATATACTTCGATCAGGGAACCGCAACATAAATTGATTTTGTACATCAGATTCATTTTACGAATTTTTTTTCGGAAAAAGTAAAGAATCAAAAAAAATCATTGATGGCATTCTTAAGATTTCCTAGAATTTCCTATAGAATTTCCCTTTGCATAAGTGAAGATCAAAAAAAACTTTCTTGGATTTCCTCAAATTTCCTCAAATTCCTCAGTTTGTTACTTCAACAAAGTTTTGCTTTGCCTCAACTAAATTATTTGTTCGATTTAATAACATTTTGTAAATTGTTACTTGTTGTAGCAACAAAAAAACTCTAAACTTAAAAACAATTAAGTTTGTTACTACAACAAAGTTTTTCTTTACCTCAACTAATTTATTTGTTCGATTTAATATTATTTTGTTATTTGTTGTAGCAAAAAGAAACTTTAAACTCAAAAACAATTTCATTTGTTACTACAACAAAATTTTTCTTTATGTTAACTAAATTATTTGTTCGATTTAACAACATTGTGTTATTTGTTATTTGTTGTAGCAACAAAACAACTCTAAACTTAAAAATAATCCAGTTTGCTATAACAACACAGTTTTTCTTTACCTCAACTAATTTATTTGTTCGATTTAATAACATTTTGTTATTTGTTGTAGCAACAAAAAAATTTTAAACTTAAAAACAATTCATTTGTTACTACAACAAAGTATTTCGTTACCTCAACTAATTTATTTGTTGGATTTAATAACATTTTGTTATTTGTTATAATTTGTTGTAGCAACAAAAAAATCGAAACTCAGAAAGAATCCAGTTTGTTACTACAACAGTTTTTTTTACCTCAACTAATTTATATTTTCGATTGAATAACATTTTGTTATTTGTTGTAGCACCAAAAAAACTTTAAACTCAACAACAATCCAGTTTGTTACTACAACAAAGTTTTTCTTTACCTCAACTAATTTATTTGTTCGATTTAATAACATTTTCTTATTTGTTGCCTAAACAAAACAACTTTAAACTTAAAACAAATCAGTTTGTTGCTACAACAAAGTTTTTCTTTATATCAACTAAACTATTTGTTAGATTTAATGACAGTTTTTAATGACCCCTTACCCCAAACCCTTACGTAATTTATGGATGGCTCCTAAGAGAACTTAGAATTTCCTAAGATTTCCCTGCACTTGCTGGCGCGGATACAGGACTTCGTTCAATTGGGGGAGGGGGAGGTAAGGGGTCAATTTTTGTATGATTTTACATATCTTCCAAAAAAGTCGTTATTCAATTTCAAAATTTTTAAATTTGTCAAAATAAAGCACTGTAGTCGAAAGTCAGAGAGGGTAACTGTCCCTATTTCCCCCCCCCCCCTATTCACTTGTACACCAGATTTTCTCAGCGATTCTCCCCTAGGTCCCATCCTAACTTTTTTAAATTATAAATAAATTACCTTAGATGATGCTATTTGAGGCTAACGCCCAACTACATCATAACAGAGCTACGTTGGATGCACAATAAAGAAGTCTGTTCTTCTGAAGAGCTCTAGTACAAGAGCAATACTACATTAAAGAAATGGCGGCATTTAGGCAGTGACGGCGCCAGGGGTGGGTCAGGGTAGGCACTTGCCCATTCTGTTGATTAGAGTGCCCACCCAAATTTTTTTTGAGTTTATTTATAAATTTTGTGTGCTTCTGCCCACCCCAAATATATTAGGCCTAATTTGTGCCCACCCATTTCAAAAATGCTGGCGCCGTCGTTGCATTTATGCAGTTCCGTGAAGGTTTTAGTCCATGCATAGTGACTTCAGGTTAATCTGTGCCCGATGAGAAATTTCTTCGAAATAATCTCGAAATTATCAGGTGGATGGTTACATCATTTGCATGTATGTTTTAGGCGGAGGATTCTGCCTCTGCGGTAGCCTCATTATATTTCTTGAGGAAAAAATATCTAAGTAATATTTTTTTGATCAATCGAAAATTCACTTTTAAATTACTTTTTATTTTATTAGTTTAATTCATAATAGTCCTGAATTTCAGGTGAGGCTAAGCCTCTTTTGCCTCCTCTGACGAGCCGCCGCTGTGTATGATATATCAAAAATAGATACTTCCTTCAAAGTACATTTCCAAAGCTTAATACTAGGCTATTATTGTCAAAAACATTCATCACATAAGTCTTATTCGGGAGGGTAAATCCTAGGAAATAGGAAATACTAATTAATTTTAAGACAATCTCAGGAAGTTTTAGGAAATTCAAAGAAATTAGAAAATCTTAGGAATACTACAGATGAGCGTTTTTGGTTGAAAAAAATGAGCATATATTGCTGGAGGGAGAGGGAGGAATAAGATGTAACATATCATGCCAGTATTGGAGATATATGCACGCACAGTGGTAACTGATACAAAGAAGGCAAGAAAAGAGCAATCTTTAAATTAAAAAAAAAAATTTCCTTCAGATGTAAAAACAATTAATACATTTAATTAACAATATTTCTGATGCAGACGACGACGGGCGGCATTAAAGCAGTACTTTAACGCTAACCGTTGCCGGCAAGTGAAACTTTAAGTTCGACGATTGAAAGACACGAAGGCCCGATAGCTCAGCTTTGAGTCCTAGCCGCTAACAGTATGACCGAGTACCGAGTACAGAGTCAATACTGGGTCAAGCACTGGACCAGTGTTAGAAGGAGATGCTGGCCCAGTACTGCTAATAGTTGGCCAAACGTTAAACACCTTTGGGCTAATGCTGGGCCAGTTATAAATCCTGATATATAAAAAAGTGGAAATCCTGCGATATGTACTGGAGGGTGTTCCACACCCCCCAGACCCCCCGGTTTACAATTTTAAGATTAGGACTAACCGGAAAATTTGAATTTTTACGTAAAAATGGGGAAAAAATTTGGAAAGCATATTTATTTAATTATCTTACTACTCATGGAGTTTAGCAGCAACTTTCTGTGTTACTTTAAAAATTAATTATAAAAATAATTTAAAATATAAAGGCAAAATTTTAAACCGGGGGGTCTGGGGGGTGTGGAACACCCTCCAGTACATAACGCAAGATTTCCACTCTTTTAGAATACTTGGAGAAGATAGGGATTAGGGAATTTAATAATTATTCAAATTTTGCCAGAAAAATCAGGAAGAAGGGGAATTTCCCAGAAACGAAATTAAATGTTTAAATATTTTACCGATAAATAAGAGATCCATCGTCTAGCTGCCCGTCTACGGACGAGCTTTCCAGCTAGTATTTATGCACTTTTAGCTTTGCCCACTGATATCTCAAAATGTAAGCATTTTAATTAAAAAAGCCATCGGAGATAACTTTTAGCTGAAACAATGCTTTTCTGAAAATTGTTGAAAAAATAAAATCCGATAATTTCTTCAGAAGTTATCAATCGATGGAGCGTTGGCCTTCACGTCGGCGTCGTCGAGTTCAGGTTTAATTCCCAAATAGGTGGCTACCAAATTATAATTTTAATTCTATCCCTAGGGGTTTATCGGTAAATATCTAATATATAATTGAATAACAAAAAATGCTAAATTCTGTTTTGCTCGACTACGCAAGGTTCATGCAAATTACCTATCGAAAAATACAAATTAAATTTCCTTCCTTACTTTTTCGACATACATAATATTTTATTCGTAAAAAATAATGAGTCATAGTTAAATAAACGTATAATTTGATTATTTATAAAAAGAATTTTTGTGACTTAAGAGCATTTTTTTAATAATGCTCAGCAATGAAAATATTTGTTTTTCATTGTGTACCATTAACAATCTCTTACGTCAATATGAAATAAAAATTCGTTTTAAATATACCAATGTATAATTTTCATAAATTGTGTGCTTCCCGAGTTCGATCCAAGTTTTTTGTAGCTTTGTGAATACATTAATATATTTTTCATCATCGAACTGTCAACAAAAAGTTTAAAATTGATGGATTATAATATATTTTTGATATATTAATTTTAAGTTTAAAAGTGGAATTATAAGTTGACAAAATTCGATATATTGGTATTTTTATTTCTAGCGGCTATTTTAAGTAAAAATAAACTAAACAAAATATTTTTAACCCGAAGGAAATTGATTTGAGGGTCCCATTTGTATATTATTGCAGCTTTCATGCAAGGAAACCTATTGAATTAATTTCAATGTAAGGTGAATTTTGTTTATGCGAAGTAATTAGTAGGAATTTGCCGCTTTCTGGAAAAATTTTTATGACCAATCCGATTTTATTAATCATGTAATCGTGGCAATTGATCTGTAATTCCATCTGTTATATTACGTCAATAAGACAAGGTCGTCGATGATTACAACAGGTAACAAAAGTTTATTTAACTGTAACAATAAATTACACCTGATTGTGAAATTCAGCTCAGTTTCCTCTTTATCAAAAAATATTCTTGGGGATTTCGTGGGTTCAAAGCAACTTAACGCTTTTCTCTGAAAACTTTTGTTTGGAAAGTGCCGAACCGCCTCAAAGAATTTTATTTTTAAGTCGCTTCAAGAAGTTTTGTTGTTTCTTATAAATTCCTAACGCCTACGAAGCATTTTATATTCTCAGTGATCCGCGACCCTAGTAAACTATCAAGCTCAACTCGATGCTTAGCCTCGTCTAAATATAAATCCTCGTATTATGTAAAGTAAAAGTTTTTTATTTTAAATTTCGTATGTTTTCTATCAACAATGCTCGATTTTCAAATTTAGATTTCCGCAAATTCCTCCCATGCAATCGCTGTTTCAGGAAAAATAAAATTATGAGTTCATTGTTGTAGTTAAATTGGTTTACCATGAAATACTTTTTCGGGTGCTTTCAGGACTGTGTATGAAAGCCAGCTGCCAGTGCTGCGTGGAGATGTAAAGTTTGATGTTAGACTAGTAATAAATTTCGAAAAGCCGGATTAAAATTATTGAAATGAATAGGGGTGATAAAATTAATACATTGCATTAAAATGAGGACACCCTTACAACTCGGGTTTAAACTTTGTTTTAGTAATTTGAGCTGAAGCGAGTTAAAAGCTTAAATTTCCCCCAAGTAATTCTAATGGAAAACCGTGTAGTGCGATCAAAACTTATTAATCAATTCGGGTTGTAGTAATATTTTTGTGTTTTTTCCACCAAGCCATATATAGATTCTTATATAAACAAGCCGAGCTAATAATTAATTTTAATTGAAACTGCGGACAAAAAACAATGCAAAGAAAACATCTTATTATATAATCAATTGTTTACAAATTACGATCAAAATGTCGCTCTTTTTGAATAATGATCGTTAATTAAATCGAAAGAGGAGATGCGATTAATTAAAAAAAACAATACAAATATTTGCGTAGGGTGGAGATTTACATAAAATTTTCAAAATAGGTTGCGAAACCTACGCAATGGTACCAGTTGTAAGATGGTTGTATTGAAAAAACAAGTTATGACTAGAAAAAGAAATGTTGGCTTAAAATTCACAGAAAATTTGCGACCGCTAAAGAATTAAAAAAAACTGTGCGGTGACGAGCATTGGGTCATCACCAAATTTGGGTATTGAAATTGCCACTATATTTGAATTGTATGGAAATGAAAATGCAAAACCACTGTTGTTACATTTGCGTTTTAAAAATGCTAACGATTATTATTCTTGAACATCGATAAGCAGCCGAGAAAATCCTTAGCTCTCAAATATCTGTTGATAAATTTCAGTAATTTGTTAAAATTATAAACACGCAGTTCAATAACATGAAGTGATTACTGACTGATACTTTAAGCTAAGCATTTTAATAAATAGCAGCCCATTGTCTGATTAAGCTGGTAATCCTGATGTATTTTTTTTGAAAAAACGTAAAAGTACCTTAGCATGTGCTCAACTTGAATATATTATATTAATAAACAAACAATAATTATTATGATAATTAAAAATAATGCTTTGGTTAACGACCTCGGTTTATCTGCAAAATTGAAGGATTTAGTAATAAAATTGGTGCGCACTAAAAGCTTTTCGATACCAGGACGAAATAAGAGACAGAAAAGGTAGCAGGGCCTTCGAGAAAGTTAAATTTAATTAAACCTGAATTTTTAGTCAAGAACGCACTTTTTGGGATTAAATAATCTAGATTAAAGCTTTTTAGCTTTAAAAGCGAAAAGCAATCCTAAAGATTTTTGCAAAAATTACAAAACCGGCTTAATTAATTCTCTATAATTTCTGATTTTCTTTAGTCCAAAAAATAAATTTACCTTTTGTCTTATTTCTTTAAAACATTTTCATTTTCCTTCACCTTTTTCATGTCAATCTTATGTTAATCTTAATCTCTTGTTAATCCATTCGTGCGCATCAGTTGCGAGCTGCTGCGTAATAATCAAATTTAATTATTTTCAATTTTTACACCAGATTCATAATGGGTGACTTTTAGACTTTTTTAAACTATTTTTAGAACAAAATTGTCGAAAGTTTCGAGTAATTACATTTTCCAAATAATTTTCAACAATAAATCTTTTTTTTTCAATTTGAAAAACAAAGACCAATTATTAGAGCTCAAAATAAAATAGGCAACTTTCTCATTTATGACTATTAAAAAGCCATTAAATAAGTTTTTAAGTAAGTCCATTATTTTTGTCTGATTGTATGTCCTTTAAATTTAATCTAAATTTAGAATAATCAACATTTTTATAACATAAATAGTCGATACGGCGTGATCTTTTACGAGAAACGCTGCGAAATGGTAAGAAATACGATACAATTATACAGAAAAAGCTTTGTAAAAATTTAACGAGCGGGAGGCATTCAAAGGCGCAGATTTTAACGATTTAGTTAATATATGCGACCTAGCCCGTCCTTGATGTTTTATTTATTGAAAAAAACATCAACTTTCCCTAACTTTTTGAAGAAAAATTAATTCCGAAAAAAAAACCAGGTGGAGAAACCCTCTTGCCACCTAAGTAGTTTGACTAAATTTTGTCGGCGTTTTTGATTTTAAGATTAAAAAAAAGAACTAAGTTTGGATTTGGAATAATAATAAAAATTAATTTGGATATTAAAATTGAAAAATTAATCAAAATATAAAATAAATTTGATATAGTGACAAGTGGATAAAGTCATCTCTCAAATTTAACATTTCCGTTAATATTAAAAATTAATTTAAAATTAAATGAAAATTATATTTTAAATTTATGGTGAAATTGGTATTGGAATTATTTTGAAGTTAAATTTAATAAGGACGGCATTTATTTTTGAAAATTAATTTTAGAAAATTTAAAAAAAAAATTAAAATTCATCTCAACTGGCGGACATAGAGAATTCAATGTAAATTTAATGAGATGCACCGACGAAAGTCCGATATTCTTTCATTAAATTTCAAGAAATACATCAGCTTTCGCATAAACTTTGACCCTCAATTTGTTGAAAACGGCTGTTTTAATTATATTTTTTTAAATTTTCAACCACTGAAGAGAATCTCTTACAATTGGTGCTTACTTCCTAGTTTGTATACCTCATATTTGTTTTTAAAGAGTAAAAAGCTTCTATTTAATAATACCCATCACATGGTATATACAGAAAGCGTCCGCTTGAGACCGGGGGGTCTGGGGGGTATGGAATACCCCCCAGTGCATCCTTAACCGAATGTACTATGTAATAACCCCCAATACTGCAATTATATTTAAAATTTAATATTTAAGTTTGAGAAATTTTCTTTAAAATGAACACATTATAGCGTGTTCCCTACAAAAAGTGATATACGGGGGGTCTTCTATACCATTAAGGGCCGGTTTTTCAATTGTGGTTTAAACTAATATCAGAGTTTAAACTCAGTTCATATTGATATCTGACCAAACAGGTAGTCATAATCGTAAGTTAGTCCCTGTACTTAGTTTAACTCGCAGTTGAAAAAGTGGACTTGAAAGTATATTTAATATACCCCCCCCCCCCGGTGAGTATTGCTTCGATATATAGATATTTAGATATATCTATAACCGCAATAATTGTATCCAAAAATAAAACAATTCTCCGAAAGTTTATGACCGCATATGGTACTAGGCACTTTACGCTTGCAAATAGTGTAAAGTAGATGTACCACTAAATACTTCTTTTAAAATACAATTCCATGGCTTAACAATAAGCTGTAGTAATCAAAATATTAACATGGTAGTAAATCAGTAATTGCATTTCAAAAAATTTAATATTATTATGTTTTGGGAAGGTGAGGCCTCATGACTTCATCACCATGAAAATTTTAATTCTCAACCGCTGAAGATAATCCCATACAATTGGTACGTACTAGCTCGTTTATACATATATCTCTTAATTTGTTCTTTAAAAGTGAAAGGCTCCTATTTAATAATATTCATAACATAACATATACAGAAAACAGCCGATTTTGAGACCGGGGGGTCTGGGGGGTGTGGAACACCCTCCAGTACACCTAAACAAAATTGGTCCCAGAATCTAGCTTCCTATAGATTTTTCCAAATGTCTTTTTGTAACCTAGATCCAGTAATGCCTAGTGGAATCACAAAGAGTGAATGGTTCCGATTTAATAATATATTTAATATTTAATAATACCCCCCAGTACACCTTTAATGGTGGAATAACCCCCAGTACTGCAATTATATTTGAAATTTAATATTTAAGTTTGAGAAATTTTTATTATAAAAAAAATAATACAAAAAGCGATGTACTTGGGGGGGGGGGTACTCCATACCATTATAGGTATATTCATCCCCCCCCCCCCCAATACTGCTTCGATATATTGTCGTATTACTAAATCGGTTTTGGAAGATTTTTGGATGGCTTAAAAATTTTGGTTTTTATGAGAATTGTTTTTTTTTTAAATTTGAATTTTTGTTTTAAGTGATTTTTAAATTTTGTAAATATTGGATTTTAATTATTTTTATGTTAAAATTTGCTATTGTAAAGAATTTATTGTAAATTTTTGAATTTGAGTGAGTCTTTTTGGAGTTAACAATTTTAATGTTGGCACGAAAAGACGAATAATAAGGGCTTCCAACTGTGTCCGTGGAAGAACACGGAGGTATTTGCGGGTCTCTTCTGAGATCGTCTGAAGATTGGACGGAATTTGGAATTGTTTTACGAATTATTAATTACAATTTAATAAAAATAAATTTAAAATAAATAAAACCGCAAAGCGAATAGAATATTAAACTCACTAATCTCGAAGAAGTCTCCCGACTCTCGCAAAATCAGAGCGACACCGACGAATGAGCATGTAACTCCCGATTTTAACAGTTAAAATTAAATAATCCAAATAAAATTCAAGTTTATAAATAAATTCTTTTTTTTTTAAACTTTTTACTCCTAATCCTAAAAATTTCACCTTCAAAATCAAATTCGCTACCTTATCAATTTTTAATTATCCAAAAATATCATCAATCCAAAATCCAAATTATTTAATCTCATCCAAAAATGTATTCACTTGATCCAAAGCTTTGACAAATTGTGAAATAAACAATCGAATCTCTACTCACTCAAAAATCAAATAACATAATTTATTTCCAAAACTCAACATCTCAAAATACAAATGAAAAAAAATTTAGAAGACAAACGTATCCTCAACCACTTCAAGCGGCCATCTTGGCAAAAATCTTAGTTTTTCCCACAAAATTGTGAATAAATGAAAAATTCAAAATACTACATATTTTATTTAACTTAAAAGTATATGTTTACTAAATATTTAAAAATAAAAAAATTACAGAAGAGGGGGGGGGGTCTAAAAAATATGAAAAAACCTAGGACGCCAATAATTGTCCCCAAATATTAATAATAGTGGCAGTTCTGTGAAACCTGATCTGAAAGTTTGTGATCGCATAAGTTACTTTACGCTTGCAGTTCAGAGTGTAAAGTAGATCTACAACTACCTAGAATATTATAGAATTATTTCATTTTCCCGGCCAGTTTTCAGTGATCAAATATTTATGTGTCTGATATGTGATTGATCTATTAAATAGAAACTTTTTCATTGTCATTGTCCTAAATTACGAATCGTTCGAGCTTTTGTTTCGAGTACAATTCTGTTATTTATAGACAAAACCTCGATACATTTTGCTTTAATATCTTTAAAGTTAGAATTGCTTTTCTTTCTAACACGTAGGGTCGAGCTCATCTTTACCAACGTGTTCACTTCAAGGATTTTGTATGGATGGTCAGATATTGCTCACGGTCGTCAAAAAAACGATAATAATTCGAATAAAAATAATCAAATTATCTTTTTTTTTTCACATTATTAATAGTGGCTTTCGTCGTTAAAGCTAACACTAGACAGGTACAGTCAAAATCATAAATCACATGAATCTTATTCGAGAACAAAATTGGTGTGCAAGTCAAAGGAAACCTTAAAAGATCCGTGAAAATTTTAAAATATCCAAGAAAATAAATTAGGAAATCTTAGGAAAACTATAAATGAGTTTTTTGCATTTTCAAATTTTTTGAAAATAAATATTAAGGCAATCCAGGAGGAAAAACTAGAAAATTTCCCAAAAATTTTGCAAGTGTTTATCTGACGACAAAATCTGTGTGCCTATTTTTAACTGAGTTGGGCCCTAGGTTTTAGCAAATTTTCGGGCCCCTTAGATTCAAATGTAACTAATAGCATCGAATGCCCAATTTTTGGGTTATTTTATCAGTATTTGATTTTTATTTTACATCTGCCCATTGGATCATATGTACGTGCCTAATACGCCTAATGGTAAAATAAGGCCCCGAGTTTAATTTTAAGCAATAAAAACTGGTTCCACTACCAAGCCATACAGGCAATATTAATAATTGAGCTTCAATGTAGCTATTGGGTAAACCGGGGAGTCTGGGGGGTATGGAATACCCCCAGTGCACAGTTTACTGTTTAGAATCTAAAGTCTTGTATATTTTTTACTATTTTGGTTATTTAGAAAAAATAACCCTCCATAGTCAGAAAATTTGCTTTGAAAAATTTAGTGGGAACCCTGGATGGTTGTAGGGCCATCTAGCATTGAGGATATTTATTTCATTACTATGGAATATTCGTTACTAAAAATAATACCTTAATTCGGATGCGCGAATAAAAAACAGAAATTGCACTGGGGGGTGTTGAACACCCCCCAGACCCCCCCGGTTTTCCACTTACATTTTGTGTCTAAACCAGCTTTGTAATAGCTTCCGTTAAACTGAAGCTTATCGAATTTTTAAAACAGATTTTAGAAATTTCTATAGCAAACTAAGTCATTAATTATTAAAAATTCTAAATTTGGTTGTAAAGCTTTGTTGAGATTTAATTCTGCTGCTACTATAAAACTGTTTTGTGGCAATCCGGGGGGTCTGGGGGGTATGGAATACCCCCCAGTGCACCTTTAGCTGTTTGGTCGCGCAGCAAAATCAATGCTGGGGGTATTCTACGATTCCCATATATCGGGAAAAATTCAAAAGGAACTAGAAACTGACCTATTAGCCTGTTGCAGCTCTCTGCAAGCGCGCAGAAAAATTCATAATACTCAATCTGCCCCGAAGGACAATCCTAACCAGTTTTGGCGTGATATGTGATGTCCTAGGCAAAAATCTCTCCGTGCACCCCCTCTCAATTTATATAGCTGTACTATACATTTAGTTATTTTTATTTAAAAAAACACCATGCGAACAAAAATAAAAATTAAAAAAATATCTAATTAAATTTTTACTCTTCTGGCTTTTTTCGCGGCAAAAGTTCCGATAAGTTTTTTTAAATTTTTGCACCTTGATCTGGTTTGCTCCCCTTTATTGTTTGCGCCCTAGGTAGTTGCGTAGTTTCCTCACCAATACTTGTATTTTAAAAGCTCTATCAGCACACAAAATTTTATCTCAATCGGTTAAACATATCCGGAGATACGACATTTTCATTTTTACCTCCAATCAAAAACTAAAAACTTTTATTGAGGTAAGGTAATCGAAAAAATTTCAAATTTTTTTTTACATTTTCGAGATCACCGTGTTCAGAGAGCAATCACAACCAAATTTGGTATGGTAGTAGGGTTTACGGTAGAAAGGTGAAAGTAAGGTTTTCTTTGCGATCTGTCAATCAGGAGTGCACTACAAGAAAATAATACAAGATTTTTAAAAACGATTTTGTCTTGTGATAGGTTATTTTAAAGACCATGAAAACCCTGATGATAACGAATAGTATGGTTTTCGCTCAGGACACCCCATCATCAAAAGTACCAGGCATTGTACATAACTCTAGTTGGCCCCTATGCTCTAGAAAATTTTCGGGCCCCTTATATTCGAGTGTAACTAAGTAATAGCATCGAAGGCCCAATTTTTGGATTATTTTATCGGTGTTTGATTTTTATTTTACGATTTTATGTTCTCTCTTGCCTGTAGCCTGGGGACAATTTGTAGGTGAGTAGCCGCAATAATAATAGTAATGACTCCTGTTTATTTGAATAAACTGATACTCCAAACCATTTTTACGTGAAATTTAAAGAAGCGTCAGCAGACAATAAATTATCAGGACACAAACAATTCAGTTTCGTTTCGTAAAACCAAACGTCATTTCGTAAATAAATACTAAAAGCATCTTAATTTTTCGACGCCGTAAACAAATAACAAAGTTTGGCAAAAAAAGTTCCAATATTAATTGGTCAAAACTTTGCAATAATATTGTTTTTTTGTTGGCTGAACGAAGTTATGCCAAAAATAATTCGACTCGAAAACTTTGCATTCGTAAAATTAAGAATACCTGAAATTCTAAAAAAAAAATATTGGAAGACACAATGGAGATAAGCTTCTGACAAAGTTGCGCATCATGAATAAATTCTGAGGAAAACAAGGAAACCTGTAGAGCAAAATGAGTACAATAAATTTCTCTAATATTAAAACCTTAGTCATTCATTAGTCGGTCATTTATTAAAGTGTCTGCCAAGTCGGCCAAGTATGTAGAAAACTCATCTCAGAAATATCCTGCATTCTTGGCCAATTTTTCGCAATTTTCTTCCTTCGCTATAAATCGTTATTTTTTATAAATCCAAGGATTGTTTAAAAATTGTTTCTCGTGTTAACAACTTTAACCCTGCATTTAATTCAAAATTAACTCAAAGAACCGAGAACCTTGTTTTCTTCGCTCAGCTTTCTTTGATCTTATGTTTAGGTTGGAAAAAGTTGGGTAGTTTATTTTAAATGTGCGATATTGCCTGCTGTTTTTATTATTTGGGGAAATTTTGATAAGTACCGTGCACGATACCAAATCATGCTGAGCACACGACTCCGTGGTCACGTATACTGTATCATCCACACTTGTTTGCGCAAAATAATAAAAAAAAGTGGAAAACTTGAGCGATAAAAAAGAAATTGAAATTTGAAAACAGCATTTTCGTTACGCCGATACAGAATTTTTTAATTTAAAAAGTGTGAATAAAAACTGACCCATTCCAGCAATTTAATTAGGACGATTATTGGGATCGATAATTATACGACTACGTTTTCGAGTAGTAACGTGATCAATGATATTGTTTATCAAAAAATTAATAACAAACGTTTGTTTTTACTTAAAAATTCCGGTTGATGATAAAATTAGAATAATTATGGATGTGATGTAAATATCGTAATATTTGAATGCACAGCTATTGATTGGCAATACATCAGAACTTTAAGCTTCCGCTCATTAATCTTTTATCAGCTTGATTAAAAATTTCTAAATCACTCCACCGTACCATGTATGTATGTGTACTTCCCTGCAGCTACTAGAAGATTTGTTGTATAACAGTTTTTCAAAGCTGTTATCCAATATTGCAACCATCGCTCGGGCGGCTTCTTGTAGTCGCGTTTTCGCAATTTATTTGATGGTCCACATGTGCATCTCGTTTCTAACATTCAACGTCTCCCAAATTGGACCACATCCTGTTTTGACATATTTACTTTAAATTTCGTCTTCGGAAAAATCGGAAAAACTGGATTGTTGCGACCACTGGTTGTTCAAACAGATTTAGATTTTTCCAAATTCAGAATCCGAAAAATGTTAAAATCTGATTGTGGTTTGTTACATACACCCCTGCTTAATAAAAGAACCGCAGACTCGCCTCGAGGTCTAACTTGGTCATCGTTAGTAACAGTTTTCTGGAAATTTAAAATGCTGTTATGTGCATTGAACCGGTTGTTCGGACCAAATTTAAAGCTCACAAGAGAGAGTTACTTAAATTGGACTCCCCGTTTTAATTTCCTAGTTAAATTCAGAATTTTGATGTCACCGTGGGTCGTGGCCACCCACAAAATCTACTTATCAAGTTAAAGTTTTCTTCGTAAATATCACTTATGTAACCATTTCCTAGTGAAGTAAAAGCAAATAAAATATAATAATTTTTGAAAAATTTTAGATTGAAAATTATCGCTAGATCGCGGAAGTTAAGCATGTCACGCTTGATAGGGCATCGATTTTTTGACTTTTATATTTTAATGCAATTCAAATTATTTAGAAATACAATTTGTATCATAAAGTACGCTTAAGCACAGCATATTAAATTTTATGACCTCGATTATTATACTTGGCTAATGCAGTTACCATTATTATTTGTTACCTAATCATCTACTTAGCTCAAAAGTTATTTATCTAAAGTTTAAAGTAATAAAAATTAAATATTAAATTTATTTACAAAAAGATATTTTACGAACACACCGCCATTTGTAATTACGCTGCCTGCCGTAATGATTAAAAGTAAATATTGAAAGTGTATCTGGGCGACATTCCGTTAATGGTATTTTGTAAATAAATCAGAGAAGTTTTCTCTAAAAAAAAGTATAAATTGGGTTAAACTCGAAGTTTTTGGAATCCGGTTTTTAACCTGGTCCATCAAATTTGATAAGCATGTGACATGGATTCTAGGTAGCAACAAATGGAAGCTACTTTGAATATTGATAAGGCAACCTCCGATGAGTACTTTTATGGAAACACTTCACTTCGCAATTTGGATATCAGATTAATTAATATAATTTGTTTGCGGCTCACCCGGCGCCGTTACATTAAAAATACAACTTCAAATGTTGTCGTCGTTCGACTGAAATTTGAATATCTTGAGCATCAAGTTAATTATTTCCAAAATAGAGAAATTCTCCAAAGGTTGATCGAAAATTTATGTTCACAGACGCGTATAACGTAAAATGCTACAGCAAGGTTTTTCGGAATGGAAAAGCCAGGGAATTTTCTCAAGCGCACGAGCCACTGCATCAGAACACCCAATTAACCCAATTTTAAGAAAGAATCGTATTTCTTTATTTCAATAACGCGCATTTTACTTAATATCAGATAAAACTAATCGCTGAAAGCTTTCGAGCGGTCCGACACTTCAAAAGATAACAGTGGCTAGTGTGCGATTTTTTTCAAAAATTTTTTTTTCAGTCAGAAAGCACAACCTCTTAGGTGTATTTTGCCAAATTTACCAATTTTTTTCTCGACCACATCAGACTGTATCGACCGAATAACAGGTGTGCCAATTTACCCCGCGTAATGGGGTAATTAGCAACAATATGGGAATTTCGAGCAAAAACTTCCAAATATGGTTGGAAAAAACGTAAAAAAAATTAGCTGAGGAGCAGATAAAATACCTAACACTTTGAACCGATAGAAGTGGTTTAATTACATCAGGTGAGAGCACGGTAGCAGAAACGTGATTAAGAATCTTGAAATTTCGAATATTTTTGGTGAAAACCCGGTTCGTTACTACCAAGTACTGACAATAAATTTACAACTTGTTTGATATGTCTACAAATTTAAACAAAAATTGTTGCTTTAGATAAGAGCAGTCTAAAATCTAAATAACCGGAGTAGTAATAAAAAATTAACTGGAGCTATAATCGAAAAATCGGATAAGCGAGGGGGAAGTGCCTTAAGCGACTATTATTGCAATAAAACTGTTAGGGTTAATGTTCGCTCTTAACGATCTTAGATTAAGTTTTCGAATTATTCACTTAAAGACATGTCATCTAAAATTAGAAGCGAGCAGTAATCTCAAAGAATTTAAAAATAAAAAAAAGATGGGTGTTGATGCTCGGTTGGAATAATCAATGTCTGGTTAACCACTTTCTCTTCGGAACAAACGCCCCACATAATTTAAATTGTAAATTTTACTAATTAAATCTTTAACAAGCAAGTTTATAAACGTAAACAACATGAAAATGCTAATTTTTCGATGAAGATGATTTTGAAGTAGCCCGATTAGTTTCGTCATGGGTACTTAGATTTTGAACCCAGCAAAATTAGGTTTTTAAATGCCAGATTAAAACTTAAGATCGAAACATTATCGCCATAAACAGATTTTTTTTTTTTACTATATTGCAGCAATTATTATCGATCTTTGTATCATATTTAACTAACTTATCAGATAATTAACCATAAAAAATATTGATAGCGCTATTTTGCTTAATAGTTAAAGTGACATTTTGACCTAACATAATTTTTATAAACAATAAAATTGATTAGTGCATATACATATATAGAAGCAAACTAGAAATTACAAATTTATATATTATGGGATAAAGGTCGTGCGATCATCAAATCTGTGCATGAACTCGTAAATTATGTTATTATGATTATAATAAACTAATTGTTTGCACTTTTTTTATAATGCCTAGTCAAATAGAACAAACTTTTAAAAATTATAAGGCCCAAAGGTTGGGCGCCACAATCGTAACGCATGTTTGTAGTTCCAATAGGTTCGATATTGAGAATTATAAACTCATTAACACATACCATATCCATTTCAATCATCAAACAGATCAAATATAATAACAGGTTATGAGCCCAGATTAGAAATACGTTAAAAATACGTTAAAACAGCAATTTTCGTAGTTTTCAATGCCAAGAATTATATATAATTATTACTAGATAAATCCTATTCAGTTTAGGTGTAAAATTATGAACGAATCAAGATACATACGATAAAAAAAGGGTTGCCAACCGTCGTACTTTCGGAAGGACAATCAAATGTCCTCCGTTCTGCTTGAACATCAAGCAAAATACCAACAAATAATTTTGTTTCTCAATTTCAATTGAATTGAATTTTCAAAATTTTTGTTATAGCAACTCTTTAATTAATAATTACTTTCCGTAGCCCCCCCTCTCCCAATATTTATTGTTATTAACTTATATCGACCCATTGTTAACTTATAAATTATAATAATTACTGTGTACAAAACTTAAAAAATTAAATTATTATAATAATAATTATACAAAACATATATATGTTTGCGGCCATATTGACACTAGAACAAATTTTTAAACATTTTAAGTTTCTAAGCATTTTTGTCTTTGTCTTTTTTACTCATTTTGTTTACAGGGTTGTCATGTTTGGCAAAACCTCTTAGTGACGTCACTGAGTTTTCAAAAATTCATTTTGGGCAAAATAATCTCATTCTTTTAACACCAACTTTCAGAAAAAATTTTTTTAAAAATGTAAGAGAATTCCTCATTCAAATTTGTATTGCTTTACCTCATAGTTTATTTCAAGCTAGTGGCCATCTTTTCCGTCGTCAGCGTCAGTCAGTAAATGAATTAATGCATTAATGAAAAAATTAATGTGAGTTAGGTTAGGTTACATTTCGAATTACTACAATAATTGTAGTTAAATCAAACTTGAATGATTATTGTCCTAGATGGTTTACTCACATGTTCAGTGGCGTATTTAGAGGGGGGCAAAAAGGCAAATAAAATAAATAAGTTCCTCAAATTCAAATTTTTTTTAGCCGAACGTTTTAATTTCCCTCGTTTTTTGCTCAAAAACCCAAAATTTCCCAGCGTTTTCCGACGAAATTTGTATAACTATTCTGTCTTCTGAAGGTATTCTAGAAGAGTGAAAATTTTATTATATGTACTGGAGGGTGTTCCACACCCCCCAGACCCCCCGGTTTAAGATTTTGACTTTAAAGTTTTATATTATTTTTCAAAGTAACACAGTAAGTTGGTGCTAAACTTCATGTGTAATTAAATAAATATTCTTACCCAGATTTAAATATTTCTAGCCGAAGAGGTTAAATTTCCCCCATTTTTACTTAAAAATTCAAATTTTCCGATTAGTCCTATAATCTTAATTAGTTCAATATATTTTTCGGTTGGGAAAATTGTAAACCGGGGGGTCTGGGGGGTGTGGAACACCCTCCAGTACATATCGCAGGATTTCCACTCTTTTAGAATACCTACTTGGAGAAGATGGCGAATTTATAATTTTTCAAATTTTGCCAGGAAAAATCGGAAACATTTTTAAGCAAAATTGACGGAAATCAGTTTTGTTTTACAAAAAAAATGACACGCTGTAGCAGGAGCAGCAGCAGCGTGCTAGGATTTTATACATCAGGATTAGTTACAACTGACGCGCATGAATGGATTAACGAGATTCTAAAAAATAATTAAATATGCTTCACCTAAAAGCATTTTTTAAATACGCCACTGCACATGTTACATAGTAGCGCTCACGCAGGATGGGTTTTGGCTAAACATTTTATTTTATGAAGGATTTTCAAAGCAGATTACCTCGGTGGTTTGCCATTGCCCGCCGAGAGTAAACGGTTTGGATTAAGTTCTCGCTTCACTCGGGATCAAACCGGGGTTCTCTGCTTAGTAGTCGACACACTGAAGCATCAGACCGTAACCGTCCTCATGTTATATTTGATTAATATTTTAATCATAGAATTTCGTTAATTCAATAGATGGCGCCAAATGCTTCGCTTGCTTTTCACTTACTTAATTGATCCTGCTGGGAGATCCCCCGGTCCCGATATCATGATTGATATAAACCAATTACAAATGAAGGACGCGAGAATTTTGCGAGAAAAACGAAAAATTTAAAATGAGCTGAACAACCGCATCAATTACACTTCAAGTAATTATATAAATCAGATAGCCTGTGCGTTTCTTTGTTTGTTGTTATAGAAACCAAGCCTTTCAGTCATGCCGACAAGAAAGCTGGGCCTACAAATTTTTTTCATGATAATTGATATTTACCCTAGCAAAACTCAGATCATCATTATCTTATTGCATGACCGGTTTCGGTGTTATTCGAAAGGCTTTCTTCATAGCCGCAGTTGATGTTTTAAAAATTGTTACATTATTGAATTTAACTACTTAAGTTAGTGAAGTAATACATGTTTTTTCCTATATGTCACTTATTGCTTTGTTTCATTATTATTTATTATCTGTTTTGTCTTGATTAAAGAATGAAAATATTAGTTATGTAAATTCTTCTGGATGGTATTTGTGTTAGCGCAATTTAACGACTTTTCCTGTTTTTCCGATTTAATTAGTGTTAATGATTAAGTTTTATTTAAAAATATTTAATACCTAATCCCAAACTGTAATGTACACAAATATGTAAGTGCTTGAGCTAGCAAAATTTATGCAGTTTAAGTTAAAACAAGTTAAATTAAGTTAAATTACGTTAAATTAAGTTAAATTAGGTTAAATTAAGTTAAATTAAGTTAAATTAAGTTAAATTAAGTTAAATTAAGTTAAATTAAGTTGAATTAAGTTAAATTAAATTAAGTTAAATTAAGTTAAGGGTCATTCCGCGGTAATCGATACCAAAATGAAAAAAAAAATTTGAAAAACACTAAAATAAAAAAATAACAAGCTTTGTTTTCAATTTTCATAATTCAAACGAAATTTTTCAATATTTTTGCCTAAAGCCCTAATATTATGAGCAAAACAACAGTAAAAAAAATTTCTTTGAATCAAAAAAACTATTTGGTTTGAATATTTGTTTGTATCAAAATAAGGTTTTATAGATTTTATTGTAGTTAACCAAGAATGTTAGTTGCGTGAATTCAAGTAACTAAAATTTTTTTTTTTTTTTTGAATAAATTTGAATAAATTTTTGTTGGACTAAGGTATTTTATTTGTATTGAACAGAATTTATTTGCTTTCATTTGCACTCGTAACACCCGTGACAAATCTTGTAACACCCGTCCCAAACTTTTCTTGTAAAAAAATTAGATGAAAACTGTAACACCCGTCGCAGAGCTTAAATCCATTATTGCATCTTAAAAAAAATTAATTAAAAATTTATAATGATTTTAATAAATTATACAAAATGTAGACATTTTGTTTCAATTTAGTAATTTTAATGATTTGAATGCGTACAAATGTAACACCCGTCACCGCGGAATGGCACTTAAGTTAAATTAAGTTAAGTTAAATTAAGATAAGTTAAATTTAATAAGTTAAATTAAGATAAATTAAATTTAATAAGTTAAATTAAGATAAGTTAAATTAAGTTAAATTAAGATAAGTTAAATTAAGTTAAATTAAGTTAAATTAAGATAAGTTAAATTCAGTTAAGTTAAATTAAATTAAGTTAAGTTAAGTTAAAAAATTCTAATTGTGTGGGGTAGGGTGAAGTTTATTACGCATATATTTTATACAATTAAGTAACCGACCGTTAGACTGTTTAGCCATTTTTGGCAGTTAGTTAAAATAGTAATTAAAATACAGCAATTGTTAAGCTTTTACAACTAATAATTCAAAAAAAACCAGCAGTCGTTCGACTTAATTATGACGGCTGATTTCCAAGAGCCTTACGAATTCCTTTTTACTTTTTTTAAACTTTTTACAAAATTGTATTTTTGAATTGCATATTGCAATTAGTTGTCACGCGCATAATATTGCATCGGCTCGCCCCGCTCAGTGGGATATCGGTTCAAAAGGATAAAGCAGCCTCGAACGCTACAACAATTTAGTTGTATGTAATTACTCCAAAAGTAATAAATCGAAAAATTTTGGGAATTGTAAGAACGTTGGTGCAAAGCGTAATCAAGATTAATTAGGAAAAGTTAGCTGTATCTGTAAATAAAACAGTTAAATGACAGTTGGAAATGTTTTTCGCACAAACACTGCGTTTTCTTTCCGAAAGAAGGTGTCGAAACTGGGTCAACCACCCAGAAAGCCTACAGTTTAACAGCATGCTGAACAGGAGCGGCACTTTAATATAATTGAAAAAATAATATAAATATAATCGATATAATATTGTGAATTGGTTCACAGCAGCACCAGCGGTTACCATAAGTAGTTTTTCCAATATATTATAATTTAATTATTTTACTAAATACATTAATTGCATCACATGTAAGAAAAATTAATAATTGAAAAATCGTGCAAATACATGACTAGTTTGCTACACATAGGCCCTAGGTGTTTCGAATTTCAGATTCTCATCAGGCAAACCTGGAATAATATCATTAACGCGAACAGTATTCAATTCAATAGAAAAAATAAAAATTCAAATAATTTAACTAATTAAACATATTCATTGTAATAAAAAAATTTTAATTTCGCAAAGATGAAACCGAGTGCAATTGTGAGCTTTTAGCTTTTCCACAATCATCCTGTAGCGTTTAATTAAATTTTGTCTGAATTAAATACAGCGAAAGATAAAGAATTAAAAAACTGTTTAAAAAACACCAGATGAAAAGCTCGAGTTGTTTTTGTCGAATGATATAATCAAATATTAGCCTTACGGATTACAACATGATAAGATAACTTTGTGTAACATCAGCTATTGTTATCATTAGAAGTTAATCCAATAACAATAAATTAATATTTGTAATAATTAAAAAATTAATATCAACCGCACCGAGGAGTTAGTTTTTAATTTTCTCAAATATTCGAAATATGAATAATATTTGCGTTCATAATAAACTGTTTTGCTTTCGAGACAAGAGATCCGGTTATTTGTAGTAAAAGTCAACTTTTTAAGTTCATTTCTTATCACTTTTTAACAAATATGCTTTGTCCGTGGCCTCTTACATGCTCCACACCACCAGACGTTCTGACGCATGAAAGATTGAGAAAACTTTGCTATTATTAAATCAACCGATATTTTTAGAAAGAAAGGCAGCTTTTCATTGTGTAAGCGTTTATTCAATTTAACTTTCCCTCCCTAAATGAATCGATACAACCTGGACGATATTGCCTTAAAATAAAGAACTTGGTCAGTGATTTATTAAACTGGGAATAGCGGGGCGGCCTGGGTCAAAAAACTTTCCCGGGAAGCTGTCCCTTGGAAATTGAACAGCATCTCACCATCTGCAGTTTATAATTAACAGATTACAGAAACTCAATAACATATTATTCCAAGGGAATATTGCAAACCCCAAGGGACAGCTGGGAAAAACAAAATTTTTTTTTACTTTATCGAATCGGAGGAATATAGTCCTGGGGACATCCTATATGAATATGTAATTATTAAAATATGTTAACCGACAATCTAAAATGTGGCACATGCTTGAATAATTATGCTAAAAATATAAACAAAATACGTAGAAAAAGTTAAATAATTATGTTTACTGCACATTACATAATACAAACAAATCTACGTTCGGATATTAAATAATGTAGGTACTATAAATAAACAACATTAAAAATTATAATTTTCGAAGTACTATCTATTCTAATTTTATTTGTAAACATTATACGCAATTACTTTTTGTATCAACCTAATAACGATTAATTAAACAATTGGCACCCAACGTGGGGACCACTTCTATTAATTATTTTTTCTAGATACTATCCAGCCTTATCTACTCAATTCACCTAGCATTAAATTTAGAATCTCTTGAGACTCAAAGTTAAAAATAGTATCGATACTTGAAGCATTTTCTTTATCACTCCTATCTTGTAAAAGTAGTTATCAAACTTGTGAAGGATCTAAACCAAGGATGTGTAACCGCCGAAATAACGAGGACACTATTGTAAGAGCACGTAAACTAAATTTTAGAATTTTAAGTGCTTTTTCCCAGTAAAAATCTGAAAACCTCACGTTGTGTCGTTATTGCACTAAAACTAATAACCTTCAACAAAGGCTAAACCCTTTGAATATTTTTAAATTAATTTCGATGCAGTTTTTCGTTTATAAAAGCGAAATAGAAATAAAATAAATGAAAATTTATATACAGAGTCTTTGTGAAGATTGTCCAATCTCCTCAGTAAATTTTCATCAAAGTTTCCGACCGTAGTATATTGGGACGTCATCAATAACGTTTTCGATTTGGGTTTCCAATAAAGAAACTTTAAAAAAAAATTAAACTGGGTATTCTCGTTATTGATGATCGAAAAACTAACAAGTTTCGCACTACTTACTTTCAGTTTGTCCCCCAAAGGTTGCAATGGTGTGAAAAGTAGTAAAAATACGTCAGTGCGATAACAACGTAAAATATGAATTATTAATCGGCACCAAAATTACTGTGTTGGTTTACGTGTATTGATTCGAGTTTTTCTCGACGAAATAAAAATGCTAAGAATAGAAAATATTTAATTCATAAAATTGAATTGTTGTAATTAGCAATTTAATGACGATGGAAAATTGTAATTTCATTCCAAAAATGTTGTGTTAGTCATTTTTCTGGTTTTGTAATAAAATAATTACGAGATGAATCAGTAAATCCATAACTTCGTTGCAGTAATTAAGGAATACGTGATTGTCCTTTTCCCGAAACGTTAACTACTAATTTGCATCAGCGCAATTTACCTTCGCCCCCTGATTTGCTCAATTTCACGCTTAATGCGATCGTAGGTTTGTTCTTTTCCAAATGCAGCGTTTACGAAAGTTCAACGATTCCAGTAAATAAATTAGGTTAAACCAATTAATATTATTAATATTCCATCTGTTAAATGAATAGTAGATAAAGAAATCCTTAAACAATTAATAATCACTCAAATAGACTTATCGTGCTATAAAAATTAAATCCGACCAATAAAAACAATAAACTAATAAAAAAAATTGAAAATACGATCTTGTTATCGATTGCAATTTTTTACGTTTGTTGCTATGGAGATTGCAACAAATAACAACTACCTTCGGAAAAATTGCTTCTTGAGACTGCTCAAAGTTCCCAACAATAGGTACAATGTACAAATAGTCAAAATATTATGAATGAATTTTGTAATAACTACGTTACAACCGGTTTTTTAAATTACATTAATTCTGAAGAATCACCTAGCCTACCTAACGGTGTCTGGTTTGCATTTTTTGTAGCCTTAACTTCGTATTTTAAAATGTAGCGAAAATCCTTATAAAAAGTTTGGCTGAGAAGATAAGGACGAAAATATGAAGGGTCGACAAAGTCGAAAATTGGATTTATGGAGTAAGTACCAGTGTGTAAAAGCTTCTACAAGCGAAATCGTTGTCCTTGCTAAATTGTCACAGACGTTGAGCTAAGGACGACATCGTCACGCAACGAACGGTTTTTATTATATTAAATGAAGATTTTCTTTGTTTATTTATCAGGATTCGTGATCAAACTAGCCTGACGCTAAAATCATAACAGCAAAGTTGGGTCTTAATCGATTTCGTTTTGTAAGGTAATAAAGCAGGATAGTCAGCTTTACGTGCATTTGTCACAATATACTATTGTTTTTAAATTTACATATTTGTTTACAATTACAATGCTTTAAAACTCCTACTTTTTAATATCGATCTGAGTTAGGTAAAACCAATATTATGTTTTGAGGCAAAATCAATCAAGACAAGTTATTGTTTGAACTCAAAAACACTGATTTGCACAAATAATATGGGCTTTAATGAAACATTTCAGAATTTTAGGTACACAAACAGCGAAAACATTTTATGTTATCCTCATCTCTCCTTGATGAGCTGTACTCGAGATAATTAGAAATACGACTACGGTTTTAGGCGAGATTTATTAAGCTAACTAATTTTAAATTAAATTTATTTCCCTATGAAACTAGCAGTCGAATTTCCCCTTACCCCAAAAAAAAGTTAGAATATATTACTTTTATATTGGAAAAATGCCTGCGTTCGTTTATTATTTAAACATGGTGGAACTCAGATGACCGCAGTTCCTATGCTTCTATAGCTACCCTTTATAAAAAAATAGACGATAATACCGAGAATTTCATTTTGCAAATTCTGAATTTTAAATTGGATAATCTTGTTTGTATATTTTTATATATAAATAGCTAGCAATATCTTTAAAGCCCTATTATAGTGAATTATTAAGAATTTAAAATATGCAAAAGGACAGGCAGCTATTTTCGCTATATTTTTAGAATAGATAGCTAAATCTGAGAGAGTAATAATTTAGTGGTTACGAAAGTTGACTATAAATGTCACGTCTTCTCGATATTTATTTTAAAACTTAATTTGAATTTATGTCCCACGTAAGGCGCCAGTAAAGCAATTTCTCCAACTTAGGTCCTTGAAGACTTGTTTAAACTCGTCAGGATTCCTTGGAACATATTTTAAAAGCCATTTATCATAAACCCACCAAACGTCCATTTAATAACAGGTTATGGGCCCATGGGTCCAAAAATCTCAAATAAAATGTTATTAAATCTAACAAATACATTAGTTGATGTAAAGAACTGCCACAACTGCTTTGCTGCTACAACAAAAGTTTTCTTTATATCAACTAATTTATTTGTTAGATTTAATAACATTTTGTTATTTAAGATTATTTTAGAGTGAATAGATAGGGTACTTTTTTGTACTTTTTGTAAATATTTACACTGTCGGCCAGAGACAGTCCAAAAACCATTTATGGACAGGTAGGTGGACCCTTTCTCTATTTATATATCTTATTACCAATTTGATCCAGTTTGCATAAAAAGCAATAAGTGCAATGGGAGGGCATTCCATGCCTCCCAGACCCTCCGGATTACAACCAAATGACAAGTGGGTAACTGAGGTTCCCGCGAACCTGTTCAAAAGCTCAAGATAGATCTCTCAGCCATGGCAAAGGCAACGGGAAACCACCTCATTAATTAAATTCCTTAGTACGTCATCTTGGCTTAAACAGCCAGGATGATAGTCAAGATCAGAAACAGCTAGGCACCTGAAGAAGAAAAAGGTTCAGGTGACTGGGAGAAATTAGTGAGATAAGTGGGAATTAAACTCCCTAGTACGTCATCTTGGCTTTGGCCAAGTGATTTTAAAATTTTTAACGAAAAACTAGCTATAGTTAAATGTGTAAAAACACAATTATCCAAATTTCTGTATAATAGCAAAACAACTCAAACGGTCTAATGCAAACGATTTAAACCGTGTTGGTTGTAATCAGGGGGTCTGGGGGGCATGGAATACCCTCCAGTGCATATTTTGGAAAAATTTGCAAATGAAGGGTCCAATGCAAGTTGTTAATAAGTACCTACGTTTTTCGTATTATGAGATAATCCGTTTAAAAGTATTCAAAACCAAATTTATGTATTGATTCTCGATGACAAAAGGGCAGTTTTTCGTACCTTAAATTTTAAATATGGCTCTTGATAAGCTCCATGCTATCTCATATTATTATAATATATCCTATTATCTCAAAATTGGCAAAAAGTGACATAGTAACTTCTTGCATTGGACCCTTCAAATACTGGAGAGTATTTTATACCTTCATACCCCCCAGACGTAACATCTCGCGAGAAATAATCTCAAATAAATGAAAAATGTTTTCTACACCTGAATAAAATCATGACAGTGGTAGTTTTAGCTTTTTTGAAACATGATATTGTAGGGCATCTAGACAACTTAATGTTTGTAAGCAACAAGTGCACTGGAGGGCATTCCATGCCCCCCAGACCCCCCGGATTACAACCAAGGTTTGGTAATACCATCAGTATAACAAGCGGGTCATCTAAAAGCTCAAGATAGATCACTCAGCCATGGCAAAGGCAACGGGAAACCACCTCATTAATTAAATTCCTTAGTACGTCATCTTGGCTTAAATAGCCAGGATGATAGCCACCATCAGCAATAACTAGGCACCTGAAGAACAGGAAAGTTCAGGTGAAAGGTATATTATAGTTAAACCTCCACAGGCCGACTGGGATGCAGGTAACCGCAGTTCATATTTTGGTCACGTCGCTGAAATTACCGCTGTGATCTAAAGTCTAGAAGAGTTTCGTGGGCTATGGGAACGGCAATGGGAAACCACCTCATAAATTAAATTTTCTAGCACGTCATCTTGGCTTCAGCCTAGTGATCGCTTACAAACTGTACAGTGTATTAATTACATTAATTAAATTCCTTGCCACGTCATCTTGGATTAAATTTATCCATAAAAGTAAAAGAACGCAAACGATATATTGTAACAGATTTAAATCGTTGGTTGTAATCCGGGGGGTCTGGGGGGCATGGAATGCCCTCCAGTGCATATTTTGGGGAAATTTGCAATTACTGGAGAGTATTTCATATCCCCAGATCCCCCAGGCGCAATATCTCCCAAGGAAAAAATTTAAATAAATGAAAAATGGTATATACACCCAATGAAGCCATGCCAGTGGTGGATTTAGCCTCTGTGAAACCTGTATCCGGGATCCGGGGGGTCTGGGGGGGTATGGAATACCTCCCAAGGCACATTTGTATTTTGTAAATTTTTCGCATCATTATAAAGTCCGTGTGGTTTTTTTGTTACATTAATCTGCATTACTGTAGTGTTTAAACACTTTTAAGTATTCAGATAAATTGTATCGAGCAAAACCAGGTACTTAGCTTGGTTATTTATAGTAATGGGACTCCTGTTATATTAAAATCTCGAAACTTTGAGTCTATTTTTATAGATAACACAATTTTTTTTGTAAAATTTGATAGATCTTTTGCTTCCTCTTCATTTCTTTAGGTCTGTTCTGAAACCTGGATTTTTATTGTCGATAAAAGCAAATCAGAAGCAAAGAGATCAACAGTTATTCGCCTGCCATATTAGATAAATGATTGTAGGCTAATGACATTTGTAATTTCTCAATCCGTAATTTTTGAGTTCAAGCGGCTTCAGGGAAGTTTTTATAAATTTATAAACTCATTCGGCTCTACTGTTGTTATTTTCTTAATTTTGAATTATTTTACTATGTTTTTGACTGTAACAGCGCTGGTATTAAGTAGAAATCGCCAAATTATGCAAAAAAAAACTAATCGAAAGAAGATGCTATTAAATAAAAAATAAAATAGTGTAAATGTAGTTACTCTAATTAGAAAATCTTGTAATTGCAAAAATAAATATGTTGCATTTTACATGTTAAAAGCTTTGGAACCAATTAGTGATTATTTTCCCTATGCAACGTGCGCCATTTTAATCACGAACCAACAATGTTAACTAGAATTTGAAATAATTTAAAATTTTTTTTTATTTAGGAAATTTAGGAAAAATCTTCGTCATGGAAATAAATTACTTTAGTAAACCTCTTCAATGTTAAATTAATTATACATTGGAAAATCTTGAAAAGCGCTTATTGGAAGGAGGAGGAGGTTAATGGAACTGGATTTAAAAATTAAATTTTATTATCGTCAGGAATTTACACTGGCAAGTAGCAGTTTGCTACAATAAACAAAATTGAGTTCTCTAATTCATTTCTACCTCCAATTTAAAATTTTGAACTTGAATCGTAAAAAGGAAATGCAATTACTACTTCAAATCCAGTTATCGTGTTTGCATTCATCAAGTCAGCAAACATTTAAATATATGCTACTCTCTATTTTACAATTGCCTTTATGTTTACGGCCATGAAGCTTATTGAATGATTTAATGCTTAATGATTTAAAGATATGTCAGTGTGGAATTTATTCTCGATTCAGATTGTCTTCATACTTGGCAAATTAAATCATTAACAGCGTAGATTAATCTCTAGCAAAAACCAACTCGTACTTGAAGCTAATGAAAATGAACCTACGATGTTGTGAATAACAACAATAAAAAATTTATTAATCTATTTTTATTAAGATTTGTTTGTTGGCTGTTTGTTCAGGCGGAATTAGAAATACGAACTTAATTCGACCGGTAATTTAAAAATAACAATACAGCTTTTACGCGAAAGTTAGGTAAAGTCTGTCTACGTGACTTGTTAGGAGTAGACCTGGAAAACGTGAAATTTAACAACATACAATTTCCATTTATTTAAATGCTACGTTTATTAGTTAATCCGGTGCTGCACTAATAAACTCAAAACTTTCCGGTAAACTCTAATTGGAACGCAAAAAGAAAACCATACTAAATATTGGTAAGCATAAAAAAATGCAATTAAAACTTTACCGACTAACTTTGATTAAAAGCAAACAAAAATGAATTTTTCCAAAAAATATGCTGGTAGAAAAAAAAACTGTGAATCCCGTAATAAATCGTTTTCTGATGAAATGAAAATTATAGCTCTAATTTCAGGAAGTGTTGACAAGTTGACATAGTTTTGTTTGATTAAACAATTACTACGTTTAATATTTTAAATTCATGCTGTCACGCATTCATGATTCCATCCAATTTAGGATTTTATATGAAAAAACGCACAGTGGGATTTTATAACGAGTAACACACTTTAAATTGATTTACCTTTAAGGACGCCATGTCTGATACCGATCTGTGCGTTTGAATCGTTTCCAGTTGATCTAAGCACCAATCCAGTTCCTCCATTGTCTCCAGTGCCATTTTCATGTAAGACTCATCTGCAAAAAAGAAATTCTTTTAGTTATGAAAACTTCGCTTGCGATGAGTGATATCGTGAGACAATTTTGTTTTCAAGCTAGAACGAAAATCAATTTTGAAAGTAGGACAAGTGCAATCTCAAGTGAGATACTTCACGTCTTCTTCTCACATTTAAGAAATTTCTATTAATATTTTATAGTAACCTCGACCCTCATTCAAAACGCAATGACTTTCAAATTATTAGTTTACAGGAGAAGTTTGATTTTCCACAATTTAAAGTAGATTCCACTTTGTCAACGGGTATTTGTATTGGTTTGTTTGCAAAATAAACATGCATAAATTGCTGTATCATCCGCGTACAGAGCATTGTTTGCTTTACCATCCCGGGTCCTGTGTAAATAACGAAATTAAATCCTTCTTTAATTGATATGAAAATGTAATTGTCCAGCATCCAAATTTTTATATTATTAATTTGCCAAAAAATACAAATTTTTCAAAATTAAAAGATAACCATACCCATCTGCTCTGGTATCAAAGGTCAGGTCAGAAACCACCACCATTAAGGGTGTGGTTGTTACCGTTTGGTGGCAGAGCAGGACTAAAAATATTTTTAAAAAATAAAACAAATGAAAAAGAAGAGGGGGGGGGTCATAAAAAGTAACTGGGGATTTGGTGACTGATATAATGTATCAGATGCAATTTGAAATGTTTGATATTTTATTTCCTAGTGCATTGTTTGAGCTGCTGCAACATGACGATATGCTGACCCTGGCTTACTATCTCTGAAACCGCATGCCAATCAAGTGCACTTCTGAGGTCGATGAATTTATGTTGGACCACTACATTACAAAAGAAAGTTTCACTGACTATACTTTAATTAAGCATTAAAAGTTTCAGAAAATTCGCCGGAAACTTGGTGACAGAAAGTTTCGTAAGCTGTGGTGCGCACTGTATAAGTAATTAGCTTGAAAGCCTTAATCACTAAATTAAATAATTTAATTGAGAAATTTGAATGTTTCCAACAACGCTGTAACAGATCCTCCAGATATTTGAATGAATATGTAACAAGGTACAACATGAGTTGTTTATGGAGACTCGGCCTTAATTATACGTGCAAGTCCAATGAGATAAATAAATTATAAATCATAGAAATTTATATTATGTGTAAGTTTATATAAAAATTAAGTAGAACAATAAAATTGTAGTAACAATCCCATTGAATTGCAAAAACGGAGGTCAGTAACTCCAAACAACAGCGAGTAAACACCTCTTAATGCGAACTTAACTACGATCTGAGGACATATCGTCGATAGGGGGAGCCACCACTACAAGAGCTAAAGTGGTTACTTTGATTCCCACTGATAAATATTTAATTATTTACTTAAATGCAAAAATTAAAAAAAAAGATAAAAATAAACTTTGACTGGAAAGAGTAAGCGGATTTGGTAGCACCCACTACTGTTACATTAATAAATATTAAATATTAGATTAAGTGGGTAACTTTTACGTAAACTAAAATGCAAAAGGATTTTCTGACTCTAATTTAAATTTAATTAATTTACACAGCGCAAACCTGGTTGAGAAATAATACTTCAACAGAATTAATTATTTAAATATTAAAATTTTTGTCAACTATTTTGAAAAATTAATAAAAATTAAACAATTGTCAAATTTAGCAGTGTGTAGCCACCTTTAGATAATTTATAAGAATAGCGCATCTAATAGAAATTAAACAAAGAAAATGAAAAACAAAGCATAAAATAATAAAACATGAATAAAAATAAAAGTCCTTAAGATAGAAAAAAATTCATAATTTGAAAAGTAAACATACACTAAAAGCAAAATATTATTATGTGTTACATAAGAGAGATAAAAAGTTATACTAAGTACATACAAAAAATATGATAAAGCTAATCACGCTCGTTTTTAAATGATCTCCACATAATAGCGTTGAAAAAGTTCTTCTATTGTAGTAAATAGAAAAATGTTTATTCAAAACAACAATAATGCAACTAAAAGCATTTGGTTTAAATGCGTTTAAGGCGTAGAAAAACGCATAGAAGAATTTCTATAAGGGTGGATACGCATCTACGTGATTTTCGTGATTTAATACCTACTAAATTTCTGTTCATCAAAAACTCATTGAGAACAATTAAATGTCGATAGAGATTGTAAACAAAAGAAACCAGGTAGATCCTGATCAAAGTTTTCTTACTAAAAAAATAATTAGAAAATTAGCCATTGCAGAAATAAACGAAATAAAAATAAAAAAAAAGAAAAGTAAGAAAGATAGACAAAATAAAGAGAAACAAGAACAATCTAAATGAGTTGACCCTGAAAAGAATAATAAATTAACAACCAGTAGAAGACAAAGAACAGAATATATTAAGGAAATCAAAATATTCTTAGCTAAACTAGAATAAAATTAAATAATAGTGAAACCGTAAAAGTTCAAAAACATAGGAAATACCAAATATCAGCTATATTTTATAACAGCCCGCAATTCAAATCTTTGCTTCGCTGTGATCTAAAGCTCTAGAGTCTAGAGAGATCTGTCGACTGAATTCTTAATTGTAGGTGGGAGGGCAAGGAAGAATTCCTACGCGCACTTAAGCCACTAGAATCGGGCCAATTGGACTACTTCGTCGTGTCACTCCTTAAGTCATCTTGTCTCCAGGATAAACTCAAATATCTTGTCAGGCCGAGTGTCGCTGATTCTGACCATGGCAGGCCAGAATTCCCTTAGCATGGTACCTCTCGTTGACGCTAGCGACGGATAGTGACAATGACAATGACCTCACAGCTTGGGTTGCCTACAACTCCCAGTGTTGCATAAAAGTTACATAAGAAGTAATGAGTGCACTGGAGGGCATTCCATGCCCCCCAGACCCCCCGGATTGCAACCAACGATTTGTAGATTGACCTACAAATTGACGTTCAAGCTTGACCTCTCAGATATGTCAAAGGCAACGGGAATTCACATCATTAATTAAATTCCTTAGTACGTCATCTTATTAAAATTATTCAAGCAGCAGCATGGCGTAAAGCCAACACCCGCCGACCGGGAAGCGGGTATCTGCAGATCAAAACTTGGTCACGTCGAATATACCGCTGTGATCTAAAGTCTAAGAGATATTAAATGGGCTATGGATAAGGCAATGAAAAGTTACCCCATTAAATTTCCTAGTACGTCATCTTGGTTTCAACACAAAGAAGAAGAATTAAATATTTTTAGTTAATCGAATAACTTTAGAATTTTAAGAAAAATTTGAAAAATAAAATTTTATATAAATTTCTGCATGAAAGCAAAATAACGCGAACGGGCGCCGATAAAATAACTAAAATATTGGTTGCAATCCGGGGGGTCTGGGGGGCATGGAATGCCCTCCAGTGCACACTTTTCATTTTATGCGAAGAAATTTTCAAATGCTGGATAATATTGCATAGCTCCAGATCCCGGGCATAAATTCAAGCACAAATGAAAAATGATTTCTATGGGAAAACGTCAAATCAAATAAGAAAAGAAAGAAAGAAAACAAGACAAACTAAAAAGAAACAAGAAAAATCTAAAAAAGTTGACCATGAAAAGAGTAGAAGACAAAGAACAGAAATAATATAGTAATTAAGGAAATCAAAATATTCTCGGCTAAACAAGAATATAATTCAATAATAGTGAAAACAAAAGTTCAAAAACCAATGAAAATACCAAATATCAGCTATATTATGGCGTCAAGCTTACACCAGCCTACTAAGAAGCGAGTAACCGCAGTTCAAATCTTTGTGTCGTCAAATACACCGCTGAGATCTAAAGCCCAAGACAGATCTGTGGGTTGGATAGATCTGTGCCCCCCCCCCCCGAAATTATTAATTCGAAATTTGAAATGATTTATTTATACATCTTGTGTAATACACTCTTTGTCCGGCTTTTTAAAAATATTTTTTTAAATAGTTCGGGGTGGGTGAGCCCCCCCGAACTAAATTTCTGGCTCCGCCACTGTCTCTTTGATAGTGACAAAGCACATGTTCTGTTGTTTTGTCTGCTCTGTTCCATCCCTAATATATCTGGGGTTGCTTACAACTCTCAGTGTATTAAGATGCTTGTTCAACTTGTTAAGTTACATAAACAGCAATAAGTGCACTGGAGGGAATTTCATGCCCCCCAGATCCCCCGGATTACAACCAACGTTTTCTAATACCATCAGTACAGTACAACCAAATCATTTGTTGTAATCAGGGGAGTCTGGGGTGCACACTTTGCTTTTTATGCTGGAAAATTTGATGATTTATATGGGAAATTTTTTTTGTGAATTGTCCCGTCTGGGGGTATGAAATACCCTCCAGTATTTGCAAATTTTTCAACATAAAATGCAAAATGTGCACTGGAGGGCATTCCATGCCCCTCAGACCCCCTGGATTACAACCAACGCTTTGATTGTGTTGTAGTGATGGTATTACAAAATGTTGGTTGTAATCCGGGGGGTCTGGGGAGCATGGAATGCCTTCCAGTGCAAATTTTGCATGTTAAGCTGGAAAATTTGCAATACTGCAGGGTATTTCATAGTCCCAGACGCGACAATTCACGAAAAAAAAAATTTCAAGCATAAATCAAAAAATGATTTCTAAGGGAAAACGTCAAATCAAATTAAACGTTTTGGGGTAAAACCTACAACGTCCGAATGAAAAGCGCGTTTCAGAGGTTTCCACAAACCTGTTCGCGTCGAATATACTGTTTGATCTGAAAGCTCGAAATAGATCCCTCCGGTATGGCAAATGCAACGGAAAACCACCTCATTAATTAAATTTCTTAGTAAGTCACCTTGGCTTAAATAACCAAGATCAGGAACAGATCGACACCTTAATAAAATTATTAAGCCATCAGTATGACGTAAAGTCTACACCGGCCGACTGCAAAGCTGGTAACCGCAGTTCAAATCTTGGTCGCGTCGATTACACGGCTTCTTGGCTTTCGGTCAAGACGCTCAACACATTGACAAAGCATGAAGTAATAAGATACGGTTCAATGTGTTGGTTTGCAAATTTACATGTTTCGGCCTACATTTTTTGAAATAAAAACAATATTGTAATCAGAACCGTTACATTTAGAACACACAAACAAAAAATAGATTACAGAAATAACTGAAAGCATATCCTGGTAGAAACTGATAACAAACTTAAATGCCTTAATGCTAACCGCTATACTACCTTGCTGTATATGATATTTGTTTATTATTTACGCTTATACAATTTTTTTCCATTTCTTCGACCGGGACAAACCGTGTATCTCTGTTTATTATCCAAAGCACTTAACTCCCGCAGACTACCGTCGTTAGAATAACAAGTGAAGCTTAAAAACCAATTTGAAAATTAGTTACACTCAGTTACTTCATTAGCGTAACGTAAGCGCCTGAAATATAGACTACTTAGTTTTCACATTTTACCCTGAAAGTATCATGTTTTGATTTTTTATCACCGATTAAAGGGAAACCCAAGGTGGTTTTTGAATGACCACTAAATGTTATTATGAAAGGTTTTTAAGGCAGATTACCTCGGTGGTTTGCCATTGCCTGCCGATTTTTCCAGTCGAATGCTGAACATCGGAGAAAGTCGATGAAAGCTTTCAAAAATTTTCTAATAGGAAATTTAGTGTACAAGCAGAAATTATTTGAAACTTGAAACTCCTATAACTTTAAACTAATTATTTCTGATCTTAAAGTTCTTTAATTGAAACTCAGATATAGTAATTTAATAACTTGAAAATTTTATACCTACAAACTAACTACTTCAGATTTTAAAGTTCTTTACTTGAATAACTTGAAGTTTCTACTATTCAATTTAATAAAATTAAATTAAACTTTTGCTATGTTTCGAATAAAAATTTAAAATCAATAATTTTAAAAAAAATTTAAATTCGAGCAGCTTTTTAAAATCAACATATTTCCTGATTTATAGCAGTAACATTTTTAAAGCGAATGTTAAAATTGTTAAAAACTTTTTGAAATGAAGATTTATACAGTCTAAAATTTAATTTAAAAGAAAAGTTACGACAGTAATCGCGAATAAAAAACGACAAGATGACTTAATTTTTTATTCCCGCAGGACTCGAGGAGGATTTTACGAGCAAGTTATAATAAAACATTGTATTGATGTAAAATGGATTGCCTATCCATCAGGCTTGATGAATTATTCGATATTTCCATTTTACTGAAGAATTTCCGTAAAATAATACATTTTAACGTTTTTCTTACAAAATACGAAATAGTCAATCTAAAAGACTACCCTGATTGCTCTTTGGTTACAATAGGAGGCTAATTTGCACCGCAGTAAAATTTAAAAGTCTATTGATTGCTTTACATAAAACTCCGGGTGATTAAAAATTATGAAAATAAGTCCTGCAAAAGCTGAAAATTTCCCTAGTTTTTTAATTTATTTTTTAAACTAATGAAAACTAATGGTTTTATTTATAAAATAAATTTTTGTCGTTTTGGCCGGTTAATAAATTTTCACAGAATAATATAAAGTGGAAATTGCAATTCCAAAACAGACAGGACGATTAATCTGATCCAGGTAGGGAAAGAAAGAGCAAAAGGGAAGCGGCTATCGCTATAAATAGAACTTACCTCCAGGATTGACGTTCCTGGCTTGCGGGGTCGTTCCAACCGCCGCCCCTGACGAGCGTCGAGATCTGAAACGAAAAAAATTTGAAAATTGCTTATATACAGAAATTAATATAAAAGCAAAGTTGTAAAAATTTTCGTGCTTTTCATATTACCCAACTCAAACTCTTCAACTTTTCTTTAGAAATAAAAATTATATAATTTATTATATTCGCTAAATTTTTTAACATTTCAGTGAATGATTCTGGATGAGTGTTGTTTGAATTTGAGTGTTATGGATTATTAAAAATGTAGGTAGTTAAACTTTTAACAGAGGAAATTTAACCCTTTGTCTGGTGGCAAACAATTTGGAAACTTGTAATTATGTACCTGAAATTTTAATTAGAGAAGTTCTAATCAACTTCATTAACTGGCACACATTGCTGAATTATAAAAGCCAGCTAAAATCATTTTGAATAACAATCATTGTAATAGAGTGAAGGTGTGAGGTTGTGTCCTGCATTGCAAACAAGAAAAGGCTTTTTCGAGAGTAATGAGATGGAAATCATTGAAAAACTTTATTATTAACTTAACTTGAAAATCCGGCATTACAACTTTCTGAAACCGTTTGCTACTTTGCAATCAATATGCTGTCATAGAAGTGGGTAATTAAGCCTAACTTCAAGATCCTTCAAGAGGCTACGGAAATTAAGAGATCAAAATATTTAACTCTCAGAAAACGAATATTTCCATCTTTTCGGGTGAAAACTGAAAGAAATTGGCGCTTAGGTCTCCGATTTGCACCTACAATGATCAATATTGACTAAACTTGAATGGAAGGTTTAAGTATTTGCATAAATTGGAATACTCGATATGATGGTGATGAATATCTCAAGATTTCCATCTCATGCATAGAACAACAAGCGGAATATTGGTCGCTACACCGAACCTTTCTGATGCAAATACGGATAAACAAAATAGTCGAGTATGTAGGTACAAGAATACTGTGTGCGGTTCTTATAAAAACAGAGATTTCAATATTCAATATTTAAATCACTACAAAGACTATCTTTAAGTGTGAGAACTGAAAGTCTGCTTTTCATGCAGTTTTCCGGAGAATTTTCCGTTTCTGAAACCGGGGGGTCTGGGGGATATCGAATACCCTCCAGTGCAACATACAGTAATTGTGAAAGATTTTACTCCCAGACTAGAGTATAATAACCTAGATACAAAGATATAACTATTTGAAAATATGCGAGACTTCATTCTGTTAACAGTACGTGTATGCTAACACAGTTAGCAGTTAACACAGTATCATAATTTTATTATACACAGGATTTCGTTAATTATAGCCAAATTTTACTTAAAAACAGAGATTCCTGCCCTTCTAGACCTGTCGGCCGCAGTCGGAGAAATTCTTTAAATAACTGCTTGAACAGCACTGATCTGTTAGTTTCAAACTTCGTAAGGCTGGATATGCTTTTTTATAGAAATTGTACTCTGAATCATTCATATTGGAAATGTATGAAAAAATGTTAATTTCACAAGTGCGTCATCTAGTCGGCTATGACGCAGGACGGGATCTATTACTTTACGTGCGCCGACCAACTTATACGCCATCTAGTCACCAGAGTGCAAATCAATACCCTTAGTGTTGTGCAGAGGATGACGAATCGGCGCGCACACAAATTTTCATCTCCGCCGGGGATCGAATTTAGCATAGTCGTGCCAGTCCACTCAGCTAGTCTTCTCATAGAGAAATTTGCGTTATTTATCCACTGCTATACATAATACCTTATATTGTCTTGCACGAAAATTTTTAATTGGATAATTTAATTTTTTTGTTGAGGAAAATTAAAATTTTTATTGTAAAATTTTGTAAATTTTGTTTTTGCGCGAATTGGTTAATGTTGCGGCAACTAGCGGTAGAAATCAGGCCTTTTGTCGCCAAGATGGTCGTCTGTGTGGTGGTTGGACAAAAATGTTTTCTGTAATTTTGATTTGAATTTTTATATTTTGTGAATAAAAGTGAAATTGTACTTAGAGACCGGCATTTGCATATTTGCATATGCCATTGCATATTTTGGCTATTTTAATAGAATATTGCATATTTCGACTGAAATCTACTCATCGTGCATATTTGGAGATAATTTATAAAATTTCGTGCATACTTGGGCATATTTTATCAAGTTTCGTGCATATTTGGGCATATTTTATGGAATTTCTAAAAAAAAACCTGTAATCCTGAACTAACAATCTAGTGAGATTTTCAAAAAAGTAAAAAGTGGATTATCGATCGTGAGATTTATAAAATACTTCTTCCACAATACATATCCAAACAGCATTACCCTCAGCTTAGAACATACATGCAGATTTAGCCATCACATGGACTGAATTTTCGTAATCTTTATTTTTCTTTAAATTTAGGACTTTGTCCTGTTATTACTAGAGCTCGGATTTATATGCTCCAAAATACTTGAAAATATCCGCATGTTACTAAGCTGCGGCTGGAGCTCTGCGACTGAAGTCGCAGGGAATGCTTTCTTACGGGAGTGTTTCCTTAGAATGCGATCTTTGCAGGCGACTCTAGTATAAGATAACACTCCCATCAGAAAGCATGGAGAGTAGTCACTGCGACTTCAGTCGCAGAGCCCCAGCCGCAGCTTAGTAAACATATCTTTAGCTTAGCGAAATTATCTGCACCAACACCAAGAGCTGGCTAGTTAAACGTTAGGTAAACGTTAATCCAGAGTTAATTGATGTTGACCCTACAATCTATAGGAAACATTCCCATAATAAAGCATGTTTATAAGAGCTCGGATTTATATGCACCAAAATACTTGAAAATATGCGTATACATATGCACCGAATTTTCTTAAAATATGCACTAAAATTGATAAAATTAGATAAAATATGCATTGATAAGCAAACTATAGCTAAATATGATTGTAATCTTCGAATTTTTCAATTTTTTTCTTCAAATGTTCAATAAGTACTAACTAGATTTATAAAATTTAATAATTTTAGTAATAAATCTGGACTAATTACGTAAAATTGGCAAAATAATGCATATTTGTGATTATTTGGCCACTTTTGGTGTTTTTTGAAGAATTTTAATAGAGAAAATAAAAAATTATTATTAAATTTAGCAATTTAAGCAATTATTTTATTTAATTTTAAGCAACTTAATTTTTATAATTTTTTAAATAAATAAAAAATAATTAATTTTTGAAATAAAAAGTAAACAAATAATTTTTTAAATATAAAATAAATAATTTTTTGAATGAAAAATAAAATTGCTTAAAATTCAATAAAACAATTGCTTTAATTAGCAAAATTTAATAATAATTTTCTATTTTCTTTACTAAAATTTTCAAAAATCATCAAAAGTGGTCCAAATATGCACAAATATGCATTATTTACTCAAATATGCACCAAATGTTGAAAATATGCAAAATAATATACAGTTTGACAAAAAGTTTTTCGGATTCGTTTTTACCTAATTTGTTCAGATTTCTTTTTAAAAAACATGCAAAAGCATAAAATCCGAGCTCCAGTTATTACCATTAATGTACCAACTTACAGTTGGCACTCATGGTTCTGTGAACACTTGAATCAAATTCTAGTAGTGCAGCCCTTGAGTCCAATAATTGTCTTCGGGCCTTCGATCTTCAGCAAGTCAATAATTAAAAATTGTTTTACCGGTTTGTTGAGTAGCCGAGTACTGAATTATCTTTGCGCCGTATCGGTATTGCGCCAAATAGTCATATTTCGTATTTTATCAGTAAATTAATTGAATGAAAATTCATACTTAGCAATTATTATTATTGATTAACCAGTAAAATAAAAATAAAAGAAGGAAATCCGAACAATGAACAAATTAACATCAAATTAATATATTCTTTAGTTTGCGTGTTTATCTACTCGATCGCAAATATTAATGCGGTTAACGATCTGATAATGGAAATAATCCCAACAAGATCAGTGAGGGTAGTTAAATAATACCAGCTTAAGCCTTAAAAACATTAATAGTAAGTAAATTATTTAAGTTTTTCCGATTAGTTTTTAATTATTTATTTCGTATATTAATTAGGTATTTATTTTTCTTTCATTAGTTTAAAATTTTTTGTAAATATAATATTAAAATAAAAAACTCATTTTTAATTGGCTTTGATCAATTATAATTAAAATTAGTTATGTTTAATATTTATGCTTAAACCAATAAATGTTTATAAAATAAAGAAATCTTTTAATTTAAATCCGAGTAAGTTGGTGTTTGAAAAACCCCAATTATATTCTTTCTAAAGAATAAAAATTTCTTTTATATCCTTATGGTATTATTGGGCTTTACAATATTTCTCTTGATGTATTTCATATACTTTTAGTTTGTATATAATTTTTTTTAACAAGCAGATAGCAGAAATGATGGCAATGACGCTCAACGTGGGGCGACTCATGGCAATCCAATATAAATTAATAAGAGAACTCAAAACAATGCATTTTAAGAGGATCGATTGAAACTTTTTACAAGATTTGGGGTAACAGGTTACAATTTTCCATGTAATCGTTTTATCAGTTTGCGAAAGTATTACGTCCTGAGAAGAATTCCTTTTTAAATGATGAAGTGTTTACCGTCCTCGTTAATTTTCTCGAAAACGAACCAACTTCTTTAATCAATCCACTCTTTTGTTTCCAAAATTGAAAGAAAACTTTAATCTAAAAACCGTCGCTATCGCAAATTCAGGGCGACGCGACGGCGTAGAAATATTCTTAAAATGTAAAGCAGTAAAATGAGTTTTGCAACTAAAAATGAGATACTTACTTATTGGTGGGCACATTGGTGAGACTTAGAAAGTTGTTCCGCACGCTTCGTAAACTGGCAAGAATTTGTGCGAATGGTGTTACTATGAGATCTTCTCCATGGCTGAAAAATAAAAAATATATTAAGAAAATGGTAATTTATAAAAACATCAAGCTACGTTAGATAATGTTTGTGCAGATTACGATTTGTTGGTGCTGTGTAAAAATCACATCAAAATGTTTTTCATTTCCAGAAGCAGGAAGTAAGCTAGAAAAGCACCAGGGGAAAATTAAGAGGGTAAAAACTACAACGAACTAAGTTAAAGTACAAATTGCTCTTTTCAAGTGTTCATCAATTGCAAAATTACCTAATTTTGCCCCAGGGAAGTTAAATGAGACTGCAGGAAAGTACGATTTTCAATCTAAGGGAAAAATGCTATTATCAAGAGGCAGAGAAAATTTAAATAGCGTTTTCTTGGCAGTTCAAACTTATTGATAATGAAAGACTGTTCAGCTTTTTATTTATGAGAAAAAATGTCAGACGTCAGACGTAAAAGCAATCGAGCTTGTCAAAATTTGAAATTCTTCAACTTATTAGTTTAAAAAAGGACATTGCTCGGGAAAAGAGTAATTTTTCATTACTGTCATCTTTGATCAAAAAATTGAGATTTTATCTCATCTACCTAAAAACGTAAGAACCACCTACACGATTTTCAGTTGTTATGGCAACTAATACGGATGAATAGAGAAGTTACAAAATATCTACATCAGCTCTCGCTACAACATAAAAATTTGCTTAAAATTACTTGTCTCGTGTTTTCCTAGATGATTGTAGCCGATCGATTTGAACACGTCAAAGCTGCCACTTTGAATTTGAAACCCTTGTCAATGAGAACTGGTAATTTCGGAAATACATTTCCTGGCTTATAACTGACAGAGAGGGAAGAACAACAAAATAAAATTGACGGTATGACTTTATTTGGACAAAAACCTTACGGTCATGGGTTTGATTCTCAGCAGTTACAAAATAATGTAGGCTTTAGTATGGATGCCACTAACGAGCTAGTCTAACGACGCCTGGCTGTGAAGGAAGTCACTCATGAGTGAAGCTATGCCAATTATACCCCGAATAAAGGTTAGAATATGCATTGTAGATTATTTGTAGAAAAAGTTTAATTAATAGATTAATAATAAAATAAATAAATTAACCTATTTGATTATCCGTCAGTCACGCAGCGACAGGAAACCTCTTAACAAGGCTTACATTTCAAACTTAGTTGTAATACTGTTTTTTGTTCAGATCCTGGAAAAGTGATTCAGCTTATTTTAAACACGCGAGTAACCCCTATTCGTCATAAATTATTTTAAACTCCCATATCGGTGTCTTTAAGCGGAAGCAATGCATAATATGTGTAATAGTTGCTCCCCCTCAGGCTACTGAATATTAATTTAAAATTAGGAGTTTAGCATTTTAATGAAATTCATTATTCATTAATTATAATTAAGAATATTTGAAATTGTATTCATCATAATTGTAACAGCTAAAGTTAGTTGCTCGGCCTTCCAGCCTCACCAGACGATGCTGTATGTTTTGAGATTTTTATATTTTGGAGAATAAAAAATGATTTATTTTTGAATTAGTAATTTGTTTTTTGAATTGGAAGTTATCCAACATAATTTTGGACGAAATTCGAGATTGAAGAGATAAAGTTTTAATTGGAAGATGGAAAGATTAATAATTAATATGAATGTTAAATTTCGTAATATTTTAAAATAATAATTCAAGGCAAATAATTATAAAGTTAAGCTTGATGCCAATGCATATGGGTAAGTTATCTTATAATTAGCGTATTTATTTAAAATAAAATTTGGATTTGCATTTTAAGAAGATAAGAAATAAATATAAATAATTAATTTTTGAAATTTATTAAATAAACCAAGTTTATATATTGGATTGAGAAATTTTATGAATTTAGCCGGACAGAGGAAATTTAAGTTCTAAAATTTTCTTGGCATTGGATATTGGAAAAAATGAATTAGTTTTTAATTTTTCTAGTTTTGTTAAAAAATTTATTTTTATTTAAGTTTTTAAATTGTCGCAAACAAACAGACAAAACAAGGTTTTTAGCCAAAAAAGAGATTTTGAGATTGAAGGTGATTTATATTTTTATGTCAGTGTTTCAATTGATTTTAAAAGTAGCCGCAGCCGAATGGAGCTGTGATCAAGGCAGGATAAACCATGGGAGCAATGGAGCCGCCGCACTCAGTGCCAAAATTCAGAAGGGTCCAAACTTGTGCATTTTAATTTAATTTTCAATAAAATATTAAGTTATATTATATAGAGCTCGGATTTATATGCACCATAATACTTGAAAATATGTTCCTTCAAATATGCACTAAATTTGTTAAAAATAGATAAAATATGCATTGATACGCAAACTAAAAAATATCTAATCTTCGAATTTTTCAATTTGTTTTTCAAAATTTTTAAGATCGAGATTTATAAAATTTAATAATTTTAATAAGAAATCTGGACGAATTACATAAAATTAGAAAAATTTTGCGGATTTTCAACATTTGGTGGATATTTGAGTAAATAATGCATATTTGGGACACTTTTGGTGTCCAGCCGCAGCTAAAGATTCATATCTTTCATGCTTTCTTATGGGAGTGATTCCTATAGACTGATTGACTCTGGATTAACTTTTACCTAACGTTTAACTAGTCGTCAGTGTTTGTGCAGATAATTTCGACCAACTACAGATATTTTTACTAAGCTGCGGCAGGAGCTCTGCGACTAAAGTCGCAGTGAATGCTTTCTTATGGAAGCGTTTCCTTAGAATGCGAACTTTGCAGGCGACACTAAGGTAACACTCCCATAAGAAAGCATGGAGAGCAGTCACTGCGACTTCAGTCGCAGAGCCCCAGCCGCAGCTTAGTAAACATGTCTTTAGCTTAGCGAAATTATCTGCACCAACACCAAGGGCTAGTTAAACGTTAGGTAAACGTTAATCTAGAGTCAATTAATTTTGATCCTTTGGACTTTTGCCTGTTATTACTAGATCTCGGATTTATATGTACCAAAATACTTGAAAATATCCGCATATTACTAAGGTGCGGCTGGAGCTCTGCGACTGAAGTCGCAGTGAATGCATTCTTACGGGAGTGTTTCCTTAGAATGTGATCTTTGCAGGCGACTCTAATATAAGATAACACTCCCATAAAAAAGCATGGAGAACAGTCACTGCGACTTCAGTCGCAGAGCCCCAGCCGCAGCTTAGTAAACATGTCTTTAGCTTAGCGAAATTATCTGCACCAACACCAAGAGCTGGCTAGTTAAACGTTAGGTAAACGTTAATCCAGAGTTAATTGATGCTGATCCTATCAATCTATAGGAAACATTCCCTTAAAAAAACATTTATTTAAAATTTAAAATTATAAAAATTTCCTCCATATCAAATCAAAAACTTGCAAAACGCTAAGCGAGAAGTCACAAATTGTGATTTAATTCATATTTTATTTGATTTAATTAGTAAAGTAAAATAAATAGATGGCGGCCATTAATTACGTGAGGCGATTTTTTGACCCCCTCTCCCCCCGGCAATATGTCGTAAGATTTGGTTTAACCCTCTCTCCTCCCTTACTTAATTTAACCCAGTTCTCCTAGGTAACAGCCCCGGGCAGGAGTATTGAATTCGAATTGGTTGCGCATGAATGGTTGAACGAGAATCTACCCCGAGTACAGCCCGGAGCTGTTTACACGAGTATGGCACGAAAAGGCTCAGAGATGGCAAACAAAATGAGCTAATTCCCTTAAAAATTACATTTTTTTACAAAAAGGCTCAGAGATGACAAAAAGGGTGAGCCGAAAGAAAAAAAAAATTACTCTGGGCGGAATCTCGTTAATCCATTCATGCGCGTCGATGTGGAGGCAATACTCTCATAGATAACAGCCCCGGGCGGGAGAAACTGTGTGTTTGTTTGAGGGCTATTTATCCGAGAACAGCACGAAAAAGACAGAGACAAAAAAAGACAAAAGACAGAATCTCGTTAATCCATTCATGCGCGTCCCCGTATTCGCAAAAATACGCAACCAAAAATCACATTGAAGGCTGTTCTCACAAAAACTCCCGACTATCCCCTACATTTGAGTAAAATACTCAATTTTCCAGTTTCATGCGAAAAAGAAATTACGTGATATTTACCGAAACTCCCCCCAAGTGAGATTGAGTAAGATTCGGCTCGACCATTATCCTTCTGAATCCGATTATGATCTTCGTTAACTATTTTATAATTTTTTTTAACAATTATTTTAGCCTTTACATTTCTTTTGGTAAACTTGAGAGGTGAAAAGTTAATATTCGTAGCGAAAAGTTGAGATTTGTCCCCTGAATTTGTAAAAAAATCATTAAAAATGGTGGAATTTTCCGTTTTTTGTTTTTTTAATTTTTGCATATATTTTTGCTGTTTATCACAGCAAAAAATAACAGCAATCACACAGATCATGTACATATATGCAAGTTTTCAGTTTTTACAACCGGGGGGTCTGGGGGGTGTGGAACACCCTCCAGTATACCTGTAAGTGTTAAAAAACACAAATAGGTGTACATTCTTTCTTTTTTCGATTTTTTCGAAAGTTGTGATTCCACTGGGCATTACTGGATCTAGGTTACAAAAGGCATTTGGAAAAATCTATAGCTAGCTAGATTATGGGACCAATTTTGTTTAGGGGTTCTGGAGGGTGTTCCACACCCCCCAGACCCCCAGGTTTCAAAAACTGAAAACTTATGTTACTTAATAAGAGACTATCACTTTTTGAAAATAAGTACATTTGTGAGTTTAGGCAATACGCACTGAGTAGTACCGAGTACCCCACTATCCAACTGATTGTATAAAATTATTGCCACACAATGTATTGGTTCTGAAAGAGAGAAAGGCTGCTGAGTAATAAAATTATTTACAAAGCATGCACACAAATCTTGGATTTATAAAATCGGGGAGTGATTGTTAATGAATATTTTATAGGGGAACAGAGCCCCCTAGAAATCACATATTGGTGTCGCGACGAATAATCCCCTAACAAATAATCCCCAAAGTGAATGATTATTTTTAAATAATTTTTTTTTAAATTTCAGACAAGTCTCCGGTGGGCCATAGAAGTGTGGAGAGAGCAATAACATCAGAGGTGACCGAAGATACAATAGGAATTAGAAGAAGAAAGAAGAAGAAGAAAAATTAAATAAAATAATTTCGAGCAAAGTTTTGATTTTTTTGGAAATATAATTAAAGCAGAAGCTCCAGATAATAAGTAAGAAATCAAAAGAAATTATAGTATTAGGCTAAGGGTGAAATTCTAATTGAAGTTAAATTGGTTTTAAGTTAAATTAAAATATTTTTGGTAAGCTGACAGCTGTATGCCGGTATTTGTCATATTTAATATTTCCATTTAGAAATAAAATTTGTAAGAATAAATTCAGTACCTATAAAGTTTTAGTAGTACTGAATTTTTCTGAAAATTCATTTGAAAACTTATTAGAACTATTAATATTTAGTACAATGATTATATAAATAACGTAAAATGAAAACTCGGCTAACCAGTGGCCGGTTGAAACCTTAAAATATTGGACCGGCTAAAAACCTGTCAATTTCTCCTTTAAAAGGTCAGTTTATAAAATTAAATTACAGAAAAGTGACGGGTCAGTGCGGCCTTTAGGCCGCACAAACTTGGTAATCTAGTATGTTTCAAAAGCATAGTTTAGAAAGCTTTTTGTGGCTGTTTTTAGTTTTGTACATTATTACTTTTTATCTATTAACATTTTCCAAAAGCTTTCAATTGTTTAGACAGAAAGACATCTTTGGCGCTATATATATTGTAGTGTTTTTTCCTGTAATTTGATACAGTAAATTTTATAATTTTATAACCTGTCGATATTTTTAAGTTTAGGTTGGCAAAACAACAAAATATTATTATTGAGAAAAAAAAACAATGCTTAGGTATAAACAAAAGAAAAAAAAGAGATAAAACGATTTTAATTGGCTGTGGTTTTGAGTACGCATCAGTAGCTGAATTTTTTTTTTCAGAAAATTTTCATTTAGTCAGGAACCTAACGATTAAATAGCATCCAATAAAATTATATATTGAATTCCTAAATGAAAACTTGGTTTCCAGTTTATCAACCCTTGACGCAATAAAATACCAAAACTCAAGGTCTATGGCCCAACGGAGAAATATAAAATTTAATCACCCCACATTTTTAACGATTAAAATATTCAATAACGGACGTCCATTGCCTTTATTTCCATTTTTTATGTTTTACGTGAACCTCTTTAGTATCAAATATCCGAGTTGATTTTTCAAGAGATAAACCTTTCCCTCCGCGACTACTTCAAATTTTTTATAGGTCCTTCAATCATCCTCTTCAGTTGATTAAATCTGATCAAGTTTATTACGTTAATTAAATATATCCTTATGTATTGCTGTACCAGATGCGATTTAATAAAAAATCAATCCGAGAAAAAAGTTTACAATCCAAACAAATTCTCTAAAAATGTTAGCTGAACATGAAACGCGAGATCAATGAAACTGTGTTTAACTACATGTTTAGAGAGCATCAACTCGTGAAACCTCTATGTTTGCTCTTCCAACCGCTAAAATCGGCATAATCTTCTTTTGTCATCATTTCAAACAATCCGTCAATGAACTACTGCGTTTACAGTAGAGTTATTTTTGACCCAAAAAAAAACCGAACAGAGCTCACCGGATAAAATAATAAAGTCATTTTTTTTTCAATTAGTCTAATTAATTTTCCATAAGCTAGATTTTCTTTTCAATAATTTGTAACAATAAAACCTGACTCTTTTCATTAAATGATAACAAAACTACCGCGTTATTGTGAAGCTCAGCACTCCGCAGTATGTAAAATATTCACACAAACACAAAACAAAAGATGTACCAACGATAAAGCTTATATTATCTGGGATGCCAGTCTCCGACCAGGGAAGCGTTAAATTTTGTTGTACTGCCTGAAAATAAATTTCAGCAAACACCGCATTCGCTATAAAATTAAATTAAAGTTATTGTGAATTTGTGCGAATTAGTCCTCTCAAGTAATAAAAATTTGTTACTTGTAAACTTTTAATACCAACCATGAAATAATGCCATATTCCATTATCTAAACCGTAGTCAAAGCAGCTTAAATGAATTTTAATATTTATATGAAATTGTAGCCTTAATAAGAAGTACACTTCACCGCTTCCAGAAGAAAATCTAAAATTTGTTAGGAAGCTCTCGAGATAAAACTATTCTCTAGACAGCATTTTCTTTCAACTTTAACATTACAACGCGTTTTTCAAAGCAGTTTTGAAAAATTACAGAAGATCTAGTTAATAACACGAGATGACTATAAAGCTAAAAAAGCTGAAGTTATCTGGAAAGTTTGCAAGGTATTTTGCATATTATCATAACGACCTGGTTTTCTTTCAGCATTCATTTTTCAATTTTTGCTTTACTGAAAATATGTAGAATGTAAAAAATTTAATATAACATACGCAGATCAAATAGGAATTTTTAATGAAGCAGGATAATAAAACAAAATAATTCTGAAAGCTCTGAGTGAATGAAAATTTGTTCAACTTTACACGAAGTTCAGAGATAAATTTTAGTTTCTGATGAGGGTTAGCAAAATTAATGAGAAGTTGGTTTTCTTTGCAAAACAGCTCGAAAGTGAATGCGTTTCCAGTTCAGATAATTTATCATCAAGGTGGTACCAAGCTATTTTAAGCTACACTTGAGATTTTCTATCTTCTAATTAACATAATTTTGCTTAAATAAATTCAAAAATAAAATATTTTGTTTTGTTGCACTAATTATTTCGGAATATTTTAATTTAAAAATAATTAGCGTTTATTTTTCACTCAGACAACATCAAAGCCTTCTAATTAAACAGCGGCGATACAACTAATTGTATTTTGAAAACATGCAGTACATTTGCTGTAGTTAACTGCAAACAAAGTTGTGGTTAATGGCAATGGTGGATATTTAAATTACCAGCAATACAAACGAAACATTCGTCAACGATTGTTGAATTACATAACCTACATCCAACCAACAGCTACACAGAGAAAATTTTTTTGTATTTTGAAGTAATTTTTACTTCAATTGAAGTTCAAATCAGCCTCACACTAATTTTGAAGTAAATTTTACTAAATTTGAAGTAAATTTTACTAAATTTGAAGTAAATTTTACTAAATTTCAAGTAAATTTTACTAAATTTCAAGTAAACTTTACTAAATTTTATATAAAATTTACACAGGGAAAAAAAAACAATCCTCGCAATAATTTTGAAGTAAATATTACATTAATTTTGGTAAATTTTATATTAAATTTAGTAAAATTTACTCCAAATTTAGTAAAATTTACTTCAAATTTAGTAAAATTTACTTCAAAATTGGTGTGAGGCTGATTTGAACTCCAATTATAGTAAAAATTACTTCAAAATTATTGTAAAAATTGTTTTTTTCTCTGTATAGGACCAGCGGAAGTCAGCCGTAAGAATTAAGCTGTTAACCACTGAACTGATCAGTTTACACTTAGATGAGTCACAGCTTCAAGAATAAATATAAACGTAAGAAAGAATAAAATATGCAGACTTTCCATTTGATTTTATTTGTAAAGTTAACGCTAGAAAAATATGCTGGTTCTGATAGAAAATTTAAAGTTGGTGAAAGGCAGTTGCGTTGCAGTAAACGAATAATCGAAACTAAATTAAAATAAAAGCAAAACAGCATAACAACAACTTTAGAAAGGTAAATCGAAAAATTATAATACCAAACGCGCTTTAAAATCAAACTTATTGAAAAGCCGGCTTCGTCTTAGCTATTTTGTAATGCTTCGAGTTTTGAATTAAATTTTTGGTGAATGTCGATCACAAAATTCTATTTATGTTCAAATTCAACCTGAAATTCAAAATCCTAGGTGGAAAATATAGCTAAGCTGGGATGCTAGTAGACATACTATATTGAATTACTACATAAAGAACTGTAATAAAATAGAATTTTTCGTATGAAAAAATAAAAAGATCATGTAAAATACGAAGATCGGTCAGCACCGAATTTACTTTGCACCGAATAGCCGGTACCAAATAGGCATTTAGTTATTACTATTTTTTGTTTAAAATAAAATATTTTAAAATTTCATCGAGACATAATGGAAAAAGTAAATCAGCTGATAAGGATATACGCAGAATTTCTAATTTAAAATATTAAAAGGACTAATGCAGAAATATTTCAGCTTAATTCCTACGGAATAACTGCGTCGAAAAGCTTCAAATTAAAGCAGGCACAAATTTTACAAAGCCATTCCGAAATAAAATTTCTCATTCACGTAACACAATAAAAGTAATCTTGAAGATGAATAACAAAAATAATTAATAATATGCTGAAGGCTTGTCTTATAAGCAAAATTAATATGAATTAATTAAAGTAATTAAAATTTCTTTTATTTTAAAAATTATAAAATAATGCACTAATCCAAAACTGAAGAATACTCGAAGAAAAAACAAGGGTAGAACCGTACTTGAAATTTTTCTCGTGGAATAAAGCAAAATCCATTGACCTATTTTATTCTTGTTTAGCTAAAGTGCTGGTACATCATTATATGATATTTCAAGCACGCAGTGAAGTAAATAGCGCTTTTTCAAGTGACCCCAAATTTTTAACACGATTTTTTTATCAATAAAATAAAAACAAATTTAGATCGGCAAATTTCGGTTTAGTTTAAAAGATAAAAACTTTAGCTGCTCGCTTTTATGCAAGTCTAACATTTTTAGAAGCCTTTTTTGTTGCACAAATAAAACTCAACTGCCCTTTTTTCTCAGTGCAGAGCAGGACATCATTTGTTCTACATCTATTAGTATATAAAATCAACGATAAGTTTATTTTCTTTAACAGAAGAAAATCAAAAAAAACTGTTGGGCTAACAAATCGAAACCTATTAAATGTCTTAATAGCTTAAAGTAACGTTTCCGACGATGTGGGTCGCTATCCTCAAGCTGATAAGGAACTTTTACCCGTGTACGTGTACCCGGTTCGGTCGCTATTATTTATCGCACGCTTGAAGTGAACATAAAAAATGTTGCTATCGAGTTACTTTTGACTACAGAAACGAGTGTCAGGAATTTCCAGCAAAATAAAGAACAAAGAGATTCACAAATTAGGTCAAAGCACTAGGAAACTGTTGCAGATTTAACATCATTCAAAAGCCATGACGTAAATAACATTCGACTGCAGTTCAGATTTTCAACAAAAATTGCCTTTCAGATTTCAAATTCGCCAGTAAACCTTATTATTTTGCTATTTTCTCTTCTTTTTAGATAAAAACCTGCATTTAGATTAGCTTACCTAACTTGAGGTTAAAATCTAAAGAGATCCGGAGAAATTTGAGGAAATCTTAAAGTAATCCAGGAGAAAATTTTTGAAAAATTCGTAAAAAGATATTCAGTGCATAAAAATTTTCTAAAATATCTCAGAATTTCCCGACATTTCCTAATTTTTTTGGATTTTCTCAGAATTTCCTTCACTTGTACACCCAATTTTCCCTCTTTTTATTCTGTTTAATAGCACAAAATAATAGGAGTAATATATATTTTGTTTTGTTAAGAGTAAAAGTTATCTAATAGAGAAATAGCAAGTGAGTTGCAAGAAGCTGATGTACCCAGGCACATTAAGGCACTGAGATTAGAATGGCTGAGACATGTAGAAAGAGCAAAAGAGGGAAGAGCCATCTCAGGAATAATGAAATGGAATCCTGATGTTGACAGAGAGCGGAAGACCAAGGAGGAGATGGAGGGAGGATGCGATCGAAGATCTGTGGCAGATGAACGTGGATGACGTGGATGAGGTGTGCACTGATGAAGGAAACAAGTGAAAACGGGGACTAATCCACCCCAACAAACTGGATAGCACTCTGTGTACTCCTTTTATCTGGTAACATTGGCAATTCCGAATATAATTGTTTCGGTCAAGCTAATTCGCATTTTTATTTTGCTTTCTGTTGCCGAAAAGATGTTGATTTTGTAATTTTGAAGCGGATTTAAATGAATTTAAAGTTTTACCCTGTATTTGGTTTTCCGCCATCGCACCTGTGGGTGATTTTCCGTGCAAGCAAGTTGATGGGGGATTGAAGGCATCGAAGGACCGCACGATTTTTGTACGTGTGCCCCCCCAAAATTTTTTCCCAAAACCCCACCCGCAGCTAAGGAATAAGGAATGTTACAAAATAATTATTTAGACTTCTAAAACTAAAGATCTAGAATGAAGAAATAATCTAATGATTATTTGGCAAACATAATACATTTATAATCGATTCATAGGTGGTTTAAGTAGTGTAACTCGATATAAATCATATCAATATTTTGTAAAACTCAAAAAATCAATTAAACACTTTTCAGAACTAAAATGTTAAGTTAACACCAGTAAAATACACTGTAAGTATAAATTTGCAAACTTTTTCACCATACTATGGCAACATCAGGCGATGAATTAGCTATCCTAATTCACTGAAAACGTGCGCACTAAATCAGCTGTTTTTTAAAATTAAACCTTGTAATTTTCTAAACCCAGGAACTTAGAGTGAAAAAACAATCCAGTGATTGTTCTCCATACATAATAAATTTTCAGTGGCGTAGATTCAATTTTATGTGCACTCTGACCCCCCCCCCTCTACATTATCATTACCTACAATCCCATAAGAAAGCATGATTGATATGAAAGCATGAAAGATATTATTCCTTAGCTGCGGCTGGGGCTCTGCGACTGAAGTCGCAGTGATTGTTCTCTATTCTTTCTTATAAGACTGTTACCTTAGAGTTGCCTGCAACGATCGCATTCTAGGGAAGCACTCCCATAAGAAAGCATGGAGAACAACCACTGCGACTTCAGTCGCAGAGCTCCAGCCGCAGCTAAGAAAACACATCATTAGCTGGGCGAAATAATCTGCACCAACACTCGAAGCTAGTTAATCTAGGTTCAACTGAAGTAGTTGATCCAATCAGAGTGGCCCAAGCTATAGTTATCCTTGAGAATTTCATGGGTTAACTCTAATTAGAGATTGATCTGTAATACAACTGGCCCCAATGATGCAGGAGACTAAACAGAAGAGTAGTAGTGGCGTAGAGTGAATTTCTGATATCCGGGGCAAACCCAAAATTTGCCGGGCCCCATTTAAATTTTCCACCCCCCTATTTTCGCAATTAAGCAAAGAAAAGTATTTCTTATATCAATTTATTCGATATTATTAAAAATATAATATAATTATTAAAAAGAAATTAAAATAAAAAAATTATTATTTTATTCTGCCGCCCTCCGCAGAAGTGCCGCCTAGGGCATTTAACCCCTTGCTCTCCTCCTCACGCTACGCTACTGTAACTGAGTAGGTTTCCAAAACTGTCCAAAATTTTCGTAAACCTCCCCCTGTTCAATATGTTCCTACGCCGCTCTGTGTTTGCATATTACAATATCTAAGGAATCCTAGGGATATTTTCAGCTGAACCAATTTGGCAACGCTGCCTCGTGCCCATAAGAGAAGAAAAAAAACTACAAAATTTTTTCGAAATAATAGAGAATGTTTCTATGTTTGTTTGTTTACTACAAACAAACTACTTACACTGAGGCGCTTGAAGGCCTAGACTACTCAAAGGCAAAGAATGACATTAATTCAATCTGAAAAAGTAAATTATTTAAGATATTTATTCGAAAGCAACAAATTTGAATAATGTTGAGTTAGATCTGATTGGGTGGTTTATGCAACCTGATACGTTAATCTTGACGCGCGTGTACTCACCCGAATCAATCAAATTCTATGTACTATTCGTGCAGATACCTCAATCTGATTTGTCTTTTCCTGATTGAAACGCCCAATGCGGGAATGGGAGTCTATGATCCGATAAACCTAAGCTAACCTAACTCGGGACCACCAATCGAATATAGCATATAAATGGAATTGCACACCAATTACACTAAATCCCTAGCGAAGCCGGTTTAATTAGCTAAATATTACCAGGAGGTAATCGCGGTGGAAATTTAATAAGAAATTTTCTAAAACATTTTCTTCTTAATAATCGCGACAATAATAAAATTTAGTGTACAAGGAAAGGAAATCTGAGAAAATCTTACGAAACAGAAAATCTGATGTAGCTAGAAAATCTTAGAAAATCTAGCAAACCTTAGGAAACTTTAGGAAATCCAAAAAAATCTATGGAAATTTCAGACAATCTGAGGTCGTTAGAAAATCTTAGGAAATCTAGCGAACCTTAGAAAACTTCAGAAAATCCAAAAATAATCTATGAAAATCTTAGAAAATCTAAGGAAATCTCAGAAAATCTTAGGAAATCTATCAAACCTTAGAAAACTTCAGAAAATCCAAGAAAATCTAAGGAAATCTTAGAAAATCTGAGGTCGTTAGAAAATCTTAGGAAATCTAGCAAACCTTAGAAAACTTCAGGAAATCCAAAAAAATCTATGGAAATTTCAGAAAATCTGAGGTCGTTAGAAAATCTTAGGAAATCTAGCAAACCTTAGAAAACTTCAGGAAATCCAAGGAAATCTAAGGAAATCTCAGAAAATCTATGGAAATCTTAGAAAATCTGAAGTCGTTAGAAAGTCTTAGAAAATCTAGCAAACCTTAGAAAACTTCAGGAAATCCAAGGAAACCTAAGGAAATCTCAGAAAATCTATGGAAATCTTAGAAAATCTGAGGTCGTTAGAAAATCTTAGGAAATCTAGCGAACCTTAGAAAACTTCAAAAAATCCAAAAATAATCTATGAAAATCTTAGAAAATCTAGCAAACCTTAGAAAACTTCAGGAAATCCAAGAAAATCTAAGGAAATCTCAGAAAATCTTAGGAAATCTATCAAACCTTAGAAAACTTCAGAAAATCCAAGAAAATCTAAGGAAATCTTAGAAAATCTGAGGTCGTTAGAAAATCTTAGGAAATCTAGCAAACCTTAGAAAACTTCAGGAAATCCAAAAAAATCTATGGAAATTTCAGAAAATCTGAGGTCGTTAGAAAATCTTAGGAAATCTAGCAAACCTTAGAAAACTTCAGGAAATCCAAGGAAATCTAAGGAAATCTCAGAAAATCTATGGAAATCTTAGAAAATCTGAAGTCGTTAGAAAGTCTTAGAAAATCTAGCAAACCTTAGAAAACTTCAGGAAATCCAAGGAAACCTAAGGAAATCTCAGAAAATCTATGGAAATCTTAGAAAATCTGAGGTCGTTAGAAAATCTTAGGAAATCTAGCGAACCTTAGAAAACTTCAGAAAATCCAAAAATAATCTATGAAAATCTTAGAAAATCTAGCAAACCTTAGAAAACTTCAGGAAATCCAAGAAAATCTAAGAAAATCTCAGAAAATCTTAGGAAATCTATCAAACCTTAGAAAAATTTAGGTAATCCAAGAAAATCTGAGGTCGTTAGAAAATCTTAGGATATTTTAGCAAATCTAAGAAAATCTATGGAAATCTAATAAAATCTTAGGAAATCTAGCAAACCTGAAGGACCGGTATTTCAGTTGTGGTTTAAACTACGATGAAAGTTTAAACTCAATATCTGACCAATCGGGTAGCCATAAACGTAGTTTAAACCTTGAATTTAGTTTAACTAGCAACTGAAATATTGGACCTTAGAAACCCATGAAAACCTGGGGTCGGTAGAAAATCTTAGGAAATTCTAGGAAATTTTAGGAAATCTAAGGAAATCTTAGAAAATCTTAGGAATCCTACTACAGACAACCTTTGATTATTTTTATTTTATTTTTTCAACCTTTCCGAAAGAAAATCTTGAAGTAATCCAAAGAAATCTTAGAAAATCCTGGAAATTTCAGGAAATCCCGTGCAATCTCGAGAAATCTGATGAAATCCGGGGCAATCTGGGGAAATCCAAGTAAACCTCATAACAGGAAATCTGTTGTACAAAAATTTTGTTTGCAGTTTCCCCCTCGAGTCAACGACCCCGGACAAAGTCAGGTATACAGCTAGTTTGTTTATAAATAAAATAGGAAGTAAGTTAAATTTTTATTTTGAAATATTGAGTTTGGATAAAAATAAAATTATTGAGTTTCTAAAAATAAAGTACAACCCCAATTTATAGGAGGGGGTCATAGCAATATATTGTTGAGTTCCCAAATCCTCTACAATAATTTGCATTTATTTTGTAAACTTGAAATTATGTTTTTGGAAATTTTGTAAATATTTGAATTCGTATGGTTTTGCTGCTAAATAGTTGACGTTACGCTAACTAAAGAGGAGAAACCCGGCATATTGCCATATAAATACATATAAGTATATCAATATTATATAGGCAATTGTATGATAAATCGACCGGGAAAGGGGATTTTTCTGTGTTTTTCATTCTTTCTGTTTATAAAATATTTGATGAAATTTTTCAAGTTGATTTGAAATAGTGTAGCTGACGGTGCTGACAACCTTTGAGCTGACCCTGCCAATAAGTTATGGGCATCGATATTATATTATTGTGTTTGTAATGATTTATTATTAACGTGCGTTTGTACTATGTTATTATCAAATGTGTTCGAAGATTGATTTTGTATTATCGGTTAATAATTTAGGGTCCACATACTAAATTTTTCTTATATCAAATTGAAATTGGAGAACTTTTGGTTGGATAAGATTGCGAATGGATTGTAGTAAGTTAAACAAACTAAATTTGCTCCCTTCCACTGTTGTGTACACATCAAAATGGAATTCATTGATAGAAAATCACAAAAGATAGCAAGGCTGGAAAGAAATAGGAAATCGAAAACACTTCAGAGCCATTAGGATGGAACTGACTTCCGTACCGTTGTAAGTATCCGATCAATGAGACAGTAAACCGATTCTCACAAAATTAAATTTAGCTTCTCGATTTCTAAAAATAAAATATTAAATAAATAAAGCACCGGCTACAATTTTATTTTCCTTACTTCTAGCATTTGGTAGATTTAATTAGCGTTGTTTATTTTGAAAACGCGGCATGTTTACTTCTTCCAGAGAGAATTCATAAACAAAAAATAACAGTATCGATCGGTTCTTTCATAAGCGATAACATCAATTACAGTGAATCAAAGTAGATCAGGTCCGTAATTGATTTATCGTTCCTACGCACTTCACCTGCTCCATGTCAGCCCCAAACGCAAAATGCGTAGTATTGGTAAACTACGGATCAATGGTTAATGCGTCACAGTAATACAAGACAACATGACAATTTCTATGTTTCCATCTTGTAAAGCCTCAATTAAATTTTCAAGATTACACGGAAATCCTTTATTCGCTGCCAACAACGCACACGTAAATCTATTGAGGTTTTCTTCGGAAGTGTCAAGTTAAATTAAATTAACTATTTTTATATTCGATCATTTGATCCGATTGTTCCCAAAATAAATTTCCTAAACAATTCGATTAAAATATTTACCTAATGCGTAGGATTAAATGTCATTACTTGACAATTACCTCGATTGATCCATTAATCGAATCCTTCCATAATTTATAAACTCAAAATAATCGAATTATTGAAAAATGTTAATATAAAATAAATTGGACCAGGGCCTCTAAATGTAAGCCGAAAGCTCGTCGAACTTCCTATCAATTTTATTAAATATTCTGGATAGCACAAGAAATTCTTAGAACAAAATAACTTCGACTAGGAGCTTACAAATTTAAAAACGAAAATTTTATCAGAAAAGCTATGTTGATGGTTGATAGCAATAGGAACTTCAGCAGTCCCGAAAGAAAGCTGAGGAAAATGTTGTGGGAGGTGTAAATTTCCAAGTTTAATTATCCGAAGGAAAATGAAATAAACTTGATTTGAAATTAAAATTCTGAATGTTGCTTCGGCAGAATGAAAAAATTGAACTTCTTTACGAAGCTATAAAACAACATAGACTTATTTCCGCCATTTTGCAAATCTGCAAGTATTAATTTCCTTTTAACGACCGATAAAGTTCATGCGAAAATGAAAAATTAAATCATAAAGTGGGCAATTAGATCACTTCATTTACAAAATTAATTTTAATTGCATGATTTTTTTTTTTAATTCTGATTAAATTCGGCTTGTAGATTTTTCATTTTTTTCCCGTTATTACCTCGCAAGATTCGGTTCGCCTGGCGAGAAAGTATTGTCGGCTGTTTTAATTAAAAATTATATCAGGGAAATGACATGCCTTCGCCTGAAAAAACATTAAATTTAGAAAAATTACGCCGATGTTTAAAAAGCAGTTTAGATAAAAAAATTCTTCTCGTTAATCAATACGCCGCTCTAAATGCGATTTTCTTTCTCTCACAATAGCTTTTCCTGAAAATGTCCCGTTACCCTTCAATGCAATCTCCCTTTAGCAAGTAACCACTTAAGAATATTACTTTTAGCGGTCTCCTTTTGTTGAAAAAATATTTGATACTCCACGAATCCACTTAAAAGATAATAAAACAAATGAAAATTTTATTTTCAGGACGAAAGTAAAAAGTCGTTTGCTCAAATCGCCCTGTATCTGGCTATGAAATTTTAGTTACCCAAAAATATCAAACTTAAGATTGAGTTCCTTCGGCAGATAGACAATTAAATTCAAAAATGTAAAGGTAAAATAAGCAGCTAATTCATAATATTTTTTTGGATTAATTTTAATTTTAATCGAAACATCTCCTGTTTCCTCCAAAAAATTTATTTTAGTAAGTTCGGTGACTTCATGGACACACACCATTGGCTATGAAATGATGCTTTCTATCTTGAATGCCTGAGCAACATGTGGCAAATGTAAATTACGACAGTAAATCTGATAATCTGTTACTCATGCACACCATCGACTTCTCCAAATCATTATTAACTATCATCAGATGGCCGATGCTGCCAGGTAACCGTAATTTGATTAAATTATTAACGTAATTGATTAGTGTTGTGTGTAATAAAATAGGAGTGTGACGAAGTCTCGAACCAATTATTAGAGCTAATATTATTATCCTTTAATTTAGGAAATGCCTACCTGCTGGCCCCAAGGAACGGTTCCCAGGTTGGGTAAAAGTTTTCGATTTTTCTGGTCCCCAAGCATGGAACACCAGAAATATACACTTTTCGAACCGATGAAAGCTTTTCCGCTGTTTTTCTTTTGAAACAGACAGGAAAATTCAAAAAATGATATTTAGAATATTCCAAATGTGCAAAACTTCAAATGGAAACCAGGATAAGCCAATTTCAATTGTTCCTATTTTGTGGTGTGGATATTAAATTTTCATGCTTTTCGCGTTTTGTATAAATTTTTAACCGCATTTTGATTATGAAGGAAATCGATTTTCCAGCATAACCACCAACTTAATAAGTGCGTGGTTTTGATTTTAATTTATTGGAGCGCTGACGTCCAACAAACGCAATAAAACCTTTTTAGAAAGCAAGAATTTGCTTGTGGGGTCAAATGGGACAAAAAGTACAAATCTAGTTATTGAAGACGATATTGCATGAACTTAGATTTAGTAATGCAATTGCGTCTGATAAACAGAAATTCAACTTACTAGCATCGCTTAGTCCTTTCTTTCCAAAATTTATCCCAAAACGAAGTGCGTGGTTTAATTGGTAACACGGAGGTTGAAAGCGTTCGTGGTAGGGTCATTAATGGGTCGGCATGTGGCGGTGGGGATGTCATGAGCAATGATGGACTAGAACAATTGCCGATAGCAGAACGGGATAACGAGCCCCTGTGGGATAGAGACAAATCTGCGGGAGGGGTCGAGGGGGATAATGAATATGTGGAAGTTGGGGGTGACGAGGATGTGGGCCTTCGAGCTGCCAGATTGACACTGTCACTATCACATTACTATAATTAATTCACAAATTTTTAAACTTGGTACGCATTTTGAAAATCTTAGGATTCCAATGCAAGGTCTTTCTGGGTTCGGTTCACAATCATTTTAAGACTCGTTGTACACTTTTTCGAAATTTCATCCTTGAAAAATGAAAATAATGGGGTAAATTGCGTTGTAAAAGTTTGATATTGCAATTAAATTGGTATCGTCGGCACAAATAGAAAGGCAATAAATATGCAAATGAGATTATTACTCTTATGAATTTTTTAAAATAAAATTACTTGAAAAATTAATTAGAATTTTAATAAAAGTAATTTCTGGGATGTTTGCCTTAATTTTTGACCAATTTAAGTGTCTAGGGTAGAGCAACTAGGTCAAATTGTTAGAAAAGAAATTCAAATTTGATTTAAAATTTATGGATGGAAATTCAAATCACCTGCTACTGCCGAATCTAATTGCAACTTCATTAGATCAAATTAAATTTTGAAAATTTGGTCGCACACTCCGTTTATCACAAAATCACCCTGTAGTTCTTTCAGCGTTTTTAAGTCAAGAAGAAATAGTTGCAATGGTTTCTATCAACGTAACAAGTTTAACTGCATTCTTAATAATTTTTATTGCTGCGCATTGTTAACTCAAACAATTTTTGCAAAAATTTCCTTTTGTAAAAATGTAACACAGTTGAACACAGTCGACAGGCCTTGAGAGTGTTAAAAATATTGTAAACTCGAGATTAATAAACGGTTTATGATTTGGTCCCAAATTAACAACAACAATTACGCAAATTACAAAAACAAGCCAATTAAAATTAATTTAATGATGTGAGGGGGCTCGCACAAAATGCGCGCGTTATAAAGGACGTTTGCAACGGCACTGAGGTGCGGAACGAAATGTGAATCAGGAGGGGAGGATTTTCCTGTTCGTGAACCTCCTACAACCCTGGCATAACCCTCCAAATCCACCACTATATTTACATTCAATATTTCCTCGGACTATTTAAATATTTACGTTTAAGATGCGTTACCCCCATTGATTAATATTATTTTTATTCAGATTACATCAAAAGGCTTAAAAAATTATCAAATAAAGAAAAGTAATTTCACAAATAGAAATATTTTTTTTGATGTTTTCTTTAGTAATGGAAATCGAAGGAAAGCGATATTCGGACCCTCCACAACAACTTTGTAGTTTATTGAAGTTTCGCATCATAAACAAATATTATTTGTTTACTGATAATTTAACTTTAGGGCTGTCGATCCATATTGCATGAAAAGTCTTATTGCGTATTGACTGAGAATAAACAAAATTGCTTTTGCAGGCCTCACAGTCGTGGAAAATTTTAACAATAATAATTTTACTCCAATAATTCCCTAACCCTGTACAGGCAGTCGCGACACATTTTACTTTTTAATGACTAGTATTTTATATAGCTGGGTCTCATTGGGACGTTTGAGTGAAGTCAACAAGTGGAATCCACCCAAAGTTAGCAAGCAAATTAGCGATAACTACTTGTTGACTCTTCTAGAACGTCCTAATGACGCCCAGCCTTTAATTTAAAATTTAAAAGTAAAATTATTTAAAATTTTAAATGTTAAACTTTCCAGCTTTCGGATCAGCTAACTTTGGTTAAGCTAATTTTATACTGCGGTTATTTTTTGGAAAAAATTTTTGAGAAAAAGGAACGTAAACGTAAAAATATAATGCGATTACTTTATTGGCCGACAAAAATGTTCTATTAAACAATTTCATTTGTTTTGAAAATTTGGTATTTTCAATTAAAAATTATTTTTATGGAAAATTGTAAATTTTGTTTTCCGCGAATTGAAAAATTCCGCGACAAAATTAATATCCTCAGCTTTAATTGAATTTTTTCAAGTTTTTTTATATTAAAAATTCAAAAGTCAATATAATTTTGAAAATAATTGATGATTTTGGAATTCGAAAAATTTTAGATTTTGGAATTTTGTAATTAAATATCAAAATTGATGTCAATTTGAAAATAAAACTCGTATTTTGAAATAAAATTAGAAATACCTATTGGAATTGAAATTTAAAGTTTTTTATTTTATAAATTCAAAAATAAATATAATTTTGAAAATAATTGATGATTTTAGAATCAGATTATTTTGGATTATTGGAAATTTTGAAAAACAAACCTCAGAATTTGAAAATTGGAATTGATTTAAAAATAAAATTCATAATTTTGAAATAAAATTAAAAATATTGGAATTGAAATTTAAAGTTGTTTATTTTATCAATTCAAAAGTCGATATAATTTGGAAAACAATTGATGATTATGGAATTGGATTATTTGGGATAATTGGATATTTGGAAAAAAAACTTGGAATTTGAAAATTGGAATTAATTAAAATATAATTCGTAATTTTGAAATAAAATTTGAAATATTGAAATTGCAATTTGAAGTTTTTTATTTTATAAATTCAAAAATAAATATAATTTTGAAAATTCATAATTGATGATTTTGGAATCAGATTATTTTGGATTATTGGAAATTTTAAACAAACAATCTCTGAATTTGAAAATTGTAATCAATTATAAATAAAATTGGTAATTTTGAAATAAAATTAGAAATATTGGAATTGAAATTTGAAAATTTTATTTTATAAATTCGAAAGTCATCATAATTTTGAAAATAATTGATGATTGGAATTTTTTTGAATATTGGAATGATTTAAAAATAAAATTCATAATTTTGAAATAAAATTCATAATTTTGAAATAAAATTCAAAATTTTGGAATGGCAATTTATAACTTTTTATTTTATAAAATCAAAAATAAATTTTTTGGAATTAATTTAAAAATTAAATTTTTAATTTTTTTATTTTTTTATTCGTTTTTTATTTTATAAGTTCAGAAATCAATAGAATATTGAAAGTAATTGATAATTTTGGAATTGGATTATTTTGGATTTTGGAAATTTTGAAAAATGAACCTCTGAATTTGAAAATTGGAATTAATTTAAAAATAAAATTTGTAATTTTGAAATAAAATTAGAAATATTGGAATTGAAATTGGAAGGTTTTTATGTTATAAATTCAAAATTAAGTATAATTTTGAAAATAATTGATGATTTTGGAATTGGATTATTTCGGATAATTGAAAATTTGAAAAAAACTTTAAATTTGAATATTGGAATTGATTTAAAAATTAAATTCATAATTTTGAAATGAAATTAAAAATATTGGAATTGAAATTTGTAATTTTTTATTTTAAAAATTCAAAAAAAATTGGATTATTTTGAATAATTAATAATTAAAAAAAAAACTTGGAATTTGAAAATTGGAATTAATTTAAAAATAAAATTAGTAATTTTGAAATAAAATTAAAAATATTGGAATTGAAATTTGAAGATTGAAAAATTCTATTGTATTTTTTAATGAAATTTATCTTTAAATTGTAATGTTATGTAATTTAATATAAAGTTTAGTAGATTTTATTGACCAATATGCGCCCGATTAATAATTTCTAATTACTAAATAATAACTAATTGTAATAAATAATAAATTAATAAAAATTAAATTAAATAAAGTGAAACAAGCATAATTAAAATGATTTAATTAGAATAATAATTTGAACAATTGAAAATATAGTATGTTTATATAAAAACTCTGCAGTGTTCAGTTTGACTGTTGGGGCAATCCGGGGGGTCTGGGGGGTATGGAATACCCCCCAGTGCACTTTTTTTAAATAATCTAAATATATAATTAGAAATTATTATTTGTTCAAAGCAATTAAACAATTCAGTTTTACAAGTTTTCATTTGTCGAGATTCCTATAATAACAAAATCTATTTTAATTTTCTTAATATGAAATATTTCCTATTTCGGATTTAAATCGGAGAAAAACTTTTTACCAGTCAGAATAAAATAAACTATATACAGTCGCCAAAAACTTTCACCTCCAATTTCTCTTATTTTTTTACCTATCCTGATTTTACAGTTTAAGTACATAGACGGTCATTAGCCTAGTATGTTAGCTCAATAACTGCTGACACTAAGGTACCCGGTTCAAATCCGGAGGGCGTCTAAAATTTCTTATGATCGTCTCCGTGCTTCGGAGGGCACGTAAAACCGGCGCTCCCCCTGGGTTGATGATTTGCCCTCATCAACAACAAAATCCAAGGTTACAAGCCCAGCAAGCTGCCTCAGATGTAAAGCAATAATTAATATATGCTCACAGACTTGTGAGAGAAGACAGTCCGAGGTCAAAGCAAACAGGAATTATCCTAGCCTAAAAGTGGAAGCAGAAGAAGAAGAAGTACACACAAAGGTCTCCCAGATAATATTAAAAATTTAAATAATTTAATTTAAAGTATTCCTGTGTTATTCTCCCAAAGAACTGTATTGAGTAAAGGAACAGGAGGGTGGCGATCAGAAATGTGGGTCAAAGTGCTTCTAAGAAACACATATCTATATCACGGAGAGTGTAAAGTGATCAAACCTACCCAGGTTTCCATACTTAAAAACCTGGAAAACCGACTGGACTGTTACTGAATTATAAATAGAAGTCTTCCTTTTGATCATCACTATACTGAGGTACTGGGGGGTATGGAAGACCCCCCGGTTCGTATTACTGTCACAAGTAAACGTAGTATTTGTTCTGAAAATGCACAGAATCTTCACAAGAATCAAATTTTTGGTTTCAGAAACCAAGAGGTCTGGGAGTTTGAACAAAGAATTCACCAATTTCCAGTTAAGCTTTTTTGAAATTTATAATTTTTTTATTTTATAAATTCAAAAGTCTATGTAAATTTTAAAAATAATTATGAAAAAAATACTTTGAATTCTGAAATGAAATTAAAAGTATTGGAATTAAAATTAGGAGATTGAAAATTCTATTGTATTTTTTATTGTATTTTATTGACCAATATGCTCCCGATTTAAAATTTTTAATTAATTAATTAATTGTCTGAAGTTAAACAAACAAATTGAAATGATTTAATTCGAATAATAATTTAAAAAATTGATAATAGAAAAATTGTGTAGCTTCGCTTTGGCTGTCGCGGCAATCCGGGGGGTCTGGGGGGTATGGAATACCCCCCAGTGTACTTTTTGCTTTTTAAATAATATAAATTTTAATTAAATATTACTATTTGTTCAAAGCAATTAAACAATTCAGTTTTACAAGTTTTCATTTGTCGAGATTCCTATTATAACAAAAACTCAGTATTGCAAAGCTCTGAATCCATTTCGTCTCAGCGAAATTAGACTATAATTAAAATGTTAATAAGCATCGTAGCGACACATTATTTGTGTCTGGCATTACCCAGAACAGACTTCAATGGTATTCTGTATAGAGAAACCAAAGTAACAATGCATTTTATGCTACCTTATCTTCCTGACTCGAAAATTTAAAATAAATAAAACTGCATGTAAGCAGTAACATTTTTAAATTTTAGATAGTATCATAGAGGGAAGTAAACCTATTTCGTGTTCCAGGGTGGTTTTTAATGTAAATCTAAAGTGCAATTCCATTATGCAATAAGTAAATGGGGATTATCTATGCTGGAGCTAGCTTAGGCGAATCTCGTTAATTCGTTCATTAAATTCGTAGCAAAATTATTATATCTAAGATAAAATACACTGCACTATTAACATTAGGTGACTGGACGAAAACTACATACTATAACTAAATTATAAATGTTTATGAAATAAATAAATACAAAATAATAATTTTCTACTGCAATAACGGGATATGAATGTGAAAAGTTTACCCTGTGTAATATGCTGAGATTAAAAATCTTTACTTTAACATGCAAGAAATTTACATTTTTGAAAGAGAAGCTTCCCGAAAATTATGATTGATGTACCCTTCACAAATAATAAAGCAGTGCATGAAAATTTGAGCGTAAAAAAATTAAAAGCTGAGATAAACGATTTTCTTTCATGAATGTCGCAAATGTAATTTATTAGTAAAAGTTTCGCATTTTCTAGTTTGTGAACAAAAGAGGATGGAAAGGTGCGAACAATACAATCCAAACCATCCTAAATAGACAAAGAAGGGGTGAAGGTAAATAAATAATTCCATTTTCTGGAAATCACAGAATAGTGACGTTTGAAGTAGGAAAAGCAATTCTATAGGGTTCTACTTCCGGAAAAATAAAAGCACTAAGAAAGTGATCACTATTTTTCTATTTTGTAAATACTCACCACGGATTGTTAAACGCCGACCATTGCCTGCAAATATCGATAAAATTATAAAAAAATAATTCAATTTTCGCTTGCATTAGAAAGTTAAATATAAAAACACAAAAATTAAAAAACGCAAACACAACAAAATTAGTAAAAACACATAAAATAGGAAATGCAATAACTAAGGAAAATAACAAAAACACAAACTAAAAACATTTTTATACCACACACAAAATTTGCTTACAACTTACTGTTTGGGTTTAGAAAGTAATTTTATTTTCGTACGATATATTTCGAAGAAAATATTTTTTCAAAAACCTAAATATGACAGCATCAATTTCCTTTCAATTTATTGAATACACTTTTTAAAATTTGGTTGAGTGAAGGTGAAAAAATCTCAATTTATAAGTTCTTCCCATTTCTGTTAAATTGATAGGTCGATTAAAATCAGGAAACATGAAAACCAAAAAATGTGTTCTCAGAATATTACATAAAAGCTCTAGCAGTTTAAATATTTATAATCTTACTATTGATGTAGCTATGCATCAACATTGCATAAATACAACTTGGAAATGTTCACAGGATTATTGCGAAGCTCTCGCAAAAGCATTTTTGTTGCTGAAAGATTTTCTTTATATACAAAGTTTATGATACCGGAATACATTATACAAAAATTATTACAATGGTTCTACCAAAGCTCAAAGACTTTAAAAAGGACTTATTAAAATATTAGTATATTGTTTCACAAGGTTAAAAATGAATTTTTTTAGGTGGAAATCAATTTTGATGTAATCAATAGCTACGGTTTGGTTAAAATATTTCAACTACGTAAATGGGGAATTACCGAAATACAAATTTATTTAAGTGTACATTTGAGATAAATATTTGTGCATATCTGTACGAATTTCACTAAAATGTAAACGATCCAATTATTACTAATGCATGCTTAAACGCAGCTCTTCGGCATGCAAAACTGTGTTTGCATAGTCATTAATTAATATACATCATTCCACATCACATAAAGTATTTCATTAAATTATTTAAATTAACGATTAAAATTGTTAATTTTTAAAATTAAGCGGAAAGTTGGATTCATAGCTTATGTCGTTGACGCTGCCGCTGACGGTGACGCTCAAGCATCAAAATTATCAAAAATTAAATTATTAATAATTAATTGTTTGACCACTTAATCGTGACTTCTACTGGGGCCGAATAGTTTCAAAGCTTCTGTGATTAACGAGGACGCTGACAGGACAAGAAACCTACGTTTACAATAGTTTGCTTATATTGCAATACTTGTAAAGCATCCAAGAGAGTTTGAAGAAAAATATTAATATTATTGAACCTGCTAAGTTTATAAGAAAATTTTAGAAACTTTAACCATTCACAGCGAACAAAACTGATGTTAACAGTAAACTTCGTGACGCCATAAAGAATCGTCGAGTTTCCAGAAACTTTTATGAAATCTCTCGAGAGTCAACGAAACCAAAAAATCAAATCATTATTAAGCTGACTTTGATGACTAAGTACTTAGTAGTTTTCACGTGAGATTTACATCCAGAAATTTTCAAAAGAGTTAACAAAAACCGTTTTTGTGTATACTCGAGTTGGAAGTTACAACTTGTGTATCACTAAAGCCGTTTTTCGACACAAAATAGTAGGTTAATTCTCGAGTTTCCTCAAATTCCCCTTAAGCCTTTAGAAACTCTCCTATCAGATTTACTCAACTTATTAATAATACCTAATAGATAACTCCGGGAGCTTCAAGAAACTTATCTATCGGAAAGGTAGCCTTATCTCAACATACGGTATATTTTTTGAAAAGTTTCCAACAGAAGATTTAATGTGCGGGAAGGAGCAGCTGGCACAACGACCATTTCTATGTCATAACACTGTTTTAATTTTCTAAAAATGAAATATTTCCTATTTCGGATTTAAAGCAGAGAAAAACCATTCACCAGTCGCAAACACTTTCACCTTTAATTTTTTGGAAAACCTTCCAACAGCAACAGAAGATTTAATGTGCGGGAAGAGGGAGCTGCCACAACGACCACATCTATGTCATAAAACTGTTTAAATTTTTTAAAACGGAATATTTCCTATTTCGGATTTAAAGTAGAGAGAAACCATTCACCAGTCAGAATAAAATAGACTATTATATAGTCGCAAAAACTTCCACCTTCAATTTCTCTCATTTTTTGACCTATCCCAGTTTTTTATAAAAAAGATTTTACAGTTTAAGTACAAAAGTCCCCAGATAGTAAATATTAGAAATTTAAATAATTTAATTTAAAATATTCCTGTGTTATCCCCACAAACTGAATTGACAGGAGGGCGGCGATCAGAAAAGTGGGTTAAAGTGTTTCTAAGAAACACATATCATCTATATCATGGTGATAAGCACTGTTACTGAACTATAAATAAAAGTTGTCCTTTTGACCATCATTATACTGCGATACTTGGGGGTATTCCATACCCCCCAGACCCCCCGGTGCGTATTGCCGTCAAAGAATTCACCAATTTTTCGGTTAAGCTTTTTGCAAATTTTTAATTTTTTAATGTTATAAATGCAAAAGTCATATACATTAGTTATTTCATATCTCCCAAACCCCCCAGACCCCCCAGGTGCGTATTGTAGTATTTGTTCTCAAACATACAAAATTTTCACAAGAATCACATCTTTGGTTTCAGAAACCGAAGGTCTGAGAGTTTGAAGAAGAACTCACCAATTTCCGGTTAAGCCTTTTTAATTTAAATTTTTTTATTTTATAAATTCTAAAGTCGATATAAATTTTTGAATTTGAAGATTTTGGAATTGGATTATTTTGGATTAATTGGAAATTTTGAAAAAATACTTTGAATTCAGAACTGAAAGATAAAGTTCTGGAGTTAAAATTTGGAGATTGAAAATTCTATTTTTTTAATTGAAAAAAATAAAATTAAATTAAATTAAAATAATTAAATTAATTGTCTGAAATTGAACGAACAAATTGAAATAATTTAATTAGAATAATAAGTAATAACTTAAAAAATTGAAAATAGAAAAATTATGTAGTCTTCGGTTTAACTGTCGCGGCAATCCGGGGGGTCTGGGGGGTATGGAATACCCCCCAGTGCACTTTCGCTTTTTTTAAATAATATAAATATTTAATTAGAAATTATTATTTGTTCAAAGTAATCAATATTCTTCTTCTTCAAGTTCCATACACTATGCAGTGCGTAGGCGATCACTTGACTGAAGCCAAAGTGACATACTAGGGAATTTAGTTAATGGGGTGGTTTCCCGTTTCCCACAGATCTATTTTGGGCTTTTAGATCACAGCAGTGTATTCGGACGCGACCAGGATTTGAACCACGGTTACCCGCTTACCAGTCGGCCGGTGTAGGCTTTACGCCATACTGCTGGTCAATTTCAATGTTAAAAATTTTAAAAATAATTGATGATTTTGGAATTGGATTATTTTGTATAATTGGAAATTTTGAAAAAAAAACAATTGAATTCTAAAATGAAAGAAAAAGCATTGGAATTAAAATTTGGAGATTGAAAATTCTATTGTATTTTTAATCACGTTTTTTTTTAATTGTAATTTTATGTTTTTAAACTAAGATTTTACTAGATTTTATTGACCAATATGCTCCCTCCCGATTAATAATTTCTTATAACTTTATTGTTCGAAGTAAAACAAACATAATTGAAATGATTTAATTGCAAAAATAATTTAAAAAATTGAAAATAAAGTTTGTTTATATAAAAACTCTGTAGTCTTCGGGGGGTCCGGGGGGTCCGGGGGGTCCGGGGGGTCCGGGGGGTCCGGGGGGTTCGGGGGGTCCGGGGGGTCCGGGGGGTCTGGGGGGTATGAAATACCCCCCAGTGCACCTTTGGTTTTAAAAGAATACGTTTTCAAACATACAGAATCATCACGTCTTTGGTTTCAGAAACCAAAGGTCTGAAAGTTTGACAAAATATTCACCAATTTCCGGTCAAGCTTTTTTTAAATTTATAATTTTTTTTTTAATTAATTTTTCATACCCCAGGACTGTAGTAATTTTATTGACCCTCATTTCTAACCGCATATAATATCGCATAATTTTTCCCATTTAATTTGGGTATAAAAAATGGTGGTCCAAAAGTAATGACACTGGAACTTTTTTTATTTTCTTTATCATTTCCGCAATTTTCATCATTTTCAGCTGGCCTCTAAGCTGAACTGTGATGCACATTTACGCTAAATTTCATGATATTTGGTTGCCTAGTTTAACCTGTGCAATTGATACTATTTCTTTTCATACCCTAACCACACACTGACATACGTACATTCATACAGACAGACATACAGACGAACATCCAACTATCAGGACATTATAAGAAACACTTTAATACCAAAATTTAGAATTTTGAGTAGAAAACTTATTTTAAAGTAAAATACAACATTCTATTTGCTAAATTGGTTAGCTGGAATTTATATCATCTATGAGTTTCCAAGTTTCGAACTATAGTTGCATAAACAACACATTAATTAGTGACGCGCATGAGAATATTAACCAGAAGATCCTATTACTTAGGGACGACTTGAACTTTAATCCGGCATTTTATGTAAGCACCTACACGTTCTTCTATTCTAGTCTATATGCTATATCCTCCTACGTTTATTTCCCCTAATGAAAACTTCTCATGAGAAATTGCATCGGTGGTTAGTTAGCCATTACCTGTCGAGGGAATACATTATAAATAACATAACTCCTGAGTCCGGCCCTGAATAGTTAAATAAATAATGTTCCTGTATTTTTAATAATGTCGTGACATTCGATCAGTTATTTTCAATTCGCAATTTGTAATGTCATTTCATTTAAATTAATGTTCTTTGTATTTTAAATCCAATTTATTTTATTTTATATTATTGCTTGCGTAGGTACATAATTTTACAACTTTTACTAAAGTTCATTGGGGTGAAACATCACGCGATTGCAATTATTCAAAATAATGAGTTCCTTAGACCGACAGGGACAAAATGGGACATTTCGCCGTCGCCACTTTGCCGTCACTGGTTCAGCGTCAATTGTATAATCTCATCGTGAGAAACAAATTCATCATTTTTTAAGACAAACCACCGAGGGGCCATGAAAATATTTTCAAATAAAATGGTTACCAAACCCTCATTAGGGTAAAAGGACAGAAAAGGAGGACCGCTAACTCCGTGATTTTGACGCCATTATGGCGGACTGGTGTAAAAATTAATTACACTGCATCAATTTTTTAACTAAAACATTGGATTTTATTATTCTAACAGATTTTGAAGGTTTGAAGGATTACAACTTCAAATTTTAATATGTAAAGCAAATTAATGAAAAGGAGTTTTTGATTGTATATCTCTCGGTTGTACAAGTCAATAAAGCGTTTTCAAATTAACGTAAAATATGAAAAATTACGCGCATTTAAAAATGCAATAAGGATTTCAAGTGCTTATAAATGAAAACCTAGAACTCGGGTAATAAAATGATGGGAAATGTTATAACCCAATAAAAGTTTTGCGCAATTCGCGTGCAGATAATATTCGTATCTCTCTGCTTCCAAGTATAAAATACGAAAATAAAATTTCATTTTAAAATACCAACGTAAGTTTTTAAATAATTTGTTGCAACGTAAAAATAATTTTTCTCAATTTTTCACCCAATGTAGGTAGCCCTGGGCTTTAAATACCATTGATGTTGAAGTGTAGCTAGTTCAAAGGATATAGTAGTTATTCAGTGAGTTTCGTTTATATTAAAGTTCTGAACAAGTTTTGCAAACATGTCTAACTAATATTAATTTACAATTACTCAATTCTATATTATAATATGTCGTTCGAATTTCCGACATAACCAACTCGTTGGGAATTTGCAATTCTAATTAATTGTTATTAAATAAAAGGAAAATTTGTTCGCAAAATTGAATTACTGTAAATTGACAGCTTAATTTATACATAACTTCCAGCAACGCTAACAAACGCCAACTTTGAACATTAAAGCAACAATCAGTTCTGCATTGATTATATATTTGGAATAGATTTGCAACCAAGAAAAACAAAAGAAAATTGAAAAACTACTTTTGGATTCTTCAAGTAACCTGGAAGTTTAAAAATTTTTTTACTATTCTCTCGAGAATAACAAGACTTGGTACGACATTTGGTTCAAGTGTCGTTAACACGAGACAATTTTTGCCAGTTAACGGCGTTATTAGTCCTTATTACGGTAGAGTGAACGTTATTACTAAATTAAGCGCTCAGCGTACTACGGGAATATCAACAAAAAAGTTTAATAAGCGTCAATTTTTATTCAAAGCGGCGAAAAGCTTGTATCAAAGCTTAGGTGTATTTCAATGCAGAATTTTAATTAATTCTGGTATTATATCACAAGCGAATTGTTCGTTTACACTAAAATAGAGTAAAAACATAGAAAATGCAAATTCCGACATAAATTTTTAATTAAGTGCGAAATTAAACTAAATATTTTGAATTTGAAGTGCGGTGACCGCCTCCACTTGGAAGGTAAAGGCAAAAAAAATTTTATTACCTATAAATTCAGGCAACTGTTTTATGACTTCTAAAATTTTAATAAAAAATAAAAAATAATTTTTCGGATTTTGAGTATACGAAAGCTTCGCCTTGTTTTCTACTACGCAAACAACAATTGGGTTTTATGCAAAATTGGCTATTATATTTAAACCTATTGTTTGAATATAAATGTAAAATATTTACATTTAGTGTGTTGACATTATAAAGTTTCGTCAAAAGTAACTTTCAATCCTGCCTGAATGGTTTTGTGTGTGAAAATCAACCGATGACGCTCTCAAAATTTGATATTTTTTTATCCAATAAAATAATAAAACTTTTGATAGGATTTGTATAATGGAGACTGGATTAACATATATTTTATTTGAAAGTATCAAAAATACAATTATTATAAATTGTTTTGTTGTAATCATATCAATAATTAGTTTTCAGATATTGATTCAGGATGATTATAAATATTAAAAAAGATGACAATATGTTCGGAGAACCACAAAGTCATAAAGTTAAAGGTAAGTGAAAGAAATTAAATGTGTAGAGACCGTATAAATTTAATTTTTTGCTCTCCGCTAATTATTTGATTAACACTGAAATTGCTTATTGGGAATTGTAAATTTTGGGAATGTTTGACCTCCTAGCGTTATATATAAAAATAATACGTAATACACAGATTCAATTTTTTTAAAAATAATTTGAATAAATATTTCCTGTTGTTGAGAATCACATAAACTAGAATCTAAATTAATTCTATAGAGACAAATACTTTGGTAAGCAACCAACCTCGAAATAAAAGATTAACAATAACGACAAACGTACTTTAAAGATCGCTCTAGCATAACAAATATACATAATCAACTTCAATATCAGCTAGTTCTATTACCTACCAACAGCAGTACTTATTAGAATTTTCCAATTATTTTACTCTACAAGATGAAAAATATTATTGGTGTATTTTTTTTTGTGCTTCTTCAGCAAGGCATCCGCTGTAACGATGGAATCTTGTCAAAGGTAATATGCACGCTGCATAATAGCAATTACTGTAAAAACTGATTTTTAGTTTCATCAGACCGGCTACAAACTTAGAGACTCCCGCATTCAACTAATGAGTTTCAATAAAACCTATGTTAATTTTTTTGAAGTAAAGGCTTTTAAATACAACCGTACTACCACTGCTCATAATATTACTATGAACTTGAAGGTTGACGCGAAGGACAAAACAGAGGTAAATATATGCATCAAAAATTCAGTAAATTGAATTTTGATATTTTTTGCAAATACCTCAAATATAAAAGAAAAACAAACAAAAGAATTAGGATATGTATGCTTCTAGATACTTATACAAGGCAAGAAATTTTTGAGTAACGAGTATCGACACTTTCCGGTGCGTTTTCAAGTAAATTTCAAAAAAGCTGTTGACACCAATGCATTAGGCCTGCGGTCATTCTACAATTGTGGTAACCTTACAAATCTGTATTTCAATCAGGTGATAGTCAAAAAATGATTTTTGCCAAGAGAGTATTTAACGTTTTTTATTTACAGAATGTTACGTATCACGTTTGCAATTTTGTTGTCGATGAAACTCGCTGTCCCCCACTTGTTCCTGATGGCAAATATAGAGGAGATATTTTGTTGAAATATTTAAATAACGTAGAACTGGCGGCATTGGCTTTGTTTACGGAAGTCTATACACCAATTGCGTATCCAAAGAAATAAGTAGTAAACTTGGGATTGATATAAAGTGAAAATTGTACTTAAAATTCCAATTTTTTTGAATAAAAGTTCGCTATATTTACATATTGAATTTTACTGTTAATTTCTATATTTTACACAGTGGCGTCACTAGGAAATGTGAGACCTAGGTGTCCATATCAAAAAGCCGAAACCCTCACATTAGATATTAATTTTTAATTATTAACAGTTAATCACGAAGTAACCAGGTAAGTTAAAGTAATTAAATGTGTCAAGACTTTACAAATTTAAAGGATCTTTGGCTCTTGAATAATTATTTGATTAACGCAAAAATTTAAATAAATTTTTAAAATTATATCATCAATGTTACATTAGCGTAATGCTATTTTTTTAAATATTTTGAATAAATAAAAAGCACTTCCTGTTGTTGAAAATCACAGTACGCAATCAACCTCAAAATAAGAAATCAGGAATAATGACAAGTACAATTTAAAATTCGCCAACAGCTATCAAAAATTGTAGAGTAATAAATATTCATAATCAACTTGAGTATCAATTGGTTCCATTGGCTATCACTAGTAGAAATTCTGAGTTCCTGAATGATGAAAAATAATCTTTTTTTTAATTTCCTTTGTATGCTTTCTGCAAGGCATCCGATGTAATGATGGACTTTTGGCAAAGGTAGAAATTAATATTCTGTGCATATTATTCTTATTTTTAATCTAATACGCAATTTCAAATGTACAAATGAAATTTTTTGTTGAAAAAGTTGATTTTTTAGTTTCACCAGACTGGCTATAAGCTTAAAGACACCCGAATTCAATTAATGAGTTTCAAACAAGACTATTTTAATTTTTATGAAATAAAAGCCTTTAAATACAATCGCACTACCACGGCACATAATAGTACTCTTAACTTTAAAGAAAACGTGAAGGATAAAATAGAGGTAAATATTATTTTGCTTTTGAAGAAAATTAAATATTGCAAGATATTTGTCGGCCCTCTCATTTTGAATTTTGTTGGACAATTTTTGATCAAATATGCAAAATGAGAAGATTGAAAATTTGTTGTTTGTTAACGCAGACAATTGTTAAGTTCTATTATTTTAGGCAGTTGTACAAGCATATAAATTTTTGAGTAACGAATATCGTCACTTTCCGCTTCGTTTTCAAGTAAATGTAAAAAAAGCAATTAACTCAAATGCGATGGGCCTTCGTTCACTCTACGATTGTGGTAACATTACAGATATATATTTTTATAAGGTATTTATAATGATTTTTAGAAATAAAAAAAAATTTTAAGTTTTATTTTCAGGATATTACGTATCATATTTGCAATTTTGTTGTCGATGAAACTCGCTTACCTCCACTTATTCCTGATGGAAATTATAGAATAGATTTTACTGTGAAACACTTCGATGCAGATATAGCGTTAATTTCGATGTTTACTCAAATATACACACCAATAGCATATCCAAAGAACACAAATTAAATTGAAGTATAAAATTACACAAATTTGTATCGCACATATTGTATACAAATAAATTCCAAATTTTGTACTATCTATTGTACTACCTATTAGCCCCAGTAAAACAATAAAAGCATGAATTATTTCGGTTTTTACTCTATTTGGTTCGAACTGCGGGTAGAAGAAAAAGAAAATCCTAAGAAATCACTAAAATTCCATGGAATCGTAAACGTTCGTTAAGCGAACGCCACCACGCGGAAAAATATTAAGTTAATTTAATACGTATAGTTGGTATAGAAAGTTTTGTTTATAAACCCTACGTTGGCATTCCTTTACGAGTAGTGTTCTACTTTGTGAATTATTATTTCAGCGCGGTTTTACGATAAAATAATTCAGAATCAAACTCAAAAATATCAAGTGTTGTACGTAATAGAGCCGCCATGTTGTTGACATTTGGTAGCATCACAATTTTATTGTTTTAATGTTTTTATAAGTAATTATAAAGTAATTATAAAAATGAAAATAATTTATATCAGCATTAATTACCAACCCAAACACTGATGAGAACTCATACAATGTCAAATCTGCTTTCATGTGCGTTGTTCTGTAACAACTTTTTGCTTCAACTTCCCATCAAATTGTGTAACTGGCTATCAAATTTGCTATGTATAAAGCACATTGTGATTAAAACTTGCCAACTAAAGTCGCAAAATTATTATTCCATAAAATGAAAAATATTATTTGGATATTTTCTTTCGTATTCCTTCTTAAAGGCATTTGGTGTAATCTAGAACTTCTGTCAAAGGTAATTCCTGTGTTAAGATAATGTAGAATTTTTTATTTTTATAAAAATTACTTTCACGGCTGAATTTTAGTTTCATCAAACCGGATATAAACTGAAAGACACTCGCATGCAATTAATGAGCTACGATAAGAACCATTTTAATTTTTTTGAAGTAAAGGCGTTTAAATACAATCGCACTACTACTGCTCATAATTTAACTTTAAACTTAAAGGTAGACGCGCAGGATAAAACAGAGGTAAATTTTAGATCCAATGTGCATCTTAAATAAAAGATGTATTCGTTTTCGTAAAAATTATATGTTTTTAGGTTCTTATACATAGTAATAAATTTCTAAGTAACGAATATCGAGACTTTCCGCCGCACTTTCAAATCAATTTAAAAGGCGCTATGGATTCAAACGTAATAGGCCTAGATTCATTAAAAACTTGTGGAAATCTTACTTCTTTTTATTTTTATAAGGTAGTATCAAAAAGCATTTTAAATTTAATAGTAGTATTAATTTACAGGATGTTACCTATCATGCTTGCAATTTTGTTGTCGATGAAACTCGTCTTCCTCCACTTATTCCTAATGGCAAATATAGAATAGATCTAACGATGTTCTATTTGAAGGAAGAAAAGGCATTGCTGCATTTGTATTTTGAAATATACACACCGATAGCTATGCCAAAGAAGCAAAAATTTAATAACCAGTAATGAACATTTCAATTGAGCAATTGAAATTTCACATTTCAAGTGAAAAATTGCACTAAAAGTTTATGTTGCACATATTATACGCAAATAAATTGTAATTTCCTTGTGTATTTTTTTTTTCATTTTTAAATTTAGCACCTCTTAGCCCCTGTAAAAGCACGAATTATTGGAAGTATTGAAATTTCGGTTTTTATTCTATTTGACTTGAGCTGCGGGTATAAAACAATTTTCACCAAACCCTGGAATTCCTTAGAAATCACAGAAAATTATTGAAACTGCTTGAAAATTTGTTGAATCCTTAAAATCTCTAAAATTCTGAGGAAATCCCTATTTTTCACTTTGTTCACCTCCTTTTATCGTTGCCTGATTTTGCAATAATTTTTATAAAGGAATCTTAAGATAAATAGAAGTTACAATTTGCGATTTACATTATGGTTGGTATAGAAAGTTGCATTTATAAACCAAATGTTTGCATTCCTTTGGTGTTCTATTTTGTGAATTATTACTTCATCGTGGTTTTCGAATACTTTGGTGACCAGCATTTGTGTTAATGTTTTTAAAAGTAATTATGAAAATAATTTATATCAGCATTAATTACCAACTCAATCACTGATAGGAACTCATGCAATGTCAAATCTACTTTCATGTTTGTTGTTCTGTAACAACTTTTTGCTTCAACTTCCCATCAAATTGTTCAACTGGTTATCAGATTTGCTATATATAAAGCACATAAAAGATTTTCATCCCATTGTTATTAAATTTTGTCAACTATTTAAATCGCAAAAGTGTAATTAGTTATTACATACAATAATGAAAAATATCATTTTGTGTATATTTTCTTTCGTATTCCTTCTTAAAGGCATCTGGTGCAATCTCTAACTTTCATCAAAGGTAATTTTTGTTTTAAAATAATGTACAAATTTTAATTTTTATAAAAAATTTACTGTTACAACATAGTCCACATAGTTGTGAAATTTTGGAAAGGTAACGATAGGAATTAATAGACAAGTAAAAATTATATGTTTTTAGGTTCTTATACATACTAATAAATTTCTAAGTAACGAATATCGAGACTTTCCGGCGCACTTTCAAATCAATTTAAAAAACGCTATGGACACATACGCAATGGGCCTAGATAAATTGAGAACTTGTGGAAATCTTACTTCTTTTATTTTCACAAGGTAGTATCACTAATGCTTTCTATCAATTAAAAAGTATTTTAAATTTAATAGGAGTATTAATTTACAGTAAGTTACCTATTTTGCTTGCAATTTTGTTATCAATTATTGATTTTTAATGAAACCAAGCTTAACACTCAATAAGTAAAAGTAATGAGTATGTGTAAAGACCCTAATTGAAGATCTCGTTGTACTCCGCAATTTATTTAATTAAACTTTTTTTGAATTTATTTTATAATTGAATTACTTTACTTAATTGGCGAGGTTAATAATAATAAGAAAACGAAACAATGTTTCCAGCACATCCAGCACAAAACGTTAGTTTAAACTTAAATAATTTTACGACAGGAGTTCCGGGGTCAAGTTCACAACAAACAGCTTGAAGGTAAGGTCACTTGAAATTTCAAATTAATGAATGAAAATGATTAATGATGTAAATTAATGTAGACAAGGTCGTAGACTGACTTAGGCTGATGTGCAATAATCGTTGAATCAAATTCAGAATTTGTTCGATTTTGGAATCTTTGAAGTATTGATTGTCCAAATATATATAAGAAAAACAGCCCTGGGACTGCAAGAGGTCTCTAGCGCTTATCATAGCAATGTATAAGTTACGCAGCCATTCCCGAGAAATTGAGAGTGGAAGTTTAAGAAACTATTCATATTGATTATTATTATTATTAGGGATATTTTTAAATTAGTAACATAAGCAGCAGCAGCGAAGAGAACTGGTTCATGAAATCTGCAACAGTTTAATCTATTGATTTTCACTTATTTTCGTTTCAGGTTTCTAATCTTTCAAATTGAGCTTGCTGAAATATGAAATTGAGATAAACTGTACTTTAGCCAGCTTCCCAGGGTCCGTCCCTGACCCACAAAAAATCCTGTTTAAAAATTTCAATTTTGAATAGAATAAAATAAAAAAAGTCCACTGATATAAATTTGAAAATTTACTTTAGCTTTTTCTAAAAAGTAAATAAAAATAAAACTGCAAAATATGCACTGAAAAGGAATAATTATTTTTCACAGGAAGAACAAATAAAACTCTGTGAAAACATCAATATAAAAGCTTGGGGCTATTGCAGATATGAGATTGTGAAATCAACCTCATCATAAACTTTGGTCAGATGCAGAATTTTTGTCTTTAATTAGAATTTATTTCCTTTAAATTAAAAAAAAAAGCAATAGTAATCTATCAACCACAAAATTAAAGAACCCTTACCATATTTGATATTAAAGAATGCATTTTATGCAAATCCGCAACTTCCCAATTTTTTATTGGGCTCCTGAAGTTCTACTTTACTGCCGCTTACCATATTTTTTTCTTTTTTTAGAGTTAATTAAAATAAAATGACTTAGCAGTGATGAAATGTCAAAAAAGGGGCGCAGATAAAAACAAAAGCAATTAAAACAGCAGGAAAGGTAATAAAATACGCCGAAAAATAAAACACTTGCGTCGATGTGTGGAGTTTGACAGGAGAAAAAAATCAAAAAATTCAGTGACTTAATACTATTTGATTGCGCTATCAAAAAACTCAGTTGTTTGTTTAAAGTCTCTGAAATAACATCGCCCGAAGAAAATTTGGAAAAATATTAACTGTGCAATCCTCTTTGGTAAGTATTTGTGATTAATTTATAATTTATAATTTGTAAGTTTTTGAATTTTTACCTGCACAAAAGAAAAGTCATGAGTGAAGCATCCAAAATGAGACTTCTTACAAGAAAATGTTGTGTTTTAATGGGAAAAGTATCAAATATTGCTCAGATGTATTTTCGTTTTCCGTGCTTTGTCGTCGAAATACAAATTTTGGATTCTCCAGAATATTAGCCAACTAAATATTGTTGGAAAATCCAAATCTGTGCAGAAAAGATGTCATTGCCTTCGTTGATGATTCTACAGAATTTATGTTTTGATTTAAATTTTGGAAAATTCATAGCTCTTTAGGTGATTTTATAAATAATTCAATGTAAAACAAATTAGATCTTATTAATTTGAGCTTTCTGGATTTCAAAATTAAAAATGTTATGATTCGTCACGTTTTACGAATATTGCATAATATTTTACACTCCCCCCTCCCCATAATGAGTAACGTCTTTGCGTCACACAAAATCGAGAAAAAAATTCATTAATAAAGGCTGGTGTCCACTTGAGACAAAACAGTCTCGAGAGTAGTCTCGAAACTAGATTCACAAATGGATACGGGCTTGAGAGCAGTCTCGGAGACAAGCAGATGCAGGTATCAGAGACTGCATGTGTCGTAACAAGTGAACATGTTCATTTCTGCTCTGGTGACTTAGTCTCCAGTTTTCCAATTGTTGGAAGAGCTGAGACTTTCTCAAGTGACGCAAGATTTTAATTTTTTAAATTTTAAACTAATTTTTATTTTTATTTTGCAATAAATCTAATTTTTTAAAAAATTTTTAAAATAAATTTTTTAGAGTTAATTCATCTTTATGAAAACATGAGCTTTTATGGAATGTTAACCGGATCTCGCGCCGTTGAAATTTATACTACATTGATGTGAATAAAACTTCTAAATTTTCGTGCAGCTTCCAATTGTTCCAAATTCATTTCGTCGATTAATCCATATCCTTACTTAACACTCCTATTTTTTAGCTTTCCGTTTTTCACAATTTTATGTGCAATTAAGAAAGCTATGGGCTGACGCGAATGCATGTGGACAAAAATAGATAATAATAAAAATAAAAACCTTGCGATCAAGTCACATAACTGACTACAAACGACGGTGAGGTGACTCTCAAGTTGACAAGAAAAAAAAAGTGTAAATGATGTCAAATGAACAATACCCTGAGACCAATCTCGATAGTTTCTCTCGAGATTTTGTCTCAAATTCTTTGTGGAAAAGCTTAATGAAAGCTTATTAATTAATAATCGCAAAAAATTTTTTTTAATACTTGAGTGAAAAATTTGTGCTTGCAAGTATTTCTTTTTTAAATAAAAATTTTCATTCGAAATCATTAAAAAAATGTATAAGTGTCCGAGTTGGTAAGTTATGGACGATGGAGAGCTATTGTGGTCAAGAGGAATAAGGCGGAAGGACTACAGTGTTCAAGGTAATTTGACAAAAACCATTTTCATCTGAAATAATAACTAACAAAGAATTTTCTTTATTATTGCAGGTAGCGTCCACTCGTGGGTTTAGCAGCAATTCAGGTTATTAAATTTTTCTCTCCAGTGATGTCTCCAGTGAATTGTTCAAAATTGTGAAAAAATGCATTTTTTTTAAATGCACAAGCTGTAGTTTGATAAGAAAAGTTGTTTTGACGTACTTCAGTACTCTAATAAATTACAGATAACAAATTTTTTTCTTCGTAGATTTTCATTGCTCAACAGTTGGGTAATTTGTCAAGCTACACGATGTCATGAAGTGATGAGTCTTAGCCGAACGGTTTTTCAGTCAGAAAAAATATTTCTCCAGTGATGTAGCCAGTCAATCGTTTTGTGAAAATTTGATAAAAAGGCTTTTTTTAAACGAACGAAGCTATGCTTGGGTAATTAATCATAAATAATAATTGGGTAACAGAACTGAATTGATTTCTGTTTTAAAGGAATTTATATTGTTTTGTAGGTTCTGGTTTAATAGCTAATAAGATTTAAAGATGATGGTACAGTGTCGGTGGCTCTATTTAAATATAAATGTTATTTAAAATAAAATATAAAAATAAAAGTTATTTTTTCATTTTTAGTGCAATTTTTGTACTGTTTATTTTTATTTACTTTTTAGAGAAATGATTTTTAATACGGGAATTGAGGATCAATCAGCTCCTCGACTAAAATAGTCTTTGTATTTTGAAGTAGTCTTGAATAGAACAAAAATAAATTCGAGGGTAAATACTTTTGTTTATTTTACCTTTTGGAAAGTTAATTAATTAAGTTCAGGTTACCTTATGTTTTATTTTGCTGTATAACACCGCAGGCGTACAAGTGCGCGATACAACATGAACATAAGATTAGTGTTAATTAGAGCTTTAATTATAACAAACTTAGTAATTAGAAATCCCGAAATTGTGCGAAACTTGCCATCGGATAATAAAATTAAAAACTGAAATAATTATTGTTTTCGGTATAAAATTGCGTCGTTAACGGCTTAAGAGGACAACGTTCTCGTTAATTAATTTAATTGTATAATGTTACCCTTTTGTAGCTACAAACTAAATTACTTAATCGTCTTTAATGCCAATTACTACCGAGTGGTAAGCAAATCCCTTTTCTTATTCAATTACATTTTTGAATGGCAGGTTTTATGCAATTGCACAACATAGGAAATGCTATTATCAAATTTATATGCAAATTCTGCGTGGGTGGATTTATACTAGGGCAATAGTAAAAAAATTTACGACGTCTATGGTTTGGTCACCATCAGGCCACCCAACGCAGTACAATGCCTGGGGAGGTCAGAAAGGGTAAAAACAATTGTTTAGGTTAGTTATTTTCCCACACTCACTCTAAAAATTGCTAAAACTACGAAAACTATGCTCCAGGCGTGTTAGAAGGTTTTCGACAAAAGTTAACTCTTCAAAGTGAAGCAAAAAATTTCGAAAACTTTTGAACAACACCTGTAGATCTAAATTGCTTTAAGTTAATGCACAACAAGCAAGGTGAATAATTCACATGCTAAAACTCAAATCTAACTAGAATTCTGGGATTTTTGGGTAAACTATAGTGCAAAAAACAATCCAAAAATTTGACTTGGTACATACGATCGATCCAAAACGCTTTCTGTCTCCTTGAATCTGTAAAATAGCATAAAAAAATTACGTCTTGTCCGATTACAAAAATCTACAAGACTTATTTACTAATCGCACGAATATAAAAAAATTGTCAATCCCTAAATTTTCTATTTCTGTTCTAACGGCAGGAGCAAAGGAGACCGGAAAATTGATCGATTTGGCCGGGCTTTCCAGTTTGTAACCCTGGTGCCTTCTCATGGATGTAATTATCCATTATTCGCTTCAAGTTAGTTTACAAAATAGAAAATAAAAATTTGCTTTGGTTTCACGGAAACTTATAATTAAATTATAAGAAGTTACATTTTTGATGTTTCAAATTATTGATTGCTCGAAAATTTAAAAATATTTATTCTGATGTGCGCAAAGCATCGAACCATATTCTATGGATAGTTTAATCGCGCAAAGGTATCACTGGCGCGCTCTGTCGAGAATCTCGCGAATTTCAGAGGGAAAACTGAAAATTATTACAGAATCGCTTTCCTAGACGTTTAGCAGTTTCCTAACTTTTGTTTGGTTTTTATCAATGCCCAAAAGTGAACTAGGTGAAAATTTGTTTTTCCGAAATAATCTTATCTGGACATTTTGATATATTCAAACAATCAAGCTTTTCATTAAGTTAATTTGATGGACGATTAAATGGATTAAATGAAAGGACTTTTATACACGTGAATGCTAATTAGGTCGAGTTTTTGGATCTGGATACTTCATATCTTCCTACTAATGAATGCTTAATCAGGGAAGCTTTCCCAACTGAGAAAATAAAACATCTGCAAGATAAAAAAGTCAAATCATATTTTGCTGGAAGCACACACCATGACGTCGTCAGTCGACTAATTAGCCGTCTGACAATGTCGTAGTTATACTGCTGATGAAGCCCCAAAAGCGCTCTTCTGGAAGTTTGGAAATTTAATTAGATTCAAGGTATAACAATAACTGCAGATCCCGTTATCTCCTGGTTAATTCTTTTAGCTTTTTGATTGATTAAACGTTCCATCTCATATCTGGATAAGATTAAATAGTAATCAAGATAAGATACCACAACAAATTTATCACTTTTGCGCAATTTTGGCAATACGCTAACATCAAAGCATATTATTATGAGATGGTTTAATTAAAAAAAAAGTGTACATACCTTTCGCTGGCGATGGAAGAGTTTCTCGACATCGATTTTGGCGACATCTCAAAATCACTATCCGATCGATATAAAAAGCTTTCTCTTCTTTGAGGAAGGTTTTGGAGAACCAGCCCCGCCGAAGGCGAAGCTGTTCCATCCAATGGACTTCTTCCGGGACTTGCTCCATTTTCCACGTCAAAACTGTAACAAAAAAAATTTGATGAGTTAGATGAACTTACTAGTAGGTCAAATCATACACAATTCGTTGATTTTGGTATAAAATCGGGATGCGTCTGGGAATAAAATCCGAATTTCGTCTATAGGTCAGATATTTTGTGTTTCCTTTAGTCAAGTTTATAGGCATTTTTAGATGAAAACCCTAACAAACTATTTAGAAGTGCAAAAGGTACTAATGTTGGAGTACAGATAATCCTAATCGTGCAATTATCACCAGATACGTTATCTGCTCCTTCATAAGACACTTATTGCAATTTTTGCTAATGCGTAGACCATAGTAAACATAACTGTAACTGCTGTTTACCAACTACTTTATGTTAGAAGGTGCGCTTGGTTTTAATATAAATAAGATTACATCATTAAAATGTTGTGCGTTACGTTGTATCAACACAGATAAAAAAGTAAGTAAATAGTGAGATGGTTTGATCAAAACAATAAAGCCAATGTCGTTCCTCCCGAGAGTCGAACCGAATTTACACGTACGCTCGGAAGCGGGAAAATGAAAGATAATTAAAAACTGAAAGCTCATTTCATTGAAAAACAGAAGGGGTCCAACAATGTAAGCTTCTCGAACCATTGAAAATTTAGTGTTAAAAAATTCCATAATTTGGATTATCACTCAGGTACCAGTTTCCTTAAATTCTACAGTAGTTTTAAGCAGTTCGATCTACTTTTGAGTGAAAATTGGAATTTTTACGCGGAAACACTTTAATTCTTATGTATATAATTTGATCACGAACGTAGTTAAACTGAATCAATGTTTAGAGATGACTAGCTGAGTTAATGAGCCCCATATTCAACTTTGGAGTTTGGAGCTCCTAATCCAAGCTTTGTGAATTCTGATTTTTGTAAGCTCTGCTGTAAAAATCTACACCCTAAAAAGCTACCGACTTTTATGATGGATAAGAACTCAAATGTTAACAGGTTATGGGCCCAGGCCAGTCATGCGGTAAAAATTGAAAAAAGAGTTTGCGCATGATATATTTCAGCTGAGCTTAACTTGTATCATACAATCTGATCTTTCACTGGGGGGTATTCCATACTCCCCAGACCCCCCGGATTACAACACAGTACAATAATTTCAAGACTACTTTGAGAGTAAGTTTTTCATGATTCAATACCATATTCATTGATTGCTCAGTTTTGTTTAAATTTTAAGGCCTATTGCATCGCCGTAAGGAAATATCCTTAAATATTCAATCCTTACAATTCAGTTTAGCGCTGAAGAGCATTAAATACTCTTCCAGCGCACCTTTTCCTATTGATTATGAGGAGTATTTACCTCGATCTTAACATCATCAACAACTGCAATTATTTAGAGATTGCGGGCAGAATTTAACCCTCCGGTAATAACAATCGGTCTCACAGACCGACCATGTCGATTTTTAACTGTAAATTTAATATGATAACAACTGCGAAACGGCGGTTGCCAGTACCTTCAAATCAACTAGATTAGTAGGTACGTCTCGCGACATCCTGCAAGTGAAAATGTTCTTTTTTTCCTTATTTATAGGCAATATCGGTCTCACGGACCGACGTTAGCACTAACGTTAGAAAAATATTTTAATTGTGTGAAGGGAAGTCTGAGAAAATCCAAGAAAATCTAGACAGTCATAGACAGTCACACAAATAGCTGAATTTTAGCTGAGCTTAACTTGTACCGTACAATACTCACAAGTGTACTTTTTGATCTTGCACTGGGGGGTATTCCATACCCCCCAGACCCCCCGGATTACAAAACAATACAATAATTTTAAAACTACTTTGGGCGTAAGGTTTTCATGATTTAATATCATAGTCATTGCCCAGTTTTGTTCAGATTTTAAGGACTATTTCATCCCCCGTATGGAAATATCCTTACATTTTCTAATCTCTACAATTCAGATTAGTTGGTCTGGGTGTGGTATAAATCTAGGAGATCTGGAGAGCATTGAATACTCTTCAGCGGACCTTTTGCTGTTTATTCTGAAAAATATATACCCCCAAACCCCCAATCTCATCATGATTTGAATTATAATCTAACTGCAATGATTTGAAAACTACTTTGCGTGCAGAGATTAAATAATTTAATGTCATAATCAGCCGTTCGAGTCTAAACTCGAAAGAGTTTAGCCCAATCATTACTAGGGCTGGGCAATATTCATAAATCGATATTGAATATCGATAATTTCGATTAATCGAAGTTATCGATTAATCGATATTTGTATCAATATATCGATAACTATCGACATATCGATAACTATCGAAATATCGGTAATTAGCGTAAAATCGATATATCGATTAATCGAAATTTCAAAAATAAAATATCGTTCTTCGATTAATCGATAACTATCGATATTTATCGTCGATCATTACATTTATGTAAATCTTAGAGATAACATTTTCGAAAGGAAATCTTTGGATTTACAGGCAATCCAGGAGGAAATCCAGGAAATCTTTCAAAACCCTTGCAAAATCAAATCTAGTGTACATAAATTTTCTTTGTGACGCGTCCTTTGGCTTCAGTTCAGCTGACCTTAGTTTAAGGTGCTACTAGACATAAAACGTAAGTGCAAATCTGGGAGGTCTGGAGGTAAACATGAGCTTATTTTGACTGGTTTTTGTGGAAGTGTATTTTTGTAGTTTGACATTGCCTACCGAGAAACAATATTTTTTCTATATGAGCCTCACAGTCGCAATATTATAATTGATATCAAAAAATTCTTCACTCAGAAAGACAATGGCAAATCACCGAGGTAGTTATGTCTTTCTGTCTGTCATTATTTTCCATGTGTGCATTTTAAGTTCAAACTTAGTCAAATTTAAAAGGTTAAGGGAGAGTTCCGAGTCTGTGCGGCCTTCAGGCCGCACAATCCAAAAAGCTCAGTTTTGTTATTTTATCATCTATTTCTTTTTACCAAAGTAATTTTTTAATGATTTCCTAAAATTTATTCTAGTGCTCTTTTCTCTTTCTTTCGACCGTAGTCATGCTTTGGAAGCACTTAAAACAAGATTGCAGGTTTAAGCAGCTGTAGAGTTTCAATTCTGTAACGTTTCTCAGAGAAAGAGACTGTAGAAAATTCGACTCAACTCCCCCCCCCCTAAACGCCTCACGTAATTAATGGGCGACCCTTTAGAGATCCCTTAAATGAAAACCGTATAAAATCCGGGGGGTCTGGGGGGCATGGAATGCCATCCAGTGCACTTTCACTTAGCTGAAAACCAGTTAACATTGGGGGTGAAAATTTGAAAAGTTACAGACAGAGAAAACACTGGTCTGCTATACAAATTTACAACGAAAGCCTGAGGCAGCGCAAAGTAAATTAGTTTTTCGGAATTCCCGACAAGTTTTTTCTACAATGAAACGTGAAACCTGAGCGAAACCGGCTATTTCCACTAGCTATGTATTATAATTATTAGGTATCTGTTACATAAGGGACTTCATTAATTAATTTAAAAATTTTCCAAAAATTTTAATTATTCCTCAATTTCCCACTTCCATAACAAAAGTTTCTTTAATTTGAACATTTTTATTACTTTTTATATCATTTGGGTTTGTCTATCTAATCTTTAAAATATGAAATTTCTATGAAGCATTTTGCTGTAAATTTTTAGGTCAAGATAACTATTTTAAGCTTACAATGTCATTCGTTAAATTTTAATCGGAAGAAAAATCATAGAAAAACTTCAGAATTGAAAGAAAGCAGATATTTTTCTATAATGTTTTAATTAAAAAAAAGAAAATGTAAGTCAAAATCTATATTTTTATTCTTCAAGCTTGTCAGTTCCACTTTATAAATACTCGAGAGTAAAATTTTTAGAAAACATCTCTATGCCAGAACAAAATTTTAGTTAGGAATTTAAAAAGGAACATTGGAACCCCAATTTATACCGGTACGAAAGCTAGTAGTAGAGGTAAGCCCTTAATCGTTTTTTGTTTTACCAACCTAAAAAAAGGTACAAAAAATAAATTAATAACTTGGATAGGTTAGAGGTTTGATTAGAAGTTAGCTTGAAGGTTAGATGTTACAATAAGTCAAATGTGGTATTCACCCCAATTAAAAGGTGAAAAACATAGTAGTATATAGGTTTTCGGGGACACCAATTTAATCTGCTATTTCTAATTCAACTAATGAAATTGTGATTTAAAAATCGGGTTCACCTTACATTACCGTAATTGCCACTATTAAAAATGTATAACAAACGATGCAATTAAAAATGTATCATACTGTATAGCAATAAATTTTCACATAAAAGCCAGCATTACTGTGTAATTTTAGAACTTTCAAATGCTTCTATCAGCTTTAATTACATTAAAATTTCCCTTCTACTGATATTAAACGTAAACTTTAATCGAACCGCATAAATCAATACGTCTCCATAACTGGTAAAATATAAAAATGGAGCTTCACTTTAGCATCCGATTACAAGTGTAATACTTTTTACGAAATGCAAAAATAATAATAATAATAAATTTAGTCGGGGAATTACCGCGAATAAAATTTTCATTAATTAACTAAATAAGTCGCAATAGAAATGGCGAAACGGTGTTGCAATAGGAAAACACTCGGGAATCAGGAGCGGCAGCCCCGAGTTCAAGCCCCGTTTACCAGTCTTTTTTTTTGAAATTTCTTTGTTCAATCCGACAAAGAGACAAATTTATTAATTTATTATCGGCCTAATTGTTGTGATTAATGGAATCAATCATAAAGAAACGCTCTCACATCAATGCTTTTATTTTTTGACACATTTAATCTAAATTAATGAATTTCCGCAATTGACAGATGGCGATAATTTTCCAATGGGTAATCCGATGTAGGTATGGTTCTTACGCATCTTTGAAACTGTAGTCCCGCTGAAAACCTACGTATTTTTTTTTTATTGCATTTTGATTGTTGAGGATTTATAAATAATGAAAATCCTGTGCAGGTTCCGTTCCGCACAAAAGTTACGTCGAGAATGACACTCCAAGCATTTCCCCGCAATAAAGCTTTAATAAATCAAAGTTGAAATATAAATAAATAAACGAGCGATGTATTTCAAACATTTTCCAGGTATTCATATTTCCTTTTTAATTTTTTCGTTTTCCAAATAATTACGTTCCACACAAAAATGCTATTTAGGTAAAATTCTAAATAAATTTCTTTAATGGTTACTGTGGCCGCATTGTCATTCATAAATAGTAATCGCTACGGGTTTCATTAAATTTTATCGGGTTAGGCTTACCGCAGAGAAAATTAATTATTACAAAATAATTAAGAGCTACAGTTTCGGATTTTCATGAAAATTTTAATCCCACCGTAGCGGCGCGCCGACGTGATCGCTTCAAAGTGAAAAGTTTTTTCCTCGAAGGTGGCTTTATAAATCCGCAATGAAAAGCTTGGAAAATACGCACATTCTTAAAATCCAAAAATAAACATCATATTTGCGAGCAGAAAGAAATATTGCGGAGAAGCCGAAAACACAAGAAAATTAATCATTCAAAGCAGCGAAGAAAATATTATTAAGAGGAAAAACAATCAAGTTTTCTCGAGTGTTTCTAAAATGGAAATCTTTTATTTTATTAAACAATCACATGATTCGACTTAACCGCACGGCTTTTTCATTTTCTATTTGCAATTAACAGTCATCCGACCTACTCATTAAGTCTGCGACTTGATCGCTCGTGCACCGAACAAGACGATTAATTAGAGCAGAATTTGTTCAGCAGTACCACAAATTTGTCAAAATAGGTGAAAATCAAAACATTTGAAATATTTGTGTCTTGAATAGTCAAAACAGGGGAAACATGATTCTTGCAGTCTTGGCGTCTGGGACCGATTACTTTGCCTTGCCATGTGTTTATAGTCCTCGAGGGCCTCTTCTTTATGTGTGGCATTTCCATACTCCCTCGTTTACTAGAATGCCGATTACGGGTTTAGTGCCACTGCTTTTGTTTGCATAACAACTCCCTTGAGAGTGCGTTCATGTTCTTATAACGCTGGTAACAAAATCTTCAATAACTTTTCAACCCTTTCTTAAAATTTATGATCCGGCTCAGTTACTGTTGCGAGAACCTAATCAGTGGAAAACTGCGAGTTTCAAATATATTCCAAAAGTATCACTTTTCCCAGCAGCCTGAGCTGATGGCTCTTGAAGGTGTAAAAAATGCTGGGGGGTATTCCATACCCCCAGACCCCCCGGTCTAAAAAATTAGGAAAATTAAAATGTCATAGACTCATTACAGAAATGGAAATTAAGATACTAGGTGTTAATCTGGGGAGAGAATCACGTCTCCAGGCTTCGGAGGGGTTGATAGGTTGATGATATGCCATAGTTGCAATTAGAGAACTCTTTTAAATCAGGGGCCCGAAGCCTTTTATTCGTTCAGTCGTTTTTGTTCACTGCTACACATGATCTCCTTCACAAAGAAGGTTTTTTAGCCATATCCTACCATATTTGAGGTTTGCGTAGGGTCACCCATCCAAGTGTAAACCACAAAAAAATAATGCAAATGTTTGCTTTCCAGGATCTTATGAGAATAGGTATTTGCATTGAGCTAAGTAAGTCGCTGCTCTGTAATCATCAGTTTCAATAATAATAAACTTTAATGGCTTTACGTAGAAACGTAAACGTTTATCGTCGTCGTCGTCAATCCTAAATTAATTAGAAAAACCCAAGTCAGGCCATAACCAGTCTCAGGTAAATACGCAAAATTCAAATTCAACAAATAATAACAATCTAATACATAAATGTAGATTTGCAAATCGGAAAAGTCATTCCTCTCTTCTCTCAGAATCCTTCGTCCTACGTAAGGTATTGTATCTATTTCTTTTAGTCGTTTTTGTTTAGAACAGTTATCTTGGTAAACATCTCGGCGGTTTGTCATTGCATACCAAGGGAAGAAGGTTAAAATACAGTTTTTACTCCGCCCGGGATAGAACCGAGGATCTCAGCCTTAACCGTCTTCATAGCCTAACATCATGAAGTAAAAAATTGCAAAAGCGTAAGCCACATCCGCTGAAAACAAAATGAAAGCAAATTTGAGGAAATCCAAGGAAATCTTAGGAAATCCAATGAAATTTTAGGAAATCAGGAAATCTTAGGAATACTAGACAACCTTGTTTTATTTGATTTTTTTTAACATTTTCAAAAGATCTTGAAAAATCCTAAGAAATTTTAGGAAATCCCGGAAATTTTAGAAAATCGGAGGAAATTTGGGAAATCCGAGGAAATCTGAGAAAATAGGAAATCTGCGGTAATTAGAAAATTCTAGAAAATCGTAAGAAATTTTAGAAAATCTTGGGAAATTTTGGGAAATCTAGAAAATCTTAGCAAATTTTAGGAAATCCAATGAAGTTTTAGAAAATTAGAAAATCTTAGGTATACTAGACAACCTTTGTTTTATTTAATTATTTTTAACATTTTCAAAAGAAGATCTTGAAATACCTATCCTAGGAAGTCCCGGAAATTGTAGAAAATCTGAAGAAATTCAAGGAAATATTAGAAAATCCTAAAAAATTCGAGAAAATAGAAAATCTGCGGTAGTTAGAAAATCCTAGAAAATCCAAACAAATATTAGAAAATCTTGGGAAATTTTGGGAAATCTAGAAAATTTTAAAAAATTTTAGGAAATCCAATAAAATTTTAGGAAATTGGGAAATCTTAGGAATTCCAGACAACCTTTGCTTTATTGATTGTTTTAATATTTTCGAAAGATGATCTTGAGAATATCCTAGTAAATTCCGGAAATTGTAGAAAATCTCAGGAATTTTAAGGAAATATTAGGACATCCGAAGAAATTCGAGAAAATAGGAAATCTGCAGTAGTTAGAAAATTCTAGATAATCCTAAGAAATTTTGGAAAATCATGGGAAATTGTAGGAAATTTTAGGAAATCTAATGAAATTTTAGGAAATCTTAGGAATAGCAGATAACCTTTGTTTTATTTAATTATTTTTAACATTTTCAAAAGAAGTCTTGGAAAATCCTATGAAATTCTAGGAAATCCCGGAAATTGTAGAAAATCTGTGAAAATTTTAAGGAATTCGGGAAAATTTTAGGAAATCTGTGGAAATTTAGAGAAATCCAAAGGAACCTCATAAAAGGAAATCTGGTGTACAAACATTTGGTTTGCGGTTCCCCTTCAGTGGGTCACGATCATGCAGATCAAGATATGCACTCTAGCAGATGAGTAGATACCAGTAGCGGCTGTGGATTTTTCATTTGAGGAGGCTAATCATAAAGTATAGTGTAAAAGTGTAAATTGGATGGCCTCGAAATTTTCTTTCAAAAAAGATGAAAAAGAAAAAAAAAGTTGTATTCTTAAGACTTCTTAATTTCCCAAAACTTCCTAAGATTTTTTCATTTCCAAAGATTTCCTCGAATTTTCTACATTTACTCGGATTTCCTTGGATTTTGAATGTTCAATTTCGTTGGATTGCCTTGGGATTTTTTTCGTAGGAAATCGTTTCTCGATTTCAAGTGAAGGGAAAACTTGAGAAAATTTCACAGGAAAAAATGAACATTCGGTAGGTATACAAAAATTTATGTTGTCATTCAAGCGAAAGGATCTTCTACTTAATGATGTTGATCGCAGATACTGAACAAAAATGGTCGGTTTTGGAAACCGGGGGGTCTGGGGGGTATGGAATACCCCCCAGTGCTCCTTAATCTCTTGAGACATACTCATCTGAGGTTTAATCTGTGTAATCTACCTTTGATAGTTCTCACAATCGAAAATTTACGTTTCATCTTTTTTGAACATTTTATTCGTTAAATTAATAGTTCAGAATTTCAGGAGAGGCAAACTCTCAAAGAATCCCAAGAAAAAACCTGGATAAAACCAGGAGTACTGCATCACGAATGGTACGTTATTCGGGAGCAGTGGCGGCTGTTTTTTGTGTATAAAATAATTGCTGAGGTATACTGGAGGGTATTCCATACCCCCCAGACCCCCTGGTTTAAACAACGAAATATTTTTAACAGTGTCAATACATTAGCACCCAGAAATCTAAAAATATGTTTTTCACAAATCACAGGTAGCACAGGTACATAAGCTTTTCACAGGCTTTCAAAGTAAAAACTCTTAAAATTTCCGGAAGTTAGTTCGAAGGTCGGAAATTCAAGTTTTTTTTCAACTTCACGTTTTCCGTTCACGCCACTAGAGCCATACTTGGGATAATAATCAGAAAAATTGTGATTTTAATCTTAACATGTTGAAAACCTTTTCGGTTTTCAAACCGGGGGTCTGGGGGGTATGGAATACCCTCCAGTACACCTTAGTAATTATTTTATACACAATTACAACTATTTTTTAAAACCAACATATAATTTAATTATAAATTAAAATTATTAGCTCTTGAAAATAATATAAATTAGAATTATCAATATATTATCAATATTATCAATTTATATTAAACTTGAAAAAGAAAAAGACATTTTTCGAAAGCTCGTTTAAAAAATGTGTTATATTTGTGTCCTGTAGCTCAATATTGATAATTCTAATTTATATAATTTAATTATTATATGTTGGATAAAATCATTGCTGAGGTCTACTGGAGGGTATTCCATACCCCCCAGACCCCCCGGTTTGGAAAAATAACAATTTTTGTTTATGATCTGTGATCTGTGAATGACAACATAAATTTCTGTACACAGAATTGTCTTTTGAATTGTGCATAGGCTAGCAGTTAGAGTGTCGGATTGCAGTCGTGACTTTAATTCCCGACCAAGTATAATTTCTAATATCGTCCATGCTGAAATTAAAATACTGTTTTGTTGATTTTTTTATTAAATTGCATTTTTCTTTTCTCAATTTAAAAAAAAATTCGAAATAATAATTAATTATTCTAATGCAGTTAATATACTCGTAATGGACAACACGCGCCTAATTATTAAAAAAATTCACGCAATTAGAAAACCAATTTGTAAAATTACACTTTTAGTATTAATAAATAATTACGCGTACTAATTATAAGTCTGCCGGTTCGTATATTTTTTTTAATTTGCAGAAAATGCCGCAATTATTTTATGTTTTAAGTGCACTTGACGAGCAAAACGCTGAAGTTTTAGGTGAGCGCAAAGTAGTCAATAAAGTTTCCAATTACAGCTAATTTTTGTTACTTATCATTAAGTAAATAATTAACTTATTAACTGTATACGTAAGTGTCATCAAAATAATATCTTGTATTTACCACGTTGACGTAGCTCAAACTTACAAGCTTAATTTAAAAATTTTTTTTTTAAATTAGTCAAGCACTTTAATTAGGTTAGTTTTGATTTTTAGATAAAATAAAAAATTCTATGGAAAATAAGTAAGTGCGCTTGAGTACGGAAATCACTTCAGAGAGTAAAAAGCTCTCCATAGATGAATTGATAGAGCAGAACCTGTCGTGAGAACTTTTTTGTTTATTTTAACTAATCTTTATTATTAATAAATAAAATAACAGTTTTCTTACTACTGCATCGTATTTCTTCTCTTTTTCTCAGCAAATTTGAACAAATTTTCTTCAAGTCTGAACATTGCGGAGGCGGGTTCTTCAAAACAAAAGCACAAATCGGCGGACAATTTACAATAAAATGCAAATAAAACTAATGTTTGTTCTAAGCGGTTGCAATAGTATTTAAAAAAATAGAGGGGGTAAGTCAAATAATTGGAAAAAGGCGGTCTCAATCTAAGTAAGTGAAAAATTCGACTTATAAATGAAATTTATGGACTTCACCATTGAGCATATATCTTGATAACGATCCGCACCCTTAAATAAAGTTCGGTAATACCGCTTTTAACCGGTTAGTTTAGATTGTTTAGAGTAAATATGACAAAAAATTCGATCTGTCTGAAATTTATACTGAATGGAATCAAAAGGTTGCATGACAAAAGTTTCAGCACAAAAACTTAAACATACACTAAATTAATGATTTACTTGAATATATTGGATCGAATTGCTGATTCTATTGTTAGAAATTTCACTTTAGCAGATATTTCTTAGATTAAACTACAAAGACGCCTATGCTATTGACACTGTAGATGACGTCTGCTCTTGAATGTATTATAATTAACCGTACATTTTGATGTAAATTGTTACGTACGCTTAACTAAAACCACTACATGATGGTATACCTTAATTATAAAATCCTAAAATTACAGAGATCAATTTAGTATGCAAACTTCGCTTCAAGTCTTCGAATTGTAAGCTAAAAATTGCAATTCAATGCCGGATTATCGAGATTACTGCAGACTAGCTGATATAAAAAGTAAAATTATTAATTACATTTTTTCATTCATCTCGAATCAATTCCACTTGCTTGGTAGAAAAATATTTTTCATTTAAAAAACAGATATGCTCCATTTGCGCTTACGTAATAAGAGGTGAAAAATTGCACGAAGAAAATGTGAAAATTACGACTGGAAAATATAATTTTTGTCGGTATTGGGGAAAAGTTGTAAGTAAAAAGTTTTCAAAAACAACGCACAATATAAATTTAATAAGTAGAAGAATCCTTTTTAAAATTTATCGGGGTTGCAAAATTATTTAAATATTTTTTAGGAAGCCATTACGTCAAAAATTCCGATTTATATTAAAATTTACAAAAGACAATATTTTTCTTCTTCAAGTTTTAAGTGATGCTTATGAAAATGTGAAAACGCTTTGATCGATGTTTATTTTAGATTTATTTTGTTTTAAGAAACTTTTTGAAGTGTTGAAAGTTTGATGGCGATGATAAACCACCCCTCGCGCTACGAAATTTATGCTCTTATTATAATATTATTTTTTGCTAACGAAATTTTTTCGTTAACTCGCTCATGCGCGTCATTCGGAATATACCTAAATTATCATAAAAATTCTAAATACTCCGGGTTTATCTGTACAAAAACTCTAACGGATTGTTTTTATAAAGGGAAGAAAAATACATTTAGCTTAAAAATTCAGGCATCGTTGCATTTAAGCATTGCACTCAAACAAGTGGTTCAATTACGAATAATTCAATCAAATATCGAAAAATATTGAAAATTTAAACTAATAACTGCATAATAATTAACATTGTAAAATGCTTGCATGTTTTCGAATTAGTAGCATCAGATCAAGTTTTCTATTTCGAGTGGGTAATTTCCTTTAGTGCAAATGGCCTTTAAGGCACGAAAATGAAAAGCATGCTGTCGAGCAAGAGATACATCAAAGAGGAATTTTCCAATTGAAAAAACTATCAAGCTCAAACGACTAGAACGTTTTTCTACCTGAAAAATATCACCAACAAACCTTAGTGATTAAGTTAATTCAATACATTTGGTCTCCGGCGATTTAAAAAAATAAGCTTTTCTTTTTTAATGAAAATTAAAATGATTACTCGGAGGAAATTTCATTGCGAAATTAATATTGTACAATTTACAAACAAACTGTAATTAGAAATCCCATACGTTTACACTATCTAAATTAAATTTACTCGCGAATATAATAATGAACTAGGCCTGATTCAAGCAAATGCAACTAATTACTTCTTTGTGCTTGCACATGATCTATGTATAATCGAATCAACATTCATCCAATCATAAGCAGGGTTGTTTAGCAAAACAAGCATAGGGGGAAGATAAATAGTAATAGCATACTAAATTGTATGGAAATCAATATTAGGTATCGCAAGAATTTTTAATTTAACAACAGAAGTATATGAAATCTATACAAAACTCTTTGGCGCAAATTTCTAGGTCAACGCAACTATTTTCAGCTTAAAGTGTCGTTTCAATCTCGAGATATTAACATTTGAAGTTATACACCTGGTACGACAGCTAGTGTTTATAATATAACATTTTGATTTACAAAAAAGCAGGGTATGTTGCATGCACTTCACTTGAGCTCAAGTGGTCGTATCGGCAAGTCATCTATTAAAATCTCAAAGCGGTTGAAATTGGGTCTATTTTGCATACTGTGATTATGTAGAAACCTTTCAATGTTGAATTAATTGCGCAATTCGAATAATTTTACTAATAAAATTGCGATAAATATCATTCCCCCAAAATACGTGTAAAGTGTAAAAAAGACAAAACTGAATTGAATTAATTTTAAAATTAGTAACTTCAGAAATTTTTAGGTTGGTAACTCGAAATAAACCAATCGAAGATTCCTTACGGAATCTCAACCCACTTGCGTAGGTATGTCCGTAATCAATAAATGTTGTGCCCCGATTTTCAAGTTATAACTTGACCCTTCCATTTGTAACTGGAATGTGAAAACCAATCTACCACGATGACTTAATGTATCAAAAACACCCGAGGGAATTTCAATGCCCACAAGTTTACACTTTAATACATGCAGATCCATATCCATTTTTTACCCTTAAATTTGCTTCAAATTTGTCTTTGTTTGTGCAAAATCATACTGTAAAAGATCTAATGGCCTGGTCCCACGGTCTGTAATAAATGATGAAAATATCGACCGTGAGATCAGGCCATTAGATTTTTTTTTATTATGAATTTGGTAATATGATTGGTTACTGTAGGTTTTCGTTAATCAACGTTGACTATTTTGAGATTGTCAAAATTTATTTGATCCAGAAGTACCAAACCAAGGGGTAAATATATCGAAAATTTTGGAATTCCTTGGAAATCATAGAAATTCTTTAGATTGAAACTAGTTTGAAAATCAACGGCGGATATTTTTGAAATTGAATTTTTTTGTAGATTTTGTAGATTTTTTGTCACGACAGGGTTCCACTTGCCTGGAAAATCTAGAAAAGCCAGGGAACTTACGATTTCCCGAATTTTGTCAAGGAAAAATCAAAGAATTTCTCATTTTTACTGCCAAGTCCGGGACAGGGTTGCCAACTTATGGGTTTTCCTCATAAATTTAGGGGATAAAAAAGTTGGGTGGGATTTTTTTAGGGGGGTTATATTTAGGGATTTTTTGATTTTGAATATTTATTTATTTTTCTTTATTAAAAAGAATAAATGTATAAAAATATAAAAAAATTATTAAAAAGTATTAGCGTTATTTATTATTTAAGTATAATTGCTTTAATATTTATTTAATAATATTGATTTATTTATTTAATAATATTTGTTTATTTATTTTTTTAATCACAATATTTTTTTAGGGGGTTTTCCAAATAATTGTGGGGGTTTTAGGGGTTTTTCATTTGAGCTTTAGGGATATAAATTTTTAAGAGTTGACAACCCTGGTCCGGGAAATTAATATTTAACTTAAAACAAAAATTTTAATTTCAAAATAAATTTGTTTTTAAATTTTAATATTAAATTTTCTTAAATTAAGAATTAAATTTTTTTTAGTTAAAAATTAAAAAAAATTAAGATTTTTGTAATCTTCCGATTTATCGAAATGTCAGGGAAAATTTTTATTCTTTATGAGGGAAAACCTGGAAACGTCAGGGAATTTGATTTGGAAAATTCAGTGGAAACCTTGCATGAGGAGGGGGATAGATACACTCGGATGTCCTTCCTCCTTCCTGTCGCCCTTGCCAGACAAACTTAGAAAATGGGAAATTCAAGTAAATTTAGAATATTCAGAATATAGTTTAGGAAAGCCAAGGAAATTTCAAAAAATTTAAAAAACTCATCTAGAGTTTTCCTAAAATTTCCTAAGATTTTCCTTCTACTAGGAAACTAGGATGAAATCATTAGAAAACTCCGGTTTACCTATTAGTGAAGAGAAATCTGCAGATATTCGGCGAAATTCCTGAAATTTCAGAATCCTAGAAAATTTCAAGAAATCTATGGAAATTTTAAGAAAATCATGACGAAAAGAAAAATTTAAGGAAACGTAGAAAATTCTAGGACATTTTAAGAAATCTAGAAAAAAGAAAAATACAAGAAAATCCAAAAAAATATCAAAAAATTCTGGGAAATCTTTCAAAATCCAAAATATTTCAAAAAATTTCGGAATATTAAGAAATTCTAAAAAATGAAGATTCCGAAAATATGTAGAAAATTCTAAGAAATCTCGGAAAATCTTCATAAAGCCAAGGAAATCTCAAAAAATTTAAAAAATAAAGGAAGCCCATCTATAGTATTTTTAAGATTTCCTTCTATTTCCCATTGAGAATTCCTGGGATTTCCTCAAATTTCCTGTGCAGTTCATTGGGGTAAGTGAGTCTGGCTGGGAGAGGGTAAATACATAATTTTTTGATAAGAATTTAAATTTTTTTGAAATTTTTAGAAAATTTAGCAATTTTATTTGTTTTGATGGGTTATTAGGGGGGGGGGGGCAAGTAACCGCGTTACCTCCCCATTGTTGGAAATCATTGGAATTCCGAGTCCTGTGTAGGGCTGGGCGATATTCAAAAATCGATATCGAATATCGATAATTTAAAAACTATCGATAATTTCTATTAATCGATAACTTCGATTAATCGACAACTTCGATTCATCGATATTTGTCTATAATTGTCGCAGTATTGCGATATGCGAAATATACCGGTTTCGATCGATATCGGAAGTATCGATATATCAATAATTATCTAAGATATCAATACTCTAATAATTATCGAAATATCAAAATTATAAACCCCAACTTTTTTCCTCGAATAAAGAAACCGGTCCAACCCAAAATTGACCAATGGGAAGTCTAGAAACATAAGACAAACCTAAATTTGAAATATCGAAACTATCCAAATATCGATAAGTAGTATCAAAATATCAATAACTCTCAAAATATCGATAACTATCGACATATCGATAACTATCGAAATATCGGTAACTATCGGAATATCAAAAACTATCGAAATATCGATAAATATCGAAAAATCGATATATCGATTAATCGAAATTTCAAAAATAAAATATCGTTCTTCGATTAATCGATAACTATCGATAGTTATCGATTAATCGATAAAAGGTCTCATCCCTAGTCTTGTGTAGGTTTCAATTTATGTTGTGTTAGTGGGTAAGCCTGTTTTTCAATTATAAAATGTTACAACATATTTCCTATGGAAATCAGGTTATTATTTTCAATATTGATCTCCATCTATATAGTTAGTTAATCCATTCACGACCGGCACCGACTAGGTCCCCATGCAGTAATTAAAAGCTTGGAATAAATTGAAGATTGTTTCGAAATAAAATTGGTTGAAAGTTTATTGTGCGAAGGAATCATGGAAAGCTTCTGGTATTCAGGTGAGCGTGCGAATATGACATTTAACATTCTCTGGTTTTAGACTGACATTTTTTTAAATTAAAATTTTTTTACTATAGCAGTTATGAAAATCATAAAAGAAAATTACAAGTCCAGGTGCTTTTCTTTCTCTTTAGCAAAATTCTGTGCTAACTTTGTTTAAATTCCCTGGCCAACGACTTTTAGGTAAATTTATTTCCATAATAATAAGTTGGAAAATTTTCCGAGCATATAGATTTGGTTATTTCTAAATCCGAGCGCAATACAGCCGCAAGGCAAATGTATTTACAAATTTTAAACGTTGAATTTGGTAAACAAAATGTAAGTTTTACGGTATCCGCCCGAGGCAAACAATGAGAAGAATAAGCGAACATTTTAGGTGCCCACTTTTTGTTTAATTTGTTTCGTAATGGTTCCATTGTTAAAGTACAAAATTAAATTTCCAGCAAAAACAGTTTTAAATTAAATTACATGAGGAAACATTTCCACCAACCTTCCAGTTGTTCTCCTCCTATCGCCAGTGACAGGAAACCGACGCGTATGTCGACGAATTTGCGAGTTTCTAGCCGAGGACTTTCTGCGACGATTAGCAATTTCGGAAAGTTTTCTGGAACCATCGGAAGAAATTATGCTTCCAACGGAAGTGTATGACGCGCGGGAATCGCCAGAATCAATTTCGTGTTCTGGTATCGCTTCAGAATCTCTTCGGGAGGTATCAGACGACCACAAGCTTGTTACGCTTGCTCTGGAATCGATTGATCTTTGACCGATGATTTCGTATCGTCTCGAAGAGGTGGAATAGGAGGACAGGCTGGTGACGGAAGGTCGTCCTTCGCTTCCGATGTCGATGGAAGAGTCGCGGGATATACCGGTGGAGTATTTCGAGGACATGAAAGATGGGCGACTTGTTGTTCTGGTCATGGACGATACTTCTTCGCTGGGGGGCTCGGGCTCCGGCGACGGCGATTGAGACAGAAGGGGAACTTCGGGTGACTGCATTGGAGGAAGTTCTGGAGTTGGTGAGTTTGGAGCAGAAGTGGAAGTAGCAAGAAAGGCGGAGTTTTTCAGACCGCGTACAAAAGACCATAGAAAAAATAATAAAGTCAGCATTATATTTGATTATCTGGATGATATTTCCATGTTTTTGATTTGTTTACGATGAATTTTGATTTGAATGCAACAATGCTCTAACTATATCGATCCGGTTTGTGTATAAAGGGACTCTGCACGCCTGGAGATTGTCATCCGTCCACGACGCACGAGCCCCATGAAGAAGGCACGCACTCACGCACAATCCATGCCAGCAATAGTTTGTTACATAAATGAGCCTAAATCACAGCTCATGCGTAGATATATTATGATCCTTTCACTTACACAATAAAATAATGCTCAGTCTTTCCTTATCTGTTTATTGTTAACGCGCCATCTTTATTGAATGCATTGTTTTTAAACTACCGGCAATAATTTACCATTTCAATTTGTGATAATTCCATTTGATAGAGTCGATAATTTCGGGTTAGTTCACCTTTAGCACTTGATGCGTCATATTCAATTGAATAAATGGGATAATTTGAAAAACAAAGAGGTATCAATCCACGCTCACCTTAAAAATACAACTTTACACAGAATGCAGTGGAATGAGGTTCGCACTTTTATGGGTAGACGATAAAAAATCTCGAAATGTCGAACACTAACATTTAAAATTAATTAAATAGAAAAATATGTAAATTGTTAATTTATTAATTATTGTAAAGTTAATTTTAATGTTTGCACAACTCGCACCTTTCACTGAAAGTATCAGTCTAAATACACACCAGAAAAAATTGGTAGCAGGAAGACCGCTCGTCCTGCAGCGTGTCATATCGTAGCCGCCATGACTGCCGCCCGCTGCGCAAGTCTGGAGCTTTTCGGTTCTTACCTACCCTCGTTTATATTATCGTAGAACCTGGTACCCAACGAAGGGTAACTACCCCAAAAAGGAAGACCTAGCAATAATGTATACGTTTGCTACTTCCGTTTCCTCCGCCGTCTATCAAGGCGTTGAACTAAAAATTTGTTCGACGAATAACTAACTTACAACTTCGAAAATCAACTCAAAATTAAATTCATTATCTTCGTTCCATTTCAGCACTTCGGCAATCCCGACAGTTTTATTTAATTTCGATATAAAATCGACGAAGCTCTTAACAACCAAACCCAATTTTTCAAAACGTAAGGTTCCGCTTTAAAAATAGAAGAGTTTGACCTACGCCAACAGCGCACACGTTGACACGGACGGGTGTCCAAAGTGACACCTCGAGTTGAAGAATTGAAACTTCTAGTAAAAAGCACGCAGTTCGCATAAAAATTTGTACTTGAAATGCAGGCAGCGGTTTCACCAACTTTTTGACCGAGAAAAAATAACATTTCGATCGATCAAAAATCACAAATGAATATTCAAGCGAGAAAAGTAATTTGCACGTTTACACGATGTGACGTCAAAAGTTTCGTGAAAATTCTAGTAGTTAGAAAATTTCATGCAAATTTTTTACATACAAACAACTTTAATTGGAGCGAACAAAAGAATACATTTATGGGTTGACAGTTAATTTTGCTTTGATGGAACCACCCCCCAAACAATCTAATTTCCTAAAATACAAAAACATTTTGGAAAATTGGAAGTGAGCAGCAAGTCGTCCATTGACTAATTTACGATTAATCAATCGGCATTTGATGGCCGATCATGAAAATATAAAATCCGTTTTGTGCTAAATGTTTAGTTAGGATTCATTTTTTGTTAGCTCAAATGTAATCTGTGCTACATTTTGTTCCATAATAAATAATATTTGAATTAAAGGTTTGTTCAATTCAATATTGACCAAAGGCTCAATAAAAAGCTTTTTACGTTAATTAAAAAGAGCTTTCAAACATTTATCAAGCTAATCAGCTCGGATACTATCGAAGCTTGAAATTTTAGTACAGAAATATCAAGATTAATTAGCTAATCGCCAAGAGAATGAAAACAATACATTAGCTCCTGAAAGAATTTAAATAAAACTGAAACAGGTGTAAGTTACATTCCTGAAATTTTCAAGTTTCCAAAAAATGGAATATGCGAAAAAATAAGAAATCTCTGTTGGATTCGCATTAGAATCAATCAACTTCTTTAAATCATCAATCAAATAACTTATTTTCCAGTTTTCCCGATTGATCAGCTGTTAACAATTTTTGTTAAAAATCAACAAGTTTTAACGTTTTTACTCAGTGCATTGAAGTAAAAATATCTTCCATTTAAATGCAGGCTAAAAATAAGCAACCAGTGTCGATTTACTTTATAGGTTTTCAAACAATTGAACTTGCAAATAAAAGATACCAAAGAACAAAGGTTTTAAATTACCAAGAACAATGTAACAAGAAGCCATTAAATGTAAGACGATAGGATGATATGAAGGAATCATCATATTTACAAAATTCCGTATTTTCCTCATTGCCCAAGAAACAGATACTTCAATTTTAACAAAAATATATACCAAAGGGGTGATTTTCTGATGAAATTAGGGTAGCTTAACAGTAAATTTTATGAATCTGAAATTTCCGGTAAAAATGTGTTTTTATGTTCAGGTATTTTTCATATTTGAAAATGACGGATGTAGACCGTTTACAGTAACATTTGAAACAGTTTTGAACAGCTTTAGTACAAACGAAAACATATATTTATGCGGAGATTTCAGTCAAAACTTGATTACTGCGGATTAATCTGTGCTTAATGATGAGGTTGTAACAGCAGTAAATATCACTGTTAAGTAATATTAACAGTAAGTGGCAGTCTTAAGCCATATGGACAGTACCGGGTACTGAGAGATAGTATTAGGCAGTCAACGGCATCATTAAATATCATCAGCAGTAAGTGGCAGTACCAAGTACCATTCGGCAGAATCAGCAGTAAGAGGTACTCTTGGTAGTAATTAGAGTACGAGTATTATGCAGCTAATAGAAGTACCTACTACATAGAATTTTTGGTATTTTTAATAATTTTGTATTTATTAAAGGAATATAGCCCTACTACTAAAGATTGCCGCTTACTGTCAGGGAATTGACTCAACCAATTTCACTCTTTCCTGTATACTCATACCATTGGAAAGCGGACAACTTTTAAAGCTTATTCAAAAAACAATTTTCTTGGATTAGTTTTCGAGAAAACGGCATTTGAAAATCAAAATTTTCAATATGTTTAACGGGTTTTCTGTTGATGGTACGTGTACTCTAAACTTGTCTTAGTCACAGGCGTGGAGTACCTCGCCGAGTGCGGGATTTCAAGTCGAGGTCGAGCCTCCCAGTCGAGGTGGATTGAGTTTAGGGATGTTTTTAGCGAGTTAAGCGCCAACCAAAACAGCCCGAAGCGCTCGGAGCGCAGCGGAGCAAATCAATGAATTAAATTAAATTTATTTGACTCCTCCCACTAATTTATACATGAGATTTTATATGTAAAATTTTCGATCTTTAAATGCCGTTTTTTCGAAAACTAATGAATAATCCAAAAAAAATTTTTTTTTAATTGTTTAAAAAATTGTCTTCTATCCAATGGTATACAGGAAAAAGTGAAATTCGTGGAGTCAATTCCCTCAGATTGCCTATTAATGCCGCTGTTGCAATTTATTTTACCTTAGTGCTTAATACTGCCTGATACTTTTTATACTAACAACTATTCATCGTACACTATACCAGTGGTTTTTTCAACATTTTTCAACATCCCAACAATGTCAGTAATAAAAAAACAGTATAAATGGAATAAAAATTCTATAATATTGACATGCCAAACAGATTTGTTTTGAAGTCTGGACAAATTAGGTAAAAACGAATCCGAAAAACTGCTTGTCAAATGCATATTTTGAATATTTTGAACATTTGGTGCATATTTGGGCCACTTTCGGTGTTTTTTTGAAGAATTTTAATAGAAAAAATAAAAAATTAATATTATAAATTTGCCAATTTTAGCATGTGCGTGAAGTTAGCCCCCCTTTTGTAGAAAACTAAAATGTTTTTTTTTGTATTGTGTTGTATTCAATTTGTATTGTTTGTATTGATAAAAATTAAAGTTCTAAATTTAACATTAGTCGCGTAAATCGCGAAACAAAATTTCGCCCTGGCCCCCCATTTTCGAAAATTTTGAAATTTCTTTTTTGTATTGTGTTGTATTCAATTTGTACTGTTTGTATTGTTAAAAATTAAAGTTTTAAGTTTAATATTAACCGCGTAAATCACAAAACAAAATTTAGCTCTGGCCCACTGCCTAAGCTGACTCAAAGTTTCTAAATTATTTTTGTATTTGTATGCAATTTGTTTTGTGTTGCAATTCAATTTGTATCGTAAAAATTAAATCCTCCTCTCTGGCCGTACAATCATTATTTTGTTAAATTATATATTTCAAAACAAATTTTATTTGTACAGTAATAAAATTATGTAGGTATACTACTTATCTTTATCAAAAATTATATTTCCGTGCCGAAACGGCTTGAAGGACGAACCGTCTTTGCTACAAACCGTCCTCTTGCACCGAACCGGCTTGCGCTGAAACGTCAGCGTCGAAACGTTCGTCCCGAGAAGTCCCTATACCCAAGAAGTCCCTATACCCAAGAAGTCCCTATACCCAAGAATTTCAAATTAGTGGGACAATACAGCAACATTTCTTTTTTTTTTCGAGTGCCATACACTATGCAGTGCGTAGATCAGCGGTTTCCAATTAGTTATGGCGGCGGAACTCTTGGGCAAAGAAAAAAATTTGGAAAAATTTATTTTTTGCCATTTTGAAATTCTTTTTGACGGAACCCTTAGCTTTTTTCGCGGACCCCTAAGGGTTCCGCGAAACCCCATTAGGTAACCGCTGCCTTAGAGTCCCTTGCAAAATTCGCATTCTAACGAAACACTCCCATAAGAAAACATGGAGAGCAGTCACTGCGACTTCAGTCGCAGAGCCCCAGCCGCAGCTAAAGAATCACACCTTTAGCTGGTCATCTTAAGGTTCCTTAGCTGCGGCTGGAGCTCTGCGACTGCAGTCGCAGTGACTGCTCTCTACACTTCTTTATGATACAATCGCATTCTAAGGAAACACTCCCATAAGAAAGCATTGTTGATATAAAAGTATGAAAGATATGAATCTTTAGCTGAAGACTGAAGTCGCAGAGGATGCTCTCCATGCTTTTTTATGAGACTGTTACCTTAGAGTCCTCTGCAAAGATCGCATTCTTAGAAAACATTCCTATAAGAAAGCATGGAAAGCAGTCACTGCGACTTCAGTCGCAGAGCCCCAGCCGCAGCTGAGGAATCACACCTTTAGCTAGGCGAAATTTTCTTCACCAACACTACGGGCTAGTTAAATGTTATGTAAAAGCCGCAGTTAAAAAATCACACCTTAAGCTGGTCATCTCAAGGTTCCTTAGCTACGGCTGGAGCTCTGCGACTGCAGTCGCAGGGACTGCTCTCTAGGCTTTCTTAGAATGACACAATCACATTCTAAGGCAACACTCTCATACGAAAGCATGATGGATATAAAAGTATGAAAGATATGAATCTTTAGCTGCGGCTGGGGCTCTGCGACTAAAGTCGCAGTGGATGCTCTCCATGCTTTTATATAAGACAGTTACCTTAAAGCAGCGGTTCCCAATTAGTTTTGGCCGCGGAACCCTTGGGCGAAGTAAAAAATTTTGCAAAATTTATTTTTCGCCATTTTGAAATTCATTTTGGCTGAACCCTTGGATATTTTCGCGGAACCCCATTTGGGAACCGCTGACGTAGCTTCATTGTTGTAATAGTCAACAATTTAATTTTTACAATACAAGTTACATTGCAAGACAATACAAATTGTATACAAATACAAAAATAATTTTGAAATTTTGAGTCAGCTAAACAGCGGGTCAGAGCAAAATTTTGTTTTGCGATTTACGTGGTTAATATTAAACTTAAGACTTGAATTTTTAACAATACAAATAATACAAATTGAATATAACACAATACAAAAAGAAATTTCAAAATTTTCTAAAATGGGGGGCCAGCGCGTAATTTTGTTGCGCGATTTACGCGACTAATGTTAAATTTAGGACTTTAAATTTTAACAATACAAACAATACAAATTGAATACAACACAATACCTACAAACAAAAAATTTCAAAATTTTCAAAAAAGGGGGGCCAGCGCATAAAATGGTTTTTCGCAATTTATAACTTTATGCTTCGCGAAATGAAAAAAAGATTTAGAATACAAACAATACAAACTGAATACAACACAATACAAAAAAACAATTTTTAGTTTTCGACAAAAGGGGGGCTTACATCACGCACATAATTTTAGCAATTCTTTTATTTAATTTTAAGCAATTTAATTTTTGTAATTTTTTAAATAAATAAAAATATAAATAATTTACAGGCCAACAATGAAAACACTTTTTCAATAATTTTAACTAATTCCTATGTAATTTGGTGTACTGATTCCAAAAAAAAAAAAAAAATTCGTATAACCCATCAATTTTTCACATTTTAGCTTTTTAGCTTTTTTAAGGGAACCTCATTCTTTTGTTTCAATTTTCCACAATTTCATCGCATAGTACCACTACTTAGCTTTAAAATCCATTTTTCTAAATCATTCTACGATTTTTTTAAGTGAAGATATGCAATTTTGAAGTCGAGAGGTTGTCTGAAAGTAAAATGGTATATTTTCAATTTAAAATATCGTAGAATGATTTAGAAAAACGGATTTAAAAGCTAAGTAGTAGTACTATGCGATGCAATTGTGAAAAATTAAAACAAAAAAATGAGATTCCCTAAAAAAAAATGATAAAATGTTAAAATAGCCAATTTAAAATTTCAAAAAAACCTGACGTGTTGGAAAAAAACTGAGGACAGATTCGTGATTAGCACACCCCATTTACTATAGGACACCTATTAAACTTGAAACACTTTTTCATAAAGGTAAAAATGTAGGCCTGTGTTATATTGTTGCAATTAAATAAAATAATTGCTTAAATTAGCAAAAATCCTAATATATAAAATCCCAGCACGCTGCTGCTGCTCCTGCTACAGCGTGGCATGATTTGGTGGAAAAAAAACACTCTGATTTTCCTTACTTTTGCTAGAAAATTCAAATTTCCCGATATTTTTCCTGGCAAAATTTAAAAAATTATAAATTCCCTATCTTTTCCTAATATTCTAATAGAGTGGAAATCTTTCAATATGTACTGGAGGGTGTTCCACACTCCCCATACCCCCCGGTTTACAATTTTACCAACCAAAAAATATATTATACTAACTAAGATTAGGTCTAACCGGGAAATTTGAATTTTTAAGTAAAAATGAGGGAAATTGAGGGAAAAAAAGTAAAAATGAGGTAAAATGAGGGGGTATGTGATACCCTCCAGTGAACTTCTTCCTCTTTATTTACGCGTCAAAAGGGCAAATTACTCATAAAAGCCCACGGAGCGCTCTTTCTTCTCCATGTTTTAAGTTGTGAGATATTTCGTTATCCCCAGACCTGAGTTATTTCAGAACTTTGTAGCCCAGGAGTAAGACTGGGCGATATTCAAAAATCGATATCGAATAACCATAATTTTCGAAGTATCAATATATCGATAATTATCGAAGTATATATTTTTTATATCGATAATAGTCGAATTATCAAAATAATAAACTCCAACTTGTTTTTCTCGAATAAAAAAACCGGTCGAACTCAAAATTGACCAATGGGAAATCCAGAAACATAAGACAAACCTAAATTAGAAATATCGAAACTATCAAAATATTGATAACTATCAAAATATCAATAACTTTCAACTATCGACATATCGATAACTATCGACATATCGATAACTATCGAAATATCGGTTACTATCGGAATATCGAAAACTATCGGTTAATCGAAATTTCAAAAATAAAATATCATTTTTCGATTAATCGATAACTATCGATTTTGTGAATTAAATGAATGATTGTTGTAAAATTAAGTAAAAATTTTTGTTGTATCCTTTAGATTAGATGGCACTAATAACATACTAAAAAACCAAAACCATTGAATTTTATTTTCTCATAGAAAAAAAATTCCCAATAAAGATGTAAAAAATCGTGCAAGTTACCAAACTACCGGCCGCTACAACCAAAAAATAAATTTTCAAAATATCTAATTTCGTGCGGCCTTAGCTCGGAAACCGTATAATCGGTATCAAATGCTGTTTTGAAAGCTGCGAATTTTGTGTTTTAAAGACTAGCAATTTTCAAAGCGACAGCTTCAAAGCGAGAAACCTCGGTTCAATACTGCTGTGATCTCAAGCCCAAGTTAGGGTTTGCACGTAAGTAGGTAAGTTAATAAATACATGGAATATGGCGCTATTTCATTATTAATTTGAATAATATTTTTTGATAAATTATAAAATTGCAATTACTGCAAAACAAAACGTTTGTGGTTGACGACGGATTTTTAATTTAAAGTCGGAAAGAGGAAATTAGCATTCCTTAAATCTAATGTAGATTGACTGCTGATTAAGGATCAAAAATTCTTTAACGCCGATATTTCTCTGATTAAAGCTAATTAATGACTTGAGTGAACCTGCGGTACAAAAATTTATTTTAAAAATTGGGGTCTCAGCTTTTGTCTAATTTATTCTCGCAGATTATGAATTCATTCTTGGTTTACCAAATTCCAATTTATATTCTCTAAAGAAGCGGCAGTTGCGGTAATGACACCAAGTTTTCGGATGACAATTCAACAAGTTACGTAGCTACTTCATTAAAATACTTCTAATTAAAACCCAAAGAGGAATCTATCCGCTGCAATCAAATTTGGAAGGTAAATACTGAAAGACTGAAACCCAGAGTTTAAAACTTAAAAAAATAAAACCAGCTCCAAATTTGCAACATTCCAGGATTTATGCAAATTTCCATTTAAATTTAAGTTGCGTATTTGTTCTCACATTTCATGTCCAGTCACGAATATACAATTTTAAAATATTATAACAATACTGCTACAATAATTTATGTTAATGTTTTCACCTACGTCATTGGATTTTTAAAATTATGGTGCACTTACGTGCTAATGTAAATGCGATTTAGTTAAGCCTTATATTTTAAAACCTCAGACCTCAGAGTTGGAGCTTTAAAGCTCCATTAAATTTAACTTTTAATAATCTAAAATAATTACTTGCTTCTAAAGTTTTAGCGAAATATTGAGAAATTTCAGCCAACGAGGTCGATCATCCATTGCCACACAAATTATTTCTATTGAAGAGAATTTAATAATCTGCAATTTAAAAAAAGGTTCCAAATTTTAAGCTCGCAAAAGGGAAGTTGTCTTTGATCTTTGTGCGTCCAACTGTTCAATATAAAACTTGAAACGCAAGTCGACCAATTAAATGCTCCCAATTTTTAAATTCCTTATGAAGGTGTAAAGCATTTCCAGATTAGATTACACTTTTGCGCTGGTGCTTCTAATGGTTCAATTTCGTGTTAACGATGGATGTAACGAACGTTACAGTTTTTATATTGGTGTAATGGAACACAGTTCCTTGAAATAAAAACTTTTTATGATATAGAATCCTGAAACACATCGGAAAATTTCAGTTTTCAGTTATTTTGTTTTAAAAATAACTAATTAAAATTTGTATTTCTTTCTAACTTTTTAAATTAGATTTCAGATTAAATTTCGTAATTTGCTATTTCGGAGTAAACTATGCCAGCAGATCCTTGAAACATCGAGTCGATTTCCTCGACCGTATCTTCCGATGGATTGATTTTCTTATCCTAGTTGTACCATGTTCAAAGTTTAATTTTGGGTATCTTTGCATCCCGATAATGTCAACAATTGAAGCATCAATATTTGTTTGAACTGTTGAATTTGTTAAATTAGAAATTTCGATAAATAGGAATATAATTAAATTCAAAATTGGTTTATTTTTAAGAATATTTTTCACTTTGGTTTAACAAAATACATGGAAAAAAGCGTTTCAGAGAGAAGCGAAAATTTGTTTATTTGCCACTGTGGAAATAAAAATCACCAGACCGGGCTAACAAGTGATTTACATATAATAATAAAATCATCAAAAACTCTTTAGCATTCAAGCATAAATGAGAATTCATGTGTATTCAAATAATAGCAGGTTATGAGCCCAGGTCACATTTTATAGTTTTTATACTTTAAATTAAAGTACAAATTTGCTCTAAGTTAAAATTATTCTATTGTATTATATTATTTTATCTATAATTCTCTAGTAGCATGTAGAAATAACCCTGTCTACCAAGGTTGATACAAAAACTCTCTAATACTTGAAACGGATAGGTTCCCCTATACGTATAATTATTTTGTATATGCTACTTAGCACAGCTGCAACGCTTCGTAGTAAAACTTCTAAAAAATTTTGTAAATTGTAGATATAATCCGGGAGGTCTGGGGGGTATTTCATACCCCCCACTTTCCTTCTTTCCTTCTTTATTTTTTTAATAAACAATAATATATATAATATAAACAATAATAATTCATTTATGAATTAATATCATAGTCACCTGTGTTTCTGGCGAGAACAGTGGAGAATTGCGTCAACCACATGACAGATTGGAAAGAGAGAGAGAGAGAAATAGTGTATAGACGCATTATGGTACATAATATATCTGAATTGTTGTTAAAGTTTCTAAAATTTCCTTAAGTCATTAACTAAACTCAGCTTTAGCTGCTATTGTAAGGTAGTCCACATAATCCGGGGGGTCTGGGGGGTATGGAATACCCTCCAGTGCACTTCTTTCCTCTTTATTTGCGCGTCAGAATAGCAAATTACTCAGAAAGATATGGAATCCTACCACAGAGCACTCTTTCTTCTCTATGTTGTGAAATATTCCATTATCCCCAGACCTGAGCTACTTCTGAAATTTGTAGCCCATGAGTAGGACTGCGCTATATTGGAATACTGATAATTCAAAAACTATCGATAATTTAGATTAATCGATAACTTCAATTAATCGATATTTGTCGATAATTATCGCAGTATCAAAGTATAAAAATAATAAACCCCAACTTTTTTTTGAGTAAAGAAACCCGTCGAACCCAAAATTGACCAATGGGAAGTCCAGAAACATAAGACAAACCTAAATTAGAAATATCGAAACTATCAAAATATCGATAACTGCTAACATATCGATAACTATCGAAATATCGGTAACTATCGGAATATCGAAAACTATCGAAATATCGATTAATGTCGTAAAATCGATATATCCTTTAATCGAAATTTCACAAATAAAATATCGATCTTCGATTAATCGATAACTATGGATCATTAAATTTATGTAATGATTAATAGATTGATTTGTTAAAAAAGTAATTAATTGATAAACCTTTTGATTTGGTCGTCGAAATTTCTCAAGTTTCAGTCGAGAGGGGAATCCCTGGGGAAAAATCCGGTGTATAACTGAAGGGAAATCTGAGGAAATCCAAAAAAATTGGGAAATTATGAAATCTTAAGGATAACATTTTCGAAAGGAAATCTTTGGATTTACAGGAAATCCAGGAAATCTTTCAAAAACCTTATAAAAGAAAATCTAGTGTACACAAATTTTCCTTGTGACGCGTCCTTTGGTTTCAGTTCATCTGACCTTACTTTAAGCCAGTGGTTCTCAAATTCATTTAACTGGCGGCACCATACAGTCATTAAAAAAATTCACGGCACCCCTATCCAGTGGCGCAGCCAGGATTTTGTTATGGAGGGAGTGAAAGGATGCAAGCTGCGCCAAAGGCGAGCGCCGCAGGCGAAAATTTTTCGGAAAAGGGGGCGTGGTCATCTTATTTTCGAGTATAATTAATTATTATGTTACCACAGTTACCTACCTTAAATTGAAGTGAGAATTAAAGCTAAATTGATTTAGCTTCCTAGCCCCCCCTTGGCTACCCCACTGCCCCTATCATTCCCATTTTTTTACTTTTTTTACTTTTTTTTTACCGGTTTTCATGAAAGTGTACTTTTGTAGTTTGACATTTCCTGCCGAGAAAGGATTGTGGTTTGGCAGTCGACTTTAACCGTTCTTTTTTTATATGTGGGGGAAAGGAGTATTCCATATCCCCAGAACTTCCCATTCTCAAGATTATAATTGATCTCAAAAAATTCTTCACTCAGAAAGACAATGGCCAATCACCGAAGTAATTATGTCTTGCTGTCCGTCGTTCTATTTAATTTCTGTATTTTAGGTTCCAACTTAAACAAATTTAAGAGGTTAAGGGAGAGTTCCGAGTCTGTGCGGCGTTCAGGCCGCACAATGTGAGAAATTCAGTTTTATTATTTATCATCTATTTCTTTTGGGTTTTCTATTGTCTAATTCTAATGTCCTGCAGACTGGAAAATTTGATGATTTTCAAAAGAGATCCATGCTTCGGAAGCACGTTGGTGATTGCCACCATCAACTGTTAAACAGGATTGCAACTACAATCCCCAATCCGATTTAAGCAGCTGCAGAGTTTAAATACTGTAACGTTTCTCAGAAGAAGAGACTGTAGTAGAACAACCGACCCTCTTAAAGATCCGTAAAATGAAAAAGTCATTTAATCCGGGGGGTCTGGGGGGCATGGAATGCCCTCCAGTGCACTTTCACTCACTAAACCCTAAATTAAAAATATCGAAAACTATCGAAATATCGATAATTATCGAAAAACCGATATATCGATTAATCGAAATTTCTAAAATCAATTATGGTTCTTCGATTAATCGATAACTATCGATATTTATCGATTAATCGATAAAACGTCCCAGCCTTAGTTTGGAGTGGGTATAGACTCTCCAGATCTAAGTTATTTCAGAAATTTGTAGCCATGTCAGGAGTGGGTATACATATCAGATAGCTGACAAGAAGATTAAGTTACATAAAAGGTAACTATGGCAAACTTAATGCGAAGTTGTGTGAATACTTCAAGCAACTATTTTCGGGTTTGGCCAATAAATTGAAAACTGAATGTTTAGCTCATTTTTATAAATCTAACTTTCTGGATTAGCAGATTTGAATTTCAGATTCTACAGGAAAATTCAATTTTTACTGTTTAGTTCTGAATCTGAATATCTGGAATATTCTGATCTAAATAGCACCGTAGTTACCGTTGTTGATGGCAGCTTAGATGTTCGCATTGCCAATTATGTTCAATTTATTCGAAATGCGAGTTTCGAAGGCAGTTCGAGCGGTGTTTTGTAAATATTACAAATAATGTACAATGTGCTTGAAACTCAAGTGCTCTTCGGTCCGCTACAATCAAAAATAAAATAACCCTCAAAAAATGCCATAATATTATAATATAGCTGAATAGCAGTTTTAACATTAAAACTAATATTAAGTACTTCAACTTTAAACTTAAATATTCAAAATATTTGAATTTACATACAAGGCAGACGAGATACCCAATTAAAAAGTATCGTACACTAGTTTAAAACTATGTACTCGTGAGTTCAAAATAGTTTATAAACTTCATCTATAATTATAATCAGGCATGAATACACGAAGGAAATCCTGGAATAAAGCTAATTCCCTCCGAGGCTTCATTGGGCCGCTTACTTAAAGTTTTCCAACTCCAAATTTTTTATCTGTTATATTATAATATTTATTATTATTAATTTTATCAGTTCAATAAGGTAAAACCTATTAGCAATTATTTTTGAGAAAACAGAGTTAACGGATTTTAGTTATTATACTTCAGCTAGTTTATGCAACAGAAATCCAATGATTTTTTAACTGGTAAGCGAGTAGCACTTAAAATAACTGCTGTTCGCTTACTTTTACTGCCCCTACTCCTTATTATCTAAAGTAAAAGAGTAAAATTTAGAAACAAAATAAAGAAAAACCGCTACTTTCCAAAAAAGTTACTGGATACTTTATAGCTAAGTTACTGCCCAACTCTGACCCAGAATTGTCTATTAGTCTTATTGATAAATTTAGAGATTTTCCACATTGACAACATCTACATCTATGCGGCGCTGTTAGACAAATGGCAAAGCTCTTTACAATAATGTCGTAGTTAATTTTTATTTTTCAGTTTTCAGTTTATAAAACACTGGGTTTGTGGTTTCAGTTTAGAGTGCTTTCTATTTTCAAATAGTTAAAAGTTGGGCAGTTGCAAATTTTTCAGCAGAAAATTAATTACATAAATGATGAATGTTACCGGTTTATTACTAGGATTTAATTTTCCCGTTCCCGACAGTACGAAATCAGCGATTTGTCAACAAATTCAGGCGAGATTAGGTTAGATTAAGATCAACCCCAACTTGACACATTTTCAGTCCCTAAGGATTACGAGTGTAAGCATTTCAAAATTCACATAAATTTTTTATTTTCGAAGGAACTCAATTTTTCTACATTAAAAATTTATGGTTTTAGAAAATTAGAAAAAAAATTTACCGTGAAGGATGAACTCTCAATCCTGGTCCACAAGGGCAGCACGAGCTGCCGGTTCGCTTTCGTTTTTTACGAGCACACCAATCTTGCCCCATGATGCAACGCAAGTTGGGTAAATTAACCCCAACGCTACTGCATTTTTGTTGACCCACCAGGAAAATTAAGTTCGTCCATTGCACTAAATTACACACACATTTCGGAAAATTATTTTATTTTACGAGAATTTCGAGTCGAGTGCAAATGCGACTACCCCGGGGAACTGTAAAGAGCAGCAAGAAGGAGATAATAATCCCGAATATTACGATTTGACCCAAAGAGAGGTTAATAAAATATCGAACGTTGGAAGATGCGTGACGTCAGTAAATGAGAACTCGAGGAATCCTCAAATCACAAACTTTGCGAGCACATTTTATCAATTTAATAGATTAAATCGGTGATAACAGCACCGATAAATTATTAATTAGAACATTATTGAGCAATAATTGTCTTGAAATTTAAAATTTTGAACCGTTAGCGCGTTAACCACCCTTGCTGGTGCGGGGCAGCAGCTTATAACGCATTTTTGATGTGAAAAATTAACAATAAATTGGTGGAAGTGATATTTATTGCTATCTTAAACGGCCAAAATAAAAGTCATGTGGATGTAAATATTTGATTAATTTGATTTGTTTACAATTCACACACGTCACACTTACTATAGTAGCCGGAGTTTCGAAGAGGTGAGGAGAACTGAAAGCGCCAACAGCACCAGAGACGCGGGTGGACGTAACCCCTACTAGCAAGCGCCATTTTGAAGAAAATTTCAGCATCCCTTCTGCACCCTTATAGATGTTTGGACCGTTTATCACATTTCTGCCTTCTGTACTGTAGGGTAACAGCAGGCTTCTCCAAATAAAACGTAACAGAAATCAGAACGCAAACAGGTTCCAGCAGTTGATCGATAAAATTTCTGCATAAAATTAAATTGGGCAAGCTCGACACGAAAGTTATTACGATAAAAATTTTAAAATTCTAAGCTTAAATATTTAAAATAAATAAACTAATAAAATCGGTTTAATGTGATTCGTATTTTTTGGGTTTGTGCTTTATGTTATTGTGACGTTCAGAAAATAAATATATATCAAAGTTTGATTTTTTATTCCGCTATCCATAAATAAACTTCAAATTTACGATAACGTTCTGTTAAAAGCTTGATAAAAACAATATTACAACAGAGCTTTCCAAAATGTCATCAGAAGATCAATTGAAAATCTAAGAACATTAATTTCAAAGTTGAATTTTATACTAATCTCAATCGAAATATAAAATGAAATTAAATCTGAAATTTTGAAAATTTCGAAAATATTAATTTCCTTCATCAGACTGACTTTACGACTTGGAGCAATAGTGTTGATCGTACGCAGGGAGAAATATGGACACAAAGAGAAAATGTACACAATTGTGTAATTTTTTTGCACAATTATGTGGATTAGTAACACAAATTTATCTCTATGTACGAAGATGAGAGTTGCAATAATCTACGAAGTCGGGCATTAGTCGTCCAGCGAAAAGACAAAAAGACTTTTTCAAATCCGAGATTTACACCCAGTTTTCTAGGTTTGAATTAAAAACCCAGACTAACTCTGGCTTCTTTCCTTGCTTGGTTTTAAACTCGGAAAAAACCTTCATGATTGCGACTATAATATCGGAAAATTGCCAGCAGTGCTAAAAGGCTGCCGTGAATTTGATGAGATAGCCAGCCGACACAATGTCAAATTCAAATCTATGTGATCATCGTGAATGCATTTGGCCCCGATGACCCACTGAATGGTTCCATAATATCCGAGGAAATACCGAAAATCCGAGTAAGTTCTAGCAGCCAATGATCGTTATTGTTGCTTGTTTAACTTTTACAGGTAAAAAGAAATCCAGCAAAAATTGGTGAAAAACGAGAAAATTTAGTTTGAAGCTAGGTTAGAGATTCGTTTAGACGTAAGGATTAACTAAACCAAAAAGATTACTAAAACATGCAGATTGCAGATCTTTATCTTAATGTGTAACCTAACCTGTAACTAAGTTAGGCTTAACTAATCTACTTAGATTAACTCTTTGGTTAGAGATTTCATTAATTTACAGATTAATTTTAGTGTGGTTGATATGAAAAGGGCGATAGAGCATCACTCTTTCAAAACAAAATATTAAATCATTACGTAAATTTAAATAGATACAGATAACTACACAATAAATTATAGTTCTTGCCAATTCATGCTGTTACTGGGTTATTGGGGGAGTATGGACCCCCCCCCCCTTAATTCCTCCAATTTCAAACGTCAAAGGTTTGTATTAAAAATCAGTCTTTAAATCAATCAAAACATACATTTTTATGTCGCAGCATTAATTCAACAATTTGATATTAACCCCCCCCCCCCCCCCACCTTCCAAATACTACTAGGTACGTAATACAGCGACGTATAGATGAATTTGTTTTTAGAGGTAAAAGGTTTTGTATATATTTCTCAATTTACAATTCCCAAAAACAATTTTTAAAAATTTTGGTTTCTGAAAGCAGGGAGGAGGGGCCATCAAATTTCCCTCCCTCCAGTTACTTACACAGAGAGCTGCTTCTATTGCTCTGCTACTTGTCCTACTAAGATTTCCGGATATAGGCCATTAAAAGTATATATCAATTGATATAAAAGATTTTAGGGGTATTTCACATCCTCAGTGCATACTTTTTAGGTGCCTACAGTTTTTTGTAACAAATTGTAAACCGGGGGGTCTGGGGGGTGTGGAACACCCTCCAGTACATATCGCAGGATTTCCACTCTTTTAGAATACTTAGAAAAGATAGATTTTCAAATTTTGACAGGAAAAACCGGAAAATTTGAATTTTTAAGCAAAAGTGAGGGAAATTTAAACCTTTGGCTAGAGAATATTAAAGTTTGGAAAAACATTTATTTAAGTGCCTTACTGCTCAGAGTTTAGCAGTAACTTTTTGTATTACTTTGAAAATATAGAAAAGCGGGGAATCCCCAGTAGCGGGAAATGCAATTAAATGTTTAAATATTATACCGCTGAAAAAGAGATCCCTTCCGCAGTCAAGCTACCCGTCGGCGGACGAACTTTCCAGTTAGTTGTTTCATAAGAAAACACTTTACACGGTTTAAAGTCTGTCTCCTAGTAAACTCCCAAAATATTCGGTTAAAACAATATTCCCTGGATTTGTACTACAGCAGATGGGTAAATTTTCTATACCCGGTTTCTGGAAATTGAAAGATTGTGTGTGTGTGTAATGTTCTGTAATTTATTTTATTGAAAAGCAGTTTTTCACTCTTCCAGAACAAATACATGTAATTTTATGTCACGAGAGTAATTCGATATAATTATCCAGATATTAAAGAGATACTTCATACTCCCGGTGCATCAAGCACCAATCTGTAGATTCTAGTAACAGATGTGGGGGGAATCGATAAAATAAAAATTTATTAAGTATGAAAAATAAAAAGCAGTAGTAGTAATATCAAAAGTAAATTTATTTTTTGTTTTTTATTAAATTAACCCTGCGGCAGGCGCGTCTGGGAACAGAGGTCAACACTGTTGATAAACATAATCTCACAAAACAACTGATATCTCATTATGAGAACCTAAGGACCGCAGCGCGACCGCTCGAATGAAAATAAAAGACGCGTCTGCCGTAGGGTTAAATTTATTATGGTGAAACAACTTATATTTTTGAGCTTTAAAGGGGCCCCCCCTATGGCCGGCCCTGGATCCGCCACTGATAGATGTTTTCGTTTCGAAAGAGAGAAAGTTACTTATTTAATAAATTAAATTATAGAAAAGCCTTCGGTTTCTGAAACCCAGGGGGAGTACACCTTTTCCACCAGTAATTCAGTGTAATTCAGATTTGCCAGTTGAGATTAAGAAATCGTCAATTATAATTCACGATTTGTCAACTGATATTACAATTCACTATTTCTGAATATCACTTGACAAATCTGAATTAGAACTGGCGATTTCTGGATATCAATTGACAAATCTGAATTACAGTTGACGATTTTTGCATATCAACTGACAAATCTGTCAGTTACAATGCTACAAAGTAGCTTTTAATCATTGCATTTGGAGGATAAGAACTAAATGAGGGATTTTAACCCAGGAATTAGTAAAGGTGAACTGGGGGGTATTCCATACCCCCCAGACCCCCCGGATTGACACATAAGCTTTATATATTAACGACTAGTGTTATAATAGCAGCTGAAACTGAGTTCCGCTGAACTAAAGCTCCATAAAATCAGATATACTTATCATTTATGTCTTAGTATTTGATTCGTTGTTAATTCTTCAAAAAAAAATTATTTTTCAATTTAAGTTCAGTAAAAGCAATTGAATAAGTAATTGTGCAATATTTTCTTCAATTATTACATTAATTTTATTTCTGCGAGAATTAAAAATCTAAAATTAATATTCTTACGAAAGTGTTTTGAAAAATGTCCCCGGATTTCCTTCTGAAAATCATGTCTTCAAAATTTCTTTCGAAACAATTGAAAGAGAAAACAAAAACAACGACAGCTTTTTTGATGTTCTTAATTTCCTTGGTTTTTCTGAGATTTCTTTGAATATACTAAAATTTTCCTTCACCTGAACATCAGATTTCCCCAGTGACTCTCCTCCTTCCCCGCATTCTCAGTTTTTCTCTAGTTTTTGATTATTATAGATTGTTTTCCTTTCAAAATTTTTCAGCTAAACCAAATAAATACTATAATTTAATTATACAAAATTGGCTCTTATGATAGATCTACATCTTAAATATTATGCGTACTGTTCAAAGCCATAGATGGTAAGCCGATGATGAAGAAGGTTATTAAGTATTACAATAATTTTAAAAAAGTGTGGAATTAATATCAGGGCTCCCCGACAATTTTTAGATTTATTTGAAGTTAAATTCTAAATTAGATTAAAAGTTGACCGTTAGTTTTAGGTTGAAAGCTTAGAGGTTGGAAATTAACCATTATAGAGGTTGGAGCTTAAAACTTAAAGAGGTTAGAGCTTAAAGTTCAAAAGTCAGAGGTTATAACTTAAAGCTTAGAGATTGAAGGACAGAGTTTTAAGTTTGGAAATTAAAGATTTAATCTTAAAGATTAAAGCATAGAGGTTGAAGCTTAAAGCTTGGAGGTAAAACTTAGAGATTCTAGTTTAAAGCTCAGAGGTTAAGCTTTGCAAGTTCAGAATTAGATTAAAAGTTGACCGTTAGTTTTAGGTTGAAATCTTAGAGGTTGGAGCTTAAAACTTAAAGAGATTAGAGCTTAAAGTTCAAAAGTCAGAGGTTATAACTTAAAGCTTAGAGATTGAAGGACAGAGTTTTAAGCTTGGAAATTAAAGATTTAATCTTAAAGATTAAAGCATAGAGGTTGAAGCTTAAAGCTTGGAGGTAAAACTTAGAGATTCTAGTTTAAAGCTCAGAGGTTAAGCTTTGCAAGTTCAGAATTAGATTAAAAGTTGACCGTTAGTTTTAGGTTGAAATCTTAGAGGTTGGAGCTTAAAACTTAAAGAGATTAGAGCTTAAAGTTCAAAAGTTAGAGGTTATAACTTAAAGCTTAGAGATTGAAGGACAGAGTTTTAAGCTTGGAAATTAAAGATTTAATCTTAAAGATTAAAGTATAGAGGTTGAAGTTTAAAGCTTGGAGGTAAAACTTAGAGATTCTAGTTTAAAGCTCAGAGGTTAAGCTTTGCAAGTTCAGAATTAGATTAAAAGTTGACCGTTAGTTTTAGGTTGAAATCTTAGAGGTTGGAGCTTAAAACTTAAAGAGGTTAAAGCTTAAAGTTCAAAAGTTAGAGGTTATAACTCAAAGCTTAGAGATTGAAGGAGAGAGTTTTAAGCTTGGAGATTAAAGATTTAATCTTAAAGATTAAAGAATAGAGGTTGAAGCTTAAAGCTTGGAGGTAAAACTTAGAGATTCTAGTTTAAAGCTCAGAGGTTAAGCTTTGCAAGTTCAGAATTGTAGAATGACGGACAGCGCTTCAAGCTTTGAGATTAAAGATCTCATATTAAAGTTTGAAGCATAGAGGTTGAAGCCTAAAGCATAAAATTTGAAGCTTAAAGCTTGGAGGTAAAGCTTAGAGGTTGTAGTTTAAAGCTTAGAGGTTAAGCTTTTCAAGTTCAGAATTACAGATTAAAGATTTATATTTTCGCTGTTCGAGTTGACCCTAGCAAAATACTATATATCACGTCACGTCAATTTTATTATCGAGGAGGACAACTTTTGCGACCAATGTCACTCTCGTATTGTTTCATCCCTTAGCGCTGTGAAGACAACCGCTGAAATGTTAATAGGGATGATATGGCAAGTGACACCTCATTTGAAAGGTGTTGCTTCCCTGAGTTCAGTCCAATAATTTTTTTGAAGCTTTATCAATTATTCAACAAAAAAATTGAAGCTGCAAAAATGCGAAATAAATAAGATATTTCAAGACATTTAAGAATAAAAAAGTGAAAAACGCTTGGACAGGTTGATTTTAATTTCAAGAGAACAAGGGAGCAGTAAATGTAGTTTCATTGAAATTAAAATCAACCTGTTCAAGCGTTTTTCACTTTTTTACTCTTAAATGTCTTGAAAATCTTATTTATTTCGCATTTTTGCATTGTCCCCCTCAATCATAAAATTGACGTGTTTTTGCATTTTTTTAAACAAAAATTCTGCTGGCCACAAACCGGTCTGTTTCGTTTTAAAACGGCCACCCTGTATAATCCAATCACCCAATCATATTTTTTGGTGGTTCACTGTATTTAAACATATGTTATGGTCAAAAATGACAATTCGGCCATTAACATCAATGGCCGGTCAATAACGTCAAAGCCCAGCATAGTTGGACATTGACGTCATTGACCAGACATTGCGTCAATGATCATGCATTTTGGGCGATGTTGACATTTATAATTTTATATATGGGTTTTACATCATTGTCCGGGCAATGACGTTAATTCCCAATAAAGAGTGGGCAATGAAGAAATTACTATTCTACATATTCCATATTCTATCACTCTTAGCATAGGGTTAGTTTTGGCTTAATTGTTTTTTTTTTCCGGTCCGTTTTGGATGACCCAACTCCGACGAATCACGGATCCATCCAAAAATAAGTGTGTTTGTCTAAATTAAATAAAAAAAAATTTTAAATTAAATAAAGGAAAGTCTAAAGAAACATTGAAAAGAGCCGAGGTGCTGTCATTTACAAGTAAAAACGTGTGCACGATAAATAATTGTCCCGGGTTGAAGTGCATCGGCATTTTGCTGGTCCTTATAATATGGTATTTATTCTATAATATCATCATTGTCCAATCCATTTTGGCCATTAACGTCATTGACCGGACAAAGACGTAAATATTATAATCAAATGAAAATATTTACATCATTGCCCACCGTTAACGGGCGTTGACGTCGTTGGCCGGGCAATGACGTTATTGGCCAGCGTAAATTACATTGACCGTAACATATATATACATATAATTAGAATAAATCTGTATTGTTATACTGCTCACAGACATAGCAACTACCAGGCTTCGATCTGCAGGAAGTCGCAAAATACCATAAATCCGTGAATCCCGAAAATGGCTAGTGAGTAGAGATGGCTGAAAAATAGTTAAAACAGTGCTCGGCTAATAATTTCAGGAATTTTCAGTATTTGCTGATCTATTTCAGAACAACACCGAAACTTGCCCTGCCAACTTATTTAGAAAAAATTAAAAAAATATGAAACAGTGGAACCACCTTCTCTGTACTTCGGCACGCATTGAATTCTCGCTGGGTTCGCGTTAATTCAGGTTCATATTATTATTTATAATTATTTCATTTTTTGAATCGGTTAATGAGCTAGTAATATAATTGAATGTCATAAATTTCATTTTAGAATGAAGGCAAAATGAAAAATGTAATAATTAGCAAAACATTTAAAACTGGAAGATACTGCAGAGTGTGTGGTTGTACAATGTATGCAATTCACGTAATACATTAATTACTTTTGCATTGTAATTAAGTTCAGCTTATAGTAATCCCACTTCTCTTTATTTAGATTAGTCTAACTTTGTTACATTCATGTCTTTTGAAAGCTGAAATTAAATTATGGGATTATTGCGAAAGACGAGTCTATTTGCATACGGGTTAAGTTTTCTACAAATTCTAAAATTGCATCCAAATTAGGTTTAGTCGGCAACTTTATTAGTTTCCTTAGAGAGTTTTTCTTTTTATTAAAAAAGTAAAATGTTGAAGTTTTATCCAAACTAACAAAATGCTGTCACTATAAAGTTGACATTGATCTAACCAAACCCGCAAACCAATACATAAACAGGTCTAAATATTTAATGTCATCATAATTTAAATATGAGACAATACATCCAACAAAGATGGAAATTTTCCGATAAGTAATATCGATCTCATAAAATATTCTTCCGATATTACCAAATAGAGATAATTTTAAATTCGTTCAAGCACAAAACCTCAAACTTAAAATTACGTCGTCGGGAAGTTGTATCGTGAAAAATACTAAATCAATATTCAATTTTTAGAGAGAAAATTAAACGACTTTTAACTTTGAGGCACTCTAAGAAAATTATTAACCCCCCCCCTCCCCCACACGCTCCCGGGGTTTTATAAATAGAACTTTTTATTTAACAATTACCTCAATTTTCAGGAACCAGAGCAATAACGTGAAACCTTCTTTCAAGATAATTTATTCGATTCACTTGCTTTAACCGCCTTTTGAAAGAACGCCTCCGTTTTCCGGTATATTTTTAGAAAAAGAATTTATTACAAAAGCTAGCGTAATGATTATTATAGCAATCGGTTAGCAATGTGCAATTAGGTGAACGAAAATTTCTTTGCTATTACATTTTATGTAGGTGGAAATTTTCACCATAAAAGGTCAACTGTTAAAAATATTGGAAAGTAATCTGGTAGTAGCCACCATCTAAAAAAAAGTTACTGAAGTTTATGAAATTGAAAAAATAAATTATTAGGAAATCTTGCCGGAAAATTTGTTCGTGTGGCGCCCACTGGCGACGAGCTTTCGAACGCTCCGCTTTATGCTAAAGCGAAACTTTCAATTGGAGCTTCGATTTAGTTAAACTTCAACAGCACGCCACTAGAGGGCGGGAGAGTTACAGTTATTCCGGAAAATTGTTTCGGCGAAACCGCAAAATTTAAAATTTAAACAGCGAAGTTTCGGGAAATTCCATAAATTTTCCAATTAAGTTACTGATACATAAAATATTAATAACGACGAGCGACTTTCTAAAGAAAGTTTTTACCTTTTAGTTTGAAAAATAAATGCTTTATTAGATTTAATATTAATAATCTTCAGTATATTATCTCCAGTGAAATGTTCTTCCACGTGAAATGCTCCTGCCAGGTAATTAATTGAAATCTGTTGATAATTATGTGCTCATTCTAGCACAAATTTGTATACAGCAATTAAATGCTAATAACATGGAAAAATTTTTAAGAAAATTGTTTTTAGAAAAACGAAAAGAATTTAATTAAATATACATAAGGTACCTACTACGACTTCAACTTTTTCCGTTCTAAAAGTTTAATATGCTAACTGAGAACTTCAACTACAGAAAAAGTTCGGCTTCTAATGGAAAGTATTTAAAAATTTCCTAAAAATTAAAAGCTACAAAACCGGAAAAAAACTTAAAAAATATAAATTTTATTCAGCGATATGGAAAACAAACGCAGTTTCTTACTGACAAGGTTCATTTAACTTTTGATTTGATCAGTGGCGGATGCAGATTTTACTACTAAAGAGCCCCAACATTGATAATAAAAATAAATAAACGTTAATTCAACGTTAAAATTTTGTTACCGTAAATTTATCGTTAATCTACTGCTTGTTCAACAGCCAAGTTTGACTAATGTTCCCGGAATCCCTTCTCCCAACTGCATCATGGAACCTATACAAACTTAGCTTAGGCGCCTGATTGCTTAATAAAATAAACGTTAATTTGAAAGGCATTTGACGTTAAATTAACGTTTATCTTATGTACTCATTGAGTGTCTATTTAAAAATTTTAATTTTGATTTTCAGATTCTAAAGGATATCCCGTATAATTAGTGAGGTACTGGGGGGGAAGGGGTACCATTCAACGTTAAAATTTTTTAATAAAAATAATAAATTATAAAAAAAAAAAAAATTTAACGTTAATATTTCAAATTGACCTACTTTTTGTTAAACAGCCGAGTTTGACTAAAGATTTTGGAATACTTTCTCCCACCTGTACCATGGAACCTATACAAATTTAACTTAGGCGCTTGATTCCTTAATAAAAAAAACGTTAATTTGAATGACATTTGACGTTAAATTAACGTTTATCTTATGTACTCACTGAGTGTCTCTCTAAAAGTTTTAATTTTGATCTTCAGATTCTAAAGGATATTTCGTATAACTAGTTAGGTACTGGGGGGTGTACCCCCCAGACCCCCCGGTTTCGCTAGCTACAGCTTCCAGTGTATTTTTTATCTAGTTTTTTAGTGTCTATTTAAAAATTTAAATTTTGATCTTCAGATTCTAAAGGGTATTTCGTATGATTGGTGAGGTACTGGGGGGTATTCTATACCCCCAGACCCCCCGGTCCCGCTAAGCAAAACTTCCGGTGTATTTTTTGCGATGGACTTTATTCAATAGAAAGCTTTCAATTTCTCAGAACAAATGCATTTATAGATTAGAGGCCATAAAATTACAAATTCATTTGAGGAGCTCGCGTGGTTGAAATAAATTTTAGGTTTTGGATATTAGAATTGGTTCTCCTTCGTATTTTGCTTTTAAGTAAGGAATTAACTGTTGATATTTTGACTTTTGAAAAAACATCTTGCAAGGTTGCAGGTGAGCTTTGAACCCTTTTGTGGTACAATTTCTCGCTGGTTGGTCAAGCAGCCTGTAGAATTTACAATTTATACGAACTAACGAGTGCTTTCAACCCAGCTCTCAATGTTTTTTTTTTTGCTGTAATTTTAAAAAAATAAAGACAAAGTCATTTTTTTCAATGTTTCAAATAAAGTTTTTCTTCGATAAATGTATCAACTAAAGTAATTAGTTATCCAAAACCAGTTGCAAATTTATCTTAATTAACTATGTCACGCAGTGGCGTATTTAGAAAATGCTTTTGGGGGGCAGATTTAAAAAAAAAAAAAGATTTTTCAGAATCTCGTTAATCCATTCATGCGCGTCGACTTTTTTACCAACCAAAACATATATTAAACTAAGATTAGGACTAAAAATATTTGTCCAATCTTAATTCAAACCGGGAAATTTGAATTTTTAAGCAAAAATGAGAAAAGTTAACCTTCGGCTAAGAAAAATTAAACCTTTATGTGTTACTTTGAAAGTTACTAATTAAAAAAATAATTTAAAAATATAAAGCTAAAATTACAAACCGGGGGGTCTGGGGGGTCTGGGGGGTCTGGAACACCCTCCAGTACATATCGCAGGATTTCCATTCTTTTAGAATATTTGGCGAATATACGGGATTTATAATTTTACAAATTTCGTCAGAAAAACCGGGAAAAATCTTTACCTTCGCAGTAAAGATTACTTTTATCAAGGGGGGCTTTAGGGGTACAATCCGAGTCATCCTTAGGGGGCAATTGCCCCTTTGCCCCCCCTCTAAATACGCCACAAATGTCACGTATAGAATCTATATTTGATTTCTTGAAAATGAAAGAAGTTGAGATATATAAATCGGCTTCAAGTTTCTAAGCAGATTTAAAATTGATGTCCAATAATAAACATTCAGACAAATAACCGTCAATTTGGTGAAAGTTTTTCCTCATTTTTCAGACAGCTTTTCAGGTAAATGAACGATAATTGCAATCAATACTTTTACATGCACTGCATTATATTTGTATGAGTGTAACTATCTGTTAAAATGTTGATTCTATGACCAGCACACATTAAATTGAAGTTATCGAAGTTTTACATCTGAAAGCACGCAACGCCCAAGTGTGAAAAATATACTTTTCACAAATGAAAGGAAGCATAGGTTATTAAATTATATTTGACTTTAAAGTAAAGAATTTTAAGATCTGAAGTAGTTAGTTTGAAGGTAGGAACTTAAAGTTATTAAATTATATTCAGTTTTTTGAAAAATAATTGTAATTATTTATGTTATCTTCTCGATCAAATATAAATTGTCAGCGTCGGCGACATAAACTAGAAATCCACTTCAAAGGATACTTGAATAAAATCCGGCTCGTAAAACCAAAACGTTATGATGTTTCACGAAGACAAAGATTTAATGTTCTAATGCAACCATTTACCTCATTAACCATGTAAAATATTCGTAAGCATAAATTGCGATCGTAATTAAATGTTACCGTACCAGTAAATTGTGTGTTAGATAATGAGATAAAACTGACCTAAATACTTGTAGTCACGAAACCGCTAAGACACTGACAGTAAGTTAAATATCACAAAATATCGTAAATATCCCTCCACGTAACGAAGTCCCATTCAAACAGCGAACAAATTCGCTTTAAATTGCCTCCGATATCTTAACTTAAAAAATAGAGTCAGGCGTCTTTTGTTATTTTCCAAAATAATTGTTCTGAACTAAAACGTGAACTTTACGTGAGATAACTGGAAAGTTCAAGGGAACGACGTGCTATTTGTTAAAGTTTAACTAATTCTAAAGTTTACAGACATAATGTAAAATTTGAGACTGTCACAGCGTAAAAAATTCAAGTTTCCTATAACGGATTTAAAGGAGTTCCAAGGAAGCTTCGCAAAAATGAGTCTGTTTTGTACAAATACATTTCGCTTTCCCTAGGGACAAGACCAAGTTCTCAGTGATTCTATACAGAAAATCGGTTGCTTGACTTGAAACTATGGATTTTAGCATGGATGGAGTATCTTGTTCGACTTCATTTATTTATGCCTACGTAAATACTGCTGTAATTGAGTTCGTTAAGTTGGCTCGTTAAAAATTTACATGATGTGGTGGTGCAAAAATACAGAGCAATTTATTATTGTAGTAGCGTGTGCGCACACCAATTCAATTTACATAATACGCTGTCCACTAGTAAACAGTTAAAAATCTGCAAATGCGTTGTGTGTGTTGGATGATACCACAGCTCTCAAACAATTATTTATTGAGTTCGTTCCACTAAAAGTTGGTTTAAAAAGTTATATATTGTTATTGTGATAAATGCCTGACGTAAAGAAGCTATGCAACTTTCATAATCAATTGTCAATTGGGTTGCATATTTGAATTTTTGTTCTTCGTTGCATGCAATAGCAGTAATTGCAATTTGAATCATTACCATTATATATTTACCGGTATAATTTTTCAAAGTTTCTTAACTTACAAATTTCCTTAATGGCCAAATTAGAAAAACGTTAAAATTATAATAGACTCTTTCAGATTTGTCAAATGATATTCAAAAATCGATAACAATATGTTAATCTTTCTTCCATTAGATTAGACCCTGCGACATTGGGAAATCGAATATTGCATTTACTGCCTCGATTTTCGACCAAATGTATCAATTGGATTTTTTTAATTACATTTTTCTGATTTTGCATTTGACAATTTCTGAACATCAATTGGCAAATCTGAATTACAGTTGATGATTTCTGAATATCAGTAGACAAATCAATATTAGAATTGACGTTTTCTGAATAGAAGTTGACCTTCTCTGAATTACAACTGCAAAAGGTGTAGAATACTTACGAGTTCTAAATTACTAGCAGTCAGGGCCGGATAAACCATGGGTGCAATGGAGCCGCCGCACCCAGCGCCAAAATTCAAAAAACTCCAAAATTATGCGTTTTAAATTTAATTTTTTATAAAATATAAAATTTCGAATAAAAAGAATATCTGAATGCCGGGCTCCACACCAAATCAATAACTCACAAAACGATTTCTGATTTAATTCATATTTTTTTGATTTAATTGGTAAAGTAAAAATCTACCCCTGGTGAGATGCCTTAAGATTTGGTTTAACCCTCTCTCCCCCCTTCTAATCTCACGTGAAATTGTTTATTTTACTTAATTTAACTCAGATCTCTCGCAATTTTAAAGTTTCAGGTGAAAAAAAAATTACGTGATATTTACCAAGACTCCCCCACGTGAGATTGGACGAGATTCGGCTGGAAAACGGCAACGTAATTAATGGACGTTCCTTAATGATGAACAGGTTTGCAAATCAAATTTTCTTATCGAGCTCTGATTAAATTTATCCTAATTCTTATATAAATTAAGCTCCTGAATCCTTTCGCTTTCGGGGGAAGCCCCCCCCCCTATCTATTTATTATTTTCTTTAACAATTGGTTTAGCCTTTACATATTTATAATAAGAAAGTTGATTTGGGAGAAGATTTGTCTCCTGAATCTGTATATTCGAATATTCTTTTTTTGCTTAATTTTTTAACTTATTTTTGCTGTTTATTTCAACAAAAAATAACAGTAATCATACAGAACATGTACAGAATATGCAAGTTTTTACAAACCGGGGGGTCTGGGGGGTGTGGAACACCCTCCAGTACACTTGTACGTGTGTTAAAAAACACAAATAGCAAACATAAATATTTCGATTCCAGTTTTAAAGTTGTGATTCCACTGGGCATTACTGGATCTAGGTAATAAAAGACATTTTTTGGAAAAATCTATAAGAAGCTAGATTCTGGGAACAATTTTGTATAGGTGTACTGGAGGGTGTTCCACACCCCCCAGACCCCCCGGTTTATTTTTAAATTAATTTTAAAATAAATTTTTGTTTAATTTCAGGATTTTTGCCAGGATCATTTGGTTGGGGATCATTTTTCGTTTGGTATGAATTTAACCTACCATTAAGCGCTATTTACATAATAATCTGCACCCGGCGTTAAAATAGCTTGATCCGGCACTGCTGTCAGTGCTTTCAATTTTATTTTTCAAAACAGCTATACATGTAAGTAGTGTATGGACAAATTCTTATTATGTTTCATTGTTTTAACTTAATTTTCCAAATGATTTCAATTATTTCAAAGGGAATTCCAGACAAGTATACACAAAATTTTCGTTATAGTTACCTCTTGCTTTATATTGTACATTTCAGTTTACAAATCATGAATAAACAATCGATTTATTTATTATTTTGGACATCTTATGAACAATTCTACTACTGTCTCAAATCAACAAGATTTTAATGTTTTTTTAATTAATCTTTTATCAACCTTTACTAATTTCAACAATTTCATTTTAGAGAATTATGCTCAACCTACTGACGAGAAATATTATTGAAGTGAAGAATCTTTAACTTTAATTTTTTTATTCTGATTTTTCTTTTTTAAAAAATACAAAATCAAGACGATGTAGATTTGCCTGAAGGAGCGACAGATGCACATTTAATAAAATAAAAAGTAAAAGAAAATGCATACAAACCATCGGGCAAATCTGTTCCCGAATACACCAGAAAAAACAATCTCGTCATTGAGATTAAAAATTTCCCGAAATCAGCCTGAGATTAAAAATCCGTAGAAAATGAGTTGCTTTTGAAATAGTCATCAAAAGAAGCTACTAATTCCACCCACCCCTTCACAGAGTGTAGATAAAAAGAAGATAACTTTGTAGAAGAAACCCACGAGGTTAACAGAGGTGAACTGGGTAAAAGGTAGGATTTGGAAATAAAAAAATTTAATTTTCGACAGGAAATAGAAGTACCTGTTAAGCGCTACAACAAAAAGCAATGAATCCGGAAGACTCGAAAGTTTTATAAATCCTGAATAAGAATATTTTATAGAAACCTCATCCATGTAATTATTATTCCCGATTTACAAGATTATGATCTAAATCCGCAAACTTTAATTAGGGTTCCCAATCACAAATCTGAAGGGTGAGCTCCATTGGGACAGTTGCGGTTGCTTCGAGCCTATTATACTATTAGAATTTTCAAAAAAAGAAAAGAGTGGAGTTTTGATTGTTAATCTATCATAAGCTAGATACTCTTGCCACAATACATATCCAAAAAGTTACGTATGGCTACCGCAGAAGCAGAATCCTCTGCCTATGTACATGCAGATGATGTAGCAGTCATGTGGACCGCAAGATTTTAGTAGACTGCTGATGATTTCAAGATTGTTTTAAGGAAATTTCTCATCATCAGGCACAGATTAACCTGAAGTCCCTGACTTACGACCGAATCACTTAATTTTTGATTGTTAATTAACGAATTTCTGGAAGATACATAAAATAATACAAAATTTACCCCCCCCCCCAAAGGAAATCCTGTATTCACCGCTGCCTGAAGTGACTATGCGTTGACTGAAACTATGCAAATGCCTCTATCGATGTTATCTATGCTATCGCGGGAAAACAGTGAAACATTCTGTAAATTTTTTTCTCTCTAAATTTGTTGGGGGGGGAGGGGGTATCTAACGTAGCTCTTTAATGACGTAGTTGCTTTATTTGTGACAACCCTGCGCTTTCGTACACCGAGAAAATCATTCGAGATAATTTTTTTCTATTTAAAAATTTCAGGAAACCTTGAAAAATCCGAGGATTTTGGTTTTTTTTTTGGAAAAAAAATTTTTGGAAAATTTGGTATGGGGAAGTACTGAAATGTTGAAATCAGAGTAAGAGAATCCACTTGAATTGGATTAGTTTTTTCAAAAGTTTTACATTTGCGATTAGGTTTGCTAGTGCTTATGTCTTCAACTTAGCACTAGATTTAATTCACCCTTCGTAACCTTCTGCTTCACTTTCGCTCACCGAATCTACAGTTTCATAATTAGCACTTTTAACAAGTACGATAGGTTTCAATCGGGGGTAAATTAATTCGCAGGTATTGTTCAGCTGCATCATCCGTAAAAAGATATCCGGCATTCCGACAAGTAGCGCAATTGTAAACGGAATTTCAATAAAATTATTCGTCTTTTGTTCAGTTTTTAATGCTACTTAATGCTATATATCGGAGTAATCAATTATATTAATATAAAAATATGTCGCTTTGTTGATTTCTAATATAATAAAAAAAATACCTATTTGTTTAACTGAGTACATAGGAATTACCGAGTCAAACATTTTTTTTCCCTATTGATTTAGATTACCATTAATTTGGTATTGAATTTTCATATATTAACAATTTTATGTTATCTGATTTATTCGATTTGGCAGGTAGTTGACTGATGTTTGAAAAATAATTGTAACTTTACTGCCTAGGCAGTAAAAGCATTCAATTATTGTTGACTTAGTAAAGTAAAGTAAACATTATAATATTAGAATAATCAAGCATTTACCGAAATTGTTATATTATTGATTTTAAAATTAGTGAAAGTAATGAGTTAAAATCGCCATTATAATTTCTTTGAAAGCTAACTTGTTTTTCTAATAAAAAAATGGAGATAATTATGTGTCTAATTATAAAAATGGATAAGGCTAAACGATATTCATACGTCAAAGCATACACAAATCTATATTTTAATGATATGCACACACATATATTTAAATATTTCATGCTTCTTTAGAGAAAGTAATGAAAAATTGATGGTGTAAATATTTAAACGTGGGTAAATTCAACAAATGTGGAATTTCAGTAAAATTTATAATTATTTAACCCATATATAAGCTGTGAAAATCCATTCCAATATTGTGAGTCCACGTTAGCAAAATAAATCTCACACGAAACGAGTGTTTGGATTACCCTAGGCAAATTAATTTAATTAAATGCTAAAAAGGTAATAGAATTACTTTAAATTTGTTAAATGGAAATGCGATTATATGGAAAGCTCTACCATCACGGGCCCGGGTCATCAAAAATTAATCAAGAAGACGACGACATGCAAAGTGACGATTTGGAACATTTTCACTTAGACCAACAAAAAATAAATAAATGTGCTTCCGACCAGCCAAGTTTAAATATCTTAAAGAAAAACAATAAAATTGTAAAAAAGAATAAAAACAACAGTTCAAACGAATATGTGAAATTCGATAAAAATAATGTGTATTTGTGTCGCAACAAAACCTTTTATTGCCCTTATTACGATTTGAAAGCTTTGATCATTACAAAAAAGCAATTTTCCTACAGTTCGCTAGTCACAGATAAAAAATACACAATTTTTCAAATAAAATATTTTTCCGAAAACAAACTAAAATTATATTTAATTACTTTTTTTAAAAATCCAGACTTCAAACCCTCCAAGAAGGATTTAATCCGGGAAATCCTCTGGGTGCATTAATCGATCATACGCTTGTTTTCTCAAATTCAAACTACCCGATTATCAATAATTTAATCAAAGTTATAATTTTGTCCCGATGACTCATTTTGCTTACACGTGTTTAATCAATTATTCAAGTTTGGTCTTTCGAATTTCAGTTTCGAATAATAAGATCTCCGGAGCCGCCTAGTCTCCGTTATTATAATTAACATCAAATTTTTCATTAAAAAATTTAATATTAGCGCAAAAACGTAAAAAAATTTTTTTAATTATTAATTATTTTGTAAATCAATTACCTACCATCCGAATCCGCGCTTCAGGGTCTTCGACACTAATAATATTTGAACATTTGAATTACATTTATTTCGTTTAGAAAGAAAAAATGTTTGTATATTAAATAATTTTCTGCATTATATTAGTTTGGTAAAATTTAATCGATGTTACCGTATTATTACCAATTTTTAATTAAGTTCGTTTTATTTCTATAAGTTTAATAATTCTGTTGGCGCCCGAAGCGATGAAAACAGCAACCAAAGCAAGCAACAGCCCTGGAATGAAAAGTTAAAAATGCATTGGAAAATATGATATAATTAATAATTTTCATGGCTGCAGGGAAAGTTTTTAACTTTGCCTACAATTAAATTGCGAATTATAATTGGACGAAGATTTCACAATCAGGTCGTTATAAATTTATCGAACAGTTTTTTGTATTTTTTAGAATTTAAGGACAAAGAAGATTGAATAATTATTTTTGTCTTTAACTCGCAAAATTTATAATTTCATTAATACTTGAAGCACAGGTGAGAATTTGGGTAGAACAGGTTGGTGATTACCGACTTGATTAAACTAATATTCATAAATTATTTGAAAATTCCGCCAAAAGTAGGACAAAACAAGGATGGACGTAATAAAATTGGATCCTGCCGAAGGAAGGAGTCGTCTGTATTTTGGACAGGCGCGCAACAGGCAGTAAGTTTTGCTATTAAAATTTACTGAAAAGTGGAAACTTTCGACGACAAATAGGCACAAATTAAGGACTCGTAATTCAATTTAATATAAGCAAAACACAAAGTTTTCCAACTTTTATAAAACATTAAGTACGTCTGATCGATCAAAGTTTTCTTTCTGTGCAGCGAAGTAAAATAAAATAATGGCACTTGGTACCAATCAATCATATCTACTAAAAATAGAAGGGCAAAGGAAGAAGGAGCTAAATTGCAAAACATAATTTGTAACAAATTGCAGTAAGTCAGTTCGTTAATGAGTGGTACGAGAAAAATTAGCCTGCAAGATAACAGTTAACAGCAACCTTCCGTAAGGAAGCGTCTGTCCCAATATTAATTATCAATCAATCAAAAACGTATTGGTGCTTACAATATATTACAATAATCATATGACTGACAGCTAGCTTTAGAGATTTAACTCACAGTTCTCGAGAGCGCAGTTGGGTTCATAAAACTTGGAATTTTTACTCACTGAAAATTTCGAAATATCTGACCTGTAGACCTTTCAGGTGAATAAATTTGGAAACTGCTTTCATTTGTTTAAATTAAAAATACATAAAATAAAATTAGAACTTCCGCATCATTTTTATTGAAAAGCTCGGAAGTAGGTCAACTGTTACCTGCAATTGTCGATTACTTTGCAGCAATGCAGCAGTCATTTAATAGAAAACTACACCTGTTTTGATAATTTTCCGTTATATAAATATTTGCGGTGATATTATCTTCCACATTTGTTTACTTTAGTGAAAAGTGATCGATAACAGCACGGAACAAATAGCACAAATTAACAGTAGCGATTTCGTCTGCCAGCTTTAAGCTCGAAGCAAAATCTCATTACATTTGAAAAATTTAAATATTTTTTCCGTTCACATGCAGCGCAGGTAAACGCTCGCTTATATTGTTTGCTTGCTCAGCTTTTTCAGAAAATGTGACAAATTTTTCAAACAATTTAACTACCTCAAAATACCTTATTAAATTTTTGTTTGTTATTTTAACTGTTTTAGCCCACAGTTGTGGGTTTTTGCATGTTTGTCTTATTTAGCATATTAAATTTAGTGAAATTATCCAGCCCGGATTTTTATATTAGGTTTTCATGAAATCGTTCTAAATCTACGATGTCAGGCTTACCTTGATACCAAAAGTTAATAGAAATGGAATGAGAATAAAATTGAACTCACCTGAAACAAAAAATAAATATAAGTTAAATTGTAAAAAGATTCAAGATTTTTAAAATACACAAATATATTTTTCAGCAAAAAGATATCCAGTGTGCAAGGTAGGATATGTGATACGTGGGTGCGACCTTTAGGTATATTATTTCACTTATTACACCAATAGTGCTTTAATAATTTTTTTAGCAAAAATTTTACAATAAATATTGAAATTCGAAACGAATTCTTACACAGTAAAAAGTATTTTGTTAATTTAACAAATTTTTTTGTAATATTAACATATTTTATTAGTAAAATTAATATTTACAAAATATAATAAGTAAAATAACAAAAAATGGTGGTGGACCTGCCCCGACAAAACTTTTTTGTTAATTTAATTACTAGTTTTAAATTAATTTCTTACCAAAAACAAATGATATGTCGACTAATCGACCATACCATTATAAGGCTACTTTTCCCAACTTCACTGGTACTTGTCGATGAACAAACATTATCCGATTAAAATAATTCGAAAATACTAGTTTAGTTTATGTCGGTCTCTCAACTGAAGGAAAATTAAGCAGCTCTGTTTTGCTTTTTGAACTTGGGAAAGCATCCATGCAAAATTAATGTGGGAAATGAACAGCCCGATAATAAATTTTGCAAATTCAAGTGTAATAATTAAACAATGCACATGGTTCTAGCTATGAACATATAGTTTCAAACTTATAAATTTTGCATTCAAAAATTTGAATAACTTGAATGCTTTGAACTCAGATTATGTAAATATTTGAATTAAGAAAATAAATTTTCCGAGTTTCGTAAAAGTGACGAAAAATTTTATAAAAATATTTTGACGTGCAAAAAGTGCAAAAATTCAAATGTAGAGACGAGCTAGGCCACTCTAGAGGAAACTAGACCAAGTCCAATTATTACCATGGGTTTTTTTGTAAAATATGCGTATCATTGCCATATAATCATTTTAGTGTGGTTTTAGAAGCCCCATCCATTAGTTGCATGATGGGGAAAGTCCCCAACTTTATTTCACCAATAAAAATAAATCAGGAATTTCAATTCTTTTGGTGAATCGAAATTCAGTAAAGAAATTACTATTGTCATCTTCCCTGATCAAGACCCGCATCAGCTAGTGAGGATTCATTTCAACTACAACCAGTGGCGTAAGAAGCAGGTGAGGGACCCGTGTGCGAAAACAAAAAAAATTTGTACACAGGACTCGAAATTCCGGCGATTTCCATACAATTCCAGCGATTTCCAAAGAATTCCTACCAAACTAGAGTGGATATAGAGACGAGTAACTACCCCCCCCTATTTATTTTTATAAATATTTAAAAACATATACAAATGAGTTTTTTATTTTTTAATTTTCTGAGATTGTCTGAATTACATAAAATATCCTAGAATTTTCGAAAGATTTTTTGGATATTTTTCTAAGATTTTCTAGAATTTTCTATTTCCTTAATTTTCTATATTTCCTAATTGTAAAATTTTTTGGATTTTCTGAAATTTTCCGGAATTTCTTAAAATTCTTTGTTTACTAATAAGTGGAAAAATGATGGAGAAATTGCCATATGGAAAACAAACTGGAAATTTGAGGAAATTTAGAATATTACAGCCTATCGTTTTTTTTTATTTGCTTTAAATTTTTTTCGAGTTTTCTGCATTTCTCTCGATTTCCTATTCACCAAAATTTTCTCGAGTTTCCCAAGATTTTCTTGAAATTTCTATCGATTTCTTGAGATTTTCTTGAAATTTCTATCGATTTCTTGAGATTTTTTATATTTCTACAAATTTTCTAAGAATCTGTTTCCTGACATGTCTTGGAATTTTCAGTTTTGTACTAACTGGAAAACGGAAGGAAAAATCGTGATATACAAAAATAGTTTTCATTCTTTATTTTATTAATTTAATTAATAATTAATTTTTCGACCTAAATTAAAATTTATTTAATACATCAGGATTTAAAAATGGCTCAAGACTTTTAAATATTTAAATAACAATTAATAATTGTAGATATTTTGTTTTTAATTGTTTTTTTTAAATATTTTGATTAGTTACATAGAGGGACCAGACCTCATACCCCCCCCCCCATCCCCACGTAACTGTTTGTTCCCTATATAATAATTACAGGGTTCCCACTTTGGGAAATCTGGAAAAGTGATGGAAAATTTAAGATTTCCCTAATTTTGTCCGAGAATTTCCCATTTTAAGTGCCAAGTCACGGTAATTAAATTTTCGAGGTAAACAATTTAATTTAAAAGTTTTTTTTAATTTTAAAATAAATTTGTTATTAAATTTTAATTTTAATTTAATTTATTTTATTTATATATTAATTTTTTTTAATTAAATTTTTAATTTCTTGTAAAAAGGATCTCAGCCTGGGATCGAAAAGTACAATAAAAAATGTAATTTTGACCAAAAAAAATAAAAAACTGGGGTGCTTTAACTATAATTTGTTTTTTCAAGAAATATATTTGCTGGTGCACTGGAGGGTATTCCATACCCCCCAGACCCCCCGGTTTGAAAGCCCAAAAGTGTGTGTATACGTTTTGTGATTTATTTTTTGAATAAAAATTTTTCACTCTGTCAGAAAAAATACATTTATACGTCATTTGTGTAGGTATATGTTACGGTCAATGATGACAATTCGGCCATTAACGTGAATGGCCGGACAATAACGTCAATGCCCAGCTTAGTGGGGCATTGACGTCATCATTCCCGTGCCAGAATAAAAATGATTAATTTAAAAAAATTTATTTCATTATTTTTTAATTTTTATTATTTTTGTTAATAAAAATGATTAGGTATATTATAATACAATGAATACAACATAGGTACGTAAATGTCACTTACCAATTGGCTGTCAAATTTAAATTGAAATTTTGGTGTTCTTTATAGTAGTTATTCTATAATATCATCCAAGCCCGTAGCCAGGATTTTATTTTGGGGGGGGCACTCATAAAAAAAAATTTTTTGAGAGTTTCCCTTCCGAGAATTTTTCCGAGAAAAAAAATTTATGTTCCCACTTTAATAATATATCTATTTACCTATTTTATTTTCAAATTTTTTTTTTGCTTTTGAACATTTCGGGGGACGTGCCCCCAGGTGCCCTCCCCTAGCTACGGGCCTGATATCATCATTGTCCAATCCATTTTGGCCATTAATGTCATTGACCGGCCAAAGTCGAAAATATTACAATCAAATGAAAATATTTACATCATTTCCCACCGTTAACGGGCGTTTTCATCAATGGCCGGTCTTAGTGCATATTCACACATCATGTACCGTAAAAATTCACACCGGGGGGGTCTGCGGGGTGTGGAACACCCCTCAAAACATAGTAGTTGTAAGACCTTTTAGAAAGTTAAATTCCTGGAACGGAAAATCTTTTAACTATAATTGCAGGTGCACTGGAGGGTATTCCATACCACCTAGACCCCCCGGTTTGAAAACCCAAGTGTGTGTGTGTGTACGTTGTATAATTTACCTTCATATGAAAACTTGTTATTCTCTTAGAACAAATACATCTACATATCGTTTGTATACAAACAAAAAGTTTTAGTGCATATTTATACAGCATATATCTGTACGTCTCACCGGGGGGTCTGGGGGGTGTGGAACACCCCACAGAACATAGTAAAATTGATGGCAATCATTTGAACATAATTGCTGTTGACCTGGGGGTATTCTATACTTCCCCAGACTTCAAATAGCATCTAGTTGTGCACCTATTTTTAAGATTTTTATTAAGATTGAAAATGTCACAGTACAACTGGGGGCCGTTTTAGCAAGGAACCCGCGTGCGACTACAGCACAAGCAGCCTGGTGAAATCATTTTAATTGCAGTGGCAGCTTATGATACTAATTGTATAAGGTGAAAATTTGTAAGTAGAATTTTGCTGCCTATTAGTTATTTAAGATTATTTTTCTCTACTTGACTTTGTCGAAATAAATATGTACGTACCGGATGTTTCCTTCAACCTGCAAGGTTAAAACATGAAAGTATTTTAAATGTCACCGGAAAATATTTGTAATTTTACAATAATTGAAAACCCTTCAAGTGTAACTCCATGATGTGATCAAGCTCGGGTAGGTTGAAAGAGTACAAAAATTAAACCAACACCAAAGTTCTACGAGGAATTGTTAGTACTTCAGCTAGTTTATGCAACAGTAATCCAAAGATCTTTTAACTGATGAGATTAAAAGCGCCCGCAAGTATATTGGAAGATACCAGATTCGAGTAAGTTTTATTGCATAAACTAGCTAAAGTATTACATTTAGCACTTAAAAAACAGGTGTTTGCTTAATTGCAGTGCTTTTTCATCATTCTTGTACCGTTCTGGTAACATAAGTAGAACCTTCTTTATACTATGTTTACAGGTTTTGTAACCCACAATCAGTCAGTTTTGGGATTTATTATGTATAAAACGAATAACTATTAATATTTGAAGTTGAAAAATGAATAGGCAAATGAATTTTAAAATTTTACGAGTTATTGAACAAATTTTGATTGAACTTAGTGTTTATTTATTTATAAAAAACCGAAGCATTAACCCTTTATTTTGTTGGCAAACTTAATGGTATACACAATGAATGTAAACTGTATTGTGTTGATAATGAATTGTAATATTAATAGTTATTGATTAAAATTAATAAAAGCCGACCTAAAATAATTTAGCCCTATAAACTAACAATTTTCTGTCTAGTCTCTGTCTAGATTCGGGTCAGGTCTCTTAAGGTTAACAGTTGATCGGGCTAACTACTAGGCTCATGACCGTTTCAATGTCGTAACAAAGGGGAAAGTATAATAAATCAAATTGGAAGATATAAAAACAAAATTAAAAATTACAATAACAAGAGTTTACGCAGATTAAACTACAAGATGGAGTCGGAGAGCTACGAAGGATAATAAAATATTCTACGCCAGCAGCATCTCAACTAAAACAATCTCAAACCTTCATGCTCATTTCTTTTGATTCTTATACTTCTTATTAAACTTTCAAACGATTTCAATCTAAAAAGGTGAGATTCACCAGAAAAACGCAAAATACATTTTTTATTCAGATTAGATTGGTTTTTATAGGAAATATTTTAATAACTGAAAAACTATTACACAAAATTTCAACTGAAAGTTCGCGTTAGTAACAAGTTGAAAATTGAACGAAAAGTTATTAAAACTTCTTGATGTAGAAGCTATAGGTAAGCATAAGTTTCAATAAAAAAGAATTTAATATTGTGTAGAGATTTTCCAGAAAATCAAATTTCTCGAGGCAGATTTTCATTGCTCGTATGAATATTTTAAAATTTGATTGATGATTGCCCCCAAAGCAAAAACAACGTCTGTAACAGTAACTTCAGAAGAAATTCGGGTTTCGGCAGTAGGTTGAGAAGCAGACTTTACAATAATTTTAATTTCTATAAACGCAGTTTATTCATCTCGAATAGAATTCATTGAAATGGCATCAATTTGTTCGGAAAGTTGGGAAACAAATTATATGTTTAATGAAGCCGGATACAATGCATTTTGTAAAATTGGCCAGTGTATTTGCATTAATCTGTGTCGTTAATAGGCACCATAATGGATTTTGTCTATCATGTAAATGTAAATGCAAATTTGTGTAACAACTCAATTATTTTAAGTGCCATTATTGGAAGCCATATTTAATTTAAACAGAAAATCTAGTTTTATCGAATAAAATTAAGTAAGCAGAATAATTGCGGATTTAAGTAATAATTATTGCGTTCCCTGTATATTTTCTATTTTTAATGGGTCGGGCGTAAAATAGTATTTAAAAAATTACAGAACAAAAATAAACCTGTAGTACGAGGTAACTCTGAAAAACTAAATTTAAACTTGGGATAAGTGATTTGAATTTTTAGAGCAAACAGCTTCACTATGGTTTTAAATAAAGATGAGAAAAAACGATAAACCGAATTGAACTTTTCAATATTTTGATCGATTGAAAAATCGCTAAACTTCAAAAGTTGGAATTATCTTGGACTACCAGCTTTTTTTTATTGGTTCGTTTAAACAAAGAGCTTTCAAAAAAATATTTTCTGATAAGTTAATCTGTTTTTACCTCAACATCAAATTTTGTTAGGATTTCAGATTTTCTTTGTTTTCTAAAAATAACAATTTTCGAACTTTTTCCTTTAAAAATTTAATAAGCAATTTGATATGCCATGCGAAAACTAATCGAATCCGTGATCTCACTTTCATTGTATGATATCAGAGATCAAATTTAAAAACATAAACAAAAAAATGTGGATTATTTTGAATAACAGTAGATAAAGCTTTCATAAAACAAACGCCGATGAAATAATTTTCCAGATGCCGTTTCACTTTCAGCGCAAACATAGGTTAAAATTAGAAACTTTCCAAAAATAACTCGAGACAATGGGAAATAATTTTTAAGGCTAAGTTAAAAGGGTTCAAATGAGTCGGTTTGTGGGTTCTTTGTTGTGGTAAACTGGGAACCACCCAATTAGAAATTCGTTTCAGCGTTATTTCATATTTAATGAGAAAAATCACACGAAGCCGCGAAACGAAGTATTCACATCCACTGGAGAAAATTAACTCCCCAGCTAGACAAACATGTCAAGAAGCGACGATAAAATTATAATTTCCGCGAAAATCAGGTTATCACACATTTGGCAACATTAATTATACCTTTGTTCAAATGCGCAATTAATATTCACATTTTCTAACTGTTAAGATTTACTAAATTAATTTACTATAGGTAAACCCCAGATTATCCGTTTACTCAAAATCCTATTACATTATACGAGCTTTAAACCCTCAAACAATTTATTATCATTCGAGTCAAGCCTACAATAAACAAAACTAGAATAACATTACAAAATAAACAATATTATTTCGGGGGCAAATTTACCCAGAAATTAAATTTATATTAATGAATCGTTTCAATGCTCCGCACCAAAAGTGTCACTACGAAATTAAGGAAATGGAAACTCCCAGCTCGTCAATTTCCAGAAAAAAAATGTAATAAAAACTAAAAAAAGAAATTCCCGGGTGGTTGAAATTTAAAGTGGTGTTTTTACCAATAACTCACGAACGGCTGTATTTTCAGGAAAAACGTAGAAGTACAAAATTGTAGAGCGGAAATTGTTTTACAATTTATTTATATGTCATTTCAATGAACATCTAAGCATTTTTGAGTTATTTAGACAAAAGTAAGGATGCTAAAATTTTATATCCGGCTGGCTTCGACCAAGTTGTTTTTTTATAAATTAGAGGTAGGTAGAGCAGCGCATCATTTCCATTTCTCTGCAATAGCACTCGAGTTCTATTAAAGAATAAATTGCATTTTCATATAATTCAAAATTTTGCTTTATGCGGATTTGAAGTTGATCTAAATATTCAACAAACCTTGAACTGCATGAAGGTGGACATTTTCATGGCAGAGTCGCATGCAAATATTGGAAAACGTTAAAGTCGTGCAAAGGAACGAAATACATAATGGATGTTATATATTTTAGAAACAACAAGGTAAACTTGTGGAAAATTATCGTTAACCTAGAAAAATAAATGAACGTTGTTGAACAATAAGTTCGGTAAAATGAATAAATATTATGCATTCAAGCTTTCAAGCGCTCGGAACCAGAGAGCAACATAGTTGCACTGAATTGCACTTGAATAAGCTGCAAAATTATTGAAAGAAACTTTTAGAGCAGTTAAGTAGAAACTTGTAGCAAAAATAAAACAACAATGAAACTATTGAAACCTGAATCTTCAAAGATTTGTGAACTTACGTTAGTCAAAGTTTTAAACATTGCAGATTACCAGAGTTTTAAGTAAACATGGAAAATGTCAATCCAGCACCTCAGTAAGTTTCATTATCGATTTCTGGATTCCCTGCAGTTTTCCTTCACGTTTTCACAAAATATAAAAAGGTTTAGTATTCGTTCATGGTTTATGTGCCAGGAAAAGATGATGTAGTACGTAAATGTAGAAAACAAGAAGAAGAAAGTTAACAACTCAGTATTTACGTCTGGAAAAGCAAACTTTTCCTCGGTTTTTTGGATTACATATTTTTTATATTATAATATACTAATGCACACGTATTACGCATTAGTAATTTCAGAAACTTCCCACTCACAAGAAATATTCCACACCGAGTAATCAGGAAAAACAAACACTAGAATCAGAAGTAAGCTGCAGTATTAACCGGAAAAACTTTTAGAATAACTGCAAACTTTTGTAATAAAAATAGAACACAGTCTAAAATTCACAATTGAAATCGGAAACTTCGAAGATTTAAAATACTTTCTTGTTCGCTTAGTAAAATATGCAAACGTGAAATAATTTTGTATATTTATTCTTTCTTAGTTTTATTACTATCATCTGGCGCCCACTGCTAATTAAAATAAGGAGTGTTTAGTTTCAAAACACGAGATACCTTGATTAATTAAATACCGTGGTAACCGGATGATATACTTAAAATATAGAAAAGAAAAAGAATAAAATCATATTTTTGGTTTTATTATTAGAATTCAAGAAATACCAGCAATGAATATTTAAATACGAAGAGTTATTCAAATTCTTGCTGTGCTTATTTTTCAAGCTCTGTTTAATTAATTTTCAGCGATGCTACAAAATATAATCACGGTAAACAAATTGCGTTTAAAATACGTTAAGGTTTCACTATGCTTAGGTAATTTTATTGCTAAGATAATATTTGCATAGTTTCGTAAATCTCATTTACAGTGAGCGAATTCAGATTTGAACTAAAATGCATTAGAAATTAATTTATTGTGCAATGGCTGTATTCAGAGTTGTAGCTTAGGCAATGTAAACTCCGCGATGACATGATCCCGAGTCTCAGATCTCGAATTGCAACGTCTAGGAAAGATTCAAGTTCGAAATCATATTTTTTAATATTTTCCCAATTTAAGATTAAAATTTTATTTATCATTAGATCATCTTGCTTTGGGGGATACTCCATACCTCCCAGTCAGGGTTCCCGTGATTTAATATTAGTTTGCTTTGAGCGCTCATTCCACAAAAAATTTACATCAAAGCCTAATTAAAAAATTCAGAGATTTTCAAATAATTTACTTAGTTAAATAAGAGATTAAACTTGAAATTTATATTAATAAATTTCAAAATTCATGCAGTTTTCGTATTTTTTCGTGAAACGGATTAATTTTTCATAAAAGTTTATTAGAGGAAAGTTGTAGCCTGTTCAATTTCCTATTCGAAAAGTGCTTTAGATTTTTTATATAATATTTCGTTTAGGAGATCTAGTGGTTTGAAAATAAAAAAAAGTTTGAGTTCTTCTGTATTTCGGTAATTAATTTAGTCCATAACTCGAAAGCCGTTCATTTTAGACAATAAAGGGTTATAACCAAATATGCAGATAATTTCATGATCTTTAAAAAAGTACTTCACCATTTACACTAAAAATCAAATAGTTTCGGTTCTGTGAACATGTGCAGGTAAAAATTAAAAAGCATTTCTTTAAAAATCCTATTCAAAACAGTTTCTTATATTCTTATTATTTTCATTCTTTCAATTAAAATTTTTTTTTTGTTTACTTCATAAGAAAAATGAAACTTTCCTTCCTTGTTGTAAATATAATGTCTTATAAAAATATTTTAAAAGGGGGGCGATAGGGGCAATCGCCCCCGTAAGAGCTCAAAACACATCAGTTTTTACGCCAAAAATTTTTTTAAATTTATTAAAATACATAGAATAAATTTATTTTTGATATTAATACTTTTTAATTTTCATATTAAATACATTTTTATTGTTATCCCCCCTCCCTCTTATGGAAATCCATTGGATTCGCTACTGAATTGGCCAGTCATCGACTTAGAATTGGCCGGACGGTGCTTGACGCTTGACCAATTATTATTTTTGTAATTGGATGGAAAATGGATTTAATACTAACTATTATATAGTATAGAATATTCGCGGTTAACCTGACCGTTGCTGGCGCTCATAAAGCTACCAAATATCAAGAACATGGCGGCTCTATTACGTACAAAGTACAAATAAATGATAATTCACAAAATAAAATACCAAAATAAGGCAAACGTTTATTTTTAAAGAAAACTTTTTATATCAACTTGATGATAAAAAGTAAATAGTGCACTGGAGGGCATTCCATGCCCCCCAGACCCCCCGGATTACTCCTACATTTAGCTTTTTTAGAAGTTTCTGTTGCCATAGCATACGTTGGGGTACTAAAAACATTTTAGCATTTAAAATAAACAACTGGGGTATTTAAAAATGTAGGGCATGGAATGCCCTTCAGTGCAGTTTAAGATTTTCTAAGATTACTCCCGAATTTCTTATTATCTAGAGTTCCTAGAATTGGAACATTTTGTGCATTTTGGTAGAATGCTCCTTAATCCGGGGGGTCTGGGGGGCGTGGAACGCTCTCCAGTGCATCCTTTGTTAATTATCTCGATGGTAAATATCTCCAAACGTTGATAACTGACTAACCCGTATATATTCGTATAAAGAATAAGAAACACTATAACCTACATAGCCGATGCATATCTTCGCGCGGATATCTCTTTTACGAGCGATTTTGCCAAAGAAAAATCATAAACTAATGCAAACCTACATAATCGATGCATACTTCGCGCAGTTAGCTCATGACGCTACCAAATATCAAAAACATGGCGACTCTATTACGTACAAAGTAGAAATCATGTTGTTTGAGTTTAATTCTGAATTATTTTATCGTAAAACCGCGGTGAACTGATAATTCACAAAATAAAATGTCAAAAACTCGTTGATAACTGAATAGCCCATGAAGAAAGAGCTAATAGTGCACTGGAGGGCATTCCATGCCCCCCAGACCCCCGGATTACTCCTACGTTTTGCGTTTTTAAAAGTTTCTGTTGCCATAGCACATTGAAAAAAATGGTTTATCATATTGATGAAAAATTCATCAGTTTTACACCGATGAACAAAATTCATCATGTTGATGAAGAAATTCATTCGTTTATCAATATGATAAACAATTTTTTTCAGTGCATACGCTGGGGAACTAAATATATTTTAGCATTTAAAATAAACAACTGGGGTATTTTAAAAATGTGGGGCATGGAATGCCCTCCTGTACAACCTAAGAGTTTCTAAGATTATTCCCGAATTTCTTATTTCCTAAGAGTTCCTAGAATTGGAACATTTTGTGCATTTTCTAGAATGCTTCTTAATATCATAAATTGAAGGTGTAAATCCGGGGGTCTGGGGGGCGTGGAACGCCCTCCAGTGCATCCTTTGTTAATTATCTCGATGCACTGGCGTACCTAGAGCATGTGCCGCCCCCTAACTCCCCCTCCTTTTTTAAATATTTTTTTATAAAATTTGTTTTTATTTTTATAAAAATATTTTTGCACCAAAATTAACTAGGGTCCCCCCTAGTTACGCTAGTGTCTCGATGGTAAATATCTCGAAACGTTGATAACTGACTAACCCGATTATATTCTAATAAAGAATAAGAAACACTATAACCTACATAGCCGATGCATATCTTCACGCGGATATCTCTTTTACGAGCGATTTTGCCAAAGAAAAATTATAAACTAACGCAAACCTACATAATCGATGCATATCTTTGCGCGGTTATCTCTTTTTTACGGACAATATAATGTAATTTAATAAATTATTTTAAGTAATTCGTTACAAAAATGCAGTGAAATAGTTTAAATAAATTGGGGGTGAAATTATAGGGGTAAAATTTACCGGGGATCAAATTACCTGAAGATAAAGTTACCTGTTTATGAAATTACCAGGGGTGAAATTACCGGGGAGCAAATTGCTGGGGGTCAAATTACCAGCTACGACAAATCTATCCCAAATCTCTCTCTCTCAAATCTCTCTTCATGTCTCTAGCTTACCAAAGGAAATGTAAAGCTAAAATAATCGTTTTCATCCCTAGAGTCATTGATTTTGAGGTGCGGCGGTTCCATTGCACCCATGGTTTATCCAAAGGTTAATCATTTAAAAAATTGTTCTATAGAAAGCTATCCAGCTAAAGCTCAAAGTTTAATAAACTAACAGTTGTGGGACGGATGACCATCGGCCCTTTATAAGCCTTTTAGACTTACAAGCCAGCGCACGAGAAAGGCTTTCTAATAAGGTGGCGCCGAGGAGGCCAAAAAAGGTCGTCGATGTAACAGAAGAGATGAAGTGAGTAAACTGGACAAATGGAAAAATATTCAAACTTATAATTAATCAATCCCACTAAAGGTGAGGTTCTGGGGCTAACCATCAGAATTTGTATTGTCTATATTCAGAGCAACCTGACTTGGTGGCCAGGTGAAAAGGATTCCATTATATTAAAATTAAAAGTTACGCCACTGCCAGTAGGCCTGGATGTAAGGGGAAGTTTCTGATTAATTATGATACAATGTTTTTGATTAATGTACTTTACTTCCATAGGTTGAGCTAGCTCGGAATTGTGCCAGATTATTAGATAATGTTGAAACTACACCGGAATATTTATCGTCCTTCTAAGCAATTTTTATGATGTTTTATAGTTTACATTATCGAATTTTTTTTTCAAAATAAAATTTTCAGTTTTGAAAGATGCAGTATACTTTGTTAAATATTAATTAAAATGTTAAGCCTTACCAAGATTGCATTTGATCTTTCAACAAATAATGTTTACAAACGAACCTGTTTGCAATTCTAGTCTTTCTCGCAGGATTACAAATGAAGCTTATAAACCTTAATTCCGTACGATGAAGCTTTTATCTTGAAATTTTGCGATTTTCTAAAAACGTGTAAGTACTTAGATTTTTAAAAATATCAACAAATCTCGAAAATGTCTGAAAAAATAAACTACACTTTAAAATACACGCGTGGTGTTAATCCACGTCTCCGACTTTCAAATAAATAGCATGGATATAAAAACAATTTTTTCTCACAAAATATTTTTTTCTGTTGTGTTTGTCAACAACAGATGTACGTTTCAGCAAAATTCAATCAATTACGCGAAGGCCTCCTATATAATTTAAAGATTTTAAAAATTACATTTACACAACTTGGAAGGGAAACCATGTTGCAAAAATTTCGTAAATAAATTGAATTTCTGGATTTTCAGAAATGATACAAGAATGATAATAAAAATGAAATTACTTCTGAGATTACAGAAACGCATCAGTAACTGATTCTGTCAGGCTAAAAATTGCGTATTAACGTAACGTTTTCATCAGTATATTCTCGTACACTGAAAAAAAATTCAATAGAGCTAAAAAGTTAATACTAAAACTTACTCTATGCCGTGCTCGGAAAACACCTCGCTGATTTCAGATTCACTCCTAGGCAAAATAAGTTTAGGCAATATCATAGCCTTCTTTCTTCTAGTCTTGAGTGCAATTTGCGATAAATATAAAGTATCCTGTTGGCGATGCGGCGAGTGAGGAGACAGAATCGTTAATCTCCTATCTCCCGGACTTAAATTCAAATATCCCGTTGGAGGCGGCAAACTAAGATGCTGAGGAACTTTCATCCTACCCGACCACAACACTCGACGTTTTTCCGCACTAATAGTCTCATCGGAGGCGGCCAACATGGCCGCACTATCACCACTCATCGCGTACCTCTTCAGCTTCATTTCTCTCTCCAAACTTTCTAACGATTTCGCTTCTACACTTTCCGAGACAAATCTCCTCATATCTCGTTCACTAACCGAATGATACGTTCTGGAAGCCGTCCGTAGGCTTTCCATACTTCTAGCCGTTTCGGTTCGAATGCCCGTGGTGAGAAATTTACCTTTCGGTTGTTTGTCCATTTCGTAATCTTCCTGCGAAGAACTAGAATGCGGCGATTTACTAAGAAGGGGTGAGTATCTAGGAGAAGAAGATAGGCGATGCGAAACTGAATCTTCGCTTTCGATCGAGTCGCCACTAGCTTGGTGCGTTACTATCTGACATTGCGGCATGACTTCCGAAATGTCTTTCGTAGAAGAAGAAGTCAACGTCATCGAAACACTTTGTTGCGTGAGAGTTATGGTGGACGACGTTTTGGAAATCGAAGCACTAATTTCGTCATCTTCTTCTTCCATGGTGTAGGACGCTTCTAGCAAAGTAAATTAACGGGTCGGTTATGTGTTAAAATTGAAAATTATTAGGCCGTGATTGATTTTAATTTTGCTTGATAACTGTCGCACGTTGCAACATTAAAAAGAATTTTTAGTTTCTCGTATAGCGCAAATGGAAACAATGAATCGTTTTTCGCATCACGTAACAGACTGCAATTGCGTCCAGCTAGATAATCGGCTAGGATATCCTCTGTAGATAATCGCCATTTATGTCAAATTTATCACGGTCGAAATGGTCAATTAAAAAAGGTTAATTGAAAAACAGAACAACGAACGATTAAATATTTTTAGGATGGCGATTACTATGCTAAATACTACGTTAACTATTAAAATTCTTGAACTACAAATATACTTTGGTAATTTTAGCAAATTGGCAAATTGCCCGAGAAATATTAAGTGGCATAGTTTAAATTCGTGCCAAAAATTTGTGTTTACTGCTTGTAAAATCAATGCTTCAAGATTTTGTTGGTAAACGTTCATGCAGATACCAGGTGCACACTGAAAAATGTTTACGTTCCATTACACAGTACCCTGGCCAGTATTATATCCGTAATGATTTTTTCAAGCTACAACTTATGGCTAATAATAAAGACGACCACGCAGGTGGTTGATTCTCTCTTAGTTGACAATTTTTAGATAAAAATACGAGCGTGAAGCGTTAATGGGGGATCAATTCAATTTATTATTTCGAAAACATAAACTTGAAAAGGCGATAAAAATAATCGAACCGTATACTTCCCACTTGTAGAGCGAAATATTGCCCAATATAATAAAAATAAATTTCTATCTGGCGATGAACTTGACAAAAATTAAATAAAGTTAAACTCAAATGCTTGCCTTGCAGGTAAATAACTTACTTTATATTCCCCTGAAATAATGCAAAATTTAAGTAAACAAAAATAACTGAAAATATTAAATCGGCACGGCTTTTGTGTTAAATTTGTAAATTCAATACTTCCACAGGGAAGAACGAATCAAGATAAGTTAACCCTAATTTATTAAGTTAACATAGATAATATCTTACATTCGAAAATGTAATCCCTTAGCATCACTAGCATCACGTAGAATACTCACGCATTTTCGCGTGTCTCACGTAGGAGGTATTGACTTATCTGAAGTTCTATTCTATCAAATGTTATACTATAAAAATAATTTTTTTCGTCCAAGTGCCTTGTCGAGTTCTTCTGATATTAAAGCTCTTCCCGACTTTGTTTGTTCTGTGCATAAAAAATTTATTTGATACTTGAAAAACAAAAATCTTATCCGGAATTAAACCGGATTATAGTTTGAAAACCACCTGTGGTGTATATTTTTCGAGGTGAGCTGAGAGAACTCACGACTCTCGCTCATCATAATTACGAATAATAACAGATAATAAACTGCTCAAATTTCATTGGTTTATACCAAAGAAATGCGTTGAAAAGCCATTACGGATTAATTCTTCCATAAAACTCGGTAGATACACTTAAATGCTTTTACGGTAAGAGTTATGCAAATTAATACCGAACGCTAGCTTTGAAACAATATCATATTTTCATTTGATGTTTTTTCAATTTTGTACCAAACGAAGCTATGCGGCCGACAACATGTTCGCTGCTTATACTTTTTATTCTATGTAGTAGCAATATTGACTGATATATGAATTGTTGGTTTAGTCAAATTGGATGCTTTGATCTGTGGAATTGAATTTGCTAAGGACAAAACAAATGGCAACGTCTTTATGTTGTAGCTCTATCTCACCTTTTCGCACTTCAACTTAAAAGTAACCGCTTGCATTTATCAGTTAAGGCGTAAGAATTTCCTTCAATCAGGAAATCCCACATGCTCGTTTTAATTTCGTTAAGGTCGGACATTTCAAATAAAATTGTCCACATCATAATTAGATTTCCCGCTTTACAATGTGAGCTGATAGAAATTTGAGGTTTACCTTTGAGCGTGGAAATGGTTTGGGAATTTGTGGTTGATAGGTTACCCGTTGTCAAAGTTAATTATTAGAGAATGTTAATCCATAATGGTACAACCTGCTGTTTGATTTATTTCTCAGTTTAAGGGTTCAGTTTTTGCATTTGCAGTTACAAAAGATATACCTATGGAGCAGTGTACGCAGACGACACTGCGATTTACGCACAGTCGTTCTGCTTTCTATTCGGAAACACTGGTTTTGTGAAATAATATTTATAATAATTTATACTGTTTACTTAAAAAGCACTTAGATGGTTTTGCTAATTTAAGCATTACGAAAAGTTTTCCACTCTTCCATGTTGCAATTGGTGTAATAAATTATCTCGAGGTGTATTTTAACAAAAACCTTTTAAGTGTCCGCAGTGATTGCGTTTCGCATTTAAATATTTTTAATCTTTCCTTGTGTTTAGATTAACCGTTCGTGTCGCCAATATCTTTAATCTAAGTCCTGCGAGGGCTTTACAGAAGGAAAAAGTTGACAACCAGACGTATAAAATAATAAAGGTTCATAGAACCGAATGTGTAATTAGTGGAAATTTATAACACAAGGAAATTATAATTTAATGGATTTTGATTAGTTTTGACGTTTGATTTTATAATCGAACCACTATAACGTGCGTGGTAAACAAACATCTATCATTTTGCCGCAATTACTCATTACATTGTATGACAATGTGACATTTACGATATACGCCACTTTATTACCTTTAGTGCGGTATCCATTTCAAAATTTAATAGACTAAATAACACAATAATGTGTACAGTGGAAAAGATTTGTATTAGCACTAAAATTTCTTGAACTTAATTATTTAGACCAAGTTCTGTACCGTCGACACATTAGCATGAATTTTTAAAATTTCTGATTTAGCATAGAGCTCAGCATTTGCATAACACTTTTAATAATGTACACCGAAACAAGCTTCGCTTTCTAACAACGAGAGCCGCTCAAAATTAAGCGTACACGTATTTTTTTTCCAAAGTGCTATGAGCAACCGTTCCAGTGAAAATAAAGTTTAAAAGGTCGGTTGCAATACTTCAGTTAGCTTATGCAACAAAAATCCATTGGATTATTGTTTTAAACTCTATTATCTTAGAAACAATTGCACACAGCACTTAAAAAATGAGGTGTTTGTTTAATTTTAATACTCTTTCGCCCGGCCAAAGCTTATCCCAATCCTAGAGTTCTACTTGAGCGGTTCCCCTTGTAAGTCTAAAATGTCAGTGTTTATATTCAATTTAAAATTGCATTACGTATAATAATTATATACCTACACTGTAATTACATTGTGCAGTAAAGTGTACTTTATTACATTCAATTGTTCGTGTCTTTATGTTTTTCATTTGTGATAACTTCATTTATATACATAGTAGAAGATTTTATCTTTATATAACGTGACGATTCTCATTATAATTAAATTTTTAATTGCGAACTTGTTATAAATTTCATTTTGCATTTTTTTATATCAAAATAATATGTAGAACATTAGTTCACAAGGTACAGTGGCTTTAGTGACGCTACTTGTGTAATTTTTCAGATTTTTCTACTCTTTTGAAATTTACGCAACTAGCGTCACTGACGGCCATTAGCTTAGTAGGTTAGCCAAACAACTGCCGACTCGAAGGTATTCTGTTCGAATCCGGGGAGAGCCTGACCGTTTCCAAGCTTCGGAGGGCACGTAAAGCCGGCGGTCCTCCTGGGTTGATTATTGTCTCCATCAACAATTAAAAATAGGGTTACAGGCATTCCCCAATCCGGATTAAGCAACCTTGGGGTCTAAATGTGACAGTGGACAGAAAAGACTGAAGAGAAAGTAAGCGTCACTGAAACCACTGTAACTTGGTGACTAGTGAATTCCATGAAGGTTGGTACTACCTAAAAATTATTTAGATTTCTCAATTCTACACTTTTTCCAACCAGTAATTCAGAAATCGTCAATTGTAATTCTGATTTGTCAACTGATATTCAAAAATTGTTAATTGAAATTCGGAAACCATCAGTTGATATTCAGAAGCCGTCTAATGAAATTCAGAAACCGTTGAAATTATTAAAAAAAAAGAAAAAAAGCATAAATTATGTCACAACAATATTATGTTAATTCAACTATCAGCAAATACTGACGTTTTCTGAATATCATTTGACGGATTCTGAATATCTTTTGACAAATTTTAATAGCAATATCAGTTGACAATCTAAATTACAATTGACGATTTCTGAATATCACTTAACAAATCTGAATTATAGTTGACGATTTCTGAATATCAACTGCCAAATCTGAATTATAGTCAACGATTTCTGAATATCAGCTGACAAATCTGAATTACAATTGACGTTTTCTGAATAGCAGTTGATCTTTTCTGAATTACAGCTGCAAAAAAGATGTAGTTGCGCCATCTATACGTCATCTCACAAACGTATTAAAATTTCACAAATAACGCAACTAAAACCACTGTAACTTGTGAATTAATTAATGGTCGGAATTCCATGAAATTGGGTCACCTATCGTTTGAAGGTTGGCACTATCTAAAAGTCACATAGCTTTCTTAATAGTGGTGCCATCTATATGTCATTCTAAGAACTTATTGAGTGATGTAAAGAAGAAATACAATTGCACTTTAATTTTTCAAAGTTAGAATTGTGAATAAACTTTAAAAATTTTTTTTTCTTCTGTAGGTCGTACGATTCAAAAGTTGGTCTTCACTAATTTTGAGATAAATATATGTATCTGTTAACAACTAACTTGTCACCAGCATCGCAGCTAAAATTCTGCGGTGTTGAGGTATACAAATTTAATTCTGACATTAACTCATGATTAGGGATCGGATTTTCAGGCATTTGCATGATATTTTGCGTACAGGCACGCGAAAATTGTTAAAACGTAAACATATTTTACGCCTTTCTGAAGCGTTTATGTCCGCTTCTTTGCCCATAAATGCAAATTTTGTTTGTTGCCCAAGATTCCTTATTTGTTTATATTGCATATATTTCGCATATTTGTGATTATTATTAATGGTTTGAAACGGTTTGAAATTGCTTTTTTTTAATTTTAAAATCGCAGGTTTAACTTGCGCATGCGTCGGACACTTTCAAACCGTAACCAACTACTGCAGAAACAAGCTAATAAGCTTAATCTAGACTAGATTTAAATACAAGAGAAGTTGCTGTTGGCGATAATTATATCTCATGACTTTAAAAATCAACAAACGCGGTTGAACAAACACCCTTAATTTGTATGGCAAATATTTAATCACCCCCCCCCCCCCAGTCCCGCCTACTATTAGGATTGTTATGAATAATAAATATAATAATTATGAAAAGTGAAACAATATTTTTTGTGTTTATAGTACGGAGGGAAAATCGCTGGAGACATCTGGTGTACAAGTGAAGGAAAATCTGGGAAAAATAAGAATATTAAAAAAAAGGTTTTCTTGATTTCATTACTTTTTCAATTTTTTTAAAAGAAAATCTTAAGGCAATCCAGGAGAAAATGCGGAAAAATCTTTCAAAAATCTATTAAAAGAAACTAATCTAATATTATTCTTGACATTTTTAAGGCTAATTATATATTTTTAATTTTTAAATAAAAATTTTAATAATCTAAGGCTGCAGTATTGCTGTAGCCATCGTTAAACAGGAGCCAAATTTCAACCAAGGAAAATACTTAATTTATTTTTTGATTTTCCATCCAGCATTGATTTGTATAGCATATTTCCATTAATATTCTCTAACTCTCTAGATTCCACTTAGCTTCAAATAAAAATCCAAAAGAAACAACAGAAAACTAAAAAATATATGATCGGAAAGTTTAGAAAGAAAATTTAGAAAAGTAAAAAAACCCATCGAATTCCAGAAATTCTAAATTAAATCAAGTAGATTTCTCTCAATATCAACAAATTTCCTTTAGGTTTCTTCAAATTTGCTTTTACTTGTACACCGGATATCTTCGACGAATCCTCCCTTTTAATTAGTTTATTATTCCAATAAAGGTAGGTTCAATTTAAAACAAAATATTATTGAATCGTCTTGCCTGGGGGGGTATTCCATATCCCCCAGACCTCCCGGTCAGGGATTATTATCTGTATTGATCGCATCGGCAAAGTTTGGGATGGGTTTTGAAGTTCAAAATATAATAATTTTTTGATCAATATGACAAAACCATTTTTTCATATTAAGTCGTTGGATTAGCACCTTGGTACAGATTTCAAATTCAAAATTAAAGGTCCACAATACAAAATATTATTATTGTAATTCTTATAATTATATTAATATGTACTTTAGACGGAAATTAAAAAGAATAAATTCAGAATCCAAACTACCGCACCGAAGCACTGAGACTCTTAATGTAATTTTTTTATTCCAAAATTTTTAAATAATTTTCTTCCAAATAATTACGCTTGGCTGACTTTCAAAATCTTATACAAATTTATTAATTATAAAATTTTATAATTAAAATTTTTTTTTACATTTTACGAGATCACCGTGTTCAGAAACGTCAAGATTTACAAAAAATAAAAAAAAATTTCTGTCAGGTTGTCGGTCATCAAATTTTGTTCTTAGTTCTTAGTTTAGATCAAATTTTGTATGTAGGAACAATGCCCCCACAGGACCAGACAGCTTTCAATCATTTTGATAAAATCATTTGATAAAAATCAGGAATTCAACATGAAAAATAAAAGATTACTTTTTTTGCGACAACAGATCTTTGCCTGGCCAATCACATTTAAAAAAAAATAAAAATGTCATCATATCTTCGGAAATGTTTAACCGATTGAGATACAATTTTGTGTGCTGATGGAGCTTTTAAAATACAAGTTTTGCATTGTATTGTAAGAGTATTGGTGAAAAAACCGTACTGTAACATTGGAAATTGTGTGGAAAAAGCCTTCAACCAAATGGCTACTTCTTGAGTGACCACTAATATAGTACACACCAAACAAGTCTCCGAAAATGTTTTAACCAATTCTGCTCAAATTTGGTGTACTGATGATTGGAGGTATGCGGCAGAAGTGACGATATTTTTTATTTATTAATGATTTCTTTGATCTTGATGTTTTGATACAAGTTTATCAATCCTATATTCAATCGTTTGAGCAACAGAAATCTTAAAATTCAGGTTACTAATTTCCAATTCAAATTTAATTTTCTGCGACCCCTTAAAATAAATCCGTGACCCCCCCCCATGTTGACAATCGCTGCACTAGCACAACTAAACTGCAAGACCGCCTACAAACACTTGCTGCGCAGAAATAAAATTCTAAATTTAAATAAAATAATTAATCATCTCAAAAAATTAAAATTCTGCTTTAAATGCACAGTTCGGGGTAAGTCTGACAAGAATCACAGTGATATTATATTCGGAGAGTTAATTAATTACCTATTGTTGAATATCAGGCCCTTTCCCTTTCCCTGTCACAAACCTTTCCTCTGAGATCTTGAGGTGGTGTACAGTTGTCAATATTGTAATTTCAACTCCAAATAACAATTTTAGAGAATGCTAATTAGGTTTATAGACCCATCATTTCCAATACCGCTCTGGGGAATTGTCTGCAGCTTTAGTTTATCTACATATCAAAAATAAAACGACAGATCTTCTAAATTGAAAAAAACTTCTGAAACAAAACAAGGAAAAATACTTTCAGAGATATTAAGATTACCCTACATTAATAACGTCTTTTATTAAAGCAATAAATGTTGAACGAATTGTTGGGGCGGGCGGTTTAATTAGTTATTTAATTTTTAATTATAAATCTGACATCAATTAAAATTTAAATCGGAAATCGATCTCCTTGATTAAAATCAAAATTTTAACGTTTAATCAAAATATAAACGAGTTCATGAGATTATCCAGCGTCCTCTGGGATAATTCCCTGCAAGTTAACTAATTATAATTTAATAAGAAGATCGATAGCTATTGAAAACCGCTAATATGAAAGAAAAATATTTCAATTGTTAACTTTTCACACCAATTTCGACACTTGCAACTGCAAACAGTTGTATACGCCTGTTTGAGATGTATAAAAAGTAAACAAGTTTGCAACTTAAAAAAATAAAAAACAAACTTCTAAATTACAGCGTAGGTGTCATGTAAACGAAGATCCGGACGTTAAATATTATTTTTCCTTCTAAGCTGGAAGACTTTTTAAAAGAATTTTATTGTTTAGATTCGAATTCTTCGTTCACAGGAAAAGTCTCATGCAATATAAATGCGGATATAGAGATCGTGAAAACTTTATTTCTATCGACAGTTGATTTAAAAAAGAAAACACCTAGCTAACGGAAAAGTTGAAAAATAATTGATTAAGCGTCTTATCTCTCAAGTTCTTCCTGGCAGTGCAGCTGTGATAGCAATTATTTTAAAGTTTAAACTTTTATAATGTCGCGTCGCACTACACCGGCAAGGAAAAACTTTGAGATACAGTAGAAAAAGCAATTAAATTTCCAGGATATTTAAAATCAAAAGAATTCACACGTAACTCAAAACACTTAAGAATGTTCGGAACGGCCTTTCATATCTACTAATTCAATTAAAATGCTTTGCTTTTAACGTAAAAGGCGACAAAAGAAGGTTCCGGCATATTATTACATTCTTAGTTACTTTTGGGAGGCTGAGAAGTTAAGTTAGGTTAGGATTTGAAACAGCTGAATTTAATTTGACAGAGGGAGCCACAATTTTCATCACGACTTCTTGTTTTATCACGAACAACTAATGAATTGACTTTTCACTCAAGTGCAATACTTTCAACGGTACAATAAAAATAGCAAAAAACGAGATTACTTTTACGCTGTAAAGATTAATGATGCATCTTTTAATAAAAAAAAAAATTGAAACAACATGGCGGTGATACATTTAACCCCAGTGTAATCACCGAACACAACATTTCATTTTTTTATTTCCGCGGAAACTAATTACAATTAAAATTTTGACAGGAAATTGAACCACCAAATAAATATTTATTGCTTTCGATTACAATATGTCAATTCGAATACGGGGCGAAATACAAAAAATAATTTTTTCGTTTGAAATTTACTAGGACGAAAAGGATAGCCAGCGGTGGTTGCCAAAAATAATATTTACAATCGCATTGTTCCGCCTCAATCTCAATTTAAAATCATAAATTGCATAAAATAATGGCAGTTTTCATGCCAAGTAGACTCAAATGACTCAAATTTAAAAATAAATAAATAAGATAATAAAGCTGTTTTGTGGCTGTCTCTTACCTAAGTAGAGAAAGACAATTTTTTGAATTGATGGTTAGCTCAGCCATGTGTTAAGTTATTAAGTCGATACTTTATCTTAATACTGCTCTCGTTAACTGGAAGTTCTAATTAACTCTGCGGAAATGTTGCTTAAATAATCTCATGAAGCACGGAATTTACTTCAGTACTTCTGGAGCAATCAGACATTATCGGGTTAGTCCTTCAACTGATATAATATGCTAGCAGGTTTTAATTTCATTATGCAGTTTAACGAACAAAATAATGTGGCTATTGGATTGTGTAATGAAAGCTGCAAACATAAATTTCAATGACACTGAATTTCTTAAAAAAAGGTTTGTGCTAAAACACAAAACGTTCGCAAATTAACTAAGCAATTTTTGTTTGCTTTCCGCAATTCCTAAATAGACGGAGTATAATTTTTTTAACGAACCTCATTTTCGTTTATTTGGTATTTCTAAAAAAATACTAACAAATTCTCTTTAAAAAAACTGCGGTCGGCTATTGTGTTTACCTTATTTTTATTTATTAATTTCCAAACCCTGAGTTAATCAAATGCTTCATTAATTAAAAAAGTCCCTGTTCGTTTTTCCCTCACAATCATAAATATTAAATTGTAATTACTTTTTGTAATACAAAATTATAGGTTGTATGCAATAAATCGTAATATTTAAATGCTGGCGAAGAGAGTAGGTAAGCGGTGTATCAAAAATCGATAATCTAAAATTAATAGCAGCACGTTTTCCTTAGCGTAATTCAATTATATCTACGTTTTGAGTTTCACAGATGTGTCAAGCCAGCTCTATTTGAGTTTCAGCGAGCTTACTCAGATATGGGAAAATTAGCGTTTGCTCTACCAGGTACTATTTCAATAATTTATTTAAACTTAATGCGACGTGATTACTTGTAGTGAATTTGCACTGCGAATACAAAATTTTTCGATAATCTAATCAATCGCATTGAAAGAAATATTGAGTTCCAATTTTACTACATTAACCGCTTTGATTCTATCATTATAATATTTCCAGGGAATAAACCGCAGCAGCGTAGAATCGTGCGCTAAAATCATATTACGCTCCCTTTTAAGCTTATTAGTGTCCAATAATGGTCGATATTTGTACATGTAATACTTTACCATTGACTCCGAACATAAAGCTTCATTTACTTCTGAAAGCTGATGTGGAATTTTTTCATTTAATTAAAAAGTTTTAGACGAACGCAACGGTCCAATATATTATGCACTCGTGATTAAATTTAAAAATTTTCAGAATGTATAATAAACTTAAAAAATATCGTAAAAACTTTAAAAGCTCTTAATATTTAATGTTTGCCAAGTCTACAAATATTTACCAGGACAGAGTAAAAAAAATTATTTATTCATTTATTTATTATCCAGAATAAACTTTTTTTATAGGATGGATTAGGGTCGTATGACGCTAAACAAGCGACTTTTGTCCAACTGTGTATATTAAAATTTACAATCTCTTTACCAGAAACAAATTCAATAAAATATTTAGTTTTAGCTGTCTCTTTTTGATTGTATTAGAAAATTGTGGAAAACTTAAATTCGAAAATATCGATCACTCAGTATGAATAATGCCTTACTCATGGTATGGCAAAAAGCCCATCAGTGAAACTTTATCATCGGCTATTAATAAACCTGCATTACAAAAGTTTTGAAGTGCAATTATTTTTGAATTCCAAAAATATATCAGGATAATACACTTTCAGCACCTCGATACTCAATAATAATAAAATAAATTATATTTAAAAAAACTGCAAGAGAGTTTATGTTGGCGCACTACGATCGTAAATACATCTTTTATCTCCTATAAACACAAAGCAACCCGGTTGTTTTTAAATTCCCCAACCTACAATAAAAGTCCAAATAATAAAACTTAAATAATAAAACGAATTATTTGGAATTTTAGCGTATAACTCACAAACCGTGCTAACCAGAAAAATATCTTTCAGATAAAAAAGATTCACAATTAAAAAACCTATATTTTTTCTTATTGGTATGTTTTTGCCAACCCAACAGTTTTAAAGTTACTAATTGTGTAATTAAAAGTTGCAATTATTTGAGTTCAGCAATTTTACGAATAACTAACAAACCGTGCGAGATAGGAAATAAAATGATTGTTCAAGAATTCTCTAGAATTATAATACGGATATTTTATTCTTATAAACTTTTGTCGTAAACCTACTCGTTTTGAAGTTATATACTGTCAAACTTATAAACTCAGCCCCGTTAAAAAAAAACAACTGAACAATACCAGTATAAATGTGTATAACTTCTAAACCATAACAAAGAGAAAAATTTGTTTCAAATAAAAATGATTGGAAATTGAAAAACCTAGTTTTTTTCTTATTGGTATGTTTTTGCAGAATAAACAGTTTCCAAGTTATGAATGTTTATAACTTGTATAAATTTTATTTTTTCTTTGTTATTAAAGACATTGATGTTTTAAATGTAAAAAGTACAGTATTAAATAAGCTATATTTCCAATTATAAGCTGTAGAAGTTAAAAAAGCGAAAATAAATTGAGTTAAGCTTATTGATCGGGCGTGTAGCTGTTTTAATTCCTCCACTATCTGAAATTTAATCAAAAGTGAAAAGAAAAGCATAGGAAAAGTAACTAACGATGACGTTGTACAGATCACCGTTCCCACCGGAAAATTTTCAAAAATAGCCTTGCATGCGAGCAGTTTGGTCGTCATGATTTCCATTTTCATTAAAACTTCATAAGAATGTATACCTTGTAATTGTAATATAAGTAAAGTGTAACGAGTTTTCCGGCAATCCGAATAATTCTTGCTAAAGCACGCATTTCCACAAAACGCACGTTTCTTTTCCAAATCAAGTTTCCATCAAAACAGTTTAAATTTTATAACTCAAACACTGCTTTGTGTAAGTAAGAAATGGTTTACGCAAAGCAATTAAAAGTTGATAACCATAATATCAGAATCAATTTTTTTCTCTCTTAATTGTATGAAAATTTTGTTGGCATCAAGTAGGACCTTAATTATGTTTTCTAAATACCATCCCCTATCAAGGAACAGCAAACTTTGTTGTAATTAAAGTAGCTTCTACTTAATTGGAGTATTTTTAGAAAAAAAAACCTGCTACGACCAAATACAATAACGCAAATATATCGAGGGAAATTAAATTAGTAATCAGGCTTTAAATTGTAATACAAACATGCATTTAGGCCTAGAGGGCTAATTAAACAAATTCATTACGACAACAATGCAGATAACGGAGCGATTCAGATTAAAATTTAATTTGTAAAATAGTAGACTAATCCTGCAACATAATTTCACTTTGATCTTTTTTAAAAGGAAATTTTAAATGTAAAATAAAAATTCAATTTGTGATTTTAAAGTCATAAAAAGTGGAGTTTTAGGGAAATAAGACGACGTGTTTTTAATGGTTTAGGTTCAAAGGTAAAAGGAATTACAAATCCTACACTGAGAGTCGAAATTAAAACAGAACATTACTCTGTGTCAATTGTTTCGTAGATGTGCGATTAAAGAATTTCAGGGGGAAAATGCCATGTTTTTTTAACCGGTGCTAGTGTAAACAAACCTTTACTTTGTTTTTTTTATATTTCAGGTGCTTTGGCAAATTAAAAAGATCCATTTAATTATTTTTGGATCCTTTTTATTCCTTCCAATTTTTGTATAATTTTCAGAGGCAAAATCCTGTTTTATTGTGATACTACAAACAGTGGGAAAAAGTTTTTGTGCAATTTTTCACGTGCAGGCCCATCATTTAATATGATTATCGCTGCCACACCGTCAACGGCCAGACTGCCATAAATATGAAGGTAAGCTGAACAATCTCTGTTATTAAGATTGGTCATACAAGAGGAAAATTATGGCCAAATGCTACAATAATTTCGGAGTGTGATTTTCCTGACGCAGTAAATCCCAATTTAATTTAAAAAAAAACATTTGATGTTGGTGTAAAAAATATGAGAAGAAGAAGTTAATCTTAACTTTAATGTAAAAATTCAAAACTTTTTTTTATTTACCTACCTCCAAAAAATAATAGCTGGTAAAATATTCACAACAGAAATAAAAAATTATGAACACGTGTCAGCTGGCATTGTATGCATAAATTTCCGAACTCGATTTACTCCCAAATGATAGATTAAGTTGACAAAGATTCGTGGCAATAAAATGTTAAATGTATCGATTTTTATATTACAAGTGTTGTCACAGATTGTTAACCGCGATAACACAATTTTCGTTTTTATTTCAACAATTTGCATAAAATTTATTGCCAAAAAGGTAATCGATAGCCTAATAAATAGTTTTCCCGAAGAAAATTTTCGGAAAGTTCATTTTCCTACACTGTAAAAATTTTTATGTAAATTTACATATTTTTACATTATCAATTTTACATTATTTGAATCAGTAAATTTACATTGTGCTATTATTTTTACACAAGCGTTGCCGTAATTATTTATTTACATAGATTTTCAACGTAAATTTTACAACAAAAATCATTGTCATTTTCCGTAAATTTTTTATTATTTTTCGCTAAATAAAAATGAAATTCTCTGTTCGCCGAAATTACTCGATTAAAATTTTTAAATAACTTCAATGCATTTAAGCTCGACTTTAATAAAATTAAGGACTGCTTATCGCTTAAATATGCTTTAAAACTGTTATTCCCAATAGGCAATTTCCCGAAATAGCTTTTCAAAAAGCTCTACTACTAGTAGATACGCCAGCTGATGTCTAACATATTTAACTTCAATCTTGACAACTATAAAGAGAAAATTTTTACGTCTGAGCGCTTTCAAATTTTCTTAGAAAATTTTATGCATAATTGAAAATATGCTATAAAGGAACGAACTTAAATAATTAAGGTGCAGTTGCTTCTAAAGTTTTAATATTCCTTTGTATTAAAAAAATGAGTTTTTCATCAAAAAAACTCTCAGGAATAAAATAATTTTGGATCAACATTGGAAAATTTCATGTGAAGTTGAGTTATACGAGTTCTTTCAGCTTATCAAATATTAAAAAGTATATTTCGTGTTTTCCTACTTGTGCAACTGAAAATAAATTTAAATTTTCGGTTGTTTTATTGTAAAACTACAAAGTTGTGGCCTGAATTGCCGTTCAGGCGAATTTGGTAGTACTACAACAAATAGCCAATTATACTTCTAGAATTTTGTTAAATATTTTACTACTGGAATCCTTAGAAGTCGGCGAATTAAAACTTCAGTTGTAAAACTGGAAAGTAACAGGGAGCTGATGTAGACAGCTTCTCGGGCCCCTCTGGCAATTGGGCGCCAGGCAGGTGCCTAATGCGTCTAATGGTAAAATAAGCCCCCTATTGAGAGGTTAAGTAGATGATGTAGTCTAGATTTATTAATAAAAGAAAAGCGTGCACTGGGGGGTATTCCATACCCCCCAGACCCCCCGGTTTATCCTTCCTATGCACATATGCAAGTAATTTTATTGTTGCATACCCGGAAGTTGAATATAGTCGATCAATGGCAGAAACCATAATAAAACGGGCGCGAAGTAAAACGGATTTATTTATTTTTATAATTTCTAATATGGATTGAGCTTTAGTGTAGCCATTGGCGAACCGGGGGGTCTGGGGGGTATGGAATACCCCCCAGTGCACGGTTTACTTTTTATTCACGGAAGAGTTACTTAGTAGCCAATGCTGGGATCCTAGATTGTGAGTGCAGTATTCAGTACTGCAGAACTAATACTATTGGTCCATGAATAAAGAGTAAATCGTGCACTGGGGGGTATTCCATACCCCCCCGACCCCCCGGTTTATCCCCATTATTGTATGTCTTTAAATAAATTTAAAGTTTCAAGTTCTTCAAACTTTAACTTAAACATAATATTTATTTATTATTACATTTTCAAATCTTGGTTAAGCTTCAGTGTAGTTATTGACAAACCGGCGGGTCTGGGGGGTATGGAATGTCCTCCAGTACACCGTTTCTTATACGGTCAAAGATTAGGAGTTACCCAGTAGCTAATGCAGGGAGTATTTTATACCCCGAGATGCAATAATAAGTCCGCAAAAAAAATTGAGAATAAAATAAAGGCGTGCATTGGGGGGTGCAGACCCCGCAGACCCCCCCGGTTTATCCTCATTGTTTTGTGTTTCTTAAACTAAAATTCAAAATTTAATAAGTTAATAAAAACGAGCCCGTGGTTCAACGTATTTATTTATTATTATAACTTCAAACATTGATTGAGCTTTAGTGTAGCCATTGGCAAACCGGGGGGTCTGGGGGGTATGGAATACCCCCCAGTGCACGGTTTACTTTTTATTCATGGAAGAGTTACTTAGCAGCCAATGCTGGGATCCTAGATTGTGAGTGCCGTATTCAGTACTGCAGAACTAATACTATTGGTCCATGAATAAAAAGTAAATCGTGCAGTGGGGGGTATTCCATACCCCCCAGACCCCCCGGTTTATCCCCATTATTTTATGTCTTTAAATAAATTTAAAACTAAGAAAGTTTAGAAGTCACGCAATATATTTATGACTTGGAGTTTTGAAAAAACTGGTTCCTCTGCCAAGCGCAAAAGTAATTTTTTTTAGCTTCAGGTTCTTCAAACTTTAAGTTAAACATATTTATTTATTATTACATTATCAAATCTTGGTTAAGCTTCAGTGTAGTTATTGACAAACCGGGGGGCCTGGTGGGTATGGAATATCCTCCTGTACACCGTTTCTTATAGTCAAAGATTAGGAGTTACCCAGTAGCTAATGCTGGGAGTATTTTATACCCCGAAATGCAATAATAAGTCCGCAAAAAAATTGAGAATAAAATAAAGGGGTGCATTGGGGGGTGCAGTTTTGTGTTTCTTAAACTAAAATTCAAAATTTAATAAGTTAATAAAAACGAGCCCAAGGTTCAACGTATTTATTTATTAGCATAACTTCAAATATTGATTGAGTTTTAGTGTAGCCATTGGCAAACCGGGGGGTCTGGGGGGTATGGAATACCCCCCAGTGTACGGTTTACTCGTTATTTATGAACCAATAGTATTAGTTTTTCAGTACCGAATAATTACTTAGTATCCAATGCTGGGATCCTGGATTGTGAGAGCAATATTTGGAACTCGCAATTTTCGGGCCCTGGATATTCGATTGTAACTAATAGCATCAAAAGCCCCATTTTTGGGTTATTTTATCAGAATTTGATTTTTATTTTACGATTTTATGTTTTCATTGGGTCATTGGGCCCTAGGCACGTGCCTAATGCGTATAATAGGCCCTGGAAAAGACACAAAAAGCCGAGAATCAGCGACAAATTTATAAGCAAATTAATCACAGCTACTAAATTTAAAACCGCACTGTCTTGTTTGTTGTAAGAGAAGATTTGAATATTATACAATGAAAATCGGTTTATTACCAGCTTTTGGATTTAATACTCCGCACTTATGTTCGAGCGGATGTTTTAGCGGGTGATTACCACTAGGGTCAAATAAATTTCAATATTATGTTCCTATTGTCTGATAACTAAACCAAATGTTCGAGTGATAGATAAAAATAAAATTTCAGAATCTGAACAGTTTTCACTGGATAGACAGAACTATTTCATTTTGTGAAATTCCACACGTTAAATTCCGCGATTTCTAATCCGATTACCTCGTAATCTAAGTAAGTGGTAAATCTGCTTCAAAATTTTTCACTTGAACTGCAAGAAATAAATTTGTTCGATCGATTTTGGTTTTAAACTAAACAAAGGGATTGGTGTTAGATTACAAGATAAAAATATCTAAAGTGCCCCCCCCCGTCCGAATTTGACCTAGTAAAATAATTATTGCAATCAAAACAATCATTAACGATTTGTTGATAAACAGAGATAGATAAAAGTTGATGAATATTTAACCGGTATCGATTGTTTTGTCCAAAAAAACCTATCCAAGTATGCTGTAAACATTGAAAAACCATGGCCAGCTACACGTAAAAAGTATTTTAAATAAAATTTTTGTTTAATTACGAAAAACATTTAATCCTAAAATAAACTTCCTTCGACTTGTTTTGGTTTTTGAACATCTAATATTCCGGTTCAAGAGTAAACACTTTAATTTATTGTAAATTCGATAGAGTTACGTCAATAACATTGTCGATGAACTGACTAAGTATTGGTTCTGCCCCTTAATATTTTCTCCATTGCTCCATTTTTCATTACTCTGCTTTATTGGCCAAAAAAATAAAAAAAACTTTCGATTACTCATCGAATTTCAGTTCAATCACAAGAAAAACGGGAGAGTATCAAATATTAACAGTTTCAAACTCAAAATAAAAATATTCGGTCAAAAATCCGACTGAAGAATTTCAATTTTTTAACATTTATTGAAGCGGAAAATTAATAAATGGGTCACGTTCGCGTTTCATGGAAGCTCCTGGCGTATCAATACACAAATACCCGCAAGGAATGAATAATTATTCACACGAATTTATCTAAAATGTGAATTTATGAACTCTGACAAATTTACTTTTCGATTTAGGAGCTTTCAGCAGCTACTATTAAAGGTGTTGGTTCACGACGCGGTCACCCATCCAAGTGATAACTTGTTTGAGTAATGTCACAGCATACCCTAACAAAACTTGCTTGTAAACAAATGAAATAATTTATTAAATATTGTACGGAACATCAAACAAAGAGTTGCGCCAAATTATTCATCAAGTATAATAACATAATAAAAATTTGGTGTGTCCCGAGGGGTCCACCTTTTTAGACCTACAATGGTCAGGAGAATTGGCTCTCGACTTGATTTTCGCTTCTTATAACTTGAAAACCTCTCGAACAAAAACCAATTGTGGCGAATTAAAAGATAAAGAGTCTCAAGGATCTGAAAAGGATTAGCGCCCTTTGTTCGCTACCGACTACAGTTACGAACAAAGAACTTAAACATTTCTTATGCTAAATTAAATTTCCTACAAATTATTATCTATAGATATTTGCGTACAATTAATCCTTGCCGAGATATTCCCAAAAACAGATTACCCAAATTACCAGTGTTGCGAAAATGTTAATTTTAAATTTTTAGTAAACTAGAGTGTAATCAAGTTATAACAAGCTTTGATTAGTTCATGTGGTCAGAATGACGCAATTTAATTTGCTTAAGTTATTAAGGGTCAATTGACAGTCAAATTTTGTCTCCAGACAATAAAATAATTATTTTTTATTAAAAACATCAACACAATCTATTCGGCAGAATGGTAATTTATAGAGAATTAAATTTCCATTAAAAAAGTTACTAATGAGTTTTCTGCAGAAGTGATGAAAAAATACATAATGAGCGTTGAAAATCTTAGAAGCAAAATAATGTTCTTTGCACACGAACAAGTGCGGTTGCCATTTTTGCAATCAAAAAAGAAAATACTTTAAGCACAACCTCAATACTTCGGAAGATTTGTGAATAACTACACCAATATATTGACGTGTTTATTTTTATTAGCCAACCCCTGGCTAGAGCAGGCCTTGAAAAAAAAATTAATTCAAACAACACTTAAGAAGGAAACTATTTGGAAATAAAAACAATAAGACAGTAGGATTTACCCACAGTAAATTCAACTTATATTGTACTAATGCCTCTTCAGACTGTTTTCTAAATAAAACATTAAACGTCAAAGGAATTCGGTTCTGAAGACATGTTTGAAATTTATGTTTCCGAGCCAAGACTACTTATTGATCAGCTTACAAGATATAGAAATTTATTTACATTTTATGTTTTTATATTTATAATACAATAAAAACAAAAATAATTGCTCGTTGCTCATTAAATCTTTAAAAATATACAAAGGGCTTTTTAGATTTAGGGAATCCCCCGAACGATATATTTAAAATTATATGCGAAAATCATTGAAAAGAAGATTACCAATGAAAATGCTTTAAACTTAAAAAGGATATTAAATAATGAAGAAAATTAGTAAAACTTACTATGGAAATATGAAAATCGAACCACTGTATCGTGAGGATTTTAATGTAATGGAAGCATTGTATAAAGAATAAAAATTTCTTTTTTGACAGCACTCCTGTTATATAAAGCTTTGATTACACTGCATTCATTTGGCTTTTAAAAAAAATATAATATAAAGAAGGATTTAAAAACCCTTTTCATGTCTTACGTTTGCTCAAAATAATTTTGTAGAAATATTACGTACAAAAAAATATTATGTAATTATGTCATAGCTTAACCATTACTCATTAATTACTAAAAGATCAAAAGATACTAAATTACATTTCCTATATAATTATCTGATATAAAGTTTTACGTATGTACAACTAATTGTTTTTGAGATATAACTAAAAAAATAGATTACTTCTGCAGCTATTTCGGGTCAAAATAATGCTTGAGTTCTTTTTGGAATTGGAATGCGATTTTTCATCAGAAAGAGCATACATAGGGATGAGACAGCCTGTGGGTAAAAGAAACGAAGGACTTGGAAATATTATATCCAGCTGACGTATTCATAATTTATTTCAAACTTGAAGTGGATGAACTAACGGCAATGTGAAGGTAGGAAGGACGAAGTATATCAAAGTGCGAGAAAGAACCAGTAATTACAAAAAAATTATTATTATATAAAGTAAAAATGCACTCAAATGTAAAAAATTGTGTAAAAGTGCGTAAAGTAGATATTTCTTAAGTACGAGAAAACGCTGTATGCTATAATATAGGTCAAAGTTTAGTTCTACTGAATTCTACCAATATCAAAAACTGTTTACTTTTATAGTTCGTGGTCTGAAGTAAACGTAATTGATGAACCATATCAATATTTTAGAAAACCCAAAAAATGCACTAAACACTTTTCAGAACTAAAATGTTTAAAAGTTAGCACATGTAAAATACACTGTAAGTATTCGCAAACGTTTTCACCATACTATGGCATCATCAGGCGATGAATTAGAAAGAAAATTAAGAGAGAATCCTTTAAATATTGTTCCGAGTGGTAGGGGGAGGTTTTTATAAGAAAAGAAGGGACATTTTGAAAGTTATTACAAAAAAGGGGGGGGGGGTTATTACTTATTGAAAATGTTTAATAAAGGTGAATTATTTAAATCCGATTGACTATTTAACAACAAAGGTGAATATTTTAATTTATTTATTTCTAAAGCTTCTAAAAATTCTAATTTTTTACTTTTTGGTTCTACATGTAAAATTTCATAATTTCCTTGTTTATGGTTGGTATCCAATAAATGTTTCGCGAAAGTAGATTTTCCATCCGCAAGTCTGTGGGATCGTGAGTGTTCTTTAAATCGTGTTTGGAAAGAACACTCACGATCCCACAGACTTGCGGATGGAAAATCTACTTTCGCGAAACATTTATTGGATACCAACCATAAACAAGGAAATTATGAAATTTTACATGTAGAACCAAAAAGTAAAAAATTAGAATTTTTTATTCACCTTTGTTGTTAAATAGTCAATCGGATTTAAATAATTCACCTTTATTAAACATTTTCAATAAGTAATAACCCCCCCCCCCTTTTTTGTAATAACTTTCAAAATGTCCCTTCTTTTCTTATAAAAACCTCCCCCTACCACTCGGAACAATATTTAAAGGATTCTCTCTTAATTTTCTTTCTAATTCATCGCCTGATGATGCCATAGTATGGTGAAAACGTTTGCGAATACTTACAGTGTATTTTACATGTGCTAACTTTTAAACATTTTAGTTCTGAAAAGTGTTTAGTGCATTTTTTGGGTTTTCTAAAATATTGATATGGTTAATATCGAGTTACACTACCTAAACCACGTATCAATTGATTATTGTAATTGATGAAGTTCCCCCCCCCCCCGCGATTTCAAATGCCCCAGAATTGTATTTTAAAATTTTGTGATCTATTTTATTAACTAGGAACTTCTCATGTTTTTCTGAACATATACATCTATACGTCGCATCAATATGCCCCCCGGGGGGAGGGGGGTTATACTTAATAAAATCAATTTTACCTGACGAAATTTATTTGTAAAATTATAAATCCCCTATCCTCTCCAAGTATTCTAAAAGAGTGGAAATCCTGCGATATGTACTGGAGGGTGTTCCACACCCCCCAGACCCCCCGGTTTACAATTTTGACTTTATATTTTTATATTATTTTTATAATTAACTTTCAAAGTAACACGGAAGTACACTCCGTGAGCAGTAAGGTAATTAAATAAATATGTTTTCCAAGTTTTAATTTTTTCTAGCCGAAGGTTAAACTTAAAAATTCAAATTTCCCGGTTTGGATTAATATTGGATAATGTTTTTTTTTTCACCAAAAAATGACACGTTGTAGCAGGAGCAGCAGAATCGTGCTGGGATTGTATGTATTAGGATTAGATACAACTGACGCGCGCATGAATGGATTAACGAGATTCTCAAAAATCTTTAATCTGCCCTTCCCCCAAAAGCATTTTCTAAATACGGAACTGCAAGAAGGTCTGCATTATTTAGAGTTTGCAATAATACTATCTCTTTCAAATGATATTAAAAGTTAATAATATTCCATTTTGCAAAGACGACCCCATCGTTCTCCCCAAACCAACCGCCACTACAATTTTTAAAGAAAATTCTAAACAGATTCATAAATAAAATTACAATAAAACGATGTCATGGGAACTAAACAATATAGCCTGAGCCAATTTTATTCTCGAGTACTAAATGATATTACTCGCACTAGATACGTAAATAACTATTTGAAAATATATTTTACGTTAAATTCAAAATAGAGTACGAATATTTTTCTGCTAGTTACCAACATGAAATTTTGTACAATTTTCAATGAATAGCTGGTAAGTCAACATCAACACGCGATGTTAAATCAGTTACCTTGCGGTCACCCATCCAAATACGATTCACTGACAACCTTGTCTGAATCAACACGATTTTTGCATTATATCATTGCAGATTGTCTTGTCAAGGCAACACTTACTAGTCTGTCCTCGATTATCTACAGTCAACTAGGTATAATATTTTGGGGGGGGGGGCAAAAACGAAGACTTACGTCGATTACACTTTCTATATCAATAGAAATATCAATTTTTTTACGGTAGTCAATTTATTTCGGAGGGGGCTAATTTTAATTTTGGGAGGCTAAGCCCCCCTCCCAGCTCGTCCCCCTAGTTGTGCCTTTGCCTGTATTTTCTCTCTTGGAATAAAAATTGAATTTTTTTCCAATTTAATATTGTTTTTATTAAAAACGGTGTTCACTTGGCAGGCAATGGCAAACCACCGAGGTAATCTTGTAAACCCTTCATAAAATAAAATGGTCAGCCAAAGCTCACCCTGGATTATAGAGCTAATTGGTAATTGTGATTCGGACGAGCAGGGATATTCGAATACAAAAATTTTTTTCACCTAAAGGTGTAGGCTACTGGTTATTCAGTTGCACGAAATTATAGTAGCTTGTGGCTGTATGATGTAACATGTTCCATATGAAAATATTTATTTATTATTCGTTTGTGAAAAGTTGTTGAACCTTAGGGCTGTATTTTATAAGCTTTTTATACAACGAAAACTTCAGTTTCTGTTTTCACCTAAAATTTTGTTAAAATTGTGTCAGTATTTTGGATTTTAACAAAATTGAAAGTAAAAGTTGTATTATGAACCATCAACAGAAGAATTTCAGAACATAATTAATTATCAGCTTAGACCTAAATATTAAAACTTTTACAAACATCTACATATATAACAAAAAGTTAATGCCTAATTAAAAGTTCTCTTCAAAAGTCAAGTCTTATTAAGGTAGTAGAGGGGCTATGCGAAAACTAGGTCAAATTCCAAAATTTTTGAATAAAAAGTGGTCTAGCCGAAAAGTTCTTGAAAGAACTGGGAGAAATGAAATTAGGAATGCAATAAAGCTCGACCTTTCTAAGTACCGACAAAGGCCATTATTGTTTTTGCTGTGGGCTAATTTTACAGTTTTTATGTTATAAGAATATAAGAAAATTTCACAAAGGCAAATTTTTCTCATTTGTTTGATGTTAAATAATTTTACCAATTATAATTTTAATTGATAAATTTTTCAAAATTTTTAATTTTATTTGTAATTTTCAGGTGTAAATGCCATTGGCATTTAATTACTCGTACATTTTACAATTTTTCAGAAATCTTCACGATTGTTTTCGTATTTGTATTTATTTCCAAAGATAACTAGGTAAAAACTTATTATTTCGAAGTTTCGTTAAATTTTTTTTAGACTGAATTATAAAAAACTCCGATAAACGTCTAAGGAATATAAGAAAATTCGTTTCGCATAAAAACACGAAATAATTTGGAAGTAGAAAATGGTGAATAAATGAATAGAAAAAATTAGACAATACAAAATTGAAGAAAATGATCACGTGACAAAAAATTAAACTATTCTGGGATAGTTAGAACGATGAAGTTAATTTTATAAAAAAATTATAACAATGAAAATATAATAAGAGAATTTGTTGTTTTCGAAAACAACTTGGTTGTTTTTCGAATAATAAAGCTACCTCAAGCACTAATATTGTGTATGGTTCGTTGTTTTATTTATAAAAATGGAAAATTGTAAAATAAAAGGAAAATCGTTTTTCTTCCAAGTAAATTATTTATACGAAAAAGTGAATTAAAGTGACAATTTTAGCTTTACAGACGTTACGAAAAGAAAAAGCAGCCTTGTTCTAATTTACCTAATTACGGGACATTAATGCAATTACGTTATTAAGTACATAATCGGTCACACAATTTTCAAAATCGATCGCGAAACTTTGTAAAGGTGACTGACGTGACAGCAGCTAAACAAATAAAGTTTTTGCAAAAAATAAAAATTATCGTAATTATCAGTTATCAAGCAAAATTTGCAAGGACAATGTAAATATGTAGTTGTATTAACATCATTAAAATTCGGTTTTCCTGTATCGAAATTTTGCGAAAGAAAAAAAATAAAATATTTTAACAACCTGTAGGAGTATTCTTGTACGTACGGTAATTAAAATCAATCCAGCCTAATAATAGGTAATTACTATTTTGGTGTAACAAAATTAAACACATTTTCACTAAAAAACATGGTTCAAACTTAACTGCTAACCTGTTAGATAAAACGATAAACACACACTCGCGATAGTCTTTGATCACGTTATTCAAGTTCACTAGCTATTAAAGGATACGATCGTCCTTTTCAAAGGCCACTAGATGTGGCGCGTTTTGCGGGTGCACTGGGAGTTCAAATCCAGGAGACGAGCTCCGGAAACGGACGAAATAATACGGTTAGTTACGAAAATTATCTTTTTTTAGAATTAATTTCGAATTTACTGCAGGTAGATAAGCGATAATTTGAAAACCAAAATATCGAAAGTGCAGTTGACAAAATTTAAAGCTCACCGTAGGCGGCGTTATCAGATTTTTTTCACGACGTCAGGATCGAAAGGATCTCCAAAGGAAGCGACAATTACATCTTAAGTAGGATGTTCCTGTTCTGACGGGCGAGAAAATCCGGTCGCTTTAAACTTCGCAAAAATGTTGTCAACGAATTTTCCACGTGAAGAATTCTAATTACATTTTGTTGAAAAATGCGCCCAAGTTGACTAATTTAAAAAATAATTAATTAACTTTCCTTCGTGATAATTAACACGTCGAGTAACAATTGTGTTACATATAATATGTCAAGTCAATGACAACCGATCGAGAACACATTTCCACGACATCTTCAATCAAAATTAATTATAAATCTCAGTAAATCGTTTTGCGGTTTCGAGTTCTATTAAACAAATTACTATCCTGTCGAGTTTTCCTATATAAAAGAAAATTTTATGATTTATTAATAGGATTCGTTAATAGTATCTTCACCCTTTTTAAACGAAATTCAGTATTTATAAAGTAATTCTTTTATAACTTACGTGGTTAATTACAAATTGCATAATTAATTGTGGTTTTAATATTTTCTTACCTTAAGTTCTGAAGTAATTAATTGGTAGACTTGATTTTAAATGGAAATCTGAATTTGTAGGTGCAACTAAGAAGTTAAAGCACAGCTTAAAATAAGTAAAGCTTAAAATCGTCAAGTTGAATGCGATAATTATACTATTATTTCTAAGCATTCAACTGTAAAACACAAAGTTCTATAAAACGTGACACTTTGTTTTAACTGGCAGCTAATTATAATTCTTTCATTCCAATAAATGAAATTAAATTCAGGTTTCTTTTAATTTTTAAGATTAAAACCATTTAATCTGATTTTCTGAATTTGTCAAATTACCTATTTGTAGATTTTGGGCAGACGGACACAGGGTCAGATCGTAAGGCTTCTCGCTATACTGCTGATAGAAGCTTAAAGTTTAAATTGCAAGTTTGCAAGTGAGTAATTAGTTTATTCTGACTTTTTTTGTAATCAATAATGCTCTAGCAGGTTAGATATTATCAGATTTAATTTTTCACTTTTTGTTCGGTTACAACATAAACATTCGAATAGTGTAATTTGTAAAGGGTAGTTTTCTGATGACGACTGAAGCCAAATGCTTGCATGTTAGATCCCCTTAGATAGTTTGAATTGAAAATGGTTTATTTCACGAGCGTTTTAGTCAAAGACTGCTTTTAACAGTGGCGTATTTAGAGAGGGGCAAAGGGGCAATCAAAAAGTAGATAAAATTTCCTACAAAATGAGTTTTTGGTTCACTTCCTAAGACAAAAATTAACGCCGCGGTTTTTCGAAAAATTCACATTTTTTTTGAAAAAATTTGAAAAATTCAAATTCCCTGCCGACCAGAGGCTTTTTTTCACTCGAGAAATCATGAAATTTGAATTTTTCGAAAAACCAGCGAAAACGCGAAAGGCACCTGCGGCGTTCATTTTCGTCCTAGGAAATGAACCGAAAAGTCATTTTGTAAAATCAATAGGTTGCTAAAAAAAATTGAGTTTTTTGCAAAACAAACGTGATTTGGCAACGTTTTTTTTAATATGGCGGCTTTGGCACAAGGAAATTTTGTTCGCAAACCTTAAATTCGGATTCTACGAACAAAATTACATAGGAATCAATTTTCAATCCTTTGCCACAGAAATTGTCAAGTCCTGCCAAGCCTTGCAATTGTAAAGTTATTACAATTTTTATATTTATTCATTAAAGATATTCCGAACAATTACAGGGATACTTAGAGGTTAAACCCCCCCCCTCCCGCTGTCATAACGATAGTAGTATTTCTTCTCTAGAGTGAAAAAGGTTTCATTTAATAAAAACTATTCACAAAACTTGCACGCAAACTTTTGGATTTTGAAACCGGGGGGTCTGGGGGGTATGGAATACCCCCCAGTACACTATAAATTATATTTATAAAGCTCTCATCGCATAGATGTGAGTTACATAAAATAAACGAAATTTAATAGTCTAATTTTTGAAAATTTGTAATTCAAATCAATGTATTGCGTTTGAAGTTCAGTGCTGGCATCTTTCGATAATCTTTTCAACTACACCTGGTGTAGTCTTCAAAACTCCCATAAGGCTTGTCTATCTGATACTAAATAACCAAAAGTTCTATAAAGTTTTATTTTAGTTTGCGAATTAAAAAGAAAATATGTACTGGAGGGTATTTCATAACCCCCAGACCCCCCAGATTGCCATCCACGTTTGTATTTTTAGGGAAACGGGGATAATGTGAGATTTTTCAATATTTACCATAGGTTAGATAAGATGAACTGAACTGAATGACTCCTTAAGTTCATCTTGCGAATGAAGAAGAAATTACGCACTGGAGGGTATTCCATACCCCCCAGACCCCCCGGTTTGACATCCGCGTTTTGCATTTTTCGGGAAGCGGATATAATGTGATATTTTTGTATATTTAGCTTATCATACGATAAGAAGAACTGAACAGAATAACTTCCTAGTTCAGCTTGCGAATGCGAAGGTATCCAATACCCCTCAGACCCCCCGGATTGACACCCACATATTGATTTTTAATCAATAGCTGTAAGAAAAGAGTTCTGTTTTTTTAAGTTTTAATTCCTGCCAAGCCTTTCAATTGCTAAATTATTGCAATTTTAATCTTCATATCTACGAGATGTTCCAGACAATTGCTGGGATACTGAGGGGGTATTCTATAATCCCCCCCCTTCCATTCTAAAAGAGTGGAAATTCTGCGATATATACTGGAGGGTGTTCCACAACCCCCAGCCACCCGGTTTACAATTTTGACTTTGTATTTTTTAATTTTTAAAATTTGTTTTAATTTTTTCTAGAATTTTTTTCAAATTTTTTTATTACACGTTGTTTCGATAGTTATCGATATTCCGCTAGTTATCAATATTTCGATAGTTATCGATAGTTTCGATATTTCTAATTTAGGCTATTATCTTATGTTTTTTTGGACTTCTCATTGGTCAATTTTGGGTTCGACCTTACTTAATAAAGACACTTTCTCTGTTTGTAGTACTATGTACTAGGGCTGGGAATTTTTATCGATAAATATCGATAGTTATCTACCCTCGATACCCTCGAAATATCGATAGTTATCGATTAATCGAAGAACGATATTTTATTTTTGAAATATCCATTAAGGGATATATCGATAATTATCGACATTCGATTAATCGAAGTTATCGATAGTTGTTTAATTATCGAAATTAAATTGGGATTAGTTACAACTGACGCGCATGAATGGATTAACGAGATTCTGAATCCTGACATCAGAGTTCCAAATTACACCTTCGAGGAAATTTGATTGATTTTGTTATTAAAGTTTAGTATTACATTGTAACGACACAAATGTCAGCTTGCATCGTTCCGTCTAGCTCTTAGGATTATTGCATTAAAATAAATATTTAAGTAAGCTAGGTTGATTTAACAGGATAGACAAACATTTCCCAATAAAATGCTTTATAGTGAAATGTTACAACTTGTTTCCGTCAGCTCGTGAGAGTAACTGTGGATAATGGATAATTAATTTGACTTTTAAAGTAAAATTTTATAAACCAAACTCAGCGATTTGATTCATAGAAAAGTTATCCTTGGGTTTTATGTTTTACTTAGTTCAGCTTTTCGCTAGTTTTAATCCAAAATTATCATATATATAGTTTTTATTTATTTCTTGACTAAGTCGCAGCTCTCGTGCTGTAAATCAAAAAGTTCAAACCTTGGCTGCTGCGGGAAATACAATCTAAAGCACAGGAGTGGCCAAAGTGTAAACTTTAATCTTCAGAAAATCGGAAACAAATCCGAACCATGGCTCTGAAAAGCCAAAGTTACGAATTGCGATTGTATTCCATACAATTGGCCGTCAGCATAGTTGATTATTCTCAAATAATGTAAATAGTAATAGTGCTAACCTTATTATATTCCTGCTTTAGCAAATAATTTTGAAAGTTGGTAACACCAACTTTAAAACTAATAAATTTCGAGTATTAGCATCAATGAAAAAAAAAAAACAAATAAAAAATTGCCAGTGATACTTAAATTCGGGTAGGTTAGGTCATTTTATAGCCCAATGTACTGTTTTTTTTTCATTTTAAAATTTCATAGCCAATAAAATGTAATGGCAAATTCCTCATTAACTGCTGAAATATATTTATGAACGGCGCAGCGCTAGAATAACAGCAAAAGTACTACTACCTAACATTTTAACTTAATTGGAAAGACTATATTGATATTGACTTCCATACTAAAAGGATATAAATTAATTTTCGAAGTAGATGAATCCGATGAAGGTAGAAACCCAAGAACAAAATTTCCGAAAAGGCTAAATTTCATTTGCAAATGCAAAAATAACAGTGAAATAAAAGTAAATTAAAAGGACTTACTATATCAATTCGTAATCAAAATGTCACGGAAATTCTAAAAATAGAAAATAAACATTCAATTTTGCTATTGTGTGTTAATGTACTGGCTTTCATAATCTTAAAAAATTCAAATAGACAAAATCAATATTTAATAAATAAACGAACAAAAATTCTTTAGAATTCGTCCTACCTTGCACAATCAGCCGCATTATATCAACTTATCCGGCAGATAAGACTTACCTGAAAAAGAAAATTAAATTAATAAAATAAAACTATTATTGACTAAAGTCGCTAATCCGTCGTGCAGGGAAGGTCGACTCAAGATTTGGTATAAATAATTTTCTTATGTAAAGTGAAAGCTTAGCGTTACAAACTAAATAATATTGTTATGTACGATATAGTAATCCCTTTGTTACTTTGAAGCTTAAGTTAGTTTACTTACAGAAAACTTTTGATTTTGTTCACACAAGAAGATGTAAGCCATCAATTAACTTGATGAAAATTTAATTTTGAGTCCCACCCTAGTTTTAGTAAAAATAATGTTTTAAAAAATCACTAACTCACTCACTGCAGTGCTAAAGGTAGGTAATAGTTATTGATTAAATAAATATCGTACTTCCAATATAAGTACTACAGTTCAGTGTCTTTCCGATTATACGCTTTATTTGTTTTAGCATTTAGTTTAGTATATAAATCATACCGAAGCTGAAAATATGTGTAATTACCCAAAATTAATTATTTATTTCGGTTGTTTATATGCTAAGTTGATATCACATTATATTATTATTCTAGAATAATTTTTTTATTATAATATTATATATTTACATTTTAATAAATGTTTACATATCCCGCTTTTTCCAACAAATTACCATACAATAACTGAAAATATCAATCATTCAAAGCAGCTGTTGAATTATTTCCTACCATTTTGAATTTTAAGAATTAAGTTCCCCTAATGACTATTTTGTACAGTCCGCTATCCTATTGTTGAATGTCTGATTTTAGATTTCAGCAATACTCCCTCCATCTCTACCTTCGGATTTCCACGACACGTGGCCAAAGTTGCCAAATCCGAATAATATGCAATTAGTAGAATTACACTTTCACCCCAAGTTTCCTATGGCAAACTGTAATATATAAAATGTTCGATTCGACTCTCTAAACTATATTTCGTCAAAAGGATTGAAGTTTATGTAGACAACCACTCCAGTAGTCGATGTATTCCGTGAATTATCGCACCGACAAACCAAGACTATGATTACTATCAAATCATCAACCGTCAATGTCCTTTAGGGAGTAATTTTCCTAATTAATTCACAAAACAAATTAGCAAATTTCAAATATCTCATTCTGCTCGTCTGTTAACCCTACAGGCTAATCACGAAAATTCTTACTTATGCTCTTAATAAACATTTTTTGTTCTTTGTTATACATAATATAGTCACGTTTTCAAATTTCAAATTCAAATTTTGAATAAAAAGAATATCTGAACGGATTTAATTAATATTTTCTTTGATTTAATTGGTAAAGTTAAATAAATAGGGGGTGGCCATTAATTACGTAGGGCGATTTTTTGACCCCCTCTTCCCCTGGTGAGATGTCGTAAGATTTATTTTTTTAATTATGTGATACTTACCGAGTTGTTATCAACAAATGATAACACAGGTTTGCAAATCGAATTTTTTTTTCGAGCCCTGATACCATTCCTCCTGATTCTTATGTAAATTAACCTCCTGAATCCGAATATGACCTCCGCTCTCCCCCATCATCCACCGCTATTGGGGGATGCCCCGCCTCATCTATTTTTTAACAACAACTATTTTAGTCTTTACATTTTTTCTGGTAAACTAGAAAGGTGAAAAGTTAATATTTGTAGCAAGAAAGTTGATTTGGGAGAAGATTTGTCCCCCGAAGTTGTAAAAAAACTCATTAAAGATGATCGAATTTTCCGTTTTTCTGCTTAATTTTTTCACTTATTTTTGCTGTTTATTTCGGCAAAAAATAAAGCAATCACACAGAAAATGTACATATATGCAAGTTTTCAGTTTTTACAACCGGGGGTCTGGGGGGTAGTGTGGAACACCCTCTAGTATACCTGTAAGTGTGTTAAAAAACACAAATAGCAAACAAAGTTTGATTCCGGTTTTAAAGTTGAGATTCCACTGGGCATTACTGGCTCTAAGTTACAAAAGACATTTAGAAAAATCTATATAAAGCTAGATTCTGGGAATAATTTTGTTTAGGTGTACTGGAGGGTGTTCCACACCCCCCAGACCCCCCGGTTTCAAAAACTGAAAACTTGTGTATGTTTTCTTTCAAACTTTCAAAAACAAAATCCCTAACTTTTCCAAGTCTTCCCCTAGATCAGGGGTATGCAACCTGCGGATCGCAAGCCACATGCGGCTTGTTTAATGTCAAGTTCTCCAGGTACATGCACAAATATTACCTAATAATTACATTATTTTATTTTCAAAACCCATAGAAAATATTATTCCGCAAAAAAATACTTTAAACAGGATAAAAACAAGACAAAATACTATAATATTGAAATAAAATTGTTAGTGGCTCTTTAAAAACTGGGAAATTTTGTAAATTGTACCTTTTGGCTCTTCCGTCTGAAAAGGTTGCCGACCCTGAACATTTTGCAAACCTTAGCTTTTAAAAATTGTAAATTTTTTATTTGTCGAATTTTCAGAAAATTTTTCCTGCCTTCAAGTCTTAATTTCCACGACTTTTCCGTAAAAATAAAAAATTCCTCGACTTGCCCTGACAAAATTTGCGTAATTCTCAATTCCTTTACTTTTGCAAATGAAAATCCTGCTTAAACATTTGTCCTAATTTTTGATTTTTTGCCCCCCCTGGCCCCTTATAACAAACTACAACTCGCTGCTTAATCCATATTCGCTATCAGGGGCGGTTCCAGAATTTTTTCTGGAAGGGGCAAAAGGATCAGACGGGCAAAAAGTGTTTTCAGATTTAGGATTGACTCCTTGTCTATTTTTAAACGTCTGCTGTTTATTAAATATCTTTCATATTCCTTTCTTGTACTTCTAAACCATGCAATAATTGTGATAAATTTGTTTATTTTCAATTAACAGTAACAATAAATAAAATTGACAATTCATGCTTACGATACATTGTCAATTTGCCTAGTTGACACTGACAATTGTCAATTTATTTACAATCCGAGGTTAAGCCAGTTCTTCAATTATTATTATAAAATGATACTAAAAATTTGCTATCGGAAACTTAATTTATTCAACATTAATAGGAATTACGTTAAACCTTTCACGATTTAGGAATTTTATGAAATAAATTAAACAAAAAAAAATTATAATAAAAAGTATCGGCGTTTTTCCATTGGCCTATTTAGAATTGGTTAATTTTAAGTTACCAGCCTAAAAATATTAAGTGATTGTGGGGGTGTGATGGATCAGTGCGGCCTTCAGGCCGCACAACCTAGGCAATCAGACATCGTCAACTTTAATACAGATTTGTCAACTGCAATTCAGATTTATTAACTGCTATTCAAAGATGGATAACTGTAAATTCAGCTTTGTTCAGAACACCCCCCCTCCTCCTCCCGGTTTCACGAACTGAAAACTTGTGTATATGTTCTGTGATTGATCTTATCTACTTAATAAGAGACTATCACCTTTTGAGAGTAAGTATGCATTTGTAGGTTTAGGAAATACGCACTGAGTAGTACCGAGTACCCCAGTATCCAACTGATTGTATAAAATTATTGCCAAAAATTTTTGCTAATCCGGAAAACTCGGTTATCCGAACAAACTCAAAACTATATCTGTCCGGAATAACGAAGCTGTACTGTAATTTGATTCTGCCTCAATAATTCACATTATTATTAGGTAAAAAGCTTAGAGGTTTAATAGTAAAAAACTAAACTAGTGTTTATTTTTCTCTAAAAGTTTTACTTTCGGGGGATGCCCCCTATCTACTTTATTATTTTCTTTAACAATTATTTTAGCCTTTACATTTCTTCTGGTAAACTAGAGAGCTGAAAAGTTAATATTTGTAACGAGAAAGTTGATTTGGGAGAATATTCGGTTTTTTTGCTTGATTTTTTCACTTATTTTTGCTGTTTATTTCAGCAAAAAATAACAGCAATTACACAGAACATATACATAATATGCAAGTTTTCAGTTTTTACAACCGGGGGGGTGTGTTAAAAACAGAAATAGCAAACATATTTAGATTCCAGTTTTAAAGTTATGATTCTACTGGATATAGGTAAAAAAAACATTTGGAAAAATCTATAGGAAGCTAGATTCTGGGACCAATTTTGTTTCGGTGTACTGGAGGGTGTTCCACACCCCCCAGACCCCCCGGTTTCATAAACGAAAAGCTGAAGTGCATATTCTGTGTTCGGATTTATTAAATTCTCGTAAGTACCTTTGCTCTTCAGGACAAAATACATTTATAATTCGCAACCGTACACATGGAGACGGAGTCTGGAAGCCAGTACCTCGGTAATTATTTGGACTTAATTATAAAAATATTGATTTAATGGGATACAAACGCGTACAAAAGGGTGTGCTGGTATACTAACAGAACAAGGAGAAAATAGAGACTGATAGCGGTTGAGTCAGAACTTCTTGAGCTGAAGAAAAAAGAAGTGAAGATCAGCTCTTCTAACTTGTAGTCGTAGAAATCCGGCGGTTAAGCCGGGCGGTGAGAAAGCGGAAACAGACTAGCAGACCTGGAAAGATTGTAACAATTTATTGCCCCACAAGAATTGATTATATGCTACGCCTATGGAAATTCTTCCGCGCACCTACAGAGCGCAGTTAATGCTCTAGGCTATTCGCAAATGCCGTAGAAAGGTAGATTTGATTAGACCGCCGTAGAGTGAGTAGTCAAGTTCTGTTATATTTGTAAAAGTAAGCCGATAAGTCAGAGTTTTCTGAGTTGAAGATTTTTGCGCTATTTTTACGTCTTTATTAATCAACACCTGGTGCCTCTTTGGGACTTTGCATTCAGTTTAGTGCTACTGTTCAAGTGTGAGGTAGTCAAAATCCTGTTGCGGTTGAGATCAACAGATCAGACAGATCGGCAAACAGCAAGGCAGCCGTCTATTAGCTACGCTTCCATTCCTGGGAAACAACAGCTAGGTAGGAAGCAACCATTGTCGTTATAAAAGTTGTAAACGATCTGAGTACTCGGTTAGTAAATTTTTGACTTTCTATCCCATGCTGTTTGGTTTCGTGGGAACGTTGGAGTTCCTGTTGTTTAGCGACGTTGTTCGAGCTGTTGTGCTGCCTATTTCAATCTGCATTTTGGAAATTGTTGTATTACATATTACGATTTTAATATACTGTTATTTGTTACTCGAATGTCATTTTTGAAAGAGGAAGTAATTTTATTTATCTTATAAATAATAATTTACCTTATAAATAAATATTGGAAGTCACCTATTCCAGGTGTGGTGAGAAATTGCGATTTTAAAGTAAATTTCATTACAAGATAAAAAAAAGCTTCAGCGCTGGTAACTACACCTGTGGACGATGTTAGCCACTTGGTCGCTTCCTGCCCCAAGGAAGCATTTTGAATAGATTGCAAATGATCAAGACATGGGAGCAGCAGCAGACACTACAAAGCCCTCCATGTCTAAGGTCATTTTGATATTAATTAGACGAATATTACCTTATTAAAGTAATAAGGCCTCAACAAAAAGAGAACAGACCCAAAAAGAGCATAAGAAAAAGAAGGAATACTACGAAGATGAAAGCCCAGAAAAGTGCAAGAAGTAATGTCGAACTGCCGATTTCCAGCTTCTCGGGGTTGGAAAGAGGTTTCAGTGAGTAAAAGCATTAGATTACCGACTTCGTTTACGCCAGTGATTCGTACAAGATTTCCTCTTACAGCACAAAATCAAATCAAAAAATCAAACTCCGAAGGGGTCGGTCGCTCTCAGGAGAACTTTGCGGTAATTGCCAATGGCCGAGAAATATGCCCGCAAACGTCGATAACATTTTAGAGTTAAAAATTTTAACTTTTTCCTTTCTCGTTAGGGTGAAACCGGTAAAAAAATGTAAAATTTTGGTACATTTTGGAAAAATTCACACTTCGAAGCGAAATTTTTCAGCAAAGACAAAATAAATTTATAAAAAAATTTCGATCCAAAATTTTTCCACGTGCCGGGTCAACACGTTGCCGCCGTAAAATTTGCAAAATTAAAAAAAAAATTTTCCCAAAAGCAAAGAAGGCTACGTTAGCCACCTAGAGTAAACCCCAGAAACATAGGTAGCGAAAAAGTTATAAAGTAAAAAATTGTAGCTTCCCAAGTACCATTTTGTGCTGAAAAAATTTGTCAACAAATTATTTGCTGCCACTGCCACTGCCACTGTCAGCTTAAAATTCAGCTGCTTTTCAGCGTCAGCAAATTAGCTGAATTTTGAGCTGACGCTTCGCTGCTTCAGATTCAAATTGTTGCCTACAAATTTTTTTTTTAATTAAGCCTGCCCATAAGCTAAATAAATTAAATGGGCTAAGTAAATTACACTCGAAAATAAATGATTAACTTGAAGTAAATCTTTGAGCCCTCCATTCATTAAAAACATTCCTGAAGCGGATCCAACTGGAAAAATTACAGATCTAGAATCTTTGTTTTTAAGTTAGTTTGGGAAATCATTAACGAAATTCCATTTTAAGTATATTTAGAAGTTGTTTAAAGCTGTGAGCGGGCCCACCAATTAAAACAAGTGCTGCATATATTTACATAGAGCATACGCACCGTCAACAGAATGAGCTATCAACCGACTTTTATAATGTGACAAATGCAAACTTAAAATTCGATTATTTTGGAAATTAACGAATATCTTCAGAACCGCAATCGTTTTAATTTTGTTACGAATTTTTGATAAAAAAGTTGAAAATACGATTAAAAGCTTTAAAAAACAGGATTGTTTTTCTTTTGCCAAATTAAATTACATTAATTTAATTTTTCTTTTTGAAAACTAAATGAAAACTTCGCTATGTGCTTCCAATGTGTTTGAAATTAAAAATCGGTAGAAAATAAGAGCGCAACGACCGTTTAAAAATTTCATCTTGCATGAAATTACATTTTGTTTTTTCAGCTAATTATCTCCAAAAATAATTCAATTTACAAAGAATTCGAGTAAAAATGTGAAAGGTTTAAGATGTAATTTACTCACAAAATCAATAATTTACCTGTAAATTTCGTGATATATGGCAAATTAACTAGTTTCAATATTTCAAAACAAAATTTTTAATTACGCGACGACCAAATAACAATCAATTAACTAACAACTGCAACGTGCAATTATTCTGCTAATGATAAAAGTTTCGCACACAATTAAATTGTTTCATAAATCATTGCGAGTACAAGTTAAAAATAGCATTGTGATTTATTCAAAATTATTTTAATTAAAATTGAAAATAGAATAATTGCAAGTTTTCCACTTCCACTCTAAATTAACTTATTTATCCACACCACACTACAACTTAATGAACCGGATGAAATACCGTAAATCATATTGTAGTTCGTAACAACAAGAAAGTTTGCAAATTAACCGCAAGGTTCTCGGTAAAGGTAGTTAATTAATCGCAATTAGCTAAAAGAATCGGAAATAATTAAATAAAAATTCGAATTTGGTCTTGGCTACTGTTACGAAATTCGAACCTGAAGAAACTGAAAACGCGCAGCTGATACCAATTCCCTAAAAGCACTAAATCGCGTTATGGTGGATGCTTCCTCCAGGAAAAACAATCCTAACGATACGGTAAAATAATTCATTTATAGTTTTTCCCGTCAGCAAAGTAAAAGCCTAATTGATTAAATTTTCAGCAGTGCTCTTTCAAATTTTGAAAATAAAATTAATTGATGAAATGTTCTCAGCTTTTCAATAATGTAGCTTTAAATTTAATTAAAATTTTATTAAAAGCAAAAGACTAATCAGCCGAAACAACTTTTGTTTGAAAATTTATTAATTTCCTTCTGGCAGTGCAAATCTATCAAAATTAATTTTAATTTTCCAATTGTCAAAGGGAGTCAATTTTTTTCTTCTCAAAGAAAGAAAATATTAAATAAATTATAATTTTGTTAAACGTTGACCTAAATAAGCGACAAAAAGTTGTAACCCCAAGTAATACTTTAATCTGGAAAATTTAATTTGCATTTCCTTTCTTGTGAAAATTTTACGATTTTAAAAACAAAAACTGATGTGGAATTTTATTTTTCAGTGTCATGTCCGGTTCTTTGTGTAAACAGAAAATACAAACATTTGCTGCGGTTATAGCAACACAAACAACGAATCCTGATGTTTTGTCATCTTCTGTTTTATATTTATTTGCAAAGGCCGTATTTTCCACCTACAAAGTGTGGGAAACGCAAAAAACGTTTTCACATTGCGGTCATTGCAATAAAAATTCTTTCAAGTAAGTTGAAGTAATTAAATGTGCAAAGACCGACGTTTAAAAACTTATGTTCTCTGTTGATTAACTCATTTCAGGTAAATCATGTCAGTTTGTTTGTAATAATATTTAAGTTAAAGTGAGCTCTCAGTTGCATCAGAACAAATTTTCTTATTTTGTCGATCAAATTTCAAAGCTCAACGCTTTCACCTCAAGCAGCCACTATGGTAAGAATCGTTTGATGTATAACATGCGATCACAACTAAATCTATGATCCCCTGTAGCAAACATGTTGGCTGAGAAGACAGCAAAGTTGCCATGTAAGAGATTCGTACACATGTAGAAGTTGATCGCTTGGGGGTGAAATCAATGCAAGTCCTTAACAATCATAGCAAAGAAGGAACTACATAGAAGGTATAAGAGTTTCCCAAAAAAACTAGATCACTGTCATAAGTTGGCGACTAAATAAAATATCAAATAGTTACTTTCTAGACTCTAAAGCTTATTACAGAGAGAAGGTAAAAATAGCGATTTAAAAATACTAAACCCCTCTTAAATGTCTGATGGAATTAATTATGTTAAATGAATTATTAATCATGCAAAAGTAATTGCTTTACTTTTAAGTTAATTTAATAAGACATTGATTGGCGTTAAAAAAATATAGATACAAGATTTTTTATTCAAAAATGTCGTAAAAACTTATATAAGGGATATTTATTTCTGCACCCAACTATAAATCTGCGATATTTCACAAACTTAAATATAAATTTTTTGTTAGACCCAAGTTCTGACTTTGAGATGCCGTAACTTGCAAAGCTTCAGCTTTATAAACGACGGCAACCAGAATTAAAAATTTCAATTAATTATACGTCGCTTGAGGGTAGTTTCCAGTCAATTCAAATCTTCGTTCTATCAACTTAAAATTTAATATGCACAAACTCATCTATGTCTGAATTAAAAGGTTTTGGTCTTTACTGTTCTTAACGGTTTAAGCCAATTGTCTGCAAAGTTTGAATTTCAATCAAGACCTTGAAAAAGGTCGGTTGACTCCGCGTTCTCTACAACGTCACAAACGGCGATTGCGTTATAACTTAACCAAGTTAACACTTAAGATTACCAATGCCTGCAGATGCCTATGTAAAGAAAAATCTCTAGCACCACGAAATCACAACACCAGGACTAATCACCCTTGAATCCACCTCAATAGATATTGCAATTAAAAATAACGGCTTTTTACAGATCTCCTCGGTTTACCATCCACCCAAGGCACCAAATTTGTCCACTGACATCATCACCCTACTCCAAGGAAAGGGACCCAAACTCATTGCAGGCGACCTTAACACCAAACACCCCGACTGGCACTCAAAAAGATCCAACAAAGCCGGAAAAACCATCAAGGACCTCTCTATTCGTCTGAATTTCCAAGTGGACGCTCCCACTGAACCCACCCATGAAGCTATCCAAGGCCCGAACTCCGACGATGTACTGGACATCGCAATCTTCAAAGACCTCACGATTCCGCACCACTTCTCCGTCAGCGGCCCCCTGGACTCCGACCACTACCCAGTTCTTCTAAATCTGGGAGAAGATATCCAACCAACCCCGATCAAGCAAACCAACACAACAATCGCATGGCCATACTTCCAACAACATCTCCACAAACATATGGGCCCCATCCCAATAATCAACACCAAAAGGGAACTTCACGAAGCCATTGATGTCCTCGAATCCCACATCAAAATTGCCCAATCAGCAGCGAGCAACTCCAGGCCCATCCCCAATCAAAATAAGCTCCTCCCAGAACACATAAAATCACTAATACAAGAAAAACGTCGAGTCCAAAAGATAGCAAGGCAAACTTGGCACCCCACCGACAGAAACAGGGCAAATCAACTCTGCAACCAGGTTAGAAAAACACTAAATGATTTCAGGAACGAAAGCTGGGCCTAAAAACTAGCTAACCTCAATTGCAAGGACAACTCCGCCTGGAAGATGGTCAAATCACTCACTTCGGCACAAACCTCGATTCCCCCATCCACGGCACCCAAGGAATCGTCTTCACCGATGAAGAAAAAGCCGAAGCATTCGCTGACACCCTCGAAGCCCAATTCACACCAAATGAAACCCAGGACGACCCCGATCACGTCAACTGGGTAAACAGTACGGTCAAAACACCCTCAAAAATCAAGACTCTTCCACCATCAACCCAACCTCCCAAAAAGAAGTGGCATCAATAATCCAAGGCCTCAAAAGACGAAAAGCCCCAGGTCCAGATGGCATCACAAACGCCGCACTCAAACTCATCCCGAGAAAAGCAGTATCCATAATCACCAACATCATTAACGCGGCCCTCCCACTGAAGTACTTCCCCGACAAATGGAAAATAGCCGAAGTAGTCGTAATCCATAAACCAGGTAAAAATAAAACCTTTCCGCAGAATTACTGCCCCATCAGTCTTCTACCAACGATTGGGAAAATCCTCGAAAAAGTCATCTTAACAAAGCTAAAAGATGAATTGGACCAAAAAGGAATCATCCAGGATGAACAATTTGGCTATCGCGAACCGACCAAGGAGGAGGAGCCTAACTCCACAATGCTAAGATAGCGCACGTATCGACCGACATGTAATGGGCATCACTAAAACGGCACACAACAACGACGAGTTCGGATGCGTAAAATATTGGTAATTTTTCTCCCATCTCCCACCCACCCAAACTCCTTTTCTTTTCCTAAAACCCCTTCATTCAAAATTTCAATCATGACCAGGCTATACGCCTTTCGGGTTCGTAATTCCCTTAATTTACTCAAAGTCATTGTAACCAACATCAGACGAAGGAGATAAGGCAGCTTCGCTGCCACATGTCCCACTTTCCATTCAAGTTCCAGTTCCAGATCTAGTAAGTACAAGCTCCGATCATGAGGTAGAGCAATGCAAAAGATTGATCCACCCGTTTGCTGATCATGCCAACAGCAATGCTAACATGCTAAATCCTCACCTAGAATAAAATGGCCAAACGTGCAGAACAAAGCCCCGAAAGAGTAAATATTTCCAAGATAACAAGAGAGATAAACCTTAACAGAGGAAAATCGAAACTACGAAAACCAAAGGGTAAATATCTTACAATAAAAAACTCAAAAATCAATCTATTGTCGACGTTTCGCCGTATCTCACTGCTTCTTCAGAACTCTAGATTACAATATGAAAGAGGACAAAAGCATCTACCCCTCCAATCGCTCATCAACACCATGAATCATTAAATAAAACCAACAATACAAATTACAACAACCATTCAACACATTAAAATGTCAAAGTGAAAATGTTAATGTGTTGAATGGTTGTTGTAATTTGTATTGTTGGTTTTATTTAATGATTCATGGTGTTGATGAGCGATTAGAGGGGTAGATGCTTTTGTCCTTTTTCATATTGTAATCTAGAGTCCTGAAGAAGCCGTGAGATACGGCGAAACGTCGACAATAGATTGATTTTTGAGTTTTTTTGGTCCAATAACCCATTACTTTTGAATAGTTGTTGAATATGGACGTAAATAATCATGTATTTTTTTACTTTAAATTGTACTATTGTAAATTCTTCTAATTGAATTATCGTTATAATTTCAGACTTTCTGATTCTTAAATACGAGAAAAGTGGGGAGAAATTAAAAATACTTACTGCTGTAAGTAATTTTTTATCTGGCGCAAAAGACAGAGAAGGTGGTCGGGCACAGCGCGAAAGAAAAGTCACCAATTAATTAATTAAAAATTTTAAAAAAATTGAACTTATATGTACCTATTATGAAATTTATAATAAAATAACTAACTTTAAACATATTTCTATGTTTGGTTTTATCATTTATCCTTATTAGCACGGTCCAATCTGATACTCAAGCTTGATTCAACCTTGGCCCGATCTTGTATTCCAAGCTTGGCCCAATGTCGTAAACCAGCAATGGGCTATGCTTGTATTTCAAGCTTGGTCTAATCTTGTATTCTAAGCTTGTCCCAATCTTGTATCCCAAGCTTGGCCCAGTCTTGTACGCCAGCCTTGGGCCGTCTTTGGTAGAACTAGAGAATGCTAACTTGAGGGTCAAGCCTGGCAGACACAACTGGGCCAAGCTTGTATTTGAAGGTCGACCCAATCTTGTATCCCAAGCTTGGCCCACTCGTGTACGTCAGCCTTGGGCCGTCTCTGGTAGAACTAGGGAATGATAATTGGGGGCCAAGCCCGGCAGACACAACTGGGCCAAGCTTGTATCCCAAGCTTGGCCAAGTCTTGTACGCCAGCCTTGGGCCGTCTCTGGTAGAACTAGGGAGCGATAACTGGGGGCCAAGCCTGGTAGACACAACTGGGCCAAGCTTGTATTTGAAGCTGGACCCAATCTTGTATCCCAAGCTTGGCCCACTCTTGTACGTCAGCCTTGGGCCGTCTCTGGTAGAACTAGGGAATGATAACTGGGGGCCAAGCCCGGCAGACACAACTGGGCCAAGCTTGTATCCCAAGCTTGGCCCAGTCTTGTACGCCAGCCTTGGTCCGTCTCTGGTAGAACTAGGGAGTGATAACTGGGGGCCAAGCCTGGCAGACACAACTGGGCCAAGCTTGTATTCCAAGCTCGACCCAATCTTGTATTTCAAGCTTGGCCCGGTCCTGATAGCCAGACTTGGCCCCCAGTTATCATTCCCTAGTTATACCGGAGATGGCCCAAGGCTGGCGTACAAGCATGGACCAAGGTAACACAGAGTAGTGCCAAGCTTGTGACAAGGCTGGGCCCGTCGTCATTTCCTACCTGGGTATCCGGCAGATAAGACTTACCTGAAAAAGAAAATTAAATTAATAAAATAAAACTATTATTGACTAAAGTCGCTAATCCGTCGTGCAGGGAAGGTCGACTCAAGATTTGGTATAAATAATTTTCTTATGTAAAGTGAAAGCTTAGCGTTACAAACTAAATAATATTGTTATGTACGATATAGTAATCCCTTTGTTACTTTGAAGCTTAAGTTAGTTTACTTACAGAAAACTTTTGATTTTGTTCACACAAGAAGATGTAAGCCATCAATTAACTTGATGAAAATTTAATTTTGAGTCCCACCCTAGTTTTAGTAAAAATAATGTTTTAAAAAATCACTAACTCACTCACTGCAGTGCTAAAGGTAGGTAATAGTTATTGATTAAATAAATATCGTACTTCCAATATAAGTACTACAGTTCAGTGTCTTTCCGATTATACGCTTTATTTGTTTTAGCATTTAGTTTAGTATATAAATCATACCGAAGCTGAAAATATGTGTAATTACCCAAAATTAATTATTTATTTCGGTTGTTTATATGCTAAGTTGATATCACATTATATTATTATTCTAGAATAATTTTTTTATTATAATATTATATATTTACATTTTAATAAATGTTTACATATCCCGCTTTTTCCAACAAATTACCATACAATAACTGAAAATATCAATCATTCAAAGCAGCTGTTGAATTATTTCCTACCATTTTGAATTTTAAGAATTAAGTTCCCCTAATGACTATTTTGTACAGTCCGCTATCCTATTGTTGAATGTCTGATTTTAGATTTCAGCAATACTCCCTCCATCTCTACCTTCGGATTTCCACGACACGTGGCCAAAGTTGCCAAATCCGAATAATATGCAATTAGTAGAATTACACTTTCACCCCAAGTTTCCTATGGCAAACTGTAATATATAAAATGTTCGATTCGACTCTCTAAACTATATTTCGTCAAAAGGATTGAAGTTTATGTAGACAACCACTCCAGTAGTCGATGTATTCCGTGAATTATCGCACCGACAAACCAAGACTATGATTACTATCAAATCATCAACCGTCAATGTCCTTTAGGGAGTAATTTTCCTAATTAATTCACAAAACAAATTAGCAAATTTCAAATATCTCATTCTGCTCGTCTGTTAACCCTACAGGCTAATCACGAAAATTCTTACTTATGCTCTTAATAAACATTTTTTGTTCTTTGTTATACATAATATAGTCACGTTCGTTGCATTAATAAGGTACGTAAGGGATAATATTATATAGGGATTACAGAGATATGGGATTTGTCTAGTTAGTTTTTTTTGTTACCGAATGAAGTGGAATATACGTACATGTAAGGATGTGAGAATTGTATAATAAATAATTAAGCCAAATACAATCAGCTTAAATGAACTGAGCTGAATTGATTGCATTAATTTAAAACGGAATACGATACCCCTGAGATAAGAAAATACACGACAGTATATTACAGCAGCCCACGGAAATAAGCGTTTTTAAATAACATTGGGGTAATGAAGGCTGTGGTCACCTTATAATGAAATACAGTACAGCCTCGCTTATCCGGACACACTTTATTCCGGACACTACAGTAATCCGGACACTCCGCCTCTTCGGGCATTTTATATTTTTTACCTCTGCAATCCGGACGAATTTCTAGTTGCAATTTCAAATTAATTCATCTAAGACTAAACTATGACATCGGGTCGGATAAACCATGGATGCAATGGAGCCGCCGCATCCAGCGCCAAAATTCAGAAGGCTCTAAAATTGTGCGTTATAAAATATGAAATTTTGAATAAAAAGAATATCTGAACGGATTTAATTAATATTTTCTTTGATTTAATTGGTAAAGTTAAATAAATAGGGGGTGGCCATTAATTACGTAGGGCGATTTTTTGACCCCCTCTTCCCCTGGTGAGATGTCGTAAGATTTATTTTTTTAATTATGTGATACTTACCGAGTTGTTATCAACAAATGATAACACAGGTTTGCAAATCGAATTTTTTTTTCGAGCCCTGATACCATTCCTCCTGATTCTTATGTAAATTAACCTCCTGAATCCGAATATGACCTCCGCTCTCCCCCATCATCCACCGCTATTGGGGGATGCCCCGCCTCATCTATTTTTTAACAACAACTATTTTAGTCTTTACATTTTTTCTGGTAAACTAGAAAGGTGAAAAGTTAATATTTGTAGCAAGAAAGTTGATTTGGGAGAAGATTTGTCCCCCGAAGTTGTAAAAAAACTCATTAAAGATGATCGAATTTTCCGTTTTTCTGCTTAATTTTTTCACTTATTTTTGCTGTTTATTTCGGCAAAAAATAAAGCAATCACACAGAAAATGTACATATATGCAAGTTTTCAGTTTTTACAACCGGGGGTCTGGGGGGTAGTGTGGAACACCCTCTAGTATACCTGTAAGTGTGTTAAAAAACACAAATAGCAAACAAAGTTTGATTCCGGTTTTAAAGTTGAGATTCCACTGGGCATTACTGGCTCTAAGTTACAAAAGACATTTAGAAAAATCTATATAAAGCTAGATTCTGGGAATAATTTTGTTTAGGTGTACTGGAGGGTGTTCCACACCCCCCAGACCCCCCGGTTTCAAAAACTGAAAACTTGTGTATGTTTTCTTTCAAACTTTCAAAAACAAAATCCCTAACTTTTCCAAGTCTTCCCCTAGATCAGGGGTATGCAACCTGCGGATCGCAAGCCACATGCGGCTTGTTTAATGTCAAGTTCTCCAGGTACATGCACAAATATTACCTAATAATTACATTATTTTATTTTCAAAACCCATAGAAAATATTATTCCGCAAAAAAATACTTTAAACAGGATAAAAACAAGACAAAATACTATAATATTGAAATAAAATTGTTAGTGGCTCTTTAAAAACTGGGAAATTTTGTAAATTGTACCTTTTGGCTCTTCCGTCTGAAAAGGTTGCCGACCCTGAACATTTTGCAAACCTTAGCTTTTAAAAATTGTAAATTTTTTATTTGTCGAATTTTCAGAAAATTTTTCCTGCCTTCAAGTCTTAATTTCCACGACTTTTCCGTAAAAATAAAAAATTCCTCGACTTGCCCTGACAAAATTTGCGTAATTCTCAATTCCTTTACTTTTGCAAATGAAAATCCTGCTTAAACATTTGTCCTAATTTTTGATTTTTTGCCCCCCCTGGCCCCTTATAACAAACTACAACTCGCTGCTTAATCCATATTCGCTATCAGGGGCGGTTCCAGAATTTTTTCTGGAAGGGGCAAAAGGATCAGACGGGCAAAAAGTGTTTTCAGATTTAGGATTGACTCCTTGTCTATTTTTAAACGTCTGCTGTTTATTAAATATCTTTCATATTCCTTTCTTGTACTTCTAAACCATGCAATAATTGTGATAAATTTGTTTATTTTCAATTAACAGTAACAATAAATAAAATTGACAATTCATGCTTACGATACATTGTCAATTTGCCTAGTTGACACTGACAATTGTCAATTTATTTACAATCCGAGGTTAAGCCAGTTCTTCAATTATTATTATAAAATGATACTAAAAATTTGCTATCGGAAACTTAATTTATTCAACATTAATAGGAATTACGTTAAACCTTTCACGATTTAGGAATTTTATGAAATAAATTAAACAAAAAAAAATTATAATAAAAAGTATCGGCGTTTTTCCATTGGCCTATTTAGAATTGGTTAATTTTAAGTTACCAGCCTAAAAATATTAAGTGATTGTGGGGGTGTGATGGATCAGTGCGGCCTTCAGGCCGCACAACCTAGGCAATCAGACATCGTCAACTTTAATACAGATTTGTCAACTGCAATTCAGATTTATTAACTGCTATTCAAAGATGGATAACTGTAAATTCAGCTTTGTTCAGAACACCCCCCCTCCTCCTCCCGGTTTCACGAACTGAAAACTTGTGTATATGTTCTGTGATTGATCTTATCTACTTAATAAGAGACTATCACCTTTTGAGAGTAAGTATGCATTTGTAGGTTTAGGAAATACGCACTGAGTAGTACCGAGTACCCCAGTATCCAACTGATTGTATAAAATTATTGCCAAAAATTTTTGCTAATCCGGAAAACTCGGTTATCCGAACAAACTCAAAACTATATCTGTCCGGAATAACGAAGCTGTACTGTAATTTGATTCTGCCTCAATAATTCACATTATTATTAGGTAAAAAGCTTAGAGGTTTAATAGTAAAAAACTAAACTAGTGTTTATTTTTCTCTAAAAGTTTTACTTTCGGGGGATGCCCCCTATCTACTTTATTATTTTCTTTAACAATTATTTTAGCCTTTACATTTCTTCTGGTAAACTAGAGAGCTGAAAAGTTAATATTTGTAACGAGAAAGTTGATTTGGGAGAATATTCGGTTTTTTTGCTTGATTTTTTCACTTATTTTTGCTGTTTATTTCAGCAAAAAATAACAGCAATTACACAGAACATATACATAATATGCAAGTTTTCAGTTTTTACAACCGGGGGGGTGTGTTAAAAACAGAAATAGCAAACATATTTAGATTCCAGTTTTAAAGTTATGATTCTACTGGATATAGGTAAAAAAAACATTTGGAAAAATCTATAGGAAGCTAGATTCTGGGACCAATTTTGTTTCGGTGTACTGGAGGGTGTTCCACACCCCCCAGACCCCCCGGTTTCATAAACGAAAAGCTGAAGTGCATATTCTGTGTTCGGATTTATTAAATTCTCGTAAGTACCTTTGCTCTTCAGGACAAAATACATTTATAATTCGCAACCGTACACATGGAGACGGAGTCTGGAAGCCAGTACCTCGGTAATTATTTGGACTTAATTATAAAAATATTGATTTAATGGGATACAAACGCGTACAAAAGGGTGTGCTGGTATACTAACAGAACAAGGAGAAAATAGAGACTGATAGCGGTTGAGTCAGAACTTCTTGAGCTGAAGAAAAAAGAAGTGAAGATCAGCTCTTCTAACTTGTAGTCGTAGAAATCCGGCGGTTAAGCCGGGCGGTGAGAAAGCGGAAACAGACTAGCAGACCTGGAAAGATTGTAACAATTTATTGCCCCACAAGAATTGATTATATGCTACGCCTATGGAAATTCTTCCGCGCACCTACAGAGCGCAGTTAATGCTCTAGGCTATTCGCAAATGCCGTAGAAAGGTAGATTTGATTAGACCGCCGTAGAGTGAGTAGTCAAGTTCTGTTATATTTGTAAAAGTAAGCCGATAAGTCAGAGTTTTCTGAGTTGAAGATTTTTGCGCTATTTTTACGTCTTTATTAATCAACACCTGGTGCCTCTTTGGGACTTTGCATTCAGTTTAGTGCTACTGTTCAAGTGTGAGGTAGTCAAAATCCTGTTGCGGTTGAGATCAACAGATCAGACAGATCGGCAAACAGCAAGGCAGCCGTCTATTAGCTACGCTTCCATTCCTGGGAAACAACAGCTAGGTAGGAAGCAACCATTGTCGTTATAAAAGTTGTAAACGATCTGAGTACTCGGTTAGTAAATTTTTGACTTTCTATCCCATGCTGTTTGGTTTCGTGGGAACGTTGGAGTTCCTGTTGTTTAGCGACGTTGTTCGAGCTGTTGTGCTGCCTATTTCAATCTGCATTTTGGAAATTGTTGTATTACATATTACGATTTTAATATACTGTTATTTGTTACTCGAATGTCATTTTTGAAAGAGGAAGTAATTTTATTTATCTTATAAATAATAATTTACCTTATAAATAAATATTGGAAGTCACCTATTCCAGGTGTGGTGAGAAATTGCGATTTTAAAGTAAATTTCATTACAAGATAAAAAAAAGCTTCAGCGCTGGTAACTACACCTGTGGACGATGTTAGCCACTTGGTCGCTTCCTGCCCCAAGGAAGCATTTTGAATAGATTGCAAATGATCAAGACATGGGAGCAGCAGCAGACACTACAAAGCCCTCCATGTCTAAGGTCATTTTGATATTAATTAGACGAATATTACCTTATTAAAGTAATAAGGCCTCAACAAAAAGAGAACAGACCCAAAAAGAGCATAAGAAAAAGAAGGAATACTACGAAGATGAAAGCCCAGAAAAGTGCAAGAAGTAATGTCGAACTGCCGATTTCCAGCTTCTCGGGGTTGGAAAGAGGTTTCAGTGAGTAAAAGCATTAGATTACCGACTTCGTTTACGCCAGTGATTCGTACAAGATTTCCTCTTACAGCACAAAATCAAATCAAAAAATCAAACTCCGAAGGGGTCGGTCGCTCTCAGGAGAACTTTGCGGTAATTGCCAATGGCCGAGAAATATGCCCGCAAACGTCGATAACATTTTAGAGTTAAAAATTTTAACTTTTTCCTTTCTCGTTAGGGTGAAACCGGTAAAAAAATGTAAAATTTTGGTACATTTTGGAAAAATTCACACTTCGAAGCGAAATTTTTCAGCAAAGACAAAATAAATTTATAAAAAAATTTCGATCCAAAATTTTTCCACGTGCCGGGTCAACACGTTGCCGCCGTAAAATTTGCAAAATTAAAAAAAAAATTTTCCCAAAAGCAAAGAAGGCTACGTTAGCCACCTAGAGTAAACCCCAGAAACATAGGTAGCGAAAAAGTTATAAAGTAAAAAATTGTAGCTTCCCAAGTACCATTTTGTGCTGAAAAAATTTGTCAACAAATTATTTGCTGCCACTGCCACTGCCACTGTCAGCTTAAAATTCAGCTGCTTTTCAGCGTCAGCAAATTAGCTGAATTTTGAGCTGACGCTTCGCTGCTTCAGATTCAAATTGTTGCCTACAAATTTTTTTTTTAATTAAGCCTGCCCATAAGCTAAATAAATTAAATGGGCTAAGTAAATTACACTCGAAAATAAATGATTAACTTGAAGTAAATCTTTGAGCCCTCCATTCATTAAAAACATTCCTGAAGCGGATCCAACTGGAAAAATTACAGATCTAGAATCTTTGTTTTTAAGTTAGTTTGGGAAATCATTAACGAAATTCCATTTTAAGTATATTTAGAAGTTGTTTAAAGCTGTGAGCGGGCCCACCAATTAAAACAAGTGCTGCATATATTTACATAGAGCATACGCACCGTCAACAGAATGAGCTATCAACCGACTTTTATAATGTGACAAATGCAAACTTAAAATTCGATTATTTTGGAAATTAACGAATATCTTCAGAACCGCAATCGTTTTAATTTTGTTACGAATTTTTGATAAAAAAGTTGAAAATACGATTAAAAGCTTTAAAAAACAGGATTGTTTTTCTTTTGCCAAATTAAATTACATTAATTTAATTTTTCTTTTTGAAAACTAAATGAAAACTTCGCTATGTGCTTCCAATGTGTTTGAAATTAAAAATCGGTAGAAAATAAGAGCGCAACGACCGTTTAAAAATTTCATCTTGCATGAAATTACATTTTGTTTTTTCAGCTAATTATCTCCAAAAATAATTCAATTTACAAAGAATTCGAGTAAAAATGTGAAAGGTTTAAGATGTAATTTACTCACAAAATCAATAATTTACCTGTAAATTTCGTGATATATGGCAAATTAACTAGTTTCAATATTTCAAAACAAAATTTTTAATTACGCGACGACCAAATAACAATCAATTAACTAACAACTGCAACGTGCAATTATTCTGCTAATGATAAAAGTTTCGCACACAATTAAATTGTTTCATAAATCATTGCGAGTACAAGTTAAAAATAGCATTGTGATTTATTCAAAATTATTTTAATTAAAATTGAAAATAGAATAATTGCAAGTTTTCCACTTCCACTCTAAATTAACTTATTTATCCACACCACACTACAACTTAATGAACCGGATGAAATACCGTAAATCATATTGTAGTTCGTAACAACAAGAAAGTTTGCAAATTAACCGCAAGGTTCTCGGTAAAGGTAGTTAATTAATCGCAATTAGCTAAAAGAATCGGAAATAATTAAATAAAAATTCGAATTTGGTCTTGGCTACTGTTACGAAATTCGAACCTGAAGAAACTGAAAACGCGCAGCTGATACCAATTCCCTAAAAGCACTAAATCGCGTTATGGTGGATGCTTCCTCCAGGAAAAACAATCCTAACGATACGGTAAAATAATTCATTTATAGTTTTTCCCGTCAGCAAAGTAAAAGCCTAATTGATTAAATTTTCAGCAGTGCTCTTTCAAATTTTGAAAATAAAATTAATTGATGAAATGTTCTCAGCTTTTCAATAATGTAGCTTTAAATTTAATTAAAATTTTATTAAAAGCAAAAGACTAATCAGCCGAAACAACTTTTGTTTGAAAATTTATTAATTTCCTTCTGGCAGTGCAAATCTATCAAAATTAATTTTAATTTTCCAATTGTCAAAGGGAGTCAATTTTTTTCTTCTCAAAGAAAGAAAATATTAAATAAATTATAATTTTGTTAAACGTTGACCTAAATAAGCGACAAAAAGTTGTAACCCCAAGTAATACTTTAATCTGGAAAATTTAATTTGCATTTCCTTTCTTGTGAAAATTTTACGATTTTAAAAACAAAAACTGATGTGGAATTTTATTTTTCAGTGTCATGTCCGGTTCTTTGTGTAAACAGAAAATACAAACATTTGCTGCGGTTATAGCAACACAAACAACGAATCCTGATGTTTTGTCATCTTCTGTTTTATATTTATTTGCAAAGGCCGTATTTTCCACCTACAAAGTGTGGGAAACGCAAAAAACGTTTTCACATTGCGGTCATTGCAATAAAAATTCTTTCAAGTAAGTTGAAGTAATTAAATGTGCAAAGACCGACGTTTAAAAACTTATGTTCTCTGTTGATTAACTCATTTCAGGTAAATCATGTCAGTTTGTTTGTAATAATATTTAAGTTAAAGTGAGCTCTCAGTTGCATCAGAACAAATTTTCTTATTTTGTCGATCAAATTTCAAAGCTCAACGCTTTCACCTCAAGCAGCCACTATGGTAAGAATCGTTTGATGTATAACATGCGATCACAACTAAATCTATGATCCCCTGTAGCAAACATGTTGGCTGAGAAGACAGCAAAGTTGCCATGTAAGAGATTCGTACACATGTAGAAGTTGATCGCTTGGGGGTGAAATCAATGCAAGTCCTTAACAATCATAGCAAAGAAGGAACTACATAGAAGGTATAAGAGTTTCCCAAAAAAACTAGATCACTGTCATAAGTTGGCGACTAAATAAAATATCAAATAGTTACTTTCTAGACTCTAAAGCTTATTACAGAGAGAAGGTAAAAATAGCGATTTAAAAATACTAAACCCCTCTTAAATGTCTGATGGAATTAATTATGTTAAATGAATTATTAATCATGCAAAAGTAATTGCTTTACTTTTAAGTTAATTTAATAAGACATTGATTGGCGTTAAAAAAATATAGATACAAGATTTTTTATTCAAAAATGTCGTAAAAACTTATATAAGGGATATTTATTTCTGCACCCAACTATAAATCTGCGATATTTCACAAACTTAAATATAAATTTTTTGTTAGACCCAAGTTCTGACTTTGAGATGCCGTAACTTGCAAAGCTTCAGCTTTATAAACGACGGCAACCAGAATTAAAAATTTCAATTAATTATACGTCGCTTGAGGGTAGTTTCCAGTCAATTCAAATCTTCGTTCTATCAACTTAAAATTTAATATGCACAAACTCATCTATGTCTGAATTAAAAGGTTTTGGTCTTTACTGTTCTTAACGGTTTAAGCCAATTGTCTGCAAAGTTTGAATTTCAATCAAGACCTTGAAAAAGGTCGGTTGACTCCGCGTTCTCTACAACGTCACAAACGGCGATTGCGTTATAACTTAACCAAGTTAACACTTAAGATTACCAATGCCTGCAGATGCCTATGTAAAGAAAAATCTCTAGCACCACGAAATCACAACACCAGGACTAATCACCCTTGAATCCACCTCAATAGATATTGCAATTAAAAATAACGGCTTTTTACAGATCTCCTCGGTTTACCATCCACCCAAGGCACCAAATTTGTCCACTGACATCATCACCCTACTCCAAGGAAAGGGACCCAAACTCATTGCAGGCGACCTTAACACCAAACACCCCGACTGGCACTCAAAAAGATCCAACAAAGCCGGAAAAACCATCAAGGACCTCTCTATTCGTCTGAATTTCCAAGTGGACGCTCCCACTGAACCCACCCATGAAGCTATCCAAGGCCCGAACTCCGACGATGTACTGGACATCGCAATCTTCAAAGACCTCACGATTCCGCACCACTTCTCCGTCAGCGGCCCCCTGGACTCCGACCACTACCCAGTTCTTCTAAATCTGGGAGAAGATATCCAACCAACCCCGATCAAGCAAACCAACACAACAATCGCATGGCCATACTTCCAACAACATCTCCACAAACATATGGGCCCCATCCCAATAATCAACACCAAAAGGGAACTTCACGAAGCCATTGATGTCCTCGAATCCCACATCAAAATTGCCCAATCAGCAGCGAGCAACTCCAGGCCCATCCCCAATCAAAATAAGCTCCTCCCAGAACACATAAAATCACTAATACAAGAAAAACGTCGAGTCCAAAAGATAGCAAGGCAAACTTGGCACCCCACCGACAGAAACAGGGCAAATCAACTCTGCAACCAGGTTAGAAAAACACTAAATGATTTCAGGAACGAAAGCTGGGCCTAAAAACTAGCTAACCTCAATTGCAAGGACAACTCCGCCTGGAAGATGGTCAAATCACTCACTTCGGCACAAACCTCGATTCCCCCATCCACGGCACCCAAGGAATCGTCTTCACCGATGAAGAAAAAGCCGAAGCATTCGCTGACACCCTCGAAGCCCAATTCACACCAAATGAAACCCAGGACGACCCCGATCACGTCAACTGGGTAAACAGTACGGTCAAAACACCCTCAAAAATCAAGACTCTTCCACCATCAACCCAACCTCCCAAAAAGAAGTGGCATCAATAATCCAAGGCCTCAAAAGACGAAAAGCCCCAGGTCCAGATGGCATCACAAACGCCGCACTCAAACTCATCCCGAGAAAAGCAGTATCCATAATCACCAACATCATTAACGCGGCCCTCCCACTGAAGTACTTCCCCGACAAATGGAAAATAGCCGAAGTAGTCGTAATCCATAAACCAGGTAAAAATAAAACCTTTCCGCAGAATTACTGCCCCATCAGTCTTCTACCAACGATTGGGAAAATCCTCGAAAAAGTCATCTTAACAAAGCTAAAAGATGAATTGGACCAAAAAGGAATCATCCAGGATGAACAATTTGGCTATCGCGAACCGACCAAGGAGGAGGAGCCTAACTCCACAATGCTAAGATAGCGCACGTATCGACCGACATGTAATGGGCATCACTAAAACGGCACACAACAACGACGAGTTCGGATGCGTAAAATATTGGTAATTTTTCTCCCATCTCCCACCCACCCAAACTCCTTTTCTTTTCCTAAAACCCCTTCATTCAAAATTTCAATCATGACCAGGCTATACGCCTTTCGGGTTCGTAATTCCCTTAATTTACTCAAAGTCATTGTAACCAACATCAGACGAAGGAGATAAGGCAGCTTCGCTGCCACATGTCCCACTTTCCATTCAAGTTCCAGTTCCAGATCTAGTAAGTACAAGCTCCGATCATGAGGTAGAGCAATGCAAAAGATTGATCCACCCGTTTGCTGATCATGCCAACAGCAATGCTAACATGCTAAATCCTCACCTAGAATAAAATGGCCAAACGTGCAGAACAAAGCCCCGAAAGAGTAAATATTTCCAAGATAACAAGAGAGATAAACCTTAACAGAGGAAAATCGAAACTACGAAAACCAAAGGGTAAATATCTTACAATAATTTTGTACATAGGATCACAGGACTCGGAATTCCAATGATTTCCACGGAAGTCCAAAGAATTCAACTGATTTTCAACAAGAGGGAGGTAACAGGGTAACTGTCCCTCCCCTCATGACCGATCAAAACCAATAAAATTTGAAAAATATACCAAAATTCTTATCAAGAAATATGTATTTACCCTCCCCAGCTGTATTTGCCTCATCCATAAATTTCTCCTGAAATTTGAGAAAGTCTTAAGAAATAGGAAATATACAGAGGTGGCCAACAGGTTGATCGCGATACTAGTCGTGATTCATAAAAAACCGAGGAGAAAACCGCTGGTGAAATTTGATGTACAAGTGAAGGGTTTGAGAAAATCTAAGGAAATCTTAGGCAATCTAGGAAATCTTAGGAAATCTAAGAAAATCCAAGGATATCTTAGAAATTCCCGGTAATCTTGATTTTTCAACTTTTTCGAAAGGAAATCATGAAACAATCCAAAAGAAAACCCAAGGAAATTTTGGGAAATTTGATGTACAAGTAAAGAAAACTTTGAGAAAATCTAAGGAAATCTTAGGCAATCTAGGAAATCCTGGTAAATCTAAGAAAATCCAAGGATATCTTAGAAATTACATCAGATAATCTTTCTTTTTCAACTTTTTCCAAAGAAAATATGATACAATCCAAAAGAAAATCCAAGGAAACTTTAGGAAATGTGATGCACAAGTGAAGGGAAATCTTAAGAATTATCTAAAGAAATCCAAGGTTATCTTAGATATTACAGGTAATCTTGCTTTTTCAACTTTTTCGAAAAGAAGTCATGAGACAATCCAAAAGAAAACCCAAGGATATTGTGGGAAATTTGATGTACAAGTGAAGGGTTGTTTGAGAAAATTTAAGGAAATCTTAGGCAATCTAGGAAATCTTTGGAACTCTAAGGAAATTCAAGGATATCTTAGAAATTACATCAGATAATCTTGATTTTCCACCTTTTTCGAAAGGAAACATGAGACAATCCAAAAGAAAATCCAAGGAAATTTTAGAAAATTTGATGTACAAGTGAAGGGAAATTTGAGAAAATCTAGGGAAATCCTAGGATATCTTAGAAATTACAAGTAATCTTGCTTTCTCAACTTTTTCAAAAGGAAATCATGAGACAATCCAAAAGAAAACCCAAGAAAATTTTAAGAAATTTGGGAAAATCTAGAGAAATCCAAGAAAATGTCCTAATTTTTGTACATCAGATTTCCTTTCGAATTTCCTGGAAATTCTTAACAATTTTCCGGTTTTATGTAGGTTTCGTTTCACTTGTACCACAAATTCCCCCATCGATTTTCAATAAGTAGAACTCAGTGGAATATCAAGTGGAAATCGTCATATACAAAACTAAAGGGAAAATTGAAAACATTTTTTTCAATTTTCTAAAATTTCTTTGGATTTTTAAAGATTCCTTGGATTCTCTATTTTCTGGAATTTGCTGATATTTTCTTTGATTTTCCTCTTCCTCAAGATTTTCTTGAATTTCTTAAAATTTCCTAGGATTTTTTACATTTCTTCGGATTCCCTACTTACTAAAATGTCCTAGAATTTCCTGAGATTACCTTGAATTTAATAATTCAACTTAAAATTAAATCTAAAAATTTTAATAAAATTTCTGGAGTTTACCTAAATATCTTCAGATTTCTCTTCACTAGTCCACCAGAATTTTTTTACGATTTCTCCGTAGTTTGTTGCTGGAAAACCGAAAAGAAGTCGTGATATACAAAAGTGAAGGAAAATCTTATGAAACTGGGAAACGGAAATCTTAAGAATAATCGAGATAAGTTCTATTTTTTAGTTTGTTCAATTTTCTGAGATTTCCTTGGCTTTCCTAAAATTTTCTAGATTTCCTAAAATAATAGAATTTTCCAAATTTTCTCGAATTTCTCATATTCAAAGTTTTCCAGCCAAGAGCGTTTGGAAGGGATATGTAATCCCCTCTCATGACTCTCCATGACATTATACACCAACAAAATCTAAAATAGTTTGAATATAGTTGAACTTTCATCAGGGACGTAGCAACAGGTGGTGCTAGTGGTGCCGCGCACCAAAAGGGGCCCGGTTGCCCTTTCAACACCATTTAAAGTTTATGCTATTTATAAAGTAGAAATTTAAAAAAAAAGAAAAGAAAGCGAAGAACACAAAAATTCAAAGGAAAAAATTTATGTTTGGGAGAAAAAATAAAAGACACAAAAATAATGCAGAAATATAGACTACAAATGATAAGAGCATTAGATTTTATCTAGCTTTTACTTAAAGGTCAAAAAATGCTTTTGAAGTTGATAAAATTTTCATTTATCAGACTGGCCAGGTAAGTTTCCAATGTAATTATTATTGAATTTATAACATGGTCAGTCTGATAAATGAAAATTTTAACGAATTTCAAAAGTAACAAGTCTAGATGAAATCTAATGCTCTTATCATTCGTAGATTATATATTTTCCAATAAAATTGTTATTTTAAATTTTAAAGTTATCAGTTTAAAACAATGAAGGGGTCCCGCTGTGACCCACTTGCACCAGAGCCCGGGTTTGACTTGTTACGTCCCTGTCTTTCATTATGATTAGTTAAATATCGTTGAGTAAGAGGTCAGTAAGAACAAAAAGTTGTCCGACGTTTCGGGTTCTTTTTATTGACCCATTTTCAAGATAATAAATATTACTTTGCTGCAAAATATTATACTATTCTCAATACGTCCCTTGCCAATGTCCCTTATATACAGTACAATAATTGGAGAAGGGATATAAATTGTGGCAGTGACATAAATGGTAAGTAATGTTGAACAAAGCATTCTTTCAAAGATTTCATCAATAAACAAAGCAATATTAAGTGGAATATTGAAAACTTTGCTCACCTGTGCGCAATTTATTAATGGATGGCTGTTTATTTCGAAGAATAATTCAGAAAACGTATCCTATGCAACCTAAACTAACTAGAAATTCAGGGGTCACAAACATTTTTGTTACAAATAAAAAATGTTGTTATTAGATTAGAGAGAGATTTACCGTACATTCGATTTAATTTAGAATATACAATTATAATTAGTTTAAAAACAATTCAAACAAATTTTGATTTGATTGAAAGTTAAGACCATTAAGATGGGAATTTCATGCAAAGCAGATTCAACCGACTGATCTAAGCAAAAACGTGTAATAACGTTTTCGAAAAATTGTTTTTAAATTGTTTGATGTAAGAAAATGCGAGCTTCTAGTTCACAATTATTAAAATTAGAACAATTTAAAGCCCAACCCACATAAATTTCATAATAAAGGAAATTACACTTTGAGTTAATGCGCTGAAGTAAAATAAACATGTAACAACCTGAATGTTTTTCTAATTTTCATAAAAGCAACTTCAAAAAATAATAAAACCACTACCATAATATTCTTTGATAACAAAAATTAAAAAATTGGAATTTCGCTTCAAACAAACATTTTCCTGTAAATTCAGTTGATGCGAAAAGAAAATTTGCATGAACAGTAGAAACCTGTTATAATAGCTAAATTCCAAACCAAATATTAGTGGGAAGCTTTCCAACTGAATAAACAGCCGTCTGTATGCTAAATTTCGGCGTCGCGGCGCTCCACCTTCGGCTAGTTAACGCTTGAGGGCAGCACCGACTATAAACAAGATCGCTAAAATTTGCAGTTTTTTTTTTCAAATTTATCTAAACAATTTTCTTTGTTGATTTTTATATTATTTTGTTATTTTTATACAGCAATGCTAATTTTAATTGAACAAACAGTTTAGAGCTAGTGAAAAACCCATTTTAATTGTAGGTAGATGAATTTTTTTTGTAAATTATGAAAAATTACCTTCGGTTTTTCTAAATTTTCCTTTTATATTTGAAATTTTTTTAACTCAACTTGGCTATTAACTTAGCGAGATGTCAACGTATTAAAACTTCTCAAATTGTAAGTTTAAGGAAGTATAAAAGAATTAAATTATAAGAGCGACTGTTTTTATCCTGAAAGGCAAAGTTTTAAATAAAATTATTCCGAAACTCACCGCCCAGTTTAAAAATAAATTGTTTACAAATTATATTTTTAATTTAAAATTTAACTACGTACATATTACATTACTTAAGTAACGCATAAGAGACAATAAGCTGATAGAAACTTTCCATTAAGTTGTCAAAAATGTATATTAGATTGAAAAGTAATTCGTTCAAAAAGTGAAAACTTTTAAGTCTTCTTTTAATTAAATTTCAAGTTTTAACATCTTTCGTGTAGCTAGGAATATGGAACGACATGACATAATGGACGCATTTCGGAAAATTATTTTGAGTGAACTTTTAACATGTTAAATTGCAAAATGAGGTTAAATTGAAAAGAAAAATTGTCTGAACCTTGGAAAATTCAATTTCAAAGCTATCGGGCAGCATTTTAAGAAATAAATATAGAATTTTAATTTAAACAAAATTTAACGGCCGACGTTAAAATATTTGAATTTTAACGGGTAAGCATAAATTATTTAACGTTTCGTTAAAATCAATAATTTTTTTTTATATAGTAAAAATCGACGAAAAAGTAACAATAAAGCAGAAATGGGTTCTGTAGCAGTGGAAATCTATTTACAAGGTTTGTTATATGTAATATACCATACTATAATAGAACATCATTTCAACCCTGTAGCACGTTTTATGTAATTGATTAACAATAGAACTGTATATCCTGAATACAAAGAGAACAATGACGTGCGTGGTGCACAATTATTACAAAAAACAGAAATTAGTGTACAATGATTCCGTTGATTAAATTTTTATCAAATAAATTTTACACAAAATTATTATTTAAACTGATATTCTGGACCAATATCAAAAACGTTAAGAATGTTATGTAGTCCGCCAGTCCAATAATCCGCATTTCCTTATGGCAAACTATAGAAGCTTTCCATTTGTTACCCTCCGGCATATTTGTATTCCTTTTCTTTGAATATAAATTTCACTCTCGTATCCCTTTCGGACATCAAACTTCAGTTAGGTATATTTTCTTGTATTTCCTATATATAACTCGGAGATCAATTTTTATTTTCCATCCTCGATTCAAACATTTCTTTAATCATTATTCCGCATTAATCCAAAAAACAAACAATTTAACATCTTTCAGCCTCTTCACTCTTATTTATTGTAGTAATTTTACCTGGCGCCCATCAACACCACCTTGCAATCTCATTTAGTTTTAAAAATTAGTCGAATAAATTGGTTTCTTTCTGTCTGCAAAATTGTAGTAGTTGTTTAGAAAAATTAAGTGTCAGCTCAATTTGACTGAGGAATAAGACCCCGTGTGACATGTTTCAGATTCAGGACGAACAATCTGTTGCGCAACTGCTCTTGTAGATTAAAAGCTTACGAACCGTCGTCATTGTCATACAGATAAAATTCCAACATTTGAGTCCTTCGATTCCTGATTAGACCAATTTTTTTATGAAGTAATTTCAGTATGTAAACCTGAAGACCATGTAGGTATGTCAGTCTTTTATATTTTTAAAACTAGATTATTGCAAATTTTACATAAAAGCTGCATTAAATTTTTTGTTTTACAAGCACTTAATTGCCGCTCTTTCGTTTCAGTACTTTAAAATAATTTTTGCCTAAAGTAATATAGCGGACAAAGTTACTCAAAAAGTAATTATGCAAAAAAATTAAAAACGTTCATCGCGCTATTATGTCCGTATATTTAGCTGTAACTTTCAGCTAACACTGAAAAATATTTTGCCCTGAATGTTTAACTTAAGTGCTTTAACTAATTAAAATTTTATACAAATATTAGTTTTTTGTAAATATTATATGAAAATTGAACTTTTTCCACATCAACATTAATTTTAATTTGCTAACGATCAAATAGAAACATAAACGGAGTCGTAAAATAATACTTGAAAATTATGAAGCATAAACGTAAAAACTTTTATTTCTTGTATTATCACCGACTTTCCTTTGAAATATAATAATTTCTTAAATTGAGTAACTCGATAACTCACGGGAAGGCAGAACACTTAAAAATAACATTTTTAAGTTCATATTTATCTGAGACAAATGCGTTACAACCCTCGTAAAAAATATTTTAATATTCTTACCGTTTCTTGCGGATATTTCAAAAACAAGTTCAAGTCGAGACTTACCTGAAAAAAAAAGAATACATTAGTAAATTGCAAAGATTTACATCTGAACCGGGCAAACCCGGGTACAGAATCAACCTATTTTTGAGTCAACAGAAGGAACTTTAATGCATTTTGCAATAAAATCAAAAATAAGCTTCCCCCTGAGAAATAATGGATTTAGGTTTTTTTTGTGCCCAAAGAATATAACTGTAATGCATAAATTACAGAACATAAGAGGCGCAGGAAAATTACTCTTTTATTTTTTTTTCACTTAAAGTGTTCTTATACAGAACAATCTAAATGCTAAATCCGTATGTTATGAATGTTTTTTACAAAACGGCTTACTTATGTAATATGTAACTGAAAAAATAATGGTAGACGTAAGTATTTTAAAATTTAGGAGTAGAAATTTAACGTTAATATTGCAAGCACGTAAATTTTTAAATTAATTGAAATGCCGAAATTTTTACATTTAATTGAATTTATTAACGTAACACAAAAAATTTACATTTACTGCACAAGATTGTGTAAATTTATGTAAATCAATTTTGCACTTTTAATTGAACCCGCGCTTTTCTATTACAGGTCGAGCATTTTAACCAGTGCACTAAATGGCAGAGTAATTTTAAACTTAGAAATTCTAACCTTATTGTTCTCATATAATTCTACCTCCTAGCGGGTTAATTAAAGACTAACGCGGTAGATTTGTTTAACCAATCGATGCGTAACAATTAATTTACTGAAAGCTAAATCCAGAAGTGTAATTTGTAATCTATCATGGATATTCTCATATCCTCTCATCAAATTTAATCGATATACATTTCCTAATCGGGTTATTATTGAACCGCGACTACATCTTTGTTAATCTATAGTTAGATAATGGAAACTGCATCGATACATTTAGCTTCTATACCGACTGATGCATTTCAGCAGAATTGCTTAAAGATGTATTAGTGGGAAATATATAAAAATTGATTCTGGGGTCACATTGGATCAACCACATTAATTTCAGATCTCATTTTAGTTAATTCTATTTCACTACTTGATTTTGATATGAATTTATTCGGATTAAAAGTGGATTGATACCAATTAGTCCATCTAATTGGGTCGACAATCGGCCAACAGTTCAGTGAGCTGCTAAAGCCAAGGTACTCGGTTTAGTTACCACCGAGGTACTATATAAATCAGCCTATACAAATCATTTCAAATAGGACTTTTTAGTCCTGACAAATAGAATATAAAATAAATTGCTAGAGTGCGTGCCAAATAGAAATAGAACCGTCTATCATCCTAGGCCACACCTCTAATATCACCAACCACTTAAAGAACCCAATCAGTCAAACGGTGACGCCCAAATGTCACGTACTGTTCTTTAAGTGGTTGGAGATATTTTAGAGGTGTGGCCTTTGACGATTGACGGTGTTTTGACGGAAAATTAACAAAGTTATTTGTGAAAAAATTGAAATGATGGAATATAGGATTTCATTTGTTGATTTTTTTAAATTTTCACCAGTAGATGAAAAGTTGATTTAAGAAAGTCTAAGATAACCCGACTTAACCTTGACCAAATCTGATGATTAACAACAGAACTTCCAACTAAATAAGGTGCATCCCAGAACTTAATTTATTTCTAGTGTAGTAAGCTGTAAGCCAAGCAAAGAATTGCTGAGGAAATCTGGTGTACAAGTGAAGGAAAATTTTGAAAAATTCCCAGAAATCTTAGAAAGTTCTTGAAAATCTGAAGAAATCTTAAAAAACCTAAGAAAATCGTAAAAATCATTATAAATCTTGAGAAATTTTACAAAATCTAGCCGGACAAGCCAAAGGATTTGGTGGAAACTGTTCCAATCCTAACTATTATAATATTGAGGTGATTCGCTTTTGTTTTATTTTTAAATTTCAGGACGATGTGCGCCTTTACGTCTCCAATTTTTAGCTTGCATCATTAGTTTTTACTCATGATGAATGGACGGGGGGTGACACTGGGTTTTGGTTGCAATATCTTGAGGTCATTAGCCGTTCAAATGCGGAAAAAGTCTAAAATTTCATATGATCGTCTGCGTGCTTCACCCTGAGTTGACGATACCAGCCCAGCAAGTTACCTCAGATGTAAAGCAATTAATATGCTCACAAACTGCAGACAAACAGTCTGAGGTCAAGGCAAACAGGATTTATTCTAGCTTAAAAGTGAAAGAAGATTTTTAAAAAATTGAAATTCTTCTTCTTCATCTTTTTTTTCCTCTCAGGGTTTAGGCTCTGTTGCCTGTTCCGACTTCACAAGTCTCGCCAACGCTTTCGCGGACGTCCAATATCTCTTTTCCCATAAGATAGTATTTTCTTTGGAATTCTTTTATCTTCCATTCTATTCAGGTGGTCTTTCCAATTTTCTCCATGTTCCAGAATTCTCTCCTTGACCGAGAAGATTTGCAATTCTGCGCGAATGTCTTATGAATGAAATTATTTTTTTGAAATGTTTTTTCAAAATTGGATAGACCAAATCGGATCAATTACCAACAGCACTTCCAACTAAATAATGTGCATCTCACAACTTAATTTATTTTCCAGTGTAGTAGGTTGTAAGTCAAGAAAAGAATCCCTCAGGAAATCTGGTGTACAAGTGAAGGAAAATCTTAGAAAATTCTAGAAAATCATTATAAATCTTGGGAAATTTTACAAAATTTGATGTAAACTGTGCAAATCCTAACTAGATGTTATAATATTAAGGTGATCCGCTTTTGTTTTATTTTTAAAATTCAGGACGATCGATGTCCTGAATATAATGAAATCAGAATATTATGGTAATGTAGACCAAAAAAAAAACAGCTTGCTTTAAAAATTCAATATTTTTCAATGTCAATTAAACATTAGCAATTTTTTTAATAAGAAAGAGTACACGAGCATTCAATCTTCTCACACTTTCTTTTGACATTATTTTGTCTTGATAAGAAAGATATTATACAAAATAAACAATAGAAGGTTTATACAAACCTTTCGCTCTTTTAAAACAAAATATATTTATGCTTAGTAAGTGCAAGTCGGTTAAATTAACGTCTTTTCAACGTTGTAATAACGTGTTATATTCGTTGAAATATAAAAGTGTCTGCTTTTGTTTTAAAACGTTATATCAACAGCACAACGTTAAAAACACGTTCATTCTAGCGGCATGTTGACGTTGAATTCGCGTTCATTTGTGCTTATTGAGTGAGTTGATTGTACTCAGTTTTTCGATATCTAGCGCCGTTTTCGAGTTATTTCGGAATCTCGTTAATCCATTTATGCCACATAACCACAGCACATCGCCAGCTACTTAGAAAACCGTGTGATCCGACTAGGAAGAGACAGGGCGGCACAAGAGATGGAAGCAACGAGTGGGGTTCCTAAGACGGAGTCCTTCGCCTCCCACTTCTCGCAGGAGTAACCTTAGTGGGATTTGCTGAAGATCTGACTTTGATTGCCAACGACCGCAACGCGAAAGCGTTGTGGAAGCCAAAGCCAACATGTATGTCAATGCCATCCTCCATTGAATTAGGGAAAAAGGACTGACGCTAGTTGCGGCAAAAGACAGAAAACAAATAATTCTCGCATTAATTTTGAAGTAAATATTACAATTAGAGTAAAAATTACTTTAAAACACAAAAAAAATTTTCTGTGTTCTATCACTGAACATCCTAATGGAAGGATTTCCAATCGACCATACATCTGGGGGCCAAGGCGGAGACCTCAGCGTCTACAGCCTCTTCAAATGCTGGAAATGGGATCGGGCCAGAGCAAACACCAATTTGGCAACAAAATTCACAACTCACTCCCGATACAACAGTGTCAGGTGATGTTGAGCTTCCCAGAAAACTGAAATACCGGAGAGGCAATGATTCATTGAATTATATGAACAAAGGAAGCAGCAAGAAGAGAGGAAGAGGCTGCTGCACGCATAGCATAGCAAAATAATAATGTCGTCGAATTAATGTGGACCCCTATTATAGTCAACTGTAGCTCAAGTGGTGATGCCCTGGCGGCCTATTAAGCATAAGTGGGATGTCCGAACCAATCAGAGAGTATATTACTGAATTTGAAGTAAATTTAACTAAATTCGAAGTAAATTTGAAAAATTATAAATTCCCTATCTTCTCCAAGTATTCTAACAGAGTGGAAATCTTGCGATATGTACTGGAGGGTGTTCCACACCCCCCAGACCCCCCGGTTTACAATTTTGACTTTATATTTTTATATTATTTTTATAATTAACTGTCAAAGTAACAGAAAGTTGCTGCTCAACTCCATGAACAGTAAGGTAATTAAAGAAATATGCTTTTCAAGTTTTAATTTTTTCAAGCCGAAGGTTCAACTTCCCCCATTTGTACTTAAAATCTTAGTTAGTTTAATATATTTTTAGGTTGGTAAAATTGTAAACCGGGGGGTCTGGGGGGTGTGGAACACCCTCCAGTGCATGTCACAGGATTTTCACTATTTTAGAATACTTGGAGAAGATAGGGAATTTATAACTTTTCAAATTTCGCAAAGGAAAAATCGGGAAATTTGAATATTATATAAAATAAAGAATAGAAGGTTTACCTGATATACAAACCTTTCACTCTTTCAAAACAAAATATATTTATGCTTAGTAAGTGCAAGTCGGTTAATATAACGTCTTTTCAACGTTGTAATAACTGGTTATATTCGTTGAAATATAAAAGTGTCTGCTTTTGTTTTAAAACGTTATATCAACCGCAAACACGTTAAAAACATGTTCATTCTAGCGGCATGTTGACGTTGAATTCGCGTTCATTTGTGCTTATTGAGTGAGTTGATTGTAAGGCTGGGAATCGTTAACATCAGTTTAATATTCTAATATTCATTGATCAAATAATTCAAATATTCAAATAATTTGATTAGGTATTCAAGTAATTTAATTATTCGAATATTCAAATTATTTGATTATTCAAATATTCATATTCCTATTCGAATATTCATATTCCTAATCGAATATTCAAATATTCATATTCCAATTCAAATATTCAAATATTCATATTCCAATTCGAATATTCAAATATTCAAATATTCAAATATTCATATTCCTATTCGAATATTTATATTCCTATTCGAATATTTATATTCCTATTCGAATATTCAAATATTCATATTCCAATTCAAATATTCAAATATTCATATTCCAATTCGAATATTCAAATATTCATATTCTTATTCGAATATTCAAATATTCTTATTCGAATATTCAAATATTCATATTCCAATTCAAATATTCAAATATTCATATTCCAATTCGATTTTTGAAAAATTATAAATTCCCTATCTTCTCCAAGTATACTAACAGAGTGGAAATCTTACGATATGTACTGGAGGGTGTTCCACACCCCCCAGACCCCCCGGTTTACAATTTTGACTTAAATTTTTATATTATTTTTATAATTAACTTTCAAAGTAACAGAAATTTGCTGTTAAACTCCATGAACAGTAAGGTAATTAAAGAAATATGCTTTTCAAGTTTTAATTTTTTCAAGCCGAAGGTTCAACTTCCCCCATTTGTACTTAAAATCTTAGTTAGTTTAATATATTTTTAGGTTGGTAAAATTGTAAACCGGGGGGTCTGGGGGGTGTGGAACACCCTCCAGTGCATGTCACAGGATTTTCACTATTTTAGAATACTTGGAGAAGATAGGGAATTTATAACTTTTCAAATTTCGCCAAGGAAAAATCGGGAAATTTGAATTTTCAAGCAAAAGTGAGGGAAATCAGAGTGCTTTTTTTCCACCAAAAAATGACACGCTGTAGCAGGAGCAGCAGCAGCGTGCTAGGATTTTATATATCAGAATATCCTAAACGTGACCAAAATTTCCACGCTAGTTCGACCCTGCACACGTGCTAACAACGAACAATCTTACTGTTTATACCTTTTTCCTCTCCAAAAGCCACAAGCTACAGAGCATGTTTGAAGCGTTGACTACAGAAGCAATTTAATTTTGGTCGTAGTTTCCACATATTTCACCCTTGAAATACATTTAGTTCAACTTGCGGGAAATTTAACTACGTCCAAAGTTAGAAAACTTTTGGATCAACATTAATTTCTTAAACAAACTGGTGTTCATTCGTGGGTGATAGGCAATGGGCAATGATTGAGATGGCCGAGAATTATACTTTAAATTTTTCGAATTTGATTTAACTCCCTGTCACAATGTAAATGATTGCGAAAAGTTTGTTAAAACAATTTTTTTGCCAAAAACATAAATTTTTGTTGAAAGCTTTTACTGCCAATTAGTTCACCTTATTTAAAACTTGATGCGGGCGTATTCGGAGCGTTTTTATAGATGTGTCGATAAAAATAGGATTCGAGATCACAAGATTTTGATTCTTTGTAACAATTTAATTGGAATGTTTACCCAAATGAAAATAAATCTCAACTCAAATAATTACCGTGTATCGAGACCAACTACAACAGTCCAACCTCGGGCTCGACGCTTCATGCGTCTATCCAAAGTGGCTGGATCATTTATCTTCTTTCTCACATTCATCTTGTTACAATCACCAAAAGTACATTTAACACGTCACAATCCAAAAGAAAACTACAAAGACAATGGTTTACAAGGGAAACTAAATCATCCAAAGAAGATCGAGACGGAAGAAAATTGCGCGTACAAAGACATCAACCGGTATACTAAGATGATGATACGAATGAGTCCAAGTTTGAAAATAGATAAGTAAAGTGTATCACTTAGCAGGAGCGGCAAACTTCACTTAAAAGTTTTGTTTCGGTCAACACATTTTCCACGACCGCCTAGTTGTCGTTGTGGTGTCAAGGAATAGTTGACAAAATGCCATCCAACATTTTGTTGTACACAAAACGAATCGTTATTGCGTCGGTTGTAAGAGATACGTTGGTCTGTGATGGGGGAGACACAATAACCCAAGAATGTCTTTTATGAAGGGAAATATGAATTTTCCCTCTTTCAAAAATGTAATTAACAAAGCTGGCAGCGATAATGTCCACATTTAAAATAATCTCCAAATAATCCGAAAGACAAACCTGCACCGTTAATTAAATTTCAAATTTCTGCAAATATTGGTGCACAATGGAGCGAGTGTTTGCTAAAATAAAACTTCTCAGAAGTATTTTATAAATAAAATTCGAGTTTTTTAATTGACTCGGAAATTGGTATAAAGGTCACGTAAGAAACTGTGACGTGGTTATCAAATAACGAAAATGTGTTCCATTTTCGAAAGCAAACTTGCCTCCAGCTCCGATCTTGTTCGTCCTCTATCGATCTATAGGTACATAGAATTATATTAAAACGGAAAGAAATTGAAAATAAGGTTCGTGTTAACGCGGAATTACAAGAAGCTGGAGGAAAATCGAAATAATTTCCAATTCTGATGGTCAAGTTTGCATCGCCATCCTTTGATGGCATGAATAATAATCAAGCCGGATGGATCCCTAATCACATAAGTAATCACGGAGATGCAAAATTTATTATCAAATACAAGGGAGAATCGATGTGGTCATCTAAACCCGAAAGGGTTGCGTACACAAAATAAAACAGATAATAATAACGGACTGATAATAAATCGAACGACGTGACCTAAATGTATAATTCCAACAAGAATGGACAAAATTAATCATCTCGTTAGAAAAACTACAAGTGAAATTGGAATGGGTTTTCATTGTGAAAGAATAAGTCGTAAATATCAATAAACCGCTTACACTGGAACTCGGCCAAAACCTTTCAAAATATTGCTAATTAATGAAACAATGAACCAAAAATATATTGAATAAGAAACTTCTTTAATGAAGATGAGTCCTTTCAGCAATACATTTATTTCGAGTTACACAAATTCGAAATGAAGTGTCTATTTTCGTTATAAAAAATTGTAATACATGCTGATATGACATATTTTTGGCCAATGCTTAATAAAACTAATCGCGAAAGAATTTCAAATATGATTAACAACAAATCTATAATGACCGAGATTCCTAAAACATGCCAATTTTCAGTGAGTGTGAAAAGCATTCAAAAGTTCATCTCAAGAAGGAATAATGGTGAATTATCAATGTATATGCAATAGGAAACAAAAGGAGCAGAAGTGTACTGGCCATTTTTTAAATTTAAAAAAATAAAACAGTTTCAGTTATGTGAAATCTCTCAGAAATTGATAGTTCCTTCTTAATATGTACATAATTTGACGAAGCATATTTTCAACATTTGGTGCATATTTGAGCAAATAATGCATAATTGGGCCACTTTTGGTGGCCCATTTTGAATTTTGAATTTTAAACTACATAGAAAAATTGCTTAAATTGGTAAATTTAATAATTTTTTATTTTCTAAAATTCTTGAAAAAAACATGCATCAAATTTTGAAAATATGCAAAATTTTGCAAATTTTATAAATCTAAGTAGTACCTACTTATTGAAAATTTAAAGAAAATAAAATTGAACAATTCAGAGATTAGATATTTTTTAGTTTTGTAAATCAATGCATATTTTATCTATTTTTATCAATTTTAGTGCATATTTTAAGGAAATTCGGTGCATATACTTGTATATGCGCATATTTTTAAGTATTTTGGTGCATATAAATCCGAGCTCTATTAATTATGCTTTCTTATGGGAGTGTTTCCTATAGACTGATAGGATCAACATCAATTGATTCCGGATTTACTTTTACCTAACGTTTAACTAGCTTTTGGGAGTGTTACCTTAGAGTCGCCTGCAAAGATCACATTCTAAGGAAACACTCCCATAAGAAAGCATTCACTGCGACTTCAGTCGCAGAGCTCCATCCGCAGCTTAGTAAACATAATATCTTTAGCTGGGCGAAATGATCTGCACACACGCTAAGGGCTAGTTAAACTTTAGGTAAGAGTTAATCCGAGTCAATCAGTCTATAGAAAACTCTCCCATAAGAAAGCATGATTAATATGAAAGCCTGAAAGATATGAATCTTTAGCTGCGACTGGACACCAAAAGTGGCCCCAATATGCACAAAAATATGCATTATTTACTCAAATATGCACCAAAAGTTAAAAATATGGAACATTTTACAAATTTTACGTAATTCATCCAGATTTATTATTAAATTTTATAAATCTAGGTAGTACTTGGTAGTACGTGATAGTAATTGGAAGATTAGATATCTTTTAGTTTTGAATATCAAGGCATATTTAATCTATTTTTATCAATTTTAATGCATATTTTAAGGAAATTCGGTGCATATATATGCGCATATTTTCTATTATTTTTGTGCATATAAATCCGAGCTCTATTAATTATGCTTTCTTTTAGGAGTGTTTCCTATAGACTAATAGGATCAACATTAATTGACTCTGGATTAACTTTTACTTAACGTTTAACTAGATTTTAGTGTTGGTGCAGATAAGCTGAGGTTGGGGATCTGCGACTGAAGTCGCAGTTACTGCTCTCTATGCTTTCTTATGGGAGTGTGATCTTAAAGTCGCCTGCAAAGATCACATTCTAAAGAAACACTCCCATAAGAAGACATTCACTGCGACTTCAGTCGCAGAGCTCAGCCGCAACTTAGTAAACATATCTTTAGCTGGGCGAATTTTCTGCACACACACTAAGGGCTAATTAAAGCTTAGGCAAAAGTTAATCCAGAGTCAATCAGTCTATAGGAAGCATTCCCATAAGAAAGCATGATTTCAAAGCAAGTTTAACTAGCATTTAGTGTTGGTGCAGATAATTTTACGCAGCTAAAGATATGTTTACTAAGCTGCAGCTGGGGCTCTGCGACTGAAGTCGCAGTGACCGCTCTCCATGCTTTCTTATGGGAATGTTACCTTAGAGTCGCCTATAAAAATCGCATTCTAAGGAAACACTCCCATAAGAAAACATTCACTGCGACTTCAGTCGCAGAACCCAGCCGCAGCTTAGTAAACATATCTTTTGCTGGGCGAATTTTCTGCCCACACACTAAGGACTAATTAAACCTAAGGTAAAAGTTAATCCAGAGTCAATCAGTCTATAGGAAACATTCCCATAAGAAAGCATGATTTGAAAGCACGTTTAACTAGCATTTAGTGTTGGTGCAGATAATTTTACCCAGCTAAAGATATGTTTACTAAGCTGCAGCTAGGGCTCTGCGACTGAAGTCGCAGTGACTGCTCTCCATGCTTTCTTATGGGAATGTTTACCTTAAAGTCGCCTGTAAAAATCGCATTCTAAGGAAACACTCCCATAAGAAAACATTTACTGCGACTTCAGTCGCAGAACCCAGCCGCAGCTTAGTAAACATATCTTTTGCTGGGCGAATTTTCTGTCCACACACTAAGGGCTAATTAAACCTGAGATAAAAGTTAATCCAGAGTCAATCAGTCTATAGGAAACATTCCAATAAGAAAGCATGATTTGAAAGCACGTTTAACTAGCCTAGCCCTTAGTGTTGGTGCAGATAATTTAGCCCAGTTAAGGTAATGTTTACTAAGCTGTTGCTGGGTAAAATGAAATTTTAGGAATTCAGGAAATACTAGGAATACTATAGAACAACCTTTGCTTTTTTTTAACTTTTTCGAAAGAAAATCTTGAAGCAATTTAAGGAAATCTGAGGAAATTTTAGAAAATCTGCCAAAATTCAGGAAATTTTAGAAAATCCGGAACAATCTAGGAAAATCCCTTCTTGGTAACCTCAAAACCGGTCATGCAATAAGACAATGTAATACAAATTTTTAACTGCTATCTGCATTTTTGCATTCAGCATAGTAAATCTCTAATATAAACGCACAAGAATCGTAAATTATTTATGTATTCATAAATTCAAGTTGAAAATAGGTGGGCCAAAAATTTTTTAGTTTGGGCCATCGACCCCCCCCCCCCCTGGTTTGCCTCTTTTTAATTTTAAATTTCATTTAAATTAATTAAACAAATAAAATATTAATTACTATCCGCGCGAAAATTTAAAGAAATCTTAGGAAATTTTAAGAAATCCAATGAAATTTTAAAAAATCAGAAAATACTAGAAATACATGACAACCTTTGCTTTTGTTAACTTTTTCGAAAAAAAATCTTGAAATCTTTCCAATCCATGGAAATCTGAAAAATTTTATGAAATCTGCGGAAATTCCGGAAAATTTAAGATATCCTGGGCATTCTAGAAAAATGCAAGAAAATCTTAGAAAATTCGGGATAATCTAGGGAAATCCAAGGAAATCCTATAAAAAGAAATCTGCTATTCAAAAATTTGGTTTTCGGTTTCTCCCTCAGGTTAAGTTTAAGCAAGAAGGAAATCGCTGCAGAAATCTGGTCATCCAGGCGCATCCCACTAAATTTGTAGAAATTTAAGAAATTACAGAAAACCTTAGGATATCAGGAAATCTTAGAAAATAGGAAACCCGAGAAAATGAAGAAAATCATAGGAAATCCAAGAAAATCTTAAGAAATCTTAAACTCTTTACTAGGAAGTTTCACCTTCATTTAATAAGTTCAATTGCTTTTTACTATTAAGTTTAAGAGTTAAGTTAGGATAAATTTGTAAGCTACACTGAAAAAAAAGTACATCAAAAATTCATCATTTCTACGCCGATGAATAAAATTCATTATATTGATGAAAAAATCATGATATCAATGAATTTTGTTCATCGGCGCAAAAATGATGAACTGTTAATCGATATAACCAACCACTTTTTTCAGTATATGGTTAGGTTAGGTCGAAAGGAAAGCCGCTTAGAAAACTTAATGTACAAAGGATAGGAAATCTAAGAAATCTTGGGAAATCTTGAGAAATGGAAGGAAATATTAATAAAAATTGAAGGAAATATTAAAAAACATTAGGAAATCCAATGAAATTTTCAGAAATCATTAAATCTTAAAAATACTACAGGACAACCTTTGTTTATTGTTTTTTTTTTGATTTTGTTAATTTTTTCAAAAGAAAATCTTGAAGCAATTCATTGAAATCTTAGGAAATCCAAAGTTATTTAGGAAATTTTAGAAAATCCGAGACAATCTAGGAAAATACAAGGAAATTTGCTGTACAAAAATTTGGTTTTCGGTTTCTCCCTCAGGTTAGATTTAAGCAAGGAGGAAACCCCTGGAGAAATCTGGGCATTCAGGCAGTCCGAAAAATTTTGACAAATTTAAGAAATTTCAGAAAATCTAATAAAATTTAAATTCCGAGAAAATGCAGAAAATTATAGGAGTATTCAAGGAAATCTTAAGCAATTAGGAATCGTAATTTGACTTTCAGCAAATTTTATTTGCACAAATTTTGCTCTACGAAAGCTCTCTATTAGGGAATTTCACCTCAATCAAAATTAGTACATAAAATTCATCAAATTGATGAAAAATCATAACAGCAATAAATTTTGTTCATCAACAAGACGAATTTTGTTCATCGGCGCAAAAATGATGAACATTTCATCAATATAATTAACCATTTTTTTCAGTGTATGGTTAGGCTATGTCGAGGAGAAAATTTTATGTACAAGTAAAAATAAATCTAGGAAATCTAAGGAAATATTAAGAAACATTAGGAAATCATATTGAAAATTTAGGAAATCAGAAACACAACCTTTACTTTTTGTTTTTCTTTATTTTATTAACTATTTTGAAAGGAAATCTTGAGAAAATCCAAGGAAATCTTAATAAATCCAAGATATCCAAGAAATCCGACGAAATTCAATGTACAAATAGGAAATAGACGAAACAGGTAAACTGGCTAATTTTTTGAATAAAAAAAAAATAAAATAGCTTCAGTTATGTGAAATCTCTCAGAAATTGGTTATCTTGGTTCTTGGTAATCTCAAAACCGGTCATGCAATAAGACAATGTGATTCATGTTCTCGACTGATATCAGCATTTTTGCGTTCTGCATAAATCCCTAATATGTGGAACAAAAACAATTTAGTTGGACCCCCCCCCCGGTTTAACCTTTGACGTCTACAAGTAACATTTCCCCAAGCAGCACAAAATTTAGCTATTGAGCTGAGTCAGCTGCTGATATTTAGTAACGTCAGAAGCTGAATTGCTACTGATTTGCTAATTTAGCAGGTAAAAACCCGCTGACGCAGCGCAGTTTCAACTGGCTTTCAGCTGCGAAATTAGCAAATCAGTAGCAATTCAGTTACTGAATCAGCTGATCTTCAGCTTCCACTTTATGAAGTAACAACACTAAACATTTTTTAACTATTTTGAATTGTTAATTCAATTTTAATAAAATAAATCACAAAATTTTAAACTTATTTAAATTATTGCACATTTTATTGGTTTTTTAATTTTTTTATTCAATCATCAATTACATCATTTATATCAGTAGCAACTTCCGACGTCAAAGCATTTCCAATTTATCTTTTATTTTTTATTTTAAATTTCCTAGATTTCCTTTCACTTGTACACGAAATCTCCCCAGTGGTTTCCCTTTCGACTTAACCTAACCCTGGCTTAATCCAAAGATTATAAATGTTCATAAGAAAGCCAAAGAAATTTAGGAAATCTTAGGAAATTCTAGGAAATTTTAGGAAATCAGGAAATCTTAGAAATACTACAGGACAACCATATTTTTGATTTTGTTTATTTTTTAACTTTTTCGAAAGAAAATCTCGAGGCAATCCAAGGAAACTTTAGGAAATCTAAAGATATCGTGGAAATTTTAGGAAATCCGGGACAATCTAGGGAAATCCAAAGAAACCCCCCATAAAAAGAAATCTGATATTCAAAAATTTGATTTGCGGATTCTCCCTCAGGTGAGGTTTAAGCGAGAAGGAAATCGCTGGAGTAATCTGAGTAGAAGTGAAAGAAAATCATAGGAAATCCGGTGAAATTTGTAGAAATTACAAAAAATCTTAGGATATCAGAAATTCTTAGAAAATAGAAAATCCAAGGAAACCTGAAGAAAGTAGGAACGATGAGCTTAATTTAACTCTTAGGAAATTTGAATAACACAAATTTTAATCTTAAATTTTAAGTCAGGAAATTTTAGAAATACTACAGGACAACGTATGTTTTTTGTTTTATTTTTTTTTCTTAACGTTTTTGAAAGAAAATCTTGAAGCAATCCAAGAAAATCTTAGAAAATTTAAGGATATCCCGGAAATTTTAGGAAATCCGGGGAAACTAGGGAAATCAAAAGAAACCTCATAAAAGAAAATCTGCTGTACAGAAAGTTGGTTTACGGTTTACCGTCAGGTAAGGTTTAAGCAAGGAGGAAATCGCTGGAGAAATGTGGGTACAAATGAAAGAAAATCAGAGGGAATCCGGCAAAATTTGTAGAAATTTAAGAAATTACCAAAAATCTTAAAAAATAGGATATCCGAGAAAATGCAGAGAATCATAGGAAATCCAAGGAAATCTTAAAAGATTAGGAATACAACTAACGTTTAACCTAATTTGACTTTCATGAAATATTATTAGCACAAATTTTGCTCTATGAAGGAATTCTCTACTAAGGAATTTCAACTTAATTTATAAGTTCATTTGCTTTTTAGTGTTACTTTTAAATCTTCGTTCTTATCCAATTAACGTTACGTAATTTAAACGTCAATTAATAAAAGAAAATTACATTTCTTCTATGAAACTTCCTTTTCAGTAATGTATTCGACATAAATTAGTTAAAACATCAAATAATCATGTACATCGATGAAAATTAAGTTTTAGGAAACAGTAATTGGTGAAAATGACGCTTTAGTTGGGTTAGGTTAGATTAAATTTGAATTAAGTTACCGTTAAGTTAGGTCTAACCAAGGAGAAATCTGGTGTATCAGCGAAGGAAAATTTTGGGAAATCCTAGAAAATTTAAAGAACCCAGGAAATCTCAGAAAACCAAAGAAAATCTTAGGCAAAAATGAACACTATAAATGAGCTCTCTTTTGCATTTTGCTTTCTCAACTTTTTGGAAAAAAAATTTAAGCAATCGAAAAAGAAATTCGTGAAAATCATTCAACAATTGCCTAATTGGGGTTAATCTATTAGAGTTAAATCAACAAGGTTGATAAATCAAGAAGCCCAAGAAGACGGAAAGGCAGCAGAGTTACCAGCCTAGGCCAAAGACAGCCCAAATAAAAAAAAAAGAGCTTCTTAGGGCAATAAATGCAAACCATAAAGAAATGAGGAAGAATGCTTGACTTCTTTTCAACAAGACTTACAAAGGAGATCTACATAAAAATCTACAGAAAGCTACAGGAAGACTGCGTTCATGTTAAAAAGTGAAAACATTCAAGCTAAATTGGCGGTAACATTGTCCCAAGCAAAAATTTACTTTAAATAATTAATTATAATTTCTACGTAGAGCTGAATTGTTTATAAAAGGTACTGAAGTGGAAAGCTAATTATTTTGAAAGTTGTGGTCATTAGTTTTAAGCAAACAACTAAAGGTTATTGTTATTTTTTGTACATATGGTGTGCGTTCTCTATTTTAGACTTACGTAGCTTAGTAATTTTATTTATCTTGGAAGTTCTCCTCAAGATATATTCTGAAATGCATTCGAGTAGATATTCAAATAACAATTTTTTGCGCTGAAATTTGAAGGCTAGAAACGCCCTATTGACGTCATTAAAATTTTTTCTGAAGTGCCCTCGTATAACAGAACGAGAAAATTCCATTCTAAACGTTTTCGCTATTCAAAGTTTTCGATTTAAAAATCAAAGAAAACTAAGTTTTCTTCAATATCGCTTGATCACTTAAGTGGAAAGCTTTCAAATAATGAAGAGTATGCACATGATGGAACTTGACAAGCTTTATATTTCACTTGAAAGTTATCCTTGGAGTTATTTACCTCTTTGCCAATACGTGAAAATGTTAGCTTTAATCAATCAATTTAGATCGATAAAATTACCAATGTGGCTATATGAATTTCCCAGATGGAATGTTTTGTTTTATTTTGGTAATAGTAGGTACTAGGTATAATTTCAATATAAAAACCCTAGGGGATGATTTTCCAACAAGTCTTCACCGTGTGATGAGCTTCAGGAAAATGACTTTATTGTTCCCTTGTTGATTCGAAACACAATCCACAGAGTTATAAAAGCTGGTTCGTCAACATCTCTTTGACAACTTAGTTAATTATGCAAGTAAAATTACATACAAGAATTTAAACTTTGCTGACAATAAAATTAACTTCACATGCTTTAATTAAGACTAATTACAAAGAGCTTTCTTGGTAATCGCGAAGCTCACGAAATTTCATCTTCCGCTTATTTTTATTCGAGAATCACATTTTTGCGATCCTGTCTATTCTACTCGAAGTGCAATTACCCGAATAACTGAATATTCTGAATGCGTTTCAGAATCTATCTGAATGCAATTCCTGAATGCATTTCCCTTGAGAAAACCCAACTGCTTTATTCGTGTTTTCAGGAGTAGACGTTAAGTAACGAATACTTCGAGCGTGTCGATATTATGTAAAATGCATCGTATTCGCTTATCAATGTCCATAAAAAAATAATAAAAAGCTGCATTTTTAATAAACCTCGCACGAGCGATAGCGCCGAAAAAACAATTGAACGATTATTTACCGAAAATATAGGTCAAAGCGTTTGCACCATACATCACGAAAATAAAGCCGTAAAAGATAGTCTTGCGATCTGGAGAAGCGAGAAAATGTATGGAGATAAGTGGCAAGTTCGCATAAAAGCGCAAAATCTTCAACAAAAGAAATAAGAGAATTTCGTATATATACAATGAATTCTAAACCAAAATCAACAGATAATTCATAAAAAACGAGAGTGAAAAAGGTAAAAATAAACAAAGCCAATGTTTGTCGATGCTTTTAAAACGACACACTTAAATTGTTTTGAAATTTTCCTGGTAAACATTTAGGAATCCCATTTCACGCTTTTCAAATACATGCAACTTCATGTGTTTACATGGAGTAAATTAAAATTAATGAATTTTCGGACATTAAGTTCCTCTGCGTATCGCAAATCAAAACGAAACACGTGTATTCCATGACCAATAATTTGTTTTACAATAATTATTATTTCGTGATTCCTGGTTAATTATAATTATGTTATCGGAGGAAATTAATAATTTGGAAATGACAGAGGATTTCTGTTCTTGAAATACCTGTAAAGTTTCCTACAGAATCAATTTACTTGGGGATGGTATATTTTTCCGCTTCTCGATTTTATATCGGCTTTTGCATTGTGCTGGTTGCCGGCATCCTACTGAAAAATTAAAAGTTGAAAACTTTCAGTGCATAGTAATTTATATTTTAAAAAACCGACTGAACACTAAACGCCGAAAGACATTCCGCGTTATTCTGGTTGTTAAATAGCAATTACTTTGAAGAACATTGACAATTATTCAACCAGGTTTACAAAGTGTTTCCGTTTAAATTTTAACTTTGATTAAAATAAATGTAAAGCGAAAATGAAATTAAATCGATGCTGACCTAAATACACTATTATATTAGCTTACAGTGATACACGAAAATTTGAGTGTTAAAATTTATTACAGAACAGATAATATTAGATTAAAGAGCCCTAGGAAAAGTGTGTCACCTAAACACGAACAAATTCACCAAAATTTCCGGGGAAGACTGGAAAATGCGAAATCGAGACTGTAAAGTTGCAAATAACCCGGACAAAAATCGATACTTCAACAGTTCTACTGAAATATTTACATTTCTCACGATTTACTGAAAGAGCTGAACTACAAATTACCGGAATTTTTTAAATAAGCGGTAACAAAAAAAATAATGGTATGTAGGTATTTTTAAAGTTACAATTTGAAAAATGTATTGACGTTATCCACTAACCTGCTCGCACTAGAGAGAACTATAAATATATTGGTTAATAAAATTCAGGTAATAAAACACAATTGTCTGCCAAGAGACGTCATTGTGTGATTACATTATTAAAAAATTATTATGAGGTAAATTTTCAATTCTCTACAATCTTATTGTAGATTCATACATAATTATGGGTTATACAGATGCAATAGGGGCTAGTTGGCTATAGGGGTAAGTTGACACACCGACGAGAGTCCGAAGCTCTAACCTCTGTACTACCGATTATCTTGCTCTTTTGTTATTTTAACAAAATTATTTCTGAAATAAAATCCCCAGTGTATTTCGAATTTTAAAAAACAAATAGGCAAACTGCGTTAAAGCTGTCTTTTGTATTGGATAAATGTTTACAAAATTACACTTTATCTATTTTCAGCTATCCTTTGTATTTACTTCGATAGACCGATTAGAGATTTTCATTTACGTGGCTTTCCGTATTGATTGTTATTTAGTTAAAATTGATTGACCCAGCTTTCGAGATTATATCAAATTGATGTCAGATTGTCAACAAAGTCGTCAGAATCCAATAATCGCACTGTTAATAGACTTGAATAATTGATTTAAAACATTTACAAGCTCTAAGTAGTCAACTCAACTCTATATAAAGTACGTAACAGTTTTTCGGCAATTTAAACTACGTTAGACCATGTGAGGGGTAAGTTGACACACTTCTGTTTCTGTCGTTAAAAGATACACTGACATTATGGATATAAGTATTGTATTTCTCATCATTCTGAACGTAGTACGTATGTCTCAATAGGTACAACTTGATGTAATGGATAGTTTCCGAGTTACAAGCACTAAGAGGTTCAGATTTTATATGAAAAATTTTAATTATTTTTTTATTATACACAGTAAAAATGTTTTCTTTGAATCAAAAAAACCATTTTTTGGCCGTTTGAAAACGAAACAGACGGGATTGTGGCCAGCAGAATTTTTTTTTCAAGAAATGCAAAAACACCTCAATTTTATCATCGAGGGGGGACAACTTTTGCGACTAATGTCACTCCCGTATTGTTTCATCCCTTCGCGCTGTGATGACAATAAAAGGTTTTAAAATGTGCAATTTAGATTGTTAACATAGGAGGGTTCGAATATTTTCGTTAGCCTCTGTATGTCTCCAGTACTTTTTAAATTCAAAATGTAGGTGTCATTCCGGGGGGTCTTTACTAAATACCAGATGAGAAATATTTACCAATGAGGTATTTGCCATAGGGTGCACTAGAGAGCATTTTATGCCCCCCAGACCCCCCGGATTGACACCTACGTTTTATAAATTTACAGGTCAATTAAGTACACATAGTAATTGTACATACATAATACATAGTTGTATTTTGTTGCACCGATTTTGAGATAGAGGTATTAATATGTCTTGTAGTTTACAGGGTCTTCTTTAAGTGGCTGCCAGTCAAAAAGGGGAAGACAAAATTAAAAAATGGGTTACTGTCAGTTAATCTGTATCACGAATTTCACTTTTTTCTATATACCATTGGATAGAGGACAATTTTTTAAGTACATATATTAAAAACAAATTATGGTGGATTATCCATTAGTTTTCGAGAAAACGGTATTTGAAAATCAAAATTTTCCATATGCTTAACATGGGAGTACATAGAAATTGCAAGAACGGGTTTTCTGTTGACGGTACGTGCACTCTGAACTAGACTTAGTGATAGCCGTCACAAGTGTTTCGTGACTCGTCCAGTGCGGGCTACCCAGTCGAGGCGGATTACGTTCGGGGATGTTTTTAATGAGCTCTGAGCCGTTTTGGCTGGGGTAACTTACTATATGTAAAATTTTCGATCTTTAAATGCCGCTTTTTTTAAAACTAATGAATAATCCAAAAAAATTTTTTTTTAATGCTTAAAAAGTTGTCCTCTTTCCAATGGGATATAGGAAAAAGTGAAATTCGTGGTACAAATTAACTGAAAGATCCCAAACAATGTATAGATTCAAAATTAACGACAATGAAAATTTTAACAAAAAATGTCTAAAAAGATTTGCTGTAGAAGAGTTTTTTATATGTCAAAAAACGGTTTCAAAATGTGCAATTTACATTGTTAACATAGGGGGGTTCAAATATTTTCGTTCGCCCATGTGTGTCCCCAGTGCTTTTTAAATTCAAAATGCAGGTGTCAATCCGGGGGGTCTGGGGGGCATGGAATGCCCTCCAGTACATTCTTTAGCAAATACCAGATGAGAAATATTTACCAATGAGGTATTTGCCATAGGGTGCACTGGAGGGCATTCCATGCCCCCCAGACCCCCCGGATTGACACCTACGTTTTATAAATTTAAAGGTCAATTAAGTACATAGTAATTGTACATAGTTGTATTTTGTTGCACCGATTTTGAGATATACAGGTATTAAAATTTTTTGTAGTTTACAGGGTCTTCTTTACGTGGCTGCCAGTCAAAAAAGGGGAGACAAAATTAAAAAATCTATGGATTCAAAATTAAAGACAATGAAAATTTTAAGAAAGAATGTCTAAAAAGATTTGCTGTAAAAGAGGGGTTTATATGTCAAAAAACGGTTTCAAAATGTGCAATTTACATTGTTAACATAGGAAGGTTCAAATATTTTCGTTCGCCCTTGTATGTCCCCAGTGCTTTTTAAATTCAAAAGGCAGGAGTCAATCCGGGGGGTCTGGGGGGCATGGAATGCCCTCCAGTATATTCTTTACCAAATACCAGATGAGAAATATTTACCAATAAAGTATTTGCCATAAGGTGCACTAGAGGGCATTCCATGCCCCCCAGACCCCCCGGATTGGCACCTACTGTTTATAAATTTTAAGAACAATTAAATACATAGTAATTATACATACATAATACATAGCACTATTTTGTTGCACCGATTTAGAAATACAGGTACCCGAGGGGAAAATATCCTGACAAAAATATGTACACCACATCTCTTTTTCCTTAATACTTCCTTAATATCGAGTTACACTACTTGAACCACGTATCAATCGATAATATCCTCACATCTCCCCACATTTCCTCCATATCCCCACATATCCCTTACATCTCCTCGCATCTCCCCTCATATGTCCTCGCATCTCCCCTATATCTCCTCACACCTCCTCACATCTCTCCCATCTCCTCATATCTCCCACACCTATTCAAATCTCCCTTACCTTTCAATTACTTGTTTAATTGATATTTAAATAAGTTCAATTATTTGGTTCCCTTTTATTGGAATTACCACAAACTCTTATGAGTCTCTCAGCACTTAATTTGATGGATTGTTCATTAAAAGGTCAGCACATTGAAGATTTTCGGATCGTTCTGATGTTATTATCGACTTTCATTTTGAGAAAAAACGTTCCGATTTATATGTGTAGTACCTACGTCAAGTATATTCAAAATTCGCCATACGTATCACCTAATTCAATTATATCGGCAATATCTGCGGGCGGACCACTGTTGGTTGCAGTAGCGTATTTAGAGGGGGGCAAAGAGGCAATTGCCCATTTCCCCCAAGATGACTCGGATTGTATCCCTGAAGCCCTCCCTGATAAAAATAATGTTTACCACGAGGTTTTAAGATTTAAATAACTTTAAATTATTTTTATTTATTTATTTGTTTATTTCTTCATTCGGTTACCACTGACGCGCATGAATAGATTAACAAGATTAACAATTCTGAAAAATTCTTGCTCTCCCCAAACATTTTCTAAATACGCCACTGGTTGGTTGTCTCATTATCCAAATAAAGCAAGTCATTTAAACGATCTTTCATTACAATATCAGTTTCATTGCTATTACTATATGAATATGGATATCGACTTCGTTTTCATTTTTCAATATGTCATATTCTTCAATATTTGTGTCTCGATTGATGTTAAAAACTTTCACTTTTTGCCACGATTCCGCATTAGAAGGACTAATTTTAAGTTATTCGCAGTCTTTTTTGGCATCGTGTACTGCATTTTTCAATCTCCTGATCGGTCATACTATTCAAATCAACTACTTCTTTTTAGCAATTTTCGCATTTTTTAATTTAAATAAAATAGAAAAAATGATCTCTAAAATAAGATCAAAAACTCAAAAAGTTAAAAATCGAAAACCAGATAAATTAAAGGTCCAGATTTACTTCTTTGCACACATAATTATAGGGTAAAATTTCGTTCGCCACCCTCTTGCAAGGTATCGTTCGATACGGAAGACCTCAAGTACGTGACAGGTCGCATCTGCGGGGCTCAAAAATCGCGCTACGCGGGACACGGGGCGTAAAACCCGAAAACATGTCAAAATTTCATAAACGTCAAACTTTAATTAATTTCCAAAAATTTTTGGAATCGAGTTGCGACGCGACTCGTATTCCATCTAACTCGATATACGTGCTTTAGAAAGAGATGCTACACGGTACGGTTAAATAATTTGGGAATAACAAATGGTGGTCCAAAAGTAATTGACACTTGAATTTTTTATATTTTCTTTATCATTTCCGCAATTTTCAACAAATTTACACCTCTAAGTTTAACTGTGTTGTACATTTATGCCAATTTTTTGACATTTGGTTGCGTGGTTTAATCTGTACATTTAATACTATTTCTTTTCATGTCCTAACCACACACAGACATACATACAGACAAACCTCCAACTAAAATTCATCAAAACCTTACAAGGACATGATAAGAAACATTTTATATACGTATGGGGAAAGTAAAAATGTATAGATTCAAAATTAAAAACTGAAATTAAAAAAAAATGTCTGAAAAGAATTGCTGTAAAAGTGAATTTTGTATGTCAAAAAACGGTTTGAAAATGTGCAATTTACATTGTTAACATAAGAGAGTTCGAATATTTTCGTTAGCCACTGTTCATCCTCACACAAGTTCGACTGGCGATCACATATTATATCGAGTCGAAATTAATTTTTTTTTGTTAAATCTGGACCTTTAAGAACTTGTAATTCGGAAACTGCTCATTACATCAAGTTGTGCCAATTGAGACATTTGTTCAGAATGATGAGAAGTACAACATATCCAAAAATCAGACAAATCTACAGAAAGACATTTTCTTTGCAAATTTTCTTGTTGCAAGTAAGTAAAAATTCTCTAACACTTAACTTTAAACATCTAAACAATGCATAAATCACTCAATTTTCGAAATTACGTTTATCTTCAGAAGTAAATTTGCGGATAAATCGTCTCAAACTAGGAGCCAAGCGCAGCAAGTGGTCTTGTGAAAACTTGGCTAGGAATTCGAATAAACCACGTAGAAATGCAACACTGAAGGCGTGCAAAGCTAACTCAAGCAGAAAGCTATAATTTTACTACTTTAATTAACATCAAAGAACAAACTAAACGTGATTGTGATGAGTAAGATAAATGGATTGCACACCTTAACCTGCCAAGCAGCGCAATGAAATCAACCAAAGATAGAAGCCAACAGGAAAGTTCCTTCTAATCAAAATTGAATCTTGATGTTTTATTTTTTAGTCATTGGTAATTAATTTAAAATCACTCAAGAAACACGTTTTCAATCTGAAAATAAATGATTAATGCTCTCATTTTTTCAATTTAAAATGAAAAATGTACGTTGACTTTGTTTTAGAATGCAATCAATAATTTTTTTACAATTAACTGGGTCACGGTTTGCACAGTTTTTTGCTGTGCATTAAAAGCTCATAAAAAATTCTCTTTTGAAACGCAAGTTCTTTATATGAAGCTTGTCATAAACAAGACCTTTCAACCACAAGCAATTGCAGTCAGCTTCCAAAGCAAATATTTTATTGTAAGAGCCCACTAAACATTAACGCATGACGTTGAGGTTTGCACTAGTTGTGGTTGTGTTGTTTATGTGAACATACATGAAGCTTCTCCATAAAGACCGGATTTCGAATCCCTATACACCGATATAATTTGGCTGAGCTCAATAAACAGCTTCATGGAGATAAATAATCAAAACCTATGCAAATTTGAAAATATCAAAAATTGAAGCTCGTAGGTTAGTCGAACAACAATTTTGTTCCAACTTGGGAATATCTAATCCCCAAATCCGGTTAATCGGATATCTGGGGTTTATTCGGGAGATTATAAAATTATTATATTAACCATAGTTTCTGCATATAATGTTTACTACCTCTTACAAATTACAATGCGAAATGTAAATGTGGAGCAATTTGAGATTTACAAATACTACTCAGATGTTTAATTTTAATTGGAATAGTTTTAATTAGAGTATTACAAGACATCGTACTTTGTCAGCAACATTTAAGCAGATTTGGGGAAATTTTCGCACGAGCGAATTTTGCAGTTTAACGTTATAAAAATTTTAGATAAATGGAATTTGAAAAGCGCATTTTATTGAATAGTAAAACCATAAGAATTTAAAGCTTCCTTTGAAAAAATTGAGTCTCTAAGAGTAATGGTTTTTTACTTACAAGCAGATTGATAAACATCCCAATATGGTAAACTGTTTCTTGGGTAAGCGTACACTGGTTTTTTATGACAATAAACCAAGAAAAACAGAAAACAAGAAATTATGCTTGTTATCCATTTTGTCCTTAAAAATCACTATAAATTTTGTAAATTTTTATAAATTCTCAATAGATTAATTATTAAAAGCCAACTGCAACAATGGATTAACCACGCCCAGTCTATTATATTGCATAAATCGATAAATGAAGAGTAATAATTAATAAGATGATTAATAACGATTGCTCTTCGGGTAGACGATTTTCAGAGTCGGAAGATTCTGAAGTGAAAACGTACAAATTTTCTTATTTACTACTTAATTTGACTATTTAAAAGAAAAATAAGTAAAGAGACAATATAACATCGCCAGAAACTCTATCACACACCGATTACTCAATTCATATAAAAATTTAACTGAATTTTGGATGATTGTAGCGTCCTATAACGAAAGGATAATTATTATTTAAAAGATAAAAAAAAATACACAGTTTTAATTGTTAAGAGCCATTCTCATCCCATAAACGTTACGTAAATTAGCATAACATAATTAAGAAAAGTTAAAGTACATTGATACTTATGTATGGGTTCAGAATGATAATTAAGTACTTTTCATAATTATCATAAGAATTAATTAGTAAGTATTTTAAAGACACATAATTTTCAATGAACTTGAACATTTCATTATTACGATATGCTAATTTACGTTACGTTAATTGGATAAGATTGGCGTTTTAAACGGCACTAGATAAATTAATGTTCAACTCTAATGCAATTTAATTATTTTTGCAATAAAAATAAAAGTAAATATTTTTATTGTTAATTTAAAACTGCTCTATAAAAATAAATAATAATTTCAATAAAATAAAAATATTAATTTTATTAAGCAAATATTAAATCCAGGTGATAAATATTAAATTCAAATAGCACATCCGACAACACTTCGACAAAATTTGTATATTTAAGAAAAATTTATTGGAATTTCTTATAATATAACGCCTAATAGCCGCACAATTATGCCTCACAATTAGGCAATTAATTACCTAACAATCACTGACTAATCCGTTCATTTACATGACAGACTTCCAGTTCATAAGGCTTCCTGCTATACTGCTTATATAACCCAAAAATCTAAAATAAATTATAAGATAACAATGAGAGAAATCGGCCAGTGCGGCCTTCAGGCCGCACAACTTAGGGTATCTAGTTAAACCTAACATAATACTCGAAAAATTTCGTTTCTTGTAGATTTTGTTTCACAATATTTTTAAATGATTTCCCAGGAGTTTTTCCTGAATTGCCTTAAGATTTCCTTTGAAACAGTTGAAAACTCCAAGATTTCCTGGGATTTTCTAAAATTTTCTTAGATTTTATAGAATTTTGTAAATTTCCTTGGAATTCCTAATTCTTAAAATTTCTTCACATTTCCTAGAATATTTTACATTTTCTCGGATTTCCTGTTCTCTAACATTTCCTCGGTTTCCTAAGACTTACTTGGATTTCCTAAGATTTCTTTAAATTTCCCTGCAATTCCTCAAATTTCCTAATTTTTAAAATTCCCTCAGATTTCCTAGAATATTTTACATTTTCTCGGATTTTCTATTCCCTAACATTTCCTCGGTTTCCTACATTTTCTCGGTTTCCTAAGACTTCCTTGGATTTCCTAAAATATCCTTGGAGTTCCTAAGATTTCTTGAAATTTTCCCGCATTTCCTCAGATTTCCTATTTTTCAAAATTCCCTCACATCTCCTAGAATATTTTACATTTTCTGGGATTTTCTATTCCCTAACATTTCCTCGGTTTCCTAAGACTTCCTTGGATTTTCTAAAATATCCTTGGATTTCCTAAGATTTCTTGAAATTTGCCCGCATTTCCTCAGAATTCCTATTTTTCAAAATTCCCTCACATTTCCTATAAAAATTTACATTTTCTCGGATTTCGTATTCCCTAACATTTCCTCGATATCCTAAGACTTTCTAGGATTTTCTAAAATATCCTTGGATTTCCTAAGATTTCTTGAAATTTCCCCGCATTTCCTCAGATTTCCTATTTTTCAAAATTCCCTCACAATTCCTAGAAAAATTTACATTTTCTCGGATTTCCTATTCCCTAACATTTCCTCGATATCCTAAGACTTTCTAGGATTTTCTAAAATATCCTTGGATTTCCTAAGATTTCTTGAAATTTCCCCGCATTTCCTCAGATTTCCTATTTTTCAAAATTCCCTCACAATTCCTAGAAAAATTTACATTTTCTCGGATTTCCTATTCCCTAACATTTCCTCGATATCCTAAGACTTTCTAGGATTTTCTAAAATATCCTTGCATTTCCTAAGATTTCTTGAAATTTGCCCGCATTTCCTCAGATTTCCTATTTTTCAAAATTCCCTCACAATTCCTAGAAAAATTTACATTTTCTCGGATTTCCTATTCCCTAACATTTCCTCGATATCCTAAGACTTTCTAGGATTTTCTAAAATATCCTTGGATTTCCTAAGATTTCTTGAAATTTGCCCGCATTTCCTCAGATTTCCTATTTTTCAAAATTCCCTCACATTTCTTAGAAAAATTTACATTTTCTCGGATTTCCTATTCCCTAACATTTCCTCGATATCCTAAGACTTTCTAGGATTTTCTAAAATATCCTTGGATTTCCTAAGATTTCTTGAAATTTCCCCGCATTTCCTCAGATTTCCTATTTTTCAAAATTCCCTCACATTTCTTAGAAAAATTTACATTTTCTCGGATTTCCTATTCCCTAACATTTCCTCGATATCCTAAGACTTTCTAGGATTTTCTAAAATATCCTTGGATTTCCTAAGATTTCTTGAAATTTCCCCGCATTTCCTCAGATTTCCTATTTTTCAAAATTCCCTCACATTTCTTAGAAAAATTTACATTTTCTCGGATTTCCTATTCCCTAACACTTCCTCGATATCCTAAGACTTCCTAGGATTTTCTAAAATATCCTTGGATTTCCTAAGATTTCTTGAAATTTGCCCGCAATTCCTCAGATTTCCTATTTTTCAAAATTCCCTCACATTTCCTAGAAAAATTTACATTTTCTTGGATTTTCTATTCCCTAACATTTCCTCGATATCCTAAGACTTCCTAGGATTTTCTAAAATATCCTTGGATTTCCTAAGATTTCTTGAAATTTGCCCGCATTTCCTCAGAATTCCTATTTTTCAAAATTCCCTCACATTTCCTAGAAAAATTTACATTTTCTCGGATTTCCTATTCCCTAACATTTCCTCGATATCCTAAGACTTTCTAGGATTTTCTAAAATATCCTTGGATTTCCTAAGATTTCTTGAAATTTCCCCGCATTTCCTCAGATTTCCTATTTTTCAAAATTCCCTCACATTTCTTAGAAAAATTTACATTTTCTCGGATTTCCTATTCCCTAACACTTCCTCGATATCCTAAGACTTCCTAGGATTTTCTAAAATATCCTTGGATTTCCTAAGATTTCTTGAAATTTGCCCGCAATTCCTCAGATTTCCTATTTTTCAAAATTCCCTCACATTTCCTAGAAAAATTTACATTTTCTTGGATTTTCTATTCCCTAACATTTCCTCGATATCCTAAGACTTCCTAGGATTTTCTAAAATATCCTTGGATTTCCTAAGATTTCTTGAAATTTCCCCGCATTTCCTCAGAATTCCTATTTTTCAAAATTCCCTCACATTTCCTAGAAAAATTTACATTTTCTCGGATTTCGTATTCCCTAACATTTCCTCGATATCCTAAGACTTTCTAGGATTTTCTAAAATATCCTTGGATTTCCTAAGATTTCTTGAAATTTCCCCGCATTTCCTCAGATTTCCTATTTTTCAAAATTCCCTCACAATTCCTAGAAAAATTTACATTTTCTCGGATTTCCTATTCCCTAACATTTCCTCGATATCCTAAGACTTTCTAGGATTTTCTAAAATATCCTTGGATTTCCTAAGATTTCTTGAAATTTGCCCGCATTTCCTCAGATTTCCTATTTTTCAAAATTCCCTCACATTTCTTAGAAAAATTTACATTTTCTCGGATTTCCTATTCCCTAACATTTCCTCGATATCCTAAGACGTCCTAGGATTTTCTAAAATATCCTTGGATTTCCTAAGATTTCTTTAAATTTCTCAGAATTTCATCAGAATTCCTTATTCGTTACACCAGATTTTGATTTTTCTGTTTAAAATACAAACTTTGAAACTTTTGTACGTTCTGCCTCACAGATAGTCTCTTTGTTCTACAATCTCCGTGTCTACTATTTTTGATTTTAATATAAATATTAACGACAAACGGTCACACTAAGCGTCAAAGACGGGAAGTGGTGTGTCGGGACTGGTTCTCGCAGAGTATCCAGTTCTTGTCTATGGCTCGACGTGCCACATCCCGAGAAATTGCATTGACCTGCAGGCGAAACTAGACAAGGGTAGCCTGATAAGGTGAAACACTGATGTTGAGCAGCAGCAACATCAGTACTAATCTAAAGCGGAAGATGAATGACATCGGAAAGGTTTAGAATCAGATATCTAACTCCACGAATGTCACTTTTTCTTATTTACCATTGAAAAGAGGACAATTTTTAAGCATATAAAAAACATTTTCCTTAGATTATCCATTCGTTTTCGAAGAAACGGCATTTAATGATCGAAAATTTTTCATATAAAATCCCATGTATAAATTAGTGGAAGAAGCCAAAATAATTTAATTTAATTCATTGATTTTACGGTAAATCTGTGATTTGCAGTGGTTGCGCCATCCAAAACTGACCTTTCGCAGCTCTCCGGTGCGCTCCAAGCGCTCCGGGACGTTTTGGATGGCGCTTAACTCACTGAACCCAAAACATCCTTGAACTCAATCCACCTCGACTGGGAAGCCCGCACTCGACGAGGTACTACACGCGTGTGACGGCTATCACCCAGACTAGTTCCGAGTACACGTACCGTCAACAGAAAACCTGTTCTTTGCAATTTCTATGCGTTTTCTCAAAAACTAATGGATAATCCAAGAAAAATTTTTTTAATTACTTAAAAAATTGTCCTCTTTCCAATAGTATATAGGAACAAGTGAAATTCGTGGAGTCAATTCCAACTACGAAGAAGCAGAAAAATCATTAAAAATAATTTTTAATGAAAACCATAGCAATTCTAATTCTAATTCGTACAACCATCGCTATCCATAATAAAAATCTGCACGATTGACCTGAGGGGGGGGATTAATTAATGAGAATATTTTAAGAAATCTTTGGAAATCCTAAGAAATCTTTAGTTTTCCTATTGTAACAATAAAATTCTAGAAATAATATATTGAAGGCAAAGCCATTTTTTTTTGCCTTTTCAACTATTTCGAAAAGAAATGTTAAGGTAATTCAAGAGAAAATCTGAGGAAATTTTTTAAAACTTTTGTAAAAAGACATCTAGTGCACAAAAAGTTGCCTTGCGACTCGATTCGTATATTTGAAAAAAAAAATTCGATCAGAAGGTGGAGCCGGCCGCAGTTATCTTCCAGTCGTGTAACTGTTGTTAATAATTATAGCCTAATTTTGCTTAAAAACAGATACCTGGCATTCTAGATCTGTGGTTTTAGAGTTCGTGCGGCTTTAGGGATATTTGTAGCATGCAAACTTAGAGATTCCGTTTGTTATTCTAGATTCATAATTTTGGAGTTCTGGCAACGTTCAGATATGTTTTTGCCAAAAGATTCCCAACTTTTGTTATTTTTTAAAATCTGTCGTTTAAAGCGAATAGCTTTCGTAGTTGCCGGTATATGCTAAAACATTTGCATGACAAAAAACCACGCCGTGGGCGGAGCTAACCTTATGAAAACAGCCAATGGAATAATCGCATTAGGTTTTCTAGCCTTTTTTACCCGAAATCTTAAATTAACCAAGTATTTTATTGCTATAATTTTTTTGAAAATTTTGAAAATCATTTCGGACAACGTAATTAAATCAATTAAATCAACTGCTGAAAGAGTTAAATTAGAATAATTATACTGTGGAATTTATTCACTAATAACATAAAAACGGTGAGAAAAAAGCGTCGAACAGTTTTTGTATTAAACTCTCTTTCTGCAGTTTTTTTTAATATTACAGCAAAGTTGAGTACTGAGTCATATTCGAGCTTTCGTGGTTTTTAATATAATGCCGTTACAGCACCGCATTATAAATCTATCATCTGTCAATTTGATATCCAAAGTTTATTGATAAATGTTTCAGTTCGCCATCTAAATCTGTCACAGACGATTGGTTCATTGTTAACCAATCGTGATTCTTCGCTGTCGAAATATAATTACCTGCAAAGATAATTTAAAATTTTAAATAACTGACCTATCACGTCATAAAAGTAAATTTCTTAAGATCAAAATTTGGTTTTCTTAGCAGCATTTACGTGATACTGCTTTGCATCAATCAAGATGGTTACCGATTTGAAGTCACCACTGCGAAAAGGCCACGACACTAGATGGATTTTAATTAAGCTGGTTCACCAAAAAAATTGTAAGAAACTTCACGAGAAGTTAATTTGATCCATCAAAAGTCGCTTTATGAATTATTGACGAGTTTGTACAAGCAATTAATGTTTTTTGTAAACGAAAATGTATTTACGAGCTAAACTTGATCTCATTTTAGTATCTTTTTATAGCTTTGATGAGACTTGATATACTCAAGAGGTTAAAGTAAATTTTTTACCTTTCAGTTTTTCGTCCCGATAGGATCGACCGCTCCTCTCATCCGAAGTAAATCTGCTGTTTTATTTAGAAAATTACGACGTCTGAGTTTTATAAGTTAGTTTTGCATGATTTCGGTTGCAAAATTTAAATAATTTGCAATTCCACGTTTCTCCTCACGGATATTGAATCAACTCCAGTTGCATACGTGGCATTCGCCAGGACGAACAAGCACAATTTCAGTGAATAACTTAATAGACAAGTTTTCGTATATAAATTTAAACAGATCCTTAAACCGGGAGCTGAAATATTTGAATTTTAACTGTAAGTTTATTATAGAAATTTTTAATTTTATATTACATGAAAGTCCTTTTAAGATTATATTATAATAAAGTTAATAACAGCAAATTTTCAGCTAATAAAATTTCTGTCGCTCGGAACTTTAATTTATGAAAAGTTGATTATAAATTTAAAATCCATGCAATGTCCTTGGCCTTAAAACTGTTGATATTTTCACTAGTTGCCATTGTATCGATCGGATTTTGAATGAAACGAAGAGCTTTAATATTAAACAAAAGCCCTGATGATATTATGCCGAGTATCCTTGAACTGTGTCGCGAGGATTAAAGGTGGATTAAAAGTGTTAAGATAGCCAAGACGCTTTTATCCTTCGTTAAATTTGTGTCCTAATTTACGCCTTGCCTAGGATATATTGCTTTTGTTCAAGAAACTTAAGGACAAGTAAACGACGGATGGTCGTAATTTTTATCTATGCTGTTGGGGTGACAACGGTTTCGTAGTAATAAATGAACCTACGTCACCTAATGCGATTTGTCAAGTTTACACACAATTGCTGGTTTACTTGAAGTTTTAATTTGTTTGAATTAATCTCATGCTAATCGCTTTCTCGCTTTTGTAAGAAAATACAACGAGGAATTTTATTTTGTTATTTAATTATTACTTCTAATTTTGAATTTATTAGATTTGATTTCACACCAGGCCTGACTAAACTAATTACTGATGGAGTTTAATACGTTTACATTGGAATAATTGTCTTAGCATTTAATTAAATTTGGAGTGTGTTTTTAGTGCCGTTCTAAATTTGTAAAACCCCAAGTTTACTTTGTGAAACAATGCTTCACAGTTTCACAATTTTATGAACTGTGAGAAGCTACGTCAACAAAGAGAAAATCCAAGGATTAGGAATAAGGCTCTGTCTAACTTAAAGTCGTACATGTTGAATGGTCAATTTCAGAGATTTGTTAATCCTTTCAAGGATTAGCGAAATAAAAACAAATTACCTAATCCGTCTACTATCATTACCACGGCAGCTTTCTTCCTTTACAACGTTTTTTTAAATTTAATTCAAACATTTTTTAAAATTTAGTCAAGTACTAAAGTGAAGTTGTCCTTTTAAAAGGCAGGTGATAATTCAAAAAAATTTTAACCCTGACATTAAATATTAAGGTATCGCATTTTCCAGAATATCTAATATAATGGCGGAGAAACAATGGTTGACTGAGTTTGAGTTTCATATTTTCAGCAAAATTTCAAATTATTTCTTTTTCATAAAATCTGCACTTTGATTTAAAATAAAATTTTGATTTAACATAATTGAATTTTAATTGTAAAATGAAGAAAAAATGACAAAAAAGGACATAATTTACCGCTTTTATCCGAGTAGAATTAAAAAGATTTAAATAAAAAAAATAAAGGCAAATGAATTTAAATTTTAGCTACAGTGGTTAATTTAAAAAAACCTAACCTTTGAACTAATTTATAAGCTAACCTTACCTCTACGCTTAACCTTTAGCAGAACTTCTAAGATAACTTTACCTAACCTTTAAGGTAATCTTACCTAATTTTTAAGCTAACATTTAACTTAATCTCTCACACAATTTCAAATAAAACCTGTAATGTAAACTAACCTTAAACCATTTGTTAGTCTCGTTAGAGCTAGTGGTAAAATAGTAACCGAGACCTAAAGGGTAAGCAATAAATAATGGTAGATTTAGCTATTCCTCCGAAGTTATGATACATAAAGCCACCTTTCGTGGTTAACTTTAAAATCTAGACGCATCCAGCCAGCATCTAACCGCTTTGGCTGATTATTTTCAAAAATAATTACCATGGAAACTTACATGGCCAGTTTGATAAATGAAACTTTTAACATTTTCAAAAGCATTTTTGGACTTTTTAAGTAGAAGCTAATTGAGCAGCAGCAACAAAGCAGGAATTTGCAAAAAAAATAAGTTTTTACATGTTAATTTCCTATGTTCGGCTCAACCTTACAAAATTTCAGATAAATTTGCGGTGTAAATAAAAAACATCGAGATTTTCTTCTTGTTATCAGGAAAGGACTGATTGGAGGATGAAAGGAAGCCTCCTCACCAATATCTTCGGTACTTAGCAAATCCACGGAAAAGTTAGTAAAATCGTCAGGTTTCACAAATCACTATTTGTTAGAGACGATCATTAGCCTAGCATGTCAGCAGAACAAGATTTTCATAGGATCGTCTCTGTGCTTCGGAGGGTACGTAAAGCCGGCGGTCCCCCCTTAGTTGGCAAATGTAAAGCAATTAATATGCGATCACAGACTTGTGACTTAGGCTCTGTCTTTGATAGAAGACAGTCCGAGGTTAAAGCAAACAGAATTTATCCGAGCCTAAAAATGGAAAAAAAAGAAGAAGAAGCTTATTTGTTAGAAATCTTTGGCATTCTAAAAAAAGACTATTTGTTACCAACTCCAACAGATAGGTTCTGCTCGACCCCTCCTCAACAGGTTTTGATTTTAAGAGCCAAGTTTATAATAAGTAGTAACTTAAGATAAGTTTTAGGAAGGCGATTTGGGAACATTGGTTGAAAAACAACATGAAGAAAAGAAGAAAGGATGAATACCTTCTAGACAGAGGCGTAACTAAGGGTGTTGGGGAGCTTAATCCCCCCCAAAATCACAATTACCATCAAAATTAATGAAATCAAGCCAGTGTTGGTGGTGAAAAATGTTTTGAAAAAGAAAAGTAATTTTTTGTCGCCTTCCCAAAATATTAGACTCAAACCCTCGGAGTTATCCTACAGTTCATGTCTTTAAAAATCAATTTGTCACTTATGCTCCAAATTTGATTTTGCGCTGAAATGGGGAGTCTGGAAGGCATGGAATACTCCCAAAATTTGTAACTAACAAATATCTTAGTTTTAGAGTGTGAATGAATACAAAGGAATTAGTGCTCACATACCATCCGAATTTCCACCTATATTTTGTATCTTTCAGAGAGCTAAGTTAGTAATAGAAACTTGAGCTAAGTCTTCCAAAAGCAATTTGGAGGTATAGAATATGTCTTTCAATACCCTCCCTTGCATTGATAATAATCTATAAAAAAAGAGTGCACAGGAGGGTATACCATATTCCCAGAGATTTGCATCTTTAAGGGTCAGCTTTTCTCCACATTGCCAATTAAATTAAAAATATTCCTAGGAAATTATGGGGAATGGGATAGTTCGTTGCGTACCTTTCGTCGCGAGCGTTTCGTCAAAGTCGGTTCGCCGCAAAACCATTTTGATGCAAAGTTTATTGGTCGCATGGGCAATTTGCCGCATCCGGTTCGTCGCAAAACGATTTAAATAGTTATTTTATGAAATATTGCAGGTTACCCAATCGAGGTGGGGCCTCTCAGTCGAGGTGGGGCCTCCCAGTCACGGATCCACCGTAAAATGAATGAATTATGTAAGCAACTTATATAAATTATGTAAGTTTAGTAAGAAAATAGAGGTGGTAGCGAAATGTTCTGAACTGGTACTACCAACGTGAAATCTGAAGGCACTGCCCCCTATACTTGATTTCTAAAAAACTTTGAAAAAATTCAAAATTCAAAAAATTTTACCACGTTTTTAACCGTAACCGGGGCAGTGTCTTCAGAATTTTTGAATTTCAAATTATTTTAAATTGTTCATTTCTACACGTGACAACGTTCAGATTTAATAATTTTGTGAGGTTATGGTAAGTTAATTTTGGTCAATATTTTTGAATTCTTTTTTGTTTAGTTCAAATATTTAAAATTTTTCAATTTTTATTCAATTATATCTGTTAAATGTAACTGACGATTGGTAGTAACCGTGAAATAACGTTATATTACATTATGGATTTTTCGTAATTTCAAATATTCTTGATCCAGACCTGTTATGTTGATAATTGTCTTTTTTAAATTTTTTGAATTTTTGATTTTCTACGTATTGTATTATTTTTATATTTTTTAAAAATAATATGTTTAGTTTGCGTATCTATGCATATTTTATCTTTTTTTTTATCAATTTTAGTGCATATTTTGGAGAACTTTCGGTGCATATATACGCGCATATTTTCACGTATTTTGCTGCATATAAATCCGAGCTCCGAGTTTTTACTTATTATCTATAATATCTTCTTGGGGTGATTTGGTATATTGTCCCCCAAAGCTATTTTCACGAAAGACCGGATGATCTGGGGTTATGGAGTCCTTTTCCAAATTTATAAAAAGTTAAAAAAGCAAAGTATGCACTAGAGGGATTACTTTATACCCCCAAACAGTGGCGTATTTAATGGGAGGCAAAGGGGCATTTGCCTCCCCCCCCCCAAGAATGATCGGATTGTATCCCTACAGCCAATCCTGATAAAAATAACGTTTACTACGAAGTTTTAAATTTTAAATAATTTTAAATTATTTTTATTTATTTGTTTATTTATTTATTTACTAGCTGGAAAGCCCGTCCGCCGACGGCCAGCTAGACGGTGGATCTCTTTTTTAGCGGTATTTCGTTTCCCGCTACTGTGTGATTTCCATTTTTCTATATTTTCAATATAAAGCAAAAAGTTGCTACTAAACTCTGAGCAGTAAGGCACTTAAATAAATGTTATTCCAAGCTTTAATATTCTCTAGCCAAAGGTTCAATTTTCCCTCATTTTTGTTTAAAAATTCATATTTCCCGGGTTTTCCTGGCGAAATTTGTAAACTTATAAATCCCCTAGCTTCTCCAAGTATTTTAAAAAGGTGGAAATCCTGCGATATGTACTGGAGGGTGTTCCACACCCCCCAGACCCCCCGGTTTACAATTTTGACTTTATATTTTTATAATTAACTTTCAAAGTAACAGAAATTTGCTGTTAAACTCCATGAACAGTAAGGTAATTAAAGAAATATGCTTTTCAAGTTTTAATTTTTACAAGCCGAAGGTTCAACTTCCCCCATTTTTACTTAAAATCTTAGTTAGTTTAATATATTTTTAGGTTGGTAAAATTGTAAACCGGGGGGTCTGGGGGGTGTGGAACACCCTCCAGTACATGTCTCAGAATTTTCACTATTTTAGAATACTTGGAGAAGATAGGGAATTTATAACTTTTCAAATTTCGCCACTTTTTTTTGAACTTTTCAAACTTCTCTCATTTATGCATAAAAATTCAAATTTCCCGGTTTGGATTAACATTGGATTAACATATTTTTAGTCCTAATCTTAGTTTAATATATTTTTTGGTTGGTAAAAAAAATCGGCAAACCAAAGTGTTTTTTTTTCCACAAAAAAATGACAAGTTGTAGCAAGAGCAGCAGAAGTGTGCTGGGATTTTATGTATTACAGGTCGTCCATAAATTACGTGACACGATTTTTAAGGTTTCTAGACCACTTCCTTTCCTTATGTTACACATTTCCATTGAACCCTCCCCCCTAAGTGACGTCACACTTCTTCCATATAAAATTTAATAATTAGCAGAATTTATGGATGGCCTCTTAGGATTAGTTACAACCGACGCGCATGAACGGATTAGCGAGATTTTAAAAATCTTTAATGTGCCCCCGCAAAAGCATTTTCTAAATACGCCACTGAGGCCAAACCTCCCAAATTTACAACTGCAATTTGCGTCTTTAATGAGTTAGTTTTTTCTCTACATTACTTAGTGTTTGCTATTTTATGTTTCTGATTTTGTTTTTTCACGAGCGACCAGGGTAGATTGCATATAAATCAAAGAAAAGAAGAAGTTCAGACCTCCCGGATTTATATAATAACCTCTGTGTTCATGGTTCAGTTATTTAATGAAGAAAGGTAAATTCAGCCAAACTGAACCGAAACTCGAGGAATTTTTATCAACGAAATAGGTTTACCATGGAACATCATCACCTGATGATGCCATAGTAGGGTGAAGACGTTGAAAACAAAACAAATTCTCGATCCCGCTTGCTGTAGACGACAAATTGGCAGTCATACCAACTTTGCTGACATTGCGACCATATTGAGTCCTGGGGGATTCACTCGACTAAACTTGGTAACTATCTTGCAGAGTGAAGAGAGTGTAGTTAGCTCCCTCTGTGTTTAAAGAAAAAAGTGGGCTAAAAAATTCGGAAAACTTTAATTCAACTGAGCTCAGCTTAAACATTTATTGCAAAACCGTTCGATTGTTTTTTTGCCTCGTCTGGCTCTGTAACAATTTCAGGGCGCAGATGTGTATTTCACAGTATTTATTAAAATATTGAAATTATTCAATACAACTTCGGAGCTAAGCCTCCTAGAAGCCTCCAGAATATATTAGCTAAAGGCTTCAAAACTACTAAATGATCAGCCAGTGGTAGTTTAAAACTGAAGGGTGGAAGTGAAAATTGATAAGAATTTTCAGTAAATTTGTGATTGAATGAAAAATGTATTACTAAAATTGTAAAAGTGTTTTGTATTCAGGACTGAGAATTTGTTAAACAAGAATTATCAAATTCAACATTTTAGTTTAACGCTTTGTTTTTTAATAAAAAGGCTTACATTCTTCCGTTTCCAGAAGTCTGTCAAATTTAAGCTGCAGCCTATTTATTAGTCAAGTCTAAGTTACAAATGGGTGACTTCAAATTTATAAAGCGTTTAGTGCTTTTTCCAGACGGGATTTTACTTTTGCAAAATTAATGCAAATTAATAATAATATTCCTACATATTAGATCCTTAAACTGGATAATTTAGTGCTTCTTAGTGTAGTAAGAGGGTTAAATTCGCTCTAAATTGCCAAGTATAGGAAGTAAATATTATGTATTCTTGGACACTGTATTATCAGCAAGCGGATGTTTCTCCACACTTGATTTATAATCTGAAATTTTTGTGTAATTAATTTTGTTTTGCAGCATCATTTCACACTGATGGTTTACATGATTACCTTTTGGAATATTAACAATGTTTTTTCGAATTTGTTTTGGGATTTTCAGAGATGGCAACAAAGAAAACCTTTTAATCACAAATTAGTAAAATCGTCTGGTGCTTAAATTTTATAGGCGCCTAACCACCTTCAAGCATTTAATAGCCCACTTAGTTACCATCATTTGCCCTCATTCCGCATTAAGACTAATAAGTGGATTTTATATTTTGCATAATGGAGGTTTCAAAATTCTCCATCACTGGATGAAACGTAAAGTTTTAATTTCCAAAACATATTTGTGTACCAGCGTAAAATAACGTCAAAGCCAAAAGTTTGTTTAATTAACTGAGTGAATTAATTTTATTGTTACAAACTTACAAATGTGATGAACTCGTTATCATCAGTCTTTGTGATTTTTTTCAAAAATAATAATTTCTACGTTTGAAGCGGGTTTCCAAAAAATCGTAAATTTCGAATATTTTAGATTTTATTTTTAAAAATCGCGGTAAGCCAACTCAAAGCATTAAATTGATATTTTTAAATATACACCAAGGTAATCTAAAAATGAAAGATATAACTTATAAATATTTTTTAAAAATTTTATTACACCTGATGACGATAAAAATGAAGATAATTTAGAAAATACGCATGAAAATTCTTCGATAAAATAGCTCATTTTTTGAGAAAACCGCAAGTCGCAGCAGAATACGCGTTTTATTACGGCAAGAATGGAAACCTCGGAGCCTATATTGGATGTTTTACAAAAACATCAATTTTCATTTTTTTGTTGCCAACATCGACATATCAAAATTTTAATAGAAGTAAACCAAGCTTAAAACCGAGATGCGAGTTATCGAAAGCAATACGGAAATTATATTTGCATTTTCAACGTAAATATTAACTCAAATGCTTCACAAACTAAACCAAGTTTATTTTAGAAAATATGTCATCAAAGCATGAAAGCCTACATTATTTCATGATTTCCATTATTATTATTATGATGATATGCTTTATAAAAACACTAAATCAACATTTTTCATTTCCTCTTTTTTCCGCCATTCAAATCGGCGTGACAGAAGAGCCAAAATATTCGTAAGCACTTATAAACTTTCAGTATAATATACGAGTACAGTAAAGCAGCTTTACGTAATTGAAAAACTTTTTTTCAGACAAACGATTCAACTGTTACGATCATCTTAAGGTTCGGGTTAAATATAAGATGTAAATTATGCAGAAACGGGATATAGGAATATTAATGGCTGCATTTATGGTGCTTTTTAAAAGCTCCAGTAAGCTTAAAGTTGCCTGGAAAATTTTGTGAATATTGTATTTTATAATCCGACATCATATAAAGAACCGCGCTTCGTTTCAATGCAGATACGTCCTAAATAAAATTACGTGAGCCAGAATTATAATCACTTTATTAATTTCAAAAGTTTTTGACAAAGTTTTTTTGAAAATAATTACTCAATTAGAACTCGGAATATTGATGTCCAATCTAACATCCTGCAGATCTACATGACCCAATCAAAGTAGAACTACTGCAAAATAAATAAATGTGGATTACAACAACGTAAAGATAATTAATAAATATTATCCTTAAAGAAATTGAAAACTAAACAAACTGGACACTGGAACTTGCAGATAATCCCAGGTGTCGGAGATGCAACAGAGCAGACGAAGCAGAGAAGCATATGCTTTGTCACTGTCCGTTTCTAGCCATGCTAGAGGACTTCTGGTCTTACATGACCAGAATCAGCCACAGTATTATATGAAAATAACTGATGAGACACTGGGGGGTATTCCAAACCCCCCAGGCCCCCCGGTTTGCCAAACCACAGTTTTACATGCATGTCTGATGTTTGATTTTCATAAATATCAACTTATCACTCTATCATAACAAATACACTTATTACCCCACATTTATAATCTTTGCCGTCTTATACTTACATACACGAAATTACGGTTTGGCTGGGTGAAATCTTACAGTACTGCCCTTTCATGTGCATTAAATCAGATTGGAGCGCCGAAGTTAGTTATAAATTATTAACAGATAAGTAGGTTAGGTCAAATTAGAGATGTGCTTCTCGAGAGAGTCTAGCGTGCATCTTTAGAGTTGTACAACATCCCTCCCAAACGTCCCTGTTTTAAAAATCAAAGTTTTATGTGAATTTATCTGTAATTTTATTAAATAGGAACCTATTAATTTATCAATATAAATGCAATTATTACATGACATAACTCAGAGTATACTCCTTACAGAGTAAAATTAAACATCAGTCGCCCCTGATGTTATCACAAGCCGCCGCGCCGTTTGGTAAAAACAGGTAAGGAATTTCTGAGGAAATCTGATATACAAGTGAAAAAATAATCTATGAAATTCATAAAAATCTTTTAGGAGAAACCGCTCTAGGAGCCAACAAACTTTGGCAGGGTGAAAAAGCACTAAAATTAAAAAGACACCTTTTCTTTTTAAAGTGTAATGATCAACAACTGTTTCTGGGAAAATTGCATTTCCGAGTGTTTAATACTTCAATACTTCAGTTAGTTTATGCAACAATAATTTAAAAGTTTTTAGGTGATAAGGTCCTAGATTGAAATTAAAATTTTAAACCTTTGAATTATTGTTGCATAAACTAACTAAAGTATAGAATTTATTAACGCTAAATGGTATTTTCTCAGAAAAGGTTGCACAAAGCACTTAAAAAAACAGGTGCTTATTACATTTTACTGCTCTTTCGCCTTTCCAAAGCTTGTTTTGATCTTAGAGTTACATTTGAGCGGTTAATCTTAGGAAATCTCAGGTAGTAGATAGTCGTAAGAAACTTTAAGAAATCTCAGAAAATATAGAAAAATCTTACAAAATTCTAAGAATTTTTTTAAATAATAAATCATAGAAAATGTAGAAAATCTACGGGTAGCTTAGAAAACACAATAAATCATAAGAAATTCGAAGAATCTAAGAAAATGGAAAATCCGGAAAAATATAGAATATCATAGAAAATCTCAGGTAGTAGGTAGTCTTAAGAAATTCAAGGATAACTTAGAAAATCACAATAAATCATATGAAATCCAAAGATATCTTAGGAACAGCAAAATTATTTAAAATCAAAGGAAATCCGAAGAAATGTAGAAAATCTTAGAAAATCTCAGGTAGTCTTCAGAAATTTTAGGAAATCTAAGAAAACCACAAGAAATCTTATGAAATCCAAAGATATCTTAGGAAAACAAAAAATAATATCAATAAAATCATAAGAAATGTTCAGAAATTCTAAGAAAATAGAAAATTCTAAGAAAATAGGAAATTCTAAAGAACGTAGAAAATCATAGAATATCATAGAAAATTTCAGGTAGTAGGTAGTCTTAAGAAATATAGGAAAACCTTGGAAAATTCTAAGAATTCTTTGAAAATAAATCCTAGAAAATGTAGAAAATTCCAAGATAACTTAAAAAAATAAAAAACAGCAAAATTATTTTAAATCAAAAGAAATCATAAGAAATTCGAAGAATCTTAGGAAATTGGAAATCTGAAGAAATATAGAAAATCATAGAAAATGGGAAATCTGAAGAAAAATAGAAAATCATAGAAAATGTCAGATAGTAGGCAATATTAAGAAATCTCAGGAAATACAAAAATATCTTGGAAAATAACAAGAAATCATATGAAATTCAAAGATATCTTAGGAAAACCAAAAATATTTTAAATAATCATAAAAAATCTTAAGAAATTCAAAGAATCTTAGAAAATAGGAAATCCGAAGAAACTTAGAAAATCTTAGAAAATCTCAGGTAGCAGGTAGAAATTTAAGATATCTCAGGAAATACAAGGAAATCTTACGAGGGAAACCTCTCAAGTGTAACTCTAGAATCGAAACAAACTACTTCGGCAGAGTGCAAGAGCACTAAAACTAAGCAAACACCGGTTGTTTTTAAAGTGCAATGAGCAACAGTTTCTGAGAAAATTGCGTTTAAAAGTTTTTAAATTCAGTTAGTTTATGCAACAGTAATTCAAAAATATTTTAGCTGATAAGATGCTAACGCGCCGGCAAGTAGATTTTAACGTTCTATGTTGAAATTTCAATGTGAAACCTTGAAATTACTGTTGCATAAACTAAGTAAAGTATTGAATTTATTAACTTCTAAATGTTATTTTCTCAGAAAGTGTTGCTCATAGCACTTAAACAAAAAACAAGTGTTTGCTGAATTTTAATGCTCTTTCACCCTACCAAAGCTAGTTTCAAACTGAGAGTTACTCTTTTGAGCGGTTCCCAATGTTAGGAAATCCAGGAAATCTTAAAAAATTCAAAGAAATCATAGGAAATATAAAATCTAAGAAAATGTATGCAGAAAATCCTAGGAAAGCTTAGAAAATCACAAAAAATCTTATGAAATCCTAAGATATCTTAGAAAAACTTAAAATATTTTAAATAATCATAAGAAATCTTAAGAAATTTTAAGAATCTTAGAAAATAGGAAATCTCAGCAGGTAGGTAGTCTTAAGAAATCTTAGAAAATTAGAAGATTTCTTAGAAAGTAAATCCCAGAAAATGTAGAAAATAGTAGGAAAGCTTAGAAAATCACAAGAAATCTTATGAAATACAAAGATATCTTAGAAAAATAAAAAATAATATCAATAAAATCATAAGAAATCTTCAGAAATTCGAAGAAAATAGAAAATTCAAGGAAAATAGGAAATTCGAAGAAACGTAGGAAAGCATAGAAAAGCTTAAAAAATCTCAGGTAGTAGGTAGTCTTAAGAAATTTTAAGAAATCTCGGGAAATACAAAGAAATCTTAGATAATTCGAAGAATTCTTAGAAAATAAAACCCAGAAAATGTAGAAAATCACAGAAAATCCTAGGAAAGATTAGGAAATCTTATGAAATCCAGAGATATCTAAGAAAAACTGAAATGTTTTTAAACATCATAAGAAATTCGAAGAATCTTAGAAAATAGGAAATCCGAAGAAAAGTCGAAAATCTAGGAAAGTTTAGAAAATCTCAGGTAGTAGGTAGCTTTAAGAATTTTTAAGAAATCTCAGGAAATACTAAGAAATCTTAGAAAATTCAAAGAATTCTTAGAAAATTAATCTTAGGAAAGCTTCGAAAATCACAAGAAATCTAATCAAATCCAAAGATATCTTAGAAAATAGGAAATCAGAAGAAATGTAGATAATCTTAGACTCAAGAGTTTTTAAGAAGTCTCAGGAAATATAAGGAAATCTTAGAAAATAAATCACAGAAAGTGTGGAAAATCCTAGGAAAGCTTAAACAATTTCAGGAAATCTTAGGAATGGTTTCTAAGAAAATCTAAGAAATCTAAAAAAAAAAGAAAATCTCAGGAAATCTTAAAAAATTGATGATGATCTTTTACTTTGCGTTTTCAACTTTTTCCAAATGCAATCTTAGGTCAATCCAAGAGGAAGTAATTTAAAATGTCGTAAATGACAATCTAGTGATTAAAAATTTGTTTTAGTTAAGAGAAATCTTAACTGGCACATAAAACGTAAAGGTGTAGATAGGTCTAGAGAAAGAATTCGTAAGACCTAAGGAAGCTACACTTGTTTAGTAACTTGAAGACCTGACTAAGTCCTCAGAATGGTAAAGCAGATTTTCTAGGACTTGATGTTGAAAAACGCTTGAAAGCAACCCCCTTATATATTGCTATGATTTACCCTAATACTTCGGAGTATTTAATTTTCAATTCGAATTTAAATTTACAACATTTTCATTCTAATTAATTTTGTAATCATTAATAAGTACTCGATTTTTCCTCATTTTCTTCTCTCTCGACTAAGGAGCTAAGATCATATATAATTACTGAACATTGTCACTATTTGTCTTCCCCAAAATACAACTTTGTAATTTTTTCATCAGACTAGGGTAAGCCTGGCAATATAAACTTCTAGCATAGCAGGTGCAATCAGTCTGATGAGGTTAGCTGTGCGAAAGCAGATTGAGAAAGCAGAATAGTTGAAGCGGAAGGAAGCGTTGTATTTCTGGCAAACAGGCAATAAGGAAACCGATCGCACAGCCTTGCACAGACATCAAAAAAACTTGGTAAATGTGAAGTGAAGCCAAATGCATGTCCCACAATTTGAGTAGGTACTTTTTAAAAACGATTTAAAAATAAAAAGGATATTTATTCCTGCATGAGAGTAAAAGTTGAATCAGAAACACGAATTCCCAGAGGTTTACCCCATTTCGCTTTTATTAATTTGTCATGGTTTGCAGAATAAAAATTTACAAAACAAAGTTTTGATAGTTTGATCAAAGGCTTTGTCACTTACTTATGCAAAATTGATTGACTAAATATCTGGAACAGAGCCAGGTCATTACTTGAACAGTTATGATTGAAAATAGAAACTGTGATCTTGATAAATATTCAAAAGTAAACAGAATGTTTTCGTTAATAAAAGGATAACTCCTAGGTTGCAACTTACCTACAGATCCAGCTGTGTCTTCTACGTGGAGCAGTAGGAGATGGAGGCACTAAAAGATGGGAACCTCCTTCGGGAGGGCCCAGCCTCAGCTCCGGTACGCGGAGTTCACCGCTCATCACGTTATACTTGTAATACCGGTAGTACGCATCGTTAAGACGATACGCAACTAACGCGAAAAAATTTCAAGCAAACTTGACGACTTTGAGATCTTTAAAACCTAATCCTAAAATAAATTTCAAGCGTTAATTACTTTTTCAAAAAAAATTGAAATAAAAATAGCGTGTATTGCTTTTACGTAGCGCTCTTGAACATGCGGTCCTTAAATTAAAAATTTTCTTTTTGTGGGTGTAATTAATTGCATAATTTATGCAAAGGCAAAGTTTGAAAAATTTTCAGGAAGTTAAAAAGTTGTTAATGAAAAATTATATGTGAAGCACAGGCTGGTTAGGTAAAAAAATTAATTTAATTTCTCGTTGGAATGGAAGAAAATTGTGCGTGTAATCAAGAAAATAATTAAAACGGTAATTTGATTTTACCGCCAAAGTAAAAAAATTACAAAAGTAACTTGAAAGGGAAAGCGTCTTCGACGTCGGTCGTAAGAAATTCACACTAAAATTTTCAATTTGATTGTCGGATAACATGTAGCCGCCGAAAGTAGCAAGAGTTAGATTTAATAAAATTGCGTTAATTAGTAAATAAGGTAATTAAACCGCACCTTTAAGTGAAAATGCCGATAAGATGAGCTGAGATCCTAATCACAAATTAAGTTTGGCACTTGGAAATTAAGTAATTACCAAATTTTCAAGTTAAATCAATTGAAGGAGGATAAAAAGGAGTAACTAAAGTAAATTACAACTTCACAAGCAAAACAGAACTGTCCCAAGTGTCGCATCTAAATTCAAATCCCAGTAAACCCAATTAAGTTTTTCCCTTCCCCTCTTACGTGAGTAGGGATACAAAATAATTTCTGAATATTTCGTGAAATTAACGCATAAAACAGCAACGTGAGAGTTGAACAAAAATAATAAAACTCCATCCGAGTGCCAACTGAGGAAACTTGATTTTCTTGTAAGGATACAATTTTTCGTGCCAACAAGGTAAAACTACCGTTAATCACAACAATTTCAACTTCCACGCATTTTTCAAAATATTATTTTTGAAATTCCTCGAGACGCAAAATTCTAATTTATCGACGAAGACATAAATAAGAAATTATAGCAGCGCTAAGTGGCGTCAGAGAGTCGAAATTTTCGAAAATTAATATACGCCAAATACGCTAATAAATAACGCATTTAAAAATAATTCAAGGCGATCTACAATTATTTCCCCCCCGAAAACTTAAAGAATTTTTATATCAAATGTTAAACTGGTTATGCAACGGCGCTTAGAAAAGACATAAACGCTTAAAAAATAGAGCACCTCCCACTGATCTGCTTTGTAAATAGGCATATTAATAAGCTCGATCTGTCATCATAACCAGATTTCATCAAGTCAAACGAAAAAATTCTCAAAAATTGATGCATCTGCAAGGCCTCGCCAACCCGGAGGTGTAAGTGATTCAAACGACAGGGCGGTAATTCGCAAAGTCCCCCTTTTTTGTTTATTATAAAATAAATTAAATATTAACAGCAGAAGAGCATCGATGTGACTATAGGAGTTTGGATGGGAGGAGCAAATATGGAAAATGTGGAGAGAATTAATGCGGGTGGATTACTTTAATGAGTTTTTGAGCTAATGCTACAGTTTCTTGCCTGCCGCGTTAACCCTTTAGCTACGGGCGCAGGCTAAGGACTAAGCGTAACTAAACTACATAATAATAATGAGACGCGGAAAATTTCTAAAAGCGATTTCATATTATTTTCTCCTCGGCTTATAAGCGTCGGCGTCCTTCATAACCGAATAACGAGATATTAATAATGTAATAAACAAAGGTGATACAATTTAAGTAGGTATGCTATGCTGGTACTACCTGTATACACTGAAATTCGTTCTTTACTTTATTACAGCAATACAGATCTGAGGAGACCAATTAAATAGTCAAAATCCCAAACATCATTTGATGTGAAAATTTGTTTTGTCAAGTTTATTCAAGAGGTCTAAACGAATAAGAAATGTTATTGAGAAAGTGGAGCTTATACCGTCACAGACCGGGTCTGGAGGATATAAAATACCCGAAACCAAACCGATTTAATCGGTGTAATAATACCACGGATTGGATTTCTTTTTAATTTGAATAATGTACAAATTATTCAACTGTCTTAATTGAAATTAACTCGACTACATAGATTATATCAGGCTGGCAAGAATTACATACCTCCCAGACCTACCGGTGTGTACCATTTTAAACAGTTTATTAATTGATTTATGAAACCTAAATAAAAATATTTTAATTATTAATAAATTAATGTGAAGGCTTCAAATATTGGTTTACATTTTTACGTAGGTATAGCGAACATTTTGACAGTAAAGTTTACAAAAAATATACTACCGCTGATTCAATAGAAAGAAAAAATGATATAAAACTTTTGAACCAACTTAATCCCAAATTAAATCTAATGTAAAACTTAGTTGCCACAGTTGTGCCGCCCAAAGGCCGCACTGATCTATCGCTCCGCTATAACCTCCGAATTTCCTTAGGTTGGTAACTTGAAATGACCCACCCGAAAGAAAGAAATGAAATAATTCTTTATATAAAATATAATATTAATTCATTTTCCTGCTACGGGCAACGTATACCTAACCTTTAGCACAATCCAGTCAAATATGAATAAACGAAAACGAAGTCTACAAAATTCAGTTATACTTTTGCAAACTAGATATTCAATAATAAGGATATCAAGAACATGGCGGCTTTATTACGTACAATTGATGTTGTTTTGAGTTTAATTCTGAATTATTTTATCGTAAAACCGCAATGAAATGATAATTCTCAAAATAAAATACCAAAAGAATGCGCACGTTTGGTGTTAAACAAAGCAAGGGGTAAATATCTCGAAAATTTTGTGTACACTTATTTGGAATTTCATTTGGAAATCTCTGGAATTATAGAAATTCTTTGGATTGAAACTAGTTACAAAATCAAGGGCGGATCTAGGTTCATAAGTTCATATAGGGGGTAAATGAGACTGGTTAGGAGAGGGTAAATAAATCTATTTTGATAAGAATTTAGGTATATTCTACACCTTTTCCACCAGTAATTCAGAAAAGATCAACTGCTATTCAGAAAACGTCATTTGTAATTCAGATTTGTCAAGTGATATTCAGAAATCGTCGACTGTAATTCAGATTTATCAGTTGATATTCAGAAATAGTCACAATTTCTGAATATCAGTTGACAAATCTGAATTATAATTGTCGATTTCTGAATATCAACTGGCAAATCTGAATTACAGTTGACGATTTCTGAATTACTGATGGAAAAAGTGTAGAAATCAAAAAAATTTTTGTAGAATTTCATGTTTTTTTTTATGAGGAGGGGGTTAGATACACCATTATACTCCCTCTTTCCAGACGGCCTATCAGACAAACTTAGAAAATGGGAAATTCGCGAAAATTTAAAATAGTCAGAATATTTTAAGAAGGCCAAGGAAATCTCAGAAAATTTAAAATGCTAAAAAGTAGCTCATCTACACCTCGTGGGTCGAATATTATATTGTTCTAACATATAATAAAAGTCAATACTGTTAAAACGACCTTTTCCATCAGTAATTCAGAAATCGTCAACTATAATTCAGATTTGTCAACTGAAATTCAGAAATCGTTAATTGTAATTCAGATTTGTCAAATGATATTTGACAAATCTAACAAATCTGAATTACAATTGACGATTTCTGAATATCAATTGACAAATCTGAATTACAGTCGACGATTTCTGAATATAAGTTGACAAATCTGAATTACAATTGACGTTTTCTGAATAGCAGTTGATCTTTTCTGAATTACTGGTGAAAAAGGTGTATGTAGAGTATTCTCAATTTTGTTTCACTTTTGTATGTACATCACGATTTCCTCTCAGTTTCTTAGCAACAAACTCGGGAGAAATCGTTAAAAAACTACGGTGTACTGGTGAAGAAAACTCTGTAGATATTCGGGGAAGAGGAATATTTAAGGAAACGTAGAAAATTTTAGAATATTTTAAGAAATCTAGAAAAATAAAATTAGAAGAAAATCCAAAGAAATATCAAAATATTCTAAGAAATCTCTAAAAATCCAAAAATTTTCAGAAAATTCTTAGATATTTTAGGAAATCTCAAAAAATTGAAAAACTAAATAAAAGCCCATCCATAGTATTTTTAAGATTTCCTATTTCTTAATAATTCCTGGGATTTCCTCATATTTCCCTGCACTTGTACACAAGAGCAGATTCAGGAAAAATTCATGGAGGGAAGTGAGGCTTACCCTCAGATCCTGAAAGGGTAAATACACATGTTTTGATAAGAATTTAGATATATTTTTTAAATTTTAACAAAATTTAGTAATTTTATTGGTTTACATGGGTCATGAGGGGAGGGGGCAGTTACCGTGTTACCTCCCCCTTGTTGGAAATCGTTGGAATTCTTTGAGAATATTTGGAATTCCATAGAAATCATTGAAATCTCGAGTCCTGTATACAAAATTATTTTTTGAAACAAAACTTTCTATACCAACTATACGTAATTGATTAACTTAATATTTTTCCGCGCGGGGGCTTTCGTTAAAACCAAAATGTTGATTATTTGAGGGTGTTTGGGAGAGCATGAGGGAGGCTACAATCTGGAATATGTAGAAAATAAGTGAAAAAATTTAGCTAAAAACGAAAAATCGATCGATCATCGACCAAATCCAAATTGATTTGGACCCAAATCAACTTTCTTGCTACAACTATTAACTTTTCACCTCTTTAGATTACCAGAAAAAATTTCAAGGCTAAAATAATCACTTTCATCTCTCAAAGTTATCGAAAAGTGATAAAAAATAGTTGGGGGGAGAATAAGGAATCCCACAAAAACGGTGAGTGATGAAGGAATTTCATGACATTCCGACCATTGATTGACAAGTTACAGTGATTTCAGTGACGCTAATTTTCAAAACAATGAACTTCAAGCTTATAATTTTTTATAGGAAAAAATACCATTGAGCGTAGCGGTGTGATATATGTGAAGCTTAGTGCTTGAGGCGCTTTGATCTTCATCTAGTGATTGAAGTTTTGACGTTGAAATTCTATGGAATTACGCTTAAGGTGAGAGAACCACGACTGTCTGGGAGGGTTGTTTTTGTTAATTATTTAAATAAATAAACGTTTAACCGAGGGGGGGGGTTGTAATTTTGAATGGAGTTCTAAAGGGTGAAATTTAGATGATTTTGAGGCAACTAGTTTGAAAATACCATCTTTAATTTTTACATCGTTTTCGGAGTGCCTGGGTGAAAGCATATCTCCTTCGTCGCATGTTGGATGACTTGACGGTGTGGATTGCAGAGGTTGAAGTCCCCTGGATTGGCGCTAGGCTGTATCGTACTGGATCAAAATACCATTGATGCAAAGCAATGGCTTAACAAGTTGGTACTGTTTAAAAATCATATAGATTTATCAATAGTGGCGCCATCTATATGTCATCCAATAAACTTACTGAGTGATGTTATATTATAAAAACTTTTACGAAAAAGAAAAAGTACGCCGTGAAATAACTACCCTTATTATTCTATGTATTTGTGGTAAAAATAAGTAAATGCGAAAGTTCAAGTTCAATTGAAATTAAAATAAAATTTCCTGAGAAATAAATTTTCATAGAGTAAAATTTCGAAAAAGCTCAGGTTCTAGTAGTAAAATTACCGGTCACTCAAAGGTGATAAATGAAAATTCAGTCAGCTTGTTTCTTTTGAAAAAAATTTTACACAGTAAAAACGTTTTCTTTCAATCAAAAAAATCATTTTGATTGAATAATTTTTTTTAAGCAAATAAATTTTGTTTAATTTGAATAAAATATTTTTGTTCCAACAAAAATTTGCATAAATCAAAATAAAATGTTATATATTTAATTGTAGTTAACCAAGAACTTTAGTTGCATGCATTCACGCAAATATATTTTCTATTTTCTTTGATTTAAATAAATTAAACAAAATGTATTTGCTTCAAACAAAAATTCAAACAAGATTGTATTTTTTAATTCAAAGAAAACGTTTTTACTGTGTAGCATTAGACCCCCGACCCCACTGCACACTTCATCAACAACCTAAATAAATTTTTCAAATAAAAATAATTATTCAAACGACCCCAAATTAAGTAATGATTAGAATGTAATAATTATTTGTAATTATAACGAATTTTTTATTTTATTATTACAGTAAAAGTTTAAATATTTTTACTTGTTTGTTCTTGTTAAATAAATCGATACTGTTTTGTATTGTTGTGCTACGTTTTGTTTTGTTGACAAACATATACAGTGACTAACGAAAATATTCCAACCCTTCTATGATAACAATGTAAATTGCACATTTTATATGTCAAACAACGGTTTCAAAATGTCCAATTTACATTGTTAATATACGAGATTTCGAATTTTAAATTCAAAATGTAGGGGTCAATCCGGGGGGTCTGGGGGGCATGGAATGCCCTCCAGTACATTCTTTACCAAATGCCTCGAATTGACGTAGATTCAGATCATAAATATTTACCAATGCGGTATTTGGCATAGGATGCACTGGAGGGCATTCCATGCCCCCCAGACCCCCCGGATTGACACCTACGTTTTGTAAATTTAAGAGGCAATTAAGTCCATAGTAATTGTAGTTGTAAAAAAAATGTAGGTATAGATAAAAAATTAAAGACAATGAAAATTTTAACAAAAACTGTCTAAAATGTCCTATGATAACATCTTTCACAAGGAGCGGTAATGGACGCCGGTCGGTTAGAATCTTTTACTATTTTAGTAGAAACTAGAAAAAAAAATTGAAAATATCTTAAAATTAGAAAATTCGAGAAAATCTAGGAGGTTTTTTTTGAATTAGCTTAAATAAATATTAAGAATGAACTTAACCCAAGTTCCCTAAATTGCGGAAAATCGTACTTAAACACACACTGCTCCCGCCAGCCTGAAAAAGGATCTACTTTATCAACTGCCGTGCGGAAAAGTGCACTTTCGACATTCTATACTTTCAAGAATTCCATTTTAAAAATGATGTAGTGGGGTTAAAAGTAACCCTAGATTATTATCCAACATTTGTATTTTTCTAAATTAAACAGTTATAGAATCTTGTGGTTAAAGTAACCTCCCCCCCCAAAAAGTATTAACTGTTAAGTACTCACTAGAGACCATGGATAAAAAAGTCAACTCAAATAAATCAAATTAAATTTTGAATAAAAACCAAAATCGACATTCGTTATTATTCAACTGATCAGAAGTGCTGTTTGATATAAAAAGCAATACATTATGTCAAATTACAATCTGACAAGCTGATAAAACAGTAGAGGTTAATTATTAATTCAACTGGTTTGCATTTGTTGCATGTATATTAAAACAAAAATAAAATTAATTGTACAATAAAACCATCCTAGTACATATAATATATAATACATATATAATATATAATATATAACATATAATACACAAAGTACATATAATATTTTTCTTGTATTTTTTATTCATCCTTATGAGAGCACTCACGACTCTCGCACACAGTCGGAATTTAGCTCTTGGACTCAAAATTGACCGTTTAGGAGGGAAAAAAGGAATATTGCTAACTACACTAAATTTCAAATTACTTGAAATAAATTCAGAAACAGACTATCGAGAAAGAAATAGAGATGACCAGAAGAGGTAAAATACTTTGAGCAGGGTCTGCACTTGGGTGAATCCGAATCTTGTTAAATTTTCACAGACACGCGTTTCTACATTCCCACTCGAGTAAAATAAAAATTTTGATAGCCGGTCTCGATATCGGTCTTAACATTCAACTGAACGTAACCGAAGTTTAATGTACCGATAGAACTATTTCCAAGTTTTTGTTCTTTCTCGGCAAATCGTTAATTGTGCACACAAAACTTATCAGATGGAGGATTTACAATCCAGTAACTTTTGAAAATGCGGTGTCTATTCTACTAAAAGTTTGATGATTGTCTCTAACGAGTTAAAATTTACTTCAACAAACTTCCAATTTTATAATTTATAACTTCGCCATTATGTACAAGTTTTCGAAAAAAATTGTTTAAAAAAATGTTAAACTACCTTCAGTTTCAGTTTCGGCATATCCCGGAGCCAAACGGCTTAACTTTCATCTTTAGAAAATAAAAATGGGGGTACATATTTGCTGTTTATCAGTTTGTCGCTCGCTAAACTAAAATTAATGTTGAAATCAGTCGAAAAGGCAGGAGTCCTTTCTCAAAGCACTTATTTCCGTTTTCTTCCTTTTTCACTTCCATTTACTTTTTAGTTCCCTTAACAACATTTCCACAAAGATTAATATATGCTTTCTCTAAGCCAGAGGCAAACTAATTAAATAAATTGAAAAAAGGTGTAACTGAACAAATCGACCACTCGGTCTGCTTTCCAAAAAGATAGAAAAGTTTTATTTTCGCTCTCCGTATTAATTTATTCATTATTTGAACGCGAAAAAAAGTTATCGCATCCGAATATTCTAATCTATGAAGAGCTTTTCAAATAAACGGAAGTCACGCAGGTTTCAAAAATTGCAATTGTGAAACGAAATCGCTTTAGTGTGCAAGAGTTTAAATCGCTAACTTCATCAGTGTCAGAAAATCGTGTCGATTTAGGTGGTTCAAGCACTGTCGGAAATAACAAAAGCAGAATAGAAGTTTTTAATGTTGGATGAAACCAGAAAAAAGTGGAAATTATTTTCCATCGAACGTACAAAAACCGGCGCGATCTCCGGGAAATCCTTGCCGACTGCGACTGTTGGAGATTTTAATTCCCTAGACTTTGCATGCATTTGCATTAAGCTCGCTTATCCTTGTATTCTGGGTGGATTAGAAACTGACTCTATTAAATGCTTTCGAGATAATTTCACACAAATCAAACTAATAAATAGATTCTAGTTGCTGAAATAATCTATTACAGTCCATTAGCTGTTAAAATGCAGTAGCAAATGCAGTTCGGTGGTATAATCTGTTAATTATAGATACTTCTCCCACGATACATATCCAAACCGTAACGTGAAGCTAGCGCAGAAATATCGCATGTTTGTGCCGGTTTTATCTAACCAGCATTCAAATTAGTTCAGCAATGTATTTATTTGGAAATTATTTAAGGTGAACTTTTTAAAATTGATATTAAAAGTTGATGTTGGACGACATTAAATAAAACTTGCTTGTGTTTCAACTTGTTTAACCGGTGCTAGACTGCATTATAATGAAGTGTCCCCAAACTAAAATTAAATGTTCTTAGTTGAATTTTGCTCTAAATAAGCGGTTAGTTCTAAATTTCAATCTAATCGAACTATTTTTAACCTACTGCGGGTATTGCTCGTGGTTACAATTCGGTCAACCGTAAAAATTCCACCAAAGTTGACCATTAAAATGTTCTGCTTCAGAATGGTACACCGCCTTTTACATTGAGTTACTTGACGAGCATCAAGTATCACGTCAGCGGTAAAAACATGAGATGTTTTGCTTTCAATGCTGAGACGCTCGTACTCGCATGGAAACTCTCTCTTATGATCATAGCACAGCCTGAGACGTTTCTTTCCTCCAAACCTTATCTAACCTACACGAAAAACAAGGATTTCTCAGGTTTATGAAAAAAAACATCATTCATCATATTAATAAACAAATCTATAAATTCAATGAATTTTTCATCAATATAATGAATTTTGTGCATCAACGTAAAAATTATCATTATCATCAATAAATCATTTTTTTCAGTGCATCTAAGTTCAGGTGACATTCATTTTGGTTCAGGTCTTTTGTCTATTGACCTTTTTTTTGACCTATTATGGCGCTACTACAGTTGTTTTTTGCAACGGCGGCTTTTTCAAAAGGGGCTAAGGAGGCTTAGCCTCCCTACGATTCTAGACTGAATTATAAAAATTTTCAAACAAACTAAAATCGGATTTTTGATCCTTGATCTACCAAACGATGGATACTTTTTTCAAAATACATGTACGGGCTAGGTATAACAATATTAAGTTGTCATACCCAGTCGTAACTTGCTTTTGCTTGTGATTGGAAACTTCTTAGATGATTCATTTGATAAATCTTTTATTTAATTTATTCCAATAATAATTTTGTTAATTGGATACAAAGTGATGAAATAATATAAATAGAGCCGACGTAAATACGTGTAGTCTCGGTGAAATGGTTGTAGGAACTTTTGTTTATTCCTAAATAACACGTCTCTTAGTAACTTGTGTTACCAAGGTATCATTCCTGCGTGTGTGCACTCTCGTCGTTATCTAGTTTTAGGTCAATAAATATATGCTGTGCACAATGCTGTCGCAACCGCTACACACATATATCTAAAAAGTAAAGTGAGACGGTCATTAACCTATAGTGGATACTTCGCCCGATCTCGTACTTGAGTCAGACTTAAGTACGAAATCGACCAATCAAAATAAACAATTTCGTACTTAAGTCATGCTCAAGTTTTGCTGGAGCCAAGCATCGACTATAAGTACGGGCATTAGTAGGTTAGAAGTAATCCTTTAATCACGTGAGGTTTTTAACGCCATTTTTCGACCCCCCCCTCTGGTGATACGTGGTGAGGTTTTAGGCTACCCGACCCAACCCTTACCAACATCACGTGTATTTTTTTGTTTAAATTCCTTCTAGCAAGGACGTCAAAGCAGCGGGGGGACAAGCGGTTGCAATTTTTGGAGCCAAAAGTTGTAATTCACGACGCGCATAAATAGACTAACGAGATTCTTGTACAATCGTTATAAAAATTAGAAGGAAGTTGTGTGGTGTCCACATCAGATTTTTTGGTTTTTACGTTACTAAATACCAAAAATTGTATATTGTGAATGTAAAAATATTTCTAATATGACAAGTCGTACGATAAGTCACAGGAGAAATCTCATAGTGTAAACCAGCTTTTAGGCAATAAAAAATTCGAGAAAATGTAGGAAGTACAAGAAAATGCAAAAAAAATTAGGAAATCTTAGAAATATTATAGACAAGCTTTTTTGTTTGCTTTTTCAGATGTTTCGAAAGAAAATCTTAAAACAATCCAAGAGGAAATCAAGGGAAATAATTCAAAAATCTCATAAAAGGAAATCCAGTCGACAAAAATTTGCTCTGTAAATTAATTTTTATATTTTAAAAATAGTGGGGTTTACACTGATACCCTATACCAAATCTCTGATTAGCCCCCTTAAATAAAAAATTTACGAGCCGACACTGGTTGTTTGGTTTCCAGCCTCGAAGTTTTTCATTGAAGAATGTTTCTGAAACTTGCGAAAGTATTGTTTGCTGTAGCCGTGACTGGTCAGCGTCCAAGTCAGTTCGTAACTGGTCTAGCCCTGTTACATACTGATCCACTATGCGGACTTTCAGACCCAGCGACGGCCCGTCAGAGGAAGCAAATGAGGGTGAGCCCGCTCTAAAATTTTAAACTATTAAACTGCTATTAAAATATTTAAACAAATTAAAGAAAAAATTGATAGATACTTCTTCAACAACACATAGTATTATATTCCAAAAGTAAAATATAGCTAGCGCAGAAAAAGCTGCACAGTGGTTTAGCCATCACATGGACCATAAGAGTGGGAGGGAACTATTGGTTTTAGCCTGCTCAAATGACAAAGCTAGGAGCCCGCCACTGTTCACACCTCGTTTATTGCATAGGTTACATCCAGTGGCGGCTTGTCAGGGGAAGCAAGGGAGGATTAACCTCCCCTGAAATTCTAAACTATTAATTAAACTAATAAAATTTTCAAAAAAGCAAAACATAAATTTTCGATTGGGACAACTATCAAAAGATAGATACTCCTTCCACGACACTTATCCGAGAAGAAAAGCAAAGCTAAGAGAAAGCAGAATCTTCAGTCTAGCTTCTGGAACCTTACATGGAATTGATGTAGTTATATCAAAAGATTAAAACGCACTGGGGGGTATGGAATACCCCCCAGACCCCCCGGTTTCACAAACTGATAATTTTTGTTCATGATCTATGATCAACGTTATTAAGTAGTGGGAACCTTTCACTCCAATGACAACATAAATTTTCTTAAGTTTCCCTTCACTTGAAACGAAGAAGAAAATTGCTGCAAAGAAACCTAAGCAGTTTCACAAAAATCCAATGAAATAAAACATTCGAAATCCGAGTAAATGTAGAAAATTTAAGGAAATCCAAGAATTCTTAAGAATACAACTTTTTTTGCTTTTTTAACTTTTTGAAAGAAAATCTTGATGCCATCCAGGAGGAAATCCGAAGGATTCTTTTGAAAATCTTGTTGTTACTTGTAACGTTTGCATTTTAAAATTACAACTATGTCCTTTGGATGATAATCAATTGTGCAATTACTACATCTACCACATATGGAAAGCCGCCCGCCATTAGAATGGATTACACTTTTACCCTATAGGTTATGATTAGCCTCCTTACATCAGTAGCAATCGTTTTTCACTCTTAAATTAAATTATTCCTGATTATTTTACTTTGATTGATCTGCCTTGGGGGCCTATAAATTAAGATTTATGCTTCAATAACTGCTCCGAAATTACTGATTGCGTACTAGACTGTTTAATGTGTTTTAAATAATAAGTACGTTGGATTGATTTGATTTTATTGATGAATAATGTTTAACACTTAGCTAATATGTACACTTATCGACTATATGATTGAACCTACATTACTGGCAACTACCAACTGCAAGCTAATACTTATGACAATATAATTATTATATAATTATATCAATCAATAATAATTACCTACATAGGAAATTAATATTTATAGATATCGTTAATGAATACTAACACTAATGTACCCGGTTCAAAGATGGAGAGAATCTAAACTTGCATAGTATGAGCATCTCTGTGCCTCGAGAGCGGTCATCGTGGCTTATCACCAACAAAAACCGAGAGTTACATGTATTTTTTTGTTTATATATGCATTTAGTACATTAGTTGATAAGTAACATTTTCAAAAACAAATTGTTCGTGAAAGAAAAACCTACTTATTCGAAATGGGCGGGAGTTCACTCCATTCCGTTGTCAGTATGTGCAATTTGCACAACTAATTCATTTCAGTTTATTTTAAATTTTTTACTTAAAAACAGAGACTCCTGCTCTTCAAAAGTGAAAAAGCTAATTTAGATAATTGCATTTTTCCAACAATTTTCCGACTTTTATTAAAACTTCAAGCAACAACCGGAATTTTTTGCATTGTAGAAATATCAAAGGCAAAAAAATAAAGTTGAAGTAAACAGTAAGCGGCGTTTTAAAAAAAAGTTGAAGGAAAGAATCAAATAGTTTATAAGGTAAACTTTTAGATTGATGGTCAAATTATGAAATTTATTGAAAGTTATGCGGAATACAATAAATGCGAAACCTGAAAATTGGATTTGCATTTTCCACTTGTTGAATTTATTGTCAGCGTTGATGTTTATGGAGAAGCAAGGTTAGTAGCAAATTCGATCAAAGTCAAGAAACACGTGGGGTTTTTTATATTCAATGTTTACGATTATTAAATCGGTTAAAATGAAAGTCAATGAGCTCAGGTCATATGCTGAATACCGGTGTTTCGAATTCAAAATAGATCGTTTTTTTATTCTAATATTATCAAAAATTAAGTTTTTATAACTAGGAATCTTCCCTTTTTCACCCCTAAAATAGTTAAATGAAGCGGTAGGAAATAGCAAAAGCATGTAAAATCGTGAATAAGTAAATAATTGTTTAAATGCTAAAGGTTGGATGTAACTTCGTGACGCTAGTCGATTAACATTGAATCCTTAAGTTAGTAATGTATTAGATAAGTTACCTTGATATCTTTTGTTGTTATTTTAGTACTCTCATGAGCATTATCTAAGCAAAACGCTATGATTATAGCAAGTGTTATCCAACTAAAATCTTGATGCCTTTAGAAATTATTGTAATAATCTAACAGTTTGGGCCACCCAAATGGGATACATTTACACCTTTCAGTGAAATAAACCCAAGTGTCTAACAACATTTGATAAATGGTAAATTAATGACACTCGCTTATTCAACTGTCAGGATTTGCCACAACTGACCTAAATAGAATGTAGCAGTCATTTTTCCTAATTGCCACCAACGATATATTTGAACAGAACTTACAACAACTCGGTTCCTGGGAATATTAATGTATCTATCGACTAATTTAAATAATACAAAGTACTGGACCCCGCGCGGTTAAACACTTGGGTCAATATGCCCCATGGAAAGTTTGGAGTTAAAAAATGGAGAGATGACAATAAACACAACTGATGTAGGATATTAAATATTCAAGGGCTATATTAATTAATACTGTAAATATTTAATATCAAAAAGTAATTAACCTGGGAGCGTTTAAACGAAACTATTGATAAAGGGCAGAGCGGGTAAGAAATTCTGTAAATTATTATAAATCAGATTAAACTGTTAATAATTTATTAGGTAGTTTGGAGAATTAAATCTACGCCGTACGAAACCATTTATCTTCACGAATTTACATAATATTCGTCTATTACATTAACAAAAACTTATATAATAACAATTTCGTGTTTACATTAACAATTAAACGACTCATATTAGTTTTAAAGAAAGTAAATATTTACTAAAAAAAACTCGAGTGTTGTTTTAAATTTAGATGGACGTCAAGGAGTAACTGTGGTGTCCTGAAAGTAGGTAACCGCGTGATTACTTCTTGTATAGTAAATAATTGGTGGCTTTGATTGATAGGCGGCCACTCCTCAACATTAACGATATCCGATATCATTCAACTGCAAAACAGGCGTTTAATTTTAGAAAATGAACAGATAATAGCAACTAAAGCAATTTATTCGCGTCCGTGACCTTTCCACGCACACAGGCGTCATAGTTACACTTCCCTGATTTACAGAAATTAGAGAGACTTCAGCGTTTCGCCTGTATATCAGTGGAAATTGCATGTGTTTTAAAAGAAAATTAGGGTAATAACATTTTAGAGGGTAGCAGTAAAAATAGCGAGCTTGTATAACTATGTTAACGTATAATCCACTCGGAGAAACTTCCAATAAAATTATTTAAATTTCATTCGTGTACCGATTTGGCCGGACTAATTTGCGCGCTTATGTGTAGCACAGTTCATTTTGACAGCTTTTGATTTATGTCGTTGGTAAAAATTTTCATTTTCAGCAAAACGGAAATATTTGGTATTGGTACATAAACGAGTAAACACACAAATTGCCATGAAAGTTTGCAGTTGATTGTGTTTATATTGCTATTTATGATGAATGGGATATTGTGGCGACAGAAATTGTTTCGCATTTGCTATAACCGCAACTACGTTCCACTTTTGCAACAACATTTTTATGCAAATTGCTGGAATACAAACGGCCGATAATTAAACTAACACTGAATAGGTTAAATATTTTAATGCCTTCCCACACAGTAGATGCAACACTGGCGAGATAAATTTTAAAACACCCACCATTTTATTTCTCAAATTTATTTCCTAAATTCGAACATAAAATACAACTACCAAAAAGGAAATATAAAATCAATACCGCTGATATTACCGTGGAATACCAAATATCACAACATGAAACAAAATTGTACTTTCGGGAAAATTCCGACACTAAGTTCCTGTCATAAAATGAAATGTAAAAAGAATTTCTAAAACTAAGGAAAACTAAACTTAAAAGATTCCAGTATTATTATTTGGTACTGTAAGTTTCGCCGCCACGAATACATGAATACTGATAATGAGGAAATATGAATTTTTCATCGACAACTTTTTTTACTTTATACCTTTTTTACCCTGTAAAGTTACTTTTCAAAATTAAGCTGAAAAATACGTACAGCAAATTGAGCTGAATGCGCAAGTTTCACATTTTACATGTTAGATTTCAAAAATTAATTTAATTTCGGATTTTCATCAGACAAAACTCGAATTGTTATGTAACAGAACTTGAGCAGATATGCAATTTAATTAAATAATATTTCAAATAATCAAATTTTAATCATTTTACAAAATAAATAAAATATTTTAGAAAATTTCTGGTTTTTCAAATCGCATTTCTCTACAATAAATTATTTTTGTAATTTTTCTTTATTATTGCCAATGAATAATAATAAAGATATTCGGTTCAACGAAGCACAAGAAATAAGAAAATGTCAATTTGCTTAATATAAATTAAGTTAAAAATTTTTTTTTAGAAACTTTGTTGTTTTATTATGATATAATTAATTAGAATCTGGATTTGTATGTTTTTACATGTTCTATTTGCTACACCATAGAAAGTTGGTGTTAAGAAACTAAAGTACAAACTTTGATTGCCCTCGTAACTAAACATTTTAGTAAAAATATGAGCATCATTATTTTTAATTGCTTGTAATATTTTATTTTATTCTGAACAAAATTTTAGCCACTGACGGTGAATACCTGCACGTTATCAACTTATCATATTATTCTGTTTTGTAGTGAACAAAAGAATCTAATGCTGAATACTAAAATTATTTAGCAACCAAAATAAATTTATTTCATTGTTTCTTAAACTTCCAGCCCCCCCCCCCCCGATTTGACTTCATAAATTCACTCCCTCGAAAATTCCCGACGCGTAACAAAGCCCAAAAGTAAAATTTTAAAGAGTTATCTTGTTTAAAATTGACTGGAATGCAATAGTGAAAGTACTAATAATTAACTAAGTAATTATTTTTCGTATCACTTGCACACATCACTGGTTTAAAAGAAGCAAGAAGGACAATAACAAGAGATTTCAGATTTCTGAAATATTTAGTCAAAATTTTTCCTAGTTTGCGTCAAGAAATCCTTGCGAAAAAGTTGAAAAAGTAAGACAAACAGAGCTTGTTTGTAGATTTCTAAGATTTTCTGATTTCTTAACATTTCTTGATTTCCTAAAATTTCCTACGATTTCTTTGGATTTTCTTAAATTTCGTTTCGCATGTACTGTAAAATTATATTTTTCTCCATGTACTCTAAATTTGGTGTACAAGTAGGTAATAGAAAATCTGATGAAATCTAAGGAAATCTATCAAATCTGATAAAATTGTAGGAAATTCGAGGAATTAAAAAATATGAGGTAATTAGAAATCCCAACAAATTTTACGATATCTTTGAAAAGTTTTGAAAATTTTAGGAAATTTAGCAAATCTCAAGAAACTTGAGGAAATCCAACGAAAGTTTAGGAAATCAGGAAAAACAACTTTTGGTTTTTGTTTTTTTTTATTTTCCAAGGAAATCTTAGGAAATTCAAAAATCTTAGGCAATTTGAGAAAATAGGAAATCTGAGGTAGTTAGAAAATCCTAAGAACTGTTAGTATATCTTTGAGTTTAGAAAATTTTAGGAAATTTAGTAAATCTCAAGAAATTTTAGGAAATCCAGTGAAATTTTAAGAAATCAGAAAAAGAAACCTTTGCTTTTTGCTTTTTTTATTCTTTTAACTTTTTCGAAAGGTCTGGATTCGAAGCAATTCAAGGAAATCTTAGAAAATTTAAAGAAATCTTAGGCAATCTAAGGAAATCCCGGAAATTTAAGATATCCTTGAAAAGTTTCGAAAATTTTAGGAAATTTAGTAAATATCTTGAGAAATCTAGCAAATCTCAAGAAACTTGAGGAAATCCAATGAAATTTTAGGAAATTAGATAAAATCCCTGATATTTTAGGTAAAATCAGGAAAAAGGAAATCTGAGATAGTTAGAAAATCCTAGGAAATTGTAAGAAACCGAATGAAATTTTAGGAAATCAAACAAAGGGACCTTTGTTGTTTGTTGTTTTTTTTTTTTCATTTTCAACTTTTTCGACATGAAGTTCTATAAAACGATTGCAAAGCCAACTGTTACATAAGGAAGTGAAGTATGGATCACAAAAAAAACAAGAAAGCCGGATATTAGGCAAAAAATCTCAAAGAGATCTTGGGTAACCTGAGGAAATCCCGGAAATTTGAGGAAATAGAAAATCCTAGGAAATTGTAGGAAATCTAACAAATCTTTGAATCTACAAAAACTTAAGAAATTTTAAGAAATCTAATTAAATTTTAGGAAATTAAGCAAAACAACCCGTGCTTTTTTTTTAAAAAAACATTTTTGAGAGGAAATTCTAGGAAATTTCAAGAAATAGAAAATCTGAGGTAAGAAAATCCTAAGAAATGTTGGTATATCTTTAGAAAGTTTAGAAAATATTAGAAAATCTAGCAAATCTCAAGATAGTTTAAGAAATCCAATGAAATTTAGCAAATCAAAAGAAAAACAACCATTGTTTTTTGCTTTTTTTTATTATTTTAACTTTTCAAACGAGGTAGATTAGAAACAATCCAAGAAAATCTTTGAAAATCCAAAGAAATCCTAGGCAGTCAAAGGAAATCCTGAGAAATTGGAAAAATCCGAAGAAATAAGGAAATGTGACGTAGTTAGAAAGTTTAGCAAATCTTAGGAAATCTAGTAAATCTTTGGAAATCTAGCAAATCTCAAGAAATGTTAGGAAATCCAACAAAATTTTAGAAAAAATCAGAAAATTCAACGTTTGTTTTTTGTTTTTCTTATATTTTTTAACTTTTTCGGAAAGTCACTAGATTCGAAACAATTTAAGGAAATCAAAAAAATCCAAGAAAATTTCGGAAATCTACGAAAATTCCGCATATTTTATTAAATCCGAGGAAATAAGAAATCTGAGATAGTTAGAAAATCTTAAGAAATTTTAGAGAATCTTTGAAAAATTTAGGAAATCTTAGAAAACCTACAAAATCGTAAGACATTTTTGGAAATCCAATGAAATTTTAGAAATTCAAGGAAAAGAACCTTTGTTTTTTTTTTTTATTTTTTAAACTTTTTTGAAAGGCTTGGATTTGAAACAATCCAAGGAAATCTTAGACAATCTGAGGAAATCCCGGAAATTCTAGGAAATCCGAGGAAATAGGAGGAAATGTTAGCATATCTTTAAAAAGTTTAGTCAATTTTAGGAAATCTAGCAAATCTCAAGAAATTTTAGGAAATTCAATGAAATTTTAGGAAATCCAATGAAATTTTAGGAAATCCAACGAAATTTTAGGAAACAACCTTTGTTTTTTGCTTTCTGTATTATTTTGACTTTTTTGAAAGGTCTGGATTCGAAACAATGCAACGAAATCTTAGGAAATTCAAAGAAATCTTAGGCAATCTAAGAAAATCCCATAAATTTTAGAAAATCTTTGGAAAGTTTAGGAAATTCAACACAATTTTTGAAAATCAGAAAAATCAACTTTTGGTTTTTGTTTTTTTTATTTTTGTAACGTTTTCGAAAAGTCTGGAATCGAAATAATCCAAGGAAATCTAAAAATCCAAGAAAATTCCGGAAATTTTAGGAAATCTAAGGAAATTCCGGATATTTTAGGAAATCCGAGGAAATAAGAAATCTGAGATAGTTAGAAAAATCCTAAGAAATTTTAGAAAATCTTTGGAAAGCTAAGGAAATTTTGGGAATTTTAGGAAATCCAATAAAATTTTAGGAAATCAAAAAAAAAACCTTTTTTGGTTTATTTTATCTTTTTAACTTTTTCGAAAGATCTGGATTCGAAACAATCCAAGGAAATCTTAAGAAATGTAAAGAAATCTTAGGCAATCTGAGGAAATCCCGGAAATTTGAAGAAATAGAAAATCTGAGATAATTAGAAAATCCTGGAAAATTGTACGAAATCTTAGGAAATCTAATAAATCTTTGAAAATCTTAGAAAATCTAGCAAATCTTAGAAGATTTTAGGAATTCCAATGATAATTTAGAAAATCGGGAAAAACAACTTTTGTTTTATTGTCTTTTTTTATCTTTTTAACTTTTTCGAAAGAAGATCTTGAAGAATAAAAATAATCTAACTTAAAAAAATTATTCTATTAAAAATATTGAACTTAGTTGCGCTCATGCCCTCAGTGCGTATAATTACAAAAATTGCAAACAAACCTTTGGTGTCACAAATCGGGAGGTCTGGGGGGTATAAAATATCTTCCAATGCCTATCCTACGAATATTATAAGTATATTTTTATACCTAATACCTCCCGGTCTGTAATTATAACACTAATTATGTTAAAACACAACTTACTACGCCAAGAACTTCCTTTCTTTCTTTCTGTTCTACTGTTTTTCAACAAAAACCAAACGGTCAGTTTTACGTTTGAGATCAATTTCATAGTAGGGATGATCATACCGAAAAATGTCATTGCCGCAGAACCCTAGGATACTGCAAGTTTGCCACAAAAATGAAGCAAACTTTTGAATTTCTAGTACCATAAAGAAATTTAACTCAGAACAAAAATTGCTGGCTCTGTAGATTTATATAATTTGAATATTTTTGAAATTATTCACACTTTTGCTCACTGCAGAAAGAAAAATAATAAGAGTGCCGTGAATTTTGTTTAATGATTTTAGTGTGAGATGGTCATTAGCCTAGTATGTTAGCTGATTAACTGCTGACACTAAGGTACCCGGTTCGAATCCGGCTTGATGATTTGCCATCATCAACTAAAAATCCAATCTTCGATAGAAGACAGCCCGACGTCAAGGCAAAGAAGAAGAAGAAGATCTCAATTTTCAAAGCAGTCCACGCCAAAAAAGGAAGTGATAATCCCTAACGTAAACAAATAATGCAACCTTCATAACTGCATGCCGATGGGGTTGCATATTAAAACTGATGATGTAAAACTTGCAAACGCCCTGTCGTGATGGCGAAGTGTTTATTGATGATATGCTATTTTTTGTGATGAACGATGTGTTGGAAATAAAATATAAATACCAAATGTGTTGTCTAAAAGTCAATCTGCACTACACAGCTAGTACTTAAAATGCTAAACAAATTCAATATTTCATGAATAATTTATTTAGTGATTAGAGTAAATACATGGTCTGTTTACTGTCACTTTTATTTATTTATGTTAAACACACATAAAAAAGATAATTCCTACTGTTAGAAAAATTATTATCGCCCTTGTACAACAACATTTCTATTCAAAGTGGAATATTCAATTAAGAGAATTAAAAAAATGATAAAGCCCGACCTGTTCTCAAGTACTTACTTCAAGTAGGAAGTTAATGTATGATTAATGGATACGAAAATATACAAATTAGTCGAGAAGTTTATGTTATTATTCAGTAACGCACTTGAAGTAATAAAATAAAATTTTACGTTTATTTTAACGATCTTAAAAAATAAACTCGCCTCTGTGAGACATGAAAATATTAAATAAAATTTGATAATATGACGGAACTGGGAGGTAGCAACAAGTATTACAAAGGCGTAATAACGCTCCGTTACAACGGAATCTAATCAAACTGGGCGATCATGCAAAAGGGTATCGAGCATTATTATTTTGGCAACAGCAGCTAGCCTATTATCGCTTTTTCATTGTATTATTAAAATTTTGAAATGGATCACACACATGACAGTTACAGCTTCAGTATCGGACAACATCTAAATGGAAAATTAGGAAAAAATTTCGAAAACGAGTTCATTTTCAGCCTTAAGTGAAAATGTGCCAGTGTTACAAATTATTTACATAAAGAGCGAAACGAACAAGGAATGCATTCCGTTTTTAAGCTAATGATACCGCACATGCTGGCATTCCCACTAAACTCGAGGGATTTCCGCATCACATTTCTGAAATCCCAAAACTACCATTAAAGCTCGCAGGCCGTTATTTGCGTTGTTTTTGTACTTTATAACACACTACAAAGTTTAACGAGCGCTCGCCAAAGGAAAATGAACAAAATTAAGAATTTGGTTTTCCCATTTTTCCAGAAACAAAAAACACTCGCCAAAAATTTCATGTTTAAATTTTAATCGGATTGTATATCAAATGGTTTTCGCTTGGTGAGATACGTAAACACTTTTAGATAACTCAGCCGGAAAGAGATAAAATTCTGATACCGCTTCATGGTTCGACAATTACCAAACTATAAATTAACATCATTTACGGAAATACGGTAAATATTGCAAAAACATTTGAAAGATTATTAATTTCCCTTTGAGTTTTCGTATTTTATTCATTTAACCTGGTGCCCATAACCACCAGTACTACTTTTTCGTGAGCAAAACAGATAATCACGTATATACCGTATTTAGTACTTTTGAACGCATTTCTTGATATATTTACACATGGCACCCAACGTGGGGCTCGATATACAAACATATTGTATGAAAGATTTTTGTGTAATCTAGCAATTTTAAAACTTTTGCTTTTATGTACAATCATATTATTTGTGTGATTCACAGCCGCAGATGGAGTAATTGCCATTGGGTTGCCATGGCAACCGGGTAATAATGCCTGGCTATGTCAAAGGAATTCTGAGAGCATTCGACAGGGTACTCTCCGACCGCATGCATTTAATTGATGTGTGCAGATAGATTTAGTAAAGTTTTTAAAATTGCAAAACATTTTGATATAATAATAATTTAACATAGAAGTGTTTTGCATTAATCAAGTTATAACTTCAAAACACAAATAATATCAGAATTCAAAATTGGGTGAAAATTATGAGGCAAATTTGATTAGCAAATTAGTATTTCAGTTGTTTATTGAGGCGAAGCTATTATCTACAAAAGTTTATGTTTACATAGGTCAAAACCCATTAGATATTATTTGATTTTAATATGACGACAGTTTTCTCTAAAAGCAAATTTCTAGCTTAGATACCCTTAAAATCTATTTTTATATAAAACTAAATTTTGAATTGCAAATAAAACAAGTATGTGGACTTTCATAACATTAACGCCACCACGCGGAAAAATATTAAGTTAATCTAATACGTACAGTTGGTATAGAAAAGTTTTGTTTCTATTTTGTGAATTATCATTTCAGGATCAACTTTCTTGTCAACGGTTTAAGGAAATGACTACGAATGCGACAGTTTTTATGAATTCTGGAGTAAAATGCAATATTTTATGACATGATTCGATCTGAAGCACGTAAAATTATTTCAGATGGATACAAAATTATAGCTATCTGTAGCCATTAATGAGCCAATTAAACCTCGACTAGCCAAGACGATTGTCAGCAACTTTCAAATGGCTTCTTTAATGGTTACTATCCAAAAATGAGAAAAATATGAGTAGCTTCGTAGTGGCAATCAAAACTGATTTAAATATTTCGGTCGTTAAGCATTCGCTATTGTTGATAGGTAATAAAATATTTAAGATCCCATTTGGATTGTTTTATTGGCTTAATTTTTAGTGGGTCAATAAAAATTAAGATTGTCACTCAGGCTGACGTTTAATATAATTTGTAAAATTTAGGCTATAGTAATAAAATCTTCATGATGAACCTATTTATAGTTTTCAAAAAAATCCCAATTAGTAAAAAACTTCGCTCTTAGAAGCATTTAAATTACAATATCCACATGGCAATCTAAAATATACATAACAATAACAATATTGTGTCACGAAATGAACAAACGAGAGAATTACAATCTTAACGAGATAAGTTTTACAATAATTAATTTAGTTTGACGAACTAACTACAAATCAGTTGAATTCAACTTATAATGCGTTTAATTAATGGTGATGACTGAATTACATATAAAAAACAATTTATTGTTAATATAACAATAAGTTTGGAAAAGCAATAAATAATGCAAAACTTTTTTACAACTTGTTATGATCGACAGCTTACAACTTCAAAACTGTTGGGTTTACATGAAAAATGTTTAAACTAAAAATCTGTATTTTTGTGTTTCCCATATTTCTTGTTCGACAATTTTTATTCTATTTATTGCTGTTTACGAGTTATCTCTTAAAATGTAAAAGGAATTGCAATTACGAATTCCATTTAAACCCAGAGGTTTACATGAACAACACATTTAATAAATAATGCCAGCACTTGCATACTTACATTGCTTATTCAACAGTTTTAGTTTTACTTCAACAGTTTACGAGTTATGTAGAAAAATATAAAAGTAAATGTAATTACTTTAGTTGTCCAAATCAAACAAGAGTTTACTACATTCTACCTTAGTAAACTTGGAACTCCAAACTGTTGAATTTAGATAAAAAAAACTTTTATTTCTTTATTAGACACATAAATTCTATGATACTCATAAAAAATTACATTAAAAGTGTATTCACAATTGCTAATTACTTCCGAACCCTTGGGTTTATTTGAAAACCTCCTTTTTAATAAAAATTATTTGTACTTCTGTTCCCGACATTTTTTATTCTACTTTCGCTTTCATCTCATATATTTAGTTTGCACTGTGGAAAAATGTGGAGATAAATGTAAGTAAATCGATTTCTGAAATCAAAGGAAATTTATTACGTATAACTTCCAAACTTTGCAATTTAAAACTGTTGGTTTGATATGAAAAGCGTTTAGCTCGGAAAATGTATTTTTTCATTGTCTACATTTCTTGTTTAATACTTCTGTTTGTATTTATTACAGTTTGGAAGATTTGAGAAAATATGTAAAATATTACATAAAAAAAAGCTTTTCAGATGTAGTTAAAATATCGGCTTCAACTTCAAACCCCATAGGTTTACATGAAAAGCGCTTTTCATAAAAAGTGTTCGTGTTTTACATATTTTTATTTGTCACTTTCAGTTTACGATTAGTGTAAAAAGTCTAGAAAGAAATGTAATTAACACTATTATATTTTCTGATATTTGCTGCGTAAAAAATTACAGGCTGGAATATTTATTCAATTGTAGTCAAAAATCACATATTCAACTGTTCATAACTTCGAAATGCTTCTAGGTTTATGTAAAAATTCCTTTTATAAAAAAACGATTGTACTTCTATTTCCGACGTTTTTATTCAGTCTTGAATAATATTAATATAATCTATTCTAAACAGGACTGCAGGACTCTAGATCCACTTTACTTGGTAGATTTTAAGGTTTAGGTAAATGGAAAACTGATAGAATAAAAATGATGAACTTTGGAAGCTTGGCACATGGCCCTTGAAAATTATTGTATTTATTTGAAAAATGTTTACTTAAAGAAATCTGTATATTTTCATGCTAGACGTTTATTGTTTCAAAGTTTTTTTCTCTGTTTATTAAGATGTAGAAGTTATGGAGGAAAACGTATAAAATTACAACAAAACTGGAAGTTTTCCAGTCAAAGTATGACTTCAACTGCTCATAACTTTCCCACCCACGATTTACATACAGAAATGTTTTTAATAGCAAATATTTATCATTTTATTCTTCTTTAGTTGACGTTTTACATGATTACTTGAAAAAATCAATAAATAAATGTAGTTAACTCGGGTTTTGTAATGTAAAAATTCGTAAGGGGTTTGTAGTATCCTATATATTACCATGTTTTACCCATATAAATCGGGAGAGAAGATTCATGTCAAAGTAGTCGATTGAATCACTCAGTCTATTACCCCACCTCATCATCCCGATTAAGGGACTGTGGTATGCATAATTAGTTGCATGACACAAGAGAAACCAGGCTTTGAGATCTAGCGCACATGCTAGGTACTCTAAGTCCCACAAGTTCAAGCAAGTCTGGGCATATGACAGAAGAGTTCACCAGCTTAAAGAGAAAGGTCAAATCTAAATTGACGCGATGCAGATGCAGAGGAGTCAGGCCTATGTCGCTCATAACATCATCCACAGGACAATCACGATATGTGTACCCGAGTCTGTGAGCCAACAATCGGATATACCTAGTTTGTATTTTCTCGATCCTAGCAACATGAGTGGCGTAGTGAGGGGGGCTAGACAACTGAACAGCACTATAGAATGGGTCGGATAAGTGCACAGAACAACAGTTTCAATTCTTGTATAATCTCTCGTAACCCTTAGAACGAAGTATTGCAGCCTCATAGACTTTTTAACAATGGCATCAATGTGGTCTCTAAATGAGAGCTCCGAGTCAAGATATACCCCCAAATCCTTTACCGTCTCAGCTCTGGGAATTATTACGCCCGAAAAAGAATAATCATAAAATACCGAATTTCTGGACCGCCTGAACGTAACAGTCCTGCATTTGTATTTGACATTTTTAAAGGCAGCTCCAATGTCATTTTCAAACAATATAAATAAGAAAGGGGCCATGCATGAGCCCTGAGGCACACCCGAACAAGCTAGAAACTCAGAAGACAGCGCGGAACCCACCTTTACGGAAAGCCTTCTATTGCTCAGGTAGCTCCTGAACCAACTAAGCATACGGCCGCAAAAACCGTACGATTCAAGTTTCATCAAAAGTCGCTCATGGTCCACTGTATCAAATGCCAGTAAAAACTACATCAACCTGGCTACCGCGGGAAAATGAGTCAATTACGTAATTTTGGAATACCAGTAGGTTAGTGGCAGTGGATCTTCCGCTGCGAAAACCATGCTGCTCATCCACTAAGATACCCGCAAAGGGTGGAGAGATCCTGTCTAGAACAACGCTTTCAAATACCTTAGATATACATGATTGAATTGCAATAGGTCTGTAGTTCTTTATGTCGCCCCAAACACCGCTCTTAAATATAGGTACAATGTAATTCAGTTTAAGAGAACTGGGAAACACGCCAGCTTCCAGCGATTTAAATCTTCAATGGTTCATCTAACTGAGAAGCACAACCTTTTAGAAACGCCGGTGAAATCATATCAGGACCAGGCCCTATATTTATTTAATATTCAGTAAATATTTATTTAATCAAAACGAAATAGCGGAATCACAGTTCAATTTGAATTAGAAGCGAATAATGTCTTCTGGACACAAAATAATTTACTTTGAAAACAACCCACCCCCAATTGGTCTGAGAGACATAAAACAATAAGACAAAGAGTACGAAATACCCTCCAGTACATCTATAATTGTGTGAAGTGGTATTCCATAATGAAGTTACTGGGTCAACAAATTTAAAGTGCACTGGAGGGCATTCCATGCCCCCCAGACCCCCCGGTTTAAACAACAAAAAGTTTGTGTGCATAGTGTTTGATTAGTTTTATTAAACAAAGAACTTTTACTCTTTCAAAACATTTACACCGGAGGATCTGAGGGTATGAAATACCCTCTAATGTACCCTCCCACAGTAACTTGATTATGGAATACAACTTAATACAAATATCTCCCCCTCCCGTCGGTTGGCAAAATAAAAAGTTGGTGAGCATATTTTATAAGGATCTTTCGTTCCTTAATTTTTTAGTTTAACAACAAAATACATTTTTATATGAAACTGCGGGGTCTGGGGGGCATGGAATGCCCTCCAGTACATTAGTAATTGTGTTAAGTTGTATTCCATAATTTATAGAATAAATTGAATAAATTTATGGAAAAAAATCACTGTTTTTCAGGTCCCCGTGACCTTTTTTTTTCGGTTTTCACTGTTCTTTATGTACGCCGTCGACCTTTCTTTTTTTGTGTGTACTTTTTTGTCATGAACATAATTTTAATAATCCTTACGTAAGATGCGACGGGGGGGAAGGGGGTTGCCAAAATCTTACGTGCCCTTATATGAGGAGGGAGGGGGTCAAAAATTACAAAAATCGTCCTTACGTAATTAATAGAAATAATTAATATTTGGCTCTGAAAGAGTAAAAGTTTTTTTTTGATAAAATTAATCCAAAAATATGTGAACAAACTTTCCGTTTCTAAAACCTGGGGGTTCAGAGTAGGTCAGTAATTGGGTTAAATTCTATGCCACCCCCCTAACGGTTTCAGTAATAAACAGTTTATGGCCATATTTTTTTATGAATTTGATTAAATTAAGAACTCTCACTCTTTCAGAACCAAGTAGTTCAAGGAATATGAAACACCCTTTAGAAAGAGTGAAAGATGTTTAGATATTTATTCAATGAAATTAAACCCTCAGATTCTCAGAAATGTAATTAGTTCTGGAAGAGTAAAAATTTTTGATTTTCAAACCGGGGGGTCTGGGGGGCATGGAATGCCCTCCAGTGCACTCGAAATTTGTTGACCCAGTAACTTGATTCAAGGGCGTCGCTTCCAAAAATTGCAGGAGGCAAATTTTTTTAAACGCTATTAAAATTTATTATATAAAAAAAAAAAGATTAAATATAAAATAAAAATATATTCTATCAAAGAGAAAAACGGTTCACATTAACAAAAAATGAAAATAACAACTACAAGAAGTACCTTTGCAAAAACACAGCATAAAATAAAGGCTTGCCTATTTTTTTGGATTTTTATATTGCAATTATTGTTAAATATTATATGTTTTGCCAAAAGCCAGGGGATGGGGAGGCTCAGTCCTCTGAGCCACAAATTTTTTAGGTGATTATTTCAATAATGTACTTTTTTAAGTTTATTAATCAATTTTGTGTGCTCCCGCCAACCCCAAATATATTGGGCCCAATTTGTGCCCACCCATTTAAAAAATGTTGCCGCCGTCGCTGCCCACCCCTAATTGCTGTCCGTCTTTACTCGGGTTTTGGTTAGTGATAAAATTAAAATTTTGCTTTTCAGATCAAACCGAGATTAAACTATTAGTGATTAACTCTCTGTTAAGGGTACAATCGTTTACATTTCTGAGAATCTAAAGCAGGGGTCTCTAAACTTTTTAGCCTAAGGGCCAGACTGATTGCTCCACAAAGCACCGAGGGCCAATATCTAGCTACAGTGACTAACAACAATATTCGAACCCCCCCTATGTTAACAATGTAAATTGCACATTTTGAAACCGTTTTCTTGACATATAAAAATTGCATTTACAGCAAAGCTTCTTTTTAAACATTTTTTTTTGTTATAAATTTCATTGACTTAAATTTTGTACCTATGCATTTTTTAATTTCGTTGCCCCGTTTTTGACTGGCAGCGACTTAAACAGGACTCTGCAAAACACAAAAAATATCGTCATCTATATTTCGAAAAAAAAATGCCTATTCAGTTTTTCATTTCGTCGCACCGTTTCCGATTTATAAATGACAATATTTTTTGTGTTTTCCGGAGTTTTGTTTAAGTTGCTGTCAGTCAAAAACGGGGCTGCAAAATTGAAAAATGTATACACTGAAAAAAATGGATCATCATATTGATGAAACGTTTATCATTTTTCAGCCGATGAACAGAACTCATCATATTGATGAACAAATTTCATCAATATAATGATTTTTACCCCTGACTGTTTTTAAAAAACACAGGGTATATTTTCATCCATACTATGAATATTTCATCAATATGATGAATTTTGTTCATCGGCTGAAAAATGATGAATTTTTATGTACCTTTTTTTTCAGTGTAGATACAAAATTGAAAAGAATGAAATTGTTAACTAAAAATGTCGAAAAAGTTTTGCTGTAAATGCGATTTTTATATGTCAAAAAACGGTTTCAAAATGTACAATTTACGTTGTTAACATAGGAGGGTTCGAATATTTTCGTTAGTCTCTACAGCTATACCTTATTATATTAAGATTACTTTTTGCAACTTTTGTTGTGTTTTGACAACTATTTTTAGTCGGTAAATAAAATATCTGACTATTATTTTGTATGATTACTTTATTTTATTTGATTTATCAAAATAAATCAAAGGGCCGGCCGGATACCAGCCACATCAAGCCCGCTCTCGCGGGCCGGATTAGTGGTGCTGGCGGGCCGGATTTGGCCCGCGGGCCGTAGTTTGGAGACACCTGATCTAAAGGAACAATTGATGATCGACCCCCTATTAGAGGTAGCATCGGTTATAATCGGTAACGAGAGCTGCCGAAATCTGCAAAGATTTATAGCCTCTCCCTCAAGCCCTAGCAATTTAATTTAAAAAGAAAAAAATGCAAATTCATTGCATCGATGAACAATTTAATAGTATTAATAAAGATAATTATTGGAGTTATGAATTAAATCATTAAATCTATGAAATCATTTAATTAATTTAAGAATCATTTGTCGGAATCTGGCTTACGTAGGATTGACAGAGATTCCAAACCGGAAGATGTGAAGGGGGATGGAATAATAAAATTATTAAACTGTATTTAATAAACTCTAACTATAAGTACTAGAATATTTATTAAATTTTTTTTCTATGTCGCTTAGTTAATGAGTTCTATGGTACAATGTATAAAGAAATGCAATTAACATAATCTACATAAAAACTAAATTTTCAAGTAATGATGTAATTTTTAGTGTCTACAAATTGCAAAATTAAAATTTGTAGTAGGAATTCTAATTAAATGCATTTTATTTGAATTTACTTGCAGATCTGTATTGTAAATACAGATGTAAATATTTTTAAAATCCAATTGCAATAAAATTTTAATTATTAATTCAATATTAAGTATAATTCATAATTTTTCAATAAATTTCGACATAAATAAATAGATAACCATGCTATCTGCATTAAGTATTAATTTCCACTTTGCTAAGCTTTGAATTTAATTTTCTAGTTAATCTTCCAATCAAATTTATTTTCCTTTTCTAAAATGAAAATCCAAAAATTAATTATATAAAGTAATTCAATCTCATCGAAAATTTTCAATTTTATCCAAAATAATTCTAAATTACTCGTTCAAAGAGTATCACGTAAAAATCTGTAGTTGGCGCTAAGTCAACTCATTCGAGGCAAAACCAAAATTTCGACTTCAAACCAGGTTGAATAAATAACAATTTTTCAATGTCGCTTGCTTTTGTTGAATAATTTTGCATTAAGAAATTTTGTATGAATATGCTAGTATTAGTAAGCAATAACAACGTTCATTTTACCCCATCATCCGAATAATTCATTCTTACTAAAATAAAGCTCCCCTACGTTATTTTGTCATAAATCTTCACAAAACAGGTTGAATCTGTCGTACGTGCAAACTTTGTATATTGCATTAATATTTTTTGTAAAACTCAAAAGTTAAAAATTACTCCCTTGGCGGATATATTCAACTTTCGGAAATAAAAAACTTCTAAAAATACATAAAACACATTTTAACTTGAAATTAACTTCGCAGGCATCAATGAATTTGTTTTTAATAAGTTTGGTATATTATCCCAACAATGAAGTTTACTTAAAGTTACAAATCATTCGATCAGGTTTGATAACTAATAAAATATTAAAAACGAAAAAGTTTTTCCAACCGAGTGGGATGATTCATTTCCAAATTATTGTTAATTGATTTTGTCGTTAATTTAAGGCATTTATTGCTCTGTTAATTCGGAAAATGTATAAATACGTATTATTTAATTGTTATGGTAAATACGTGTTTGTAATTGCTACTTCAAGGCCAAAATCATAACTCGATGATGATGAAAATATTAGTGTTGATAGCCAGCAAAATTTAAAAATTAATACATATAATTAAAAAATAACTTGAACTCCCAACATTTCATGCTTCTTAACAGCAGTAAAAAATTGGAAATGTAATTTTGCAAAGAACTTTTTGAGATGTAGAATTAATAATCGATCAAACAATAAGTTTCTTTCAGCTGAGATTGCCTTGATTTCCCAATTGTCCGATAATTTAGAGGAAGTTGAAATAATTACTTGCACAGCAGTCACTAAGTGCTATTTATCACGATTAACCGAAATTGCCTGTAATTTCCAACAAAAGAAGTCAGGTAACCGCGTAATCGACAGGTTTTGAAAAATCCTAATAATTACGAGTGCAGAATTTTTCTAATAGAAAATTCAAATTACTTCTTTTCAAAGCTGAAAAGTACTCTAGTACTAAATGGAAAATGTAAATTGTGTGAAAAACAAAAACAGCATTTTGAAATAACTCAAAATGATTAATAATTAGAAACGCTAACTAAAATTTTGTTTAACATAACAAACAGGGTTTTCAATTTTCCAGAGATACAACGTCAAAATTTCAGAACTTATACTTTTGGTTGTTCTTCCATTGCTTGGTATTTACAAAACCAGAAAATGAATTTGTTTTTGATGATACAAAGTAAACAATATCCTAAATTAAATACATTAAAATAAACAACCGGAATGCACTATTTACCAAGATACTAATTTTGTTGGCAATCACTGGTTTTTCATTATGTTTGTTTAACGAACAATAGAGTTTACATATTGGAATTATTTATTATAGGCAAAATATGACAAAATTTTATTTTAAAGATAAAAATAAAAATTAAACTCAATTAAGAAATTTAAATTTATTGAGTTTCAAGGGCTTATAACTTGAATAACAAATAAAATATTCAATTCAAAAATGTGTAATTTTTTATTCTTTATATTATTTACTTCATAAATTTTTTTCTATTTGTTATGGTTTATAACTTATATGCATAAATTTAAAATTTAGCAGTGACAAATTGAAACCTTGAGATTGAGCAATATTCCACATGTAAGTAATTCACAAAATAAAAGTTGTAGTTTTTCACGCAGTTTTACTAAAGTAATTTTTTTCAATTTGTTATGGTATATGAGTTACATATTACATAAATTTGACGATGATACATTGAAATTTTCAGATTGAGCAAAAATGAACTTTGAAAAACCTTTTGATTGGCCGCAGGCTAAATTAGATTTTGTGTTTTCTCAGTGTTAAATTGATATTATATTTGCTTTAACTGTAGTTGTTGCTGTAATTACTTTATGACAATATTGGTGTTTTACCTGTTGATTGTTCTTATAAGCTCAGATTAATTTTATCGATCTATGTTTTCAACTTAGGCACGCAATTATGAACCTGTAGTCTAGTTAGGTAATATATCGGCTTTAATATTGGAGTTTAGCTTCATAATTGTCTAATCACTTGAGAAAATTTTGTTTTATAAAAAACCTAACATAACCAACCTAACCGTAAGCTAACCTAACCTTTCAGGTTATCATAAACATTGATTAATTAATTGAACACTCAAATTTTACTATCCAAACACTTTAAAAGCAATAACTTAAAAAATATTCGCTACATTTTTCACTTAATAAATTTGTTTCTCTCTGTTATAGTTTACAAGTTATATAAATGTAAAATTTGACAGTGACAAATTCAAATCTTGAGCTATTGCTACGTCTACTCATTTTAACAGTGACAATTTCAAAACTGTTAGATTGATATGAAAATAGTTTTAAAAAAAATATGGAATATTTTATTCTCTACAGTTTCAATTCGAAACTTTTTATGAGTTACATGCAGCAGTGATAATATGAAAATTTCCCACGGTTATACAATAATACATTGTAATATAAGTGCGTAAGTCAGATGTTTTTTATTGAAAATCAATCAAGCTAGTAAAAAAAATTGGCAAACAAATGCTAATCGTGTACTTCGTACTTGGGTACGAGAGTATTTGTTAAGATTAAAATCAAATCTTGCTTATGTATTAGTAAGAAATACAAAAAACACAATTGCGGTTAAATCTAAAAAAAAATATATATTTTGCACATAGTAGAGGGTGCAATTTTTACCCCTTAAGCATTAACTGTAATTTTTAAATTGTAGGAGTTATAAATGATTCTGTATTTTGAAATAATTTTTTCTGGTTGTTTTGGTTACCGGTTTATAAGCAAAAAACTATAATTTGACAGTGATATAATATTCAAATCTGGTTTAACGGCTTTCACGGAAAAACTGTTAAGATTTACATAAAAAAGTACCTACATAATACTTCGTTCACTATATTTTATATTACAAATTGTTTTTCTCCAAACGTGAAAAATACTTGACTTTATGCTATTCAATTTATTGTTAAACTTAAAGTTTACAGGCTACAAGCGGCACTAAAATATGCACTTTAGTGCCGTCCGTCGTAAAATAATGTTAAAGTTCTCAGAGCTTCAAGAATAATCTTCTCCATGTTATCCAAAACTTAATCTCGTAAACCTCGGATTTAATATTTTCAGATTTAATCTTGCAGAAAGAACAGTTGTAGGCTGGCAGATAGAGTGTTGTATTACTGAGATTCGTTCCCGATAAAATATGATTTTATTTAAATTTTTTAAAAATTTTTACATTAATTTAATTACCTGTGGTAACTATCTTTTCGGGCTTCCGGACGGTAATGTGTTAACAATTGAAAAGGTTAAGAGTCACTTATCTCAACCGCTTAAAGGTCGTAACTCACCTATCAGCACAGCATAGGAACACCTACTGATCATCGCAAGCACATTTTATTTCTTATGTGTATTTAAATGTAAGCGCGCCCACCTAACAGCACAAGCACATCACCTGCAAGGCACGTCAACGCTTCAACCACTAGACATTTCTCCAAGAGAATATTTTGCGGACGCCGTGCTTGTTATGTGCTGATACCTTGCCGACGCTGTACGCTCACTTACCATCACATTTCGCTTAGTACAGATTTTACAAATACTCGTAGGCAAATTTCACTATTGCATTTAGTCTTATAGCAATTTTAAAGAGTGAAGGAGATCATGAATTCTGAAAAACTTATTGAAGAAGTTCGGAACTATCCTTGTGTATATGACATAAGTGATAGTAAGATGTATCCAGTATCTCCTTTTTTGGCTTTTATGATTCTCTTCTTCATCTAATGCTACAGCCATGGAAGCTAATTCTAAATTCGAAAACCGAAACATCTCTTAAGTAACTAAGAACACACTAATCTTCTAGAAACAAAACGCAACTGCTAGAATATGTAAACCGTACCTACAGTACGATCCTGCGGCGGTGCTGTTCCTATACCGAGGCGTTAAGTGAACCTATACACAACCATCAAGTTGACCACTCGACGGTGCTGTGACGATGCTTGTCAGCCGTTGTGCTGATAGGTGAGTTACGACCTTAAGCGGTATGAATCGGAAATCGATCTAGACCGATTCGTTCCGAGTAATCCGGAAAAGTACAGTTTGCAATTTATTCCGAAAATTATTCCATACACAATAATTCCCCCTCCCTTTTATTAGATTTTAAGTTGAATGTCACTATCCCGGAATAATATGACCAGATTTCCAGAAAATCTCGAGAAAATTGAGTTTAAAAATTGTAAACCAGCTATATTCACGGAACTGGTCTTGTGGCGGAGTTGGCATTGCTTATTTTACTCCTGTTAAATTTGATCAATAGGCAGATCGTTAGGCAGAAATTTACACACACAAAAATCAATTCTCGGAATAATTTCGAAGTAAATATTACATCAATTATAGTAAAATTTACTTCAAAATTGGTGTGAGGCTGATTTGAACTTCAATTGAACTAAAAATTACTTCTAAACACCAAAATGTAGTAAATTTTACTTCAAATTTAGTAAAAATTAATTCAAATTTAGTAAAAATTACTTTAAAACACCAAAATTTAGTAAAATTAATTTCAAAAATGATGTAAGGCTGACTTGAACTTCAATTCAATTAAAAATTAGTTCTAAACACCAAATTTTAGTAAAATTTACTTCAAATTTAGTAAAATTACCTTCAAATTTAGTAAAATTTTGATAAATCATTTGTTTAAATATTACATCAATTATAGTAAATTTTATATCAAATTTAGTAAGATTTACTTCAAATTTAGTAAAATTTACTTCAAAATTGGTGTGAGAATGAATTGAACTGCAATTATAGTAAAAATTACTTCAAAACACCAAAAAATGTCTCTGTGTAGTAAGTAATAGTATATTATACAACAAAGGACGAAATGTAACTTCTGACATTTTCGAGTTATGCAGATTTAATTAAATTATCACAAAATAAGCACCTAAAGCTTTGGTTTCTAAAACCGAGGAATTCGGTGGAATGGAATTTTGTTAAATTTTTTTAAAAAAAGATTCGATGAAATTTGGGGGGGGGGTAAATCATCTTAGCAGATTTTAGTTTGACTGAGCAGTAAATTCGGGAATCAGGAATGAATTGTAATATTCTAATTCAATTGATCTTTAACCTCGTCATGTTTTGCTTTTTAAAAAATCAAATGCAATGAATTTTTGCTTGCGGACAGATGCAATAGTCCGTTTAATAGAATTGTCCACTCGAGAAGGAAACTTTTATTAAGTAAACATATATACACTAGCATATAAACCTTCGGTTTCCAAACCGGGCGGTCTGGGGGGTATGGAATACCCCCCAGTATACTTCTGATTGGGGTATTTAGTCTAAATGCTAAATCCTTTCTCGAAAGAGAAAGAAGCTGATTGTCCAGGAGTAACTAAAGGGTAATTTACATTTATGGGCAAACTAGGAAGTTGGAATTCGCAGTTTTGTTGTGATCTATGCGTAAAGAAAAGGGATACATTCTCTACGTTCCTCTGACGAGGAAGAGGAAGCATCCAGATGAGCGTAAAAATAAAGTTGCAGTGAAAATTTATTCTAATTTACAAATTTTATTTTTTTTTATTTTCATCGACAATATCGTGAGTTGTTCAGCTCAGACCGGGATTGATTTGAACATCTTGTAATAAGAAATTTGTCATTTTTGTTCCTTAATCGCCTTTTCCGCCATCAGTATTATCCGCCCGTAATACTGCTTAGGGATTAAGTTGTTTATGATGTTAGGCAAATTCAATTCACGTCACGATTAAACCTGGTTGTTTAAATAAATGGCATTTTATTAATCTTAGGCATAATTAATCTTCGTCTCATTTGGAAATTCGTCTGGAAAAAGGTAAAACGCAAGAAAACGTTCGCTGATTCAGAATTGCTTGGAAAACCAATCAATGGAATCAAACCGGATTACGAATACGCAATAGACACAAACTCAAAAATAAATAAAACATCAAGAAGCATAATTCCCATTGTCAATTATGTGACTAATTGAATTAATTACGGAGTGAAATAATAATGCACAGGGTGAGTTTATCGACGTAATTGAACAATCTATTGGATCTAAACTGATTGTTTCCAAAACAAAGCAACCTAATTTTTTTTTAATTAATTGAGTGGATAGAATTTCAACAAAAACTAAACAAAATGAAGGTCAATAATACATAATAATTTGTAACAGAAATTTCTATTTTTGATGGTCGGATTAAAATTATTTCAAAAATAGCGATGCAATGCCTTTTTAAGTTTTATTTCTAATTGAGTGGATGGTTAATTACTAAAATTATGTACTGTGGGTGCACATTAAAAATTTATGAGAGAAAACGTGAAACTTTCCTTATTTTCGCGATTAAATCAAACGATGCAGTTAATAAACTTTCTGTTTTTCTGAATTGAAAATGAAAATTGGACTTCAAAGACAGTGCAAATTAATCAAGATGAAAGAGATTTCATCTGCCTATCGGGAGACCTAATTTTTCAATTTGCAGGAAATTTTTCCCAATTTGCAAATAATGATAATAGAGGTGATCTAATAGGAAACCCGATAGATTCGAAACCTCAAAGATAAGATTCCCTTCTGAATTAAATTTTTATCGCCACAAAGGTCATTCGAATAAAGCTACGATAAGGCTGAAAATAATAGAAAAGTTTTGATATTATTAAAAGAGCTAATCGAATTATTTAATTAAATTCGACTTGAAATTTCGCAAGGCCGTGAACTATTCTTGTGCCCTTGTTAACAAAGACTTGCGTTTCCTGATCCGATGTTTAATATTTATGTACTAGTAAATTTTCATTTCGATCGTTGGTGAAGAATAGCAATCAGGATTGGCGTTATCATTAATTGCTCGATTAAATTCAAACATAAACTTATCGTAAATAAGTTACGTTCTAATTAGTCGTAACAGCCTGAACTAGCAATTTAGTTTCAATTTCATTCTCGTAAAAGCAATACACGTCGTTACAATTTTTATAAAAAAATTAGTAAACAACATACGGTATGTGGCATGGTGAAAATCCAAACGCAGTAGATAAATAAAATACCACGTGCTTATTGGATTCACTATACGTCAAAGCGTACCCACAACACACACCCACCGCACAACACTGAACGTCGTGCGAAACTCTATACAGAAACCCACCGAAATGCAACGCTAGCTTCCGAAAATTAACGAAGAAAATTTTTGCAAAGGTCCTGAACAAAGGATACAAATGAAAATAGAGGAAAAACTATAAAAAATCTAATATATTACATCAGCCTTCCTGACAGATGCGCTTTGTTATACACACGTGACCACCCTATAAACAGCACAGCAATAATCTGATTTATGAAATCAAACCCTCACATAAAAAATGTACAAAAATCGCAATTTTGTTTCAAAAATTTTGTAAGGGCATAAATTGCAATCGAAACGGTCCGACTGGATGAGGAGGAACTCTTGGAGCTAACTGCGACTAACAAAGCTATTAATTCCGGTTATCACAAATTTTTGTTCCAAGTTTGAGAAAGGTTGTATGGATGAGAACAGTAATAAAGGTAAGTGTAAAAGTTTCCGAAACCTGATCGACAATCAGTCACTTTGTTAGCTTATTTCACCTGGTGCTGAATTCCAGGTGTTAACCAAAGTTTTACTGGAAATTTAAGCTAACTTTTGATTAATATTTATTTGAGTGGACGTGACAACTAAAACATTCAAAACTGATGTTTGAAGTTACTTTCTAGTGCGAGGACATACATAGGTTGAACAATGTGGTTTTGCGCATCATTAAGTAAGTTAAAGCAGTGAAAAGCTAAGAAAACCGTGAAAACTCCTTGAGAATTTCTTCAAACACCAAACCACTCGTTATCAAAATTTTGATGGTATTGTATTATTTCAAAAATATTTTGTTGTTTTACGTCTGTATCATAATATCATTTAATTTTGAATTTAAACTTTTAACATGATTGGATTTAGCCGCTGGCTAAACCTTGTGGATTCAAATAATTAACTAAGTGCGAAGCAATGGAAAGCTCACAAAGTTAGTTTTTTGTCTGAAATCTAGAAATAATAACTAGTTTTTCGCAAAATAATTAGTATGAATTTCAAAAGTTGTAATATAATAATGAATAAACTAAAAACTAATAGTAAGCTTACACCAGCTGGTTTATGCTGTTGACAAACTAACGAGTTTGTCAGTTCACAGTACTGGGGATTCCTTCGGATGCAAGACATTGCCAAAAAAATGAAAAATAAAAATAGGGAATAACTTTGAAATTAATATTATTGTGTAGCTGTTTTAGACATATAATCCATTCGTTGATGGCATCAAAGTCAACCACTTTTTATGTCGGTTCAATTTGAAAATTTTTGTTGTTGAATAATTAATTGTTTTGTTGTTTAACTTCACAAGCAGTCTGATGCTTCAACTTCAATTTTAAGGATTGCTTAGTTTCTTATAGTAATCGTTGTAATCACCAGTAATCTTTGTAATCACTAGTCATCTTTGTAATCACATGTAATCTTTAAAATCAATAGTAATCACTAATAGTCACCGCAAATTCCGTAGTATTACGTAGTCATTGCTTGAATCCGTAATATTACGTAGTCGTTGCTTGTAATCAGTAATTTCGAATCTAATCAGTGTAATCTATTATTACCATATTCGGTCTTACCAACTTTATCAGGCGGTTTACCTCGCAACAGACGCAAAATGAGTTTATTACTGAAGATTACAACAGATAACTAAAGATTACTTAAAGATTACGGGGGATTATCAGTTAATCTGTACCACGATTTTACTTTTTCCTATATACCATTAAAAAGAGGACAATTTTTTAAGCATATTTAAAAAAAATTTAGTTTTAGAAAAAATGGCTTTTAATAATTTGAAAATTTTACATATTATAAAATAGCATGCATAAATTAGTGGGAGGAGCCAAAGTAATTTAATTTAATAAGCTCATTTTCCGGTGGAATCGTGATTTGCCGCAATTACTCCAGCCAAAACGACTACGAAAACATTACAGCTGATTACAAGCGAAAGGTATCAAAAATTATAGAAGTGATTAACACGGATTACTCTTTCCAATAGTATATAGGAAGAAGTGAAATTCGTGGTACAGATTAATTAATCGTGGACAATAACCAGATTACGATTAAATACTTTTTACACGAAATATTCCGGATTAATGGTATTGCAGTAGAATTCAAAGATTACAGCTGATTACATGCGAAATGTGTAAGAGATTACAAAAGTGATTAACACGGATTACTTTGGATTACTGTAGAATACAAACATTATTAGTGACTACCAAGTGATTATAGTTAACTTTAAGGGAAAAGTATGAGATATTACAAGTGACATAATTCGAAAGATTACGATTAAATGCAGATGATTACAGGGATTGTTCCGGATTACAGGTATTACTGGAAAATACAAAGACACTGTAATCAGTGTAATCTATGAATACCATAATCGGCGGCTTACCCTTAGAAAGACGCAGATGAGTTTATTATTAAAGATTACAAGAGATCACTCTAGATTACTTAAAGATTACGAATTCAAATAATAAACACGGGGTGTTTTATGGAGCACTAACTTTGAATTATTAAATATTACGTTTAAATACAATTGATTACACGAAATAATCTGGATTAATGGTATTGCAGTAGAATTCCATGATTACTGATGACTACGAAACAATTACAGCTGATTACAAGCGAAAGGTATGAGAGATTACAGCAGTGATTAACATGGATTACCTTGGATTACTGGTATTACTGTACAATACAAAGATTACTGGTGATTACTAAGCTATTATAGCTAATTACCAAGGAAAGGTATGAGATATTACAAAAGTGTAAACCTTTAAGAGATTACGATTAAATACAGATGATTACATGGATTATTCCGGATTACTGGTATTACTGTAGAATTTCAAAGATACATTGCTTGTAATCCGTAATTTCAAATGTAATCAGTATAATCTATGACTACCATAATCACTTTTACCTTTTTTTCAGGAAGTCTACCTCTCGAAAGACAAAAAAGGAATTTATTACTAAAGATTACGCTTAAATACAGATGAATACACGAAATAATTTGGATTAATGGTATTCTAGTAAACTTCAAGATTACTGATGACTACGACAAGATTACAGCTGATTACAAGCAAAAGGTGAAAGAGATCACAGAAGTTTTTAACACGGATTACAGGTATTACTGCAGAATACAAAGATTATTGGTGATTATTAAGTGATTATAGCTAATTACAGGAGATAGGTATGAAATAATACAAGAGTGGCAACCTTCGAGAGATTACGATTAAATACAGATGATTACACCATTTTTTTCAGATTACTGATATTTCTGTAGAATACAAAGATATATGTTGCTTACTTATTATGGTAATGTAAGATTCTCGAAAGACGCAACTGAGACTATTACTAAAGATTACAACAGATCACTCAAAATTACTTATAGATTACGCTTAAATACATATGATTACACGAAATAATCTGGATTAATGGTATTACAAACGCATGGCATCATAAGTATAAGAGATTACAAAAGTGGTTAACACGGATTACTCTGGATTACTGGTATTACTGTAGAACACAAAGATTACTGGCGATTACTAAGTGATTACAGCTAATTACAAGGGAAAAGGTATCAGATATTACAAAAGTAACAACTTTCGACAGATTACGAGACGGATTATTTCGGATTACTGGAATTACTGTAGAAAACAAAGATTACTGGTGACTACCAAAAAATGATTACAGCTGATTACAAGGAAGAGATACGAGAGATTACAAGAGTTGTCTACTCCTCGGTTCGAGAAAATTTACAAATTTAAATTTTTTCAATGAAATTATTATACTTGAGCTCGTAAATTACCAATTAATATAAACGTTAAATTTTTGTATCAATCAAACTTTCGGGTAAAAAATCCAAACACGAAATGCGATTGTACGATGGGCTCTTTCCACAAGGTTAGCCCCGCCTATTATGTGGTGTTTTTATGCTTCACGAGTATTTTTAGGCAAAAATTGCACTGGAAATGACAGCTTCAATTAACAGTGCATGTGGAGATCAGTAAAACATCCCCAAAATTTTACTGTTAAGTTAAATTCGACTATATTTAACAAAATACAATTTAAAATTAATATTTTAACAGTTGCTCGACTGGAAGACAACTGCGACTGTCTCCGCTCTTTAAAACAAATTGCTGCATCTATTTAAGTCGAGTAGAGCTGGGATTTTGGAATATTCGAATATTCAAAATACTTAGCTTTAACATCGAGCATACTTACCGTCAACAGAATGAGTAAAACATCGCCTTTTAAGTAAAAAGTAAAAACTTTAAAATTGATTTTCTCCGAATTTAAAGATAAACTTTAGCTTCATTTTAATGTCATCTTTAAAATTCAATCATAATGTGATCGCGAGCTTAACGAAATCGCTGCCAAAAACATGAATAATCAAAAATGTTAACTGCAGTTTATTATTATTTTAAGTTTGTTAATAAAACATGGTAAATGTTGAGTTAATACAATTAAATACTTAAACTTAAAAATGTAGTGTTTTTCCAGATGAATTAAATGTTAGGTAAGAAAAGTGGCCCGAATTGTCGGCGAAAGAAAAAAACTAATAAATAAAATTCATTAAACCTCACCGTTTTTTGCTAGATCTATTAAACTAAAATCAAGGTAAACTCCACAATACAAAGAAAACTTTAATTTTAAGAAATTTTCCCAAGTTTAAAATCCCAAAAATTAGTTTTGTAATGAAGAAATAAATTACAATCAAAAAAGGATGCATAGCATGAGAAGGATGTCTTTTGACCCTTGTTCTCTGCCCCGAAAACATTTTATAAACAAGAGCGAATGCAGAAATGGTGACCTGGGCTGTAGGGGGCAGGTTCGATCCCCAACCAAGTACATCTAGCTATTTCAACCGTTTCTCGATACCTAATTAATAATAAAATACACAATCGACTCAAACACCTAGTAATATTACTAATTTAATTTTATTGGTAATTATTTCAGCTACAGTGACTATTAACACCTTATTACATAATTTTTATTATGTTTATTCATAGTGGAAAATTAGTTATATTAATTAAATTTTAATTATTCCCATTGCTTTAAAGTATTTAATTATGGAGTACTTATTTTAAACTCATAATTAAGTTATCCAAGTAGAAATTAAGAATAAAACTATTACTCTTTTCTCATTGGATCTTAAATGTTACAGGCAGATGATTTCCTGATAATATAAAATCTCTAAATTCCAAAAAACCAATTGTCCCACCATATTTATGTGTAAGTATGCCGTACGTCCTTGGATAAAAATTTAAATAAATAAATAATTTTCTCAGCTCCTTTAACCTAGGAGACGAAAGGAAACAAATGTACAATTTCGCAATTAATAAAATTGAATTTGCCCTGCCATGGAAAATTCCCTCCTATGCCTTGCGTCTCAGTACAGTCCTGGACTAACAGTTGACGACCTGCAGGCGATCTGTAACTGAGTTGACACTAATATCATTGTAACAAAAAATTTTCGTTGTGTAATCCATTGTACAAGTTTTCCAATTTATTTTCCAATACCATCATGAATATGCAGAAGACTGAAATTCTTTGCTTAGCCAGTTACTGAAAGCAAATTTTTTAACATTATTCTTGTTTGCTTTTTTATCCAAACGACTAATTGACTTGGTTTGATTTATCTGAACGGCTAATTTTTTAAATGTTACATAAAAAATAGAATCCTTAAGATAAATCAAAAACTCTTCCGAACCATTAACTTTTTTTAGTTTTGTTTCCGAATTTCCCTAATGGAATATTGGCCTTCGTGAAACTTTGTCTCGACAAAAAAAATCGTAGTTAAAAACAACTTGAAATTATGGAAATGTCATGTTAACATTTTTACGAGTGGAAAGTGTCCGCTAACAAGGGTTTTCCATTATAAATGATCTTAGAAATATAATTTACAACTCGCAGAATGAAAACGGAGTCAGTCGTTTCGTGCACTTTCCACTTGACAGGACAATGAGTAAATTACTCAATATATTTTAAGGGAATTATAAATTACAGGTTTGCTTGACAGTGGATGAAAAATTAAAGGAATGATTGTTTCAAATAGAGGAAAAGTTCCCGTATGCGATTTTTTCAGCTCTAGATTCTAAGGAAATCCAAATTATGAGGTCGTAACCGTAATGAATTGCGCTGTAATTAAGACAAACCTAGTGGCTAATTACTGGCAATTTTTCAACAGTTCCGAAGTAAAAATTTATCCAAGTTACGTCTTGGTAATCTTCAGGTTAAATTTGTTTGCTATAACTTAGCATCCAATAAACCCTTAATACCGGGATATAATAAACGATTAATTATTGAAGAAAAACTTGTCAGGATAATTAATTTTAAAGAAAGTTAAGTCGAAAATGCTTTTCTATCGACATTTTCTGACCAAAACTAAAATTAAAAAAAAAATTAGATATTTCAAGTGTTGAGTCGAGTTGGATAGCTATCTAATTTTCAAAAGCTGAAAATCACGAATGAAAAATTATAATTACGTGCTTACAGACGCAATTAGACTTGCACTTGCTCTCTTATTGCATTTTAATGTGAAATAAACAACTGCTTAATTAATAACCCCAGAAACTGATTAATTTATATGAATGTGCCAACTGCGCGAGCTGAGATTAATGAAAGCAAATTAATTTTCAAAATACCATTGCAATATCTCGATTGCTAAACGTCGCAATTTTTGGAAAATGTAAAAAGTGTTATATTAACCTCGACTACTAAACAGAATATGCAAGGTGAAAAGATTATAGGAGCAAGGATCATGTTTAACGATTGACCTTTATTTTTGCCTGTTTTAAATTGATTAACTTAATGATAATGTAATTAAAACTGTAAGAAAACGCAATGAAATTTGCATTAATTTAATATGATAAAAGTCCAAAACAAAAACGTTTTATGCATAACAATGTTGTTTGTTCGCGAGCTATCGACGAAAAACTTCGCTTCACTTGGATGCTTTCCAATGCGATTTGTCAGCAAATTTGTAAATTAATTGTCCTCCCAACATGTGACGAAATTTACATCCCAAATTTATATAAAGAATTAAGAGTGATTTTTTACAGTTCTTCCATTTTGCCCTATAATACAATAGCTTACAAGTCGCAAACCTATTGTCGTATAATTTGCTGAATATTTTAAGCAGACAGATGGTAAGTAATTATAGAAGCCAATTAAAAACTTTTTTTAAGTTGGAAAGTAATTTACATGAATGTCAAGTATGTTCCAGATTTTCAACAATGAAAGTTTTTCTATTGCAGTTATATTATAATCCAAAGTATTTATTCAAGGATTCTGTTGATGACCTTTAATAAAACAACTTTAAAAAAATATTCTTTACTGCGACTTAATTCTTACGACTGGCCACTATTTACTTAGGGCAATAAATTATTTTTCTGAGTGTAAGAACGTTTATAAGCCGTAATATTTGCTGCATTCCAGCATATATTTCCGTATATGTGACGTAAGTGGCGCTAATGTTGGTAATTTCCGGTAAAATATAGCTCTTGCAAGCTCGATAAAAACGCCGAATAGCAAACTCCCCATTTAAATCAAAATAACAGTTTCGGTAATTGTGAAAGACAGCATTAAAAATTTAAAGTGCAATTTTTTACCCTGGAAAACCTGCACTAACTAAGAAAACTCGGAAAAGTTTGTTTGTAAGCGCTGAGTTGCTCAATTTTACCTTTTTCCTTTTCGGCTACAAATTTTAAAGAAAATAAGATTTGTCGATAGACAAGTGGATCTATCTGTTCGAATGGCTGCAAATTTTCAACGGTTGAAAGAATTTGTAAAAGTTTAGGGTCAGAGGTTTTAATGATAGCTATATAAATTTTCTTGCAATTTTGTTTTAACAATACCGTAATTTTTTATCGGAACTTTTTATGTTGAAGGAGGAACTTACTGTAAATCAGAGCCGATGGGATCTGAAAAGTTTGAAATATTAATGGGATTACTGAATTGTCGATCCATCTGATGGGTCTGAATACGAATAGCTCAATAATTCCTTTCTAAAATGCAAACAACATGCAAAAATAAAAATAAATATTCCCTCATCATTAAAAATAACTACTAGTATGGTTATCAATCACATTCAAATCCATCAGAAATAATGTGTTTTCAATAAAAACCATTTTCCTAGGATGATATAAAAAACTCAAGCTAAAATAAATGCGATACAAATAATGAAAATGTATATTTTCCCTCCATTTAATTCCGTCTATGTCAAAGTCAGTTTTAAAAATAATTCTCTATATATTTTACAACCAATAGCTATTCCAGCTTTTATTAGCCTTCATGATAAACGGATGATTAAAAAAATTATTTGTTAAACCAACGACGAAATAACAAATTTAAAGTCAGAGACCAAACGAAATCGTTTCCAATTTCCCCATATCCCCATCACAGAGATGGGAATATGAATCCAGCGAAGCTGATGAAATATCTGAAAAAGTGACGACAATCAGATTATACACTGACTATAACAACAAAGAAAGAAAGAAAGTTCAACAACACCAGCACAGGAAAGGACTGGACATATGAATCCGCGTCTCGGTGAACTCGCTTTTAACAGTTGTGTGAACTTCGCTTGTTTTTTGTTGTTTTCGATTGTTTTCCATTTGTTTTCAATTGATTTGATATATTTTTTTTATTTTGCAAAAAAATGAAGAAAATCTCACAAAAACTTTTTTTCTGTCAGCTTTTTCGAAATTAAAATTATTTTTTTGTTGTTCTCGATTGTTCTTAATTTGTTGTCAATTGTTTTGTAAAAATAAATTTTTAAATCAAATGATAACCGCGAAAATCGCGAAATAAGATTTTGCGCCAGCTCCCCTTTTTTCAAAATTAAAAGTTTTTTTCTTGTTTTCGATTGTTTCTGATTTGTTGTAAATTGATTTGTAAAAATAAAATTTTTTAAATCAAATCATAACCGCAAAAATCGCGAAATAAGGTTTTGCGGCAGCTCCCCTTTTTTCAAAATTAAAATTTTTTTTTATTATTCTCGATTGTTCTTGAATTGTTGTCAATTGTTTTGTAAAAATTAAATTTTTAAATCAAATGATAACCGCAAAAATCGCGGAATAAGATTTTGTGCCAGCTCTCATTTTTCAAAATGAAAATTTTTTATTGCTGTACTCGTTTGTTCTTAATTTCTTGTCAATTGTTTTGTAAAAATAAAATTTTTAAATCAAATGATAACCGCAAAAATCGCGAAATAAGATTTTGCGCCAGCTCCCCTTTTTTCGAAATAAAATATTTTTTTTATTGTTCTCGATTGTTCTTGAATTGTTGTCAATTGTTTTGTAAAAATTAAATTTTTAAATCAAATGGTAACCGCGAAAATCGCGAAATAAGATTTTGCGCCAGCTCCCCTTTTTTCAAAATTAAAAGTTTTTTTCTTGTTTTCGATTGTTTCTGATTTGTTGTCAATTGTTTAGTAAAAATAAAATTTTAAAATCAAACGATAATCGCAAAAATCGCAAAATAAGGTTTGCGCCAGCAAATATTTCCATTGAACCCCCCTCTCAGTGACGCCACACCCCGAGTAATTTCATCTCGGGTGATTTTATACCCCAGGTAATTTTAACCCCGATAATTTCATCCGTATCGTTGCGCAGATATGCATAATGCATCGGTTATATAAGTTAGCGTAAGTTTCTGATTTTTCATTAGCAAAATCGCTTGTAAAAGAGATATCCGCCCGAAGATATGCATCGGTTATGTAGGTTATAGTGTTTTTATTCTTTATAAGAATATATTCGGGTTATTCAGTTATTAACGTTTCGAGATATTTACCATCGAGATAACTAACAAAAGATGCACTGGAGGGCGTTCCACGCCCCCCAGACCCCCCGGATTGCCACCTTCATTTTATGATATTAAGGGGCAACCTACATAAACGCACAAAACGTTCCAGTTCTTAGAACTCTTACAAAATAAGAAATTCGGAAATAATCTTAGAAAATCTTAGATTGCACTAGAGGGTATTCCATGCCCCATATTTTAAAAATGCCCAGTTTTTTACTTTAAATTACCCCAGCGTATGATATGGTAACAGAAACTTTTAAAAACGCAAATCATTGGAATAATCCGGGGATTAAAAAAAAGATTTGATTTTGTGACATCACAACATTTAAAATCCCCCAGCACCTCCTGTCACATTTTTGCCATAAATCTGAGATGACCCCCCTACCCCCTAACGTGTGACGTAATTTATGGATGGCCCCTTTTTAGATATATTATTCTGTGCCATGTGAAATGTAACTTTGGTTCTTTGTATTTTAATTTAAAAAAAATTATTAAAAAAAGTGCCCTCCCCCTCGAAAATTTTATTAGCCCTCTCGGGAAAATTCACTCAGTCAGAATTCAACACTGACTTTAGAAGGTTTTGCTTTCGAGGTAAAGCCACATTAATAATATAATGATTTTCGCAGTTATCATTTGATTTAAAAATTTTATTTTTACAAAACAATTGACAACAAATCAAAAATAATCCAAAACAAAAAAATTTTTTATTTCGAAAAAAGGGGAACTGGCAGAAAAAAAGTTTTTGGGATTTTCTTCATTTTTTGTGCAAAATCAAAAAAAAAAATATCAAAACAATTGAAAACAAATGGAAAGCAACCAAAAAAATTTAAATTTTGAAAAACGGGGAGTTCACGCACGTCGCTCGGAGCCCCAAATTCAAGATCTAAACCGCCCGAGATAGGTTCAACTTGTGAACTTGGTAAAATGCTCTGGAGAACCTGTGTTTATGTGATTCGAAACAATCTCAATATAACCAATTCCTGCTCTGAATATTAGAAAAAAGTTGGTTTAATAGCAGAGCAGTCTAACTAAAAATGCTTTAAGAAGCTGCAGAACTGGAAAACCTCTGACGTAAACAAGATATGCAACCTCGATACACGAATGCCAACGGGGTTGCATACCTGAAAGGTTTATTCTTATACTCGGTTCTATTTTTTATACTATTTATTTTCTATAATTTATAAATTATAATTAATAAGCTACAGTTTTAATGTTTTTTGTAGGAATCCTTTGAAATATAAGAACCTAATGAGAAAATGCTTGATTTGCTAACAACATATAGACTTCCAAGTTTTCAATATTTACCCCAAGGGCTTTAAATATTAGCTATTTTGATATTCTTGATATTTGTGCTACGAATTTTGCCAGAAGTCTTTAGGATATGAATAATAAAAAAGTCAACTCATTATAAAAGTTGCTCTCCAGATATTACTTTAAAAATTGTCGTAAATCCGCCTGCGGCTTTTTGAAAATCAGCTATCTTACTGCTTTAACTATATACTGGGTAGACTTAAAAAAATGAATGAAATTTTGGAAATTACCTGTCAGGTGGTGTCTATCTTCTTTCTTATTTCTTTATTATAATAAAAATCGTAATTTAATTAAAAAAATTTTTTAGTTCCACTTGATTTCGAGTAAATTTGCAAAAAATATCTGAAGTTCTTTACGGTGCTGTCCACTTTTTTACATTCAACAAGTTTAAATCTGATCGCTTATTAGATTGCGCTAATTTTACAAAATTCGTTAACGTACAACCGAATTGAACGCCAAATCGATAATTCAATTTTGAACTATGCAGACAGTAATTATAACCCCGGAGTGACGGAATTAAATTGAAATACGTAGATGGAAATGTGTACAGTAGAGGAGCTATGTGCGTTCTGGGATGCTTTCACGCACAGATTGTAATTAAATTATTTTTGATTTTAATTAATTATAGAAAAATATTCTATTTGATTCAATAAATTGTTTGATGTATAGCCTAAACCGAAAAATATGAGAAAAACTGTGCAAAAAGTTTGAATGCATTGGTTGTGGTTTTGGTGAAAAATCACCTTCGAGTTTTAAAAACCATTAGATGAATTGCATGTACACCAGAGGAAATTCGCCACGATAAAATGCACTTGCCGTAAATTGTATTGTTGAGTAATTTATCTAGGGAAAATTTGAGTCATAATAAATCGTATTTTGCTTTGAAATCGATAACTTGCAGGGTTGTAGGTAATAAAAGAGAGGCGTTACCCCTTTTAAATTCCGGAAAGCAACCCTTGACCAATTCTCAAGATTAAATTTTTTCTAAAACTGCAATAGTAAATTGCTAAATTTAAAATTCCAACCTGAAAGCTCCGGGAAAGCTTTGAAATAAAATTAATACGCTTACCATAACTTTCAGTTTTTGTTTTACTCCATCGAAACTCGATCACAATTTATTCATTGAACTGGGACTTACCTGAAACAGAAACAAAATTACATTATTTACAAAATTGTTTTTGTATATTTAATATTTAGTTGTATTCCACAGAAAACACAAAATTATTTTCATCCGAGTTAAAATTGACTGGGATAATGACGATAATAATTTCCTTTGGGAAAATCGATCTAAAAAACATTACGTACGCTGTCACAAACCCAACAAAAGGCAAACAAATTACTTTATATACATCGGATCTACTCGAGCGTTAAGTTAATAATCCTTTTAATTGCCAAGAAAGTGATATCTCGTTATATCGGATACGGCTGTAGTTCTCTAGAAAATTTATTAGAAAAGTTGAACGTTTTCCTTTACATTGCTAGATTGTTGGATTTAGCTATTCATAATAAAATTGCTGAACGCTCAACAAAAGGAATCGATTACAAATTTCATATTCTGAGATTAATAAGAGAACGGAGGCGGTTTACTGCTACAAATGCAATAATGGCGAAGCCATTGCGAACATAAAATTTCGCTTACAAAAAAGGTCTAACTTCCTTTTACAAAAACTTATCAGAACTTAACTGCGTTAAAACTGCATCACCGTTTTTATCGAATAAAATTTTCAAGTTTTAACTTCATAAGCCCTGATAAATTATAGCTTTTCCAGTAACTTCGACTGTAGTAAATTAAGATTAAATTCACTTTTAAACAGCTTTCTTCGTGATTCTTTGTTTTAATATTTTCACATGGCGCCCATCAATATATTCATATATGATACAGACAACAGAAGAGACTTGGATTTCCCATTTCCGATTGTCTTTCTGAAACTAATAATATTTCCGTTTTATAAATCGAGAAAACATTTCATCAGACATAATAGACGAAACGTAATTGCGAAAAAGTTCGCTGAAGTAAATGTTTTTGAAATGTGAAGATTCGATGCCATCGATTTTATGCCGTTGCGTTGCTTCTTAAAAACAACACGTCGACAGTCTAAAATCAAAAAATGATTACATTTAGAAAAACTGAAATTTTTTGTGTGAGTTTCGAGCTGTTGTTCTTTCAGAAAGACAAGCAGGAGATATATTTTATGTAAATGCAGCTTCTTTGAATATTTAAACCCGGAGTAATTATGTACAAAAGTTTTATAAAAGATAAATTTAATTTAAAAAGTGTAACTTATCAATACCTGACAGTTTCGCTGCTATAGAATCTAAAGACACAAACTTGAAAATTACGAAACTCATTTTATGTATACACAAAAATTCAAAAACAAATGTTAGATGTTAAAAGTTTTACGTTACGAAGTTTTAGAATTAATGTTTTAGATTCGTAATTTTTATAAATATTTGTTATAAATTTCTAAATTTTTTGTAGAAAATGAATCAAAACTTAACGTGATCGCGCAAAATGTAGGAAACTTTGTTGCGGTAATGCAAAAAACTTAATATTTTCTTGTTACTTCTTATATTCCACTTTGTTTTATGAATTCTGGTAGTTATGAACGATTCAAAGGATATTTTCTTTTTATACTTGGATGAAACACGGAAGATGGAAATAATCTCACTCCAAATCTAGCGCAAATCACGGTTAAGCTGAATAAAATGCAATGAAATTTATTAATCTAATATTAACTAAAATATTTTTGAAAGAGAAAATACAAAATCAAAGATATCCAAAGATCAAAGATATCGAAGATAAATAATTAAGGTAAGATAGCTACTACTTCAGCTAGTTTATGCAACAAAAATTTCCACGACAGCGGGTGCGCAAGTGGATTTTTGTGACTTCTTATAAAAAGGAACCTAAGTTTAATAGTTGCCATTGAAGTATGAAAATTATGAAATAATTTTGAACTTGATGGTTTTTGAATAATTTCAACTGATTTTCAAGCAGGTTTAGGTGCTCGTTTTACTCGACCCATTGGATATATTGTGAGATTTCTCTCAAGTTGCCGCCACAATTCTTCTGTGAAATTTCTTATGTATATTTGCGAAATTATGTTTTCTTTACATTTTGCCTATAAATGAATTTTCTTTCATTTGTCAATATAAACACATGGATTGTGTAACAGGAAATGTTGATGTTTGAACCCCATCCATAACTCCTACCAGTTACAGCTCATCAACAGCCCGTTAACAGCTCGCTCTTTTGTGTCAATAAGCTGCAATATAGCAAATATTCTCGTAGCTTCTCCTATCTTCTCGTAACTTCGAAATTTGCTCGCTTGATGGAGGAGCAAAAAAACCATGAAGTATTAAAACAAAATATCGGACAAACTATTCCCCGTAGAAAAAAGGTCAGCATTTTAATCTATTCCAAGAAAATAATGAAAATAAAGAAATAAAAGAATTTTTACCTGGAACTTAACCGCCGGTTATATATTGTTTTCTGCTCCTAAAGCAGCACTTTGGTAGCACAAAAACCAGAAAACCAGAGTTTTTGAGAAACTCACAGAATGCCCATTTCGGGAGACACAACATCTGCCGAATTTTCGACACTTTCTACCCAAAAATTGCGTAGATCTATCACAAACAGTGGAGCTTGAGTTATATTTTGCGTATAGGGCAAGCTAAAGGGTATTTAGAGGTCATTGCCATCCTTAGATCAACAAATATTCACCACAAGGGGGGGAATCGCTGGGGTAATCTGGTGTACAAGTGACGAAAAATAAAAGAAAATTCAGAAAAATTGTAGAAAATATGAAGAAATCTAGAAAAGCTCAGGAAATCTTAGATTATCTTAGAAAAATAAAGAAAATCCAAGAAAATCTTAAGAAATTTTAAAAAATATGAGAAAATCTATTGAAATTCTTTAAAGATTTAAGAAAAATCTTAATATATAGGTACTATTATATTATACAGAATAAGCTTTTGTTTTTTTTAGCTTTTTCGGTAGGGATATATCTTATAGCTATCCGGAAGAAATCAAGATACATTCTTTTAAATATTTGTAAAAGAAAATCTAGTGTACGTAGTTAAATTGGTATAGACCATTAAAAACAAAAAACGCATATATAATCCGGGGGGTCTGGGGGTATGGAATACCCCCCAGTGCACACTTTCCTTTTAAGAAAACTATACAGTTGCATAATGTTCAAGATTCTCAGACTTCCCAGATTGGAAATAGATTAATAACCTTTTAGTGAAGACAAATTCTAAAAATGAGACAGAAGATCAGGGCGGCCGTATATGTCAGATAAACTCTGTGTTTCCTTATTTTCAATACAAAATTTTGTAATGCGGATTAATTTCTCATGGTGTTCAGTATGGTTTCATTTTAAAATAGATCTGGTTCTGGAGTCGAGGTCTTCAAAGTTTTGGAACCAAACCAAGCACTTTGACTAGGTTATTTATAGTAATTGGTTCTTGGTTATATCAGAGATCCCAAAAGCTTTTGTTTGATTAGTTTTAATGATGGAAAATTGCAGTTTTAATACTGTTCGCGCCAGATGCACTATAGCAGGGGTTGCCAACTTTATACGATCGACTATGTTTCTTAAAAATTCTTCGCGACATATTTTCTTAGCTTATTACGGGAAACAAGAAACAAACCACAGATCCAATTTTTTTACACCAGATTTCCTTTCAGGACATTTTCTTGGATTTCTCTAGATTTTCCCAGCTTTCCTAAAATTTCCGTGGGTTTTCTTTTGGATTGTCTTATAAATTCCTGTCGAAAAAGTTGAAAATGCAAGATTATCTGTAATTTCTAAGATATCCTTAAATTTCCTTAGATTTCCTAGATTGCCTAAGATTTCCTTAAATTTTCTCAAATTTCCCTTCACTTGTACATCAAAATTCCTAAAATTTCCTTCGGTTTTCCTTTGGATTTTCTTAGATTTCCTAGATTGCCTAAGATTTTTTTAGATTTTTTCAAGTTTTCAATTCATTTGTACATCAAATTTCCTAAAATTTCCTTGGATTTCCTTTGGATTGTCTCATGATTTCCTTTTGAAAAAATTGAAAAACAAGATTAACTGTAATTTCTAAGATACCTTGGGTTTTCTTAGATTTCCTAGATTGCCTTAGATTTCCTTAGATTTTCTCAAATTTCCCTTTACTTGTACATCAAATTTCCTAAAATTTCCTTGGTTTTTTTTTGGATTGTCTCATAATTTTCTTTCGAAAAAATTGAAAAAGCATGATAATCTGTAATTTCTAAAATATCCTTTGATTTCCTAAGATTTCTTAGATTGCCTAAGATTTCCTTAGATTTTGTCTAATTTTCCTCGGCTTGTTATGAATCACGACTAGTATTGGCGGCTATAATCGACAAATAATTTTGTTGCCTTTTTTGCTTCGCGATCGATCTGTTGGCCACCCCTGCACTATAGTGTGGTCTAAGAAGAGACCAGAAACAGAAACCACTTATTGCATTTCCTTCGTAAGTGATCTGTTTTCATGTGTATAGATGAACCTTAGCATGATTTACACTTTTAGGTAAACCCTACTTAAAACCGATGGTCCATCAGAGAGGAAAAGGGAGCCTGGATTAGGCGGCTGATACCGCTGATACGGAGATAGAAGATCATTATGCAGGCGTTGATCGGCCACGGCTGTTTCAATCAATACCTGCACAGCTTCCAAAGAACAGATTTACCTGACTGCACTTGGTGTGCACCACACCATCTTTGTGTGCCCGAGATGGACAGAGACTAGAGCAAACAGCAACATGACGGCCTTCCAACCGGACACGCTTGTTAGCGAAATACTTTCAAGCGCGGAAAGGTGAGAGGACATTAAGAACGGCATTACCACCATATTGAAGGAAAAACACAAAGAACAGCTTTTCCGACAGAAGAACGAAGAACATTCAGAAAGGAAAAAAGTCCAGAAAAAATAATTTTGTACACAGAACTGAGAATTCCAATGGTAGCCATGGAATTCCAATGATTTCAAACAAGGGGGAGATAGCGGGGTAACTACCCCCCCCCCCCCCCCTATGACCCATCAAAACCAATAAAAGTACTAAATTGTTAAAATTTGAAAAATATACTTAAATTCTTATCAAAAATATGTAGTTATTTACCCACTCCCAGCCAGCCTCTGTTCTGTTCTGATTTACAAGTGAAGAAAAATTTGAGAAAATCCCAGGAAGTCGTAAGAAATAGGAAATACAAGGAAATTTTAACGAACTTTTTGAACTTTCCTTGGCTGTAAGATTTTCCGAGAATTTTTAAGATATCTTCGAATTTTCTACATTTTTCGGGATTTTCCCGAAATTGTTCTAGAATTTTCTAACATTTTTTTTGAATTTTTAAAAATTTTCTAGAATTTTCTACGTTTCCTTAAATTTTCCCCTTTCTCAAAATGTTTTTAAATTTCCTAAAATTCAAATATTCCTTGAGATTTTTTGGAATTTCTCCGATTTCTCTTCACTAGCAATACAACAGAGTTTTCTAAGCAATTCAGGTAAACGGAGGGTAAATTGTGATATACAAAAGTGAAGGAATACTCCAAAAGCCCTAGGGTTTAAATATCTTTCCGGGGCCGAATCAACATGCTTATACCCCTAGGGCCTTTTTCCTTGATTTCCATGATTTCCTTGGCCTTCCTTAAATATTCTGAATATTCTAAAGGGCATAGCCCAATAAGAGGGTGCAAAGTCCCCCATCTAGGATTTTGACTTGAACTAAGGCATTTGATTTGGTATCAAAAAAGAACAACCCCCCCAAATTTTCAGCCCGCTAGGGCAACCCTAGCGACTGCTCCCGCCGAAAAAGCCACTTTTCACCATTTTTACGATAACTTTCGCTAGAAATAACATTTTCACACCCGGTTTTCGGCATTCAAAGGGTGATTTAATGAAAAAGACGTCTGAATTTTTTCAGATTTTTTGGGGTCCATAACCCAAAAATGACATCCATTTTAATATTTGGAACGTGATTTTCAGGACTTTATCACCTCCCGGCACAAAATTAAAAAATGTTAATTTTTGGCATTTTTTATTACCTTTCAGATGGTGTATTGCGAAAAAATTTTTAAGTGGGACCCAAGGTCAAAAACATGTGAAATATGCGATTTTGCACATTTTTGGCCTATTTTTGACCGTTTTATTGATTCTCTCGCGGAGTTTTTGGGAACATTGAGTTATCATGAGGTTCATGAGACATTTGAGCCCAAGTTCCAACCCCTCGGGAACGATTCTGCCCAAAAATAAAGCTCCCAAATCAAGTCAGCACCATAAAAACCCCTCAACTCCCACTCTGTGACCCCCATAATTTGTGCAAATAGACATCGAAAGTTTTGGTGAATTCTGAGACGGTAAGGGTGAATCCACATGGCGTTTTACCGTCTGAGAAGTTGAGTTTGGCGGGAGAGTTGGAATGAATTGATCGCATTTGTACCTGACTTTTTAGACGATTGATTCATTTTGATGGGCAAAGGCCATGAAAAAGTCCATTTTACCACAATAATTTTTCCAATATGTTAAAATTGGAGGTTAGAAAGCTCAAGTAAACAATGGATTATTCATTTGAAGTTCAAATTTTGAACTTGCCCGCCAATGCCAATCTCTCAACATCACTTATTGATCATGTAAAATGAATTTTGTCACTGCATTTCCCTCCCAAAATGAATCGATTGTCCCAAATCCACAATTAAACACTATTAGAAGAAACATTTGGGAAATATGGGGTGAAACATACGGCAATGAAAAAAATTGTAATAAAAAATCGTGGGGGTCAGAGAGTGGGAGTTGAGGGGTTTTTATGGTGCTGACTTGATTTTGGAGCTTCATTTTTGGGCAGAATCGTTCCCGAGGGGTTGGAACTTGGGCTCAAATGTCGCATGAACCTCATGATAACTCAAAAAAAAAAAAAAAACTCAAAAAAAAACTCAAAAAAAAAAAAATGTGCAAAATCGCATATTTCACATGTTTTTGACCTTGGGTCCCACTTAAAAATTTTTTCGCAATACACCATCTGAAAGGTAATAAAAAATGCCAAAAATTAACATTTTTTAATTTTGTGCCGGGAGGTGATAAAGTCCTGAAAATCACGTTCCAAATATTAAAACGGATGTCATTTTTGGGTTATGGACCCCAAAAAATCTGAAAAAATTCAGACGTCTTCTTCATTAAATCACCCTTTGAATGCCGAAAACCGGGTGTGAAAATGTTATTTCTAGCGAGAGTTATCGTAAAAATGGTGAAAAGTGGTTTTTTCGGCGGTAGCAGACGCTAGGGTTGCCCTAGCGGGCTGAAAATTTGGGGGGCTTGGTCTTTTTTGATACCAAATCAAATGCCCTAGTTCCAGTCAAAATCCCAGACGGGGGACTTTGGACCATCTTATTGGGCTATGCCCTTTCCTCAAATTTCCCATTTTCTAAGATGACAAAAATCGACAAAATCTACTACTTTTTTTTCAAATTTTGAGAAATGCCAGATTGGTGAATTCCGCGGACTCACCCAGCATGGGCTGGTGGTGTCTTCTTTAAGACTTTTCCCCTTCCGACACGCAATAAAGCCTACTTATAAAACTTAAAATCGCTCTAATATAAACCAATATATGCGGGGTCACCCAAGCATATTTCGAGATCCCCACGAGAAATAATCATGGTCTCCTAGTGTTGAATCTAGCTAAATATTCTAGATAAATAAACAATTTTATTTTCAATATCTGAGCATTGCTTGATAAAAACGTATTGAATGTATATTTTTGCGTGACGAAATTTATTTCCATACTTAGCAGCTTGTTGACTGAATGGAACAAAATTTGAATTTAAAATTATATGAATTGTCGATCTTGTGTACACGTATGCACACTTCAATTGGAAATTAGTTTGGTTTAAATCAAATATTCTCAGTCTCAGTTAGGCGCCAAATATGTACGTAAGTTATTAACGAAAAGTTCAAATTTTCTTTTTGTTTACAGATCTCATCTGCGCGAGTCACAAATTGAGTTACGATTCTGGATTGATTTTCCGGAAATTGCAAGTTGATTTGCCGAACAGCTTTGTTTGTAAACCTCGTTTGAAATTGAAAAACAGTCCGGAAATTGATGGTACAGTCGTTAATTCACTCTGGTCCACAAAAAATTTCTTTGAAAAATCTACCTGAAGGTTAAATTTGCACAAAAAACACTAGTTTTCGGCGAAAACTTGTCTGTTGTTTGGTGTTATAAATATTCAATTTCTTCCATTACTTCACCAACAGACAATTTAATACTATATTTAAGTGTAGCAGTAAATTTATACAAAGCGACAGCTACAACTAGGAAATTCAAGCCCCAGATGCACAATAGATTTTCCACAATCTTCTTAGCTTACCTTAGCCCACATTTACAGGAAAACGAGAAAAAGTGGAGCAACAACCAATGTCGGATTAAATCCCTTTAATTGTAACTTGATTACTCAACCAGCTTTTAAAATTTTAATTAAAAGCAGCGAACGTAGTGAGAAACAATAAAATATGCATTTCATGTTAGATAAAATCCTATAGGAAGCGAATTGTAACCTACCAAATTTGGAACTTGGAGGGGCTTATCCCGTTTGCGTCAAACCAGCGTCAGTAGCGGGTCGATAGAAAGTAGGACGCAAACTCGGGATTAAAAAACAACCATAAAAACTTTTTAAGTCCCATTATACCTATATGAAAACTTACCAAATGTGAACAAGATGTGCAAGGAAAACAAAGATTAGCAATTATACAAAGTAAGCTTGACATTCTTCAATTAAACGGAAGCGCTCTAACTGCACTAAGCCAATTAATTAAATTATCGATAAGCAATTTTACGAAATATGTTGTGGTCTCTGTTAAGACTGTTAGTTGTTAAAAAATCGACAGATAATTTAATAATGCATTGGGAAGCGCGTGGCAGGTACTTTGTGAAGCTTGGCGTATAATTTTAAAAAGATTTAATGGATTTTTTGGGCGAACTTCTGGAAAAATACGAATATCACGATAAAATAATAAATCCTAGCTACATAGGGAAGCCTGCGTGAACTAGTCAGGCAAAAAACGATAAAAATATTTGGTATTTATTATAAACCACGAAGGCGTTATTAGGAAAAAACATTTTTTAGTTTCATTTTGCCGAAGAGAAAATAAGTTGATTAACTTTTTCAATGGAAAAATTTGAAATTACAATTTGAGAAAATCCAAAAGAAGCAGCTAATAGACAACGTGCCTAGAGTTTGCAAGCTCTTTCATCTGATGAAAGTCCATTGTGCACATTTTTTTATCCATAACTTCACGGATTAGGCTTTTCTCGCCTGTTTGACCCGGAAATAACGAGTTTAAAATGTAATTAGAGGAAAATTTAGAAATTTGAATTGGAAATTAAATTCACCTTCTCCTGTCAAGGGCTGTTTTAACAGCCCCCAACGAAACAAATGTGGCAAATTAAATTTTTTTGTGTTTTTGCGAATGACATGAGATCTTTGAACGTCAAATTTGGAAACACTAAAAAGTGAAAGGCATTGTAATATAAAACTAGAGATCTTGAGAGTCGAGAGAAGCAACGCGTGTTTAACGTTTTTGCGGGTGGAAAAACTTTTCTGTTCAAGCACATAATTTGTTTTATGTTCTGTTTATTTTGTTTGTTTAAAACGGAGTTAATTAAGTGGATACCCACTAAAAATGACAAGTTTTTGTAGTCACGTCCAGAAGTTATCTCCCTTCTTTGTGAAAGCGGAGTGGAACAAAGGAAATACAATAAAATTCTAGATCCCGACTTCCTAGTTTCATAATAAAGCTATCACGTAAAAATGTAAACTCTATATTCCAACAATGATAAACTCATTTTCCTTATCCATTATACTAGGAAAATTACGGCTATTCAATTTGTATCGATCTCGACCTAACCGCTAAAAATTGGGAAAATAAACTCTGCATACTAAGTGGCTTTCAAAAACTTCGAGTTATTGCTACTCCAGTCGGGAAAATGTGCTAGTAATAGAGGAAAAATTTCCAGTATGAATAGAAAGCACAATAACCAAAAATTTATAACAGTTCGGGGTCCGCAATAATCGGATTTCCGATAACTGGTTTTGCCTTCCGAGTCAAATTCCATCTACTTTGAATTTTCCCATTTTTTCCGCAGTAAATTTAATGGAAAACTTATTATCCGAAAATTTGAAAATTTTAGTTGAGAATTTCTCGAACGCCATCTTTTAACCGATAGCCGGAGAAAATTGAACTTCAACCAGGGCAGTTTCAGAAAACTACTCGATGAACAGTTTTCCTTCCTACATTTTCTCTGCTAGGTAAATGGGTTACAGTTTTCTGCCGATTTTGTGCCAGCTGGTGAGGGCTTTTCCAACTGCGAGGAAAAGCGCACCCACGCAAAAGGTTCGCGTCTCGGCTAAAACGTGTCTGTTGGAAAAACTTGTGAAAGTAAAAATCAATGATTCAGCATCAGACGTTTCAAATGGTCCTAGAAGAAAAATCAAGCATGTGAACATTGGTATGCAAATTAAGCACAAAATTACCGTTCCTTTCGACATAAAAGTTTTCCCTAATGTATGCGCATACATGATTTTTACAACACTTTGTTTACACAGAAGTAAGATAAGATTTTTCTTCAAATATTGGTCGAATTATACCAAGCCCGGTCGCTTGAAAATTTAAATTAAAATTAAGGAAAATTAAAAATTAAATTTTAATCTAGTAAACACTTAGAAATTATATCAGAATTGCACAAGGTAGTTATAGAAGAAGTAGTTAAGCTGCACAGCTGCAAGCTACTTTGTTAATTTTAATTTCCTACAATAAGCTACAGCTTTAGCATGAGCTTCCATTAAGCTACTCTTTGTATATCTCGACTTTTATTTAAGAAAATGAAAAATAAAACTGTAGATGTTTTTCGTTTAAAAGTATTTTCAAAGAGAATTCAAAATCTCCGGTTTTTATTATCAACTAAGAGACACCAGACCTTTTAAAGCGAAGCTTAGATTTTTACATAATCGAGAGAGATAATCTGAAAAACAAATTTTAAAGCTATTTCGGCCAATTTGGGTTAATAAATTAAACATTTAATATCGGTTAAATGAGTCTTTTATTATCTTACTTTAGCTCCGCCCGTTGCCGGCGCTAAAGTGAAACAATTGTTTAAGTGAAACTTAGTTCCACAGTTTCGCATTTTAACGTCAATGGTAATTATCAGGTTATTTCACTATTATAATTTAACTTCAATAGGTTTTCCATTTGTAGTAATTCATTGTAAACTTATTTTAGTGAATGTAGGTAAGCATTATTACATAAATCCTTTGTCACGAAAGTTCTTTCAGTACAACAGATTCTAGTTTTATTTCAAACTATTTTTGTAAATTTCATCAAATTTCAAAGTTTATTGCTATATAAATTAAATTTATCTTTGTACTTCCCCCGTTGCGTCATAAACACAGAATATTACAACTATTGTTGTTAAATTTTCTTATTTGTTTTTTGAATTTCATATAAATAAAATTGTATTCCAAATTGGAAGGTTTTGTATTTCTTCTTTGTAATTTACACTATTTTTAGATGATTGGTATAATTTGTAATTTACTAACTTTATTTTCCCCGTTTCGTCCTTCGGCCCACGTTGTATTAATAAGATTAAATATTTTTCATGTTATTTTCCTTTAATAATATAATAATAACTTCTTTTCTGCTTTGTTACTTAGAATTTATTGGTAACACGTCAAGAATTGAAATTAAATGGCCTACTAAAGTTCTTTTTGAACTTCAATAATTGAAATTTAATCAATAACTTCTAGATATAATTAAGGTCAACGAAATGAAAATGAATTTTTAATAAAAAAAAATCTGAAATGCATTTAAATTAATCATATTTTGTTGCACCGTTGTTAACCGTTGACTTGCAACGGCGTTGGCATAGAGCAACCAACTAAAAAACCCGCAATTAATTTATAAATAAAGAAATATTATCTGTATCTGAGAAACGGAAAAACGAAATAGAAAAATGAATAGGCATTTTTTCTTCTAAATTTCATTCTCTACATTCTTATTCTTATACATTTTTCTATTTGTTGCACCGATTTCGCGATGCAGATGACAATATTATTTTGAATTTTACAAAGTCTTCTTTAATTCACTGTGACTCGAAAACGGTGCGACGAAATAAAAAAATCTATGTATACAAAATAAGGAGAATTAAATTTTCAACAAAAAATGACTGAGAAGTATTGGTGTACAAGCGATTTTTAAGCAATTGGTTCAATAATTCCAATAAATTGCTTTCAATACCAGTACATCACTTTCAAATCAGTTTACGTGACTTTTGCAAAAAGTTCCTCGATTATATCAAAACTTCTTCAAATTTTCCTTGAAAAAAAAGTTCGTTCCAAACTCGGTGACCAAAAGAAAATCATTTTTTATTGTCATACCTGGCTTAAACGAACATATCTTCTCGAACATGTTTCAGTTTCAAATCGATAGTTACTGTTTCAACCGAATAACTGAATAATAAATTTCCACTAACGATTCTATATAGTCTTTGAAAGTCTGTTGTACTGTGTCATTTAGAAGACAAAAGTCTGGCCGTGGTATATTATAAGTAGAGTACGGATTTCTAGCAAATTTCCTATACATAAATATTGCTGACAGAAGTGTAATTGTTATAAATAAAGCTCGGATTTATATGCACCAAAATATTTAAATATATGCACCGAATTTCCTTAAAATATGCACTAAAATTGATAAAAATAGATAAAATATGCAAACTAAAAAATATCTAATCTTCGAATTTTTTGTTTTAATAAGTACTACCTAGATTTAAGAAATTCAATAATTATAATAATAAATCTGGACGAATTACATTAAATTTGCAAAATTTTGCATATTTTCAACATTTGGTGCATATTTGAGTAAATAATGCATATTTGTGCATATTTGAGACGCTTTTGGTGTTTTTTGAAAAATTTTAATAAAAAAATAAAAATATTATTAAATTTTGCTAATTTAAGCAATTATTTTATTTAATTACAAGCAATTTAATTTTTAATTTAAATAATTATTTATTATTTTTTTTTATATAAAAAATTATAAAAATTAAATTGCTTAAAATTAAATAAAATAATTGCTAAAATTGTCCATCAAAATTCTTCAAAAAAACACCTCAAGTATCCCAAATATGCACAAATATGCATTATTTGCTCAAATATGCACCAATTATATTTGCTTTTTTATTTATTTAAAAAATTATAAAAATTAAATTGTTTAAAATTAAATAAAATAATTGTTAAAATTGGCAAATTTAATAATAATTTTTATTTTCTCTTTTAAAATTCTTCAAAAAAACACCTAAAGTAGCCCAAATATGCAGAAATATGCATTATTTACCCAAATATGCTCCAAATGTTGAAAATATGCAAAATATGCATTTTGACAAGCAGTGTTTTGGATTTGTTTTTACCTAATTTGTCCATATTTCAAAACAAATCTGTTGGCATATCAATATTAAAGAACATGCCCAAGCATAAAATCCGAGCTCTAGTTATAAATATCAATGAATTTGATAAAAATAAGGCATTTGGCGCTATGATTTTTATGCTTAGATTTATTATTAAGCATTTTTAGTGCTTATTTTATCATATCTTTAATTATATTCACTCAGAAACCTTGAATTCACTCCGGGGGTCTGGGAGTATAAAGTACCCACAATTTTGAATTTCATTAGGTACTAAAGACCTACAATCGATCTATGGGCTGTGGGGAAAGCAATGCCACTTCAAATATATTTTCTTATAAATGTTTTTGGATTCAATCCGGGGGGTCTGGGGGTATGGAATACCCCCCAGTGCACCCTATGCTCCTTATTCACTTGGCAATACTAAAGAATACTTTGTGGGACGTCCGGGGGTTTTAAAATATCCTCCAGAGTACAATTTACTCTTGAATTTTTAGAAATTATTGTGTTTTTTTAAAATTCTGATATACTTGATAAGATGTTTTGGCGCGAAGGCAGTATTCCCAAACTTAAATTTTTCAGATTTACAGTTCAACAGATGGACAATTACCAAACCTGTCACACATGGAACGCCGCCAGCGCGGGTTAAAATGAGAGGCGGTTATGTTTGTAATTTTTTAAATAAATTCTAGAAACATAATAAAAATTAATATAACCGGAAAACCATTTCAGCCACAAAAATAACCACCTCAAACGGCAACTAGAAGGTCAGGGAGGCAGCTCTAGATCTACGATTTTTCCTCCATCGTATTTTAAAAGATGCAAAACTTTTGAATTTGGGGCCTGCTTGAAATGCCGCCCGGGGAATATTGTAATGATTATTAGAGCTGATACAGTTACTAACATATTGGGGGGTATTCCATACCCCCCAAACCCCCCGGATTATTTTTCCGCAACCCATAAATGTATTTTATTCTGACAAGGTGGTTCTTATTTAATAAAATCAATCACAGAACAGCATACATACAAACATATGATTCTCTGAACCGCCTGGGGAATATTGTAATGATTAGAGTAGAAATTACTAGCAAATGTGATAAACATAAAAATATTGATAGTAGAAGTGTAATTGTTATAAATGTCCATGAATTTGATAAAAATATGACATTTGGCCCTATGATTAAATGCTATTTATGCTTAAATTTATTTTGAAACATTTTTAGTGCTTATTTTAACACATTTTTGATAAATTACGGCCGTAATGCTTTTATATTTCGTATTTTTGATTTACTAAAATATTTAAAGGAGTCAGTTTTTTACTAGAAAGGCGTTTACTTAAAAGAAGCTTTAACTAAAACTCACTTTTATAAAAGCGCATTATAGCTAAATTAGCTCATCATTAGGTAGCTGGAAACACTAGCTCTTCCTGTAAGTTCCAGTTTTTTCAAAATTTTTATGCATAAAAAAAATGGCAATTTTTTGTGCTATTTGGAACGCCATTTTCACGACTTTTTATGCATAAAAGTCCGTACTCTAATTATAAGATTCATTCGGGTGTCCGTAAATTATGTGAGTAATTGTTAAATAGTATATTACGTAACAAAGGAGTAAAAATCTAGTTAGGTAAAGATTCACTTTAGCGTTCCAGGCCGATGATTAAAGTAAGTACTAACGCAGTTAATTTGCTACAAAGGAAACTATAATTAAATTATTGAAGCTGTAATGCATCCTTGAAAGTTTTTATTGAGGTCGGTAAAAGTAGCTTTTCCTTTGCATTGTTGGCGATTAGATTAATATTGTGGGTAGCAATATGGACTCAAGCATCTCGGAGAGTTTTTGTGAATGACCACTTTTCTACTATTTGTTTACTTTAAAATCTTGTTTGAGTGTTAAAATAAAATTATTGTCGTTTTCATGCGCTATGAAACCATATAAGGAGGATAACCTGATATGTAACCAATCTAATTAAAACTTTTACTCCGAGTGGTCCGGAATGAGTGTCCCAAAATTCATCAGCTAAAGCAAACAGTTTTATATTAACCTGTTAGCGTTGTAATCTACGTTAAATTAATTTTAAAATAATCTATTCGGGATCACTTTCAGTCCAATATTATTCATATGAAGAAAAACATAAAAGGAAAACTAAAAAAAATCTGACTTTTTCTGTCTGAATTATTTCAAAATAAATATTTAACCTAACCTAACCTTATGAATATACTCAAAACCAGTGACGTATTTAGAAGGGGGCAAAGGGGCAATTGACCCCCCCCAGGATGACTTGGATTGTACCCCTAAAGCTCCCGATGATAAAAATAATGTTTATCACGAAGTTTTAAAATTTAAATAACTGTAAATTATTTTTATTTATTTGTTTATTTATATTACACTAACTCGAAAGCCCGTCCGGGGACGGGCAGCTAGACGGTGGATCTCTTTTTTAGCGGTATAATATTTAAACATTTAATTTGGTTTTTCGCTACTGGGTGATTCCCGGTTTTCTATATTTTCAAAGTAACGCAAAAAGTTGTTGCTACACTTAATGTGCCGTGGGGCAATTAAAGTTTTTTTTTATGATATAAAAATAAATAAGTTTCTCAAATTCTAATTTTCTTTTGCTCAAAAACAAAGAATTTCCCCGCTTTTTCCGACAAAATTTTAATAATTATTCTGTCTTCTGTAGGTATTCTAGAAAAGTGGGAATTTTATTATATGCACTGAGGGGTGTTCCACACCCCGAAAAAAATCGACCAACCAGAGTGACTTTTTCATTAAAAAATGTCACGTTGTAGCAGGAGCAGCAGAAGCGTGCTGAGATTTTATGTATTACGATTAGTTACAACTGACGCGCATGAATGGATTAACGAGATTCCAAAAAATCTTTAGTGCCCCCCCCCCCCAAAGGATTTCCTCAATACGCCACTGCCCATAACTATCCTGCAAGATGGAAAAATTCGTCCTTAATTGTCTCTGCAAGCATCGAACCTAGCACCGAATCGGAATTTCTTCGTTGGATGAATAATAAATAATCTGATATCCTTTGGATTAAGAATCATTTCCTGATTGATCCTCCAAGACTGATCCTTTAAGACAAAATTATTTTCGGAAATTAATGGGAAATGAAATAAATTATATTTGTATTTGATTGCAAATTATAATATAAATTTTAAAAACTTCAATATTTTAGGTAATTAGAGGAAACACTGCCATTCAAGCTACTTCAGAATTCAAAGTAGCTTAATTCTACTTTTTATACAAAGAGTAACTAAGCTACAGCTAATTTTCTTTTAGAAAAGTAGCTGAACTATTGCCCAACTGTGATGTTTATATATCAAATTCCTCCTCAATGGAGCTTTTCATCGCAAGATCGTTGAAGGTTTTCGTTAAAAGGGACATAAATATTCGTTTCGAGTTCAGCCTCAAGGATTCAAATTACGAAATGTCGTATAATTCACAAAAAAATTATTTTTTTGTTAATGAACGGAAGGTTTAAATATAAATGAGTGAAAACAAGAAAACATCAAACTAATTTGTAAATATGTTGGAAGTTACAACGAAATACATAAATAAGTTACCAAAGCGAATGATCATTTACATATTTCACTACCAAACAAGAATAAATAGGATGATATCGCATTATGCATAAATCTATGTTATGTTTTAATTAAATAAACCAACCATAGTGTCATTATTTGTAAAGCTTCAAAATAGCTTTCCCTATTTAAATTAACAATCAGCCATTGCGCTTTTTGGAAAATTTCAATTAAATTTAATTGTTTCCAGGTCAATCATAATTAACCAAATGCAGACAACGCTATCGATTAATCCAATTAACGAAATTTAAAGTGAATGTGTAAATTAAAACGCTGGATTTCGTTGTGAGATTTTCCTAATTATAAGGATCACGTTGCAGGATCGAAAGGAATTGAAATTTTGAAATGAAAATCCCGCTCACCTTCTCATCATTAAAATTTAAATTGGCGAATTACTGCCCTTTATGCGAAAATCGTTGGTTTTAAAAGAGGAAAATGAAAATTAAGCATTCAGAAATGTTTTGAGTGGAACGTTTGAATTACATAAATACTTATAAAGTCTTTAGCTGTCAATTAATGTCAGAACTGACATTAACATAATCCATTAATTACCGTGTAGTTGTAAAGAAGTGTTTGCACTGCCTCCAACATTAATCGTTGTCAATTTATAAACAGGCCTTCCGATATAAAAATAAAGTCAACATCATAAAAGAAAATTTCTTTCATTAAGTGAGAAATTAGGGGAAGCGATTATCCCGAAAAGTTTCATATTCCTGCTTTGACTTAAGGGGTTTGGAAATTATAATTTCTGAAATAAAAAATTATGAATTATTTAAATCTAATTATTTAATCTCAGCCAAAAACACATCAAATTTTGTCCAAATCTTAGAAGAATTTTTAAGTTCAAAATAAAAAAAAATCTATTACAATTCAAGATTTTAATTTTAAAATTATCCAAATTAAACAAACAATCTCAAAATGATCTCGTTTCACAATAACTTTTTAAATCAATCGTTTAAAACATCCAAATTATGGTCAAACCTTGTCGAATATTTCGGGACAAATAAATTTCCGTTAAATCAAAAATTCAGAAATACAAAAATTTAAAGGAGATGATTTTCTCCCTAATCGTTTCGGGCGGCTGTTTTTGGAAAAAGCATCGTTTTGCCTCACCGCTGTCACAATGCCAATTTGATGGCGAGAAAGCGAGAAAATACAAAAATATTTATAAATTTAAACTAAAACATAAAACACCAAAATTTCCAAATTAAATGAAAGTAAATAATAAACATTCAATATTCGATTGCCCAGGATGTGCGGCCTAAAGGCCGCATTGACCCATAACTCTCCTCTAACCTCTCAATTTATTTTAGGTTGATAATAATCATTCATGAACCAATTTGAAGTTAAACGATAATAACAACTGGAGATGGTGAATAGCAAGCCTATGGGCTTGACGACAAGAAAGCATGTGTGGTTTGCTGGAAAAGAAGACGAAATACCTGGCGATAGGATAGCTTCCGTGCTTGATTATTGACTAAATAAGAGAAAAAGTAGAAAAAAAGGCCTTGTTACTACAGAGAAAGAAGAAAATCGGTAGACAGAAAAGAAACATCAAAAAGAGAAATCTCAGATAAAATGCTAACCTGGCTAATGATACAAAAATCGGAAAACGGAAAATTAAAGTGTAGAAGGAAGCATCTTAGTTTGGAACAAGGTTTAAGAACAGCTGAAGAAGGAAAAGAAATCCAAAAGTAAATATACAGATTTTTACGAGAACATAAAAGGAAAAGTCCTAATAGAGAACAAAGTGGAGATTGCACTAGATACAGATAAAAGAAAGAAGAAAAAAGAAGAAAGCCAACTAATAATGACCATACAGCTTTCTCTTGACGGAGACTTATGATCAAACCTGAGAGTCGATGATGGTAGAATCACTGAAGAAATTTGATGTAAGAGTGAAGATAAATCTAAGAAAATCTTAGAAAATCAGAAATCCCAGGCAGTGTAGAAATTAAGAGAAAGTGTAGAAAATTCTAAAAAATCTAGGAAAATAGGAAAATTAGGACATTTTCAGAACTTTTTTTTGCTGTTTCCTGCTTTTACCTGCTCTTTCTGTTTCAAAACAAGTTTGAAATCGAAGCTGTTCAATACTAGAACAGATTCAAAATTGACAATTTGTTAGATCCAGAAATACAACCGCAGTCCTTCGGGAAAAAAAAGTATTTACCAGGCTAGTTGGAATTCCCAAACTCAAAATGAAATTTTTAAAATAAACCTTCAAATACAAAATGGAACACAAAAATCAAAAATATTTATATTTCTCCCCGAAATTCTCAATTTCCGAATTTATGTACGCTGCCTTCAAAATTTTACTTTTAAAATTTGCAGCCCTAACATCCAAATTAATTATACAATTTCAAAATGATCTCAATTCACAATAACTTTCTAAATCAATCGTCATTCAAATAAATCAGAAATTCAACTTACGCAAAAAAAATAAGTTCATTACTCAAATATAAAATAGCAGAACCAAAAATCTCAATCCAAAAATTACTTTTTTTTACAAAAGCTTTGCTTTCCCTCACCGCTATCGCAATGCCACATTTCTGGCGGGAAAGCGAGAAAGTACAAAATATTAACAAATTGAAACTAAAACAAAATTTTTACACAAATACAAAATTTCCAAATTAAATTAAAATAAATAATAAACATCCAATGAAGATCCACATTCGATAGCCCGGAATGTAAGGCCGCACTGACCAGTGTTCCTCCCTTAACCACTCAATTTCTTTAAGGTTGATAATAATGAACCAATCGGAGGTTTCGGGGCATGACGACCACAAAGAATGTATGGTTTGCTGAAATAGAAGACCTAAAACCTAGCTAATGATACAAAAATCAGGCGAAAGAAAATTAAAGTACAGTACTAACAGTACTAACATATTTTTTTATTACACGAGTACTAACGTCGGTCTGTAAGACCGATTCTAGTTTTTAATTTTTTTAATACACTGTTTACATTTTTTTGCCACGTATGGAACAATAGCAAATGTCTAGGTATTTTTCTTTGTTATAATGTAAATTTTATTAAGAAAAATTCATTTTATTTTACAAAATTTTATTGTTATTATTATGAACAATAACAAATTAAAAGTAAAATTTCAGACAAAGAAAATAAATTTTGGCGACAACTGATATTATTAAACGTAAAGAGAATACTGTTATTAAAAAGAAAAAAAAGTTCTAATTTAGCTCCAATAAAACCAAAGTATTTCGTGTACAATATACTCCGTTATTTGCACATTGCAGTCATTGCAGTATTTTTTACCTCTGATTGCACAATGGTAGACGGAGTTTATTTACTCAAATATACGTATAGAAATCGGATCAAGTTTCCAATTGCAAACAATCTCTTATTAAAATTCTAAATATTTTTGTAACGCTAGGATTAACGTCGGTCTGTAAGACCGATAGTGCGTATAAAAAAAAACAAAAAAATATTTGCATTTCAGGATGTCACGAGACGTAATAAACTAGTTGATTGCTGACTGACACTAATGATAACCCCCGTCCCTCGGGCTTTTATCGTATTAAATTTACAGTTAAAAATGGAAGTCGTCGGTCTGTGAGACCGACTGTTAGTACTGGAGGGTTAAAAAAAGCTAAAAAAGGAAATGAACCCAAAAGTAAAAATGTCGATTTTTTATGAGAAGATAAAAAAAGTCCTAAAAAAGAACAAAGTGGACTTATATTAAAAATATAGAAAGATAGTACTGGATACAGATAAAACAAAGAATAAAAAGAAGAAGACCAAATAATAATAAACATTCAGACATCTATGGACGGAGGCTTATGTTCAAACCTGGTGGTCAACGGGAGAATCACTGAAGAAATTTGGTGTAAAAGTGAAAATAAACCTAAGGAAATTCATGAAAATCTTGGGAAATCTTAGGAAATTAAAAAGTCTTCAGAACTTTTTTCTGCTTTTTCACCTTTTTTGAAAGAAACTCTTTAGGTAATCTAAGAGGAAATCTTCTAAAAAGAAAGAAACGACAAAATTGAAAATCGACAATTTGTTAAAAAGTGAAGATTTAAACCCTGTTGTTACACAGATAGTCCTTAAAAACATAAATGTAGAGATAAATCCGGGGGGTCTGGGGGGTATGGAATACCCCCCAGTTTATGCCACATCCATACCGTTAGTCACGAGAACAAACGAGAAAAACTTATAAACAAAATTCAAAAATTTTAAAGTATTTTTGTGATTCATAAGGTCAAAGCGACCTGAAAATTTATGAATCGGATTAATTTTTCAGGATGCAGGACATTTTTTTAAGCTGCACTATAAGACCTTGGAAACTATCTCATTCCAAGCAACCGGAACAGTTTTACAGGCTAGAACTTTTCGCAAAAAAACTCCTGAAAATACGTATTATTAATTGCAAAGGAAAAAACTAATAAACCACAGACATAAATTTGTGATTAAAAGCATGCAAGCAATGTATGCTGCTATAATTATAAGAATCTTGGAAATCGGTCAATTACGTATTTAAGACCTTAGCTAAGTGCATACAGGAAACAGGAACTAGATTAAGCTAACTTGCAAACTACATGCTAGCATATTTAACGCAATCCTGTAACCAAACAAAATATGTTTCCAAGTTTTACTCTGTATACATAGAGCTTATAATAAATCATAATATAAATAAATAACTTTTTGAATTTTCCCATAAGTGAGATTTTTTCAGACGATAAAATAGATTTATAATAATTTAGCCTAAGGGAAGAAAATAATAAATAAAAATAAATTTATCTGTTCAACTTTAAGGTCATGGAAACATGGAATAGCAGTCCCTAAAGAAAGATTATTTTTTTAGAGTTAATTAAAACGAACCCTCGAATGCCATGAGCTGCTTATTTTAATAATTTGAAAAATACAAGCTTTCTTTGAAGTCTATTTGAGAACGTCGGAGTAAAGGTCCGGAAATAGAGTCCGGAAAAAGAAGAGTTAGGAAAGTTAAGCGAGAATCTAGAGGTATCGGCACAAATTAGCTATTCGGAAAGTTTAGTGCATTCATCTATTAAAATTTAATTGATCGTTGGAAAAGTTTCGAGAGTCCTATCAAATTACTAGGTTTTTGAATACCGACGATCGTATAACCAAAGTAAGCATAATTATTTTCCAGTTAAAAATTTAAATTTCCCCGGACTCTGGTAATAACGATAAAAGTAATCCTGCAGACCCTTATCCTGGGTTCGAATCTCGCATTTGTTTGTCGAGTTCGCATTAAAAGACAAATATCAAACGCTTAACACTTTTGTTTTTTTACGGCCCCACGTTTATATCCTTAGACAATTTTCCTTTCAAAGTGACTTTTATAACTGACCATTGAGTACAAGAGTAAATATTTCGTTTCTATTAAAAAAAATTCTGATCAAAGTTTCCATCATCCTAAAACACATTTCAGTTTACTCAACGAAATAAAATAATAAAGCAAACATGAAAAAGTAGTTACGATGTGTGCACACAAAATAAAACTTTCGCGTGTGATTTATTGTTTTAAAAATAAAATTATTCATTTCCATTGAGAGAACGACTGACAACCGTAAAGGATGAACCCACCGGTAATTTGTCAATTATATTAAAAAATAGAATTCCAGAACCATTAAGAAAAAGCATCAGCCTTGGGGTTACTGCATGTTAACGTTTTTACAAATCGTAATTGCCTTCGTTCTTAAAACTTTTAATAATCGCTCGAATCGACAGAAAAGGACTTCCCTTTGTTTCAGACGTTTTGTAAAATAGTAATGCCATAATTAGTAGGATTTTGTAAAAAAGCACGTTTCAGCAACGAATTTGTTTATCGATTTTTCACAAAATTAAAATTAAATTGCATTTATTGCTATCCTTGCTGAATTTCCTGCAACTGTAACGAATGAATATTTAATTAAAATGGAAAATCTGCCTACATTTTTGTAAAGCTGGATAAAAATATACAATTCATTTTGATTGGAAGTGGCCGAGAACCGGTATTGTTTATCTACTAACATTATTATTGTATATCCTGAGCATATTATATTGATATTATGTGTTCGATAACAGACAAAACAAAATTTTTTTTCGGGCAAATAAATTAATAATATCATCTCGGCGGAGTCTGTTATATTTAATCTCATGTGACAATAATTAAATTTTTTTTATTTTAATTTAATTCAGTTGTTACCGCAGATAAATTTTTAACAAATAACAAAAAAATCAGCATTATAGCAGCGTCCATTTCCTTCGTTAATTTATAAATTACATAGTAATTCAGGTTTATGTAATTGTTATGTGTTGCTAAATCAGTATATTATTATGTACAAACGAAACTACAACAGTGGCAATTATGGATCAATTTGTGATAAGACAAACGTGTTGAACTTCCTAACCAGGTGATACTGAAATTCAACGTGGTTGAATCGTCAATTTGTCATTATACGATAACATGAATTATAAATTAAACGCTTGTATTGTAAATTAAATGTTGCTCTACCGAAAATAGAGTATTTTTGTAAAATAAAAACCGTGTCGGCACGTAAACCAATAGGGAATATTTTAGTAGGTAACTCCAATTATTGTTAAATTCGGATAAAAAATTAAGACAGAGTAAACTACATAGATCGATTTATAAATTTGGAAGCATTTGAAAGTGATTGCCAAGCGATGAAACTTAAAGGAAGATTTATATCGCTCAAGGAAACCTAAAGGATTAGAATTTAATGCCTTGGCAATGAATAGACCATAACAACATTAAAATTCATACAACTGAGGTTTCCACGTAAAAATTCGTTTTCAGTTTACCGATTTACTGTAACCAGTACGCAGTAAACTTTTATTTCGCTTTCATCACTTAAGCGACACTAAAATGTAAAAGTATCTGCGTTTACTTTATACTTAGTATGAAAGTTTTCCGAATATAAAAATTCTAACTGCATTTAAATGGAATTGTAAGCTTCGTTCGTAAAAATTTTCCTGATAAATTATAAGCTTTTATTCGAGGGAAAAACTTATTATTTTTGCGATAGGTAAACAGCAAATAAGTGCTTTTTAATGGATTTTCAAATTATTGCATTACGGAATTACAAATTTCACTGAAACAGCTGCGCGTCTGGTTGAGAAAATATATGCTGGAAAGTTCAAAATATTAATTTATAAATTTGACTGAATGTTTTAAGAGGATTTGGTGTAAAATTAGATTCTTAACAGAGAAGGAGAAAAATTTGCTTCAAGTTATCTTCGTAATTTATCTTTTTAATTCGCTCATCACATTTGCTTTTATTACTAACTTCTATCAGGAAACAGAAAACTGAATGTGGGCCGACTGGCAGCAGACCCAAACAAGTTTTGATTAATAAATTTAAAAAAACACGTAATAAATCAAGTTGTTTTCACGAAAAGTGGAAGCAAAATAGCAACTACTTAAAGGAAATAATTTCCCTCTTTAAATTTCGCATTAGATCGTTTACATTTTCGTTTAAATTTGATAAACTCGGTTCAAATCTGGAGAGTCTTAAACTTTAATATGACCGTCTGCGTGCTTCGGAGTTGGTGATTGCCGCAATCAACTTTTAAAAGCAGGGTTACAGGCATTCCCCAATCCGTGGGAATAGCCGTGGGGTATTAATTCAATACCTTTGGATTGGCCAAATGACCGTTCTCACCATTTTCAGAATATGTAACTGAGAGTGGTAAGCCAATCTCCGACACAAGCAATCCAACGCGGATACTTAGTAGAATATTACTAAATTGATAATAATAATAATTAAAATTAAAATAAAAAATAAAAATTTAATTAATAAAAAAATAACGTATGGATTTCAACCAAAATCTAATCAGCTCTCTAGATTACTGATACAAACCAGTATATGAAATTTAAATTAAATCGGTTCTAGCGTTTTGAAAAAATCGTGGACGAAAAAAAGGGCCACACACACACATATCCGGACATCATTGCAAAATTTGTTTTAAACGATTTGTACGGACGCATAGACTATGGAAAAAATGATAGTTCAAAAAAACTACGTAATGGGAAAGTAAAAAAGAACTTAAGAAGAATCTGATAATTTGCAGAACCTACAGTCTACTGATGATACGTCAGATGGTATCCATATCAGGTAGCCTCTTCGAGCCAGAAGATATGATGCCGACATGACCTGCAAAATCAGAAAATGTAACTTTGATCATTAAATAACCAAGAGATGGCGGCCCAAATTCTAACATAAATAAAAAGTTCTCGGAAACCTGTGAACGGCAGAAGGAAGCAAACCCATTTGATCCTGTGCCGACACTACAATCCCAGAAGGAAAACTAAGTATAGGACAGTTGGCCCTTAAAGGTAGGATTCAGTTTATCTAAAATCTTAAGGCTAAGAAACTCTTATGAATTGGTGCTACAAACTGTGTATGACGTTTGATATTTTTAGGAATAAAATTATTTAATTTTAAATGAGTAATTTTGATTTTTGGAAAGTTTTGGATAAGAGAATTGTAATATTTTCAATTAAAATTTCAAGGCACCTATCGAGAATAAAAATTGATATCGGAGCACATGGACGAGTTTACCTTTTAAGATTTGCGTTTCATCTGGGACAAAAATCGATTACTGATGTGTTTCTACGTAATTTGATGCGCTGAAGACGAAAATAATAGTAAAAAATTTTTGGAAGTGCAGATGGCGTTGAGAATTGCATTTGAAAGTCAAATCAATTGTTATTTATATTTATTTATTTATTATTTGTACATAATTTTCAAGCCCTTCTACTTCTTTTTGCTCTCACATCGGAGTACCTTACTTGTCCCTCGTGTGTAAAACTCTTGAAAATTAAGTAAAAATAATAAATAAATAAATATAAATAATAATAAATTTGACTTTCAAATGCAATTCTCAAGGTTATCTGCGCTTCCAAAAATTTTGTCATTATTTTTTTCGTCTTCGGCGCATCAAACTACATAGAAAAAAAAATTTTGTTTTACATTGAACTTTCCGTTCCGGACGGGCTGGGACATATTGTCTTGATATAATCTGTAAAGGGGGTGCCTTACAGTAAAATGTAAAATTTTATTTTGTTTTAAAATTTTTGTAAAACTTGGTTTTGCTGTGGGTTAGTTAAGCTGAGCGCCAGCTAGTGACTAAACCTGGCTTTTGCCGATTGGAAGCGGCACGAAGCGGACGTACCGAAGTTGGTCTCCTGTAAATTTGTAATTTGAATTGAAATTTTGATTTGTGAATAAAATAATTAGATTTGCGTGAGTGGTTTTTGATTTGAAGGTTGTCCAAAGTTTGGACAACCAACGTTCGAGTTATTTTCGATTATTGGAATTTGTCTTGCATGAGAAGTGAAGCTGGATTTGTTGATTAATAATATTAATTGGATATTAATGATTTTAATTATTGATTTTTGGACAATTTAATTAATAAAATTGGAAAATTTTGTTAAAATATATGTACACATCGGACATATGGTCCGATTTGAATTTTTTTTTATTTTTCAGTAGGAATGGAGCAAAATTCAAAATTTTGAATGGAGAAAAAAGCATCTCAATATATTATAACTTAACATTTCACATTCGAGTAGAATTCCGAACAAACTATGTACAGCAATTTTGCTGTTCCTCCATAATAAACTAATAGGTCTTCCATCGGATTTATATCCCAGTGTTATAAGTATTTCATTTTCGTTTACTTTTATCTTCTACAGATGTAAATCCGGGGGGTCTGGGGGGTATTTCATACCCGTCTGCTGTTTATTCTGGAAAACTATACCCCCAGAATAAATATCAGACTTTGCATTATAGGCTATTTTAACTCAGCTGGCTAAACCAATACAAATACTTAATTTGCTATTATAAAATTGACCCTTATCAACAGATAACTCATACAGACAAGTGAGAAGTACAAAATTCTCTCAATTACACTGGTTTTTATTTATCTTGGAGAATCCATGATCAACAGCAGGCTATGCACTGTATTTTTTGTATTCATAATCATTACATTTGAGGTCTGAGGTCTTCGCATATTTTTGATATTTATTTGACTAATATAAGTATTTTTGTTTTATTTCAAAAATATAAGAATAATAAAAGAATAAAATCAAAATTCAAAAAATTAAAAAAGAGACAATTATCACATAACAGGTTTGTAATCGATAATCGATTATGTACAACTGAGGATTGGAAATAACCGTGAAATAACGTTATATTGTACTATCGTATTACAAATTTTTCATAATTTCAAATATTCTTAATCCAAACTTGTTATGTTATAATTGTCTATTTTTAAATTTTTTTAATTTTGATTTTCTACGAATTGTATGGATTGAATTCCTCATGGAATGGATTGAGATTATGATATTCCAGGAATAATATAATAAAGAGTGGCGAATCAGAGCAACCAATGGCTGAGCAACATCGTAAATTTAAATAAATCTATAAATGGTATAATCTGAATAAGAAAAGACAAAAATTACCTTAGTCAACGAATTTCTAAATAATTAGAGAAATTAATTTTTTTTATTATTATTAAATATTTTTTAATTAGGCACGTAAATTTTATGTACCGAAACGGTACTGTAATTTTCTAGATATTCCGTTCATAAAAAATCAACACATAATATGTACTTAAATGATACACCAATTCAGTAACGGCATAATGGGCAAATCAATGCCGTACCGTTATGAAAATACCTGTACCGTATATATACCTAAATGATACATCGAAAGAGTAACGGCAAAATGGGCAAATCAATGCCGTACCGTTATGAAAATACCTGTACCGTATATGTACCTAAATGATACATCACAACAGTAACGGAAAAATTGGCAAATCAATGCCGCACCGTTACGAAACTACCTACACCGTATATGTACATAAATGATACCTCAAAACATTAACGGCAAAATAAGAAAATCAATACCGTATCGTTACGAAAATAACTGTACCGTTTATGTACATAAATAATACCTCAAAACAGTAACGGAAAAATGGGAAAATTAATGCCGCATCGTTATGTTAATATCGGTACCGTATATTTACATTTTCGACGGCTTTGTGCTGCTTGGGTATTCTTATATTTTTTAAATTTAACCATAAATACATACTAAAAACCACAAATTTACTTAAAATTTTTTATTTTCGGCTATTTTTCTATTTCTGTTTTGTTTAGTTTTCTCTGGTATGTATAAAAATCCGGGGGGTCAGGAGCTCAGCTCGCTATACCAACATTAGTAGGTGAATTTTAGAAACTATAACATCGAATCAGGTATATAGGGTTATACCTTAATAAATTTGATCAACTGATCAATGAAATTTTTGTATGTATGCTGTGATAACTGTCGAACTTTGCGTGAATGTCTTTGACCATGTTCCATATTTCGTTTACCTTTGTGCAATCTTCAATGCTATCCAAATATCGTCATCTACTGCCATGTATATCAATTATTTGCATGATTCTTCTTTTTTCATTTAAGTACTATTTAATTCTGTGGTGTTGTAATCTATTGCTTCTGAACAGCCTTTGAAACCTAAAAGAGCTCTCATCCATATCGACCATTGCCGATAATTGCTATTATTTAATCTTTCAAATTTTTCGTCCATCTTGTATTTCTGCTTGTTTTGATATTCAACTAGGCCCGTAACCTAATAAATGTGATCAACTGCGCAATGAAATTTTTTGTCGCGTGTTATATTAAAACAAAGCAATTTGTTTTTATGTTTATTCTTCTAATTTTAACTCTTTACTCTTAAATTCAAAAAATATAAGAATAATACAATACGTAGAAAATCAAAATTCAAAAAATTTAAAAAGGAGACAATTAACACATAACAGGTCTGGATTAAGAAAATTTGAAAAATGAAAATTTCGTAATACGAAGTACAATATAACGTTATTTCATGGTTATTGCCATTCATCAGTTGTACGCATCGATTACGATTACATTGTAAAATAAGAAGAAAAAATTTTCAAACTAAACAAAATTATCGACTAAATTGTACAAAATTGACTTACCATAACCTCCAAAGATTATCAAAACTGAACTTGTTACACGAGGTATGAATAATTTAAAAATGATTTGAACTAAGAAATTCGTTTACCTAGCACTGCTAGTTTGAAATCCGAAGGCACTGCCCTCTTAATATGATTTCTAAAAACTTTGAAAAAATTCAAAATTCAAAAATTTACCACGTTTTTTAACCGTGAGGCGTAAAACTAGAAAAAGAACTCAAAATAAAAAATTTTAAGTAAATTTGTGGTTTTTAGTATGTATTTATGGTTAAATTCAAAAAATATAAGAATAATACAATACGTAGAAAATCAAAATTCAAAAAATTTAAAAAGGAGACAATTAACACATAACAGGTCTGGATTAAGAAAATTTGAAAAATGAAAATTTCGTAATACGAAGTACAATATAACGTTATTTCATGGTTATTGCCATTCATCATTTTTCATTTTTCAAATTTTCTTAATCCAGACCTGTTATGTGTTAATTGTCTCCTTTTTAAATTTTTTGAATTTTGATTTTCTACGTATTGTATTATTCTTATATTTTTTGAATTTAACCATAAATACATACTAAAAACCACAAATTTACTTAAAATTTTTTATTTTGAGTTCTTTTTCTAGTTTTACGCCTCACGGTTAAAAAACGTGGTAAATTTTTGAATTTTGAATTTTTTCAAAGTTTTTAGAAATCATATTAAGAGGGCAGTGCCTTCGGATTTCAAACTAGCAGTGCTAGGTAAACGAATTTCTTAGTTCAAATCATTTTTAAATTATTCATACCTCGTGTAACAAGTTCAGTTTTGATAATCTTTGGAGGTTATGGTAAGTCAATTTTGTACAATTTAGTCGATAATTTTGTTTAGTTTGAAAATTTTTTCTTCTTATTTTACAATGTAATCGTAATCGATGCGTACAACTGATGAATGGCAATAACCATGAAATAACGTTATATTGTACTTCGTATTACGAAATTTTCATTTTTCAAATTTTCTTAATCCAGACCTGTTATGTGTTAATTGTCTCCTTTTTAAATTTTTTGAATTTTGATTTTCTACGTATTGTATTATTCTTATATTTTTTGAATTTAACCATAAATACATACTAAAAACCACAAATTTACTTAAAATTTTTTATTTTGAGTTCTTTTTCTCTTTACTCTTAGTTTTAAATGCCAGTTATTTCACGTATTTCTACTCCCTTCTCCCATTTATACCACTTTATAACGGATAATCGGATTATCCGTTAAGTAGATAACAATTCTTACAACATTTGGAATATAGATTCCATGAACCTATTATCCTTAACATACCTGACATACAAATACTTAATTTCCTATTAAAAATTAATCAGTTCTTATCATTTATCAACAAAAATAACTCAAGGATAAAAATGGGTGGTTGCACTATTGTACCTACTATTTTTATTTATTTTAGAGAATCCATAATAAACAGCAGGGGATGCACTGGGGGGTATTCCATACCCCCCAGACCCCCCGGTTTGACCATTTGATTTGCACATTTGCAGATTTGTATTTTTGCCGCAGAAACGGAACAAAATTTTAAATTGGGAATTAAGAAAATACATCTCAATATATAACTTATACTTGTCACATTCGAGTTAAACATTAAACAAACTATGACTAATAATTTTGCTGGAAAACTATATCCCCTAGAATAAATATCTATAAATAGTATTTTAACCTCACCTCGGTTTACCAACATTAGTAGGTAAATTTTAGAAATTATAACAGTAAATCAGAATGTAAATCCGGGGGGTCTGGGGGGTATATATATATATGGGGAAATACTTCCCAGTGCAGTGTCTGCTATTTATTCTGGAAAACAACACCTCCAGAATAAATACCAGGCTTTGCATTGTGGGCTATTTTAACCTCAGCTCGATATACCAACATTAATAAGTAAATTTTAGAAGCTATACCATCGAATCAGGTATACCGAACCAATACAAATAATACTTAATTTGCTATTGCAAAACTGACCCTTATCAACAGATAACTCAAGGATAAAAGTGAGTAGTTGCACAACTGCACTATTTATTATTTATTTTGGAAGATCCATAAACAACAGCCGAGAATGCACTGGGGGGTATTCCATACCCCCCAGACCCCCCGGTTTAACCATCTTGAATTTTAGCATGTTGTCTAAAACAGGGGTGGCCAACAGGTCGATCTACCGGTCGATCGCGAAGCAGTTTTTAGTCGATTATAGCCGCCGACTCTAATTCGTGATTCATAAAAATCCGAGGAGGAAACCGCACTAGAGAAATTTGATTTGCAAGTGAAGGGAAATCTGAGAAAATCTAAGGAAATCTTAGACAATCTTAGAATTTATCTTAAAAATTATAGAAAATATCTTGCTTTTCGAAAAGAAATCCTAAAGAAATGTTAGGAAATCTGAAGAAATTTTAGGAAATCCGGGGAAATCTAGAGAAATCTAAGAAAATGTCCTAAATGGAAATCTGGTGTTCAAAAATTGATTCTGATAATTTATTAATGCGATTTTAATGATTGGTTAATTACAAAAAGAGATTTAGTTACCAATAACAGCGGTTTCAGGACCCGATAGTATTGATCAGCTTTGAAATTTACATTCAATGCGGCAACGATTAGCTCAGTAACTCTATCAGGCTAGTTAAGGACAGAGCCAAGAACCATAAACTGTTTAGATGAAAAAAAGAACCCGTAAAAACAAGTTTTTCACTATCGGTAGCTATACGACGGAAGTTTTCGTAAACGTCGCCAGACGCTGTTGCAGTTTCGTCCTTTTTCCCCATGACTATGATTGAAATTATAGACAATGAATAAAGATTATAAAACAAAACGCTATAAGGTACACCAATTTTTAGTTTTTCACTTTTTTTCTCGGAAAATTTCTTTTGGCAAAGTGTAATAAAAAAGATTTAAGAAAGGAAAGTTACGTAAGGTCAGATGGATAAACAGATCCCCTATGTTTGGGGATCCGAATGCAAAAAGTTTTCGCCTAGCCCTGAGCTCAATTAAACGTCATTGTCTTTTGAAACCAGGAGGTTTGGGGGGGGGGGTATTCCATACCCCGAGTGTTTTAGTAATTAATTAATTTAATAAATTTACATTGAAAACAAATGCTGCTCCTCACTCCGATAGAGGGAAATAGAGAAATATACTAGGGTGTCTGTGATACATTAATTAATCATTGTTAATATTCTTCCACTTTACGAAGATGATTTATTAAATATTGTGTAAGTTTTGACGTCAGAAAATCCACCTAGTTATAAATTTCCACGTGCGCTATTGAAAAATATTAGAAGGTTGAGTGGAATGAGTGCTGTTTTAATCACCTTCTGTGGTAACTTGAGGATGTAGACAAATAAATCGTAGACATGGGGATTAAAAGAACATTAGCATACACATTTTTGCTAATAATATTGTCAGTGACATGGAAAATTTATTATTCCATCGTGAAAGCTTTGTGAAATAAATTAGAATATTTTCAATTTCAGTAAAAAGTTTATTTATATAAGCAAAATGCCTTTCTACATGCAATCTTACGACTATGGTTACATTTATGTAACTAGAACGCTCAGGGCGGATAAATCATAAAATTTAATTTTGTCTTTACTATGACATTCTTGACTTGTTGGTGGTTGGAGTCAATAAACCTGATCTTTTCGTCTTATTTGGTTCAGTTAATCACCCTGTATATATTCAAAATTCTAGTTTTTAATTCTGTTTTTGCACCAGAAAACAACATCTCAACTTGACTATCGGCGGAATTTACACGTGGAATGATAACTGAAAATGGACTGGTGGAATTTACACTCGCCCGTTCATCCAATCGCCAATCTTATAGATATATCTTACTCGCACTGAGACTTAAGAGGTAATTTGGTTTTCATTTTAGTTTTTACTTAAGTTACGTCCTCGCCTTTGGAGGATGTAGTGGCCTCTCCGAGGTTCTGGTCAAGAAATTAAAGGTTTTATGCATTTGGAGAGCAATCGATTTTGTCTGTTCGTACTTGACCGACCATATAAATAGAACAATATAACTGACATTGACTTAATTTTTGCACAACCAGAAGGGATAATAATGCAGTGCTCCATTTGACCCATATTTTTGTAGCTTATACTGAAAACAGAAATTTGTCACTCTTTTCTATTTAATCCTGCTCCCCAATATGTTTCCTGAAATTTGGTTTTCACTTCTCTAAATAATGCAGAGTGCATTACGAAGTGCTGACTTTGTGAAAATATTGCGACTATTTCCACATCAAACCGAAAATTTATTTGTTTATTATTTAAATTTCAAACGATCCTTAAAATCGCAACTTTTTGCAATAAACGAAAATTGTGCCAAACTATTCCACTTTGATAAGATTTAAATAGAGACATTTTAATGATTTGTTGTCCAATTAATAATGCAAATTTAAGTTATCGTGTCGGTCGGTGACAAGTTTGCTACAATTTAAAATTTCAGTTGAAAATTTGCCAAATTATTAATATTGCAAATTTATTTTAATTTTTCAGCTTTTAATCCGAAGTTGAATTTTTATTATTTAACCGATTTCCTAAGCTTATAAATTTGTTTTAAATTTATCCGATATATTTCGCGATGGCTTAAAATGATTTAGTACATTGCTTTCGGTAATTTACTTAATGATCCATGAAAGTTCTCTCTTTTGCTTCCATTTTTTGTGCACAATTGCCAACTTAATGCTTTTTCTTAACTAATGATGTTATTATTGTATCGTTCTGGGTGGTAATTAATTAATTTCCTTTGCTTTTTCTATTAATCAAATTTCCTCGATTTACTGTGGCAATAAAAATGGAATCTCGATTTTACCATACAATTTCTCGACAGTCAATAAAAGGTTTATGATGAAGTGTGGATTTGGTGGTTGAAAAGAAATGGATAAAATAAATCTACAGGTGGATTGAAGAAATCGTGCCGATTGTTCTTGCGATAAACATTTTTAAACACTTCCAAGGAATCAGTTCTTTATGTTTTATCCTTTTGAGCAAATACAAAAATAAAAGCTGATTTACAAGCTTTCTCGATTTAAAAAATTGAATTTGGGGGAAATTAATGATCCGACTGTGCGGCTTGCTTTCAGGTCAATTTTTTTAAATTTTCAAGTGACGATTGGAAATATCCAAGTGCAGTACATTTTGTAGTAGTGTTATTGATTGATGAGAGGTTTATTTATGTCGGGTATAGTAAAAGTGGCATGTAATGAATAGCTGATTAGTGTGGCGGAACACATTTAGTTCAAAAGATTTGTTCTCATGGAAGCCACGGATGGCTGCAGTTCACAACAGAGAATGCTGCTAAATCAAAAGCAGCAAACAAGCTTTGTGTTATTTCAATATCCTCAAATAAATAACGTCTGAAAAGAAATGCCGGAAGTTTTAAAATTACAATTTTTAAAAAGAATTTGCATGAATGGGAATTATGATTTTGCAATGAATTACTTTTGGCATCAGATCTTCTAGTTCTGAATTTATTAATATAAAAAAGTCGAAAACTCAAATACTTTTATCCTTTAGCTGGGGGTTTGCTTCGTTCGTATTAGATGGCACTAGGAGTTTACAACATCGATTTTTTTTCAAAATTCCACTGTAAATTTTTAATTTCTCTGAAATTGCCAGTTCTAATGTATTTTGACCCGAAAAATACATTGGCGTACATAAAATCCCCTAAAGTAAGATGTTTGATATTTTAAAAAATCTTAAATTGAACATTCGTTATTCTAATCTCGGACACCAAAATCTTCAAATTTCAAGAATAAAACTTCCTAGCTGATTTTAACGAAAAAACCTTTACCAAATTGGAAGAGAAACCGATTCGATATGCTGTATATTTTCAGAGATTTCCAACAAACTAGATATCTTTATCTTTTAAAAACTCGAGGAAAACAAAATTTGTAAGTTAAAGTCTGCACTACAAAACAACCTACAGTCATAAGTAATTCAAGTTTCAAAATTTTACTCTACTATAATTTATTCTTTTCTTTCAATGCAAAAAAGATAGTAGAGAATTAAGGCCCAAGGCCCAAAGGCCTCATACAACTCTCCATGGCAAGGAGAGTACTGACCCGCCCAGAGATTTGTCCACTGACCTAATTCCGACATCTGACAAGAAAATCCTGCTAGAAAAATAAGAGACAACCAGAAAGGTATTCCATACCCCTAGACTTCTGGATTTACACCTGCGTTTGTGTCGATAAGAGCCAGTTCAATATTAACAGCTTGGAATTAGTCTTGGTTTACCTGGTTTCATGTTAAAACTTCCAAAATTCAAGATGATGAATACGGAGGGTTTTGGAATACCATGCAGTGCACTGCGTATCGTTTGTTATCCACACTAAACACCAGACGGTACACTAGATAGAAGATCTTCAGATCGCCCGGATTTACACCTACGATTTGTGTCCATAAGGGTCAGTTTTATATCAGCAGCTTCATCATTGGCATTGGTCTTGGTATACCTGATTCAATATCAAAAGCTCAATGGTGGGAGCGAGAAGTGCACAGTCTCTTGTGTATTCTGAAAGTAAATTTCTCCAGAATAAACGGTAGACAGTATACTGAAAGGTATTCCACTTTCCACATCGCCCAAACCTCCCGAATATCAATAAGGTCCAGTTTTTTAATTGTGAGTTAAACGAAGTTTAATGATTAACCTACGTTCATGACCAAAATGGTCGCAAGCGCTTCGCCGGTTCAAACCATTTTAACGCAAAATTTATTGGTCGCATGGATAAATTTGCAGCAGGACTGTTGGCCGCAAAATCAATTCGCCACAGCAGGTTCGTCGCTAAGCGATTTAAATAGTTATTTTATGGAATATTGCGGGCTACTCAGTCGAGGAGGGGCTTCCCAGTCGAGGTGAAGCTTTCCAGTCGAGGTGGATTGCCTTCAGGCATGTTTTCGGTGAGTTACGCTACCCTGCGCTTTGACTGACGCAACCACGGTAAATCACGGATACGCCGTAAACTGAATGAATTCTGTAAGTAAATTATGTAGATTATGTAAGTTTAGTAAAAAATGTCCTAGGGGCCTTCTAGATGTATTTTAGAAAAGACCTGATTCTATGACTACTCTGATTAGTCAGGTATCAATATAAACTGCGTTTAAACTCTGATCTTAGTGTAAAGTTTTTAGTGTAAATGCGGAATATCCCCTAGTATACAGTCCGTTCTTTACTCTGAGGGTATAATTCTCAGAAATAAAAGAAATAAGAAGCGGTGAGTGAACTGGAGGGTATCGGATATTCCCATACCCGCCGAATTTAAGGTACATCATTATTGGTAACATTTCAAACTAATGATTATGAAACCGGGGGGTCTGGGGGGTATGGAATACCCCCCAGTGGATTTCTTGCTGATTATTATTGATCCTTCACAATAAATACTAAATAGTACAATTGTGCAACTAGAATGCGTGCCAAATAAAAATAGAACCTTCAACCATCATAGACCACACCTCTAAAATATCTCCAACCACTTAAAGAACTGTACGTAAAATTTGGGCGCCACCGTTTGGCCGATTGGGTTCTTTAAGTGGTTAGAGATATTTTAGAGGTGTGGCCTATGATGATTGACGGTTCTATTTCTATTTGGCACGCACTCTACCCAATGTTGATATGTTATCAGTTTTATAATAACAAATTAAGTATTTGTATTGGTTCGGTATGCCTGATTCCCTCTTATAATATCTAAAATTATTCATCTAATATTGGCATACCGAGGTGAGGTTCAAATACGGTACAATGCACAGTTTGATATTTATTTTAGAGGTAACGTTTTCCAGAATAAACAGCGGAAGTTGCACTGGGGGGTATTCCATACCCCCCAGACCCCCCGGATTTATATATGTTACGGTCAATGATGACAATTCGGCCATTAACCTCAATGGCCGGACAATAACGTCAATGCCCAGCTTAGTTGGACATTAACGTCATTGACCGGTCATTGACGGCATTTTGGGCAATGTTTACATTTAAAATTTCATATGTCGTTTTTACATCATTGTCCGGGCAATGACGTTAATGCCCAATACAGGGTGGGCAATGATGAAACTACTATTCTATAGATTCCATATTCTATTACTTTTAATCCTCTTAGTGATAGCCGTCACACACGTTTCGTTTTTCGCCGAGGTCGGGCCTCCCAGTCGAGATGAATTGATTTCGGGGATGCTTTAGCGAGCAAGAAAGCTTTTTTTAAGAGAGCTTTTTAGAGAGCTCCGGGCGCTCTGGGCCGTTTCGACTGATGTAACCACGACGAATCACAGATCCACCCTGAAATGAATTTAAATTAAATAAAAATCCCTGTACACTTATGAAGACGTGAAAAGGGTAAGTTGCTGTCATTTATACGGAAAAACGCGTGCACAGCAAATAATTGTTCATGTCATCATCGTCCAATCCATTTTGGCCATTAACGTCATTGACCGGCCAAAGACGTAAATATTACAATCATATGAAAATATTTACATCATTGTCTACCGTTAACGGGCGTTGACGTCAATGGCCGGTCAATGGCGTTAATGACCAGCGTAAATGGGCAATGACGTTATTGTCCGGCCATTGACGTCAATGCCTAACTTACGTCATTGACCGTAACATATATATAGCAAAGAAAACTAAATCTGGACAAATTAGGTAAAAAGGAATCCGAGAACCTGCTTGTCAAATTGCATATTTTGCATATTTGCAACATTTAGTGTATATTTGAGAAAATAATACATATTTTGGCCGCTTTTGGTGTTTTTTGAAGAATTTCAATAGAGAAAATATATAAAATCATTATTAATAATTTATTTTATTTAATTTTAAGCAATTTAATTTTTTATAATTTCTCTATTAAAATTCTTCAAGAAATCATCAACAGTGGCCCAAATATGCACAAATATGCATTATTTATTCAAATATGCACCAAATGTTAAAAATATGCAAAATTTTGTAAATTTATTATTAAAATAATTAAATTTTATAAATCAAGTTAGTACTTATTGAAAATTTGAATAAAAAGTTGAAAAATTCAAAGACTGATGAAAGACTGTACAGTAGAATTCGCTTAATGTGTTCACTTTGGGCCAAGAACATTTTGATAACATTAACCATCTAATAATTTTAGAAAAAAAACGAACTTAAAAGCTGGTTTACACTATTTAGAAATTAAAACGAGTGACGTGTTTTGTAAAGATATATACTACAATTTCAATGCCTAATCAGAAGAAAAAGATACTTAGAAAAAGAGATTATTGAGATTATTGTGCAATTGTGAAATTCCGTGAAAGTGATAATAAATTAGCGGCTTTTTGATCACATTATCAGGTGGTTTTTGTATATAAGCTAATTAAGGCGGCCGGTTCCCAGTCAAAATAATCACAATAACCGACTGATAACATTATCCGTGATCACATTAGGTAGATTTCATTTTATATCAATGCATATTTTTTCTATTTTTATCAATTTTAGTGCATATTTTAAGCAAATTCGGTGCATATTTATGTTACGGTCAATGATGACAATTCGGCCATTAACGTCAATGGCCGGACAATAACGTCAATGCCCAGCTTGGTTGGGCATTGACGTCATTGAACGGCTATTAACGTTAATGACCACGCATTTTGGGCGATATTGACATTTAAAATTTCATGTGTGGTTTTTACATCATTGTCCGGGCAATAACGTTAATGCCCAATACGGGGTGGGCAATGATTTCATCTGAAAGTAATATATTAAATTTGCCATTACAATTAATACTATTAGTTATTAAGGGATACTGAAAAATTAATTTTGTTAGAATTAGTGATACGACCAAAAAAAAATGAGATTACTCTTAAACAAGCAGCAGCTCAAAGCAGTGTTTGCGGAGGCCAGAGTTACAAGCGTTGTCATTGGAAATGTGAATGAAAAAATAATAAATTGCCATTTTGTTGTTCTTTATAGTATTTATTCCATAATATCATCATTGCCCAATCCATTTTGGCCATTAACGTCATTGACCGGCCAAAGACGTAAATATTACAATCATATGAAAATATTTACATCATTGCCCACCGTTAACGGGCGTTGACGTCAATGGCCGGCCAATGACGTTAATGGCCAGTTTAAATGAGCATTGACAAAATTGTTACTCACAGTTTGCTTTACGTTTTACTCGAATATGAAATGTATAAGGAAATAGAAACCTGCGGTTCAAATAGGTACTACAGCAACCTTACTACTGAGATATACAGAATAAAATAAATCTGTTTATCTGTTTATCAATCTGGTTTAACGTTTTTCTTTTTTTTTATCTATACATGTATATGGTTTTCGGCTCCGTCCTTAACTAGCCTGATAGAGTTATTCTTTAGCTAACTAAACTAATCGTTGCCGAATTAAACGTAAATTTCAAAGCTGATCAACACTCTATGGTCATCAAACCCCTGTTTTTGGTAACTAAATCTCTTCCTCGGTCCTCTCAGCAGCACAATATTGTTCTTTCTTTCTCTTTTATTCTTTTGTATTGTTTTTCTTTTTTTGCTTTAGACATTTTTGTATGTTTTAGACAATATGCTAAACTTTATGATGGTGAAACCGGGGGGTCTGGAGGATATCCCCTGCTGTTTATATGGATTCTCAAAAATAAATAAGAAATAGTTAAATAAATATCAAGAATACGCAAAGACCTCAGCCGGGAAAAAGGTGTAAATCCGATGGAAGACCTATTGGTCGAACAGCAAAATTGTTAGTCATAGTTATTTTGAGGTTTTACTCAAATGTGAAACGTGTAAGTAATATATTGAGATCCTACTTTTTTTAAATTTCAAATTTAAAGTTTCGTTCCGTTCCTACTGAAAAAATACAACTCTTCATAAATTTTATTAATTAAAAAAGCAAATTTTAGATGGTAAGCTCGTTCATGTGCAACGATATCAATTTTTATTCGCGATAGGAACCTTGAAATTTTAATTTTGAATATTATAATCAAACTTTCAAACATTTTCTTTTGAATCTGCAATTAAATTAAATTTTTAATCATCCAAATCAATTATAATTCTAATCCAAAACTTTCCAAAAATCAAAATTACTCACTCAAAATCAAATAATTTTATTCGCCAAAGTATCAAACTTTAAAATTAGTGAATTAAGTTCATCTCGACCGCTTAGGGTCAGTTGTACAAAGCTTAAGTAAAAGTTAAACCACTGTTGATCCGATCAGAGTGCTCAAAATCAAAGTTAACCCTGGTTCAACTTTGATCCGAGGTTAAACCTCTGTTGTACAACTGACCCTTAAGCGGCTAATTTAAAATTAAAAATATTAAATAATTTACCTATTAAATGAGAGATTTTGGGATATTGTAATATAGAAAGTTGTGGCGCCCTAAAATTTCACTTTTTTAATTTCATTCACGAATTGCTGAAATCAATATCCTTTTAAGCGGTAAGAAGGTAAGCAGGAAGAAGCGCAACAAGTGATTTGTGATTAATTCTGTTTGCATTATTAGTTTCCACTTTCTTCCACTAATTGTTTTAGAAACATTATATCGTTAACAATCAAAAGTGAATATTGAATGACTAAATAACGTTATTATAACGTAAATAATACGTTAGAAAAAAAAATTAGATTGACTTACAGATTTTCAAACTGGCTGGAAATTGATAAATTTCAAAAATTGGCCAGTTTCGGATTTCCCTAATCATATAATCCATAATTTTGTGAATCCCGAAAGCAATAGTCTTGAAAAGACTATCAATTAAAACTGGTCTGTATTTTAATTTTTACTTAATAGCTAGAAATATTTCACATAGTATAAAAATAAGAAGCTTACCCAAGTAGACCCATCAGGATATAAAATATTCCTCATGCCACCATCGCAATTATTAGATCATGAATAAGTCTCAAAGTTTGTTAATTTACAATATTCTAACTAGTTCTGACGGCGGGTTTTACGAGTTCTAATTGGTTCTGACGGCTAAAGTTCGAGAGTCGATGATATATCACGTGATGTAAATTTGATATTACCTCATAAACTATCACGAACCAGAGTGAGTTGAATATTTACATAGATAAAAATACTAATCAAAATTTTTAATCAAATTACGCAACTTTATTTTTTCCCGAAGATCGAATAACATAGCATAGCAATATATAGGAAGGCAAATTCAAAGTTTTTGGTATGTTTGATGTATAAAAGAAAAATCTTTCTTTAATGCAGAGAGCAAAAAAATTGTTCGTAGACTGAGCAATAGGGTCAAACTGTAATCCAGTTTTCAGTCTATCAACTGGGTTTCGTGTAGTATAAATTTGGTTTTTTAAATCATCAATCAAGCTTTTGGATGAAAACGCACAAAATTAACGTTTTACTCACGCCATCATAATATCAATGAATCCACGTCCAGACATTGTGAATTTGCTCAACACTAACAATTAATTTTGTACGGAAATAGCAACCAAACACATAAAAGCAAGAAGTCAATTATGTTTAATATTTTGATTATACAAATAGGCATACAATTTATAATAAATATTTGCAAATTCCCTAATCAAAGTTATAATAGGTTTACATAACCAGAGCATGACTTTCGCAAACCATAATAATATCCATCTTAATTAAGAATCGCACATTTCCCTTAAATGAAATGAAAACAGTTCGTTTTAATTATCGAAATAATTTGAAAGACATAAAGGGTGTTTGCAACATTCCGCTTTGTATAAATTAAGTTTAATTAATTTCCGCTAATTTACTTTGAATTACTAGTTTGTTTGCTGATCGCGCGGATTACAGAAAAAAGCTTACCATAAATGAAGTAAATTTCGATATGGAAAAACTCACCTGAAACAAAAAAATAAATAAATAATCGATTCTTGATTATGTACGATGGAAATGTAAGAAAAGTTTCCAACAGCCCCAAGTTAATAAAACAGTGAAAGTTTTCCGCTAAGATTTACGTAAGTTAAGCGAAAGTTTCTAATTAAGCTCTAACTGGGTTATATAAAATCCTAGTGTGGATTACAAAAATAATTGAAATTTGATTTAATTTTTTTTGTGTTCATCTGATCGGGGAATTTGTACCAAAAAACCATTTACTATGTAAATTCTCCTATACGTATCACCTGTTGACTATTGTATTCTGGTGTCGTCGTATCTAAAACGTCAAATATTGAAATATGTTACATTCGTTTACATAATATAATTGTATCAGCTCCATTTTTATTCCGAAAGCTTATTATAGTCTTACGATATCAAGATAGAGTTTATTTGGGGAATATGAAGGCAAAAAGTAATATATAGCTTCCTCATACTTTTTAAATCAATCTCGAAAGTTAAAAAATTGACTACGTAGATGTCACATAACCTTTCCTGTACAAGTTCAGGATCACTTATTCGTTTAAATCAATTTATGTAGGGCAACCTGGGCTAGCGGGCCACAAGCGTAAGTTGACCCAACAATTGGTCAAATACAATGTTGGGTATTTCTAAATTAGCATCAATGCCGGTCCTGTCGATTTTAAATTTTCTGATAATTTGACCAAGCGGTTAGCGAAGCCGACGCCGGCTGTTCGTCGAAAATGAAATTATACCAAGTTTCTTTTAATGAATCGGTGTAATTAGTTATTTTTAAAAACATTTCTTACAGCTGAAGTATTCCGGTTTCTTAGTGTCGATTAAACTCAACAAGTGGCGAATATATATAAATGCTGCAACTGTAGAAATTTAATTAAACTAGATACGTATTTTTTTTGAAACAAGAAATTCTGATTCTGAATTCTATTCCTTTTATTAGAAAGTGATTTTGTTCAATTATTTGGTAAAAACAGGTTATTTTTGGTTGTTTCATGACTTAACTAGAATCGCCAACAGAAGTTCTTTAAGTTTTGTTTTAGATGAAGTAATCGGGCTAATTGTTTCGATATTTGCCCGCAAATGAGCTTGGGAACCGACAACCCTGAGATTTTTCAGACACTGCATTTGTAGTAAAAATAAAACATGCATGCAACTACACATGAATGTTTTTACTTAAACCACGAATCTACTTATTGATTATAAACTTTATTATGTATAGTTCGGTTGTTAATTTTGAACACCCAATTATGATTGTTTAATTAGCTTGTCCATTTTTAAAACTTTAATTTGGTATCTAAATATATAGTTCGTGCGTAAAGGTTGAAATAAATTCAATAAATCGTTACCAAGCGAGTGACAAGAAATCGCTAGGTTGGACAAGTCGATTTTCAAATATTCTATATTTACGAATTAACCGACAACTTTTTTGAATTTTAAATAAACTTTGTTTATTGCAGTGTCTTTCTGAAACCCTCGGTAGTAAAGTTTGCATCGCCATATTATGCATGTTTCAACAGCTTTTCAATTTCAAGTTTGTTCAGAAACTGGATTTGTATGCTTGCAATGTTTAATGGAAAATTCCAAGGACATCTGTATACCTTTGCTTGGTGTGGGGAGGTCGACAGCTTTCCCTTTTTAATTATAATCTAATCGTTAAAAATTTCATCGTGAAATCTTTTAGTGCGGAGCATTTTTAAATTAATATAACAAAAAGGATACAAAAATTATTGCGTAATGCCTATAGTAGCTTTTCCATAGGCAATTCGAAACTCTTCTGCGTTTTACAGTATGTCGCCCTCTGAACCGAATTTTAAGATATTAAAATATTTTCCATATATATTATATAGGGAAGAAAAGATAAAAAATTTGATAAGAACTAAAAGATTACAGCTAAAATTCACCTACTGTAATAAAATGTCTATCTTTAGCAGGAGCGGAACTACCGGGGTGCGGTGGGTGAGACGAACGCTGGCCCTCGGCTGAAATGGCCCCCAGTTGTACTGTGACCTTTTTAATCTTAATAAAAATTTCAGGTGCACAACTAGTTTGCTAAGCTATTAAACTGTGACTTCTGCACCAAAAATTTTACTATATTCTGTGGGGTGTTCCACACCCCCCAGACCCCCCGGTGAGACTTTTTGTTTGTATATATACAAACGATATGTAGATGTATTTGTTCTAAAAGAATAAAGAGTTTTCATATGAAGGTAAATCATACAACGCAAACAAGCACACCTTTGGGTTTTCAAACCGGGGGATCTGGGGGTATGGAATACCATCCAGTGTACCAGCAATTATAGTTAAAAGACTTTCCGTTCCATGAAATTAATTTTTTAAAAAGTCTTACAATTACTATGTTCTGAGGGGTATTTGATGTGAACTTTCGTAAGTGTGAGAGTGTTTCTTGTGTGCTCGTCGAATTTGAGTAAGTTCTTTTATTTTTTGCATTAAAACTTCGTGGGGAGACACCTAATTTTGACGATGATTTTTATTAGTTGCATCTTTTGTTTTGAGCTGACTGGAAATCCGAATTGCAGTATATGGAACCAACCTCATTGCGAGCTTATCTATCGATAGCTTTTATCTTCGCTCGCAAATTTTTCCAACGTTAAATATGTTAAATATTTAATTTTATAATTAAATTTATTTACTTATTTTGTTTCAACAATTACCGTATGTTGTTTGTTCTTAGTTATGCTTCTCCAAAGGATAATAATTGAGACAAGTAGCTGCGACTTTTTGGTGTTTGGTTGCAACTGCCTCTTGGCAGCGCACTTCTTGCAGAGATTATTTTTTCGTTTTATTGTTACCTTCTTTTCGGAACTTTGACCCTCGCTTTCCGCACTATCTACAGCTAGATTAACATCTTGGGCATCTACAGCAAATAAAAGCTGGTTGATCGTTTTCCCAGCGTGTAGAGGAAAATTCTGAATATGAGCGGAAGAGGAATTGATTATTTTCAGGCCTGGCTTATGATTGGTGCTATCAGTTATCTATCACCTTGGGTGGATCTATGAGTTGCACTGACGGGCACAATTCGTATGAGGGGGCCGGAGATTGGGAAACTGGGGGGTATGAATTGTATACAAATGACGTATAAATGTATTTGTTCTGACAGAATTAAAAATTTGTATTATAAAAATAAATCACAAAACGTATAGACACACTTATGGGCTTTCAAACCGGGGGGTCTGGGGGGTATGGAATACCCTCCAGTGCACCAGCAATTATATTTGTTCAAAAAACAAATTAAAGTTAAAACGCCCCAGTTTTTTATTGTTTTTGTCAAAATGAAATTTTTGATTTTACTTTTCGATCCCAGGCTTACATCCTTTTTACAAGGAAGTAAAAAATTATGACTTGGCACTAAAAATGAGAAATTCCCTGACAAAATTAGGGAAAACTTAAATTTTCCATGATTTTTCCAGATTTTCCAAAGAAGTGAGAATCCTGAAATTGTTATATAGGGAACAATCCCTAAAGAGCCTGGCCCCCTCCGTAACTAATCAATATATTAAATTATTTAAATATTTAAGAGTCTTGAGCGGTTTTTAACTCCAGATTTAGTTAATAAATTATAATTTTGGCCAAAAAATTAATTATTGATTAAATGAATGACATGACAATTTCTCCATCATTTTTCCACTTATTAATAAAAAACGAGCGGAAAATTTTAAGAAATCCCAGAAAATTTTAGAAAATCCATAAAAATGTCACTAATTTTACAATTAGGAAATGTAGAAAATTGGAGGAAATGCAAAATTCTGGAAAATCTTAGAAAAATATCCAAAAAATCACATGAAGTGGGGAATCACAGAAAATTCTAGGATATTTTAGGAAATCTAGACAATCTCAGAAAATTGAAAAATAAAAAAATTCATCTATATAATTTTTAATTTATTTAATAAAAATAAATAGGAGGGGGTAGTTACTCGTCTCTATATCCGCTCTTGTTTGGAAGGAATTCTTTGGAAATTACTGGAATTGCATGGAAATCGTCGGAATTTCGAGTTCTGCTTACAAATTTTTTTTGTGTTTTATAAAAGCAGGGCCCCCGTTAACAACTTCGCACACGGGTCCCTCACCTGCTTGTTACGCCACTGATCTTTAGACCAATAAGACAATACATAACTATCTTGTTGATATCATCCTGTATGCTCGCCTGTAATTAGTTTGTGGTTTAAGATAAAAACAGGGTAGCAGATTAATTCAGTTATATAACAAAACTTATAATCTATGTAGGAGTTCCGCTACCGTGAAATACATACAACCCTTAAAATTACGATCCATAATATTAGAAACTCTTAAATAAGCTTACATTTCGTACACGACACGAGGTTTGTATTAATAAACAAATTTTCTATGTTTATTGACATAATCTCCTGGAAGGTACTTCCTTACAAAAGTATCATATTTTTAAATTTATAAGGGTTGAGATATTACTTCTTTTGCTTCTCTTGTGCATCAGCTCGAAATTTAATGGAATATTTTTATGAATCACATTTGGGTCGAAACATATTTAAATTTCAAATGGGTAATACGATTTATTACCAGCGACATTTTTTGTTTTTTCTAATTAATTTTCAAAATCAAAATTTAATTTTATGTTCGGTAATTATTCGGAAAAGCAACGGCAAAATGCATTAACCTACCCTACACTTCACATACTGCTAACCTTCTTCTGTAATTTCCGAGCATTTAAATGTTTAATGAAGTCGACGTTTGTGTCGTAAATATTTGTTGTTGATGACATTTGAAGTCAGCTCGTTGGTTTATAATAGTTCGCACATTCAACATTTGGAATCGTTAATAATATACCTATATATAGATATTTATATAGTATGCGTAATGCTTTTTAAGCTTGCTTTTGTTTAAGTTGTGACATTGTAAAACGATGTACTAGACATTTTGAGAATGACCCAGAAAGCATTTCCAGAATGCTATTTCTCTTTGATGTTTCCCTTAAGAGTGTTTTATTTTCTCTTTCGACGTATAAATGTATGAGTTAGGCTAATTCAAAAAGGACCACTTTATTTTAAATGTCTCCAAGTTGTAAATGTGGGGTTTATTTATTTCTACATGCGTGAAAGCAAGTGTTTATGAGATTTCACAAAAAGTACAACCAGAGTTTTAATTTTTCAGAATAAAAAAGTTTATTTCAACAAGCTTGATTTAGCTAATACTACGAAAAATACTTCAGATACGACACAAAACGCCGCTTACCAATAAACCATTTATTAATATTGATAATCGCAAAAATTAAACTAATTCTACCTAAAAATATTATGCAGTTTTATTTCGAGTGCTATTGTTTAACATTCGATCAAATATTCCAACAATACAAAAAAACAATCCCGTTTAGATTACTTGCCTTGCAGTTCAGTGTACAGTTTGTGTGGAACACACTGTGTTAGTTTATAGTTGTGTGTAACACACTGTACACATCATTTGCCTAGTGACATCGGAAGTTTCAAATACTATAACCGTTTCTTTCAAACTAGACCACATTTTTCTTCATTTCTTCGTCGATAATGTGATTTTGTAATTTTGAAGCGGCTATAAATAAATATAAAGTTTTGTTGGTGCAATATATGTCGGTAAACTATCGATGCTCTGCTAAGATTTTTATTTGCTTCACTGCTTGGAATTTTACAAAGTTTTGTTATATTGTCATTTTTTGTCTAATATGTTTCGCACGAGGTCACAAAGCGACCTTGGATGGTCTCTTTTCGTTATCAAGCATCAGGTGATTTTATTTCTTTTGGTTATTGCAGTCTGAAGTGTTGCTGCGATATAGATATGATGCATCTGGTTTGTGCGTTGTCAAGCACCTTGTCGTTGGAGAATGGCTTTCGTATTTGGTTTTCGACGTCACTCATGTGGGTGGTTGTCCGTATGAACGAATATGGAAGATTGAAAACGTCTTTCGAGTGCACGAGTCATTGTCGGTTTGCATAACCTCTTATGCATACTTATGGTGATGTACCCTTAAGGTCGTAACTCACCTATCAGCACAGCATAGGAACACCTACTGATCATCGCAAGCACATTTTATTTCTTATGTGTATTTAAATGTAAGCGCGCCCACCTAACAGCACAAGCACATCACCTGCAAGGCACGTCAACGCTTCAACCACTAGACATTTCTCCAAGAGAATATTTTGCGGACGCCGTGCTTGTTATGTGCTGATACCTTGCCGGCGCTGTACGCTCACTTACCATCACATTTAACGTCCTCTAGTGGCGCCCAACGTGGGGCTACAGATGACATGTAATTTCGCCAGTTACCGAATTTTCGAACTTTGATTTATAAGAAAATTCAAATTAAAATTTTTCAATTAAATTAAATAAACTCAAGCAAAATCATAAAATTTCAAACCAATATTAATTAAATTCTGGGGATAAAAATACGTCTCAACTGCGTATGGCGGCCATTATAGGCAAAAAACCTCGTTTCTCCCGCCAGCTCTGACAAAAGTGAGGTAAAACGACAAATTCAAAATGTTATCAATTTCAAAATCAAATACAATTTTTTACAAAAAATTACAAAATACAAAAATTTCAATGAATATAATATAATAAAATTTACAGATTATCCAAAAATTTGAAAGAAAAATTTTCAAAAACCGTAAAAAATTAAAAGCGGTACTATATTGGCTGTTTCCACAAGGTTATCCCCTAAACCGGCATGGTTTTATGGTATTTTTGTTAAAAATTGCACTCAAAAATTACAAATCTATATAAACTGAAAATCTCTAAACCTCTGAGGCCCAGTATTTCAGTTGCTAGTTAAACTAAATTCAAGGTTTAAACTACGTTTATGGCTACCTGAACTGAAATACCGGCCTTGAATAATTCATTAAAATAATTACTGAAACCGCTTCAACTCGAAATTTGGAAATAAGAATACCATGCACTCTTAGAAGGTAACTGTTGCATGTGTTGCACCAATTTAAGTCAAGTACACGTACCGTCAACAAAATTAGAAAAATACAAACTTTTTTGTGAAAAATCGAAACTTTAAAATCTTCATTTTTTTCATTTTAACGTTCTCGATTAGTTGCCGTCGCATTTTTCTAAAAATCTATATTTTCGGGTAAAGGTACTCAAACCGAAAATTTTCACGAAATTTCATAAATTCTCAAGGAATTTCAGTGATTTCCCTGGAATTACATTAATTTTAAAAGAATTCAGTAGAGTCTCGAAAGTATGAATAGCGAAAATCATGTTTGTTTTTTTAATATTAAAGCAACATTTTTATTTTATCTATTTGTTTAGCACAAAAAAGATTTTAATAGCATAAAATAGTGAAAAAAAAAAGAAATAAATTCCGAATTTATATTTAAAAACACATGATTTTTCCTGTTCACTGTTTCGAATCATTTCCAAAAAGCTACAAAGGTTTCCAACAAATTGCAGAAATTTCTAAAGAATACTAGAGATTTGCTCAATGATTTTCAGAGAATCCAAAGATTTTCCAAGAATTGTAAAGATTTTTCAGAATTTTTAAGGAATTCCTGCAATTTTTGAAAAAATGCAAAGATTTTCTGAAATTCCCAAAAACATTCAGAAATTTCTAATGAATTCAAATTTTTTTTCTGATTTGCACGAATTTCTAAAGAATAGCAGAATTACTAAAAAATAACTCGGGGGGGATTTCAAAGATATTCTATTAATTTTAGATATTTCCAAAGAATTCGAAAATTTTTGAGAATTTCCAAAAATTTCCAAGAAATTAACAGAATTTTCTATCCAATTGTACAGATATTCCAAAACTTCTAAGGAATTACTCGGATTCCGAAAATATTCTATTAATTTTAACTATTTATAAAGAAATTCCAAAAGCTTACAAAGAATTAACAGAATTTTCTGTCGAATTGTACAGATTTTCCAAGACTTCTAAGGAATTACTCGGATTCCAAAGATATCCTATTAATTTTTGATATTTCCAAAGAATTCCAAATTTTTTTGAGAAATTCCAAAAGTTTACAAGAAATTAGTTGAAATTTTTGTGGAATTATACAGATATTCCACGATTTCTAAGCAATTATTCGGATTCCAAATATATTCCAAAGAATTCCGAATTTTTTTATAAATTCCAAATGTGTACAAATTAATACTTAGCGGAATTTTCTATAGAATTGAACAGATATTCCAAGACTTCTAAGGAATTACTCGGATTCCAAAGATATTCTATTAATTTTAGATATTTTAAAAAAATTCTAAAAATTTTTGAGAAGTTCTAAAAGTTTATAGGGAATTAACAAAATTTTCTGTGGAATTGTACAGATATTCCAAGACTTCTAAAGAATTACTCGGATTCCAAAGATATTCAATTAATTTTAGATATTTCCAAAGAATTCCAAAAAATTTTTAGAAATTCCAAAAGTTTACAAGAAATTCAAGAGCTTTGCATAGAATATCAAAAATTTTCATGAATTCTAGAGATGTTTACGAAATTCTAGAGAATTACAATGATTTATAAAAAAATTCCAAACAAGTGTGAACTAAATTTAACACTTATTTGCCAACATAAGTTAGTAATACAGTTTTGTATATTTTTAGAATTTTTAAAATAGAATATTTTGAGTTCCAATTTAAGAGGCGGCGGTTAGCTTAGTAAGTTAACTCAAAAACAGCTGAATCTAAGATACTCTGTTCGAATCCGAGTCGAGTCTTAAATTTGCGTCTTCGTGCTTCGGAGGGCACGTAAACCCCCGTGAGTTGAGAATTGCAGTCATCGGGTATTGAAAACAGATGGCTATAGGCCATCCCAATCTAGTGTAAACAGCAGTGGGATCTAAATGCTTTTCTCACTCTATGTTAAAGAACAAACGGCTAAAGAAGAAAAAAATTAATCCGCGTAGCGTAGCGCGTTGGGGGGCAGAGGCAGCAATTTTTTTATTTTTATTTCTATTTAATAATTATTTTTAATAATATTTAATAAATTGACATAAGAAAAATTTGTTTTGCGTAATTGCGAAAATAGGGGAGCGGAAAATTTAGGGTTTACCCCGGGTACCAGAAATCTAAGCTACGCCATTGTAATCACTGCAGTGTAGTGTAATCGTCAGGTGATTCAACATTATTATTTGATGTTATCAGTATTGTCTACAATGTATTCTGTTTTTAGTAATGTGGAATTCTCGGTCTACTGGCTTGAATTAATAGGTCTGGAACCAATTTAGTGATTGAAACCAAGCTTTGGAAAGCAATTTAGTTTGGAAATCTTGTGTAGTTTCCAGCTACTCCCGTAGTCAAAAATCCTCTGTTCCTAGATGATTCATCTGTGACCTCGCACTATTATCGGAGCATTGTTGAAGGCGACCGTAAGGCCGCCTGAGTTTGTGGCTTTAATTATTAACGCTAGATCGTTCAATATAATATTATGTCATATTCGCATTCTGATTCACATTGTATTACTTCGTTAATTGAAAATTAAATTGCTCAAAATACATGCAATTTAAATGCTTTGTTACAGTTTTAACGTAATTACAATTACGAGGCTTAAAACGAGAAAATTTTATTAGTAATCGTGAAAACCAGAGGAATTAAAATCAAATATCTGCGTTTTACCACGCAACATTTTGAAATTAAGCAGAGAATTAATTTAAAAAATTTATTAGGGCGTCGCGACCTGATGTTACATCTTCTGGTGTGTATGAATTTTGTAAAGTGCTGTAATTTAGTTTGGAATTTTATTTTACAAGGGACATTTTTCATTTTGAGGTAAATGAAAAAAAAATGCGACCAACTGGATCTATCGAATGATTGATTGTTTAATTAAAGAGAATCCTGCCGACGGTACTTCAATTTTAAAACAAGTAAATTAAAGTTTACTTAATGAAATCTAAAACGATATTGTTCGTGTTCGTTCCACTTCCATTACAAAAAGTGCCTGTAATTTCAGAGTTAATTGTAATTTTGACAGAGATTTAATTGGTTACTTCGGTGCATTCCGTATACGTATTGTAGCTTTTTTAATTGTTCAATTAATAATAAATTACAGGAATTCGAAGGCATTTCAAAAGCAGACAGATCAGAATGGAACTAAAGCAACCTCAATGAATACACGTCGATAGGATTGCCTATCTACTAGATATACAAATCTCTTTGTAATTATTAAAAAAATTTACAACTGACGAACCGTAAACGAAACAAAAAGTTACAAATAAGAAACTAAGAGAGGAAGATAAAAATCCTTTTATATTATATTCATTTTTAGCGTAAATGTAATAGTTCCATGTTGTAAAAAAGTTGAAGCTAATAAATTTTGATCAACTATAAAAGCCGCATCTCCTAGCCAAGTTTTCTATAGAACTCGTTACAGATACGACAAAATTTCCTTTAATGTAAAATGTTGGGAACCCAATAATACACATATTTCATAATTTACTTTCAGTTAAACCTAAAGATATCAAGCTTGTAACAATTTCTATTTGTATTGTTAATTTTAAAATTTTATTTTAATATTTTTTTTTTTTTATTAAATAATAGACATATTTAGTCATTGTTCGAGTAAAAGCCCAAGATAGATTGATTGGTTTAAATGGATTGAACACATTGATTGATTTGTTTGTCAGAAATTCACATAATACTATTATTTTGTACATAATATGTGTGAAATTAATATTAAAATATATATCAGTAATTCATTCACTGAAGTTTGAATATTATAATATCTAAGGTAGACAATTAGATTATTATGAAATATATTGTATATTAATTTGTCGTTGTCAACAGAAACAATATCTTCCTTAATGCCTGCAAAATTACCTTGGTTAGCTTTGTAAGAAAATTATTGACTGCACTGAAATTTTCAAAATTTCAAAATTATATTTTGCTTATTGTTCGGAATTAAATACAGTACAGCCTCGCTTATCCGAACACACTTTATTCTGGACACTCCAGTAATCCGGACATTCCGACTCTTCGGACATTTTATATTTTTTATCTCTGCAATCCGGACGAATTTCTAGTTGCAATTTCAAATTAATGCAATTCATCAGTACTCTTTTATAAGACTAAACTATGACATCACTCAGGTCCGCAAGGGCCAATTGGTAAAGTTAAATAAGTAGGGGGCGGCCATTAATTACGTGAGGCGATTTTTCGACCCCCTCTCCCCCTAGTGAGATATCGTAAAATTTGTTTTTTTTAATTACATGATATTTACCGAGACTCCTTGATCTCCTCCTCCCTTAAACGCCCACGTAATTAACGAATGTCCCCTAATGATAACACAGGTCTGCAAATAAAATTTTTTTTTCGAGTCCGGATACCATTCCTCCTGATTCTTATGTAAATTAACCTCCTGAATTCGCATATGACCTTTGTTTTCTTCCATCATCCACCGCTATCAGGGGATGCGTCCCCCCTATCTATTTTATTATTTTTTTTAACAATTATTTTAGCCTTTACATTTTTTCTGATAAACTAGAAAGGTGGAAAGTTAATATTTATAGCAAGAAAGTTGATTTGGGAGTAGATCTGTCCCCCAAAATTGTAAAAAAAATCATTAAAGATGATCGAATTTTCCGTTTTTCTGCTTAATTTTTTCACTTATTTTTGCTGTTTATTTCAGCAAAAATAAAACAATCACACAGAATATGTACATATATGCAAGTTTTCAGTTTTTACAACCGGGGGGTCTGGGGGGTGTGGAACACCCTCCAGTATACCCGTAAGTGATTATACCCCCAGTATACCCCGAAGCAGATTTCGATTCCAGTTTTAAAGTTGTGATTCCACTGGGCATTACTGGATCTAGATTACAAAAAACATTTGAAAAAATCTATATAAAGCTAGATTCTGGGACCAACTTTGTTTAGGTGTACTGGAGGGTGTTCCACACCCCCCAGACCCCCCGGTTTCAAAACTGAAAACTTGTGTATGTTTTCTGTCAAACTTTCAAAAACAAAATCCCTAACTTTTCCAAGTCTTCCCCTAGATCAGGCGTCGGCAACCTGCGGCTCTTTTGATGTCGAGATACAGCTCTCCAGGTCCACGCACAAATATTAACTAATAATTTTATTATTTTATTTTCAAAACTCATAAAAAGTATTATTATGCAAAAATAAAACTTTAAACAGGGTAAAAACACAGGATAAAAACAGGATAAAATACCATAATATTGAAATAAAAATGTTAGTGGGAAAAACTGGGAAATTTTGTAAATTGTAAGTTTTGGCTCTTCCGTTTCAATAGGTTGCCGACCCCTGCCCTAGATCAAAATTAAAAATTTTTCTAATTTTAAAAATTGTAAATTTTTTATTTGTGGAATTTTCCAATAATTTTTCCTAATTAATTCCACGACTTTTCCTTAAAAATAAAAAATTCCTCGACTTTTCCTGACCAAATTTGTGTAATTCTCAATTCCTGTACTTTTGCAAGTGAAAATCCTGCTTAAACATTTGGTCTAATTTTTAATTTTTCGCCCCCCCCCTGGCCCCTTAATATGACACTACAAGTCGCTGCTTAATCCATATTGCGATCAGGGGCGGTTCCAGAATTTTTTCTGGAAGGAGCAAAAAGATCAGACTGGCAAAAAGTGTTTTCAGATTTGTGATAGTTCCCTTGTCTATTTTTAAACGTCTGAGGGATGGCTGCCCCCCCCCCCCCCCATAAATCTGCCTAAGCTCGCGATTGATATCTGGCAGTTTATTTAGTCGAAACCATGCAATAATTGTGATAAATTTGTTTTTCAATTCTCAGTAACAATAAACAAAATTGGCAATTCATGCTTACGATACATTGTCAATTTGCCTAGTTGCCACTGACAATATTGTCAATTTGTTTGCAATCCGAGGTTAAGCCAGTTCTTCAATTATTATAAAATGATACTAAAAATTTCCTATCGGAAATTTAATTTATTCAACATTAATAAGAATTACGTTAAACCTTTCATGATTTAGGAATGAAGTTAGATACTTCCGAAGACCTTAATTTGATTCGATACCCAGGTCAAATAGGAATTTTATGAAATAAAGTTAACAAAAAAAAATCATAATAATAAGTATCGGCGTTTTTCCACTGGCCTGTTTAGAATTGGTTAATTTTAAGTGACCAGCCTAAAAATATTAAGTGATTACGGTGGAGTGATGGATCAGTGCGGCCTTCAGGCCGCACAACCTAGGCAATCAGACATCGTTAACTTTAATATAGATTTGTCAACTGATATATTTAGAAATTGTCAACTGCAATTCAGATTTGTAAACTGCTATTCAAAGATCGACAACTGTAAATTCAGCTTTGTTCAGAACACCCCCCAGACCCCCCCCCCCCGGTTTCAAAAACTGAAAACTTTTTGAGAGTAAGTGTGCATTTGTAGGTTTAGGCTATACGCACTGAGTAGTACCAAGTACCCCAGTATCCAACTGATTGTATAAAATTATTGCCACAACATATAAATGTACCTATTGGTTTATTTTTTAAGTTTTATTTTGACTTTTTTATTATTTGTTAATTTTGTTTAGTTTAGTTTTATTAATGTAAACTATATAAAATAAAATAATTGAATAATACATACGTATCAACGGTTTTTAATCAATAAAATAAGTAAAAAAAAAATCTCGTTAATCCGGAAAACTCGGTTATCCGAACAAACTCAAAACTATATCTGTCCGGAATAACGAGGCTGTACTGTATTATTTTCCAGGTTTTAAACAGTAATTGCTATTTGGTAATAGCAATAGCTTTCGCGAGAAGTCAGCGATAAGCTAAGTTAGAGTTTGATGAACTTGAAAATTCTGTTGCATACTAGCAAATCCTTTAGATAAAGAATTTAACAAATAAAATACTTAAAACTGCTCAACTTCGATCAACTTTTTACGAGTGCCATTTAAATAAAAACTGTAGTTAATTAAAAACTATGTGAGTTTTGCTGAAATAATATTTCTTTTAATTATAATTTAAACCCAGATAAATCATTCATTGTTTTTACATTATAGCGCAATTTCAATTCTACTGCAGTTGAATTTTTTTATTGGTGAATCCTTCGGTCATCGATCGGTCAAGTCGGCTAGATTGAGGCAAAATAGTGTGAATATTTGAGTGTTAATTCGCATCGGAACCCCATGTAGTTCAACACCCGTCAAATAAATTATCCAGTAAATTACTGGTTAAATTAATTATAAAGTTAAATTGAATGTTTCAGCGATTTTCTCAAATTATGAATAGAGTTTTTAGATAGTGAAAGAACAACTTGATGTAACAATTTACAGATCCATTAGTCTCGAAAAACTAAAACTTGAGAGAAAACATCTTTCGCCACGTCGGAAACTTTTAACAAAATGAAAAACTAGGATTTTAATAAACAAACTTTTTTTTAATTTTTCGAATAAAATCGACGTCGGATTTACAAATTTCGAACATTCGTGCGGCTAAACTAATTACTAAACATTTTTGACCCGAAATTGCTTTACTCAAAATGTAATTACGGTTTTAAGCGAATTTTCATGCTGATAAATTTTCCGACACTTGTTATAATTTTTCATATTTAATTCAAGTTATGATTCTTGAAAAAATAGGAAAATTAAATTTTAATTACTTTATAAATAAGCTTCAGTCGCAATTTTCGCGAATTCGGGCTTTGTAATCAGTTTAACTTCTTTTATTTGTAATAAAGTGCGTGAAAACCATCACACGTGGAACAGTTTTAACCAAAATTAAAAATTGTATCATCTTCAATTATAAACCACGTCAGAGTTAATTAAACATCATCATAAACTTGAAATTGGCAATTTAATGGGAAAAAAATTATTTTTAATATCAAACTTTTTGAAAAATATCTTAACCAGCTTTAATTGACATGCAGAATTATGTGTTAAATTCAATTTAAGTTAACATAAACTGGTTTATTGCAAGTTGCAGGCATTCCATGTAACATCGTAATAAACTTCTGAAAGCTTCATGTTGCAATAGAATCTTGAGCTTTAGATTTAATTTGCATTAATTACTCCAACTGTAGTTTCATACAAAAACTGCTGAATAAATTGATTACTGCAAAATATCACTTTTGAGAAGTTCAGATTCGCTAGACCAGACTTATTGACTTGGTTGCTACAAAATACAATCCATTTAATCTGTTGCATATGTCAATATAACACCAGGATGACTTTGAATTGATTGCGTCTTTGGTTACAAGTTAAATTAATCCCAAAAGTTACCAGACTTACATTGATTAATTTTGAAACTACTAGGTGCAAATAATTCAATTTAACGTTTACCAGTTTAATGTTAATTTAACGTTTTCGCAAAACTGCCGCGAAGAAATAAACGAGAATTAGAGAGCTTTAATAAAACATTTTTAAAAGTGATTTTTTTTCATCTCGTATTGTCCTCGTTCACGCAGGCGTCCCTCTTTGACGCCGTCGTGCATAAACCAACATAAACGACAAAAAGTAATTATAATTCATATTCAACATAAGTCGGATCACAATTTTATCTGGAGGGATTTAAATAAGGAATTGCAATTAAAATTTTCAGAATTACTGAAGTGATTACTAAAATTACGGTAGAGTAAGTCTAATACTGGATGTATTTTCAAGCAAATCTTCGCAATATTCAAGCTAGGAATGAATAATTTCATTTGGAAAAATTCTGTCGTATTATTTTTATGGAGACCAACGCATAACGCACGCAGTTAATTACCGTTAATGGAAATAAATTAAGTAAACGACAAAACCGCTGCCTGCTTTAAGGGTTTCTTGTTTATCTATTAAATCCCCTTTTATGGTAAACAATTTAATTTAAATACCAAACGTTTAACTAGAAACCATTAACAAAATTAAAGTTAAGTTTGTTCAGACCAAAATCGCAAAATAATTTGCGATTACTTTTAAGTAGCGGACACTTCCGTGATGAATTTCTCTGTACCTAGCCGAATTTTCCAAAAATTTAACATATTATTTGAAACATAGAGGTCAATTTATTTTTAAATTGGCTCCATTAAAATTATTTTTTATTTCTAATTTGTAGCGTTAATGTACCTCATCACTTTGCTACGTAAACCAGTTTTACTTTAATAATAACTTGGAATAATGTTAGCAGGAAACCCCTAGCATCGACAGCAAAATTGGCACGTGTTCAATGTTTTCATAATACAAGAAAACATAATCATGTCGCTCTCTCAAAACATTTAAGTTTAATGAGTTTATAAGATTTGTAAATATTTATGAATGCAGCTATAAAGGAGCTTTTAAAAGTACCAATAAAGTGGCCCCAGGCGCCGACTTTTCGAAACTTACATCGTTGAATTTTGAATAAAAACGATTATTAACTATAGTAACAATTTTTCGAAATACTTCAGGTGTGAAGCGGAAACCAGCCGTAAAAATGAAATGAAAAGGTAACAGCTGTTAATTACCAAAAAACACGATAATTTTATTAAGCTTTTATACAATTTAATTAAATTCAGATAAAATAGGTTTTTAAAATGTTCAGTTGTTTGATATAATTGTCACTCACACCCTCCGGTTGACCTTTTACAATATAAATTTTCAATTTGTGTTAGAAACTTACCTTAATGGATTAGTTAATAGAAAAGCAATTTAAAAAGATAGTGCGGTGTTTTTCTACGAAAACAAACAATTTAAAATGAAAAATTATTGTAATAAATTGAATTTGAAATGTGAATGAAAAAATTTATATAATTTACCTTTGATTAGCACATCCCACAATCACACCCCCAAATTAAAAATTTATAATTTAATATCTCGCGTGAATCAGAACACATTTAGAATAAAAAACCTTTATTATTTTTAGTTTTATTAATTAATTTTTTAAAAGTCGGCATATAGAAGCAGAAAAGATATGACTAAGCTGATAAATAATTGTTTTCGAATACAGCAATTTATTGAAAATAAAGTTTTGCTTACTGGTAAACTGGTAGGTAGGACTCTTATAATTTGCCGTTTTCCCATAAAATTTAAGAGAACTGTGCAGATAGCATAATAAATTCAAGATACTACGTGGGACTTCGGTTTACGACCAATATCCATTTGCATTATACTAACATTTTCAATAAACTTGAAACGGCGGAAAATGCTGGAAATTGATAACAATTGCATTCAGTTTAAAATTATTGCTTATAAATATTCCCAAAACAATTTTTTTTCGATTATTTACTGAAAACTAACTGATAATTCTTGTAAATTTTATCTTGAAAGGATTTCGGTCCGTTTTCGGACACGAGGGCAGTTAAGCTAGGTCTCAACTTTAAAAAAAACTCTTTCAAATTCAACTTATTCCAGTCCTGATAAATATTGCTGCAACTGTACGGCTACTAAGACCCAATTGGTCATTCGAGTAGCTATAAGCAAAGTTGAAAGTATTTCAAATAAAAGACTTGCAAAAAGTAACTCAAGTACTTAAAGTATTTAAAAGTAATTCAAGTACTTAAAAGTATTTAAAAGTACTTGAAGTACTTTAATTGAAGAACTTTTGAAATTAACTTAAAAATACTTGGCAATTGAAGTACTTTGAAAAAGGACGTGAGTATTTGGTAATTGCATTTAATAAAATTTGAGTAATTGAAGTACTTTTGCAGTAATTGAAGTTCTTTTGAAGTAATTGAAGTAGTTTTAAGGTAATTGAAGTATTTTTCAAGTAAAATTGAAGTGTTATAAAGTAATTAAGGCACTTTTAAAGTAATTAAAGTATTTTGAAGTAATTGAAGTAATATTGTAGTAATCAAAGTATTTGATTTAGTACTTCAATTACAACAGAAAAAAAGAAAGAATAGAAATAAGAGAAAGGCAAATGGTAAAAGGGATGATATAATTAGAATTGCAACATGGAATGTACGAACACTGTTGAGACCGGGAAAAATGGAAGAAGTCGAGAATGAGTTAAAGAGATATAAGATCGAAATAGCAGCGTTGCAGGAAATCAGATGGAAGGGTCAAGGAGAGGTAACTGGCAAGGAATATGCTATGTTGTACTCGGGAGAGAAGGAGCAGGGGAGAAGTGGAGTAGGCTTTATGGTAAGAAATGATGAAAAAGACAGCATAATGCAGTTCCAACCAGTAAACGGAAGAATGGCATACTTGAGAATGAGAAATAAATCCACAAATATGACAATAATCTATGCTTATGCACCAACGGAAGATGCCAATGATATAGAAAAAGAAAAATTCTACGAAGAACTAGAAGAATTATGTGAAAGAAGCGAAAGGAAAGATGCATTGGTATTGATGGAAGATTTTAATGCAAAAATTGGGAAAGAGGAGTATGTAAGCGAGGTGGCGGGAGAGCATACGATACATAGCAAAACAAGTGATAATGGAAACAGACTTTGCAACATGGCAGCAGCTCTAGATATGGACATTTGCAGTACCAGATATAAACACAAAAAGATCTATAAAATAACCTGGGTCTGGCCCGGAGGAGAACAAGATGAAGGGAACCAAATAGACCATGTTTTAATCACAAAGAAGCGAAAATCATTGATTAATGATGTAAGATCATATAGAGGAGCAAATGCTGAAACAGACCATTACTTGGTAGTGACAAGAATGAAAATTAAGAAAGCGATAAACAACATAAAGAAGAACAAAAGTAAACTTTTTGCAACTGAAAAACTAAGACATGCCAAAATAAGGGAAAATTATGAGAATACGATTCAAATATATATAAAAAACAGTAAAAAGAGTAACGATGTAGATGAAGAATTTGAGAATATCACGGAATGTATAACAACAGCAGCAAAGAACGTGATAGGATATAGACAAGTATAGAGAGATAAGAGTTGGTTTGACGAGGATTGTGAGAAGATGGAAAAAAAGAAGAGAGAAGCAAGATTGGCATACCTTAACACAAATGAAGAACAAGATAGAGAGAATTACTAAAGAAAAAGAAGCGAAGCATACAAGTTATACAAAAAAAAATAAATGGATGGAAGCCATAATGGAAGATATAGAGAGGAATAACAGACAAAATAATAGTAAGGTATTCTATGAAAAACTGTAGAAACAGAAAGCAGGACACAGAATCAAGACGAGAGGAATAAGAGATAAGCTAAATAAAATAGAAGACGACACAGAAAAAATAAAACAGATATGGATGACATACTTTCAAGAACTACTGAATGACGTACCAGAGGAAGAACAAGAAACAATAATAAGCGAAGAACAACAAATAGACGAACCAACATATGAAGAAATAGCGGAGACAATTAAGAACATGAAAAATGGAAAGTCCCCTGGCAAAGACAGTATTGCAGCAGAATTACTAAAATATGGAGGAGAATTATTATATCGAAGGGTCTATGAACTTATAAAACAAATATGGACAGAGGAAGTAATGCCACAAAAATGTAGAGAAGAAATAATTGTTACAATAAAGAAAAAAGGAGACACGGACAGATGTGAGAATTACAGAGGAATTACACTGTTGAATGTAACATACAAGATCCTGTCAACGATATTAAACAAAAGAATAAAGCTTGCGATGAAAAATAAAATAGGAGATTATCAGTGCGGTTTTGTCGAAGGTAAATCGACGGTAGATGCAATATATGTAATGAGACAGATTATGGAGAAGAGCCGTGAATATAATATAAACATGTATATGATTTTTATCGATTTTAGACAAGCTTTTGATAAGGTGAAGAGAGGTAAGCTGAAGATTTCATGATAAATTGTGGAGTGAGACAGGGAGATGCTATGTCGGCAACCCTGTTCAACATACTTCTAGAAAAGATCATGAGGAAGATACAAGTAAACGGCACAATAATCAACAAGGAAACGCAGTTGATAGCATATGCGGACGATGTGGTTATTGTATCAAGATCGAAAGATGAATTAACAAGCAGAACTCAAGAAATAAGAGAAGCAGCGAAACAAATGGGCTTGGAAATAAATGAACGGAAAACAAAATATATGAGATGTAAACGAGGAGAAATACAAGACCTAGGTGAATTGAAAATAGGAGACCACACATACGAGGAGGTAAAAGACTTCGTATACCTGGGAACACAATTAAATAATAGAAATAAAAAAAAACAAGAATTAGAAAGAAGATTGCAACAAGCAAATAAGGCCTACTACGCGAACAAAAAATTTCTGAACGATAAGAAGCTATCAAAAAAAAACAAAGATCAAGATATATAAGACAATAATTAGACCGGAGGCTACGTACGCGACAGAAGCGATGTGCTATAGTAGAATAGAGGAAGAAAAGATGAAAGTGTTTGAAAGAAAGATAATGCGTAAAATACTGGGACCAATAAAAATTGCTGAACAAGAAACCAGACCCATGCATGAGATACTAAGAGCAGTTGGAAATGAAGACATCGTCAAAGTAATCAAATCGCATAGATTGCAATGGTTTGGTCACATCATGCGGAAGAAGGAGAATGATGTGATAAGGCGGATCACGGAGTGGAAACCGATGCAGGGGCGCGGGAGAGGACGACCGGACTTAAGATGGTATGACCAAGTGATAGGGAATCTGCGAAGTATGGGGGTCGTGAACTGGAGAGAGAAAGTGAGGGATAGGACTTTTTGGAAGGCAATGACGAGGGACGCAAAAACGAGTGTAAATTTGTAAATATATGGATGTAAAATGTAAAGTTAATGAGGATTAATCCACCTCAACAAACGGATTTGTTAAGTCCAAATGGACAGTCATATTCCTTTCGGGAATATAAGACTATATATTGTATTATTGTACTTCAATTACTTCAAAATACTTGTTGCTTGTTGCAAGTGAATGTATTTAATTTACTTTAAAGTACTTCACTTACTTTAAAATACTGTAATTACTTCAAAAATACTTCAATTACTTTATAGTTTAAAGTATTTGAAGTACTATAAGGTACTATAAACCGCATAACCTACTACTGTATTCATTCAGTTTAAAGGTGAAGTGTTCAGTTATCTACCATGATAAGAGTTTTTCGTTTGCACTGGAGGGTATTCCATACCCCCCAGACCCCCCGGTTTTTTGGTTTGTTTGTTTATTAGATATATTCATTTATTTCAAACAGATACATCTGCTTTACAGAATACTAGAAGAAATATATGTGTATCAAATTAGATCAAATTGATTCTGTCGTCGTCTAGATTCCACCATAAACTCATAGTGGACTACTTTAAATGGGTTTCTCAAGGGGTGAATATTTACTAACACTTCTGTAGACCAGACCCGGAATTCCAAAGATTTTCAAGGAATTCCAGAGATTTTCAAACAATTTCAGAGATTTCCAATAAAGAATTCAAATAATTTTCAAGAAGTTTAGAGATTTCCAAGAAATTCAGTTCTTCTTGAAATTCAGTTCAATACAGTTTCTAAACAGCTAGGTATTTTTCCCAGACCCCCAGTTTTAAATATTTAAAATTTATTTGCAAGTTGGTCATTCAAGTAGCTCTTTGGTAAGCCGGTAGACATCAGACCCGTAAAATTTACTTGTAGCAAACGCAAAAGCAAAACTTTAACCTCCCATTTGGAGAGATCAAATAAATTTTTTTATTATATTCTGTCAGTTTTAGATTTTAAGAAAGGCGGAGAATACGAGGAAGACAATGGGATCACTACTTTCTCAAAACAAAATATTAAATTATTAATTTTTAAATTTTCTTACTTTATTCATTCAGTTTGTGAAAATTGTACAATTATCTATCATGATAAAGGTTTTAATTTGTACTGGAGGGTATTCCATACCCCGCAGACCCCCAGGTTTGGGAATCCAAAGGTTTATGTGTTCTGTTTATTACATAATTCTCTTTTCTTCAAGTATTTGAGCTACATATACGGGGGTGTGTGTGCCAAACTAGATCAAATTGATTCTGTCGTCGTCCAGATTCCACCTCAAACTCACACTGGATTACTTTAAGTGGTTTTCTCAAGGGGTAAATATCTACTTAAATTTCTGTACACCAGACTCGGAATTCCAAAAACTTTCAAGGAATTCCAGAGATTTCCAAACAATTTCATAAATTTCCAATAAAGAATTCCAGTGATTTTCAAAAAATTCCAGAGATTTCCAATGATCTTCAAGGGAATTCCAAACGAGTGTATACAAAATTTTCAAGATATTCACCCCTGGCTGTTCTTCTCAATACAGTTACTAAAAATCTGGGAGGTTTTATTTACCTCCCAGACCCAATTTTAAAAACCCAAAATTTATGTGCAAGTTATTTTTCGATTTTGTTAATTATACAGCGACTCAAAGATTCCCTCCTTTAAGATCCGTAATATTCGAGTTCTGGCTATTATTCACGATTTACATTAAATGAACGCCACCACGCGGAAAAATATTAAGTTATTCCAATACGTATAGTTGGTATAGAAAGTTTTGTTAAAAACCAAATGTTTAGCATTCTTTTGGAATTTTACTTTGTGAATTATTATTTCCCTTGCGGTTTTACGACAAATTAATTCAAAAACAAAAAATGTTTTTGACATTTGGTATAGTCACTAGATAGATATAGTCCCGCAAACCTATGAGACTTGAGTTGGAGAGAGAACGGTAATTAAATCAGGGGCGGCTTGCCAATTTCCTAAAATTATTAATATTAAAAAGAAAAATACACAAAAATATGCAGGAAAACACATACATAAGACGAAATGTATTGTTTAACTTGATATTATTGAAAAATTAAAACCCCTGTTTCAATTTTGCAAGTTTTTTTTAATTTCCCGGATAAATTAGGTCCCCAATATGGCCGGACTTTACGGTACTGTATCTATCTAATGACTGTAATTTGGTAGTTTAATGAGCGCCACCAACACTAAAGTAAATCGTAAATAGGGATGCTTTTACAGGGTTTCCACTTAATTTTCCAAATCAAATTTCCTGACTTTTCCAGCTTTCCCCGATAAAGAATAAAAATTTTCCGTGGCGTATCGATAAATCGGAAGATAAAAAGGTAAAATAATCTAAATTTCAAAATTAAATTAAAATCAATAACTTTTTTTTTAATTAAAAAAATTTAAAAATTTAAAAAACTTTATTTTAAAATTTAAAAAAGTTGTTTTTAAATTAAATTGTTTTCATAAACAAAAAATTTAATTTCCCTGATTTAACACTAAAAATGAGAAATTCCCTGAGTTTTTTCTTACAATATTCGAGAAATCTTCAACTTCCTGACTTTTCCAGATGATTGGGAACCCTGTTTTAACGATTCCAAGATTTAATAATTCAAAGTTAAATCAATATAATCAAGAACACAACAATGATAGACATGTTTCGACCTTATTAGGTCTCATCAGTATCATATAGTTGCATTGTTGAAAATAATGATTTGATTTTTTACCTTATATAGCATTTTTCGCGCAATGCTATATGTTGGTATCGATCTCCGATTATAAATTCAAATTATAAACACAGGGTGTTCTACGGAGCACTTTCCGAAAGGGTCGAACTGACATGTCATAAGGACAGTACAGGGGGATGTTGAGGATTGAGGCTCAATCAATATAATGTTGAGGATTTTTCATTTGAAGAGGCTAATCAGTGTAGGTTAACCCCGCCAGATTTTTTTTAATTAGAAAGAAAAATTACTAATCCGTGGCATATATTTATGCGGAGGTTTCAGTCATTGTCGGTTAATCTGTGCTTGATGAATAATCATTAGTCCACTAAAACCTTGCGGCCCATGTGATCGTTAAAAATGTTCAAAAATGTATGTTGTCATTCAAGTGAAATGTTCCTATATAATAAAGTTTATCGCAGATCATAAACACAAATTGTTGGTTATTAAACCGGGGGGTCTGGGGGGTATGGAATGCCACCCATTGCCTCTTAATCTCTTGATGGTTTTAACTCACCTAAAGTTCAATCTGTGTAATCGGAGTTATCTCAAAATCATAAGTAGTACAGAAAAAATTGCCGTCCATGTGATAGGATTCTAGATAGGTGTTGCGGATAGAGTATTTTTCTTTTGATGGTTCTCACAATCGACAATTTACGTTTTTCTTTTTTTGAAAATTTTAATAATTTAATACCTCCAGAATTTCAGGGGAAGCTAAGCCTCTCTTGCCTCATCTGACGAGCCGCCGCTGGATCCTTTGAATTATAATAAACATATTGTTTACTTGAATTTTTTGCGAAACCGACAAAATGAGGAAATGGCCAAGCTACGTATAATAATTCCTTCTGCTGGGCTTAAGTATATCTGGTTTAGGTTAGTAGTTTATGGAAATTTTCCAGACCCTACTCAGACCAATAACACAATTTTCAATGTTGAATTTTTGAATAAAAGAATAAAATACAAAAAATATTAAGTTTTCGTTTTCGCCGCAAATACCCGGAAAATCCAATTATTAATAATTTTCAATCCTTATCATTCTCAAATCTCGTAACCGCGTAAACGTTTTAGTTGCGTTCTGTTCTACAGGAAAATGCTTGTACGCCGTAATTTTGTAAGTGCACCTTAAAATCAATTAATGTGTGGGAGCGGCCTTACTATGAGATTACTTTAACATTATAAACCAAGTTAAACAGAATTAGTGTTACATAATGCATTACGCTATGAAAATTTGTATCTATACCGTTTTATTATTGGACAAACTACTTCCAGCTCTTTGGAAATTTATGAAATTAGAGATTAATTCTACTCTATGCTCTCATCCATCTGAAATGCTAAAGGTTGGCCTAGTTTGTTAATAAACCTAAACTTTAGTTAGTTGGTATTTTATTTGTTTAATTGCTGCCATTCTTAATACCCAGAAGCTTAATTGCTCTATCGATAGAAATTACAAACAAGTTGGTGTATTGATGTATTCGAATATGTAAAACTAACTTCTAAAACATAATTACTATTGAGATATTGCGTGCTTACAATATATCTAAAAATCTTAATTAAGCGGCTATTTTTATATTATTGTCGTTTAATATTTTAATGACTGGCTTGCGGTAATTGTTAACTTGCATTTTGTATTGGGTACTCGAAAAATTCACTCAATCTTTTTTCCAATAAATTCCAAAAATTATTAATTATTAAAAACATCCCTAATACCGTTCAAACTCAAAAATTAAGAAACTAAGCAACTGCTTATTAGAAATTTTATTTTACAGATGCAGAACTTAAATTGTTTTTAAATTTTTGTTATTAGCATTAATAACAGTGATAATTAAAACAATGTAAATGTAGAATAAAAGTTTGTAGAAATTAAGCCATGGGCTTAAACGTAGGTGTAAGTTCAAATAAATAATGTTATTTTATGTACATACATATATGTAGTTTGAGTTTGAATGAGTTGCTGTATCGAATAATATAAAATAAACAAATCCTATAAATAATATTAGATGTAATTAAATCTGCTTCTGAATTAAATTGCTATAAAATGAAATATAATCTTTAATAATTAATATTAGAATGAAATCAACTTGAACTGTGCATATTATGCTTGTACTTAACAACTCGAGTATGAAATCAGCTATTTTGATTAGTCGCTCTCTTATTATTGGAGATCAATAGCATTTCAGGATCAGGAGGATCTAATATATTTATTGCATTTTTTCATGCATCAATCTTGAATTAAAGAAATTTTGATTTTAAATACTTAAATAATACTATAAGCGGAGCTACATTGTATACGTGTCCCTGACAGTGAATGAAATCAATAATCAGATGGAAGGCTTATTAATATGCAATAAATTTTTGAAATTAAATAAATAATCGATTGTTTTGAATTAAAGGATAACACCAACATTCAAACTCAATAATGCGATTTCTCAGGACTTTTCCGCTCTGTAAATCTTTGAATTTTAGTAACTAAGTAAATAACTACATAATTATAAAAATTAATTTATTTCGTGCAAGGAAAATTTCATTGCAGAACTGGAAGATAACGTATCAAATTCTCACTTTAAGAATTAATTAACATTTTCTTAATTAATCTAATCAACGTGATACGGAAATTTCGTATTTTCCGTTTATTTGATTTTACCTTTTAAGATTTTACTGTTGGTTTTACTCGGATCTCCAACGTTAATTATGCATTATCATCATATCAGTGGCATTATCTATTAATAATACAGTAGCCACTAGACTTTGAGTATGGATTAGTATTAAGGAGTACTTGTATTATGATCGCTAGACATGAAACTATATTGCTATAATACAGTCATCTCCGGGAGAGCTCAAATAAGGCTAATTAGGCCTGTAGAAAAATTAGATTATTTATTTATTTTAACTGCCTTAAAAGATTTTATTTGATCAAACTGAAATTAATACTAAGATTAATTATCTTGATCTAGCCATTTTCAATTTCAAAGACATCAGCAGTCACTCTTCCGACATTCAATAGTTCAAACACAATAGTTCGGAACATCCCTTTGCTCATAAAATTGCTTCTTTTCGAGCGTTTAACAAGAATTCTCAAAAGTAAAGTTAATTTTCAAAAGGAATTAGAAACAAATTTATTGTCACTTCAACTTGATTTTGTGATTATAACTTTATATTTTTAATTGTCTAAGTACATTTTAGTTTTAATTTCATTGTTAATTTCCAGTATGTGCTGACGATGACGTAAAGACGAAACCGGTTCATTATAGAAAATATAACTATTAGATAAAAGCGTTTGATATAATCGAATAATAACTCAAAAGCCTTTGATATTTAACACCAAAGAGTTATTAGAATCTAGTTTGTAGATAATTTATTGCTATTTTAAAAAAACCGTCAACTATTCACAGTAAAAAATCAATAGTATCAGTGTTTTTAAATTATAAGTAAACAAATTTTACTTTAAAAAAAAAGTAAAAAAAAAAATGTTTAGGAGCACGGAATGTGTCTTACGCGTCGAACGGTACTCAGCAAAGAGATGCCTTGCAAAAATTTCCTCCAAATTTTTGCGTTCAAAGAAGATAATCTGAAAATTTAATCAGACCGGTTTTCAAATTTTTTCTACTTTATTAGTCTTTTTGCTCTCGACGTGGCGCGGGGTGCAATTTTGGAGAGCCGACAAGTATCTCCTCCGTTATCTTGTGCGTCGAACGGTACCTCACAAAAAAGTGACTCGCAAAATTTTATCTGCAAATTTAGCGTTCAAAGAAGAAAATCTGCAAATTTAATCAGAGACGGGTTTTCAAATTTTCTCAACTTTATTAGTCTTTTTGCTCTCGACGTGGCGCGGGGTGCAATTTTGGAATGCCGAATGTTCGACAAGTAGCTCCTCTGCTATCTTGCGCGTCGTACGGTACCTCACAAAAAGTGCCTCGCAAAAATTTAACTCCGCATTTTGCGTGCAAAGAAAAAAATCTGCAAAGCTTTGAGGGAATATCAAATTTTATCAGCTTTGTTACTTTTTCTGCGTTTGGCGTCGCGCACAGGAAACCGGTAAAAACCGGTAAAAAAGGTAAAATTTTGGAATATTTTGGAAAATTTGATTCTTTGAAGAGAAATTTTTCAGCAAAGGCAAAATTAATTTATAAAACAATTTCGATCCAAAATTGTTCCACGTGTCAGCTCCGTCCGTTTTCATTGCAATTTTCAAATTTTCGAATTTTTTTTTTCTGATGAGAAACAAAGCCGTTTTACGGCTCCACAGATTGAAATGGGAAAAAATTGTACTACATCGATAATGGGGAAATCTACCGTACCTATTCGAAACCGCTTAAAATTTTAAAATCGGTCCAAAAATAAGACTGTAAAGAGCGAAATAGGAAAAATTCAAATTTTGACTTTGTTTTTTTATTAAAACCATTCCTTACGCTGCTAAACTAATAAATGTGGAACGAAGAACATTTTCAGTTCAAATCCTTGCTCTTTTTGCAGTAAACCAAAAAGGTAATATTTAAGGGTGAAGAAACGATTTTTTCGAAAACCATCAAATCTACTTTTCATTTTCTTTTCGCGATTATTATCAAAGTGAAAATTAAAAAAGTTGAATTTATCAAATTTAAGAAAAATCCTTCTCCAAAATTAAACTCCAAAGTTCACTTTCTAAAAATTCCTTAAAATCAGGAAATTATCGAAATATCGATAATTTAAATCATTTAAAGGGTTAAAATATTTTGCACGCTAGAACTAGTAAATAGTTACAGTTCGCAACCATCGATCCAACAAAGATATTTTATTTTTTGAATTAATAGGAACAGATTTATTGCTTCTATCCAGGGAACCACTAAACTGTATTTTATAATCATGACGACCCAACTCTATCAACTAAAACCATGACTATATTTTATAACCACATGCGAACAGCAACAAGTACTTACCCTTCCTTGCAATGATAAATCGAAGCGGATACACCAACGGTAAGACTACAAATCACCGGCCACACTATAAACTTAAAGAAACCCAAAACCAAAAAGTTTGTATCAAATAATTAATTTTCAAAGAAATTAAATAAGAAGAAATGTTAAATTTCCAATTTACAATTTCCCAAGTAAATGTCAAGAGTAAACATGACAACTCTTGAAAAATGGACCGAATGTCTGCTCTGCGACGTGAAAATCTCGCATTATCCTTACATTTCTACAGTTAAAAAGCAAATGCAATTTTAATAGGCGTCGTACCTGCTCATCAGTTCAAATACTACTATTTTTATTTAAGCGCTGGTATCTTTCTTGTACACTCACAGTTGTTGAACTTGCAAAAAGTAATTTGCATTTAAATTATTCGCATTCTCCTACGAAAATCTGAATTTTTCTTTCTATGTTTTTTTTTAATATCATGTGAAGGTTAATCCGTTAACCCGAAAATAATATTCACGCTCTGCGACTCCTGACAAGAACCAAGAGACTTCTTTTGAACCGCACTTTTCACATTTTTGTGAGATTGTTTGATGTTCTGCCGTCAAAATATTTTCGCACGCCGAAAATATTTATAAATATGTCACTTGGCCCAACTTGGGTAGGTTTAGCAATTCAAGAATAAATATGTCACTTGATGAGAGAGAAAATTGTGAATCCCAGCTCAACAGTTATTTCCGCAGGGTTATTGAATCTACTTAGCTTCACCACTTTTATCCCTTAGAATGCAAAACCGATAAGCCGAGTTCGATACTTCTTTTAAATTCCCATATCGTCGTAAAAATTTCTATTTTATACTGCCTTCAGGGATTCGTTCGAGGCTTAATAATTAAAAAATGTCATAATCTAAAAAAGCGGCAACCTTTGTTTTTAAGTAAAACTCGGTAACTATTGCACTTTAAAAACAACCCTGTACGACGGAGGTCTCTGTTTTTAAGTAAAATTCAAAACTTGACAAATAACTAAAATACTGCCCTGTATTAATTGATTTCTTTTCTTTCTGTCTTTTTTCTTTGTAAAGAAAAAAGCTTTCTATTGTCACGTGGCAATACAATCTTGTGTAGAGTGGTAAACGAATGAACCTCTTAATAAAAAAATTGTATGAAAACGCAAAAATCGATGTGCTTTTAATCTATTATGAAACCACAACATAATTGAAAACGGTCAATCAAATTCGTGTAGTATTTGTGTTTGTGGTTGTGATATCAAGCGTTTGTGAGATAATACAAAAGAAGACTCGACATATATTAATTAATTGCACAATTTATTTAAGAAGTGAAAGCTCAATTCATAAATTTCTAACGGAATAAGCTTAAAAGATTTAGCTATTGATATTCCAGAACCATCTCATCCGTATAATTCCAGAGGACACCTTAAAGTAAGAACAAAACGCATCACTGCGATTGCACAAATTCCCAATAACTACAACTCGACGAATGTAATTCGTAATACTGGATAATAATGTTTTTTTATTTAGTATTACAAAATATATTTGTTTTCTTGATTGTACCCCAAACAATTAATTTTGACAGAGAAATTACTTTTTCTATTTTGCGTCTATAACAAAATCATTTCCAAACCCAATCGCGTATCGAAATGGACATTATTATGAAACGCAATTTTTTGTTTTAAGAGTTTAGTAACTAAACGTCAGTGAAAATTGAAACAGATCAAGTCTATAAACTTCAAGTACAATTTTGCTATGTGGATAGATTGCGTGCGATAAAAACGACGCTTGTGAAACTAGTATCGTAATATACTATTTCCAAATCAAAATAATTAAATAACATTTGCTGTTGATAGATGTTTTTATAATGCAACTATTTTTTTTGTGAGTATGGTAAAATAAGTTTTTACGCACAAGTGCGGTAAAGTAGTAACTTTGAAAAATTGTTAATTAAAATTTTGTTTTGACTCGATTAATGTTTTCGTTTACTAGGTTAATGGGAAAACAAAATTTATACCACAAACGTATTTAGCATTAGTAGCTTGATAAACAGGTTTTGCCTGCGGGAGTTGTGTCATATCGCCACAATGCAACATGAAGGTTGAAAATAGATTATTGCATCACCTACTATGTTTTAGTTATCGTCCAGGTTAATGCAGTTTCTACAATATAAATTAGCGCACATGGTGCTAGTGAAAAGCCAATATATCTCTGAAAATTTGTTGTATACCCAAAATAATCGCAAACATAATTTAGTTATAATAATGATCCAGCGTCCATTTTAAAATTTTTCAATTTTATTTCTATTATCAATAGTATTTTTTTCAAAACATAGATACTTCTTCCACAATACATATCCAGGAAGTGATCTCTTAAGACAGAGATTAACCCACAGCAACTATGCCTCGACTGAAACTTGCGCATAAATATATGCCGCTTAATGATTAAGGATGATAAATTGAGAAAATCTTTATATCATCCAAGTTAATTAGTTTAGGTGGAATCTAAATTCTCACACTATGATTAGCCTACTCAAATAACAAGTCACGAGTCGCCACTGTTAGCTACCTATGTTTAAATTGAATTTTATTGTTATTAATGAAGTAGGAATATTGGAAGGGTTAAAAAATTAGGTTTTCGGATCGTCTTACATGCTGTATAAGTAATTCAAGTTCATTTATCTCCGTCAAGTTTCGTCCAACAAATGATTCGCTAGAAACTAATTCGATTTTTTTTATATTATTTTCATTGTTAGAAATATTCGGTCTATCGAAAATCGAGATTTATTTGAAATGCTTCTACATTTCAAACGATGTAAGCTATATTTACTTATATAATTCCAGCCGTGCAGTAACGGCACGTTCACACGTAGTCAATTTTCACCATAAAGTCACCTTACTATATACAACCAATATGTTTATAATACAAATGCCAATAATATTAATAATTATGTTCCAGTTACTTATTAAAATTTAGTCAGCTTGGGGACAGTGTTCAGACAAATAACTCAAATGCCTTCGTGATTGATTTTGCAACCAAAGGAGTTAAAGAACAAAAAAGTTCCACTTTTTAAAACTCTGGAAGAAGCAATTCAGACTATTAGTTTAGCTGGGTAGACTTTGGTGCGGTCAACCCAGGCTCGAAAGAAGAGTATCACTTTCAAACCTGCCCTGCCCACTCTATCTTATCTATGACTTGGACTTTAAACTGCAAATTTTCCGAGTTTCAATTAGAACTCTTACCATCGTAGTAGAAGTTCTTTTGATAATTATAACCGAATTTTACTTAAAAACAGAGAGATTTTTGCACACCAACTGCTTTTTATAGATAAATTGTGAGAAATATTCATAATTTAATTTCCGAAAGCAGTTCACAGAGTATTTTTACTCAGTTTCTCGAAAAAAATCTCCGGAGAAAGAAGTAAAAAAATCATACCGGTATTTGCATTTAAATTAAAAATTTCGTAAGAAACAAAAACCATTTATTACGTCTTTTTAAAATTAAATCCTCGTATGTTGTTTTACAGCGGTTTCTCTTTATGCTCTCGGAGATTCTACATTAAAAATAATGAAAATTATTCATACTCGACAAGTTTTTCATTATACGTGGAAAAACTTACGCTGAATAGTATTTTGGTGTAAATAAAACTTTTGTTTTGTCAATATTTATTATATTTACTTCAAGTGGGGTCTACTTTATATCTATTCGAAGCTGTATAAACATTGTTTTCATAAAGGAAGCTTAATAATGGAGATATCGTATGAATTGAGTCAATATTGGGTTATCGTTGCAAGAAACGTAAGCAAATGAAATACGATGCAACTTTTAAAATACAGAAACAATTTTTTTTTAATATTCGCATAATATTTTCAAGTCTTACATTTTTCAATTAATTGAAACTCTAATCAGGAAAGTTTCTACAAGTTACAAAAAGTAAATTAAAATTGCAATCGACGACAAACTTGGATCGAATTTTTTCTATTTCAAAACGAAATTAAAAAGTTTGTTGAAATTACAAATTAATTTAAATTTAGCTACTGAAGCAAATACAATTGAAACCTGAGGAAATTAAAATTTATCGTGTTTGAAATATTTGTAAATTTATTATCTTCTTGTGTTTTAATTAGATCTGATGTGAGCTAATAATTCATTATTTAGTCGAGTGCTCAAGATCTAAGACAATTACAGTTTCAAACTTGAATCTAACCCCGAACCTCTTCTTTCTTTTCAACCTTTAACATAGCCTAACCTAACTTAACCTAAGCTAACTCAACCTAACCTTGAAAACAAATGCAACTTTAACCTTAAATGCCGAAACTAGGAACTTCATTTGTAGCTTATAAGTAAAATTTAAATTGAACAAATCCTTCCAGTTTAATTTTAAATTAAACATATTGCATGTATTGTAATACTTTGTCCCTGTAAAACATGCAACAGTCATTAGTCAACATTATTCCAGTTTATCACGTGAATTAGATTTTAGCATTAATTTAATTTATTAGAGAGCACGGGAAGTTGGGTGTCTATTTAGATCATTTAAATAACCAAATTCGATACATACCTAATTGTCAGTGATTTTTTATTAACAAAATTACTAAGTAAATTAATTAAATGTCACATTTCAGACTAATCAAATTTAATAAGTTGGTATAGAAAGTTTTATTTATAAACCAAACGTGTTTTTAAATCTTCTACTGAATCTTCTTTAAAATCAGCGATTTTATTTTAATTGTGATTTCAGATTCATTTTTGTTTTAATTTAAATAAAACAAAAACTGTTTTGTTATTTTGTCAGATTTTAATTTGCCATAATATATTGCTTTTCCGTTCAAAGACCTTCTGGTGAAGCAACTTCAGCTAAAACGAGTGGGCGAACCGAAGCAAGTCGTGGACTCACAAGATGCAACAACAGTAGCTTCCAGCACAGACCTTAATGTGTTGATAGAGAGCTACTTACAACAGCAGAAAATCGTCGACACGGTCCTGGACACGATCAAAACCCAGGGAGAGACAATCGAGAAATTAACCATCGAAAACAAACTCCTGACGAAACAAGTCAAGAAAACGACAAATTTATAAACAATAAATTAATAAGTGACGCGCGTGATTAGATTTACAAAATAAAAATACGTTTATACTCTGAAATAGCAACAGATAGATCAATTTATACAGGTCCCAGTCAGGACATCTATTGTTTTTGTTTGCGTATTTAAACTATCAGGAGGGGTAAGATCGGTTGCCTTTAACATCAAAAGTCACTGTTGTATAGACCAATGGTAACCACAAGTTAAAGATGATATTTTAACTTGAATGAAAATTTTGTTGTTTTATTTTCAAAACAGCTCTAGACAGTGCAGATTGTTCAGAAATTGATTCGTTTGGAAAATTCTCAAATTTCAGGTCAAATTCTTGACAAATTAAAGTTTTGGAAAAATAATGCTATCTTCATAAATGTGTGTTATTGGGGTTGCCTATCTGACTGTTTGTTTTTTGTTTGACTAAAAAATATAATAATTATTAACAGAACCGGCTTTTGAAAATATTTTCTATATTTCCGTTTATTTCTAACGTTTTAAGTGATTTATTAATATAAATTTATTTTGAAAGTACCAGACACATTAATGCCGATATTTTGTCAAGTTTATGATGCAGAACTTTTGTCGAACGCGAATGTAAATATTTGGACTTTTTCGATTTCCACTCAAGACGTCTGTATATTTTTCTGAAAATTTACACAAATTGAGATGTATGCGACACAATTTAAAGTCGTAGACACTCATCATTACTAAAATGTATCAGAAAATTCACTTTCCCTAAAAACACACTTTGTCAATTCCGTTCCAGACGTAATACAAATTATTTTCTAAAAAAACACAGCTTCAGTACGAGTCTGAACGAAACAATCGATAATTATTAGTTTTTCAGTCAATTGCTGAACAATCAAGCTACCGGTAGCGCAAGTGGCGCCCGAAGCAGCTGGAATACGTGCTGTTTAATTGAAATCAAAGGTAAAACCTGGAAACTTTTAGTTAAATTGAATTGAATATCGGCGAAAACAAAGTAAAAAATTTAAAATTTGGTACAGTTTTATCGCTTTTGTAACTGTCGGGAGTGATTTGCAGCATCTAATCCAATTTCCAGCCATCTTTGCTTTGAAAATAAAATCTGACACGTTGCTTACTATTAATCATATTTTAAGATTAATTTCGCAAGTAAGAAAAAACTGAAAAAGTTCACATAAATCATTCATACGTTACAAATAAATACTGAGTACCGCAAGCTTTCCAATAATTCGGAAATTACTTCAAATTGGTCTGGATTAAAAAGGATTTATCAGGCTCAACTCGTTACGCGCATCAAAAATAGAAATGTAACGCCTCTGGCTGCTGAGCCGCCCATGTGAACAATTATTAATAAAACACACTTGTCGAAATAAAAAACGTTTAACCCGTCGTTAACGCGACGCTCACTTTAGCGGTGCTGTCAACTTTGCAAGACGATAACTATGCGAGAATGACAAATAGCGTTTTAATTTATTTTTGCCAATATTTAGAGAAATGTCATTTGAAGGTATTAATAGTATGAGATTAATTCGACATCGTGTATACGATTGACGTGCGTAATGTTATTTATGGGAGCGGCGCGCTCACATGTGTACCAACGACGGGTTAATTATGTAGTACGAACAATGTTTTGTAAATTAAACGTTTATTCGACATAACAAAATAATTTAAACAAGAAATTTCTCTCTTGAAATCCATGTACGGTGGATTATGTGCTCGAATAGAAAATATAACAGTTGATATAATATACAAGTATAAATTGAATTTAAATTAAGCAATATAACCGACCAAGTCATTATTCATGTTAATTATGAAGCTAACCAAGTCCTTTAATGATATTACATTCTACCTCAAAATATCAAATACGATACCTAATAAATGTATTACATAAATAAATGCGTTGTTCCCTAAAACGCTTCATCATTATTTTACATAATTGTTAAAACTCACCTAAAGGTAAATGAATTAGACTAGGAGATCGAACTTACCTAAAACAAAAAAATTAAATTAGAACTTTTCAAAATTACCTTACTAATTATCCTTAATTTAATTTTATCAACATCATCCCACTTCTTATGATTTTATTACTAAAATTAATTTTTGTTAAATCCTATTTTTTTTTGGATTTCTGAGCGAACCACGACTCGCGCTCACCATCTACAAATATATTATAAGAGAAATAAGCAAGAAAGAGTATTTAAACTAAAACAATTTTGAAGTTAAATTTTTGATTTCAATGGATAATAAATATTTTTTAAAATTGCATTTTTGTTATTCCATAGCATTTTCTACGAAAACAAAATATCTTTAAAGCTGTGTTTAGTCATTGAAGCTAGTAAATTGGGATTATCTACGTTAGCACAATACACTACTATACAAAATGTCGTATAACTCGTAAGCTATAAGAAACTCAAGCAAATTACACGGTTCATATATTTACTTTTTAATATTTATAAAAACTATCCTACCAGTTTTAAAGTTATGAGGTGAAAAACTTGCGCAACTTTTCGAATACAGCTCCTAAACTGTGTTTATGATTAAAATTATTTTAAATGGTAAAGTAAATCAAAACAAAAATATTTATGTTTTGGAAGCATTTAATTGTGAAATAAAATTATGATACTTGAAAGCGTAAATTACAAAGATAAACATTAAATTTTATGGATTATTCAAATTTTCAACTGAAAAAAGCCCAAAAACCGTACAGTTGGAATGCCTATACAACATTGGCTGCTTCATAAGATAAGCCCCGCCCATTAAGTTATACAAGTGATTTTTGGCATTATTTGTATTGTTTCTAGTGAAAACATTGGTTCTAAACGTCAGATTTAAGAGGAAAACAAATGAGGCTGTGAACACCTTCGGCCATCCGAATCTAGAAAGAAAGGAGTTCTCTGAGCCCACGCAATTGATATAAAAATTACTGAAGACCACCGAGCAGCACCGATCTGTTTCCGATCTGAATCTGTTTTTCGGTTACATTCGGCATTAATTAATGAAATTTAATTTATAATCAATAAATGATTATAATTAATGACAGTTGCACTTCTAGAAGACAACTGCGGCCTGCTCTTTCAATTTATGTTGTGTAAAGGTAAGAAAACTAACCTAAGAGCTCACTGTAAAACACTGGTTCTTTCTTACGTGAAAAATCGAAATTTTATAATTGATTATTTCAAAAATTAAGCAATATTTGAAGTTTGCCCATAGTTATTCGCTTCATTTTTGTATCATCTATGATTATGCCGATTTATTTTTTACCCATTCGTTCTTCCTTAATTCTTCTTCGTGTACTTTAAGAATTAATCAACCCAGAATCACCTACAGCTTAACGTACCCTCCGAAGCACGACTTCTGTCATAAAAACTCAGTGGTGACTGGTATGGGAAAGAAAGTAGGCCGCGCCATCTCAAAATGGAATATTAATTACATTTTTATACTTATACTAGAGAAGTACTTATAACAATCGTAGTGAAGGTAAATGAAGTTAATTGAATTTTAAGATTGTAGATGGTACGAAATGCAAAGAGCAAAATCAAGAAAACAAATGACTGAACTTTGAATAGTGAAATTAAAATTTTTGGATTTTCGATTCTGTACACACAAATTTTCCAGGATAACGCTTTGGTTATAAGAGTTTTTCTTTCAAACACTATTTATTACTAAGGTACTGGGGGGTATTCCATACCATTAAAAAAAAAGCTTTTTGTGTTTGTTATGTTACAGATATCACCTGTTAGTTTTTACTTATATTATTATAAGAGTTTTTCTTTTAAATATAATTTATTACTAAGATACTGCAGAGGGGGGGGGGTTGTTCACTTTAATAATCATGTGTAAAAAAATATCAAATTATCAATAATTTATTACTAATCTCCCATAATATTTAATAATCTTTAGTAATCCAAATAATCTCAAGTAATTTCAAATAATCTCAAATAATTTATTACAAACAAACAAGCACACACTAATGCTAGGTTTACACATGCAACGATTTGGTGGCACCAGTCGTTGTTGGTGCACCAGTAAAATAAAAATGCATGTGTAAACGTTTACTGACGTGCAAGTCTTAACAATGCATACATGGTTGGAAAAAGTTGGATCTTCCAATTTTCTAGCGCGACAGCAGTGAATCATACGCCAGATAACCAAATGCAATTTTTGCAAAGTTAAATTTTTGGTTTTAAGTTTTTTTGCAACCCTGAGGATTTCTAATATTTCCAATATAGTAGCGACATCTGTTGGTGGATTTTTAAACAATAAGTAATGTAACGCCATCTATTGATGTTTTATTAAATTACAAAACTGAAAATTGGAAAATAATTGGAAATACAAAAAAAATATGTATATTTAAAAAAAAGTCTAGTAGCGGTGTCGGTTGTTAAAATTTTTTACTCTTAAAATATTATACAATCACAAATAACACCAAGTAATCACAAGTAATCAAGTATAATCATGAACATAATCACTGATAATAATCAGGTAATCCTATAGATCAGCTATAGATAATCAGATAATCACTTTGAAAGTTAATTATAAAAATAATATACCAATATAAAGTGAAAATTTTAAACCGGGTGGTCTGGGGGGGGGGGTGTGGAACACTCTCCAGTACATATCGCAGGATTTCCACTCTTTTAGAATACTTGGAGAAGGAAAATCAGGAAATTTGAATTTTTAAGCAAAAGTGCAGCAACTTTTTGCGTTACTATGAAAATATAAAAAAAACGGAGATTCCCACAGTAGCGAGAAACGAAATTAAATGTTTAAATATTATACCGCTAAAAAAGAGATCCTCGGACGGGCTTTCCAGCTAGTTTATTAATAATCTTAATAATTGTTTACATAGTATAATCTGTGTACATAAAATATCTGAGTGAACAACCCCTCGGGGAAGGGGGGTATTCTACAGCTGTTGGAAAATGAAATGTCAATTTTGATATCCAATAGGATTCGTTAAAATTCTACTTAAGTCAATAAAAAAAAGTCTTTGGCCTAGTAGGTAAAGCGATCAACTGCAAACGTACCTGGTTTAATCTTGACTAAATTCGTTTTTACAACGACTAGAAACGTGGTGTAATTTTACCTACTATATTAAAAATTATTCTTCAATAAGAATTAATAATATGTTATTTAAATTTAAATAATCTGTTTTCAAAAGACGGCGCGCGTCATCCCAGTGCTTTGTTTGTACTACATTTAATTGTCACGATGAGATGTTTTCAGATGAAGGTTGACTCTAGTTTTCAATGCTTTAGCTTTGCAAGGATTTGCCTACAGTACTGGACACATCATTTAAACTAATGGGGGAGGGGAAAGCTATACTCTTTAGACCACAGGGTGCGTACCTGAAACCGGGGGGTCTGGGGGGTATTCCATACCCCCCAGTCGCGTATCAAGTACTGTTAATATTTTTTCCAAATATAGTCAAAATTCTGACTTTTCGCAAAATCCTTGATGTTTTTGTGGAACTCCTAGGTGCTGCAGAACCCACTTGCTAGTTTGTTACAATAGTTATTAACGTAATATAATATAAACGAAATGTGCATAGGCGTAAAAATGTAATACGTAAAACGTAAATCTACAATAACAAAGAAATCTTATGCCGACGGAAAAAAACAAGTAAGTTCATATTATAATAATTATTATCGCTGTTTCAGGTTTAACAACAAATGAAGCGTGATTCGCTGGAGGCTCAAGTCGAATCGTTAAGAATTTCTTTCAAGACATCTGCGGTTTGTTTAAAGGAATGAGATTGCCTATTTGTAATTGGGTTTAATTTAGATCAAGTCATGTTGATATTTATTTATAATTAGTAGTGAATTAATTTCTATATTAAGTGGTAGCTTGGTAGCTTTTCCAATTACTAGTTGATTACAAATTTGGTTGAGAACGGTATTAGTTATCTCGGTGATTTCGTTTTTTATCTGCGTAAAATACAATTATAATAAATTAATTTTTAACATTGCTGCCGTCGAGAACACGGTTAAGTTTGGCCGATCTGTACAGACCAGCTACGATAATTTTTTATGTTAAAATTTTTGAACAAAATACCAGCTATCAAAACATCAAATTTTATCTAAACTCAATAGGTAGCCCATAAATCATGCCGGAGAGAAAGGAAGAAATAAAATATTAAAAACTCGTAAACCACGTGAGATATAAAACTTTTAAACAAAATATATTATATATTTTCATGCTGTAAGTTTATACGTAAACTTAATTTTTAAGTCATAATCTATCAAAGTAGCAGTTCTGCGGAAACATAAAAGCTGCTGATATACTTTAAGGACAACAAGAAAAAGAAAAATTGTTATGTTAAACCTAACAGTTCAAAATTACACTGTTGAATTTAGTAATTGTGAATAGCTTCCGTGTATCGTGGACTAATTATACGTTACGAAGTATTAAGTTAAGTATAATTTGTTATTTGTAGGCAGCCCGAGCAAGGTTTCCTTTTAGTTAAACCTAACAATAACAAATTAAGACAAAAGTCTGAAACAAATTTGAGGCAACCACCAAATTTAATTTCAAGGATCTCATCCTTAACCGAGATTGCTTTTGGTTGGTAGCCGCTTACATTTTAATTTTAAATTTTTAATTACGTGTAATTTGGTTACTAAATAAAATTACATAATTTACATAAACATCGAAATTCCGAGTTTATAATAGCAAGCGCCAGTCGAATATCGAATACAAAATGATTGATTTCGGGAAACTTAATAGTCAGTTGGTTAATGTATAAATTTACGATTTTATGATAACAGAGTGAATTATTTACGACGTTGTGAATCTAAAATTAATAGGGAACAATGGCAACTCGGTTAATTTAATTACCGAACGGAGCAAACTAAAAAATTTTATGTGGAAGGAAATTTTCATGTGAACAATTCAAAATTGAAGTCCATTAAATATGCATGTCAGGTCCGGAAACTGTAATTCAAAAAAATAATTAAAAGCTCTGAGCTTCGTAAGCCAACTAAAAAAAAGTGTGTAAATAAGGCGAATACTCTCAAAATGTAATGCTCCAGACAACAACAAAAAGGTAGTAAACTAAAGCTGACATTAATTTTCATAAGAAAGTCAAACAAAATTACAAAATGTTTGCTGGAGTTGTGAAACAAATTTTGTGCCAACACAGACATCGCATTAAAATATTTCTAATCTACTGCTTCTGATTATGAAAGTTTTTCAAAATAATTAAACTAAGACCAGCTTTAGTTAACTACACTGGCAAGTTGACACAGTCTAATTATTCTTTACGTTTAATAAAGAGTACTAATTCTTAACAATATCTGTAGCTGAAACTTTGTGAGTCAATGTTTTTTCAGCGATGTTGTTTATTTTCTTCTTCGTGAAGTTTAAATTTGCATTTTTGTACTTTTGCTTACTAGTAGATACTTAAGTCGCCCAGGCTCTCGAGAACTGCGCCATATTAACTGACTGACAGACAGTCAGTCGAAACTAATGTCTTCCTACGCACTTTCTGACATCATCCAGCTATTTTACTTGTAATTTTCCCAAACTCCACTTAGTCGTTCTCGGTCTCGAGTGAATTAGTCTATATTGACTAACTTGTTAGTCTAAATTGAGTCTTTTCATAGCTCTGGGATTTTTGCATAATATCTTTTAGTCCTAATAATCTGTAACTTATGTCTTTTTACCCGAATTTTGCAATTTTGAAACTTTAAAGCAGAATTCTACTTTGAAGCAAAGTAATTTTTGTGAATTTTTTTTTTGCAATTTTTGCAAATTTTTTCTGTTTTTTTCATTTTTTTATCGCCATTTCATTATTTTTGCATGTATATTAAAAATTTTAGTTCAGTCCGTTGCTAGTGATATATTGAACCTAAAGCTTTTCATATTTTTGGTTTTAGATTACTCAATTTCAAGACTTTAACACCAGCGCAGCCCCACCTCTACTAATCGAGGCATGACATTTAAATAATGTTCCTGTATATAAAAAATGCATAAAATATTTCAAAAATTTTTTATTAAGTATTTCAGAAGTGTATGTTTAAATCCTGACGAACCTCATATCAATATCTTTATTAATAATCTCAAAAAAAATTCACAAAGATTGCTTATTTTTAGAGCTTCCAAAGTAGAATACTGCCTTAAGATCTGGGTTACGAGGTAAATTAAGATATTTTTATTTTAATTTCTTTTTATGTTAATTTTATTTTATTTTAACTCTTATTTAAGAGTTTTATATCTCATCTTGCATTTTTTGTCTTTTGTAGTCCTGAGGATGAAATCGAAACTGGTCATTTTTACTTAAAAATTGCTTTAAACAACTTATAAATCCCCTGTCTTCTCCGAGTATTCTAAAAAAGTGGAAATCCTGCGAAATGTACTGGAGGGTGTTCCACACCCCCCAGACCCCCCCGGTTTACAATTTTGACTTTATATTTGTATATTATTTTTATAATTAACTTTCAAAGTAACACAAAGTTGCTGCTAAACTCCGTGAGCAGTAAGGTATTAATTAATATGCTTTCCGAGTTTTATTTTTTTCTAGCCGAAGGTTAAACTTCCCTCATTTTTGCTTAAAAATTCAAATTTCCCGGTTTGGAAAAATATTGAACAAATATTTTTATTCCTAATCTTAGTTTAACATATTTTATATATATTGGATTAACGAAATTCTGAAAAATCTTTAATCTGCGCCCCCCCCCCCGAAAGCATTTTTTAAATACGCCACTGCTTTGTTCCGCTAGTGATGTTACTTAAAAACTCTATGCGATCGTCGATTAATTGCGTAAGGACGATTTTTGTAATTTTTGACCCCCTCCTCTCTCATATAAGGGCACGTAAGATTTTGGCACCCCTCCGTCACATCTTATGTAAGGATTATTAAACAAAAATAATGTTGTGTCCCCCTCTCCTCCTCTTATATTTATCCTAATACATAAAATCCTAGCACGCTGCTGTTTCAGCGTGTCATTTTTTGATGAAAAAAGAAACACTCTGATTGGTTGATTTTTTTACTAACCGAAATAGTACATTATGCACCAAGGGAATAAAGTGACCATTTTTTGTCGTAAGGGTAAAGGATTGTTTGCACGAGACGTTAACCGAGGTCAAAAATTAAAACTTGGAAAGCATATTTAGTTTAGCAGCAACTTTCTGTGTTACTTTGAAAGTTAATTATAACAATAATATAAAAATATAAATAAATTTTAAATCCAGACTTGTTATGTGATAATTATGTGTTTTTTGTTTTTCGAATTTTTGAATTTCTACGTATTGTATTATTCTTAACTTTATTTAAATTTATCTATAAATATATACTACATACCACAAATTTACTGAAAATTTTTATTTTGGGTTCATTTTCTATAAATATAAAGTCAAAATTGTAAACCGGGGGGTCTGGGGGGTGTGGAACACCCTCCAGTACATATCTCAGAATTTCCACTCTTTCAAGGCCATATTACACGATGCGAATTTTTCATGCGATCGATCGCTGCGATACTTGGAGAAGATAGGGGATTTATAATTTTACAAATTTCGGCAGGAAAAACCGGGAAATTTGAATTTTTAAGCAAAAATGAGGGAAATTTAAACCTTTGGATAGAAAATATTAAAGCTTGAAAAAACATTTATTTAAGTGCCTTACTGCTCAGAGTTTAGTGTCAATTTTTACGTTACTTTGTAAGTTAACTGTCAAAATTGTAATCTAAAAAAGATGGAAAATTTTTTCTTTTTGAGCAAAAGTGAGGGAAATTAAAACGTTCAGCTAAAGAAAATTAGAATTATACTAAATATGATTATCAATAACGAGCTACAAGATCCATTTAAATCTTATTGTATGGATTTCGCAATCCTATACATTTAAAATTGTAAAAAAATATTTATGATTGAAAGTGTGTTCATTAATACGAAAAAATATATGCAAATAATGTGAAATAGTCTGCGACAAATGGGCCCTAGTTGTTTCGAATTTCTGATTCTCATCAGGCAAACCTAGAAAATATAATTAACGCGTACAGTATTCTATTCAATTTTTTTACAATTTTAAATGTATAGGATTGCGAAATCCATACAATAAGATTTAAATGTATCTTGTAGCTCGTAATTGATAATCATATTTAGTGTATTTTCAAGAGCTAATAATTTTAATTAAAGAAAATTAGAATTTGAGAAACTTATTCATTTTTATATTATAAAAAAAAAATTTAATTGCCCCACGGCACATTAAGTTTAGCAGCAACTTCTTGCCTTACATTGAAATTTAGAAAAACGGGAATCACCCAGTAGCGGGAAACCAAATTAAATGTTTAAATATTATACCGCTATAAAAGAGATCCACCGTCTTGCTGCCCGTCCGCGGACGGGCTTTCCAGCTAGTAAAATATAAATAACAATAGTATTGTCATTAGGGGGCGTCCATTAATTATGTGAGGCGTTTAAAGTGGAAGGGGTTGACCCGAATCTCACGTAGGGAGGGGAGGGGTCTGGCAAATATCATGTAATTTTTTTGCCTTAACTATAGTCCTAAATAAAAATAATTAAAATAAATAAATATATATATAAAAATAATAAATAAAACGTAATTTATGGACGCCCCCTTATACAAAAATTTAAATAAAATTTTTTATTTATATAAATGAAAGTTAAACAAGATTAATTAATTTACATAAAAAAGTACACAGTAAAAACTATTTTGTTTAAATTATTTTTTTGAAGCAAATAAATTTTGTTTAATTTAAATAAAATATTTTTGGTTCAACAAATATTTATTTAAAAAAAAAAAAAATTATTGGAGGAAACGAAAAATTTTAGTTGCATATATATGTATAGCAAATAAATTTTGTTATATACATATACGCAACTGAAATTTTTCGTTTCCTCCGATAAAACTTTTTTTTGATTTAAATAAATTTTTGTTGGACCAAAAATATTTTATTTAAACTAAACAAAATTTATTTGCTTCAAAAAAATAATTCAAACAAAATAGTTTTTTTGATTCAAAGAAAACGTTTTTACTGTGGAAATACAAAAAATTGGTAATCTCTTAATATCCGGGTAAAAAACTGATTTAATTAAAAAAGAAGTATTTTACGAAACTTACGTAAGGAATACGTCGGACCCTCCCCTCCCCCACGTAAGGGTCCGTAAGATTTCAAGAATTTTAAAATTAATTTGTTTTAAGGTTTTTTGTTGAGCTCTGTTAAATGTTACATTCATCTACACGGAAAAAAAATTACTTGGTTCAAATAAGTACCATTTGAATCAAGAAATTCTCTGTTTTCAATAGCCGCACGCAAATATTTTCTTTTTGTAAGAAAAAAATATTCTTAATTAAGTTTTCTTTGATCATAAAAGTATATTCTTAAAAATTTATTTGATTTAAAAAAATCTCTTTGAATAAAGATTCTGGTCTCTTCGCTAAATTACTCCGAAATATTTGGGTTTTTGTATATTATGTTTTGTAACCTAGTATTACGGCGTCATCTGTTGGACTTCTGGCGGGATATTATATATTTTATTTTATATAAAACTTCGTCCGGTGTAGGGTTCGAACTCAGGTTTTCCAGCTGCGAAGTCGTGGGATGAGTAATATTAATATTGATGCATTTAGAAAATAGTGTTCTTCGTTAAAATGAAATTTTCTTGAATCTAAATAATATTTTAAGTAAAAAATATTCTTGCTGGAAGAAATCTGATATTTTAATACATGCATATTTTATTGCGCGAAGAAATTATATTTTTAAATGAAATAAATAATTTCTAGAAAATATTTATTCTTCATTTTTGTCTTGTTGTCATTTGTCATCATCAAAGTTTTGGATTTTGGGAATCTGTCATGGGTAACGAATTTGATTTAATTGAATGTTTTATGTTTTGATTTGTTACCGATAAAACCGAAAACCAAAAATAAAAGTAAAACAGTTAGTTCCATAAAAATTGAATCTTGAAGATTGAGAAGTGCAAATAGAAAAGCTCCGGTTTCCCTACAATTAATCTTGCAGAAAATTCTCATCTGAGCAAAGTGAAAGCTTTCCGGAAGAGAATGCAAAGTCGGTGAGGCCTAAAGCTTGAATAAATTTTTTGGAGAAGATCCTTTCAAATTTCAGATTTAATAATTCTAATGGGATTTTAATCTTCCCGTCGAAAAGGTGTGAGGCTTAAACTGTTTGTTAAGAGAATAGGAAAAGCAATAGAAACCATAAATTAAACCCTGTTGCACGTTTTAACTTTCACCTGGCTTTAAAGCTTTCAGTTGAATATATTAGCTGAAGTAAACACGCAAACAAAATTCAGCACCTGACCAGTTTCAGCATGGACACGTAACACATTGCACGAGATGTAGGTAGCTAGTCAAAATATAATCAAATGATGTAAGCTTCAATAAATTTTACATGTTGTTGATTCGAGTTGAAAAAGTTGTAAAATATCTCCATTATGAAATTTTATTGTCCGCAGTTTTCTGTGATATATTATTTGGTTTGGTGGGTAAAATTAGAATCTACCGCGATTTCGAAGCAATTAATTTTATTATCTTTAGCGCTGGTGTTGACATTATGGAACGGTTTTGTTATGATTTTATTTCTAATAAATTTTCTTCCTTTATATTCAAAATGGTTTCGGCGTCGGAGCTCTTGATCGCTGGATCAAATAGCTTGTGATTGCTATTCGTTAGGCAACGTTAGCTAAAATGGAGAATATTCGTTTGTGACGACTCCCCTGTTGTACCGCATAACATTTACATAAGTTAACGGCACAATAAAAAATAAATTATTTAGTATCTACAAATTACCACTTCACGATATGGTTTCATACCAAGTTAACTGTTAATAGCAAATAACTTACAGCTGACCTAAATTGCAAACGAATTATAAATAGTTTATACATTTTTTTTTCAGCTTCATTGCTAACTTCTTTGAGGTTCGTTACAAACTCGCTAACTGCCGCATTTAAAAATGCATCAATGCTTTGCCAGCCAAAAGCACGTTAATGTCCGTTTCAATTTGTATTATTTATTTATAATGCTTTTTCTTTCATTTCAGGCTGAAATAAAAATTAAAAATTTAGAAAGTCAGGTTAAATACAGTGCGATCCAGAGAGTTGCAAATCATATGCTAAACATAGACAGCAAAACTGGGGTTGCGGTTTTCTCCAAAGCCATCCGAATCTCACACCCTAATAACTTTAAATCGGGTAGCAACTTGAACCGATGTAATATATCTTTAGACGTCATAGTTCTCTATGTCACTCGGTATACCTTCACTTTTAATTAATAATTTAGTAGTTTATTAAATTTAATTATACAGTGAGGTCGTCGAATTTGAAATAAATTCGATAAAGCAGTTCAGAAGAGTTTTTACAGAAAATCCTGGGATAACTCCATTTTATTTTTTAAAATGCCGCCTATTCCCGCCATTGATTTGACAATTGACAAAATTTTTTTTTAAACTTTAGCACTGATTAGAACTTTATTCTAACAGTCTTCCCTCAGCAGGCTGTGGAAAATCACCGAGGTAAGCTGCCTTGAAGACCTTTTATAAAAATTAAAAGGTTAAATTAAACTCTAAAACTCGAACTGTCACAGACCGGGGGGGGGGGGTATGGAATACCCCCCAGGCTCAATGTAAAATATTTTAGATTTGACCTTAATTTTTAAGAAACTTTAAAGATAATAATTGGAAATGTGGTAGATGTTCCCTTGTTTAGGTTGTAAGAGTAAAAGAATCCTTTAATTATAAAACAAAAGAGTTTCAACCACATTCCCCCCTCCGCCGTCTGTCCATCCGAGCCCTATAATTATAATCAGTGTAATCCAATTATGGATCGGATTAAAATATATACACTTTCAATTAGCATTACAATCAAGCTTTCTTTGCTTTATACAGGGTTGGCCACCGGAAACGGAAACTGTAATATTGATATTTATTTTAAAAATTATTTATTTTGTAGCCAAATGTAGGCGGATTAAACAATTACAATAAAACACAGTCTAATATTTCTTTTTCAACTTCAAAATTTTCTCAAAATTGGAAATTTTGTTGGCGCAATAAATATTGTCGTTTTTCAAATTTTTAAATAATTAAATTTGTGAAACGATAATTTATTCTATATTATTTATTTGAGTTTGAATTAGCCCCACGTTGGGCGCCAATTGATGTGTTTTTTACTATTTTTTTATTAATTCGCCGGCTATAAAGCTCACTTTGTTTGCGGCAATTCACAAAGCACGCCCGCTTCACTCTAAAAACACCAATTTTATTAACAAAACGCGGACTTTCCGCCATCTTCTTTCGTTTACGTCCATAACCGCTCTGTTGGCTTTTGAAATACGTCCAGAACCATACTGTTGAAGCCAAACTTGCGCAGCAAGTTCCAACTCAAGCGAAATAACACAAAATAAACTTTCTTTTCACAAATTATAATATTTAAATATTTAAAAACACGACAATATATTACTTCTTCTGCCGGCGGCGGCGGCGTGGCGCTAGTAAAATTAAAAAACACAAGAATTATTAAAAGTTAATCTTGATTATTGATTGTAATACTGTTAACCTGGGAAAACTGCTGGGAAAATTTGGTGTACAAATGAAAGGAAATCTGAAAAAATCCAAAGATACCTTAGCAATACTAGAGACCTTCGTTTTTTATTACAGTTTTAACATTTTCGAAAGAAAATTTTGAGGCAATCCAAGAAATTCCTTGGCAATCAAGGGAATTTCAAGGAAACCTCACAATAGGAAAACTGTTTCTCTCTCGATGTAAACGTTTACAAGAAAACAAAATTATTAAATATAAACAAACCAGATAACCTCAGCTGTGCGGTCTGAAGACTTCTCTGATTAGTCACTTTTCCGTAATCACTCATTATTTTTCGAGTTTTACTTTAAAATATATGAACAAATCTACTTAAACAAAGAAGGAAATACATATGGGTCTTCAAAAATATAACTGAATATGTGGAATTGGAATATGTGGAATTGGAACCGCACTAATCCGTCAGTTTTCCGTAATCTCTCAATATTTTTAGGTTTTAACTTAAAATAAATGAGCAAATCGGAAGCGCGCTTACAAAGGAAATCCATATCTCTTTAAAAATATAACTAAATGATGTGGAACTCGATTGCCTACTTTGTGCGGCCTGAAGGCCGCACTGACCGGTCACTCAATATTTTTAGATTTTTACCTTAACATAAATAGAAAAATCGAAAAATGCGTAACGTAAAGAAGGAAGGAAAAAGTGGCTATTAAAAAATGTAACTGAATGGCGTGGAAGTCGATCGTCCAAGTTGTGCGGCCTGAGAGCCGTACTGACCCGTCACTTTTCTGTAATTTCTTAATATTTTAAGATTTTCACTTTAAAATAAATGAACAAATTGGAAGTGCGCTACATAAAAACGGAAGGAAACACACGGCTCCTTAAAAATATAACTGATTAATGTGGAACTTGACTGCTCAGGTTGTGAGGTTTGAAGCCCGCACTGACCCATAACTTTTCCGTAATCACTTAATATTTTTAAGTTTTTAACTTAAAATTAATAAAGAAATCGGAGGTGCGTGACGTAAAGAATAAAAGAAATTTGTGGCTCTTAAAATATGTAACCGTATGATGAGAAATTCGATTGCCCAAAATGTGCGGCCTGACGGTCGCACTGACCCGTCACTTTTCCGTAATTCCTAAATATTTTTAGGTTTTTACCTTAAAATAAATAAACAAATCGGAAGTGCGCTACATATAAAAGGAAGGAAATACATCTCCCTTATAAATATAATTAAATGATGTGGAACTGGATTGTCGAGCTTGTGCGGCCTGAAGGCCTCACTGACCCGTGACTTTTCCGTCATCTCTCAATATTGTTAGATTTTTACCTTAAAACAAATAGGAAAATCGGAGGTGCGTAACGTAAAAAAAGAAGGAAAAAGTGGTTCTAAATAAATGTAATTGAATGGCATGGAAGTCGATCGTCCAAATTGTGAGGCCTGGGAACCGCACTGACCCGTCACTTTTCTGTAATTTCTCAATATTTTTAGAATTTTACTTTAAATTAAATAGAAAAATCGAAAAGTGCGTAGCGTAAAAAAGGAAGGAAAAAGTGGCCCTTAAAAAATGTAACTGAATGGCGTGGAAATCGATCGTCCAAGTTGTAAGGCCTGGGAACCGCACTGACCCCTTCACTTTTCTGTAATTTCTCAATATTTTTAGATTTTCAGCTTACAATAAAGAAGAAAATCGGAGGTGCATTACATATAAAAGTAAAGAAATACATGGGTCCTTAAAGATAAAACTAGATGATGAGGAACTCGATTTTCAAGGTTGTGCGGCCTGAAGGCCGCACTGACCTGTCACTTTTCCGTAATTTCTCAATATTTCTAAGTTTTTACCTTAAAATAAATAAACAAATCGGAAGTACGTTATGTAAAAAAAGAAAGAATTAAGTACGTGGATCTTAAAAACTGTAACTGAATAGTATGGAAGAGCCGATTGCGCACGTTCTGCGGCTTAAAGGCCGCACTGTCCCGTCAACTCTTTCGTAACCTCCCAGTTTTATAGGTAGGTAACTTATAATGAACAGACAGGCGACATGCTTCTTTCTTATATTATAAGAACAAAATCAAAAAAAATTAAGTGCCCGCAAACGTCCCCAGTAGGATAATTTCAATTAAATTCGAAATATGGTGAACTGAATATTTCCAATTCCCCAAGATCTTCTCTACCAGAACAAAAATATCCAATTTTGTCTAAATATGAGACAATCTCAAACGCAAAATAATTAAAATCGCTTACTCAAAAAAATCACTAATTGATTCTCAAAATTGCAAATAAATTTCAAAAAGGACAAAAAGCGAAATTTCCCTACCTAGATATTGCAACCTCAACTAGTTGGCGGGAAACATCAAAATAACAAAATAAATAGCAAACTTGCAATAGAGGATTTCGGAAGAAGTTACGCCATCTACTCAGATCATTTCTAACTGAAATGATAAATCATGACCTTAAGTATAGTTTTAAATGGTTGTCATGGTTACGACGATTATTGTAAATGCAATAATAATAAATTTTGTATTTTGTACTATATTACAATTTAGAAATTTAGATTAACCAATGAATTTCGCCACTGCCGTTTTGGTGCGGACGATTTTCCGCCACCTAGTTCAAATATAGATTGATACAAAAACGAAAGAGTTAGGTTAGAATAGTTTTAAAAGCTGGATTTATTTATTTATTTTTTTTATAATAGTACTTTTCGTTTTTATTTTATATTTAACATTTCTTTCAACTAAAATTTGGTTAGGATCTATTTGTACAATAGAAGTTTCACAGAGAATCTGTATGTGCAGTATATACGGGTTCTGCAACGTTAAGACTTTAAAATTGTTTGCATCTACCCTCTTGAGTTAACTAAATATTTGAACAACATTTCCTCAAATTTTCCCGTTTTGTGTAGTTCATCGATGTGTATAATGATGCAGAGTGTTTGATTTGAATAGCCCTGATTAGTATAAAAATATCTTAATTAATCTAACTTAATTAGTTCGACTCACAGTGCTTTAACAGGTCATGCGCATGACGCTTAGTATTAGACTCGAGGAATCGCGAGTTCGATCCTCCTAGGTGGCGGACTTTTTATAGCATACTTAATAGTATAAAAATTCACAAACAACTTAATAGATGTCGCCACAACTTTTGCGTTCTAGATCTATTAGTGTATAAAATCATAACTGAACATTTTGTGTGTCAGCTGGTCCTTCACATATCCATGCCGTTTTCATTATTTTTTATATTGTGTAACTCTGCATTATTGTTCTATGTACTACACACAAAAAATTAAATAAAAATGCAAATTTTTCTAAACGTAGCAATACGAAATTGTATTTACATGTTGTTATTGCTTACGCCTACTCGAGAAACATACCAAAAGGAGAATATAAGTAAACCCATTGTGCTTGGGAATTGAAACGTTTCAATAAAAGTTTATTTGCTATATTTCATTAAAAAAAATTTATTGCATGATTGCAGTAGAAATATAAATATGGTTATGTTTCATGCAACATTAAGCATATATTTCGAGTTCAGAACTCTGATTTGTCTTGTTTACGATGTTCTTAGCCCTTTCGAATGGTAAAAAATGCATTAGACGAAAAAAAATATACAAACAGACATAAGTGGCTTTTTGGACATATCATAAAATGTTTTTTCAAAATTTTCACTAAGTAATTGGTTATTGCCACCATAGAGTGCTTCTGTTCAGCCACTGGAGAGTCGGGATAAGTTATTTTCACGATCTCATGCCAGACAAAGTGTTAAATTTTTATTTGTTTTTAGAGAAAATCCTGAAAAGTAATGAAATATTTTCATAAACAACATAAAAACGTTTTTTATGTTATCATAACAAATAAAATATCTCGAGATATGCTACATTATTACGACTACAGAGTAACTCTATTCTCTGAAGAGCCACATTAAAATATTTCAAGCTTTAATTGTAGATTAAAAACTAGGAAGAAGAAAACCAGGGTTCTAATCAGTCGAGGTTTTAAAACCGGTATGTCTGGGAGGTAAGGAATGCAGTATTTATTTTTTATAATAATATTTAATTAAATTTTCAACAGAAACAATGTCAAGTAAAAGCTAGAAATTTGAAAGCATTAATGGCAATTTGTAAACTTTACTGCTTACTAAATGGATCGGAAAGACACGCCGTTGCCACAGAAACAGTATTGGCTCTATTGTATTACGAGCAACTTCAGACATGAATTTTGCATAAACGAATTTGATCACTAACGCCAGGAAAAACTAACAAGTCACTTACAGATCAATATACTCTTATTTGTTATTTTTCAAAATTGTATGCAATCTCTACTGCCAGGAGTAGGAATAACTCTTTAGTTTGAGTGCAATCGCGTGACTAAAAGCTGTAGCAGCATTTGGTAACCATTAGGCTGCTTCTTGTAGCCAGAAGTGTAGTTGGCATGAATTGAGGAATAATGGTGCCGGTGCTACATAATGGGCGGCATAATGAGAAGATTGAAAGGCTATTCTCCTTTATTTATTCCGGTGGAGCTAGCCAAGACCGCAAATCAAATTGACGTGCTGTCGGGGCTTCCCATAGTATAGGAAAACCTTCAATACTCGTTTGTTCGCTTTTGTAGTGAAAATTCAAAATTTCCTATGTTTGAAACATTAATCATAATCAGTAGATACAAATGTTCGGTTCTGTACTTTAAATTAGTGAAACAATCACATGTTGATGTGATTGTTGATGTCTACTAATCTAATCTGCTCATTCAAAATGGAAGGAAACCTACACAATTTACACAACAAAATTTTAAATTATACCTAAAATTGCTTTGACTAAACTGGGGAGATTATCCAAATGTTAAATTATTCTATTAAGCAAATTTAACAGCTACTCTATTTAATGTCTCATAGTCATAATACTACAATGGCAACAGTTTAATCATTATGATTTAAATATACGAGATGATACGATGCACATTTATCTATTCATACGATTCATTTGAAAATCAATTTAAAATATAAAGTTAGCAGTGGCGGCGCCAGGTGGCAGACACAAGCAACAGAAACTGCAAATGAGGCGAACATAGCAGCAATAATTAAGCGACGAGAGGCTTAGCCTCCTTCGAAATTCTGGATTAAACCATTAGAATTTTCAAACAAGTTAGAAGTGGATTTTCAATTGCGCGAGGGATACTTCTTCCACAATACATATCCAAAAAGTTACGTTAGGCTACCACAGAAGCAGCAGGTTTTGCTGTACCGATAGTATACTTAAGTCAAAAAAAATTGAATCAAACATTTTTAAAATTGGTAGAAGCTGGAATTATCTTTTTGGAATAATAAATCGTTGAAATTGTGAAAACTTTGTGAAAAACTGAATAAAATCTAGTAAAATTCTCTATTTTTGTATAAAACTTGCAAACTACACCAGATACAATATCAAAAATGTCCTTAAATGAATAATATACTACATCATTGTTTTCGGAAGAAGCATTAGTGCAACCTGACCGGTTTCAAAGTATTGAAAAAAAATACATTGTGATAAAGAGGAAAAACAGTCAAGTCTTTTATTTTGTAAAACTCATAAACCGCAATGAATACAAAGAAACTTGCAAATAAAAAATTTAAAGACCTTGGGAATACTAATTTTTTATTATGAAGGCTGTTAGCGTAAAGCGTGCAGTTGTGAAGTAAAAAGTTTGCCAACACATTAATTTTATTTAAGATAAAAAATTTAGCCAATTGTTGCATTTTTGTGCCACTGTGCCAAATAGAAAAAAAATTATTAGTATTTTCCAAGTAAAAACTGTTGAATTCGGCTACTACTATTAACTAGTTAAGTTAACCAGTTAACAAATAATAATACAGGGATTCGGAAGAGGAAAGACTGATCCCCCCCCCCCCTTTGTTGTAAAACTATACTCTGGACAAACAGGAGATGCTTAAAGAAAAGTTAAGAAGCTAAACAAATATAATTTTGCCCCCAATTTCTAGGCCTGACTCTTCTGGCTGGAAAACCAACTCTATAAAAACATCAGATGAACAGATCATACAGGAAAAACCCTGAAATCATTCGGCGCTTATGCAATAAATAGAAAAAAAACCTTTAACTCAGACAGGCAAAAAGATCATTATTACAAAATCGTTGTTGCCTGCCTGTCTGGCAGAAGCATATGATGTGTGCAGAAGATAAGACGTCAGACGAAAAAAAAAAGTGCCGAATGTGCGTCATTCTTCCAGTTTAAACTTGCGAAGTACGTCAGAAAAGTGGAAGTTTGGAACCTTGAAACGTCAACTGACGAAGGGTGAGTCATATGCAGCTCCCATGAAGTAGCTATTTGAGGAAAATTAAATTTTGCGATACTAAAGAAAAGAATAGAAGAAATTCTAACTACAAATAAAATTAATAATATTTATTTTACAATAAATCAAATAGACTTTGCAATTTCAATAGTAAATTTGGTAGAAATGAAGTACTTTATCTACCATTGCCGTTAAAATGCTACTTTATCTACTCTTGCAGTTAAAGTGTCACTTGTTCTACTATTTTTAATCGAGCAAACAGAACTTTAACTTTATTTTATTTTTTTTTTAAGAAATACTATATAATAGTATTATATAGTATTATATAAACATAAATATTATTTATGTTTTATTAAAATAAAAAATATTTTTTAAATATTAAAAATTAAAAATTAAGAAAATTATTAAAAATAAAAATATTTAAATTTAAAAAATTTAATATTTAATTTAAAAATTTTGAATTTCGCTAGTTAGTATATATTTTTTTAACACAGTGGTTCCGAACCCAACTCAATGCACGGAACACTTTTGTAAATTTTCTATAACCACTGACAACTATTTGATGATTTATGTTGATTTCTCTGGAATTCACTATAAAAATTTTAAATTCTATAAAATTTTTGAACCACTTGGAGAGACCATTGATCATCAGTTGGAAACCTTTGCTTTAACGGGTTCTTGTTCAAGTGTGATCCACTGTGCTGTACGTAGGCGATTACTTGGCTGAAGCCAAGGTGACATACTAGGGAATTTAATAATTAATATAATTTTAAGCCAAGCAAAAGCTTGGCAATCACCTGTCAGCTAAATTTTCACAGGTACCTGTACCTGTAATAGAATATCACAAGCTTGTTAAAGAGATGCCTGCTAGGTACCTCTATAGGCACCGATCAGGTACCTATATAAGCAACTGAAAGGTACCTAAGGCAACTCCCTGGAAGGGAGCTGTTACAGGGAGTTTAAGAGGTCATTGTTTTCAAGTGTTTCCAAAAAAAAAAATTATTTAATAACTTATTAGAAATTAAAAAATTTAATTTATTGTGATTGTTTTCAAAATATTTATTGTTTTCAATGCGGAAGCATAATTGTTAGGGTTTACAATTATTACTTATACCTACTAATTTTTAATTAATATAATTTTAAATTAGAATTAATTTTTAATTTACATTTCGTAATTCATAATCGTTATAACTTACAAATGCAAGCTCTCTTACCTATTTGTAAATATTTTATATTAAATTTAAGTAGTAAAAGTAGTATCTTGACAACAGTTCCCTAGTTTCCTATAATTTAAAAACATCCAAATTAAATTTTCTATTAATTTATGTAAACCACTATTTTTCAAATACGTATTTGTCAAGGTAACGGAACAATTAAAAGAAAAAGAAATTTTTCAACAAGATTGAGTTCATTCAGATTAAGTTTCGAATGGATACTACAAAGCTAGATTGCCAAGGGTGTGTGGCCTGAAGGCCGCACTGTAATTTATCGTACTACTTATGAAAAATTATTAATGCTTTTACTCGTTACCAGCAGTATGGCGTAAAGCCTACACCGGCCGACTGGGAAGCGGGCAACCGCAGTTCAAATTCTGGTCACGTGAATACACTGCTGTAATCTAAAGCCAAAAATATATCTGTTGGCTGTGGGAAATTTTTCCCTGGAAATTACTTGGCCATAACCAAATATAGCTGGCCGGAGCCTGATAGGTACCTGCCAGACACCTACCTGTAAATTACCTGGGGCAGGTACCTGGCATAGACTAATTAAGAGCTTATTCCCCAGTACCTGTAAATTGCCTACGACAGGCATCTGGCAGGTTCTTATTAAACGCTTTTTTTCTAAGTGTACAGGCCTGTACTTGACGAAAATAGTCATGTTTTGATCAACGATGTAAAAATATTGCAATATTGCAAAAAAATTTAAATACAATTTTGTTATCAAAAATACAATTAAATACAGATAACAAGAAAATTTATTTAAACACCTACGTAGGGCTACCAAATCAAGCCAGTAAGCAAGTAGCGGTTCTAATTCCGGGCTTTTTTTTGAATTGTCAGTTTTTCAAAATTTTACATTTTTATATTTGACTAGCTGAAAAGCCCGGCCGCGGACGGGTGGATTTCCAATATAGAGGTATAATAATTTAAACATTTACTTTCGTTTCCCGCTACTGGGGGATTCCCCGTTTATCTATATTTTCAAGTTAAAAAATATGCCGTCATGCAATTAAAAGCTTTTTTATAATAATATAAAAATAAATTCGTTTGTCAAATTATAATTTTCTTTACCCTCACTTTTGCTCAAAAACAAAAAATTTCCCAGCTTTTCCTGACGAAATTTGTAAAATTATTCTGTCTTCTGTAGGTATTCTAGAAGAGTGGGAATTTTATTATATGTGCTGGAAGGTGTTCACCCCCAGACCCCCCGGTTTACACTTTTGACTATAATTTCGACAGTTAACTTTCAAAGTAAGGTTTAAATTACCCTAACTTTTCCTTAAAAATTTAAAATTTCAGGATTTTCCTGGCGAAATTTGTAAAATTATAAATCCCCTACCTTGTCCAAGTATTCTGAAAGAGTGGAAATTCTGAGATATGTACTGGAGGGTGTTCCACACCCCCCAGACCCCCCGGTTTATAATTTTGACTTTATATTTTCATAATTAACTTCCAAAGTAACACAGAAAGTTGCTGCTAAACTCCCTGAGCATTTAAATGAGGTAAATAAATAAATATGCTCAATTTTGCTTAAAAATTTAAATTTCCCGGTTTTGATTAAAAATCGACCAATCAGAGTGTTTGTTTCCACCTAAAAATGACACGCTGTAGCAAGAGCAGCAGCGTGTTGAGATTTTAGATATTAGGATGCTAGGAGGTTATGACGGAGGTTATGATAAGCCACTGAAGCCCCTAGTGGTTGAATGGTGTAGAACTCAATTGCCAAGTTGTGCGGCCTGAAGTTCGCACTGACCCACCTCTTTTGTAATCTTCAAATTTTCTTATGCTGTTAATCAAATATTTTCAATCAGACGCAAGAAACAATTGGTTATAAGGCAACATGTGAATTTAAAAAATTATAATCTATTGTTAGTTAAACAATTTTTCAAATATTTTATCAGAAAAATCCAAAATAGCTCTTCTGAGATTTGGAAAAAATGGGATAGGGACGTTTCGCCCCCACCGTTTAGCCCCCGCCGTTTCGCCCCCGGCGCTGATTCGCCCCCAGCCGTTTAGCCCCCGCCGTTTGGCATCCAGGGGATTCGCCCCCGCCCGTTTCGCCCCCGTTCGTTTCGCCCCCGTCCGTTTCGCCCCCGTTTCTCCCCGTATGGGGCCATCCATAAATTACGTCACACTTATGGGGTAAGGGGGTTATTTTAGATTTGTGACAAACATGTATCAGGGGGTCCGGGGGAGTTTAAAATATTGTGATGTCAAATTTTTAAAAATATATTTTTTGGATCCATGGATCGGTTGTATGGTGCGGCCGAAAAAAAAATTAAATATTTATAGAAATAAATCATTATTTAAGACCGGCAAAATTGATTTAATTTAAATTAGAGGGGGGGGGGGGTTAATGAAAATTTGACTAAATGTGACAGGGGGAGCGAGGAGTCTAAAAACCTTAAAAATCGTGTGAGGTAATTTATAGACGACCCCTATGTAAACTGACCAATATTGATTGATTTAAAATAAACTTAACTTATGATAGGTGTTTTCGAAAATTGATCTGGTAAAAATAAACTTCGAAGGTAAGTGTACAATCGGTCTCTGTCAAAACAAATACAGAGTGGGCTATAAAGAATTTACTATTTTAAAACGTCACGATCTAACGGTATGTCGGAGGGGGGTGCGAGTGGCTGGGAAATTTCTATCACGTCAAAACGCCATCCCCAAAGACGCCGTTGCAATAACGTCGTGAGGTAAAGGGACGCCTTGAGGTATTTAGTTAGGTATTAATAGGTATTTAAAGCTAAAGAGGTTTTCTCCTAAGTCCGATTTGTTGGTGCCTATAAATCCATATGAATTTTACAATAAGCGAGGGTTACTAAACCGATTTTTATGAATAAACTCCATAATGGACTCCATTATTTACGTAAGGACGATTATTCTAATTTTTTAGCTCCCCCTCCTCTGTGTAGGTACGTAATATTTTGCTCCCCCCCTCATTTTACGTATGAATTAATTAAAAACTGTGGGGACTAAAAGGTGGGGGTGAAATGGTCTGGGAGGAAATATCCCGGGGCGAAACGGCGGGGGCGAAACGGTACGGTGGCGAAACATCCCGGGGCGAAAAGGCGGGGGCGAAACGGTGGGGGCTAAAAGGTCGGGGCGACACGGTCGGGGGCGAAACGGTACGGGGGCGAAACATCCCGGGGCGAAACGGCGGGAGCGAAACGGTGGGGGCTAAACAGCGGGGGCGAAACGTCATATAACCGGAAAAAATAGCACATTCTTTGAATTTTTGTCAGTGGCAGCGGAATGTAGCCGAGAAAATCCGACAATAACAATTGAAACACAAACGTGCATTGACATAGATTTTCCACAGTTTGGTGAAAATTTTACGTTTTCCGAATGACAATAAAAATAAAAGAAATAATATCAGCGCTAGCTAGGTTTGATCTTGAAAATAATATGGTTTGCTTGTAAATACAGTAATTAAGTTATAATTAATGTAATTTTCTCATCAAGTTAAAGTCTCGTTTGCATCGAATTAACTCTAAGGAAATTAAAATAAAGATTTCATTTAAAAAGGAAAAATTTTAAATCCGGAAATTCTGACCTAAAACATAAATTTAATTATATGTGATAACTCTAATTTACGACACCATAGCTTCATAATTCTATTTTCTAATCCGAAACGGTCACGGCCTGATACTTATGTGCGTCGATTACTGAACCGAAATCTACGGTTCGATCCCCGGTAAAGTAAAAGTTTTTATTGTGACTATCTCTCGTCGAGGCAGGCAATGGCAAACCACCTAAATATCTGTCAAGAAACCATTTAAAAAAAAAGAAGAAAAGAAGTGACCTACTTAAGGATACTTAAGAGCTGGGCGATATTCAAAAATCGATATCGAATTTCGATAATTCAAAAACTATCGATAACTTCGATTAATCGATATTTGTCTATATATTTCAAAAATAAAATATCGTTTTTCGATTAATCGATAACTATCGATATTTATCGATTTATCGATAAAAAGTCCCAACCCTAGGTCTGAGGATCGGTAGGTCTGGAAGGTATAAAATAGCATAAAAGTGTAATTCCACCAAGGAGTCTGCGGCAATACCCCGTGGAAAAGCTTTATACTACCAAAACGAAGTTATCAGGTTCGACTCCTGGTAAAACTAAAAACCAATGCTGCAATTTTTCTGCACTGAAGGAAAGTACAGAATAGCCTTCCAGTGCCAGCCGTCACTGATTTAGATTATTCAGAACATCAATAAATAATGAAATTTTTAGAAGTTTCCTAGTTGCACCGAAAAAAAAAATTTGTTCTAAGAAAAGCGGCCTCAACAATAAAATATTTACTATATTTTCTGCTGTAGCAACAGAAACATTTTTGTTGCTACAACAATAACTTTGACAAATTTTAAATATGGGAAATAGTTTTTAATGTTTCTAGCTAATAAAATATTTACATTAAAAAATACATAAAAAGCGAAATATAAATTTGATGTCAAAGTAATTATTTAAGTATGTATCAATTGAATAAAATTTATGAAAACCTCTCCGTCAGCTTTAGATTTTCTTTCAACTCACCGACAGCGTAAGAACCGAAGAGTTAGAAATTCAAGAACAAAAAATATCTTAAAATTTTGGTTCTTTAGAATTTAAGAAATAATAAATATGGATATGGCGTTGTGAGTTTTTGCAGATGCTATTCGTTTAATTTTCTCAAGTTAAAATGAATTAACATTTTTTATAAATAATCTGAAAGCTTTTTTACGATTCCACTTCAATTTTGTAATAAAAAAAATGTTTTTTGTTTGGCCCATTCATAACGTCATACGCAAAGTTTTACGTTACTTACAAAAGACGCAGAACAAAAATATTTTAAAAATTGTGGCTATTTTAAGCGGATGTTTATTTTAATACATCAATAAAGTTAGTGAAACACTAAATTATATTTGGCATAAAAATAACAACATTATAACAAAACTATTTTTATGTGAAAATTTAATATACCTACTGAATACACACGAAAACAGATGGAAAGTTAGAAAAAGAACTCAAAATAAAAAATTTTAAGTAAATTTGTGGTTTTTAGTATGTATTTATGGTTAAATTCAAAAAATATAAGAATAATACAATACGTAGAAAATCAAAATTCAAAAAATTTAAAAAGGAGACAATTAACACATAACAGGTCTGGATTAAGAAAATTTGAAAAAATGAAAATTTCGTAATACGAAGTACAATATAACGTTATTTCATGGTTATTGCCATTCTTCAGTTGCACGCATCGATTACGATTACATTGTAAAATAAGAAGAAAAAATTTTTCAAACTAAACAAAATTATCGACTAAATTGTACAAAATTGACTTACCATAACCTCCAAAGATTATCAAAACTGAACTTGTTACACGAGGTATGAATAATTTAAAAATGATTTGAACTAAGAAATTCGTTTACCTAGCACTGCTAGTTTGAAATCCGAAGGCACTGCCCTCTTAATATGATTTCTAAAAACTTTGAAAAAATTCAAAATTCAAAAATTTACCACGTTTTTTAACCGTGAGGCGTAAAACTAGAAAAACAAGTTCAGTTTTGATAATCTTTGGAGGTTATGGTAAGTCAATTTTGTACAATTTAGTCGATAATTTTGTTTAGTTTGAAAAATTTTTTCTTCTTATTTTACAATGTAATCGTAATCGATGCGTGCAACTGAAGAATGGCAATAACCATGAAATAACGTTATATTGTACTTCGTATTACGAAATTTTCATTTTTTCAAATTTTCTTAATCCAGACCTGTTATGTGTTAATTGTCTCCTTTTTAAATTTTTTGAATTTTGATTTTCTACGTATTGTATTATTCTTATATTTTTTGAATTTAACCATAAATACATACTAAAAACCACAAATTTACTTAAAATTTTTTATTTTGAGTTCTTTTTCTAGTTTTACGCCTCACGGTTAAAAAACGTGGTAAATTTTTGAATTTTGAATTTTTTCAAAGTTTTTAGAAATCATATTAAGAGGGCAGTGCCTTCGGATTTCAAACTAGCAGTGCTAGGTAAACGAATTTCTTAGTTCAAATCATTTTTAAATTATTCATACCTCGTGTAACAAGTTCAGTTTTGATAATCTTTGGAGGTTATGGTAAGTCAATTTTGTACAATTTAGTCGATAATTTTGTTTAGTTTGAAAAATTTTTTCTTCTTATTTTACAATGTAATCGTAATCGATGCGTGCAACTGAAGAATGGCAATAACCATGAAATAACGTTATATTGTACTTCGTATTACGAAATTTTCATTTTTTCAAATTTTCTTAATCCAGACCTGTTATGTGTTAATTGTCTCCTTTTTAAATTTTTTGAATTTTGATTTTCTACGTATTGTATTATTCTTATATTTTTTGAAGATGGAAAGTTGCCAATTAGAAGACGAAACTACAATCGCTTCCAGATTTTACTTTCAATCCGAAATCCGAAATTTCCGGTTCACTTCCTGATATTTCGCTTGTCGCAGCAATTACATAATCTTCTCCTGTGAAGATATTTCTTTGTTTGTTATAATCCAGATGTAGTCTGTCGTCATAAAATAATTTGTCCCATATATATTGAGGTGTTTTTTTTTGTTCGAAATCTATTTTGAAACGCTAGCCCTCTTAGCAAAACAACACGATTTACATGAAATCGATATGGATGAATAAAAAGGTTCTGCCCAAGTATTTTATTATAAATAAATTAGAGATAAAAGAAGAGTTTAAACATGCTTTTGATGACGTGGAATAGAGTTGTTTAACAAAAAGATCCCAACTATAATACAGTTTTTATGAGATACTAAAACGATGCATCAAACACTTTATAAGAATCGTGACGTGAAAGTTACTTGGGTCTAAAAGCTTTCGTTATCAATTAAGTGAGTTGCGGCTAATCAATATTTGTAAAATAAACTGGAACCGTTATTTACATAGCATGAAAAATTTCAATATGGAAAAAAGTAATTAAGATTCTGCAATTTTAAATTCATTCAAGAATTGGATGAAATTTTCATTATCTAAGCAAAAGTTGCTTACAAAACAATCCCTTAGTTGCCAATCGATCGAGACAAAGTTTGCTTTCTAGAATTCGTGTTTAATTTAGTAAAACCCGGGCATTATCAGTGCCTTTGATAAGTCGGTATAATATGTAAAGTTTTATTTCTTATTACACGCAAAGTAATTGTACAATTTAAATTTTCGAATCGATAACATAGTGCAGCTCACATAAATTTTGCACATCAATTAAGACAATAAAGGGTCGGGTACTTTCCCGGAGTGACAGGAAATGTAAACATACTTAATACTGGAAAAGTCTTCAAGATAGAGAAATAGCTAAAGAAAGAAGGTGGATTGGGACAAAAAAGTGACACTCGAGATTTAACATTTAATGTAGCTGGCAAAAAGCACAAAAGACACAAAGACGAACTCGGGATAAATTTTATCATCTCTAAAAAGTCTTCGATAAAGCATTAAGAAGGTTAATTGGAGATGGAATAAAAAATAATTACCTAATCAGACATAGGGCCGATTTGTGAGGTTTCATCAACGAAATATCTCTTATTTTATCTAAAATGAGAATTTATAAAATTAACCCAGTTATAAACGTGACCCCACAATGGAATATGTCAATTATTGACATATTGAAAAGAAACATGCACAATGTGGTGTAAATAATAAATGATACAGGAAATTAGTAACACATACTCATCAACCGTACTCATCCATAAAAATATTTCTATTGTATTATCCTTTATTACATAAATGGAAAAAACGCTTTTGTAAATGAAAATACTATCCACTGTGTAAATGTTCCATTTCATTAGTTCTTGTACCCCGGTTTAGACTTCACGTCAACCTATAAATTCCGCTTTTGTAGCATCTTATGATTTTCAATTTGCTATTGTTAAAAGTTTGCTCATTAAAAAAGTTTGCTCAAACAATCTGCCAATGTTACCTGTAAACTAAGATTTTTCTTTTCTGAATAAAAAGGAAATTCAAAGATAAAAATCTAAACCGATTGGGAATAACTGTCGTAAATTCGCAACTTTCAACGGTTCGCAACTTGGAAACTGTCAGTTTCATGCTAACAATGCATATAATGAAAACTGTGTACTCTTTTATACCCAACATTTTTTATTTAAAACTTTTTGTTCAATGTCAACTAGTTTACGAGTTATCAACAGAAATAATTGGAAAACGTAGCTGTGAAATTAGATTTCCTCAAACAGCAGCATCGCCAAACATCTTTTTTTTATAAATAAGAATAAAGATTAATTATGTTTTTGAAAAATAATTTTGTAAACTGAACAGTAAACTGGTCATAGATGAAATGAAAAACAGGGGGAAACGAGAATAATAAAAAAAGAAAATTTGAAGAAATAAATAAATAATTAAAAGTAAGAAGATAATAGTATATTACGTGCCGAGGTGGAAAATGCTTCATTACAGCCGAGCGCTAAGTTAGTTGACTGAGGCGCGAAGCGCCGAAGTCAACTACAAGCGCGACGCTGGAATGAAGCTTGACACCGAGGTATGTATACTATTTTATTCACAATCAGTTTGTAAACAAAAAATAATTAAAAATTGAATTAAATTATACACTGCTTTTCATTTGATTTCACTTTTGAAAATAAAAATTGTTTATCAAGTTAGTATGAAATATTAAAAACAAATTGCTGTTTATGTCAAACAACAAATTTTTGTTGACAACTGGCAAATATTATATTAGTAACAAATTTACAGATTTGTTTCGTGTTTTTAATATTATACTGCTTAAATAATTTTTAATTATTATGGCTAAACTTAAACGTATAAAGTAACTAAAATAAAATTAGATTATAATTTAGCTTAAATTAGTATATAAATTGTACTTGATACTTGACATAACCTTAACTAAATAATTTGACGCATATTTTTGGTTAGTTTCTTTTCTTGCCATCCATGCGACATTGCAGGTCGGGAAGTGGCCACTTCCCAACCTGGGGTAGGTTGGAAAGTAAAACAAAATAGCTTTTTGATTGGTTGGCAGTGAAACTAAATAATAAACTGCTTCCCAACTTATTAAAAGTCAGGAATGTATCGATTACTAACCGATTGTGAATAAAGAATATTTTCCACTTTGTTCATTTGTTTACATAAGAGAAGAGTAGCGCAGGATTTTTTACTTTTTCAGAATTCGCTCCGGTGCGCCTATGAGGATGATCAAAGATCGCGCAAGGCATTTGTCTTAGACTTTGTTTTTAAGTTCGGTTTGATATGACTGCGATTTTGGGGTCCACAATTTGCTTGGTAGTCAGCCAGTAATTTCGTAAGATTCGTAAATTTTGGATCTTTGTTTTGGAAAAGTTTGGAAATTTTTAAGCGGATGCAATATTAAACTACGGCGTCGAACTCAAAAATACTGCAAGCAAAGTCAATGAATTTGAAATACATTTAGATTAGTTTTTATCGATGAATTATATTATCCTAGTCGAGTTGATGGTAGAAGTTTCAAATATAAATAGCCAAGACCACCTTAGTGTAAACCAACAAAGTGATTTCTACTGTTTTTATCAGCTCTGATTGAGACCTACGTCAGCTGTTGTGTTTCCTTAAGTTAGCTATGAAGATTCAGTTCAACCAATGGCAGCAGGGCTGTAGTTACCCATTGGTCAAGGGGGGGGGGGGTTATGGAATTAAAAAAAGGCGTGCATATGCCCGTATTTTAAATTAATTTTTTTAATGAAGTAATTATTCAGAAATACTTAACCCATAGAGGGGAACCCCCAACTACCAGTGTGAATCTATGCATATTCTCAGCATTATTGTGTTTTTCTTGATAACTTTCAATCCGGGGGGTCTGGAATACCCCCCAGTACATAATCATTGTTACACATACATGGGTTACACCAAAAACTGCATTTTTATTTTTGAAGTTTGTTAAATTGTACTTAATATTTATTTATGTACTGGGGGGTATTCCATACCCCCCAGACCCCCCGGATTAAAAATAATCAAAGGAAATGCAATAATACCGAAGATATACATACATAGACCCTTCCTTTGTGCTTTAGCAAGATAAATCCTGCAAAATATTTTTCTTCACGTAGATTTGAACCCCAGAGTACTAATCACAAATTACTCTAACTAACTATAAACTTAATTATGTTCAATCCGGAGGGTCTGGGGGTATAGAATACCCCCAGTACATAATTATTTGAATGTACATACATGGATTACACCGAAAACTGCATTTCTTGTTTTAAGTTTGTAAAATGTGTTTAATATTTTATTATGTACTAGGAATCCGGAGGCCCCACCCCCGGATTAAATGTAATCAAGAAAATCACCATAATACTAATATATTATTGCATTCCAATAATGCCAAAACGACGAATGTGAAATAAAGCTTGCTCTGCATTGAGATTATGGGGTATTCCATACCAAATCGACCACTGTTGACCTCGAACCTTTTCGATTTAGCTGAAAGTTTTTCATCTTTTTCTACCCTATGGAAAACGGTTCTCAGAATTTTTTCAAATTTTTTTACCTAAACCAAAAAAAGTTATAAATTTTTAAAAAAAAAGGCTTTTTTATTTTCAAATAGCTATAACTTTTTCAAAAATTGACCTTTCGGGACCGCATTATATTGAAAATTTTTTACTTTTTTTTACTTTTCAGAAAAAAAGAAACAAAAATAAAAAAAGGAGAAATGGAGAACATATCACAGGGTTTCTACTCTAGTGGAATTCCTCAAGAAGACTTCTTAAGTGTGCCGTACCTTTAATGAGCGTTGGCGATGAAGCTTGGCTGAAGCCAAGATGACGTACTAAGAAATTTAATTCATGGAGTGGTTTCCCGTTGTCTTCCTCACAGCCCACAGAGCTATCTTGGGCTTTAGATTAGAAGAAGACAGGAAATTAATAATCTTACAAAATTCGTCAGGAATAACCGGGAAATTTGAATTTTTAAGCAAAAGTGAGGGAAATTGAAACTTTCGACTAGAGAAATTAAAACTTATTTTACCCAAAACATATTTATTTAATTACCTTACCTACTGCTCACGGAGTTTAGCATCAAATTTTTGCGTTACTTTGAAAGTTAATTATAAAAAATTATAAACAACAATGTGAACCGGGGGGTCTGGGGGGTGTGGAACATCCTCCAGTACACATCACAGGATTTCCACTCTTTTAGAATACACCTACCGAAGACAAAATAATTATATAAATTTCGTCAGAAAAAGCTGGGAAATTTTTCGTTTATGCGCAAATGTGAAGGAAATTAAAACGTTCAGCGAAAGAAAATTAAAAATAGAAAATTGTTAATAATTGCCCAACGGCACCTCAAGTTTAGCAGCAACGGGGAATCCCCCAGTAGCGGAAAACGAAATAATATTTACATATTATACCGCTGAAAAGAGATCCACCGTCTAGGTGCCCGTCATGTATTCTATAATTCTATTCTATGTATTCTGTATTCTAATAATTCTTGTATTATTTCCTGATTTATTTTTAAAAATTTTGTATTTTTTAAACAATACCTAAATTTCGAAAACAAAACAAAAATTCTTTTCCGATTAATAATCACATCATATCTGTATGTGACGCGCTTGAATGTATTAACGGAATAAAAAGGTTCTTTCTTCTTTCAACTTACGGTATAAAGTCAGTGGAGTAACTAGGAGAGGCGAGAGAAGGCGCCCCAAGCCTCTTTTAGGTAGGGACCTCCAAATTAGTAAAATAAACAGCTTCTATTTATTAAATTCACATACAAAACATGCAAACAAACCTTCGGTTTTTACAACCGGGAGGGGGGGACAGTAAATTTGTTCTAAATATGCTAAATACAAATGTCGCTTTCTTTTATATTCTACAAATACATATTTTGTTTTTCAATTTAATTCCATCTGCTTCTAATTAAATTCAAAAACTTGCTTAAACAATTGAAGAAAATCTGAGTATACTCAGGAAAATACAAGAAAATCTAGAAGAATCCAGAATTGGATTAACTCTATTTTACTACTCGACTTGTGTCTTCGTATTATCTTCGTATTATCCTTTCTTCTTAAGGAAAGTCCTTAATAAAAGCAATAGAAATTCTTTAGAAAATCTGAGGTAATCCAGAGAAATTTTTTCAGAAAATCTAGGGAAATCCAAATCCGAGAACATGTCCCGGTGTATAAAGTATAACCCAAGTAACATTTTTCCCTGGAAATTACCTGGCTACACCCAAATATTGCAGGCCAGAACCTGATACTATGTACCTGCCGGACACCTGCCTGTAAATTGCCTGGGACCGGTACCTGGTAGGAACTTGTTAAGAGTTATTTCCATGTGCCTGCAAATTGCCTGAGGCAGGCATCTGGTAGGTTTTATTTTGAGCTTATTTTCCTGTGCCTGTAAATTGCCTGCGAGAGGCATCTGGCAGGTTTTTATTAAACGTTGTTTTTCTCATTGTACAGGTCAGTAATTGACAAAAATCGTCATGTTTTGATTAACCTTGTAAAAATATTACAATAGAAAGCAATAAAAATTATAATTTATAAACGAAACGAGATGGATTTAACTAATCCTTAAATATTTTAATCCTATTTTTAATTTTTTTTTTAATACCACTACTTCTTAAACGACAGTTTTTTTTTTATATATTTTATGTAATAAGTATTTTAATATAATTCATGGAAAAACCAATATTATCCGTATGATCACGCAAGGCTGTCACAAGCTTGTAAGAAACCTGTTACAGGTACAGGTACCTGTGAAATTTTACCTGACAGGTGGTTGCCAGGCTTTTGCTTGGCTTAAAATGTTACTTGAGAAGTTACTGCTTAACTCTTTTATTTTATGGTGTTTTACCGAGACTCGAGGGTATTCCCAACCCCCCAGACCTCCCGATGATTTGTGTGTACCTTCATGAAATAACATGTCATTGTCTTCTAAATATTAATATTTTAAAATATTTACGTTCAAAACATAATATTTACCTTGAAAATCAAAATTACAATCCTTAAACCAGCTTGTAAAATCCATAGATATTTCAACGTTAAAATCACATAACTTAGACGTAAGGTCATGACAAACAATAAATTGTAAATTTTACATTACAGAACAAAGTTCTCCGGTCGGAAGTACATACCTTATGTTTTTACTAATAATAATTATTCATAATAGGTATAATTAAAACTATCCATTTACACTTCTTTAATATAAAAAATTAAATCATAAAATATTTATAAAAACAAAAAAAAAATTATTATTTCAAGTTTGCCTGATGGGAATCCGAAATTCGAAACACATGATCATTTGTTTTGATGTACTAATATTTTATTACAACATTAAAAAATTTAATCTTTCGCAAATATATCACATGTTAATAACAAAAAACTATAAAATATTTATTTCGAAATGTGTATTTATCTATCCAGCACACTTTTGTTTAAAAGCTTTTGTTATATCTAGCACAGTTTACGAGTTACAAATATAAAAATGTTAATATTGTCGTTAAAGGAAGGTTGTCTAAATTGAGAAACTTCAAGCGCTCATAACTTCGAAACAGTTAAGTTTACACTAAATCTGCGCTAAATAAAACTATGTATTCTTCTATGCTCCACATTTTTTATTTAAAACTTCTTTCATAACTTGCAAACTGTTATATTTACACTAGAAGTTATAATAATAAAAAATGTCGACCTTTGCGAACTTGACAATTCTCATGCAGAAGTTTTCTCGCTACCTATTCAAGTTCACGAGTTATATGCAAAAAATGTCGAAATTTGTGAGAAGTGATGAAAGGTGTTTTAGGTAAAACACACCAAAGAGATATGCGTGTTATGTATGGAACTCGATGGTGGGCTTAGATCAATGTAAAGCTAAGGTTAGCATAAATTAAGCAGTTGAATTAATTTTCGACTAATGCTCTGAGCGGTCTACTTAAGATATATTTTTAATGCGTTAAGGTCCAAGATTATTATTGCAGTCTCATGGGAAAGGGAAACCAAAATTTAATTATTCAGCAAACTTTAAGTACACTCTATAGTGCACATCAGTTAGGAATAACAAAATTTGTCGCAGAAATGTTTCGAATAGGCCTGAATATTATTTTTAAGCCGATTTTCCATTGCTAATTTTGTACTTGAGAATTTTTTTAATCTGATTGAAATATATTTTTGATTAATTTATTGTAGGTATAACAACTATTTATACAATAATTGACAATTTTCATAAAGGTTAAAATTCAAAAACTCGTATTTTAATGTAGTTTGACGTTTTTAGAAATTTTCAAACTGTTAATTCTTGATTTTATATTTTTTTATTTAATTTTTTTTAATAAATATATTTTAATTTATTCTTTAGTTATATAAAAATATAATAATTATTCAAAAGTTTTATTGTGATAAAATAATAATTCATCATTTAAATCATATTTCTGATAATATAATTAATTAGAATTCAGAATTATATAATTTATTGCTTAGATTACAAAAGTATAAATAAAAATAAAAACTATAAAAATCTAAAAATATATCTCAAGCATATTTAGAAATATAAATTTTAGTTGGATTTAATATTTGCTGTAAAAATTAATATTTGTCGCATCAAAATTGATATTTATCACATGGATTTTATATTTGTCACCAAATTGCCATCAAAAAACTATTGAATTTCATTCTAAATTTTTTTTTAATGCTGCATAGTGACTGAGTCGATTCAAATAGTTATCGTTGGAGAAAATTATACATTATAATAGTTATTGGCTATAATCGTCAATTTTTATTGTATTTATTATTTATTTTTATATTGCAGTAATTGGTAGCACAAACTTTGATGATTTAATTATTGCATTGATGAATTTTGTTCATCGACGCGGCGTAAAAGTAATGAATTTTTTATCAATATGATGAACAATTTTGTAGTTATAAATTGTCAAACGAAAAGAAAAAAATTTATTTGGAACTGTCAAAATTAAATACAATTTTTTTTTATTCAATTACTATTCAATCGTAAAATAATAGATCTTTCCAGAGTCTAATATTTAATAGCATATTGGACAAGTATCAGATGCCTTGACACGTCATGCTTGAATTATATTACGTTGATATCTATTTGGATAAGAAAGCATAACTACTTCAAGTCCTATATTGTCTGAACTTTTAAAAAAGCTGTCTATTTACTAGAAAACCTTTTTTTTACAGCTCGTGCTGACTCGTCACTCTCTCTCTCTTGACATGTCTGTTTATTACAATACTCGATTGCCCAGGTTGTGCGGCCTGAAGGCTGCAATGACATATCATTATTTCCTTAGTTTTGTGGTTTTTAACTAAAAATAACCCAATAAATGGTGCATTAGGTGAGTGTATAATACTGCACAATAGTATATTACGTTATAAGGAAGTAACAAATGTTGTTAATCGCAAGTATGGATAATATTACGTTACTGGACGTTTACACATTATAACATAATAACAAAATCTAAAGAGTGAAAGGTTTCTATTAAACGAAATCAAACACAAAACATACAGACAAAGCTTGGGTTGTGGGACCGGGGGGTCTGGGGGGTATGGAATACCCCCCAGTGCCTCAGAAATTGTATGGAATACCGGTCAGGCCAGCAAAACGAAAACCTGTTCGTTTCGTTAATCGCGATTTTAAGCTACATTGATAAACTTACCCTAACAATTTTTGTTTTAACGCAATAATTACTACAACTGCAACATGAAGTATTGTTTTGGTGGCATAATTTGGCAACTTGAACGTTACTACCGAAGATATTACGGCTAAAATCATATTTAACCCCTTTTGGTTACACTTCTTCAAACCGACGTAATGGTCACACTGGGTGAAATATACAGGGGACACTTTTGCAAGATATATATATCTTCAGTCAAATTTCAAGCCTTTCTTGAAAAGATTTATAAGGTTTGAGATTGAAAAGTTTAGTTTACTTACTAATTTTTAACCTATGGATGAAATCAAAATGGTTTCTGAAAGCTGAAATGATAAGCTGTTCAATGAATTTGTAATTTTTTTAAAAAGTATATTTATTTCTTCTTCTTCTTCGGTTTCCTCTTGACAGAAAAGTCGTGATCTCAATGGCTTAAGCCAAGATGACGTACTTGGGAACTTAATTAATGGGGTGGTTTCCCGTTGCCTTCCCTATAGCCCACAGATATATCTCGGGCTTTAGATCACAGCAGTTTATTCGACGCGACCAGGATTTGAACAGCGGTTGCCCGCTTCCCAGTCAGCCGGTGTAGGTTTTACGCCAAATCAAATATGATTTTTCCCGAAAAAGTAACAACTTCTTGAATTAATCTGAACTTAGAACTGAAATAATACTTCCTTGAATACAAAGTTCAAGGTTCAAACTACCCTTAGATGGCAGCATAAATCACTTTTTTTTTTATTTACGCGTCGTATTCCAGGTCGAAAAATTAGTTCGGGTCTTTTTGACCCAGTGTGATCAAAACGGGTTAAATTCCACTTTTAATTATTTTTAGTTAAAACATTCGCTTAGTTAAAATGGATTTAAGAAAATAAGAATAATTCAGAAGGAGGAGTCGGTGGGTTAATGCTGTAGGTAAAAACATCCTCAAAGGCGGTCCAAACTCAAATAACACTGTTTTCTTAGCCTACGCAATTGTTATAAATATCTCTGGGGGCCGTCCGCACTCGTGCTGATTTGTCTCTCTCTCTCTGGACATGTCTGTTTATTACAATACTCGATTGGCCTGGTTGTGCAGTGCGGCCTTAAGGCCGCACTGGCATATCATTATTTCCTTACTTTAGTGGTTTATAACTTAAAATTACCCAATAAATAGTGCATTGGGTGAGTGTACAATACTGCACAATAGTATATTACATTTTAAAGAAGTTAAAAATGGTATTAATCGCAAGTATGGATAATATTATGTCACTAAAGAGTGAAAGGTTTCTATTGAACGAAATCGAATACAAAACTTACAGACAAAGCTTGGGTTGTGAAAACGGGGGGTCTGGGGGGTATGGAATACCCCCCAGCATAATGAAAACACGTTCGTTTCGTGAATCTCAACTTTAAGCTGCATTACAAAACTGACTCTAAGAATTCTTGTTTTGAACCCAAAAACTCTACTACAACTGCAACAGGAAGTATTGCTTTGGTAGCATAATTTGGCAAATTGTACGTTACTACCCAAGATTTTACGGTTAAAAATACAGTATTAAAATTACACTTATAATTATTTTTAGTTAAAACATTCGCTCCAACCGACAGATTTAAGAAAATATGAATAATTCAGAGGAAGAAGTCGCTGAGTCCATGCTGTAAAGGTCGTCCATTTACTAGAAGACTTTTCTTATACAGCTACCGCTGACTCGTCACTCTCTCTCTCTCTCGGCATGGCTGTTTATATTATACAATACTCGATTGCCCAGGTTGTGCGGCCCGAAGGCCGCACTGAGATACCATTATTTTCCTACTTTTGTGGTTTATAATTTAAAATGACTCAATAAATGGTCCATTAGGTGAGTGTACAATACTGCACAATAGTATATTACATTATAAGAAAGTTAAAAATGTTATTAACCGGAAGTATGGATAATAAACATTAACAAAATCTAAAAGTTGAAAGATTCTTATTTAACGAAATAAAACACAAAACATACAGATAAAGCTCGGGTTATGGGAACGGGGGGTCTGGGGGTATGGAATACCCTCCAGTGCCTCAGAAATTGTATGGAATACCTGTAAAATCTGTTAATTTTGTTAATCTAAATTTTAATCTGCGTTAAAAAATTTACCCTAAGAAATTTTCTTTTTAACGCGAATAACTCGACTACACAACTGCCACAAGGAGGATTATTTTGGTTGCATAATTTGACGCTGATTGTACATTACAACCAAAGATGTTTTTAATAAAAACATATTAAAATTACATGTTTAATTATCTTTAGTAAAAAGATTAACTCCAAACGACAAATTAAAAAAAATAATAATTCAGAAAAAAGACTCGTTGCGTCCCTGCTGTAGGTAAAAACATCCTCAAAGGTCGTCCAAACTCAAATAAACAGTGTTTTCTTAGCCTACGCAATTGTTATAAATATCTCTGGGGACCACCCGCACTCGAAAATCATGAATCTAGACACACAAGGGTAAAACATGCCTGAGTGCTGCCAGAACTCAAAAATCACGGGTCTAGAATAGCCGGAAACCGTTTTGAAATGAAAATTCGGGTAGAATTAACGAAATTGTAATTTAATACCTTTACATTCCTAGGTGGAGTTTTGCTGTTTCTGTAAGAAACATTTCTTGGGTTGGATTAGTTTCCGTCTTACCTACATTTTACTTTTCAAATTCCTACTATATGTCTCCATGTATTTGCTCATCTTACTTTAGATAAAAGATATGTCGTCGTAACAAAATCATTAGTAGCTATAGCCTCAACAGAATTTTTTGCTGTTACAACAAATTTTATGGTATTTGGAAAAAAAAGTTTGTTCTAAATACAAAAAACTTTGTCGTGGCAGCATAAAATTTATTGTAGCAGCAAAAAACTTTGCTGTTATTTTCTGTTGTTAGTTTTAATTTTTTGCTGTTACAAATTTTATGCTGTTTGGAAAACAAGTTTGTTCTAAATACAAAAAACTTTGTCGTGGCAGCATAAAATTTATTGTAGCAGCAAAAAACTTTGCTGTTATTTTCTGTTGTTAGTTTTAATTTTTTGCTGTTACAAATTTTATGCTGTTTGGAAAACAAGTTTGTTCTAAGCACGAAAAACTTTGTTGTGGCAGCATAAAATTTGTTGTAGCAGCAAAAAACTCTGTTGAGGCTATAGCTACTACTGATTTTGTTCCTACGACAAGTCTTTTTTCAGAGTGTACTTTTCCTCGTTCTTCCATGGGTTACTACAATTACTACAATTATTTTACCACCGGATTCTCTTTAGTTTTATTTTATTCTAACTGTCTTCCTTATTTTCACGAAAATAACAAAATTAAATAAATACATTAATGATTTATAATGCTAATAGTTGCACAACTAAATGACAACTGCGGTCCGCTATGTCTATTCAAAAATATAACCTTCCTAAAAATGGAAAAACTATGTACCTATGCATGTATTTCTTTTGTAAAAATATAAATTCGAAAAAACATCATTATTAATGAAATTAGTGGGTTAAATGGAGGATGCGGCCTTCAGGCCGCACAACTTTGACATTCTAGCTTGATATTTTAGATAAAAATTCTGTCGTTTTGTCATACTTTCTGTAAGTACCCTGCATCCCTACATACAGTTATTAACAATTTCATCACATTTTAGGGGTAACGATCGCTACGCAGTATAGCCCCAAGTTTAATTGCAGATAGAAGGTCAGGATGATTATCATTAATTTTTCTACTACAACAGCATTAATTAATCTTTAGAAATATTTATTTTTAGCAAAATAATTGTATCCTTTGGATGATTAATTTTGTTTTAATAATGGAACAGCCTGTATCGGGATTAATCTAGCACAATTTTGTAAACCATCACCGTAATTCTTACATCATAACAAATAACATTGTTGTAATATTTCTTCCATTAATTAACTAACCTACAATGAAGTTAAGCGGAAGGTCAACAAAACAATGATTGCAATAATTTTCCGTTTGAAGCGCTTTTTAAAAAAAAAATGCCGACTTTATTTATTCAGAATTTCTAAGCGAGAAGAAAATCAAAAATTTAAAATGTTTTCCCCGGGAAACAAAAAAGTGAAACATTTAAAATTGTCTTTTGATTTTATTTGCATGCGGAAGCGTCAGGTGCATTTTCTTCGTCGCATAAGTTTTCCTTGTAAGGTTAAAATAATTCCAAAGTTTGTGGAAACTTCTGACAATTACGAAGAAACTATTGTCATATTTCACGATATAAAATTTCAGTTTGGTTTTAAAAACAAGTGAAAAGCTAAAGTTTTCACGTATATTTTCTTTTGTGTAATTTGTGCGGTAGAATCAATAAATGAAACTAATTCATTTTAACTTTCGCTTAACGCCGGGAGCGCTTTGCGGAATTAAAAATTTTCTAGAGATTATTTTTCTCATTTCCCCTGATAAATTAAATTTGACTTACCGAACGTTTGCAAGAGTGTGCCTCCGATTTTTTAGGTATCGATTGTGGTATCGTTGCAGATCCCCAATAGATCCTTGTTCGGCTTGCATTTTCGAACCTCCAACTTGACCACCTGCTGAAGAGGTTTCGCTGGAGGTTGTACTCGTAACAGATCGAGTACGTTGGGCCTTTCGAGTGGATGAAGTTTTTACTGAAAAGGTGGGCGAAGGTGATTGAACATTTCGTCTCTTTTTGTTGCTAATAATTCGAGTACCGAGAGGTTGTAGAGTGGTGGGTTCGTCATCCAGGAACGGCTCGTCCTGAAGAAGCTCGTTGGAATCTTCCTCTTCGGCGATATCCTGAAGGTGCGGAGAGTGTTGACGGGGTCGAGGAGGGCTACTGGGTGCAAGAACTGGCGGGGATGATGGTGGAACCGCCTTGCCCTCGGCTGGGCCGCACCAAGGCAAACAACACTTCCAAACCCCCACCAGTGTGACGTCTTGCTAGCCCCCTCAAGAAAAAAAGATCACTTGTTGCCACTGCTTTGTAACACTATTTGACAAGGATTCATAACACATTACAATTTTATTGAGGTCCTAGAAGTTTTTTTTTTATTAATTGTTTTCGTTATCTTGTGCTTAATGATAAATTGATTTTGGTTTATTGATTGTCAAACACGTGGATGTTCCCACTAATCTCGAAACCACTTGGATGGGTAATTGATAATAACCCCATGTTGGCTTCGTAAATAACACCGAGAAAAGTAAATATGCTAGCTAGGTGAATGGGAAAGGGACCGGGACTCAGGTTCGGGGGATGGAGTCTCCGTTATTATGGTCGGAATCACAGCATATTGGGAGGTCACGTTATTTCGGAGAATCTATTTCCATCGCGATGTAGGAGTCCTTTAAAAGAGGGACCAAGCAACTTAGCCACATCGATTTGATTGACACGGTGATGTTCTCGTTCACAATTCACAAGGTCGTGTAATAGCGCTCAATCAACGGTATTTATTATCTGACGGCGTATTTCCGTCGTATTTTATTCCTGCGCGTCACTCTTAATGATGTATCAATTTAAATAAACCATTTTATTGCTTAATTATTGTGACACAAACTTGCAATATTACTTACTAGTACACACATTCAATTTATATTAATTTTAGTATACAAAAACTACGATCGAATCTCGAGCAAGTTTCGCGAAAATTTATGATATGATTGATTTAGACAGCCGAAATTTTTTCACCAATTTATTTTTTCACAAAGCACGTTTAAAGGAGAAGAAGTACGACGAAATCACATTAATCCTAAATTAGTATTTTTATATCCTTGGCGTTTTTAGAGGTTATACATAGAATTACATAGATCGGCACTGTAAAATAGAAATAACTGAAATAAAATTTAAAACACAAATATTAAGACGAACATCGAGAATTTTCCGATTTACATGATAAATTTAAAAATACACGCGTAATTCTAATAAAAAAACATTTTATATTTAACGTTAGTATGTAAAGGCAGCAGGAGTAGCGCACGCCAACCTGCAGAGCCAAGGTGGTACTGAGCGCCGCCGTCGGTGGCGGGATGGCGCTGCATCCCCGCCACCAGGACGAAGTAACTTTGGAATGCTATCCCCTACATACTTACCTACAATCAATTTCAAACTTTGAATTAAATAAAAATTATTTGCCCAACTATTCCGTCTGGAAAGCACCAACTTGAATTTTCAATCGAATAAAAGTTAGCAGAACCGACGACAAGTCGACATGTTAAATTGCACTTTAGCTTTATTTAGCTAGATCGATTATTCAAATAATGAAACTTAAAATTTTATCACTATCGATTCGTCAAAAACGGGCTACTTTTTTGGACAATAAAAAAAATCGCTTAACAAGTCGTCTAACCGAAATTTGTCCAATTGCTCGAACCCACTTTTTCCGGCAATTGTCTCAAATTGTTTAAAAAAGTAAAATTTATTGCCTCAATTTTGCTCTATTAAACCTTCAGATTAACGTTTAAAATAGAATTGCATTGGTTACGGTCGGTGGCTGGGATGTCATAAAGTTAGCTGACGTTTATTCAAATTTGTGGGTGGAAATTATTTATATAAAAAATATATTTTAATATTTAATCGATCGGCGCCTCGACGATATCTGACGCAAGTCTACATGTTTACCGCTAAATGATCTTTACTGCTAAGTTCAATAAAGAGGTTAATTGATTTTCTCGCTTCTTCCAATGGAAGAAAATTTGCTGATTACATTATATTCAACAACGAACGAACAAAAGAACAAAACGTATTCGAAAAATTGAAATCAGCAATAACCTAAATTTGACGAAATAAAATATTTCAATTCAATTTTTTAAGTTACATTACTTCAAATCGAATAAATCAAAGTCCTGAAAAGTGTTAAAAACACTCCAACAGTCTGGCAGCACCCCGACTAATCAAAAATAATTTTATTTTGTATGAAATCAGCTGTAAGCAGGTAGTATTCGGTAGAAACGAGTTATATTCCCACTGTCGTTGTCGGGTCGGCTACGGAGTTAAAACGCAACTCGCACGACGGGGTTATATAATTTCTGAACCCTAACCTTCAGGAGTCTTACTTACACCAATAATAGGGCAACTAAACAATTAGTCTACTATGATTTCCAGAACAAAACGAAGTTATTGAATTTGTTCTTTTTCTATATAAATCTTTCAATTAAGTCTTATGAGTTTTGTATTACCCTTGTGGTTTAAGAGGTTTGGCCACCCTAATAGAGACCGAAAAAACAGGGTTTTTTTAGAGATTTTTAGAGAGAGAAAAGGGGTGTTTATCATACATATCAGTGACTGTATACAATAATTTTTTTGAAGCAATTAATTCTAAAATGGCGGAGATATGATCCAACAATTATAATAGACCTGTTTTAAAAATCCTCGCTGGTGATATACTTTGATTTCTCTGCTAGCCATTGTCAAAAACACAAAAACAATTTTTTTTTCTTGTTTAGAAGAGTAATAGTTATCTTGTGACGTAGGGAATGATTTTTTTACATTTTTTTGTAGAAATGACAGCTATTTGAAAAAATAACTCAAATTTGCCTTGAAACTTTGAGTTTAAAAAATTTATAACTTTCGAACATGACCCCCAATCAAAGAAATCCTACATCACAAGTTAGATAATATTATGAAAAATAACTGTTGTAAATTTCAACCAAATCGGTTGAGTAGATCTGAAGATATCGTGTACACCGTTTAGAAAAAGCAGTTTCGAGAAAATCGCGAAAGAAAAAAAAGTACGGCGTCAGCGACTTAAACAAGGCCGGATTAAGTCTTACTTGGGCCTTAGGTTCTGGTTTTTTGGCAACCTTGTTTTTAGCTAAATTTAGATTAATAAGTAGTAAAATCACAATAAAATCTTTTTTTATTCATTTGATAATTTTTTTGATACTGAAAATAATCGGGAACCATATTTAGGGGCTCCCAATGAGCTCGGGCCCTAGGCTATTATATCTTAATCAGCCTTACGGTTAATCCGGCCCTGGACTTAAAATCGAATATTTACTTTCAATTAATTATTATTAAAAAATTAAAGTTAAAAAAAAATTATATGAAAAATCTTATTGAAATAGAAACCGGTCTATTTTGAAATACATAATTTATAATGTAATTTATTTAGTTTGTTGTCTCTAGTCTCTATGTATAGTTTAGTTTGAACAGTGGAGGCAGGCGCCAAAGTAAGATCTTGCTCCACCTGAAAATCTTGTTAAGCCCGCCCCTGTCATCAATTATTTTGCTTAACACGCTTATTATTTTTTTTATGACTGTGGTCCTAGGAAAAAAAGGTCAAAAACTTTGAAATTTGTAATTAAATTCCTAATGTTGTAAAGCTTTTGTTTTTAAATTTTTAAATCAGTTTCTGTTTTTCAATTTTTAAATAATAAATTTTTTATTACATTTATTAATGTTTTCAAGTTGTTTCTACAATTATGAATAATAAAATCCTTTTTTTAATAAATATTAACTTAAAAATAAACCGGCTGCGGCGAACCGACTGCAGCGAAATGGCCCATTCGCCTCCAACAGCGGTAATTGTGTTAAAAATTAAGATTTTTAAAGTCAATATTTCAGTAACCCCCCCCCCTCCGGGCAATAACCTTCATTAGAGATGGTAATTAGCTGAGTAGGTTAGCCGAACAACTGCTGACTCTAAGGTACTCGGTTGGAATCCGGGGAGAGTCTAAAACTTTCATATGACCGTCTTCGTGCTTCGGAGGGTACCTAAAGCCGGCAGTCCCCCTGGGTCTTAGATCATATATCTAAGCCCTGGGTTAATGATTGTCGCCATCAACTATTAAAAAAAACAGGGTTACACAGGGAGAAAGAGGCTTTTGTTCAGGAGTGGACAGAAATAGCTGAAGAGAGAGGCTTTTTTTAGTAATTATATTGTCTAAGATGACTTTTGAATTTATAACTTTTGTATTATTTTTTTTTGGTTAGGTACATATAATTACGTTTATCCAATTAAAACAAATGTTTTTAAAAATTGAATATTTATTAAATTAAAGATACAACTGTTCAAGTTAGATGCAAAACAGCAACTGATTTAAAATATAAAAATAAATGCATCGAAAGTTACATTTTGAAAGTGGGGTGTTTAGAACACGTAAACACTTGAGTCGGAGACGACCCTTACATGTAAAACCTTTTTGAAACTTATATATTAATTACTCTAGACTAAACAAATAATTATATTATAAATTATTAGAAGTGGTCTTTAAAGGTTCGTTAGACATAACTCCTCCCCCCTTAGTAAAGAACGTGTCCGGTGAAGCTTGGACACTGTGACTTTCTGATAATTCAAATTCTTCATTTTTCTTCCCCTTAACTAATGATTTAATTTTATTTCTAAAGAGATATAATAATGCAACAAAAATACATAAAACAATAATAATAGTTGTGATAAAATGTGTAACATGCATTACAGGATGTATTTTGATGTGATGTTCCAAACTTTTTGCTTCTTCTTTTAGATCATCTAAATTGTCCAAATGGTTTAATTGCAAATTTACAATTGCGCTAGCCTGATAATCTTGAATTGCTAATGGATTATTAAAAGTAAAATTATTAAATGTATTTACATAAGTTTGATCGTCTATAATTATTTTACAATTGTTTTCAGATGAAATTAACGCATTGTTTATCACTTCGAGATTATTAATTTTATCATTGCATTCTTCAATTACGCTTAACTTAGTTTTACAAGAAGTTAGAACTTTTCCGTTTTTAAGTTGTCCGTAAAGTTTATAATTATTGTTAGCTAATGCATAAGTACAATTATTGTTATTATGAATAAAAGAGCACTTGTTCACTTGGGGTTTGTCTACACACACGATTGAGTTTTCGATCACTTGACACTTTTCGTCAGTCCATAATTCTTTTCTAACACTTTGCAGATGGTACTTCGATGGCGGAATTAGCACCTTGTTTTGCAAATCGGGAATTGGATAAATTCTTGTGTATTGGTAAATGGATGGATCCAGGATAGGTACATTAAGTATACATGTAATAAAATCTCTTGTTGCAAAAATTTGAAACTTTGAAAATTCTAAAATCTTAAAAATATGAACGGTATCTAATTCGAGTAATTCTGATTTTTTATAAATTAGTTTTAAATGATTTATAATTTCAATTAATTCTTCGTCCGATATTATTTCTAAATTTGTAATTTCCGAAAAGGCTAATGAGATGGTTCTTTCAATACTTTGGAGAATGTTTAGTAATTTTAGACTGATGTAATTGTTGTACTCTATCATTAACTGGGTATCAAGAGAATTACTTATTTTATTTATTGCATTAAATGATGAATTCAAATTATTTTGAATTGTTTCGAGATCTTTCGCGTAACGCATTGTTATGTGATGTGCAAATGAACTATACTCGTTTATTTGTTTAACTATCTTTTCTTGATTATTATATAGTAAATCTAAATTTTTGTTAATATCAATTAAATCTTGATTGTCCGGATTGCCGGTAATGAATTTAATAGCGGTTCCTAAAACGTTAACGAGTCCACGTTTGTTACGATATTTAAATTTCGATAGTTGTTTTTCAATTGATTTGCAATTATCGGTTAGTATGTTAACTAATTGTTGTGTAAGATGATTTGAATTTGATGTTTTTGACTGTAAAATAGTAGTACTGCTTAATAACTTAAAATAACTTAATTCTAGATCGCTTATATTAAAATAAAAATAAAACTTATGATAATGACCGAGGAGCTTTGCTGGACCTAGGTCTTCGGGAAAATATCCGTTCGTGTCAATCTTGTCTACCTGAAGGGCCTGGTTTTGACTGGTCAGTTCCATTATTCTGTAACGGAAATTTCTTTTTAAGTCTTTTTAATTTTCTTACGTGTATGTTTGCTTGTCGTTTTGACTTATCTCGTATTCCAATTATTTTATTTTTTTCAATTGATGTTACATTTACTTTATCATAATACGGGTCCGTTTTTCTGATTCGTTGCCGTGTAAAATATACTGTGGGTTCACTAATTTCAACAGTGGATTCTTTATTTTTATTATGATTTTGCAAATTGTTTTGACCTTTTTCGAGTTGTTTTTGGTATAATTGTTCATAGAATGGCAATAATTCGTCTTTTCTTTTTTCGTTATAAATTTCGTAAACCGTTTTACTTAGGTCTAACTCGTGTGCGTTTAAATTTTCATAAGGGCCATATAATAATGTAAATGGGGTGTAACCAGTGGCGGAATGAATTGATTGATTATAAGTTAATACGGCTGATATCATTAAATGTTGAGGACTTTCATTTGGGTCTTTTTCTTTAATTATTCTGAGTTTTTCTAAAATAGTAGAATGCACTCGTTCTATCGGTGAATTAGAACTACTATTATAATTTGTCGTAAAATGTAATTCAATTTTAAATAATTCGCAAAATTCTTGAAATACTTTGTTTTTGAACTCTTTACCTTCGTCACAAACAATTTTCTTTGGATAGCCATGATGAGAAAAGTAATGGCGTAATTTATTTAATATTGTTATACCGGTGATATCTGTTACAAAATAAGCTTGTGTGTAACGCGAAAATAAATCAATTATAGTTATAAATTTATTACTTTCAAAACTGAATGTATCTATGTGAATAACGTCAAAAGGTCTTTTTGAAAGTAGGGGTCCCGAAAATTGAATCTTGTAAGGATTCCTTTCATATTTACTAGCGAGACAAGTTTCGCATTCATTTATAAATTTATTTATTTTAGTTTTCATATCGGGCCAATAATATTTTAATTTTAAATGATTGTAAGTTTCGGTGATGCCGTTATGGTTACTTGAATGATATTGTTCTATTACTTCATCTTGTTGGTTTGAATTTTCTAAATCTTTTGCTAATATATTACTTTTTGTAAATTTTACCTGATTATTGAATAGACTTTGAGTGATTTTTAAAAATTTTGATTCTATTTCGTTATTTTTGAAATAAATTCCATATAAATTTCCAGGATTAACGATTTCCTTTAACATTTGTGAGAGATTTTGTAATTCGTTACCTCTTCTAATAGTGACTGTATAGTTATTTTTCGCAAAAATTCTTTTATGATCTACGTTATATTGATCTCCTAATTGTAAGATTATACGATTCGCAAATTGATTTACCGGTTTATCAGAAATGGGCATAGTAAACACGGGGTTTTCATGTGACGTATGTCTAGTATTATTAGATTCATTATCTTCGTTAGTATTATCGTTAGCGTTAATAATTGATTCGTTATTTTTATCAAGGGCGTTAATTATGTCGTCAAGATCATCTAATGGCAATTCTAAATCGTCACCAACATTTGGTGTCATTGACATCAAATCTAAGTTTTCATCTAAAGTTTCTTTTACGTTAATTTCTATACGCGATAATGCGTCTGCTACCTGATTTTCTTTGCCTTTTCTATATTGAATTTTATAATCGAATTCTTCTAATTTTAATCGCCATTTAACGAGGCGAGAATTTGCATCTTTAATTGAAAATAGCCAGACCAGCGGTTTGTGGTCAGTCTCAATAATAAATTGTTTTCCGTAAACAAATGGCCTAAATTGTTTTGTCGTATCGACAATTGCTAATAATTCGCGTTCGATTGTTGAATAATTTCTTTCGGCACTATTTAAAGTTCTAGAATAAAAAGCAATGGGTTTATTATTTTGGGATAACACACCTCCGATAGCTGTGTTAGAAGCGTCAGTTGTGACGTGAAAGATTTTTTCAAAATCGGGATAAGCTAATATGGGGGCATTTGTTATTAACTCTTTGCATTTCTGAAATGCTTGTAAGTAATCGGGATTACTTGTTTCGATTTTTGCTCCCTTTTTAAGACATTTTGTGAAGGGCTGCACTATTCTAGCAAAATTTTGAATAAATTTTCTATAATATCCTATTAAACCGAGAAATGACCTAATTTCTTTAATTGTCTTTGGAAGAGGATAATTTTGTATAGCTATAACTTTTTGGGGATTAGGTTTTATACCTTCTGGAGTAATTACATGACCAAGAAAGGCAACTTCCTTTCGCAAAAACTCGGATTTATCAAGTTGAACTTTTAGATTGTACTGTCTAATTTTATCAAAAATTAGTTTAAGGTGAACCAAATGTTCGTGGAGAGATTTTGAATAAATTACTATGTCGTCCATATAGACAAAACAAAATTTATGAAGAAATTCGCGAAAAATGTTATCCATTACTCGCTGAAACGTACTAGGGGCATTTTTCAACCCAAATGGCATGCGAACATATTCCCAATGGCCGTTATTTACTGAGAAAGCGGTTTTCTTGATTGAATCAACGTCCATCTCAATTTGATGAAAACCTTGCGCGAGATCTAAGGTGGAAAAGTAATTACATTTTCCTAGATTATCCAGAATTTCATCAATTCTAGGAATGGGATATTTTTCTTCAATTGTTTTTTCATTTAGCTTACGGTAGTCTATCACAAGGCGGAATTTCTTTTTTCCACTAGCGTCAATTTTCTTTGGTACAATCCAAACTGGCGAGCTATACGGTGAAATACTGGGTTTTATGATTTTATCGTCTAATAGTTTTTTTATTTGATTTTGAATTTCTGTTTTTAAATGATAAGGATATCTAAATGATTTACAAAAAACTGGTTCATTATCTACTGTTCTAATTTTATGCTTTACTGCATTAGTGAATGTTAAATCGTGATTTTCGTTGTAAAAAATATCTTTGTATTTTCTACATAAACTTAAAATTTCTGCTTTTTCTTCCGGGTTAAGATGTTCCGTACGAATAACATTTTGAATATTTAGATTAGAAAAATGATTTTTTGGTTTCTTAATTTCTACATTTGTTATTGGTTCTACTTTTACTTGTTGTTTAAAATTAATGTCTATTTTACGTACTTCTTCTATGGGTACTTCGCAAAAACCGTTCTTTGCAAAGGCAATTGATTCGGGGATACAAAATTGTTTAAAATTAATTTCAGGTATAAGGACTTCGCCTTCATCAATATTCACGGGAATTTTTATATGAGTTTTAACTCTTTGCTTAAATGGCTTAAAATTTTTTTGGTTTAATTCCAGAAAAAAAGGAATTTTATAATTTCCTATCTCTAACGTTCTATTGTTATAATTTATATTTGCACCTAATTTACATAAATCTTCGCTTCCTAATAAAGCGTCAAATCGATCATGCCAATTGATTACATGAAAATCAATTGCATTATTTATACCGAATTCTTTCAAAATAGGGAAAGATACATTTTCGTCATTAGCGACCGTTTGATTCATGCTCTTAATTAAAAACTGTTTTTTAAATATAAAATTTTTAAAATTATCATGTGCAATATTTGAATTCATTATTGAGTTTGAAGCTCCACTGTCCAGGAGAATTTTTAAATTTAAATTAGGAATAGTGATAAATGGTAATTTGGGTTTGCTAGCTAATATATTTAAATCTATGTTGATTGTTCCGAGGCTGGTATTGGAAAATTTTCAATTGGTTCATTCATATTTTCAAAATATTCTTGATTTTCTAATTGCATTTGATCTGGTTCTTCTATATTATACAATTCCTCCGATATAAAATTATTTGGACCGGATTTTTGAAAATGATTATTATGAGACGCGTTTGGTCGATTACGAGAAGGGTTAAATGTATTTCTTGTTGATATCGACATTGGTGTAGGTTTTGATTCGGGTTTTCTTCCGAATACTTGCGAATTTGTAAAAATTTTATTTTGAACTGGTCTAGTTTGGTAAACTGGACCATGCGGAAATTCATTTTGACTATAATTATTATGATTATTGTTATTGTAATTATTATTATTATTAAATCTACTAGTATATCCTTGATTTTGATTAAAAGTTCGATAATTTGAAAATTGATTATTAGATTGAGGCGTAAACGAGTTAAACCGTGGATTATATGATTTTTGATTAATATTTTTGTGCGTATTATTATGCTTTGGAGCTTTGTTTCGCATGAAATTTAAAAATTCGACTTGTTGTTTATAATTATCATAATTTCTCAATTGCAGCATGCAATCTTCGATTGAATTTACAATTTGATTTGAAATGTGAGTACGATATGGTTCTAACAAGCCTGCCTTAAAAGTATCTAACGCGCTTTTATTATGCAAACTAATTTTATATAATTTAAGACCTTCATCTTGTTCCCTAATTGTAACGTGTTCTAATAATAATTGCAATTTATTTTTAATTCTTTCATAATAAGAATCGTATGTTTCGTTTAATAATTGATAACATGTATTAAGATCAGTTAATAATAAGGTTTCATTTCTTTGATCTCCAAAACGATTCAAAAGTGATATTTTTAATTTTTCCCAGGTGGAACAATCCGATGTTACTAAAGTGTCTCTGGCAACACCAGTTAACTTCGAGCAACAAGTTTCAAAAAGTAAACTATTTAATGAACTAGCTTCAATTGGACTTTTATAAGCCCTAATAAATTTTTCACATTGAAGAATAAAATATGATAGATTTTTGCTACCTCCTTCATATTGAGGAATGGTCTCTTTAGCCAATTTAATTTCTGCAAAATTAACAGACATTTCGAATGGATTAATTTTGTTTAATTGACTAAAAATTATTTCGCTAATTTCTAATTGTAAATCTGAATTATTCGAATTATTTTCCGCGATTTTAATAGGTGATCTATCGCGAATTAAACTCATAGAGATTTTAATACAGTATAACAAAATTTAAGGTAAAGGAAAATAATAAGCGGTACTTACAAAACTAAGGTTGCCAATAACATGTTGAATATGTCTAGCGGGTGAATTGCTGGTGGTGTAGTTTCCGGGTTGCACTGCGGGTGAAATCCGTCTGCGGTAGAAGTCTCTCTGTAGCAGGTACCAGTGGATCTTGCACCAATATGCACAATTTGGAACGTTGCACTTATAATTTACCCAATTATGATTTAAAAATCGCCAATTCTTCGATAGAATTGTTTGGGTATCCTACCGACTGCGCCAATTACGTTTATCCAATTAAAACAAATGTTTTTAAAAATTGAATATTTATTAAATTAAAGATACAACTGTTCAAGTTAGATGCAAAACAGCAACTGATTTAAAATATAAAAATAAATGCATCGAAAGTTACATTTTGAAAGTGGGGTGTTTAGAACACGTAAACACTTGAGTCGGAGACGACCCTTACATGTAAAACCTTTTTGAAACTTATATATTAATTACTCTAGACTAAACAAATAATTATATTATAAATTATTAGAAGTGGTCTTTAAAGGTTCGTTAGACATAACTATATGTAAATTTTATAAAATTTATAATTTTCCTCACATTTGTTTGAGCTAGCGCCGACTAGCGACTAGACTATGAAATTGACTCCTTGTCAAGTATGCCCAATAACGCACCCATAATTTTCATGTCCGAGAATTTAATTACATTTTTGCGTAGTTTGGAAATTAAAAATAAAGATTTTGATTGTAATTGTTTGATTTGAAGACCAAATCTGAATAAAAGTCAGAAATAGCATAGATATTGGAAGCAGTGGCGGCTTGTCAGAGGAGGCAAGGTAGGCTTATCCTTCCCTGAAATTCTAGATCTGGACTATTAAAATATTAAAAAAGGTAACGTAAGGTTACCACAGCACGGGATGGGACAACTCGGCGCCAGCCAACTCGGCGCCAAGATAACTCGGCGCCGATCAAGCTTAGGTTAGAAAATGATATTTTATTTAACTACGATACATTATTTTTATAATTAATATTTTTTATATTAATTATTATTAATTAATTGATATTTTTTTAATTAATAGGTTCTGCTAAAAAGAAATATACATGTTAGATGTTTCTGCTAGCCCCCCCCCTTCTCCTAAGTGAGTTAATCTCGACCTCATTAAACAGTACTTGACACAACGCGGACTTCAAGAATCCCATTTACAGCCATATCCACTGGCGAAACCAGATTTGTTTTTCAAATACGTCGAGGACGTATACGTTTAGGACGTAAATCATTAGCAATACAAAATTTTCGATTTTGGAGGAAAGATATAGTGCTTGGGTAGATGGGCTAGATGGCTAGTTCTGAAGTTGATTTGGGCATTTTTTTGATACAGGTCCCGAAGGCTAATTGTCGCCAGGGCCAGTTGTCCGGGCCAACTGTCGTAGGGCTAACTAACCTTCAATCACTTATAAAATATGCTAGAATAAATAAGACATACCCTTGTTACGGACCTGATAAGAAAACTGTTACAATATGCGAACGACCCTGTATGTGGAATCGTTATAAGAATAACGATTTAACATACATTTTATTATTTACTTGGCGCCGAGTTGTCCTGGTGCCGAGTTAGCTGGCGCCGAGTTGGCTTGGCGCCGAGTTGGTTTGGCGCCGAGTTAGCCTGGCGCCGAGTTGGCGGCGTCGAGTTGTACCTGACCGACCACAGCAGCACTCTGCTTGAACATACAAACACATGGACAGCAAAGATTACTTCCAAGAGATTTTTAATAATCAGACTTAGATTAAGCCGTAGTGATTATACTACATAGACTGAAAGCTCAGCATAAATATAATGCCACTTTGATATCGATTTAACTCTGTCCATGGAGAACTCAGTTCTTAATTATTGTGCATCCAAAGTAACATTTTTATGACGAAGTTGAGCGTCAGTCTCCTTTATAAGTCCTTCGGCTTCGTATAAACTAAATAGCTGTAATAGCTATTATGTATGTACATAGATGTCTAGCACTGAGATTTTTTTTTTTTAATAAAAAAAAAGTGGAAATGGGATTACGCCCTCTTTATTATTAGCCTCCTCCAATGAAAAATCCACGACAAGCCACTGATTGGAATTGATGATGGAGTTGATAGCAAAATATACTTATATTTTTAAATTTTTTTTGAAATTTTAAAAAAACCGAATTAAAGTTTGTTTCCTTTTTAAGAAATTTATTCAAAATAAATTGAAAGTTAACCAGCCAACATTTTGAAAAATTGTACCTACTTTTTTTAAAAACCACTGTAAATTTTTATTCTTTGTTAAAAAAAATAATTATAGTCTTGAATAGTTGAATGAAGAAACCAAAATTCTGTTTTTGTAATTTATTAAAATTCAATCAGTAACAACTCTACTATTACGTTAAGGTCCAGCTGGGGGGTATTCCATACCCCCCAGACCCCCCGGTCTGCAACAGTTCAAACTCTGAGTGTTATCTCTAAATAACCGTAAATTTTTACTTCCTTGTAAAATAAGGAAGTATTGTAATCTGATAGCATCTAGTTGTGCACCTCTTATTTTTGGTCCGTGCCAAAAGTCGTAATTAATGACGCGCATGAATAGATTAACGAGATTCTTGTACAATTATTATAAAAATTACAGGGACGTTATGTGGTGTCCACATAAGATTTTTTAAATAAGTAATAATTATAGTTAATATTTTTGATAATAAGAAAAAAACTAATCGAATTTTAAGTCTATTTAAACAATTTAAATTATTCTACGTTTCGACGTTTCAAAGATGAGTTTGACAAATATTAGTGACAAAATTACATAATAGTATTATCATTGTTTATCTAAATAGATCAATAATGGTATTATTATTATTATTGTAATTAAAAGGTCAGGCTAGGAATATGCGGGAGCACTGGAGTAGCAGCTACGGTATGTCGGAGGGGGGTGCGAGTGGCTGGGAAATTGGTATCACGTTAAAACGCCATCCCCAAAGACGCCGTTGCAATAACGCCGTGAGGTAAAGGGACGCCTTTAGGTATTTAGTTAGGTATTAATAGGTATTTAGAGCTAAAGAGGTTTTCTCCTAAGTCCGATTTGTTGGTGCCTATAAATCCCTATGAATTTTACAATAAGCGAGGGTTACTGAACCGATTTTTATGAATAAATTCCATAATGGACTCCATTATTTACGTAAGGACGATTCTTCTAATTTTTTAGCTCCCTCTCCCCTGTGTAGGTACGTAATATTTTGCCACCCCCTCTCATTTTACGTATGAATTAATTAAAAACGATGGGGACTAAAAGGTGGGGGTGAAACGGTCGGGGGCGAAATATCCCGGAACGAAACGGCGGGAGCGAAACGGTACGGGGGCGAAACGGTACGGGGGCGAAACATCCCGGGGAGAAAAGGTGGGGGCGAAACGGTGGGGGCTAAAAGGTCGGGGGCGAAACGTCATATAACCGTCAGATACAATGTTGCCGGAAAACATGGTTTATCATATTGATTACAAAACGATAATAATTATTGCGCCCTAAATCTAATGATATTTTCATAAATACTAAATTCTTTCAATTTTGTTCATCCGCGCAAAAATGAAAATTTTTTCATTAATATCATAAACCAGTTTTTCCATCCATCAGTGAGCTATGGGAAAGGCAACGGTAAACCACCCCATTAATAATTCCTTAGGAAGTTATCTTGGCTTCAACCAAGTTGATCGCCTACAGACTGCAGAGTGTAGATATTACGATCAATGACGTAAATTGGGCATTAACGTCAATGGCCGGGCAATGACGTCAATACCCATTTATGCTGGCCATTAACGTCATTGACCGGCCATTGACGTCAACGCCCGTTAACGGTGGGCAATGATGTAAATATTTTCATTTGATTTTAATATTTACGTCTTTGGCCGGTCAATGACGTTAATGGCCAAAATGGATTGGACAATGATGATATTCTAGAATGACTACTATAAAGAACAGCAAAATGGCAATTTAAATTTGACAGCCAACTGGCAAGTGATATTTACGCACATATGTTATATTCATTGCATTAGGTATAATATAATAATATAATTATTTATTAACAAAAATAATAAAAATTAAAAAATACTGAAATAGCGACCTATGGCACTTAGAATTGCAAATTTGTTTGCTAGCGCAACACGCACATTTATTATTTTTACATCCACCCTTGCAATGACAACACTTGTAACCGTGGCCTCCTAAAACACTGCTTTTAGCTGCTGCTTGTCTAAGAGTAATCTCAATTTCTTTGGTCATATCACTAATATTTTCTAACCAAAATTAACTTTTCGGTATCCCTTAATAACTAGTATTAATTGCAAATGCACATTAAATACATTACTTTCAGATGGAATCTATAGAATAATAATTTCATCATTGCCCACCCTGTATTGGGCATTGATGTCATTGCCCGGACAATGATGTAAAAACCACATATGAAATTCTAAATGTCAACATTGCCCAAAATGCACGGTCATTGACGTCAATGCCCGGTCAATGACTTCAATGCTCAACTAAGCTGGGCATTGACGTTGTTGTCCGGCCATTGACGTTAATGGCCGAATTATCATCATTGACCGTAACATAGACACTCAAAGAAAGTAAGAGAATAAACGGTGATAGGCTACGCTTCAGTACCTGACCTTAGAGATAAACTCTATAGATAAAACATTGTTTCCACTGGTTCGATTAGAGAATTATGCCAAGTATTAAATAATGATAAACACTTCGGGGAAGGGGGGAAGCAATGGGGAATTTAGTGTACAAGTGAAAGGAAATCCAAAGAAATCTTACGAAATCCAAGAAAATCGTAGGAAACCTACGCAATCTTAAAAAATTCAAAGAAATCGGAATCTGAGGTGGTTAGAACATCTTTGAAAATCCTAAGAAATCCTAGGAAATCTTAAAAAATCTTAAGAAATCCAATAAAAATTTAGGAAATGAGGAAATCTCAGAAATATTACAAACAATTTTTGTTTTTTTATTTAGTTTTTAACTTTTTCGAAAGAAAATCTTGAGGAAATTTTAGAAAATCCGGAGCAATCCAGAATAATAAAAGGAAACCTCATGAAAGGATATCTGGTGTTCTGCAAACATTTGGTTTGCGGTTTCCCTCTCGGCTTTAGGTTGGACCCCACCTGATGTAGGCAATTTGCAGCAAGGAGGTAATCACTTTGAATTATGCATTCTACAGCCTTTTTGCACATTTTCCAAAGATTTTCCTAGACTTTGCTAAGACTGCATAAAATTTCATGAAAGCTTTGTGGTACTGCATCAACAACAACACAAAATAACGTAAAGGTTTGTATACGAAAGTAATGCTTAACAGTGATTCATGTTACTATTGAGACACCTCGGGAGGCTTCTAGTGGGCAAGTAGCATCAGGTATCTTTCTAAAAAATGTGAATAAAAAATTTAATGAAAAGTTAAGTTTCAGCAGAATTAAGTTTCTTTTGCGCTTATTTTCTGTAAAAATAATTTTTTTTTCCTAAATTTTTTTTTGTACCAACTTGAAACTGACCGCAAACTGCATCTCGATATGTCTTCTAATTGTTCACCAACTTTTCAAACCCTCTTTAAACCAATATTTTTGAAGCCCTAACTTGACGTAGGTATGAGGGTAAAATGTAATTTAAGATTTTAAAGTTAGGGTGACAGTCACTCGTAGAAACCTCTCGGACTTCCTTCAAATAATAGCTTTAGTATTCTTACAACCATCCGGAATATCTACTACCACTCTGTGCATGTATACATAATTTAGTCAATTTCAAGTAGATGATAAAAAGACCAACGTTTAATATTTTACAAGTTTGAAATTGGTTCGGTTACAAATTAAGTTTTCGAAATTCTCCGACTTCATTAATAATTTAAGAGCTCTAAATACGCCATACATTTTGAATACTTCTCGAACAAAAAGTAAATTAAATATAAAGACACGCTAAGAATTTTAATTATTGGGCTTTTGCAAAATTATTTTTAGTGCCTACCACCGAATTAATTTGAAGGGATCCTAATTGACTTTCTTATACTTACCATTGAAATTTTCCTAAAAGGAAGGGCACAAATAATTGATTAAGATTGTTAAAATGCCTACAACACGTTTTGGAATCTGAACGAAATAACAATTTACTGTAATTATCCAAATCTAAACCCACATTGATTTCTTCCTTTTTACATTTTCTAAACTGCATGGTTTAGGGATCAACTTACGAACTTTAATATAACGAAAAACCACTTAAGCTGCTCAAGATTGAAAAATTCAGGTTTACATGTAACATCAATCAGGGTTTTAATAACACCAAATTTACATAATAATTATTTATACCATGTTTCAGGAATAATGAAATTGCAAAGGCTCAATTTCCCAATATATGCATTTAAAGCTAAAGTTCTTACAAAAAATATTCTGTGGTTTCAACTTTTTTTGTCAAGTTGACTTGAAAGTTGCTATTTAAATGACGAAATTGAGGTCTGAGCTATAATAAAAAAATTTGAAAGTCTCTCTAAAGGAGCATTATTATGGATATATGGAGATCGATATCGAAAGAGCTATGTGTGGACCTTCTAAAATAATAAAATGTCTACGTGAAGTTGGTAGGTTTGAAATTCAAGTTTAAATTTTCATAAATTAGACATTCAAGGATGCGTGAAAACTGTAAAAAGTGGGTAACATTGCTACTTTTTTAACTTTTAATTCCTGGAGGACCTCAAACAGTGTCAAATTATCAATTAGTAAAACGCTCTTGTGAAACATTGTAATTAAATTGTAACAAAAATGTAATGACCGAAGCGGCCGGTAGAATATTACATCCTAAAAAAACGACGCTTGTTTATGGTAGGCTGATGAAAAATTATGAAAATAAAACGAAATTTAGGTGGGATCTTACTTAAACCGCAGGGAATCCGAAAATGAGTACCTACGGAAAATTCCCATGAAAACTAAACAAAGAAAATTTGTAGCCGGTGTTAAATAGAGCGTTTAGGTATCACCCTTGAGTAAACTCACAAGGGTGAAAGGAATGATAGACAAAATTAGATATGACACCCTCGAACGCAAAATCGAGCCAGTTTGGATGTAGAACCTATACATACAGTGAGTGTAGAAAGTATTCGTCACCTCCTATATTACCAATGTAAATTGCTCATTTTGAAACCGTTTTTTGACATATAAAAATCACTTTTACAGCAAAACTTTTTAGACATCTTTTATTAAAAATTTCATTATCTTTAATTTTGTATCTATACATTTTTCTATTTTGTCGCCCCGTTTTTGACTGGCAGCGACTTAAACAAGACTCTGAAAATTACAAAAAATATCGTCTCATGTATCTCAAAATCGGTGCAACAAAATGGAAAAATGTATAAGTAGTTTTTATGGAACATTTTATTCCCTACATTTTTGTTTATATACATTTTTCTATTTTGTCACACCGTTTCTGAGATACAGATGATAATATTTTTTGTATTTTTCAGAGTCTTGTTTAAGTCGTTGCCAGTCAAAAACGGGGCGACAAAATAGAAAAATGTATAGATATAAAATTGAAGACAATGAAAGTTTTAACAAAAAATGTCTAAAAAGTTTTGCTGCAAAAGCGATTTTTATATGTCAAAAAACGGTTTCAAAATGTTCAATTTACATTGGTAATATAGGAGGTGACGAATACTTTCTACACTCACTGTACATATATGGTGATTATTCATATTTATCGCAGTCAGTCACTGGGTTAGGATGTATGAGAATCTACGCCTACCTTAACTGAAACTTAAAAACAAAATTGTAATTAAACTGATGAGCAATGTCCATCGCAACCGAGTTTTGCTTCGGGCGCCACTATCTCTTATAGATAAACGGAGCAACGGATGTATACACGCTAAAATTAAAGATAACCTTTTATCTATAGCTACACTATTTTATACATCGGATCATATTTACAGGACTAAAATAAAATATTATTAATATATTTTAATATTACATTACAGATTACTAGCAATTATATGTAATAAATTTTAGAAGAATACACAAGAATACCAAGAATTACAGATGTTTACAAGCAAGTGATTATAAGATTTGTAGTGATCACAAGAATTAGTAGTGATTACAAAGATTACTAGGAATTGCAAAGATTACTAAGGATTACTAAGCATTACAAAGATTACTAGGGATTACAAAGATTACTATTAATCACAAGAATTTCTAGTGATTGAAAAGGTTATTACTAGGAATTGCAAAGATTACTCAGGATTACTAAAGATTACTAGAAATTACAAAGAATACCAAGGATTACTAGAGATTATAATATAATTACTACCTATACAAGAATAAGCCATCTTCAAATTTGGGAGTTGGGGCGTCAGACTGATTTTCTAACACTTATTAATAACCAAACTCAGCTAAAAACTCTTCTTGGCTGTCGGAAAATGAAACCCGGTTATGATACATTGATTAATAACAAATAGTTTGTTTCATAATATTACTGTATTTGTATTGTTTCTTTATTGCTCCATCCAAAGTCTTCTGAAACCCAAAAAGAGCTATTGGTATGTTTGGTGTTTCAGGAGTAACCAAAAATCAGTCTAATCTATGTAATCACTTGTAATCTTTGTAATCAACGTTTATCACCAGTAATTCGCGGTATGCTTGTTATTCCTCTATAATATTACATAACTCGAGTAATCTGTGATCGCTTATATAATTACTAATCAGTAATCAGTGTAATCTACGATTAATGTAATCCAGTGGCGTATTTAGAGGGGGGCAAAAAGGCAATTGCACCTCCCTGGGATGGCTCGGATTGTACCCTCCGATTTAAAAATAATGTTGAAAACTTTTCAAGTTTTAAAATTTAAATAACTTGAAATTATTTTTATTTATTTGTTTATTTATTCACTAGCTGGAAAGCCCGTCCGCAGACAGGCAGCTAGACGGTGGATCTCCTTTTTAGGGGTATAATAATTAAACATTTAATTACGTTTCCTGTCTGATTCCAGTTTTTCTATATTTTTAAAATAAAAATAAATTTTAAAATAAAAAAATTTTCCAGTTTTTTCCGACGAAATTTGTATAATTATTCAGTCTTCGGTAGGTATTCTAGAAGAGTGGGAATTTTATTATATGTACTGGAAGCTGTTCACCCCCAGACCACCCGATTTACACCTTTGACTATAATTTTGACAATTAATATTCCTGGTCAAAGGTTTAAACTTCTCTCATTTTTGCTTAAAAATTCAAGTTTTCTGGTTTTTCTGGCGAAATTTGTAAAATTTAAATCTCCTGTTTTCTCCAAGTATTCTAAAAGAGTGGAAATCCTGAGATATGTACTGGAGGGTGTTCCACACCCCCCAGACCCCCCGGTTTACAATTTTGACTTTATATTCTTATACTTTCAAAGTAACAAAGAGAATTGCTGCAAAACTCCGTGAACAGTAAAGTAATTAAATAAATATGATTTTCAAGTTTTTATTTTTTCAAGCAGAAGGTTAAACTTCCCTCATTTTTGTTATTAAAAATTTTAATTTCCCGGTATGGATTAATATTGGACAAATATTTTTGGTCCTAAACTTAGTTTAATATATTTTTTGGTTGGTAAAAATAATCGGCCAACCAGAGTGTTTTTTTTTTCAACAAAAAACTGCACGTTGTAGCAGGAGCATCAGAAGCCTTCTGGGATTAGGATTACTTACAACTGACGCGCATGAATGGTTTAACGAGATATGTATGAGATAAATATGCCACTGACGTAATTGGTCTTACTTTTCTCTTTTGAGTGATCTCCTCCTCAGTAGGCACAAGTAAATGAATTTATTATTAAAAATTTCATTAGAAATTAAATTAAAAAGTTTTCTTGAAGATTACGCTTAAATACAGATGATTACACAAAACAATATGGATTACTGGTATTTCAGTAAAATACAAAGATTACTGATAGTCACAAAAAGATTACAGCTGACACAAGCGAATGATATATAAGATTTCATGAGAGATTACGGTTAAATGCAGATGATTATACGGATTACATCGGATTACAGGTATTACAGTAGAATGCAAAGACTACCAAATGATTGCAGCCGATTAAAAGTGACAGGTACGAGAGATTACAAGAATGGTCTACTAATATGAATTTGTCAGTTGACTTGATTTTCGGTGTAATTTGCAGAAGTAATATTTGTAGTTCATTGCGAGCAGGTTTTCTTAAATAGAATAGAAATAGTAAAAGAGAATGGAGTGAGCAAGAGATCAAAATATAAATTTTTTAAAACCAGATTTACATTTATCAGATTTATCTGGATTTCCTTGGATTACCTGGATTTTCACAGATTACCGAGGGGTAAACCGCTGAAAAAAAGGTGTACACTAATTTCCAGGATTGCTACAAATTTATCTTCTAATTCCTCACAAATTCCCTTTATCTACTCTATCATATAAAAAGATTAGCCTTTTTATGCAACACTAAAATGCACCGCTCAGTGGCGTGGGGCAAAAGGGCAATTGCCCCCGCCCCCGAGGATGACTCGGATTGTATTATTTTTGGTCTGTTCAGTGGCGTATTTGCAGGTGGGGCTCATAATACCCCAGTGTAAAATATCATTTAAAAAAAATTTATCTTTTCATTACTCAATCAAAATATGATATTTAACAAGTAATCCAAACACAACGCTAAAATGCAACGTTATAATTCAAAGCTATTTCATAATAGTCAGATAATCTGACAACCAACATTAGAAATCCTATAAAAACAAGAGTGAAACTTTGTTATTACTTGATATGTTGTTATCTTAATGGAGAATATATGATCCGTTGATCCGATGATCCGATGAGATGTTGACGTCTCATCAGATCATCGTCAGAATTTATGATCTATGACTATAAATAAATCTGAAGGGCAAAGCTTTGACAAAGTTGGTATATATGTTACGGTGGCTATTAACGTCATTGGCCGGTCATTGACGCCAACGCCCGTTAACGGTGGACAATAATGTATATATTTTCATATAACGTTAATGGCCAAAATGGATTAGACCAGCGGTTCCCAAAGGGGGTTCTTTGGAACCCTTGGTGTTCCGCAAAATATCTAAGAGTTCCGCCAAAAATAATTTCAAAATGGCGTAAAAATAAATTTTGCCACTTAAAAAATATTTTTTCCGAAAATTCGAATCGACATTGAAGAACATCTTCGGAATTTAAGAGCGTCCATCAATAAATATTTTCCGTTTTTAAGACAATAAATGCATAACTGGGTGCACAATCCACTCATTGAATGTCAACGACCAGTCGAATTTTCTGCTGTAGATTTCGAAAATCTAATTGAAATCAGGTGCGATTTCCAATTAGAATGTAAATTTAAAAAGATTCCGTTTGACGTATTTTGGAATGAACATTTGCGAGCACATACATGATACCAGTTGCGTACATACATGATGCGTGAGACTGGATTCTCATTATATTCAGGAACAAAAACAAAGTATCGAAATCGACTTGATGCAGTTCCGAATATTAATAAAAGAACTTGGCAGGAGAAAACAAAATGTCATTCTTCTCACTAATAAATATTGTAATAATTTTTAAACTTGTAATCCTCACCTGTCACCGCGGGGGGGGGGGAGTAGAGTGCATGAAGGCAGAAATTGATGACCTTTCTAATAATAAACAAAAATGGGCTTGGGGTTCCGCCAAATTTTTTACATCGCCCAAGGGTTCCACGGCCAAATCTAATTGGGAACCGCTGGATTAGACAATGATGACATGGTTAATTATTTACCGTGCACGCGTTTTTCCGTATAAATGACAGCAACTCAACTTTTTTCACGTCTTCATAAGTGTACAGGGATTTTTATTTAATTTAGACAAACGCAAACTCATTTTAGGGTGGATCTGTGATTCGTCGTGGTTACATCAGTTAAAACGGCCCGGAGCGCCCGGAGCTCTCTAAAAAGCTCTTTTAAAAAACCTTTCTTACTCGCTAAAAACGTCCCCGAAAATCAATTCACTTCGACTGGGAGGCCAGACCTCTGCGAAAAACGAAACGCGTGTGACGGCTATCACTAAGTGGATTAAGAGTAATAGAATATAGAATCTATAGAATAGTAGTTTCATCATTGCCCACTCTGTATTGGGCATTAACGTCATTGCCCAGACAATGATGTAAAAACGAAATATGAAATTTTAAATGTCAACATTGCCCAAAATGCATGGTCATTGATGTCAATGACCGGTCAATGACGTTAATGCCCAACTAAGCTAGGCATTGACGTTATAGTCCGGCCATTGACGTTAATGGCCGAAGTGGATTCATTGACCGTAACATATAATATATCGATAGGCTTTTATTTAGTCATGGACAGTAGTTAACTATATGTAGCATTAACAAGATGTCAAGCAAAGAATGGAATAAAAATTCAAAGTGAAAGAGACATTACAGATGTTGTATGGAAAGAAGTTGTGTGACAAGAAGGATTTTTTACATACATGAAATTACGATTGGGCGAAATCGTAAATCGTCCTGGAAAATTGGGCAGTATATTATAATACCCTATTAATTTTACAAAATATTTAGCAATTCCCCTAATTTTAGTAATTCCGAAACTAAATCCCTACTAATTTACCAAATTTATTACGTAAACTAGACCATAAAATGGTCTGCGACAACATTGCGAGATCAATTAATTTGCTTCCAATTTCTTCTAATTCCCACTAATTCCCCATTCATTCCACTATTTTCTTACTAATTCTACTAATTTCTCAAGTAATTCCTCTAATTTCTTGAATTCTAAACTAATTCCTCTAATCCTAATCTATAAAATCCCAGCACGTTGCTGCTCCTGCTACTATGTGTATTTGGTGGAAACAATCACTCTGATTGGTCGATTTTTAATCAAAACCAAATTAAATCTTAGAAAACATATTTTTATTTAATTACTCACCTTACTACTTACGAAGTTTAGATACAACTTTCTGTGTTACTTTGAAAGTGAATTATAAAATTAATATAAAATATAAAGTCGAAATTGTAAACCGGGGGGTCTGGGGGGTGTGGAACACCCTCCAGTACATATCGTAGGGTTCTAAGACACTTCGTTCCGGGATATTTCGTACCCGGACATTTCGCACCCAGACATTTTGCTATCATTTATATTAAAAATATCAAATAATTTGAAAAAAAGGCTTGGCATCGAACGGGTTAAATTATTTTAATTGTTATTAATTTTTTATTAGTTAAATTTGTTTTATTTAATTATTATACTATTGAAACAAAATTTGCTATTTTAAATTGCGAAATGTCCTGGGTGCGAAGTGTCCGGGTGCAAAATGACCGGGTGCGAAATGCCCGGGTGCGAAATGTCCTGTCACCATATCGTAGGATTTCCACTCTTTTTTTTAAATTCTTAATTTAATTTTTTAAATAAGATTATCAATCTTATAATTTTACAATTTTCTCCAAAAAACCGAAAATTTGAATTTTTAAGCAAAAGTGAGGGAAATTTAAACCTTTGGCTAGAGAATATTAAAGCTTGGAATAATATTTATTTAAGTGCCTTACTGCTCAGAGTTTAGCAGCAACTTTTGCGTTACTTTGAAAGTTAACTGTCAAAATTATAGTCGGAAGTGCAAACTGGGGACTTGCGGGGTGAACACCCTCCAGTACAAATAATAAAATTCTTACGATTCTAGAATACCTACAGACAACAGCATAATTATACAAATTTCATCAGAAAAAGCTGGGAAATTTTTTGGTTTTGAGCAAAAGTGAGGGTAAAGAAAATTAGAATTTGAGAAACTTATTTATTTTTATATCAGGTATTATAAAAAAATATTAATTGCCCGGTAGCACATCAGGTTTAGCAGCAACTGTTTGTGTTACTTGGAAAATATAGAAACACGGGAAATCCCCCAGTAGCGGGAAACGAAATTAAATGTTTAAATATTATGGCGGTGGAACGACGGGCGTTTCTGTTAGTTCCTTACTAATTCCTAAAGATCGTACACCAAAATTCCCCAGCGAAACGAAACACCCCTTGGATTTGCCTGAATTTCCTTTGATTTCTCGAGGTTACTCCAGATTTTCCAAAGAATTTTCTTCAATTTTATAAAGGTCTTTTGTCAAAATAAAGAGAGATAAAAAAGGAAACGGTAGAAGAGTAAATTTAGATAAAGAGAAGAAAAATCTCTTCGAAATAATCGGAGATACTGATTCTGCAGTAGTTTCGCATTACTCAATCAGAGGAGTATCTATCTTTCATGATAGATCTTTACACTAACACTAAATTTTAAATTTTACTCTTTTGAAGTAAAGAAAGAATTAACTGATTATGAATTCTTCTGAATTTTCCTGAATTCTCTTCGAGTATCCACGGATTTTCTCATATTTCGGATTTTTCCAGGAAATCTCTACAGTTTTAAAGCAAAAGTATAAACACAGTTTAATCAAAAGTTGCTGAATTTAATTAGAAGCAGACAGAAGTAAATAATTATATTATACCAAAAGTAACTTTAAAAAGTTTTTTTTAAGAAAAGCAACATTTCGTAAATTTAAAATTAGGATTTCTATTGATATTCTATTCTATATAAAGAGAAAATAGGATACATGTTGTGAAATGCACGAATAATGATATATGTCTGGGTTGTGTATTGCAGTAAATTTAATTATTGTGATATACGAACATAAAATTTGAGCTGACTTGAAACAAAATTAAATATAAAAACTGAAAAATCTGCTGCAATATACAGTATCATTGAAGTAACATTTTCTAATTTCAATAATTTTATAGAAAATTTTTTGTTTTAATTATTTATTACCTTATCTTTTGCTTAGCTCAGTCCGTGAAATGCATTATTTATTAAATCAAGTCCCAAATTGATATGAATAGATAGCTAAATTATTATAAGGTTTATTGATAAACAAAATTTTATATTTTTAATGGACTGAGCATTCACTTGATATTTAATACAGTTTCCAAGAAATTCTTCGAAATAAACAGCCATCCACTCATTGCTTACAAGTAAGTAATATTCCTAGGGTTTCATAAACGCCGCTATCAAAAGTACGTCGTCCTACCAAATTTTCTTATAAAAATAATTTTCAAAATTCCATAAAATCTTCTTGTTGTAAGTAAGTAAAATTTACCTCGCCTTTGTATTAAATTATTTTGAATTAAATTTAACTAATTTAACTATGATAATTAAAAGCAATTACAAATTTTACTTTGTAATTCAGGTTACTCAAAGTTCAGGTGAACCAACGTCAACCATCAAAAATAAAATACCTGCTAGGAGAAACAAAAAATGTATGTGGTTTATTTGACAATAAATTTTAATATCAATTAACTTTTTATTAAAATTTTTGTTTAGGAAAGTTGGTGTACACGAAAAAGCCAACTCGCTGATTCATCAACCGCATTTTCGTTATTTTTATATTAAAAATTACTTTGTAAAATGTTTATAATGCAAAAATATGCTGCAAAAATTTGAATGTAACAAAAAACGTAGTCCATTTCGATGCTTTTAAGCCCCCAAGTAGGCATCGTGACTTATTCATAATTTAAATTATATTTTCTTGTTTTCTTAAATAAAAACCTTTTAAATGGTAATTTAATTTTAAAACGAAATGTATCTCCCTTCCTGCATGTTATTTTGTGGATTCGAAATTTAATGATGAATTTGAAAGTTGTAGGAGATGAAAAACGTGAAGTGATACGGTTAGTCATCTTTTAAAGTTGGAAATTGCGCTCCTGTGTCTAATGTAGTGTAACACTTCAATCTACTCAGGTCTACAAACTACAAACCACAAGGGAAGACAGCCTTTAGTGTTTAAAACACAAACCACGCCATTCTACCCAACTATTGTTTCTCTTGTTTTCATTAAACATCATAGTGAAAACTAACAAAGAGTTGATATCGTCCAATTTCTTGCTAGAGAAGCAAACAATAAAAATCTACAGGGTGGTCTTAAGCAGACCTGGAAAGTTGATAAATTAAAGTATTTTTGTTCTGGAAAACTATTTCTGTTCATCGTTGGTTTTTTCTAAATAAAGAGGCAGACTTTCTAACGAATTAGTCGATATTGAATTAATTTTAAAAGAAGAAGTATAGCATTTCACGCATTCTTTACTTTCTTGTATTTGCACTATAGCATGTCGAGCTGTCGGCATGGCAAAACCAATTTAGCAAACACGGAAGGAAACGTCAAGTTTGAAACAAGACCGTAAACGGGTTTCAGATCCTCATTTTGATTGAACTAAATTTTGTACACCGATACAAAATTAACAAAGTCCTTTAAATTTTCATTTTTCAAACTTGATTGTGAACAATGGACAAAAGCTTAATATGGAAACTGAAATTTCAATAGAGTCAGTCAAATATAACGATGCAATTTTTCTGGCGCTCAGAGTGCTCTCGACAATTATAAAAAAATAAATTAGTGACATTTTTGTTTTTCACCAATGTGAATAATTCAAAAGTTAACTTGCGATATTCAAAGCACGAGTTTACTATCCGGTTTGTCTAAAGAATTCTAAATTAAATTTTTAATCTTTAACTTTGGACTTAACTACAACATTGTTGTAAATTAAATAAAAGAGAAATTACCGATAATTTTTCTTTAAACTAAAATACTTAGCCATGTGACACGGAGCCCATAAGCTTCGGCAGTTTTCATATAAATCCACGTTATTTGCCCTTTGAATTATGCATTTTATGACATAAATAAAACAATATACATTTTTGTTTATATTTAGGGATTTTACATAAAGTTTGGATAATGGATAATAACAATGTTAAAAGCGATTTGATTAAAATATGATAAATTTGAAACAAATAAGTTGAAATGAAAATTTTGTTTGCATAATCAAATTTAAATTTGTTTTGTTAATGACTAAATATTTAAATTAGTTTAATATGAAATTAATAAGTAATTTAATTTGATAATCGTTTCAAAGGGGTAAAATGTATTGTAAGCGGATTATTGGAAATTTATAGGCATTCACTTCTTATTTAAACTATAGATTACAGTGATAATCTTTTAATCTAAGTCGAAAACTGTATTTTAATTAAAAAAATTTGATTATTTCATATATGATTATTAATAGTAAAATTATATTAGCTTTGATTGTCAGTACTTGGAAGTGAAAACGTATATACGTTCCATGCACCCGCTTAAGACATTCAAGGAGGATTATGCTATGTTCAAAATGTTCATCTTAATTTTATATTGGCCAAGTAATTTTTGCGCATCATTTAATTTTGTTAAATTTGCTTTGCTGCTGTTAAGAGAGTAGTAAATTTAGTTTAAAAATGTTTAGTTAAATAAATATTTTATACCTAAGCTTAATATATCAAAGTATTATATTGTTTCTGAGCTAAACTAAATTCAGAACTATAATATACTTCTATTACACGAGGGAATGAAGTTGTTGAATAGTAAATTTATAATGGAGAAATTGAACTTAAAACATCTCGAAACGGTCAGAAGACAAGTTAAATTGATTTCGGCAGTCCCGGGGATTCACACAGAGCTTATTACTAAATAAAGTTAAGCTTAGTTAAATAAATTTCAGATTCAATTTATATAATTTAATTCTAAATTGGCTGAGGATCAATTAAAAAATTAACCAGACTGTGCAGTTAAAATACTTCGGAAGTCGGGAATTCACACAAAGCTTATTAAATAAGTTAAGCTTAGTTGAATAAATTTCAGATTGAATTTAAATCATTTAATTCTTAATTGCAAATAATCAAGCCAAGGCTGAGGACCAATTAAAAAATTAACCAGAGTGTGCAGTTAAAATACTACCTGCAACCAGGACCACCAAATCATAAATATTAACTTTCTAGATCAATCAACTTAAATATCAGTAGTAAATAATTCGCGAAGGGCAGTGCATTAAGTCGCGTGTAATATGCAAGTTAAAGAATGCTCGAGTCGTAAAGGAATGGAATTTCGACTTTATAAATTAAATTTTCACTTTCATTTTTATTATTGTGCATATCAGTTTACAAATCATCAATAAAAGGACTTAGTTAATCCTTTATTAATCTTTACTAATTTTTACTTTTTTTTTGAGCAAATTGTCAACCGCGTTCACCTTACTGACGAAAAATATTTTACCTTCAAGATTTAAGTACAACTTAAACTCAAAAGTTTTTTTCTGATTTTTCTTATCTTTTCAAATGGAATAGAATATAGTATATTTTCATATTTGTGCCAGTTTTGTTCTATGAATATAATTTTTTTGTTTAAAAGAACTAAAACATTGGAGAACCCGTTTGAAATGTTAAACACTGGGAGGTCTGGGAGGTATGGTATACCATCCAGCTCAAACCAAACCTAGTAGAATGTTTAAATTGGGTTTAAGCAAATTTAAACTTAGAATTTCTACCTTATTTGTCTTTTTATAATTAAAAGTTATTTCAGAATAAATATGAATATACTCTATACTCCTTAAGTCCTTCCGCTTATAACAACAGATAAAAGTACCTGTTTGTAGCGTTGCCCGTCGAGCGATTTTAGAAGTGAAAAGCGGATTTTTTAAATTTTCCTACAAATCTAAGGAAATTAACCCGTGTGGTGAAAAAATCTAACTAGCACAGCAAAAAATTGTTATTAAATTTTGTTTAATACAGTTTGCACGTAGCACTCTGTACACTCCTTTTAACTGGTGACATTTAATGTCACCGAATGTAACTGTTTCTGTTAAGCTAAGTTGCATTTTTATTTTGTTTTCTCTTGCCGAAATTATGTTAATTTTAAATTCAAAAAAAAAAAAAATGTTGATTTAATTTTGTAATTTTAAAGCGGCTATAAATGAATTTAAAGTTCTGTCGGTGTAGTATAGTATTTATTACCCTGTTAAGATTTTTTATTATAAAGTGATCTTTTCACTTCGTCAAAATCAGATTTATAACAAAAATTACAAATCTTAAAAGTTTTCTAATTTAAATTAAATTTTACTGTTCGTAAAATAGCTCGGTAAAATGTGTGTGCCCACCTGGTCACACGTTGCACTCCCAGATACGAAATTTGTACTTTGCCTTTAATTTCAAGTTTTTAAATTTTACTTTCCAATTAAACCAATTGCAATATCACATCCGAATTTTATATTTCTAATCTAATCGATACAATTTCCAATCATGAACAATCCAATTTCAGTACAAAGTTTTATAAAAAAAAAATCCAAACTTCAGGAAAACTTAAATTAAATAAAATCACTTACGTGAAACCAATAACTTTTTATTTTCAAATCAAAATTTCAATCCAAATTTAAATTTACCGAAGACCAACTGGTCCGGTTATTATTTTTTTGTTATTTTCCGTATTTTTGTGAAACGTCCTTGGATTTTGTCAATTGCAGATGTTCGTTTCTTGATAATTTCTCATTCTGCAGTGAAAGATGTGATTTTGATTAAACACATGTGGTTTATGAGTGTTGGTTTTTGGATACCCCTGTCAATTGATAATTGTGTGATTGGAATATATGGCTTCTGTATTTGGTTTTCCGTCATCGCACCTGTGGGTGGAAAAATATGTCCAAAATTTTCGTAAACCTCCCAGTAAAAATATGTTGCTACGCCCCTGTGTTTGCATGTTAAAATATTTAGGGAATTCTACGAATAAACTGCCCAACATTTAGGTATTTTCAATTAAACCAAAATGGCAAAGCTGCCTGCTGGCATATGTTTTCATTTTGTACGTTACTTCGGTAGTTGATATGTTTAAATATTTCACTGAATAAAAGTTTATATGTTTAATAAAAATTTGCCTATCTATAGGCAACTTAGATTTTTTTAGAAATTTTATAAAAAAAAATTTTAATTTTTAAAAAAAATTATTTTATAGAATAAAAGTTGTAGGTAAATTGATAATTTTTTGTCATAATAAACTTTTATCTATTTCAATGCGTTTCAAAGTTATGATGGATTATGTTTTATGGCTTCAAGTAAACCCCCCGTTCCCCCCATACGATTTCATTCATCTTTAATAGGCTTAGTGCCACAACGGATTAAAAATAAAATTTTAAATTTGGTTTGATTTCGTTACTTCGTTCGGTTGTCATCGTGTTTACAGATATACATACCCACACATATAGACATTTTTCAAAAATAATAGAAATGGGAACCTCAAAACATAAAAATTTGATAGAAAAATGGGAGTCAATTTTTTTTCAATTTCAGATTACAATACTTTCCTTACCAAGGAGTTCGAAAAGTAAAATTGAAGAAACCAGATTATTTCATAAAAACATTGTTGTCATATTATAATCGAGTTCAGAAGATCAGGAATCTCTGTTTTTAAGTAAAACTCTGAAAACAGCACTGTTGTAAAATTCCAGATGCCGGCAGTTGTACTAAACGTTGCAAAATTGTGGCCTGCTTCAGAGGAATCCCTCATTTAGGCGACAGAAAATTTGGTGACGACAGTTGGGCGACGGTCAATTGGACATTGGTTTTTTGGGAGATGACTTATTAGGTTACCCTAACTAGACGACGGTACTGATTGGGCAACGCGCGAGGGTAAATTGTTATAATTATAATAATATTTAATTTTTTCTTCGAGTGCCATATACTATGCAGTGCATAGGCGATCACTTGGTTGAAGCCAAGATGACGTACTAGGGAATTTAATTAATTGACTGACAGCTCCCGAGTAATTAATTGAATGAACCAATAACAGTATAACAGAATACAAAACAACAGAACAATAATTTCTACCAAATTTATGGACAGAATCAGTTACATTTTATCCCCGGCCTCTAAAAATGCCCATGTGTTACGTTTCCTTTCCGTTATCTTAAACCACTTAATTAAACAATTAATTTTTAAATTAAAAGAATTGACCGAAAAATTAAAAATAACTGCCAAATGTAGTGTACCGCTGCTTCAGTTATCATGAAGTGAACAGATCAAAGAGATCAAAGATCAAGATCAAAGCAAAATTCTGGATTAAGGGGGTATTCTAGTCTAGAGGCATGAATTTTCAGACTGTTCTTGAAGCTCTGTACAAACGAAACAAAAAATATTTTTACTATCCATTTTTTTATCATTTGTTTATTGATATATAAAGATTACATGAAAAATTAACCAAAAACAAAAAATCAAAATTCACAAAGTTATGAGCTGGCAAAGTGGGAGGTCAAAAAAAGCTGGCATGCACGATATCTCAAGTTCTAATGAACCGAATTATTTGAAATTTGGTGTGAATGTTCTTTATACTTTCCTCTATCGCATGAACTACGCTCAGATCAAAATTTTTAATTTTAGTATTTTTTAAAAAAAATTTCAAACTGCCGCCATTTTGTGAAATTTTTTTTTTACTTTTCCAAGGTTCATGCTATAGCGGCATCTATAAAAAACATTCACACCAAATTTCAAATAAATCAGTTCATTAAAATTTGAGATATCGTGCACGCCAGAACACCCTTTTTTTTGAACCTCCCAATTTGCCTACAAATTTGCAGTTTCTGAATTTTGAGGGTTTTTTTTCGGTTAATTTTTTATGTAATCTTAAAATATCAATAAACAAATGATAAAAAATGGTTAATAGTTAAAGTTAAAATTCAAACAATAAATTCACGGACTGCCAACAGAATGGAGTTAAGTCCCACCCACCTTGGGAATACAAAGGCATCAGTGGTATTTTACATCGTTTGCTACACCCATCGACAAAAGTTATATATTTTGATTTAATTTTACAATTATGTGTATTTCATTTATTTTATAATTAATTTCAAGTAAACTTACGACTCCCACACGTCGTCAACGTATAACTTTGTACTTAAAAAACAAAGGAACAAACGTAGAATTTTAGCTGATACAAAAAAAGTGAGTTACTGTTAATTTAAAATATATTTTGTTGTTGGTTTATTAAAACAAAGCTATTAAAATTTTTGTCTCGTCAGGATAAATTTTGCAAAGCCAATAAAGTAAATAAATTTTCATCAAATTTAATTTTCATTAAAAACCGAAAGTAAATTAGATGCCAAGTTTATTTGACTTCTAATATTGCTGTAGAAGCATCCTTTCTTTTTATTTCAATTAAGTTGGCCATAAATTACATTTAAAAGTTCTTTGTCAGACCGCAAACACACATTAAAACTGTTTTTGATTCCATTAACGTTCGCAATTACATTCTTAGATATATTAAACTAGTTTCCCGTTGCGCTTTGCGCATTCGTTAATTCCACATCATTAAAAGCATTTTTTTTTCAATCTATTGAATCCATCGTTTTGTGTCATAAAATGATGTGCCAGGAGTATACAGGGTGGTTGAACGAGAAAATAAAACAAAGACCTGGAGTTTACGAGGGAACTAGATTAAAAATTTATAGTTGTTGTATGCAATCCAACCTTTGGTTCGTGACGAAACAAAGCCACGACATTCCTTTCCGGATTTTATGCTTCCTTTAACCCCAATATTTTTACAAAAAAGCTCTTAAAGTACAAAAATGCATTTGCTTGTATTAAAACAAAATTGAAGTTTAAATCGATAATAAAACGAGTAGATACATTTTACATCAGCAAAATTGAAGAGGGAAAAAAGTTGAAGTTAAGAGAGCGTATGTTTAAGATAAACCAATCTAATTTAGAAGTAACGTAAAAAATGATAGCATTAAGCTCGACAAAGAAACCCAGGACGATAATACACCCGAAGATTGTCTTACGACTTACGTGTATACGATGCGACGTTATAAATAAGTTTATAAGGTGAATGAATGAAAATGAAAAAGTGATTTCATAGAATGGAAAATGGAACCTACACACTTCATTCGATAACATTTTTTGTTGATAATTTTTCGCTTGGAATAGTAATCGTACATGGAAAAATGTTTTTCACCCGCAACAATTCTGCCCCAAAGCTGCATCAAAAAGTGGAACATCTAAGTTTACAAAAGCATATTTTCGCAAAGAAGAGAAACTAAATTGAGGAGAAGAACAACCTGGAATGTTGTATTAAAAATACGGAGCATGAAAACAAACTTCCGCAGAAAACACGTCGAGTTCCCTTTCACAGTTTACAATACAATCCACAGACCGCAAAATCCAATAATTTTACACATAACTGACAAAGGTAAAATTTCATAATGGAAATCGATATGTTGAACCAGCAGTCGAGTGGTCACCAGAAAGCACATCTTAAATTCCTTCATGTAAAATGACACGAAAAAAAAGTTCGTTGCGTAGTTTCGAGCCATCGTTGCATTAAAAATTGAATTAATTTCGAATATCCGTTCCACAAATATTAGCACATCTATTATGCGAGGATTAAAGGCTTTTGATGTTGTTTGCAGATAATTACCTCATAAATACTGGAACATTCGTAAGCATGAGCTCAGACGTTATGTACATAAACATTTTTCGAAAAACATTCAAACGTCGTTCGTTCCCGAAGACATAAAATTTAATAACTACTCCGCATTTTTCGGCCCAAATAAATCAACATTTAAAGTTGGTGCGAGGCACGAAACAAATCAATGCTCGGGATAAACGTAAAATTTTTGAAAAATCACCTAAAGAAACTATTTTTCCGAATGTGCAAGTCTGCAAAAGTTTTATATTATGTTGTATTGTAATGGATTGATGTTGACACCTACTTAGTCTGGTTACTTCTGAACTTTTCCCTTTAATTTTAAAGTGCACAGTTTGGAGTTCCAAACTTCCAAAACTGGAATAAAAAGTATACTGCAATTTTAATTGGAGATAATCTTTTTTTGTACGAAAACCTCTCGAGTTTTCTTTGCCATTCAAATTTGTAGTAAATCTATTACGAATCAGATTGTCGAGTATGATTGAAACCGCATCCAGTCTTTGATAAGGAGGAAAATAAAAGTACGGAAAAGAAGAAAAAAAGTAAAATGAAAGAATATCATCAGAGCGAAAGGATACAAAGCGGTGAAAAAATATAAAGCGCAAGCGTAAAATGACAAGACTGTATCGATTATGACTACCCTGTAAACCGAAATAATATACATCGAAATACTCCATCTTTACCCGTAAAACTATTGAGCTATAATTTGATGTCGTAAACGTGTAATCAGCTGTCATCAAAAAGTAATCCAAATGGATTACCCGATTCACTCATAATTCACAGTTTGGTGAGTCGTAAAAAGCACCGCAAAGAATGCCAAAAATAAATAACGAAAATTATTAAAAACTGAAACTGAAAAGGATTTGCTTCATTACATTTTGCAAGTTACTTCTGTAAGTCCGAGTTTCAGTTTTTACACCTGGATTAAATTTAATAGAGTGCACCTGACGCAAAAATATCTTTTTAAGGTAGATTTAAAATTTTGCGGTTTCGGGATTTAATTTCTTAAACATTACAACCGCAGTAATAATTGCAAAAACCGGCGAGTTTTAAAATTTTGAAAACTTCAAATGAGGCAATTTTCGAACTTTTTCCTTTTTCCACAATCTAACAAAACTTTGAAAAAAATATTAAAAACTTTCACTAACTCGATAAACCTTAATCAAGTGGACTGTTATTTTAGTTTATCTTTAGGAAGAAAGTATTTGGAGAGATCAACTTTTTGATTAAAATAAAATAATTTTGTCGTATTCCCGATTCGAACCTTAGTTGTTTAGCTGTGTATTTTGAATTTTTTACAACAATAATAGTATATTATGATAAAAGTGCGTAAACAGATTATTTTTCCTATTATCACAAAAAAAACAAAAACAATAAAAGAATTTTTACGTTCTTTTTAAAAATTTTATGTTAGCTTCTCACAGCAGCTACACCCCCTTTGAGTGAGGGATAGGCTCAACTCATATAAATCACATTAATTAATCAAAATGACTTTAATTTCATTTTATGAACGTAAATTTTGATAAACGCAACTTAATATGAATAATAATAATTCTTCAGTTTGCCTTTGACAATTGCACACCCACGCACGCATCGTTTGCATTGGTAATTATTGGTTATACTGGCATTCAATCTAATAATCGCTCGACTTAAAGTCTGCATTTGCGATTAATGACTTTTTTTCATATTTATAACCGGAGCAGTTGCTAAGGGAGGCGATAGAGCGGCTTCCTCCCAAATTAGCATATCATTTGTTTGAACACAATTACAGCTGTACTGGGTGGTATTCCACCAGACCCCCCCGGACAAAAAATAAAGGTCTGAGTGTATATTCTCTAATTACCTTTATATATGAACTAGAAAGTTTCCATTTTCTCATAATAAATAATACGATTAAACCCTTTAGGATGAAAAGGTTAAAATTACAATTTTTAATTACAAACTCAATAAATACCTACATAATATAAATGAGGAAACTCAGGAACTCTGAGGAAATCTAAGTAAATCTTAAGAAAGCTAAGTAATCTTAAGAAAATGTTAGGAAATCAAGAAATCGTAGGAATACAATAAACCATAAGGAAATCTAATGTACAAAGATTTGCTTTGTGACTTCTCTTCGTATAAACGTTAATTCAACGTCAAAATATCGTCAAATTTACGTCATTTTATTTATAAATAATCATAATTGTCTGAAAATACGTCACTATGATAATATAAACTATATATTATAAATGTAATTATATATGTTACGGTCAATGACGTAAATTGGGCATTGACATCAATATCCGGACAATGACGTCAATGCCCGTTAATGATGGGCAATGACGTAAATATTTTCATATGATTGTAATATTTACGTCTTTGGCCGGTCAATGACGTTAATGGCCAACATGGATTGGACAATGATGATATTATAGAATAATTATTATAAGAAACAGCAAAATGGAGATGCACCTTCAACCCGGGGCAATTATTTGTCGTGCACGCATTTTTCCGTGTAAATGACAGCAACTCGGCCCTTTTCAAGGCCTCATAAGTGTACAGAGATTTTTATTTAATTTAGACAAACGATCGTTGTAGGGTGGATTCATGTTTTGTCGTGTTTACGTCAGCCAAAGCATCCCGGAGGAAAAATTAGTTAAATTTAAGTAATTCATTTTACGGTGGAACCGTGATTTGCTGTAGTTGCGCCAGCCAAAACTGAAAGAGTGATAGACTATAGAATCTGTAGAGTAGTAATTTCATCATTGTCCACTTTGTATTGGACATTAGCGTCATTGCCCGGGCAATGATGTAAAAATCACATATGCAATTTTAAATGTCAACATTGCCCAAAATGCATAGTCATTGATGTCATTGACCGGCCAATGACGTTAATTGTCAACATTGACCGTAACATATATATTTATAATAATCAGGATGTAACAAAATATTATCAAATTTTCTCCTTAGCTTCCGCCTAGTGACATTGGCAATTTCTCAAACTAGATCACATTGTTCTTCGTTTCCAATATGCAGCTGAAGTAACATAAGTACATTTGTAATTTTGAAGCGGCTATAAGTACATTTCAAGTTTTGTCCGTGTAATGTGGTATTTATTTCGGTAAATTGTCGATGCCCCATTAAGATTTTTATTTGCGTCGCTGCTTGCAATTTTACAAGTTTCGTTATGTTCAACATTTTTTGTGAAGTCATGTGATGTCATTGAGTGACTTCGAATCGTATATAGCCTTACGCATATGGTTTTTGTGCCTCTTAGTTTTTTGTACACCTGATGCCTGATATTCTGTTTAAATTATGGTTTCCGTATTTGGTTTCCGACATCGCACATGTGGGTGGTTATTCGTGTAAACGATTTGATGTGAGATTGAATGCATCCTTGAAGTGCAGTAAAGTGCACGATCCATTGCCTGCCGAGGGGGAAGCCGCAAACCAAATATTTTTACACCAGATTTCCCTTTATGAGGATTTTCTCTCGAAAATTAATTAAAATAAAAATCTAGTTTGAAAATCAAGGGCGGATCCAGGCAAAGTACATATAGGGGGTAAATGAAGCTGGTGAGGAAAGAGTAAATAAATATATTTTGATAAGAATTTTGGTATATTTTTGGAATAAAAACTTTTTTTGTAGATTTTGTTGGGTTTTGTCATCAGGAGGGGGTTAGATACACCGTTATCCTCCCTTCTTCCAACCGCCCTTGTTAAGCAAACTTAGAAGATGGGAACTTCAAGAAAATTTGGAATATTCATTAGTCAGAAAATAATCTCAGAAAATTTAAAAAGCTAAATAATTAAACTCATCTGGAGTATTCTTATAATTTTCTAAGATTTTTCTTCACTTTTGTATATAACGATTTCCCTTCGGTTTCCCAGCAACAAAGTAGGGAAAAATTGTTAGAAAACTCTGGTGTACTAGTGAAGAAAATTCTGAAGATATTCCGGGATATAACATCACAAGGAGTTTTAGAATCTTAGAAAATTTCAAGAAATCCATAGAAATTTTAGAAAATCTTGACGAAAGAAAAGTTTAAGGAAACTTAGAAAATTCTAGGATATCTCAGGAAATCTAGAAAAAAGAAATATTCAACAAAATCCAACAAAATATCAGAAAATTTCAGGAAATCTTTAAAATCCAAAGAAATTTCAGAAACTTCTAGAAAATGTCGGGATATTAAGAAATTCTAAGAAATGAGAATTCCGAAAAACTTTTGAAAATTCTAAGTTATCTTATGAAATCTCGAAAAAAACTTTTAAAAAAATCTCAAGTATTCTTAAAATTTGATTTCCTCATATTTCCCTCCACTTGCACATAAGAGCAGATGCAGGAAAAATTCATGGAAAAGTGAGGCTGGCTGGGAGTCGGTAAATACATATTTTTTTATAAGAATTAGGTATAATTTCTCAAATTTTAGCAAAATTTGGTAATTTTATTGATTTTGATGGGTCAAGGGGGGGGCAGTTACCCCGTTCCCACCCCTTTGTTGGAAATCATTGAAATTCTTTGAGAATCATTGGAATTCCGAGTCCCGTGTATAAAATAATTTTGAGATATTTACCTCTTCATTTTTCCTTTCCTTTAATTGGATTTCTCTAGATTGCTTCAAATTTCCTTGGATTGCCTCAAGATTTTCTTTTGAAAAAGTTAGAAATATAAAAAAATGAAAAACAAAGGTGGTCTTTCAGAAGATCTTAGATTCCTAAGATATCCTGATTTCATAAAATTTCTTAGGATTTTCTAACTACTTCAGATTTCCTAATTTTTCGAATTTCATAAGATTTCCTTAGATTTCTTTAGATTTCTTTAGATTTCCTTTGGGTACCCGATGAGGGACTGGATTGGTGCGTCATGAGTCATGCTACATGAGAGAGGTTCAATTTCCGTCATTTTTCGTTAGGTATTGATATTGCCTAATCTGGATCTGGAGGTGCCATTTGGGATGTTACAGATTGATGACACAGTTATTGAGTAATGAACTTTGTTTGATTATGTTTTGTTTTGTTTTTATGTTTTAGTGATCTTATTCGAGTCTTGTCATTCTCATTAAACAAGAGGATACGAAAGCTATATTCGATTCGTGTGAAGTGGATCACCGAATCTTGTAATGAAAAGGTGCAAAGGGAAAGTTTCATTTTGATATCATGTGAGACATTATATTTTTGTATGCAGGGGTTTGTTTACTTATATAATTGTTGTCTTGCTGTCAATATGGTATTTTTATCATTTATTTTGTAATTTTTGCCGCCCAGTAGTTGAATTCGGAACAACTAGGAATGAACGAGATTTTTTGCCGCCAAAATGACTGTAGGAGCGGTCGGGAACTGATTTTGTCTCCGTAACTTGAAGTATATTTTGCGATTTTGATCTTTGAACGAAAATAAATTATTTAACTTGCTTTTAAGTTTTATTTATTTTTAATTATTTTTATACTGATTTTAACATGGAAAAGTTAGATAATCGATCGTTTGATTTGGATTGATATTTCTGGGATTAATAGTGTTAATTTGGATAATTGAAAGTTGTAGAGCGGAGGAGATTCCTATGTTTTTTTTATTTTTTTATTTGAAAGTAGATATCAAACGTAGCCTTCAGTTTTCGGACTGAACATGTATACTTGGGTCGTTGAACAACTTAAAAGTAGGTATACAATAAGAAAACTTGACAATAACTTGCCATCTATAGTAATAGAGATTTTAAATTCCACGTAAATGGCTTTTCGCCTTTTAATTAATTCAGCTTGTAGAGTTCTTAAAAAAGTAAAAAGATTTGGTTAGTTTATTGGGCTTAACATGTACACTTGATGTAATATTGTAAGTCCGTTACCCTAGGTTACTCTGGTATAGGCTGGATTAATTTTGGTGAAAATGCGGCGAAAAGCCATTTAAGTATGTATTTTAATTTTAACAAGTTTAAGTATTCATACGTAAATGGCTTTTGGCCAGAAGATTGTATTCAGCTTGTAGAGTTCTTAAAAGAAGTGAACCAATTTTGTCAGTTTATAACATTGATCAGCATTGATATGACGAAATAATCAATGGCATTAAATGTAAAAATAAAGAATTTTAATTAACATTTATGATGGCTGTCAAAAATAACTCAATTAAGAACTGACAACAAAAGCAGCACAATCACAGTCAAATATAGTTATTGGACTTATGTTGGTCTTTAGGTCTGCAGGCCCTTCTTCCCGTAACCGTTCGAGATATGTACAGGAAAGTTTTTTTCACGAATTAAAGCCCAAATTATTGCATTAAAACCTGGAAAACCAGGTTTATCTCAAAGTTATTTAACAACATAAACTCTAACTGACATAGGTCTGAGATAGGATTTAGATGTTGTCGGCATACTTCCCGTCGGCGTACTTGCTGTCGGCATTATTACTGATCGGCATATTAATTTATTGTTGGCGTAATTACCAGTCAGCGTTTTTGTATCAAAATATTACTTATAATGTAAGTATTCGTGATTTACCTAACCATTGGTGGCGCTCGTGACAATTACGTATAATTGATGTTGTTTTGGGTTTGATTCTCAAAGTAAAACACCAAAAGAATGCAAATGTTTGATTTATAAACAAAACTTTCTATACCAACTATACGTATTAGATTAACTTAATATTTTTCCGCGTGGAGGCGTTCTCTTAATGTAAATCGCGAATAGTTGCATACCCTGCAGGCGGAAGTTCTGAAGGGAAAATAAAGTTCTGGATATAAAAATTGTCGAGCTTTTGGGTGCATACTGTATTTTTATTGCTCGATCGTGCAAAAATTTGCAATACCAATCGATTTGTGATTTATTTAAGGTGAAAGATAAAATTTAACATTACGTCAAGAAATACCAATACTTCTCACTTTTCGGTGTTATAAATTTTGCAAGCTGCCTACAGGTGAATGAAAACTCAACATATCATTCGATGTGACAAGATATTTCCTGCTGCTGGAAAATTCTATACCTTATTGCCTCAACAATTTCAACTAATCTATATGCAAAAATAATTTTCTTCATAGACGAATGAATTTATTAAATAATTCATACGACTTTAAATGACGGCTTGATAAATCGGATTTTCATTTCCCTTATTTGAATTTTAAAGTAGAAATTTTAATTGACGTCATTAATTTAAATTTATTTGCTGTAGAAGTGTAGAGTAAATTAAAGTTATTATTGTTAAATTTTCACTTACTACAATATTACAATATTTTTTTCTCAATGATTAATTACTTTTTATGTAATCGATATTGTGCCGCGTTGTTTAAATAGTGACGAACTTATTTGAATTTTAATTAAGGATAAAGCGAGCTTTTCATCTTTTTCCATTTTTATTGGTCTTTAATGCTAAATATTACGGTTTTTGTTGAGATCAATTATTGAATTTGATGGCTTACTGCAGAATTGGTCGTATCTATTGGGATTTAAATTTCTTCATTAAACTTCTTTTTAATGAGGTTTTATAGAGAACCTCGCTGTAAACACGAGTAAAATCAATCTTGAATAATTAATTTTGTAATTTAATAATGAGAATTTCATAGATTCATTCAGATTTTACGAATAACGTTTGATTTTTGGCCACAGTTGGCCTCACGTACCAATTTGTGCTTTAGAAGTTACTTCCCCCATAAAGGAATTAAGGTTACCTAAGGGGGTTGCTCTAATATAGTAGCGATTTCAACTAAGCTTGTTACACTTGAGCTCGTGATTTTCTGTTGAAATATTGCCTGTTTCTCTACATTAGAGAAGTCTACGTTTCGTCGACAACCTGTTTTAAATCGGGACTAAATAAAATACGGATATTCCAGCAAAACCACACATAAGCATTTTAGCAAGCCAGAAAGGCCACGTGGTAAATCTCCATACTTTTGCCTCATAGTTTTGACTAGACCTGCTCTTCAATTATATCTTTATTTTTTCTGTGTGTTGATACCAGAAAGACCAACTAAAACTTGGGTACAGAAAATCGCAAAATATTCTAATCTAATTACATTTGGATCAAAAGATCGTTTAAATTGACTAAACGAATCGGGAAATTATCGAAATTTTCATTGCTGTGGGAAAAGTTCTACTTTTCTATTAAAATAATCAACATAATAAGTTAATTAAATAATTGTGGGGGGGGCTCGGGGAATTGTCTCCGGGGTCCGGAATCCTTCAGGGGCCAGGACGAATAACTAAATAAATTTTAATGAATAAAAAATTAGATATTGGGTTTTGTTTTTTTCTTTCTTATTAAAACCTGGCGTTACTTAGGTGGAAAATCATCCCATCAGTATATAATAGGTGGGGTGCGACAAACCCCAAACATTAAAACAATGCAAAATTTTTAATTATTTATATTTATTTGTTTAATATTTATTTATTCATTCGGTTACCCCTGACGCGCACGAATGGATTAACGAGATTCAGAAAAATATTTTTGATCTGCATCCCCCCCCCCCAAAAAGCATTTTTTAATTACGCCACTGCAAAAATTTAAGGAGGGGTAATTTACGGAGATATGGAGGGGTGCTACTGGATTATCAAAAAACAAATAATTTTAAATTAAAGTTAAGAATAATACAATATCAATTTAAAATTATTTATTAATATATAGGGGACATCCATTAATTACGTGAAGCGATTTTGGCGATTTTTTGTTGTCGAATGGTAAACTCGTAAGGAATCAGGAGCGGTCATATCAGGGGCTAAATAAAAATAGAACCGTCAATCATCATAGGCCACACCCCTAAAATATCTCCAACCACTTAAAGAACGGTACGTGACATTTGGGCGCCACGTTTGGGCTGATTGGGTTTTTTAAGTTATTGGAGTTATTTTAGAGGTGTGGCCTGTGATAATTGACGGTTCCATTTCTATTTGGCACGCATTCTAACAGTTTATTTTTGAAATATAATAACAAATATGTATAGGTCCTCTACGGATATTATCCATTATCTGTCTATAGGTGACTGATGCGCTGAAATGGTGCACTGGAGGGTATTCCATACCATTGTCAAACCGCATTTTTGTAGCGTTACAAATGAAAATCGAAATTTTGTACTTTAAGGGAAATAAATAATAACCATGATGTGTTAATAGCAGTAGTAATTGAGGAAGAGTGCACTGGAGGGTATTCCATACCCCCCAGACCCCCCAGTTCAATCAATATTTTGAAGTTGCAGTTATAAATAAATACGTTTAACCTCAAACTCAAAAAAACAATGAAGTCTGAGAAGCTGGAAGTTTGAAGCTGAAACATGCCTTAACCGAAATTAACCAAAAATATCTTAACTTCATCTTCCGGGCAGGAAAAATTAAAATAATTTGTGCGCTTAGCAGCAAAACAATCATTTCTGAAGCCCCAAGCTTTAAAGTATTATGAGATTTTAAATTTAAGTTTTAAATGCATAAAACAACGAGTGTAAACCGGGGGGTCTGGGGGGTATGGAATACCCCCCAGTGCACTCTTTTTCAATTACTACTGCTATTAACACATCATGGTTATTCTTTATTTGCCTTAAAGTACAAAATTTCGATTTTCATTTGTTACTCTACAAAAATGCGGTTTGACAACGTCTTTCCCCCAGAATATTTGGGGTGCTCGGCTTACTAGCGGGGGGTCGTGGGTGAGTGCAAAAAGTTTAAGTTGAGTAAATCCCCAAAATAACAAAAGTCAATCAATAAGATGGGCACCACCACAAGAGTCAAGTGCCAAATCAACTGGGTCCTCGTGTGCACAGTGCACGTACGATTACGATTTAGTATTTGAAAGCTGAATCTCCCACGGCGCTGGCAGTTGATTGCGCTAACAGTAGAATACACAAACTGAAAGAAATGGTTAACAAAACAAAAACAAAACACATAAAAATCTACATAGATTATAATGAAAAAAATATAAAATAAAAGTTTAGTACTTGGACACAAATAAAAGATCTATGTTGCCATTTACTGTTATCGAATCGATTTTGTTGGTAAGTGTGCACACTCCTATGTTTTTAAACATCTAATTATAAACAAAATTTTATTGACAAAATTTTCGAATAATTTAATTTATGAAAAAAAAATGCAAGTTTACACGAAAATTTCACAGGAGGTTGGAGATGATTTTGAACAAGTCCTAGTTGGAATTGAAACAAGTTTACAAACATCAAAATCAAACAATTATTGAGTGGCACTATTAAAGTTGGTTTTGAAGGTGGCACAATTTGGTTGTCAAGTCAATAATTAAAATTTTAAGTCGTTACCTTACTATAATACTAGGTGTTACATCGATGGAATGTCGCAATTAACGGTCCCAGTACTGCGAGCGGTGTGGTGGTTCATTCAAGTCCAAGTTACAATTCCATTTCCATCAATTCCCGATCCGTTGCGGGTTGGCGCTCCGTTTTATTGGTTGGTATAAATCTTTCATTTGCAATGTTTGAATCAATTTTCCAAATTTCCAAAATTTTTACCATAAACCTGCGATAGCGCTATTGGACTTAATAAACGTAACCATCACTATTGAAACTTCACTGGGTGTTGGGTGACACTATTGGTGCCAAAATTTAATTTTCCAAAAGTAGTTAAACCAAAATTTAATTAAATCACAATTTAATTTACGCCCAGCTTAAGAGTACTCATTTTTTTGCGAATTATTCAGTAGCCAAATAGTAAAAAATTAGTAGGTCCTTTACGGATATTATCCGTTATGTGCTACAGGTGGGTGGTGCGCTGATACGGTGCACTGGGGGGTATTCCATACCCCCCAGACCCCCCAGACCCCCCGGTTTAAACTCATTATTTTATTTGTTTGCCAATAGTTACAGCATAACAATATTTTCAATTATAATTATAAATAAATAAGTTCAACCTCAGACTAAGAAAAACTAAAGTCTGAGAACCAAAATGAAGGTAGCTACTTTTATGACGATATCTGCGATAGATTAACAAATTTTAACTTTCGGGCGGGCGGGAAAAAATAAAATTATTTGTGGGCTTAGCAGCAAAACAATTTCCTTTGCGACCCGAAGCTTTAAAGTATTATGAGACCCCTAAAACTACTTAGATTTTAAATTTAAGTTTGAAAGGCAGAATGCAATAAGTGTTGCATGCAGAATCAATACATCTATCTACAGAAAATGGATTACATATTACATCAAAATTTTCATTTTTAATATAATCAAAAATGAATTACAAAAACTTCCATCCAAGTCAAGTTAGTAGTTAAATGCTTTTAAAAAGCTCCTATTTGTTGAGGTCGTACTAATTTCAAAACAACTGCTTTATATTTGACTTTTCAGAACACAAAAATAATTTGTCATTTCGTGATTTTTTTGTACCAAAAACCTGGTTTTACTTAAAGATAAACAAACAGAGCAAACCCGGGTACCAATTCTGGTATTCTGTAATTCTTGTAAACTAAAAATTGTATATTTGCGAACTAAAATGTTAGTAAAGTAGTCGTGATTGTAATTAAATCAAAATTAGATGGATTCATAATCCATAAATTATAAAAACTTATTGATTTTATACTATAGAAAACTTTTTTAATTAATTTAAATTATGCTGAATAGATTGTTGTTGTTCTTGTTCCTATGGTTTTGGGCGGTATTACGTCTACTTGCCAACTTGGATCATGTTTTTACTTTTTAGTAAAGTAAACAAGCCAATTTTAATATTTTCAGACGTAATTAATGCTTAAGCCAAGATGACTGACTAGGATATATAATTAATAACCGAAGAATTACGCTTACTTCTCACTTAAATTAATTTAAATTGAAAATTTGATGCTACAATTTACATTTACCGTTTGAAATAAATGAAAAAAACTAAGTTTCATCGATCACAAACTTACATATTACGTAATACTGTAATCTCTTGTTAACATAATACTTTAGAAGCTTCCATTTCAACTACATATTATTTCCAATGCTTTATAAAAGCAAGATTTATACGTTACCACACTTTCTTATTCCTTTTATTCCAATTACATTTGCATTAAAAGATTTTTCTAAATTGACTCGAAGCAGGAGGTCGATATTCGTTGCTTAAGAATTTATAAACGTGCCCGACTGCCTAAAAAATTACAATTTTTTTCATTTTTAAGGTATTTTTATTATGATAATCGGAGTAAAAAGTTTCTGCCTCGTTGCGTAGGCGGAATAAACACAAAGCACCGTCTACATTTCAAAAACTTTTGCTTGTATTATTATAGGTTTGGACAATAAATTGTAGCCTACGTTATTATATCAGGTTATATAATTTTAAATAATCTTTTATAGGTATTACATTGTATTAAAATTTTTAAGTTTACATACGATGAAAGTAATTTCATCAAAATACGCCGACACAAGTACGCCGACAGCGTTGATGCCAACAGGTAAATTAAGTAGTAAAACAAAACCGAAGCTGCCTCATTTTTTCAAAAAGTTTTCTTTTTCAAGTATTTACTCTTGGTTAAGTTTTTGTTAAAATTTACGCTACTTACATAATTATCAGATTGAATTATTTTTAAAATTTAAATTTACCTTTGACAAAACGCTATCACTGCACGAGATCTGTAATTACATTTCATAGAAAATTGCATTTTTCATTTTAAACCAGACTTATTAGATAAACTCGAGATTACAATCTTGAAAAGTCATTGTAAATGTAATAAATGATATTACTACCTTGAAAGTAAACATCAATTTTAATTATTATTCGGAATAATATTTTTTATGTTCATTAATATTTACGGAAAAAATAGGTAATATATCATATTGCTATACTTTATTGATCAGAATGAAGTTGATTAAATTGAATAATCGTCAGGTCGTAGCTTGACAATTTTCAAAATTATTACAATCATTATCTAGGTATATGCACGATAAGATCAACAAACAACAATAAATTAATCATAATTTTAAATTCGTAGATCTACCATTGCTTTGTAAATTTTCCCGATTTCCCAATACAAATCTAAAAAGCTTTTTTTTTTGGGGAAAACGCCAACGCTTATTAAAATTTATTTAAAAGTACTTAAACTGTTTTTCTTTTAGTTTTGAACTTTCAACCTTATGTTAAGTCAAGCAAGTTTTCTCATTTTCTGCACTAAGCCGGGGGCATTAAGTCGGATAAGTAATTTTCTGCAAATTATTAAAAATTTAGTATTTGGAAGTTTCTTTTGTTGTCATCTTGCATAATTTACTTTGTACTTTATGCTTAGAGAAAGTCAAATTAAAAATTACCGAAATTGCAGGTTTCACAAATTACTCATTAAGTCTTCTGCGGAATAAGTGAGTTCGAACGAAATTGTATAGAATTATCCACCGATTTGCCTAAGCGACATGCTTGCTTTAATGGGATGTTTATCTTACAGCATTAAATTTAAATAGCAGATATTCAAGATTTAATTATTAATTATCCAAAAAAAGATCCTTTGTATTATTCCTACTCGATTTGTTTATATGGGAACTGAAATTTAAGTGCTTTATTGTTGTAAGCTCCTGAAAAATTGTTTTTCATATTCAATTTTCCGCTACAATGAATGACAAACAATGAATTGTTTCCATGTCAATTAAAAAAAAAATTATTGTGATTCATTACAAAGCATATAACTTGACATTCGGTTTATTATTTTTAACTGCTCATTTTGTATTGTACACGAAATTTTATAATTTAATTTACATTATACTGTATATAGCTTTTCCTTCGTTGATTTGGCGGTGGGTGGTTTACCCCTACTTGGGTCAGATCCTTAATTGTAAATAAAGGATACTCTAATTTTTTCAGAAGTTGTTAATGTCTAAGCCAATCGATTGAATTTATATTGATCGTCTACCTCAAGAAAGTAGTCTTTAAGGTCAATTATGTTTCATTAGTATCTTTCTATCTTGTACTTACTCATAGACGTAGCTAAATCTCAAGCATCGATAAATATATTTTAAAATAAAATATTGTCCTGAATTACAAAAAATGTCCTTAAAGGAAAATGTAAATCTCAATGGAAAGAGAGTATTTCTCATTTTAAATTGAATATTAATGTGGGTAAACAGCTTGAGACAAAAAGTGGAAAAATTATAAGCTGATAAAAATGAAAAAAATTATTTTTGTTTAAAAGCAGGAAATGTTAATTACATGTTACTACGGTTCAATTTGAAATATAAATTAATGTCTAAAAGCCTAAAAGGTGGAAGTACTAAAATAATTTCTACTTAGAAACTAATATTCCCATTACCTATGTTGTGTTTCTCTCGTGTTAACGTAAAAAATAATAATACGAAGCTAGATCAATTAATTTAGAGACTTAACATATGCACATAATCTAAGAGCAGAAAACACAAACATGATGCTATATGCTTCTTAATCATTATGTATCTATGTCTAAGGTTATAATTTTAAATTTATTCATTGAATTATGTTTATCTCAGGTTCCCATCACATACACTTCTGATTGGATAAACCAAACTGCCGCTTGATGCAGCTGATAAAACAGTATGAGATAGAAATACGTGAAAATAAGCCATTCTAAAAACATTGCTTAAATAAAATAATGTAATTCTAAATATTAATAGGTAATATTAAAGCTTGCAGCTTCGAATGCCCAAAGACAGGAAATCCTGTGTAATCCCGAAACCGGTAGCACAGAAAGTTTTGTTTGGTTTTAAATAGATCACAAATCAGGCAACTCCTTTGAACATGCGTGAACTTGGCTCCCCTTTCTTCAAATATTAATTTTTGTTTTTGATTATTTTCCATTTGTTTTCAATTGTTTTGATAATGTTTTGTTGATTTTGCAAAAAAATGAAGAAAATCTCAAAAAAACTTTTTTTCTGTTAGCTCCGCTTTTTCGAAATTAACTTTTTTTTGTTGTTTTCAATTGTTTTAAATTTGTTGTCAATTGTTTTGTAAAAATAAAATTTTTAAATCAAATGAAAAGCCCGAAAATCGCGAAATAAGATTTTGCGCCAGCGTGCTGTTTTCGAAATTAAAATTGTTTTTGTTGTTTTCGATTATTTTTGATTTGTTGTCAATTGTTTTGTAAAAATTAAATTTTTAAATCAAATCATAACCGCGAAATAAGATTTTGCTCCAGATCCCCTTTTTTTAAATTAAAATTTTTTTTTTGTTATTTTCAATTGTTTTTGATTTGTTGTCATTTGTTTTGTAAAAATTAAATTTTTAATTCAAATGATAAACGCGAAAATCGCGAAATAAGATTTTGCGCCAGCTTGCTTTTTTTCGAAATTAAAATTTTTTTGTTGTTTTCGATTGTTTTTGATTTATTGTCACTTGCTTTGTAAAAATAAAATTTTTAAATCAAATGATAAACGCGAAAATCGCGAAATAAGATTTTGCACCAGCTTGGTTTTTTTCGAAATTAAAATTTTTTTGTTGTTTTCGATTGTTTTTGATTTGTTGTCAATTGTTTTGTAAAAATAAAATTTTTAAATCAAATCATAACCGTGAAATAAGATTTAGCTCCAGCTCCCCTTTTTTTGAAATTAAAATTTATTTTAATTGTTTTCGATTGTTTTTGATTTGTCAATTGTTTTGTAAAAATAAATTTTTTAAATCAAATGATAACCTCGAAATTATATTTAGCGGTGTCTCCCCGTTTTTCAAAATTCAAAGTTTATTTGTAATTTTCTATTGTTTTTGATTTATTGTCAATTGTTTTGTAAAAATAAACTTTTTAAATCAAATGATAAACGCGAAAATCGCAAAATAAGATCTTGCGCCAACTCTCCTTTTTTGAAATTAAAATTTTTTTTTTTGTTATTTTCAATTGTTTTTGATTTGTTGTCAATTGCTTTGTAAAAATTAAATTTTTAAATCAAATCATAACCGTGAAATAAGATTTTGTTCCAGATCCCCTTTTCTTGAAATTAAAATTTGTTTTTTATTGTTTTCGATTGTGTTTGATTTGTTGTCAATTGTTTTGTAAAAATAAAATTTTTAAATCAAATCATAACCGTGAAATAAGATTTTGCTTCAGCTTCGCTTTTTTCGAAATTAAAATTTTTTTTAATTGTTTTCGATTGTTTTTGATTTGTTGTTAATTGTTTTGTAAAAATAAATTTTTTAATTTAAATGATAAGCGCGAAACTCGCGAAATAAAATTTTGCGCCAGCTCTCCTTCTTTCGAAATAAAAAATTTTGTTGTTGTTTTCGATTGTTTTGTAAAAATAAATTTTTTAAATCAAATGATAACCGCAAAAATTGCGAAATAAAATTTTGCAACAGCTCTCTTTTTCAGAAATTAAATTTTTTGTTGTTTTCGATTGTTCTTAATTTGTTATTAATTGTTTTGTAAAAATAAATTTTTTACATCAAATGATAACCGCGAAAATCGCGAAATAAGATTTTGGGCCAGCTACCCTTATTTCGAAATAAAAAAAATTTTTGTTGTTTTCGATTGTTTTGTAAAAATAAATTTTGTAAATCAAATAACCGCGAAAATCGCGAAATAAAATTTTGCAACAGCTCCCTTTTCCGAAATTAAAATTTTTTGTTGTTTTCGATTGTTCTTAATTTGTTGTCAATTGTTTTGTAAAAATAAATTTTTTACATCAAATGATAACCGCGAAAATCTCGAAATAAAATTTTGCGTTTTTTTGATTTAAGAAATGTATTTTTACAAAGCAATTGACAACAAATCAAAAACAATCTAAAACAAAAAAAATAATAATTTTGAAAAAAGGGGAGCTGGCGCAAAATCTTATTTTGCTATTTTCGCGGTTATCACTTGATTTAAAAAATTTATATTTACAAAACAATTGACAACCATTCAAAAACAATCGAAAACAACAAAGGAAGCTGACAGAAAAAAAATTATTTAGAGATTTTCATTTTTTTTCAAAATCAAAAAAAAATTATCAAAATAATTGAAAACAAATGGAAAACAATCGAAAATAACAAAAAAGTTAAAATTTTGAAAAAATCGCGAAATAAGATTTTGTGCCAGCTCCCCTTATTTCGAAATAAAAATTTTTTTTGTTGTCTTCGATTGTTTTTGTTTGTTTTGTAAAAATAAATTTTTTGAATCAAATGATAATAGCGAAAATCGCGAAATAAAATTTCGCAACAGCTCCCTTTTTCCGAAATTAAATTTTGTTGTTGTTTTCCATTGTTCTTAATTTATTGTCAATTGTTTTGTAAAAATTAATTTTTTACATCAAATGATAACCGCGAAAATCGCGAAATAAAATTTTGCGACAGCTCCCTTTTTCCGAAATTAAATTTTGTTGTTGTTTTCGATTGTTCTTAATTTGTGTCTAATTGTTTCTTTTTAAGGGTTTAAGGGGTGCAGTCTAGGACAAATGTTAGACCTGAAAAGACGCAGACCCAAAAGGACGCAGACCCAGAGAGCCGCAAACAGTTATTTTTATATTTTATACTACACCGAGAGAAATGTGTATTACTAATCCACACAATTGTGCAGAAAAATGACACAATTGCGTACATTTTCTGCACAATTGTCTAAATTGGTAATACACATTCCTCGCTGTTTAGGTTTTATTGATACAAAGTCTCCTTTTTTATTTAATTTTTAATTTAATACAAATTTATATGTACACATTATAACGTCAATTCTCGGAGAGAAATATGATCTAGAGGAATGTAAAAAGAAAGTATTCTGATTGGTTAAAAAACATTAAAAACTTAACTTAATTCAATCTATAATTAAAAACAATAGTAACTCAATAAATTTAATAAAAAACATAGTTTTGCGTCTTTTTGATTTAAAAAATGTATTTTTACAAAACAATTGACAACAAATCAAAAACAATCTAAAACAAAAAAAAAATTAATTTCGAAAAAAGGGGAGCTCGCGCAAAATCTTATTTTGCTATGTTCGCGGTTATCACTTGATTTAAAAAATTTATTTTTACAAAACAATTGACAACAAAACAAAAACAATCGAAAACAACAAAAGAAGCTGACAGAAAAAAAATGATTTAGAGATTTTCATTTTTTTTCAAAATCAAAAAAAATTATCAAAATAATTGAAAACAAATGGAAAACAATCGAAAACAACAAAAAAGTTAAAATTTTGAAAAAAGGGGAGCCAGGTTCACGCACGTCTCTTAAAACCGGCTCCAGGCTCCAAAATGTTTAGCTTTAGCGGCTCCGTCCACACCTCTTTGTCTAATAATAGTGTTGTTGAGTTTGCACTCTAGTGCACTAGCAGCTGTTAAATTTATTGCGACTTTTGAGAGTCAGGAGCCTCTTTTGTTCATTCAAGCTCTTATACGAGAAAAAAATCTGCAAACGAGAAGAAAGGAGTTGGAAAGTGGCAATTCCAAGTTTAACTTATGAATGGGAAAAGAAGAGTTTTATTCACCCAAAATTATGGGTTCAAAATCTCTTTGAAGTTACTATAAAACCGATTTTACAAGGATTAAGGCCTGTTGCTCGTCACAAAATCATTTATGTACTTTTGCATGCGCGCGCACCGTCTACATCAACAAAAGGTTTGTTATTATAATTTTTATATTATGTTTTTATACTATTATAGTCCGGGGGGTCTGGAGGGTATGGAATACCTCCCAGATATGCCCATAATCACCAGTTAAACAATTGAATTTTCAAAGCATTTAAACTGCTGTTACACCTTGCGGAATACACCCAACTCAGTCTAAATGTCTAGACCACTAGAGCGTTAAGCTTAGCTGAAAATAATAAATTTATGATTGACAGTTAAATAATTAAACGTAGAAATAGCCCTTAACACTAAGACTTCTATTCAAATTCAAACTAACTAAAGTTATACTAGGGCTGATGGTATTTTATATACAAAGTTTAAACTGTAAACTTTCCTTCTTAGTTTAAATCCCACGCTAGCCTATTGAATAGCTTTTTCCATAGTTGTTCACAAATTTTGAAATTCAATTTAATTGAATTTTGAAAATTCATCTCCTCAGATCCGCATTAACCTGTAGTGTATGTAAAAAGCCTGAGTTTTTTTTTGTTGTATTTAGGTTACTTTGACTTCTGCCACCACAAATTCGTTCACCATTAAAATGAAAGCTAATCCTGAAGATGGTGAACCTATTCATGGATTTACCATTCATGTCAAACCTGATATTGGTAACTGGGAGACCATACAAGTTGAAAGTCAAACACAAAAGTACAGTTTGGAAAATTTACATTGCGGAACCAGATATCAAATTCAAGTTACTGCATACAACAGGTAAGCAATTCTGAAAAGTTAGTTTTTAATTATTAAAGTGCTGATTGTTGAATTTTGCAGTATTGGTACCGGTGATGCTTCTGACATACTCAATGCCCGCACTCAAGGAGATAAGCCAGGTATTCCAAATGCTGAAAAATTTATTGAAGTTTCTTCTAATAATGTTATGTTGCATTTGGATGCATGCTTGGATGGTAGTTGCCCCATGTTGTATTTTGTAGTTAAACAAAGGAGAAAGTAAGTAGTTTTACCTTGCTAGTCTTGCAAAGTCGGTTGTGAAAGTTATATTCATATTTGAGATTCAGATATTCAATATATTGTTGCAATATATTATGTAGATTGCAGATATAATGTTGACTTCTAACTCCCAGTTATAAGAATTTAAAAAACACAAATCTCAAATCACAATCTAATTTCCACGACATAATATGGCAAAGAGGTAAATATCTCGAACAAAATTTATACACAGGATTCAGAATTCCAACAATTGGCATGAAATTTTAGTCAATTCCAAAGATTTTCCCAAAATTTCAGAAATTTTCTAAGAATTCTCAATGAATTCTGGTAATTTCAAAGCAATTCAAGAGATTTTTAGAGATTTGCAAAGAATTTTAGAGATCTCAGAATATTTTAAAAAAAGTACAATTCTCAAAAATTTCAATGAATTCCAAGGTATTCCAAATATTTCTAAAGAATTCCAAAAGATATCGGTGATTTCAAAGCTAAAAGAATTCAAAAAAATTTCCCAGAATTTTCAGGAATTCTCGACGAATTTTGGTGATTTCAAAGAAATTCAAGTGATTTTCAGGGATTTCTAAAGAATTTTAGAGTTTCAAAATATTTTTAAAAAAATACAAAATTCACCAGAATTTCAAGAAATTCCAAATCTTTCTAAAGAATTCTCGACGATTTCTGGTAATTTCAAAGAATCCTAGAGATTTTCAGGGATTTTCAAAGAATTCCAGAGGTCTCGGAATATTTTTAAAAATGTACAATTTTCAAGAATTTCAATGAATTCCAAGGAATTCCAAATATTTCTAAAGAATTCCAGAGATTATCAAGAAAAATATTACAGATCTCAGAATATTTTTAAAAAAGTATAATTCTCAAGAATTTCAATGAATTCTCAAGAATTTCAATGAATTCTCAAGAATTTCAATGAATTCTCAAGAATTACAATGAATTCTCAAGAATTTTAATGAATTCCAAGAAATTACAAAAATTTTCAAGGAATTCCTAAAGTGAATTCCAAACAAGCTTTTACACAAAATCTTCGAGATATTTAGTATTAATGTTTAATATTTAATAAATAACATTGCCGATTACAAGTGCGTCATTAGCATCCACAAAAGCGACATAATATATTTTTTTAATTTTACAAAATATTATTACTGTTTATTCTTTACATCGGCTCATTCAATACAAGCGTTTTTATTTCAATAAAAAAATCAACAGCAAAAAATTGTTTTCCTTTGTAATATATATCTGTATTTGGATAACCGGTTTCGCTTATTTCAGCATTGTGCGATCCAGCCTACAAAAATATTTTTAATAAATGTTGATTATGCCGTGTCAATTTTCTTTTTACTTTTTTATTCCAAAAATTTACAATCAAAATATATTTGTTTATAGAATGGAGCTGACGATGCAGGAATAAACGAAACTGGTTTTAGTCTAAACGTTAACTTATACAAAAAATTAATCCATCAGTTTAAAATAAATTTATGACATAGTGTCAGCAGTTCTATACCTATTTACGACAAGCACACATACCGTCAACAGAATGGACAAAACAGCGACTTTTATGTAAAATACAAGATTGAGATATCAAAATGTATTGATAAACATTGGAATTACGTCAATAATTAAATAGGTGCGTATCCTTAACCACTTCCTGCAAACACTGTCGAAATTAAGCAATTTTTATGAAGCAAATAACAGCTTTAGGCAACCACGACCTCTACAAACAGTAGTTTCAAAACTCTGTGTTATTCTGCTTGATAGATACATGTGTTTGCGTTAACTTAATATTCAAAACAGTAACTCAAGTTTGTTTTGAAGTTATCTCGTGGTTTGTTACTTCTGGAGCTTAACTACGAGTATATGTTTATTTTACTTTGGAATTTATCATTAGACACATCAAATCTCGCCTATTATTCCAGGAGTAGCTGCTTGAACAAAGTTTTGATGCAAAATTATCTCACGGCACGTTTTAGAAAATAATTAAATTGCCTTCTTGAAAAATGTCAGAAAATTTAATTACTCTGAAGTTGTTTATGATAAACAAGAAAATTAAGGAAAAAATATCTCGCAAAGCATCCCCGAAGGTTATGAAGTGAAATGTATTGTGTTTTGGATGGGAAAAAATTTGATGCGAGAACGTTTTTGACGTTGAGTTATGGTTAATTAAAGTAAAAGTTGAGGTAAAGTAAAACTAGGTGAATAATCTATTATTAAAGGTGTAAGTTAAAATTAGAAACGTGGAGAGGTGGTGTTGTAGATAAACTCGGGTGTCGCAAAAGCTCGACGGTTATTGATCAAACAGCCTGTTGCGCCGCGCCTCAGCTATCAGAGTGAGCTGTACTTAACCTTCTTTTGTACACCACATCAGTTTTACACTTGAAAAATTGTGTAACATAAATCTATAGCCATTAGTCATCTTTATTTTTCTTTAAAAGCGAAATATAATATAAATTAATCATTTGCTACGCTACGACGAGATCGATAAACTTCGAAACATCGCACATTAAACGGACATAAAGCTGGGCAAAATAGATCATGCAATTATCTCTCGTGCAAATTTGTCGTGTGAGTCGCGCAATAGGAGACTTTGATTGACGATTCTCAAAAGCAATAAAATCCCACTGAGCTGTTTACTCAAATAGACATAAAAAGTAATTTATTTACCGAAGCTTCATCTGAATCAATGCAAAAGTAGAATTCATCCTCAAGTTAAACCAAACCATTAAATTTGTGCCGCCAGATATTATCATCCCACTTCTGATGCAGCCGAATAAAAAATGTGTAAAAAAAAGTTCGACAAGTAAAATATAAAATCTAGGCTTTTCCAAACAAAGAAAAGGTAGGTTCGATCTTCCTTCGGTTATAAACTCAATAATAAAACATATTTTGATCCAAATACATATAAGAATTCTCAAAACGAGCCGTATAATAAATCAATAAGCCAGGCTAAACTTATCCATAATCTTACATGTAACAAGGTAATAAATTTTGCTTATTATTTATTAAAAAAATTTTCTTGTAGGATTGACGCATTCAAACACTGCCGTATACATTTTAGCTTGGAAGATAAAATATTGAATATAATTCTCTCCCTTTACATCTTACAAATAACAATAAACCTATCGAACAAAAAAAATTTAATGACTTATCTTGTTAGCGCTCGCATTTTTCAACTGGAAAATCTACAGAAATAACATTGCCGATTACAAAAACACTGGAATGCAAAAAACCTTAATTCTTTCTTTTAAGTAATATAAAAACATTAAAAGGAAAAAAGGAAAGAGTTTTCCTACTCAAAAGCTTAACGATAAGGGCAGGAAAAATTATATAAAAATTTCCAAGACAATATTATTCAACAAATCCATCAAAGCTTCTTACATTTGTAAAATATAGTTAGGTTTGATTTAGGTTAGGTTGAATTAGTTTAGGTTAGGTTTAGGCGGCGTTTGTATACTTCTAGAGATATCAGAATAGTGATTTTCGGTTTCGAAGGATACAGGTTTATCTTTGTATGAACTTCCAACAGATAAAAAAACATTAAAAGGATCAGAAAGACTACCATTGAGATATTTGAACTGAAACAAACCTAAGAGGAAATAGTTTTGTTTTTGGGGAACCTAAACCTAACCAAAACCTAGCCTGAACCTACCCTGGTCCTAACTTAACCTAGGTAGGAAATCAACCTAAGTTTAGTTGGAACTTAACCCAGGAACCTAACCTAGGTTGAACCTAATCCAGATTGAACCTAACCTAGTTTGAACCTAACCTAGATTGAATCTAACCTAGGCTGAAATTAGCCTTGGCTGAAGCTAACCTAGATTGAACCTAGCATAGGTTGAACCTAGCATAGGTTCAGGTTAAGGTTAACCTTATCCTAAACTAGGTTGAAACTAACCTAAGTCTAATTTAAAGCTAACCTGAACCTAACCTAGGCTGAACGTAACCTAGGTTGAACCTAACATAGGTTTAGGTTAAAGCTAACCTGAACCTAACCTAGGTTGAACCTGGCATAGGTTTAGGTTAAAGCTAACTTGAACCTAAACTAGGTTGAACCTAACCTAGATTAAACTTAACCTAGGTTGAACCTAACCTTGTTTGAACTTAATCTAGGTTGAACCTAACCTAGGCTTATGTTTAGGTTAAGTTCAGGATAGGTTCAGGTTAGGTAGGGCTTTGATGAGCTTAATCTAGGTTCATTAGGCATCATTTTTACGCTTTAAAAATGTATAATATTGTACATAGTATGTGTATTGAAAATCATTGTATTAATGAATTTTTCATCAATATGGTGAACTATATTTTTAAGTGTAACATAGGTTAGGTTTAGATTAACTGGAACGTGGCTGGAACGTTCGGAAGCTGGACGACGCCAAGCTGGTGTCCAAGGCGGAAGAGGTGTTCTCGGAACAGATGGAGTCTCCGGAGCAACTCGCCGAAGCCCTCGCGAAGATCTGCGAAGCTGCTATGCCGCCAAAAACAACTTTCAACTGGAAGGGGACCTACTGGTGGAACGGCAAGATTGATGCACAGAGAAATGAGTGTAATAAGATCAGAAGGAGGCTCCATAGAGAAGGAAGAAGAGACGCACGAGCAAGAAAGGAGTTACAAGCCACACTCTCGCTGGAAAGGAGGAAGCTGGCACAGCTGATCGAGAAGAGTCAGAAGATATGCTGGAAGCAAATAATTGACCAAGTAGAAGAGGACTTGTGGGGTGTGGGCTACAAAATAGTCTCATCCAAACTCGGCAGACAACCTATTCCCGGCATGACAGGAGACCGAATCAGAACCATACTGGATGCCCTCTTTCCCGCTCACAACACACAAGAGTGGGAGCGCCAGGCCGGAGAATTTCAACCATTCTCCGTAGAAGAACTTCGTGAGGCTGCCAAGAGTCTGGGTAACGGGAAGGCACCAGGACCAGACTGCATTCCCGCAGAAGCTCTCAAGAGAATCGTCGAGAGCCACCCCACACCAATCCTGGAAGTATTAAACAGATGTGCCCAGCTTGGAGACTTCCCGAACATCTACAAGAGGGCCAAGCTGGTGATACTAAGGAAGGTCCAGAAGCCTCTCGAGCTCCCCTCCTCGTACAGACCGATATGCCTACTCAACACAACGGCAAAGCTGTACGAGAAATTACTACTCCGTAAACTACAGGGGGAGCTAGCACTAAACGAGAGGCAATATGGTTTCCGGAAGGGCAGGTCCACGATAGATGCCCTCAAGCACAACGTAGAGAAGGCAAGAAAAGCTCGAGCAGGTACGTGGCGTACAAGGAGGATGGTGGCGCTGGTCACGCTGGACATTTAGAACGCATTCAAGTCCGCAGGATGGAAGCACATCATTGATGCACTATCAAAAAAGGCATAACACCAGGTCTTTTGAATATTTTGAAGAGCTACTTGACTGCGAGGTCACTACTAGTTGAAGAAGATCTGTTGAACATCGTGATGGAAGTGACCAGCGGGGTCCCACAAGGATCCGTACTGGGGCCGACCCTCTGGAACACCATGTACACCGGCATTTTCGAAATCGAGCTGCCAGAAGGCGTTGAACTGGTGGGCTTCGCTGACGACATCACCATCATCGTCGTCGCGAAGACCATCGAAGAGCTGGAAGAAAAACTGAACGAAGCGATCCGGATCATTCAAAGATGGGTCGACAAAAAGAGCCTCGCACTTGTTCCCGACAAGTGCGAACTTCTGATGGTTACCGGAAGAAGAAGGATCCCTCAGCCGACCATTATGGTGGATCAACACCAGCTGATCCCCAGCAACAGCATCACGATCCTTGAAGTGACGATCGACAAGAGTCTGACCTTCGCACCACACATAAGCAGAGTGATGACTAAGACGGTTAAGAGCTGCACCGCCTTAGCGAGACTCATGCCGAACTTCCAGGGCACGAACACCACCAAACGTAGGGTCCTGTCGTCGGTTGTTCACTCCATAATCCTGTACGGGGCGCCCATATGGCCGGATGCGATGAGAGTCGCCAAATATTGAAGCACCCTTCTGAAGGTCCAGAGGAAGATGGCCCTCAGAATCTGTTGCGCCTACCGCACCGTATCCGAGAGCGCAGTTATAGTATTTGCGGGAATCCCGCCAATATACTTACTCGTAGCGGAGAGAGCAGCAAACTACACCTCGGCTGCTCAGAGTGAAATAAACAGAGAAAACCTAATGACGCAATGGCAGAGCTGATGGGAGGAGTCCTCCACGAGTCCTCCGAAGAAAGGTGGAACGAGGTGCAGAGTGTGATCGTCGCGATCAACTCGAAGAAGGAAGACGATGAGAGAAAGAGTCAAACTGTCTTCAACGTATGAAGAGAAAAGTCCCGAAAGGGTGAAGGTCAACGAAGAACAGAAGAACCAAGTTCGATTCCGGGTGCATAGCGAAGACTGATTCCGCGTGCACTCGTGAACGGTGCGATCTAACATCCAGGGAGAGGGTTTTTAGTCAGTAAGAGTCTGACATATCCTCAGACACGGGTCTGAGGAATCCATGAGGATTTTCCCCCTTCCTTCGCACAAACCAAAAAAGGAAGATTAACCTGAACAACAATAACAAGAACTAATTTCCGCTCTGTTATTGTTGTAGCAATCACACTAATCTTGCAATAGAAATATTGGTCTTTCAATTCTTGAACTTTTCGCAAAAAAAGGTTTTCGCAAAAAAGGGGGTGTAAGGGATATTCCATATTGTCAAACATTTCCAACCAAATCACTTTAGTGTGTGAATAAAAATCAAATGATGTACTGGAGCAGCTTAAACTTAGTAAAATTAAGAAATTTTAAAATCAATACTAGTAGTTGTAAGAACAAATTAGGTATACAGTTGTGTGCAGTGCCGGATAAACCATGGGTGCAATGGAGCCGCCGCACCCAGCGCCAAAATTCAAATCTTTACCGAGACTCCTTGACCCCCCTCTGCCCCTAAACCCCCACGTAATTAATAGACGTCCCCTAATGATCACACAGGTCTGTAAATCAAATTTTTTTCAAGCCTATCGAGAGATGCCCCCCCCCCGCTATCTATTTTATTATTTTTTTTTTTAAATTATTTTAACCTTTACATTTCTTCTGGTAAACTATAGAGGTGAAAAGTTAATATTTGTAGCAAGAAAGTTGATTTGTGAAAAGATTTGTCCCCTAAAATCGTAAAAAAACATTAAAAATGATCGAATTTTCCGTTTATTTGCTTAATTTTTTCGCTTATTTTTGTTGTTTAATTCAGCAAAAAATAACAGCAATCCCACAGAATATTATGTACATATGCAAGCTTTCAGTTTTTAACCGGGGGGTCTGGGGGGTGTGGAACACCCTCCAGTACACCTAAACAAAATTTGTCCCAGCATCTAGCTTCCTATAGATTTTTCCAAAAAAATGTCTTTTGTAACCTAGATCCAGTAATGCCCAGTGGAATTACAACTATGTAAGTGTGTTAAAAAACAGAAATAGCAATTCGATTTAGATTCCTGTTTCAAAGTTGTAATTCCACTGGGCATTACTGGATCTAGGTTACAACGGACATTTGGAATAATCTATAGGAAGCTAGATTCTGGGACAAATTTTGTTTAGGTGTACTGGAGGGTGTTCCACACCCCCCAGACCCCCCGGTTGAAAACTGAAAATTTGTGTATATGTTCTTTTTGACAATAAGTTCATTTAAAGGTTTAGATAGTACGCACTGAGTAGTACCGAGTACCCCAGTATCCAACTGATTGTATAAAATTATTGTCACAACATATAAATGTATTGGTTCTGATTTTTTTTTAAACTAAAAGAAAAAAAGTTGAATTTAGATTACAAAAGATGCTGTTTGGAGTTGAGAAGTGGAATTGTATAAAATAGCAATAATAAACAAATTTCAAAATTGTGCTTTGGATATTGAAAGTTTGAAAATATATGGTTACCCCAATTGTAAGGGAGGATCATTACCATTTATACAAAATTTATATAATCGATCGCTTATGTACTCATATTAAACAGAATGAGCTCTACATCGCATTGTAGTGGTTTACAACTTAAAAATAGTCATATTTCCCAATATAGACGTGGAAAAGCGATATATGGCTGACTTGGGCTTATAACCGGCTATTATGATGTTTGGTAAATTTGATAGTACTAAGCAGTACAAATTACAATGCCATGAAATTTGGCATAAATGTGCATCGTAGTTAAACTTATAAGCCAGATGAAAATGGTGAAAATTCGTTGAAAATTGTGGAAATGATAAAGAAAATAAAAATAATTCAAGTGTCGATTACTTTTGGACCACCATATTTTAAACCCAAATTATTTATTTATTCTCAAATTATTTATACCCATATTAAATGGAGAAAGTTATGCAATGTTTACATAGCCAATTTTTTTCTGAAAATTTCGTAAAATTTTCCAGTGAAAGTCGAAGTAAAAATATATTAAAAGTATTTCGGAAAAACGAGATCGTAAACTTTCTCACAATTCGAACTTTAGTTCTTATACTTGGAAGAATTTTAGAACTTTCATTAATTTTGTAAATTGAGGAAGTTTCGTCTTAGGTTACAAACAGTTTTTTCTTTCAATTTTCTTTAAAAAAAAAGAAATATTTTTTTTACAGAACTTTTTTGGTGAAATGTACATTGAAGATTTCTGTAGCATGTAGAGAACGATTTTCCGGCGTCAGAAAACTACCTATAATATGAGAAAATGTTAACTGTAAACTGTAATTCGCACAAGAGTAGGCAAGCAAACTAGACTTCGCTATGATGAAAGCGTTTCAGCGTCTTGCTACGAGATGGCGGCTACGGTTACTTTGCGTGAAAATGCATTTCCACTCGAAATAAACAAGTTTTCCGACAAAACCTACGTGCGATTGGTTTCAAAATAATTGTAAATCATACCGAAATGTTTTGGATTTAAAATTAAAAAAAAAAAGTACCTGCATTCGTAACTGGCGCTGTTTGGGATAAAACACTTGCAATTAGAAGTTTAAATATTGACAAAGGTGTGGAGTGTAATTAATTTCAAATGGTTACGTGTACTTTGTATTTTACATGGTATGGAATTCAAATTAAAATTTATAATAGAAGATCGCTGGCATTCTAAAAATAAACAAACCGTTGTTTGAAAATGAATCAACCATGATTAGACAAATAATTGGGTAAATAGAAATAAATTTACAGAAAGATGAAAGGACATGAGGGTGGTTTTGTATTATTTAAAACGGTCAGCATTTTTTTTTTGGAAGAGGACTAAAATTATTGTTCAATTTCAATCTTCAGCGAATAGGACATGGCCGAATAAAGCAGATAACTCTGGAATCCGCTTCAAATAATGAGGATCCTCTGAAAACCCTAGAGAATTTAATCACAGTCAAGTAAATAGAAAACCGATATTATTAATCCATAATAGGAAAGGCAGCCTGAATTGTCCGTACTGATGGTTTTGAAATTATATATTGTAAATGTGTTTTGACTACCTAATTAATACTAGTAGGGGTTCAATGACCAGAAAAAAAAATTGTCTCGGTGTTCATCAGAGCTACTGGATGATTATTAATTATAATTCTGGATAAATCATAAGAACTTCTAATTTAACGTGGAATTCAAACCACGTCATGAGATTCAAACGGTTATATTAAATTGTGACACGTTTCAGTTCCAAAAGACCATCGTCAAATTATTACAAATAATATTTTAAATATTTAATATTTAAAAATTCAATTTTTCACATTTACTTAAAATTATTTTTATTTAATAATAATTATATTTGCTTTCGTTTAAGCCGCTTGAAATTACAGCGTGGGAGCAACAAACAACTGAGAATTTCTTTCATAATAAACAAAATTAAACAACTTTGCATGTTTGAGGCAGCTTTCCCCTAACATTAAAAGAGTCAGTTCTAAAAAAAGTCTTCTAAGGTTGAAAATAAAAATTAAAAATTCAGTCAATTTTTGTTAATTCATAAAAGAAATTACTTGTTTATTAACATTTACACGATCGTAAAGGGGCTGTCGGACTAGAAAGCGGATGATTTTGAAATGATTTTGATTAATTTAACAATTACATTTCTGTTATACTGCTTTAATAAATTAGATAATGTTTTATTCCAAACTTTGAAAAATAATTGTTTGAAGCATCGCAAAATAGAAAATGGTCGCACCAGCTTCAACAGGTGGTGGCTATATAAAATATTTGTTATGGTCAATACTAAAATGAGAATTATTCCTTTAGTTGAACTATCAGACTATTACTAGAACTATGAGAACTATGAGTTGAACTATCAGACGAAATAAGAGCAGCCATCTGAAACTGTTGTCAGACTGATGTGTTTTATTAGCCCAATAATTTTTGTTGTAATTAAAAAATGTATTCAATGTTAAATTTTCATTAGGTATCCGGTTGTTTATTATTTACCTGAATGATACATGAAATGGAAAACATTTCCATTTCAAAACCCTTCTGCTACCAAATAAGCAACCGTATTTACTTACCAAATTACAGTCGAGTTGGTATAGAAAATCCGATTGACTCACCTGAAAAGAAACTTTTATTATTTATTTTATTCTTCTAAAATTAATTTTATTCACATTCAGATTTCCGGAAAATCGCTTTCCTTAGAGACTCGCAATTCAAAGTGTCGGGGCGCAGCTGGGTTTTTTTGATGCGAGTGATAACTACGTATTTGTAAGAAATAGGACACCCAACAGCATATGCATTAATCAAAATATTTTGGGCACCGTAAGCCGTCTTCATAAATCATAAGACTAATAAAACAAAAGCAAGTTCAGAACGATTAAGCTCACAAGATAGGGTGACAGTGTAATTATTAGTAGTTCTAGTTCTATATGAAAATTAGCAATTTTAATTATTGCCTGCATATAATCAGCAAAATAATCCAGGCGGAAGCAAAACCATCTCATAATAGCAAATAATTGTTAAAGCTCTTTTATTTACAAAAGTAATAAAAAGGCTTACGATTTTTAATAAAAATCGTGAACTAACGTTGTGCGGGAGAGAACTTCATGGGAAACCGTCTAATTTCGTGTTTGTTCTTTAGGGAGTTGGATTACAACGTAATTAAACTATTAAATGCGCTGAGCGCATTGTTATTAAATTACAAAATATATATAATGATTTTCTCTATCGTACAAGCTGCTTAATCGTTTATTATTATAATATTTACATTCAATTAATCTGTCTTTTTTTTTACTCTTGAACAACCACACCAGGTGTAAACGATCTAATTGCAATGAAAGCGCGGTTGTAGGCTAGCGACTAGAGCATTGGACTGCTACGAGTCACCTATGTTTACATAAAAGAACGAAAAAGCAGCGTAAGCTAAAAATTCATAATAAAAACGTGAAGGTACTTGGATCCAAATTAAATGATCTAATTTAACAATAAGCTTGTTCAGACGTTACTGGCTTTTGCTTTTCAGAAAATAAAGTTATATCACTTTATAAGTAGGTCGTATAGCATCTTAACGTCGTTCAATAAATTACAAATATAAAAACTCTTTTGTATACACAACTCTGATCAATAAACCGACGAATCAGCAATATACTAATTACCGTTTCCGCTTTCTGCTAAATTTCTACCCAAAAGTTTGGATTTTATTATTATTCTAATGAGGTATAATTTTTGAATTGAAATCTCAAACAATTATAAAATTACTCGTACGCTCCCGTCGGCATAAGTATCCATTTTCGTCTTCGATAGGAAAAACTCAAAAAGATAATTATCTCCTGCGATTACCAAATGCTCTATAGGGTTTTTCCTTCTATTTAAGCAAAACGAAATTTATTTTCTTTCGTTTCAACTAAGATGCAGTTTCTTTCATTGGATCTCGATTATATTATATTATGTTGATATCTATTTTAACTAGCAATCATGACTGAAGAATACTGATTATAATTATTTTGTTTTGTTATATTTGGTTTTAAATTCGTTTACCTTGATAGATGAACCCCTTATTTTATACGCTCCTGTGCTTACTATGTTAATATATCAAGATCAGTGCCGAATCAAGCTATTTCAACATCAAGAACATCGCGGCTCTATTACGTACAAAGTACAAATCATGTTGTTTGAGTTTAATTCTGAATTATTCTATTGTAAAACCGCAGTGAACTGATAATTCACAAAATAAAATACCAAAAGAAAACAAACGTTTGGTTTTAAAGAAAACTTTTTATACCAAAGAGTAAATAGTGCACTGGAGGGCATTCCATGCCCCCCAGACCCCCCGGATTGCTCTTACGTTTTGCACATTTAAAAGTTTCGGTTACCATAGCATTTAAAATAAACAACCGGGGTATTTTAAAAATGTGGGGCATGGAATGTCCTCCAGTGCCAAGAGTTTCTAGAATTAGAACATTTTGAGCGTTTTTGTAGGATGCTCTTTAATATTACAAACTGAAGGTGTAAATCCGGGGGGTCTGGGGGGGCGTGGAAAGCCCTCCAGTGCATCTGTTGTTAATTATCTCGATGGTAAATATTTCGAAACATTGATAACTGAATAACTCGAATATACCCTTATAAAGAATAAAAAACACTATAACCTACATAGCCGATGCATATCTTCGCGCGGATATTTCTGTTTTACAGACTATCACCAAATTACAAACATGTAGAGGATCAATTCTGTAAAATATTGTAATTTAATAAATTATTTTAAATATAAATGTATTTTCAGTAATTCGTTACAATAATGCAGTGAAATAATATAAATTAATAAATTGGGGATGAAATTATCGGGGTCAAATTTACTGGGGACCAAATTACCTGAAGACGAAGTTACCTGGTTACCAAATTACTGGGCGTTAAATTACCAAGGGGTTAAATTACCAAGGGGTTAAATTACCAAGAGTTTAAATTACCGGAATTAAAACTTTCTATACCAAGGAGTAAATAGTGCACTGGAGGGCATTCCATGCTCCCTAGACCCCCCCGGATTACTCCTACGTTTTGAGTTTTTAAAGTTTCTGTTACCACAGCATACGCTGGGGTACTAAAAACATCTTAGCATTTAAAATAAACAACTGGGGTATTTCAAAAATGTGGGGAATGGAAAGTGCTTCAGTGCCAAGAGTTCCTAGAATTGGAATATTTTGTAGGATGCTTCTCAATATTACAAACTGAAGGTGTAAATCCGAGGGGTCTGGGGGGCGTGGAACGCCCACCAGTGCATCCTTTACTAATCATCTCGATGGTAAATATCTCAAAAAATTGATAACCGAATAACCCGAATATATTCTTATAAAGAATAAAAACCACTATAACTTACATAGCCGATGCATATCTTCGCGCGGGTAACTCTATTTTACGGGCAATATAACTATCACCAAGTTACAAACATGCAGAGGATCAATTTAGTAAAATAATGTAATTTAATTAATTATTTTAAATATAAATGTATTTTAAGTAATTCGTTACAATAATGCAGTGAAATAATATAAATAAATTGGGGATGAAATTATCGGGGTCAAATTTACGGGGGACCATATTACCTAAAGACGAAGTTATCTGGTTACCAAACTACCTGGGATTAAATTACCAGGGGTGTAAATTACCGGAATTAAAACTTTCTATACCAAAGAGTATAAATGGTGCACTGGAGGACATTCCATGCCCCCCAGACCCCCCGGATTACTCCTACGTTTTACATTTGTAAAAGTTTCTGTTTCCATAGCATACGCTGGGGTACTAAAAATATGTACTTTAGCATTTAAAATAAACAACTGGGGTATTTCAAAAATGTGGGGAATAGAAAGTCCTCCAGTGCCAAGAGTTCCTAGAATTGGAATATTTTGTGCACTTTTGTAGGATGCTTCTCAATATTGCAAACTGAAGCTGTAAATCCGGGGGGTCTGGGGGGCGTGGAACGCCCTCCAGTGCATCCTTTACTAATCATCTCGATGGTAAATATCTCGAAACATTGAAAACCGAATAACCCGAATATATTCTTATAAAGAATAAAAAACACTATAACCTGCATAGCCGATGCATATCTTCGCGCGGGTATCTCTATTTTACGGACAATATAACTATCACCAAATTACAAACATGTAGAGGATCAATTTTGTAAAATAATGGAATTTAATAAATTATTTTAAATATAAATGTATTTTAAGTAATTCGTTACAATAATGAAGTGAAATAATATAAATAAATTGGGGATGAAATTATTGGAGTCAAATTTACGGAGGACCAAATTACCAGAAGTCGAAGTTACCTGGTTACCAAACTACCTGGGGTTAAATTACCAGGGGTGTAAATTACCGGAATTAAAACTTTCTATACCAAAGAGTAAATGGTGCACTGGAGGGCATTCCATGCCCCCCAGACTCTCCGGATTACTTCTACGTTTTACATTTTTAAAAGTTTCTGGTACCATAGCATACGCTGGGGTACTAAAAATACTTTAGCAGTTAAAATAAAGAACTGGTGTATTTTAAAATGTGGGGCATGGAAAATCCTATAGTGCCAAGAGTTCCTAGAATTGGAACATTTGTGCATTTTTGTAGGATGCTCCCTAATATCAAAAACTGAAGGTGTAAATCCGGGCTTTTTTGATTGTCTCGATGGTAAATATTGTTACGATTTGCTCCCTTTAGGTTCAATCGTACCTTTTAATTTAATCTTGGTGCGATAATACCTTATAACTTGCCACTTGATGCAACATGGTGACGCGAAGCGTTGATAAGAAAACTTGTGGAAAGGGAATAATTTTATGTAGATCTGCCTCTTTGGTCTTTAGCCTCCAAGAAGTTTGCTTGTGTTTTTCATGTGAGGGCCGATGAGCTCTAATTGAATAAATTTCTTAGAAATTTATCTTCGTATTGCATATCGTTGGTTCCACTTCGATACCTAAATACCTGAAGTTATGGAAACCGCAATAAGTGGAATTTGTAACTAGTAATTCCTAAACATGAACAACGCCACTGGAAGCGGCCATAATGGCGACGATGGCGCCAAGTCTTGGTAAGCAGCCGACTTCAACCCTCTATGGGTAACTTGAAGATCACCGTAGTAGCCTAGATCGTGCCTTCGTTTGTTCCTGCCATCACTACTTTGATCTAGCAGCAATCACGACGGTGAAATTATTATTTACTGTAAGCAATTTTACCAATATACTTTTTTCGGGCTACGAGTGCGACGATAATTTTACAGTGAACTAATAATTATAAATTTGTCTAAAATTTCTGTATATAATTATAATTAAGTACACTGGCCAGAATTAATTATCGACGAATGATCATTCAAACTATTCTTTTTAATGCTGTTTTTGTATTAACTGTAATATGTACAATTGTAACCTGAATAACTCATTATATTTAAATTAACTGCATTTCTTGTCTTTTCATTGTTCTTTTACAGAAGTTATAAGTTGTTATTTCGTTACCCACGGATGGATGTTGATATAATTTAGCAAAGGTATCGTCGAACATCGATTCGCCCTGAGAGAAGAACGCATGAGCTAGTCCGGAAAGGCATTTCGCCAATTTTCTGGTGCGAACTTTATTTTGGAATATCTGATGCCTTTTCATCATAACAATATCTTGAAACATTGATAACTGAGTAACCCAAATATATTCTTATAACGAATAAAAAACACTATAACCTACATAGCCGATGCATATCTTCGCGCGGATATCTCTATTTTACCGACAATATAACTATTACCAAATTACAAACATGTAGAGGATCAATTTTGTAAAATTTACCGGAGACCAAATTACCTGAAGATGAAGTTACCTGGTTACGCACAAAAAACGTACAATGTTTGCGCTTTCTGAACTTTAGCGCTGGGTACGGCGGCTCTATTGCACCCATGGTTTATCTGGTCCTGATCACGATAGCCAGCGATTTAACATAAAGCAATCGTGCTTCCGTAATAGCATTTGTTTCATGCTTTACTACGATTAATCTAATATCAATAGTTTCAGACAGACTGGTAAAACAATTACCGCGTTTCTTATAAAGAGGTCAGACTAGTCAACCGAAATCCGCATGTGACTGAAATAACTTTCAGCAGTTTTTTACTAAAGAAACATAGAAACATAGACCGATTGAGAACCGGGAGACAAGATTCAAATCTAAAGTCCAATTAAAGCTCATTAATTACATTTTTTAGTCAGCCATTTTAATTTTTGGCCAAGTTGATCGTCTACGCACTGCAGAGTCGCATTCGAAAAGGTTAAAAAACATTTAGTAATTACTTTATTGCTCTCTCGGGGAACCACTGAACCACTACAAAATAACTGCCACAACATCCAAATAACTTGTGCTTTTAAGCGGAACAAGACACAATTATGTAGTTTACTTTAAATAAGAAAAATAAAACCAAATGTTAACGATGTACTGAAGTGCAAATATCCGTTTTCTATTGTTTGCTTAAATCAAGCAATGTAAATTACAGTTTGCGTTTGAACGGGTGATAGTATTAAAATCACAGCTCGTTAGTGTTATAGCATCGTGATGTAATGTAAAATTACGAAACCATTCGCAAGGGTACATCTGGTAAACCTCGATAATTCCTCTCAACAATATACTATCCATAAAATACAAAATTCAAAAATTAAGCTTTTGAAAGCTTCGGTAAAACGAAAATCAATCCCGAGGAACTATCATTTTTATACGAATTTTTGTTCGTCCAATATATAAGGTTTAGTCCATTAACGCACTGACTGTGAAAGATTGACACTTAAAATTTCCAAATTTTGTGTTCGGCGAGCAAAAATGCGACTTAAAGCAGGTTCTAATCCGCATAGTTTTCGGGACAATGGTTTGTTAAAGTTTAAATTATCGCTTAACAGATAATGATGATAATTTGAGATTAAATATTTTATTTTTGTGTATTTATTATATAATATAAAATAAATATAAAATATAAAAAATTATACTTTAACAAAATATAAAATAAAGTACCTAGTGAAACCAAAGTTTCAATTAAAATTTAGTTAAAAGCATTTACGCTTTTGGTGCATCATCTAAATGGAAAAAAACCTTTCAATTTTCCAAAGTGGGAGGAGCTAATGTTGTTGTAAGTGCTGAAAAGCTCCACACCGAACAATCACTTCAATAGCTACTTGTAAAACAAAGTAGCAACCGACGATGTTTATTACCAAAGATTGAAGTTGGTTGAGTTTCACCTAATATATTTTCTATAAAATTATTTTTGATATCTTGCAAGCAGATAGGCGCCAGGTCACTTGCGCTCGAACCTACTTTAAGGCAGGCAGCACAGATTCGCTCAGGAGCTTTTAGCATTATCATAAAGAATTGGGAAGATCTTTTTCAAAATTATTCCTTTCATAAGCTTTGTAGGAAAAGAGCTTTAAGGGTCAGGACGAACACGGTCACTGGCATTGTAATATTTGATGTTCGATGCCTTCCAGCCTTTTTCTCATCCACGAAAACCATGTCAATATATAAACAAAAATGTAATATTTAGACATAAATAAGCTTTAAACTTGAACATAAATCTTTGCTAGGTGTATTTTATTCAGATTCATATCAAACACAGAATTATTTTCTGTATATAAAATATTTAAAAATACTTTTTCGGATATATGACGAATATAACCTAGATATTTTAATATTTACCTAAAAGTTTACATGCAGGAAGAAAGCCTCTCGAAAAAGTGTTATTTTGTTAATTAAATAAAATAATAAACAAAAATTTTAAATTTAAAAATTCGGTGGAGCCAAAACAAAAAAAAGCCATTATCGAATAATAAACCTCAGATCTACATAAACTCCCACTGCGACGAACACAGGGACTAATTTTTTTTTTATCAACATCCCAGATTTCTTTTCAGGTTCACTACATTCAATCAAGCCAAATTTTGTTGCAGAACAATGTAATTTTAGTAATCGCGGTAGCAATTTAATTCTAACATCGTGGATATATTAATCTTGACATTTCATGTTGAAATACAGAATACATATTGTGTTTACATGTCTTGATTTTGCAAATAATGCTGTGGTTATATCAGTTTTGAATAAATACTTCAAAAATCAAACAGAATTCGGGTTTGCTATGAAACTGGTATGTTCAGTGAAGTGGTACTTAATCAAACATTTCCAAATTGTTTTTTAACTTTGACGTAGTTTCGATTTTTATTAGTAAGGTTTTTACGTTCAGAGAGTAATCCGCGCTAAATCAAATCGTAAAAATAAACCTGGGATCCTCGGAAGCCCTAACTGCGGTGTACAAAAGATCAGGGATTAGATTTAACGACAACTGAGATGCTTTTCTTACTAGCATGAAAAATTGCGGTCTAAGTATTCTTGCAATCATAAAAATTAGAAAAACCTACTTTTTGTTCATTTACTACAATCAGTAGTTAAACCATGGTGGTTAATTCTCCAAACTAAACACACGAAACGTTACCGTTAAAAACACGTAATTGATTCATATTCAGGTATACCATTTACGTTCTGAGATTGTTCGGTCAAAATATCTAAATTTTTGTAATAATATTTGCAACTAAGGGTATGAAATCTTGTCGAATAAAATTAAATTATCATAATTGTTTGGTATTTTAAGTTTTTAAAATTAATTATGAATAACAGCAGGGTTCCATTTAGCTAAATCTGCATGTATTTGCAAAATTCAATATTATCAGTTTGAAAATTTGGTGTATTTTGCCACGCGGCAGCTAGTATTTAACAGCAAAGTATGTAAAAGTTACTTGTCTACATGATTTAACCGATTGCCGATACCAATTTGCTTATAATAATTATATCAAATCCCGAAGGGATATCGCAATCTAAATTTTTGTACACAAGATTTCCTTTTATGAGGTTTCTTTAGATTTCCCTAGATTGCCGCGAATTTCATAAAATTTCCTACGATTTTCTTAGATTGCGTCAAGATTTTCTTTCAAAAGAGTCTCTAACTATTTTAGATTTCTTAAAATTTCCACGAATTTTCTGACATTTCCTCAGATTTCATGAGGTTTCCTATAATTTTCTTTACATTTCCTAGGATTTCCTTAGGTTGCCTAAAGATTTTCTTTCGAAAAAGTAAAAGTTATAAACAAAACACTAAAGTTGTCTTAAGAATATACCTAAAATTTTCTAGTTTTCTAAAATTTCCTAAAATTTTCTAGTTCTAGTTCTAACTACTTTAGATTTCCCATATCTTTGAATTTTCTCGGATTTCTAAAATTTTCTAGATTTCGTTAGATTTCATGAGATTTCCTAGAATTTTCTTTGCATTTCTTACGATTTCCTTGGATTACTTCAAGATCTTCTTACGAAAAAGTTAAAAATATAAAGAAAAAACTAAGGTTATCTGTAGTATACCTAGTATTTCCTGTATTCCTAAGAGTTTTCAAAAAATTTTTTAAATTTTCTAGGATTCTTTTCGAGTTTTCTAACTACTTTAGATTTTCTATTTCTTTGAATTTGGTTGGATTTCCAAAATTTTCTAGCTATCCTAATATTGCCTTCTTTGGATTTCTCTAGATTGCCGCGAATTTCCTAAAATTTCCTCGGATTTGCTAATATTCCTCAAATTTCAGGGAATTTCCTAAAATTTTCTTTGTATTTCCTAGGATTTGCTTAGGTTGCCTCAAGATTTTCTTTCGAAAAAATTTAAAATATAAACAAAACACTACGGTTGTCTGTAGTATACCTAAAATTTCTTGATTTGCTAAGATTTCTTTGAATTATCCAAAAAATTTCCTCAAGTTTTCTAAAATTTCATAAAATTTTCTTGGATTTTTTCGAGTTTTCTAACTATTTTAGATTTCCTATTTCTTCGAATTTCCTCGGATTTCCAAAATTTTCTAGATTTCCTATGATCGCCTTCCCTGAATTTCCCTTGATTGCCTGGAATTTCCTACAATTTCTACGGATTTTCTAACATTTCCTCAGATTTCATGGGATTTCCTGGAATTTTCTTTGCATTTCCAAGGATTTCCAAAAGTTTTCTAAAATTTTCTAGAAATTCTTTGAGTTTTCTAACTATTTTAGATTTCCTATTTCTTGGAATTTCCGCGGATTTCTAAAATTTCCACGGGTTTTCTAACATTTTTTCAGATTTCATGGGATTTCCTAAAACTTTCTTTGCATTTCCTAGGATTTCCTTGGATTGTTTTAAGATTTTCTTTAAAAAAAAAATATATAAACAAAAAACTAATGTTGTCTGTAAGTACTATGCCACAGATTTCCCGATTTTCTAAGATTTCTTTGAATTTCCTAAAATTTCCTATAATTTTCGAAAATTTTCTAGAATTATTTCAAGTTTTCTAACTACTGTAGATTTCCTATTTCTTCGAATTTCCTAAAATTTCCTCAGATTTGCTAATATTCCTCAAATTTCAGAGAATTTCCTAAAATTTTCTTTGCATTTCCTAAGATTTGCTTAGGTTGCCACAAGATTTTCTTTTGAAAAAATAGAAAACATAAACAAAACACTACGGTTGTCTGTAGTATACCTAAAATTTCTTGATTTGCTAAGATTTCTTTGAATTATCAAACAAATTTCCTCAAGTTTTCTAAAATTTTCAAAAATTTTCTAGGAATTCTTTGAGTTTTCTAACTATTTTAGATTTCCTATTTCTTCGAATTTCCGCGGATTTCTAAAATTTCCACGGATTTTCTAACATTTTTTCAGATTTCATGGGATTTCCTAAAACTTTCTTTGCATTTCCTAGGATTTCCTTGGATTGTTTTAAGATTTTCTTTAAAAAAAAAAAAATATATAAACAAAAAACTAAGATTGTCTGTAAGTACTATGCCACAGATTTCCTGATTTCCTAAGATTTCTTTGAATTTCCTAAAATTTCCTATAATTTTCGAAAATTTTCTAGAATTATTTCGAGTTTTCCAACTACTGTAGATTTCCTATTTCTTCGAATTTCCTAAAATTTCCTCAGATTTGCTAATATTCCTCAAATTTCAAGGAATTTCCTAAAATTTTCTTTGCATTTCCTAGGATTTGCTTAGGTTGTTTCAAAATTTTCTTTTGAAAACATAAAAAACATAAACAAAACACTACGGTTGTCTGTAGTATACCTAAAATTTCTTGATTTGCTAAGATTTCTTTGAATTCCTCAAGTTTTCTAAAATTTCCTAAAATTTTCTTAGATTTTCTCGAGTTTTCTAACCATTTTAGATTTCCTATTTCTTAAAATTTCCTAGGATTTCCCAAATTTTCTAACATTTCCTCAGATTTCATGGGATTTCCTGGAATTTTCTTTGCATTTCCAACGATTTTAATTTAAAAAATGTTTAAATTATAAACAAAATACTAAGGTTGTATGTAGTATACCTAATATTTCCAAAGATTTCTTTAAATTATCCAAAAATTTCCAAAAGTATTCTAAAATTTCCACGGATTTTCTAACATTTTTTCAGATTTCATGGGATTTCCTAAAACTTTCTTTGCATTTCCTTGGATTTCCTTAGATTGTTTTAAGATGTTCTTTCAAAAAAAAATAAATATATAAACAAAAAACTAAGATTGTCTGTAAGTACTATATCACAGATTTCCTGATTTCCTAAGATGTCTTTGAATTTTCTAAAATTTCCTATAATTTTCGAAGATTTTCGAGAATTATTTCAAGTTTTCTAACTACTTTAGATTTCCTATTTCTTCGAATTTCCGCGGATTTCTTAAATTTTCTGGATTTCCTTAGATTGTTTTTTTTTTGGATTTCCCTAGATTGCCGCGAATTTCCTAAAATTTTCACGGATTTTCTAACATTTCCTCAGATTTCATGGGATTTCCTAGAATTTTTTTTCGAAAAAGTAAAAAATCTATACAAAAAACAAGAAGCTAAGGTTGTCTGTAGTATTCCTAAGATGTCTTTAGATTTCCTTTCACTTACACTAATGTTCTCAGAGATTTCCTCCTCGAATTATATTGATGTAAATAGTATTAAATTTTATGAAAATATCCACAAGAATAAGCCACATTGACCTGCCTTCACCGAAGTCAAACTGGTTTTTCGGTAGATCTTTTCTTTCTTTCTTTTCTATAACCTGATTTAATCTATCCATTATTGGGCACTCAAAACATTGAGTAGATATAAATTGAGAGTATGTCCCCTCCATTTACTCCCCCCAACTCCTATTTTATGAAGAACACGCCCATGACCACGCCCAATGCCATGCTTAAGGGCATTTCCAAAGTTACGCCCATGATCTAACACATTGCCTTGGGTGCGACTTTGGAATACGGCATTGGGCGTGGTCATAAGCGTAACCTTGGGAATGCCTTTGAACCTGGCTTTGGGAGTGGTCATGGGCGTGTCCTTGTTAAAAATTGAAGTGGGGGAGGTCATACTCTCAATTTATATCTACTCAAAAGGTTCTTCATAAGTTCGACTCCACAAGTAGATTTGTGCCCTTCCTGACCAGAACGCCAATCTGGTTATCGTTCTTTCGTTTGAGAACTTTAACAGTGATTTGAGGATAACATCGGCAGTGATGTTATTTATCTCTCGCAGAATTATCGACGGCACAGATTATCGGGCCCTGAGCCATTGTTTTTTTATGCTCTTGATAAATTTCTTCAGTTCTTCCTTTTCGAATGGTTGTGTTGGTCGCTTTAGCACTTTTAGAAGGTGGAATCTTCTATGACCCCAATGATTTTGAGGTGTCTGTTTAGACAGCAGAGTCCTGTAAGTAGTCTTATTATCTTCCTTAGCTGTGGTCTACTCAGCTTGAGGAATTGCTGTTTTTTTTAATTATTGGGGCCAACCAATAAACATCGGCGATTATCTTGGTCTCGGACCTTCTGAGATGAAGACGAATCAGTGCGGCCTTCAGGCCGCACAACCTAGTCAATCTAGTAATTAAATAGAAGTAAAATTAACAATTATTAGTTAATTGATATGGATATTCTGCATAATATGAATGAAAAAGTATTGAAATCTTAAAGAAGAGACTCGACATAAGAATTTTTGCACAAATAAATTGGACAGACTCAATTTATATTCTAATAAAAAATTTGAACAGTAATAATTAAGCCCTAGTGGTTATAATATTATCAACAATAGTAATAGGATTATCTACTAAACGAGCAGGCTTAAATTTTGAGGTTTCGTCACGTTAAGCACTTTGATGTAAGCAGAAATTCAAAGAAATAATAGAGGAAATTAAATCTTGGAAAATGTAAATGTAGAATATAACCCAAATTCACTTTTCACATTGTGCTTTTTGTTTACACAAATTATAATCTAAAAATAATAAATCAATACCGCAATATAGTTCTAATAATTTTATAAAGTGGTAAGGGCGTTTAAGCAATTCCGAATATTAAATCACGCAAAATTAATTTTTTTACCATTTTTTGACGTCAATATTGAAATTCATCCGTCATTGTTTCAACAAAATTACTTTCGTTATCTTAGAAGGTGATACCTGCAATAGAAGACTCCGTCGATTTTCTCTTCTCGAGTCAGCTTTTATTAAAATTTAATATTTTATTATTTATGAATGCAAACAATAACCATTCCGGGATAGGTGAAACCATTACTTTTAGTCGAATACAATTTACGATAAATGCAAACATATTCATGTTACAATTTGCGGTAAATTGACTTTGTAGGTACGAAAAATAGAAACAGAATACATTTTCAATAAAATGCAATTTTCTGTACTCTTGGAAAATTACTGAGAAGTACTTCAACTTCATTGGGTTCACTTTTCCTATTGTTCCACCTGAACCTTATTTGCTTTACTTTTACCAATTGTGAACATTAAAAATACTATTGTTAAAAATTTATACATAGATACATAAAGTCAACAAACTTTTAAAATAAAATTTACAAAAATTACAAAACAATTTATTAGCTTACTGATGGATCATCTTCACTTTTTGTCGGTTGAGGTTTGCCATTTATCTTCAATCGTAGGTGTGGAGGTACGTAAATGTTCGTATTGGCTTGATTTGATGAACTGGACGTAGGTAAATCTTTCTCACGCCAGTTTGACTTCAGAATAAGCTCCTTCTTAATAGCAGCTTCTTTTTTCAGATTTTGCTCATGAGGTTTTATTGCCAACGGAGGAATAACATTTGAGTCAAGAGGCAATAGTGTCCATGGTAAAATATCAACTATTTCATCAGGATATGAGATATGGATCACTTGTTCTCCTCTCAGGAGATAGGTCGCCGAATCTTCAGAGTCTCTACATTTTTTAGATGAACTGCCATGTTTGCAATTGATCAAAACCAGGTTCATGTACTCGTCGCATCCTACCAGAGTTCCTTCAAACACTCTGTTACTTTTAATTCTTACGCATGCTTTTCTGTACATATTGTCCAATATTTTATTCCCCGGACATTTAAACTAAAACAGCAACATTACTGAAAGCCAAAATTATTAAAAAAGAAATTTACCATTTTTGTAAAATGTTTCGAATATTTAATTTTGGCAAATTTATTTAAAACGGAACAGCACATGCACGATTATCTAGAGTATGAAAAACTGTATTTTACAAAAATAACATTGTCGAAACTTTAACATACACTTTTTGGAACTTAACAATGTTTCACTATTTACTTTTGTTCTAAAAATCTTCCAAAAACTTTAGTACCTCCGATAAATGTACTTTGGAAATAATCTGATGGTAATTTAGTGTTCAATTCACAATGAAATAGTACAGCAGGCTAGTAAGGCTGGTTCACAAGTTTATATTAAATCTCTGTTTACTATTTTATGACAAAACATATTTTTCGTAATTTTTGTTAATTTCTACCCTCAACACCATAATATAGTTTTTAGTAGCCTTGTAAAATTATTATTCAGAGTGGATCATGTGTATCCTAAGTAGTGGCTTTCAATTTGAATTTGTGTTTGCCTGATAAAGCATATTTAAACCAAAACACTTAGCAAGGATCAACAGGACTAAAATTGTCTTCCATTAGTAGGCAAACTTAAAACCAGAATATTTAATTACTTGCAGTAAAAATTGCACAATTAATTTTTACGTTTTCCAGTAAACTCGGGAAATTTTTCATTAATGTTTCAATAGAGCAAAAAACCCAAACAAAATTACTTTTCTCGAATATACTTCGACACTTGATTATTAAATTACTTCATCAACGTTCATAGTGTAACGTAATAAAGGGATTAATGGAAAGCACCAGAAAAACATTCAAGTTGCTTAAGTTTCCTCTATTGTGTACAATTTAACAAATTGGAAACTATGTTAGACAGATGCAGTTTATTTCAGTTCTTGTTTAGGAACTTCAACACAAGTCCTCGTACACTACAAGTTTTAATGGCCATTAACTTTAAATTGCGTATTTATTTTGCAGTGCGTCAGATTGCAATTTAGGAAATAGTCATTAATGTATATTACATATTAAAAATAAATACCCATTAAGTTTCCAATATCTTGTCCGATAGTTTAGGGAAATTTATTTTAAATTACCATTACACTCCCAGGATGATGAAAATACAAGAAATTAAAAATTTACTCCTGATTTCATAGTTTAATTTGATTTAAATCTGAAATGATGTAAAATAATATCTTTCAAGTCGAACTGTGTTCAAGTAACATTTAATAGGGGGAAAGAATTTTAATTTGCTCTGAAAGGTATTTAATAAGAACAATTCAGCGTGAAGCAGTCCCGCGAGTTCACAAAATTAAGGTAACCCCGAAGTTTTCTCCAATTTGCTGTCAACATTACTGCAAATATTCGCAAAATAACTCCGTGCTAAAGTGTAAACCCATCACAACTTGTTAACAAAATGTTTTTCGATTTAGATGTTGCACAATTTTTGTATTATTTATTTTTTTAAGTGCAAACAAATTTGTGAATTCAAAAATTAAATTTAACCCTAACAGGCAAATTTTACGAAGTTACTTAGGACTTCGACCGAACAATAGCAAATCTATTTACCAAAAAAAAGGTCTGAAATACAAAATTTCTTTTTGAAAAGAGTAAACCTTTTTACAAAGCAGAAATAGTTCACAGATTTAATAAACTACTGCAAATTCTAAAAATGAATTAAAAATTTGTAGAAACAAACGCTGCGAGGACCTTTAAACTGAAACAATTTGTGTTATTAGGGATGTTTGTGTAAAAGCAAGAGCGATGCATTTACATGATATTAACTTTGAGCTGAAAAGTCGTTTGACGCTGAAAGCTTTTAAACAAATGAATGGCAAAGTTGGCAAATGACGACCAGCTACGTTAACAGAGTCAATTCAGAATAAAAAGGAAAGCAAGTAATTGTTAACATCCCATATTGTTAATTGTCAATTTTGAATGCTTTATACTTACTATAACAATTACAATTTTTAATTTACATAATTCGATAATCACAAACTTTTCTCGATAAAGTGTCAAGGATGCTTTTCAAATGCCAGGTTTGAAATATCAAAGTTTTGGAATGCAGAAGAATTCCTTTACAATGTTTTGTTAGGGGTTAGGGTGTAAGGTGTCAGGTCACCTTAGGCTTTGATAATAATTAAAAAAAACCGAAGAGTCAAACTTGTGAGCAACAATATCTAAACCACCAAATAATTAAGTAAGTTAAGGTAACTAATATGTAAAATTAAAAATCCATGCTCTCAGCCGATTAATTTGATTAACTCTACTTTTGCATTTATTTTAAATTTTTATTTATTTAATTTACAAATTGATTGAAAACTTCTAGTCTATAAGTCAGTACTATATAATGTCTATAACGTCCGGGGAGAGGGGGAGGAAGGGGGGGGGTTAAAGAAAAAATATTAATGTGTCAGAAATTCGATAAAATTATAAATTATAACAATAATTAATTAATACTGCATATAAAATACTAGAGATATCTAAGTATACCTAATTACAATTGACGCAAATTAGTGCATAATTACCAGACGTAAAATCTCAATTTACAAAACCGTCAAGTTTTTATTTATTTCTAAACAGAGGAGTAGTTTGCAAGAAGATTCACTTTGGTTCGATCAGTGGTTCAGAGTTCTGTGGTTATTTTTGACATTGTTGATTTTGTGGTTAATATTTATTACTGTTTGATAGACAAAATATAACATTAGAGTCATTTTGAATGAGGTAAATATTTCAAGAAAATTATGTACATAAAATTCCATGGATTTCCAATAAATTCCAAGGAATTTTCAGAATTTCCAACAAATTTCAAAAATTTTTCAGAAATTCCAGAAATTCCCAAAATATTTTTAAAGAAAATTACTTTAAAAAATTTAAATTTAAACACAAAATTAAAAAAATTCTAGTTTTTTATTTTACTTCTAATCTACTAAAACTAATCCAACAAATTTCAAAGATTTTCCAAAAATTTCAAAAATTTTCAATTTCCAAAATATGTCAAAAATTTATTTCCATCGAATTGCAAGCATTTTCAAACAAGATCCAATCTGGAAAATTTTAATAATTTCCAAGGAATTTCCAAACAACCCCAGATATATTTAAGGAATTCCAAAGATCTTCAAATGTAACCAAATAACTGTAGTTCAAAAAAAAATTAATGAATTCCAATCAATTCCAATGAAATTCAGAGATTTTAAAGAAATATCGGTGATTTTCAATAAATTTCAAAAATTTTCAGAAATTCTAAAAATTTCGAAACAAATTTCAATCTGTTAAATTTCAATGATTTCCAAAGAATTTCTGAAGAATCCAAGAAATTTTTAAGGAATTCTAAAGATCTTAAAATATATTTAAATAACTGCAGTTCTAAAAATTTTTAATGAATTCCAATAAATTACAATGACTTCCAATGAATTACAGTGATTTCCAATGAATCCAGTGATTTTCAACAAGTTTGATCGATTTTCCAGAAATTCCAAAACTTTTCAAAGATTTCCAAATTTTTTCAAAAAATAATTTCCATCGAATTTCAATAATTTTCAAACAAATTCCAAAGATTTTCAAGAAATATCAGTATGATTTCCAATGAATTACAGAGATTTCCAACAAATTTCAAAAATTTTTTATAAATTCCAAAATTTTTCAAACTCCGAAAAAATTTTAAAAAATTTCCGTCGAATTCCAATAATTTTTAAACAAGATCCAATCAGTAGAATTTCTATAATTTTCAAGAAATTTACAAAAAACCGTAGAAATTTTTAAGGAATTCTAAAGATCTTTAAATATATCTAAATTCGTGCAGTTGTAAAGATTTTTAATGAATTTCAATAAATTCCCAAGACTTTGTAGAAATTTCAAAAACTTCTTGAGATTGTCAAAAAATTATGTCAATGAATTACAGTGAATTACAAATTTTAAAATTTTTCAGATTTTCCAGATATTCCAAAAAATTTCAAATTCCAAAAAGTGTCAAGAAATAATTTCCATCAAATTTCAATAATTTTCAAACCAGTTCCAATTCGTAGAATTATATTGATTTCCATGGAATTTCCAAAAAACTCCAAAATGTTTAAAGAAGTTCAAAGATCCAAATGAGTGCCGTTTTAAAGAATTTTAATTAATTCCAATAAATTCAAAAGACTTCTTAGAAATTTCAAGGAATTCCAAAGATTTTAAAGAAATATCAGTATGACTTCCAATGAATTACAGAGATTTCCAACAAAAGTTCAAAGATTTTCTATAAATTCCAAAATTTTTCAAATTCCAAAATATTAAAAAAAAATTTCCGTCGAATTTCAATAATTTTTAAACAAGTTCCAATCAGTACAATTTCTATAATTTTTAAGAAATTTACAAAGAACCCCAGAAATTTTTAAGGAATTCTAAAGATCTTTAAATATATCGAAATTCGTGCAGTTGTAAAGATTTTCAATGAATTCCAATAAATCCCAAGACTTCCTAGAAATTTCAAAGAATTCTTGAGATTGTCAAGAAATTATGTCAATGAATTACAGTAAATTACAAATTTTAAAATTTTCCAGATTTTCCAGATATTCCAAAAAATTTCAAATTCCAAAAAGTGTCAAGAAATAATTTCCATCAAATTCCACTAATTTTCAAAAAAAGTTCCAATTCGTAGAATTTTATTAATTTCCATGGAATTCCCAAAAAACTCCAAAAATGTTTAAAGAATTTCAAAGATCCATATGATTGCTTTTTTAAAGAATTTTAATGAAATTGAAAAGACTTCTTAGAAATTTCAAGGAATTCCAACGATTTTCAATAAATATCAGTATGATTTCCAATGAATTACAGAGATTTCCAACAAATTTCCAACAAATTTTTCAAACCCCAAAAAATTTAAAAAAAATTTCCGTCGGATTCCAATAATTTTTAAACAAGTTTCAATCAGTAGAATTTCTATAATTTTCAAGAAATTTACAAAGAACCCCAGAAATTTTTAAGGAATTCTAAAGATCTTTAAATATATCGAAATTCGTGCAGTTGTAAAGATATTTTTAATGAATTCCAATAAATTCCCAAGACTTCCTAGAAATTTAAAGAATTCTCGAGTTTGTCAAGAAATTATGTCAATGAATTACAGTGAATTACAAATTTTAAAGATTTTCCAGATATTCCGAAAATTTTCAAATTCCAAAAAGTGTCAAGAAATAATTTCCATCAAATTCCAATAATATTGAAACTAGTTCCAATTCGTAGAATTTTATTAATTTCCATGTAATTTCCAAAAAACTCCAAAAATGTTTAAAGAATTTCAAAGATCCATATGATTGCTTTTTTAAAGAATTTTAATGAAATTGAAAAGAATTTCAAGGAATTCCAAAGAATTTAAAGAAATATCAGTATGATTTCCAATGAATTACAGAGATTTCCAACAAATTTCTAAGATTTTCTATAAATTCCAAAATTTTTCAAACTCCAAAAAATTTAAAAAAAATTTCCGTCGAATTTCAATAATTTTTAAACAAGTTCCAATCAGTAGAATTTCTCTAATTTTCAAGAAATTTACAAACCGCAGAAATTTTTAAGGAATTATAAAGATCTATAAATATATCGAAATTCGTGCAGCTGTAAAGATTTTTCATGAATTCCAATAAATTCCCAAGACTTCCTAGAAATTTCAAAGAATTCTTGAGATTGTCAAGAAATTATGTCAATGAATTACAGTAAATTACAAATTTTAAAGATTTTCCAGATTTTCCAAAAATTTTCAAATTCCAAAAAGTGTCAAGAAATAATTTCCATCAAATTCCAATAATTTTCAAACCAGTTCCAATTCGTAGAATTTTATTAATTTCCATGGAATTTCCAAAAAACTATAAAAATGTTTAAAGAATTTCAAAGATCCATATGTGTGGTGCCGAATTCCAATAAATCTCCAAGACTTCCTAGAAATTTCAAAGAATCCTTGAGATTGTCAAGAAATTATGTCAATGAATTACAGTGAATTACAAATTCCAGATTTTCCAGATATTCCAAAAATTTTCAAATTCCAAAAAATGTCAAGAAATAATTTCCATCAAATTCCAATAATTTTCAAACCAGTTCCAATTTGTAGAATTATATTAATTTCTATCGAATTTCCAAAAAACTCCAAAAATGTTTAAAGAATTTCAAAGATCCATATGAGTGCCGTTCTAAAGAATTTTAATAAATTCCAATAAATTCCAAAGACTTTCTAGAAATTTAAAAGAATTCCAGAGATTTTCAAGAAATATCAGTAATTTCTAAGGATTTCTAGAGATTTCCAAATAATTAAAGTGATTTGCAATAAATTTCAAAGATTTTCCAAAAATTCCAAAAAATTTATTATTAATTCCAAATAATTTCCCCCGAATTCCAATAATTTTCAAAAAAAGTTCCAATTTGTAGAATTTCAATAATTTTCATGGAAATTCCGAAGAACCCCAAATGTTTGAAAGAATTCTGAAGGATCTTCAAATATATCCAAGTAAGTTCAGTTCTAAAGAATTTAAATGAATTCAAAAAAATTTCAAAGACTTACTAGAAATTTCAAGGAATTCAAGAGATTTTCAAGAAATATCAATGATATCTAAGAAATTCCAGAGATTTCCAATGAAACTCAGTGATTTCCAATAAATGAAAGTGATTTCCAATAATTTCAAAAAGTTTCCATAAATTCCAAAAAATTTCAAATAATTCCAAAAAATTCCAAACAATTTCAATAATTTTCAAACAAGTTCCAATCTATAGAATTTTAATAATTTCCAAAGAATTTCCAAAGAACATCCGAAATTTTTAATTAATTCCAAAAGATCTCCAAATATATCCAAATAATTGGAGTTCTAAAGAATTTTATTGAATTCTAATGACTTCCTAGAAATTTCAAAGAATTTCAGAGATGGTCAAGAAATATCAATGAGTTCTAAGGAATTCCAGCGATTTCCAATACATTGCAGTGATTTCCAATGAATTACAGCGATTTTCAACAAATTCCAAAGATATCCAAAATTTTTCAAATAATACCAAGAAATTTCAAAAAAATAATTTCCATCGAATTCCAATAATTTTCAAACGAGTTTCAATTTATTGAATTGTATTAATTTTCAAGGAATGTCTAAAGAATCCCAGAAATATTCAAGGAATTTTAATAATTTCAAAGGGAATTCCAAACAAATATACACAAAATTTATGTGATATTTATAACCGCTGTTAGTATTTTCTGTACTTTAATCCCATTGGGTAACTTTTTCGTTTAATTTAATTAAAATTTTTTTTTTATTATAGAATATTATAAAATTTAAGAGACAATCATGGGTAATGAATTTGATTTTCTAATCTGATGTTTTAATCATAAAGCCGTTATATTATAAATAATGAGACTAGGTGATCACTAGTTGAGTTTACAGGATAGAAATTCCGGTTTAGAATTGTAACGATTAGAAGGGAAACCATATGAGACGAATCGATATTTTCTACGATTCTAACATGAGTCAGATAATAAAAAAGATTTGCTGCTTAAGTATTTAAAAGCAAATACTTTCTAACAAAAAAGTGTAGTTTCCATTACAAAGGTGATTTCCACTGAAATATTTTCGTAAACAAAGTCAATTAGGTTTTAAATAAGTTTTTCCGATATAAATTACAACTTCAAGAAGAATACTAATACATAATTTATTCGTCGGCTATCAAAGCAATAAGAAATTATAAGATTAAAGGAAGTTGCTTGGTCTTTTAGAGAGTTTTCAAAGTCTTCATCACATTTATTTATGGCTCAAATTACTTTATAAAAATTTTGATTAACCTAAAGTTTTCTCAATCATATTAGAATTAAAACTGAAACCCCTTACTAAATTAAATATTTAAATTTTTGTAATATTTGTTACGAAAGCTAATTACAATTTATTTGGGAATGTGAAAATGCGACCAAAAAATATTAAAAATATTTTAATTAAAATTTACACCAACCAACAATTTTGATTTATCGGATAATACGGAAATGTTTGACTAACAAAATATTTTCATTGCCACTAATGTTTGCACAACGTAGTCGTTCTTAGCACTTAATTTAGAAAATACGTAAACATTAATTAGTTTTGCTTAAATTTGGTTTAATTTTGTTTTGGCAACGTAAAAATACTAAAACAGTTTTAACAACCGGAACAAAATTAAAAAAATGTTTACATGATACAATTTTTGTAAACTTTTGTGCAAGTGAGGATTGCATGAAACAGAAGGACTCGTAAAGATGAGTTTTATTACCAGGTATTTTCATGTTTCGTTGTATCATTATTTCTTAATTTAAACTTGGAGTGTTATATTAAAAAGTTAAACAAGGAGTTATAGCGTCGAGACACTGTAAACAAATAGATTAAAATTTGTTTTGAAGTTTTCCTACCAGAGATAACGATTTACGTGCAACAAAACTGTTTTAACTTCATATGATGAGTTATAGTCAGATCAAACTTACAAAAGGGAAATGGGCGTGGTTAATCTTAGAGATCTCGAATCTTAGATTTTATCCTCCATTTTAATTTTTTCAAATTCATTATTGCGTTGTCTAGTATCAAAAATTATTATTATTTTTAATGAAATCATAAATAAATACTAGGAAATATTTAATTAAAAGAAGTGACATTAAGATGTCTTGAAGAAGAACCTAGACTAGCTTCCAAGTCCAAACTATAATAATTTACATTAAATCAAATATTTTTCACTTAAGAAAATACATTGTGCTTTAAAAATTATGATTTTGTTACTGGCGTTTTCTTTGTTTTGTTCTAGAAATATTTTGTAATGATAGCATCTGGTCTAAGGTAATTTTTAATTTTTAATTTATACCTATATATATTTATTATAGCATAGTATTTATGTGTCTTGCAATGTGATTGGAATAAGAAATTACTAAAAACCAAATTTCGGTTTTATTTAAATAGCTTCAAAGTGAATAAAGCTCTAATACAATTAATGATAGTTATAAAAAGCACTGTAGCAGTTGCTACATTTCTACTAAAAAACCCAACATTTTGTTCTCAGACGTGTCGGATAATCTAACTTTTACTATAGATACCAAACAACCTCATAATATAGTTTTCAGTACATTTTTTATGTCAGAAATATTAACACAGAATAAACTTATAAATTTTCAAACGAGAATCGTTAAGAAGAATTGCGTCTAATGAGAAAATTATGACCTTCATAGTTTTAATACCTTGCAATCTTGGTAAAATTTCCATGTAAATAAATGATTCGTTCGTTGGCTGTATTGAAAATAATTAATCTGAAAATGTGTAAGGTTTTAGAAACAATATTTACATTTCCAAGCAATTAAAATTTTTAAAGAAACATTTAATTGATATAAAAAGCAATATATGTATGTTAACCAACAAAAATTGTTTAGACGAAATTTTGTAAGCAAAATTGATTTTACCGAGTCCCTTATTTAGTAGACTAACTTAAATTTATGGTTTGCTTGTATCTACATTACGAAATTATAAACCGCAATTCTCAAAATTAATATGCACAAAACGAAGTTAGCTTCTCTCTACCATGCGTACAAATTATTTCAAATATGTTTCAGTGGCGATGTTCGTCAAGGAAATGTTGTCAGTGACGGATAAAAACTTTCATATTTTCCTGATTTTTTACTTTTTTTAACAATTTCATCTTCTAATGGAATTGAATTGGAACATCGTTAATTCATATAGCTCCACTTGTTCTGGAATATACAGCATTGTGGTAAGTTAAAAAATGTAATGACTTTTGCCAAATTCTACGATTCTACACTATTGTTAGTGTCTACTTGTTAATTCAAATTAACCGGTTTGTGGTTGACTGATCGTGGAAATTGAAAGTGTAATGCTTGCACTCTAAAAAAGAAAATCTTGAAACGCTTTTTCAGTGCTGAAATCATTTATTAGTAAAACTTGAGTAACTTTATATAATTTTTTATTGAATCGAAGATGTCAAAACTTTTTCTTAAGTTATCTTGAAACCGCAGCGGGAAGAATCGATACTAGTTACTGACAAAGTTGTATGCTTAAAAATGTATGGCTTTCCAAAGTGTAATAGTTTTTGATATTTAAAGCTGTTTTAAAGACATTGAAATTAATCCACACAATTGTGTAATTTTTTTGCACAATTGTGTAAATTAGTAACAAAAGTCTAAATTCGCTTTTTACACAGATTTTGTTAATTCAATTCCTTTTCCATGTATGCTGCTAATGTTCCATGTTACCATGTTTATATACTTAATCTTGTAAATTAGGTTATATAATATTATACATTACGAGTACTATAATAAGCTAACAATCTCGGAGCAAATCTGGTTCTATAAAAACCAACACTAAAGTTTGGTAATTTAATTTTTTGTTTGCAAATTGTTCAGATTTAAATTCAGATTCTAGTTTTGTTGAATTTCAACAAAAGAGGTACTCGTGGTTAACGAGGTAGAACAATAAAATCTTTATTCTGTTGTGATTTAATCGTCTTAAAAAAAGTGGCGAAGTAAAATATAATCTATAAATATGACATTATTTTAATAAAATTAAGAAAGAATTTAAACATTGACTTTGGCATTTACATAATCTTTAATCTTTAAATATTTATTAATTTTAATTTTAAATAATAAACAGTTTTTTTAAATATACAATAAATTGAGATGTAATTTTGTAAATTTCAATTCACCAAAAAGGTTCAAATATAAAATTTTTAATTAAACTTATGCTGTGTGTAGCTGAAGCCAAGATGACCTACCAGGGAATTTAATTAATGGTAAATTCCTATTTTAGCGTAATAAACACAATTTCAGAAGAATTGAGACCAATTGAAAACAAAAAATTTATTGTAAGAAAATAGATGAGCCAAGTTTACACACGGACGGGACGTGACTGGCATCACCACTTGGGCAGTAGAACTGTCCTTGTAGCAGAGTCTTATACTACTTTATATGATAGTCAAGACTACTAACTGATCAGGTAATTAAAAAAGAACTTCCATTCCCAAAATATGTAAATTTATTTTTATGGGCAATACAATATTTCAGAAGCAATAAACACAATTTCAGAAAAATTGAGGAAATTTGAAGACAAAAAGTTCATTGTTCGAGCAAAGAATGAGCCAACTTCACACACGTCGACGTGACTGACATCACCACTTGATCAGTAGAACTAAGCTGGTGGCAGAGCCTCATACTTTATAATATGCTATTGTCTGAAAGGTCAACACTACTGACTGATCAGGTAATTAAAAAAAAGCTTCCATTCCCAAAAAATCTTAATTTACTTTTAAGTGCAATACAATATTTCAGAAGCATTTATACTTCACCATACAAATGAAGCAAAGCTATTTCTTCCTTCAAAAGCATTATTGTTAGATCGATTCGATATCTGCCATTAGGAATTAATGGAGGTAAGCGGGTTTCATCGATAAGAAAATTGCAAAAGAAATAAGTGACATCCTGCAAAAGAAAAACCTGAAATACTTTTCTATTGTGAAAATCAGTAGCAAAACCCTAATGAAGTAAAAAGTTGTAACATTTCCACAATTCTTCATTGAACGTCTTTTAAATTATCTTGAAAACGCAGCGGAAAGTGTCGATACTTGTTACTCAGAAATTTATTGGCTTGAATAATTACCTAAAAATATTAAACTTTCCAAAAGTGTAAAACTTTTCTTGATATTTGAAATTGCATTAAAACTTTTAAATTAAAAAATTAAATAATTAAACAACTAATGAAGTCAATTGTTTTAGTTTTGATTCAAACAATTTGTTCTTGTATAAGTTGGAAATACAAATGTCATCAGTGTATGCAGAGTCATCGTTAAGTTTTACCATTGGTTTATCTTTGAAATCAACCTTTGGGAGCATGCTACCATTATGGGCGGTAGAAGTGCGATTGAATTTGAATGATTTTAGTTCAAAAACATGGGCAAGATCTTTATTGTAGTGCATTAATTCAAGTCAAACGTCCTTAAGTTTGAATCCAGTTTGATGAAACTTCAAAATGGGTACCTTAAGTGATTTATTGAAAATCTATGAAGTTATGATGAAAATTATGATTGTTCAAAACACCTTTAAAAAGACATTAATTTACCACTTTTGATCGGTTAGGACAATAAAAATAATAATATACAAATACAAAATTTCAAAAAACAACAAAAACTAATAAATTTATCAATTTATACATTGATGAAATATCAATGGATAGGTGGCTGGAAGACGAAGAAAAACCTGACCAGGTTCTTTTTATTTATTTATTTTTTTTTTTATGTGCAATACAATATTTCACAAGTAATAATTATTGGGTTAATTCCACTTATACAACTCTTATTTCTTTGGATATTTTACTGGTGTGTATACTTCACCAAACAAATGAAACAAAGCTATTTCTTCCTGCAAAAGCATTAGTGTAAGGTCGATTCGATATCTGCCATTAGGAATTAATGGAGGAAAGCGGGTTTCATCGATAACAAAATTGCAAATGTAGTAAGTGATATCCTGCAAAAGAAAAACCTGAAATACTTTCTTATTGAAAAAAATCACTAGCAAAACCTTAATAAAGTAAAAAGTTGTAACATTGCCACAATTCTTGATTGAACCGAAACCTATTGCGTTGGTGTTAAAAATTTCTTTTAAGTTATCTTGAAAACGCAGCGGAAAGTGTCGATATTCGTTACTCATAAATTTATTGGCTTGAATAATTACCTAAAAATATTAAACTTTCTAAAGTGCAAAACAGTTCCTGACATTTGAAATTATAAAAGTTTGGAATACAGATGTTATCAGTGTATGCCAGACTCATTAAGTTTTACCATTGGTTTATCTTTGAAGTCAACTTTCGGGCTCATGCTACCATTATGGGCAGTAGTAGTACGATTGAATTTGAAAGACTTTAGTTCAAAGAAATGCGCAACATTTTTATTGTAACGCATTAATTCAAGTCGAACGTCCTTAAGTTTGAATCCAGTTTGATAAAACTAAAAATTAGTGACTTTAAGTGATTTCTTGAAAATTTGTGATATTTATTATGTGAAATTATGATGAAAATTATTATTGTTCAAAATCAACATTAAATAGATATGCATTTACCACTTTTGACCGGTTAGGACAATACAAAAAATAATAATATACAAAGAAAAATATTTCAAAAATAAAAAAAAAAGATTTTCAAATTTTATTACGATTTTAAACGAAAGACTGCGTTTTAAAATAATAGAAATGAGCCTAAAAAGTAAACATATTTTTTCGTTTCGTTTTCAGGTTCTATTAAATTAATAAAACTAATATTTTCTGTTGTTTTTGAATTTTAGTAGGCACAGAAAGAAGTAAATGCGTTGTACCACAATGTAAAGAGGAGGAGATTAGCGCCATACTAAGGTGACTAACATGTGAGGAACAATCTAGAACGTCAACCAAAAACATCTTTAACTTCCAAACAAGGAGAGCTGAAAAAAGAAACAATTTTATGATTTCTGTGTTGTTATTTGCGTAAGAAATAGAATTTCAGAAGAATTAAAACAATAAAAACAAAAAAATTCACTGTATGATAAAGGATGAGCCAAGTTCACACACGTCGACGTGACTAATATCACCACTGGAACAGTAGAACTACCTTGATAGCAGAGATCCTTAAGGTAATCAAAAAAGAATTCTATGAAATTTAACACAGTTTGAAACTTAGGCTAAGCTACAATTCGACAATCAGCAACTTCCTGTTCCAAACAAAAAACAATTTCAATATAATATTTTAATGTTTTAATGATTTTTTAATTATTCAGCTCCTAATTTGTAAAATTTTCAACAACGAAATTGTTTAAAATCATTTACCATTGTTTATAACTCGCTCACAATTAAGAGAAGACCTTCATTCTGTTATTATATAATTGTTTGTAGTCCATACGTGGTAATATATTTATTATAATATTATCATGTACGGTTTTGTCAGGAGAATTTTAATTTATACGAAAATCAGACTTTAACAATTAACATTAAAACTTTCACACTTTGCTTTAAGTCATCCTGTATATTTGTTTAAAAATAGTTTAATAACATAGTAGTATTTCTGAAAATACTTCCATATTAGGTCATGGTAAATTTCTTCAAAAACTTATAAATTTATATATGTCATTGTTAATTTCGAGAAACAGAATTACGCGCTGTTATTCAAAATTTTCTGAAAATCCCTTATGATAACCCGAATATGCTGATATCATGACCTCCAAATTACCAATAGTGAACTGTTGGTCAAAGCTCTGACATCAGATCGCGACCTCAGTCGTCTTGGAAGATTTTCTTCAATCTAATAATTAGACTCCGTTCCGTTAATATACCGCCTAGTGCGGATGGGAACGTAAAAACTTCAAGTTTTAAATATGTTAATTCAGTTCAAATAATAGTAATATGTTGTGCCGATATTTTTGTAAGTGAACCGCAAGTGTTTCGAAATTACTGTACCGACCCCTGTATTTTTTTGAAAATTAAAGTTACACACTATTAGTTTATAGTGTTTATCCATTTTCAATATTTTGTAATGTTAAAATTAAATTATTAACTTAAGACAGATTAATTTTATAATTTATCAAATTAATCTGTACTCATACTTATGTCAAACGGTTTAATTTTAATATATTGAAAGGTCAAGACTACAGACTCTTCAGATAATTAAAAATAACTTTCATTCCAGACAAAACTGAATTTATTTTTATGTGCAATACAATATATCAGAAGTAATTATTGGGTTAATTCCACTTATAAAAATGTTACTTCTTTGGGTATTTTACTGGTGTGTATACTTCACCAAACATATGAACCAGCCATATTTCTTCCTTGAAATACATTGTTGTTAGATCCATTCGATATCTGCCATTAGGAATTAATGGAGGAAAGCGGGTTTCATCGATAACAAAATTGCAAATGAAGTAAGTGATATCCTGCAAAGGAAAAACTTGAAATATTTTTCTATTGCGAAAATCAGTAGTAAAACCTTAAGAAAGTAAAAAGCTGTAACATTTCCGCAATTCTTCATTGAACCTAAACCTATTGCGTTGGTGTCAAAAAAATCTTTCAAGTTATCTTGAAAACGCAGAGGAAAGTGTCGATATTCGTTACTCAGAAATTTATTGGCTTGAATAATTACCTGAAAATATTTTATTTTCAAAACGTATAAAACAGTTCAAGCTATTTGAAGCTGTATTGAAAACTTTAAAATAAAAAAATAAAATAAAAACTACAAAGTGAGCACCTCCCCTTAATAAAGTATTTTTACTTTTGTTTAAAACAAAAGTTCAAAAAGGGGAGTGTCGGTTTAGAATTTTTTTAAAGTTTTGTCTAAACTTCTTGAATTTTCAAAGTTTTAATACATATTTATTCAATGTATCCGGACTGGTTTAGTTTTACCAATGGTTTATCTTTGAAGTCAACCTTCGGGCTCAAACTAACATTATGGGCCGTAGTAGTACGATTGAATTTGAAAGATTTCAATTCAAAAAAATGCAGAGCATTCTTGTTATAACGTATCAATTCAAATCGAACGTCCTTAAGTTTGAATCCAGTCTGATGAAACTGAAAATCGATGTCTTTAAGTGATCACAACTGTAAAGTAGTAAATAATCTATAAGTGGGCAGTATCTGAAATACATGTATTTCTTGTATTTTTTTATATTTAAAATATAAATTTTAATGTATTTTGTATTTTAAATACAAATATTTTGTATACTGCATATATACCAAAAGTCTTGAATTATATTTTTTGCCACACCCCAACTTGTCGCAGCATATTCGAACCGGTTCCTTCGGGAAAGTGAGAGGGGAACCCTAAGCTAACCTTTCCATTTTATGGTAACCTTAACATTTTAATTTTTGGAAAAACCATAAATGTTTGAAATATCTAAATATTTGAAATTTGGTAAGTAGATAGATATTTGATTTATGTCAATTTACAACATCTATATCAATCAATAGGCCAGTGGCGTATTTAGAGGGGGCAAAGGAGAAAATGCCACCCCCAAGGATGACTCGAACTGTATCTCTAAAGCCCCCCCCCTGATAAAAATAATATTTTCCACGAAGTTTTAATAGTTAAATAAGTTTAAATTGTTTTTATTGGTTTATTTATACCTGGAAAGCCCGTCCGCGGACGGGCAGCTAGACGGTGGATCTCTTTTTTAGCAATATAATATTTAAACATTTAATTTCGTACTGGGTGATTCCCGCTATTTTATATTTTCAAATTAACGCAAATTATAGCACTTAAGAAAATGTTTTTCCAAGCTTTAATATTCTTTAGCCAAAACGAGATTCTAAAATCCCCCCCCCCTCCGAAAAGATTTTCTAAATACTCCACTGCAATAGGCAATCAGAATAAGCAATAATACTTGTTTGAAATGTAGTATGTTGTATTTTGTATTTTGTTTTTTAAATACAAAATATTACAGTTGTATTTAAAATACAGTATTTTGTATTTAAAATACTTATAATCAAATACTGGTGTGTATTGTGCCCACCCCTGTAAAGAATACATACGTATACAATTATTGTTTAAAAAACACAAAAAGACAATAATTTAAGACTTTTGTTCGGTTAGGACTAAGTATATTTAAAAAATCAAATATTTACATTAATTAATTAAAATGAAAAAATAATAAGAAGCTAGAAAATATAATATATTTATTAATAATAATAATAATATTTTTGAGAAAGTAAAAATCAGCAGAGGATAAAATTAAAACAATTAAGATTAAAGTTGACTTATGATGAAAAATGAAAAACGAAATATCAAATTAAAGCGGTGCTAAATTAATAAAAGAAAACGAAAAATAAATAAATTCTATTAAATTATAAAAATAGCAATATTATACCTTGGATAAAATTTGGTCATTGCAATAGATCTTCTGCGAAAAATATATTAAAGAAAATATCCAAATTAAATCTTTCATTGCGCACTTGGAAAATTAACACAGTTTGAAACTCAGACCAAACTATGTAAGTGATGATATTTTTCACATTTGCTTATAAATATATAGGCACCATTATATAATAACCGGAAAATCTGAATCTGATAGCAAACTCCTGTAGTACAAAGAGAGATATAATGTTTTTTTTTTTTGGGTTAATCAGTTTCCAATTTAGATGATTTTCAACAACACAAATGTTTGAAATCATTAACTGTTAAATAACCCGTCGTCAACAAAGCTAAAGCCGCGACTAATGATATACGTGATAATTAGTATCATTTGCTAAAAAATATGCAAAGATACTCTGATGATGTTGAAAACTTTAAATTGTTTTTATTTCTTTATTTATACCTGGAAAGCCCGTCAGTAGACGGGCAGCTAGACGGTGGATCTCTTTTTTAGCGGCATAGTATTTAAACATTTAATTTCGTACTGGGTGATTCCCGCTTTTCTATATTTTCAAATTAACGCAAAACGTTGCTTCTAAACTTGATGTGTCGTGCGGAATTTTTTTTTAGCAGTATAGTACTTAAAAAAATGTTTTTCCAAGCTTTAATATTCTTTAGCCAAAAGTTTAAATTTCCCTCATTTCCGCTTAAAAATTCAAATTTTCCGGTTTTTCCTGTCGAAATTTATAAAATTATAAATCCCTTATCTTCTTCAAGTATTCTAAAAGAGTGTAAATCCTAAGATATGTACTGGAGGGTGTTCCACACCCCCCAGACCCCCCGGTTTACAATTTTGACTTTTATTTTTAGAAAATGAACCCAAAATAAAAATTTTAAGTAAATTTGCGGTATGTGGTATGATTTATACTCGGAGATAAATTTAAATAAAGTTAACAATAATACAATATATAGAAAATTAAAAATTCAAAAAAGACATAATTATCACATAACAGGTTTGGATTAAAAATATTTGAAAATATGAATAAATTCATAATACGATAAAAAGACCCGTATTTCACGGAAATAAGCCCTTATTCCACGGAAATGTTATATATTTTTTTATTATTAATTTTTTCATATTTTCAAATATTTTTAATCCAGACCTCTCATGTGATAATAGGGCACTTCCACTCCCCCACTCCAACATGGCTGCCGAACAGCAGCTTGGTGGTATGGTTGGTGGTATTCGCCATAAGATTTGTTAAGGATTCAAGTGTTTTCGTTATAAAAATGTATTTTTTATAGAATTCTAACCAGTTTTTTTAGCATTTTTAGCTTTTATGACACGGTGGTGATTGTTTTATAATAAATTGGGCTACTAAAATCCACTATACTTACAAATAATTGAATAATTTGTGTTATTAAATTTTGGAAAATTATTAGCCTTAAATATTAAAATTTAGGTACAATAATTTGAAATAAATTGCTTTAAATAAAAATAAACAACATTTCAGCTGTTTATTAATAATTAGTTTCCAGCATTTTTGTGTTTTTGAGTAATTTACATAAATACATTCAGATTTAGTGAAAGATATAATCGTAACTAGCACAGTTCAGGAGTTTACTAAAAAATGTAAAAATTATGTCTTAAAAATCAGCAAATCTTCTAGTCGAGAATGCATTAAGCCCGGCAGATACAAATTTCGCCCAAGTTTGAAAATTCCCTACCTATAACTCAAACTGACGAAAAACCATTTAAATTAGATATTTTCTAGTTTGATTTGGTTAAGTTTAATCATTAATTTAATTTTACTGTACTTTTTATTCTGTACATATTTGACTTTGTTTAAAGGCAAACCGGCAGAAGTTGGAAAATAACAAATTCTGGTTGTATAGCCCTGCTATTTCAACATGAACCGGAAAGTCAAACAAATTACTGAAACACAAAAATGCTGGCAAATAATTACAAAACATAACAGCTGAAATGTTGTTTATTTATTTATTGTATTGTATTTCATTTAAATAACTGTTAAAATTATTAAATTACTGTAACTTTTAATATTTCAGGTTAATAATTTTGAAAAATTTAATAACACACAATTTATTCAATTATTTGCAAGTATAGTGGATTTTAGTAGCCCAATTTATTATAAAACAATCACCACCGTGTCATAAAAGCTAAAAATGCTAAAAGAACTGGTTAGAATTCTATAAAAAAATACATTTTTATAACGAATACACTTGAATCCTTAACAAATCTTATGGCGAATACCACCAACCATACCACCAAACTGCTGTTAGGCAGCCATGTTGGAGTGGGGGAGTGGAAGTGCCCTATTATGTCTTTTTTGATTTTAATTAATTTATATTTTTATAATATTCTTATAATTAACTTTCGAAGTAACACAGTAGGTTGCTCCTAAACTCCGTGAGCAATAAGGTAATAAATAATAAGAGCAATAATAAGTTTCCCGCATTTTTGCTCAAAAATTCAAATTTCCCGGTTTGGATTAATATTGAGGGCAAATATTTTGAGTCGTAATCTCACCTTAATATAGTTTTTGGTTAGTAAAACAAATCGACCAACCAGAGTGTGTATTTTTTTCATAAAAACATGACACGTTTTAGCAGGAGCAGCAGAAGCGTACTGGGATTTTATGTATTAGGATTAGTTAAAAGTGACGCGCATGAATGGATTAACGAGATTCTAACGTCCCCCCCCCCCCGTCCCCCGAAAACATTTTCTAAATACTAAATACTAAAAACCGAACTTTTGTTCGGTTAGGACTAAGAATATTTAAAAAATCAAATATTTACATTAATTAATTAAAATGAAAAAATAATAAGAAGCAAGAAAATGTAATATATTTATTAATAATAATAATAATATTTTTGAGAATATTAAAGATCAGCAGAAGATAAAATTAAAACAATTAAGATTAAAGTTGACTTATGATGAAAAGCGAAATATCAAATTAAAGCGGTGCTAAATTAATAAAAGAAAACGAAAAATAAATAAATTCTATTAAATTATAAAAATAGCAATATTATACCTTGGATAAAATTTCGTCATTGCAATAGATCTTCTGCGAAAAATATATTACAGAAAATATCCAAATTAAACCTTTCATTGCGCACTTGGAAAATTAACACAGTTTGAAACTCAGACGAAACTAGGTAAGTGATGATATTTTTCGCATTTGCTTATATATATATATAGGCACCAGTGGCGGAACTACCGGGGTGCGGTGGGTGTGACGCACGCGGGTCCCCGGCTAAAAGGGCCCCCAGGATTCTTTTTAAAAAAATTTAAAACCATTAAAAATAAAAAAATTAAAAAGGCCGGTTTTACAATAGTCGGATAAACCTGGTATAAAGTTAGATTTAGTATTACCAATAGTAAGTCAGTGTTCCCACCAAATTTTCCAAATCAAATCCAGATATTTCCAGCTTTTCCCTGACAAAGAATAAAAATTTTCCATGACATTTTGATAAATCAGAAAATAAATAGGTAAAAAAATCTTAATTTTATAATTAAATTAAAACCAATAAGTTTTTTAATTTTTTAATTAGGCAAAATTATTTTTTAAATAAAATAAATTTAATTTTAAAAATTAAAAACATTTTAGAATAAAAAGAAAATTTAAATTAAATTGTTTATCTTAAAGCTTAAACTTCCTGATTTTTCCAGATTTTTCAAATAAGTGGGAACCCTGAAACTCTGTAATTGATATACCAGGAATAACGTTATACTAAGTTTTTCCGATTATTCTAAATTTGATCCTTAATCTAGTTTTGTTATTTGTTTATCTTAAAATTATGGTTATATTGTATGAGTTATTTATTATTTTTTTATAAAAACAGGGCCCCCGTTAACAACTTCGCACACGGGCCGCTCAACAGCTTGTTACGCCACTGATAGGCAGCATTACATAATAACCGGAAAATCTGCATCTGATAGCAAACTCCTGTAGTACAAAGAGAGATATAATCGAATTTTTATTTTGGGTTAATCAGTTTCTAATTTAGATGATTTTCAACAACACAAATGTTTGAAGTCATTAACTGTTAAATAACCCGTCGTCAACAAAGCTAAAGCCTTGACTATGTAATGATATACGTGATAATTAGTATCGTTTGCCCAAAAATATGCAAAGATACTCTGATGATGTTGAAATTAAAATCCGTTTGGCATTGGAAGGAAAAAAACGGCCAATAGCTTTGTAGTTAGAGTAATCTACTTTCAATTCTTCAGGACCCGGTTCGAAACCGGTGAAATACTAACTTTCTTATTACCGTTTCCATGCTGCTGAGTAGCCGATTAAAACTAAAACAAGGTCGCAGACACATTGTTCAATCCGGTTTTCTGAACAAAGCAAATAATCTAAAGCTCTATCTAGTATTATATTCGACATTCGGCATTTAATTTTAATATTTTCTTTTCCTATTTTTGTGCCAATATCTCCATTTTTGTGCTTGCTGTAAGAATATTTGTTTTTGAAAATTGTTTTGTAAAAGCTATCGAAAGTTTGTTTTGGTTTATTTTTAAATTTACAAGGGGGATTATGTCATGCTTTATTTGCGTCAGAAGTTTTTCGTTTAAAAAAAAAAGAAAAATTGCAAACGTACACTTGGGCCATTGGGATGCGGATAATCCAGGGTTAAAATCAACAAGTGGTGACCTTCGACTACAATAATACGTTTAATTTTAAAGTTCTTTAAATTTCTTTTATTGCTCAATAAAGAAATAATTTAACTAATTTAACTGCGCATTGCAACGGGAGCTTCAGCGTTTTCGCCCGATAATTTTGCAATAAAAATAATTTTGTTCTTAATGCTTACTTTCATGAAACCTTAATTATTATTGCCTTGTTTTATTTCCATAAAATCAAATACACGATCTATAGGTTCAGCGACCTATGTAATAGCCTAATGGTTATTTTGAGTACATATCAACATGAGAAGGTTGGGCATATCAAATCTACACTAAGTTTTCGAAGCATTATCTACGGTTTGTTTTAGTTTTCCCAGTCAAGTAAGCATAGTCATAAGGTAAACCAACTTCTAAGTTCAACGTTACACTTCCAGGATCGATAAAATCTCCGTTGGTTAAAAAAATTTAGATTCATCAGATATGAAAACGTTTCACCTTTTTCAATTTGATATCACATTTCAAGCCGATTACCCCAACTTTTGTACCTCTGAAAGAACATAGAAACTCAAATATATCAAAAATTAATCCAAGTACAGCGAAAGCGAGCGTTACAAAGCATGTTAACCCTTAAAAATCGACCATGACATTTGATCCTATTTATGACATCAACACGCTATCCAGAAGTTAAAAAGTTTTTCTAACGAACTTTTCCAATTAAGTTCCGTTTCATTTTCCGAGGCTATAAAAACAACAAACATTTTTGCCACGATGTGCATTTAAACTTGATGTTTTTTAAACAATAAAAAGGCCCCTCGGTATAACTTAATTAAAATGATACAATGGAGTGGGGGTGGGTCCTTCATGAGCAAAGTAAGAAAGCAATTATATGATTTCATTGGTTGATTCAAAATTTAACCCCTTATTTAATATTCCATATTGTTAAAAGTTTGATTAACTTAATTAAGCAGTGGGTTCATTTAATGAACAATAAACATTTCGGATTGAGTGCAGTGGCGTACCACGCCTGTGCAATTTAATTTTCCAAATTCAGGCATAGAAACGGCAATTTAAAAAATCGAGACAAACTGATCACTACAATACTAGCAAAAAAAACTTCGTGAGTTCGACTAGAATAATCCTAAAGAGACGAACATGGATTCAATAGATGTGAGAGCTCTGAAGACTATGAAATGTAGAGAAGAAAGACGCAAGGCGCAGAGCTCACTGTGCAATAACCTAGGACTTTCACCAGTTCTGCTCGAGATTGCCCGATTGAAAAAGGACTTATCCTGGGAATTCCATAAATTAACCTAAATTGCATTAGCATCAGAAGAGAGGAAGAGAGGCTTGCCGAGTTCCTCATAAGGTAACAGCCTGAAGATGACTCCAGTGAGACGCTAGACAGGAACTTGGCACAGCTATGGACAAAATCACCATCAGTTGAGATGACCACCTGTCTACTGGTAGACCAAAGATATACAAGACAATTGGTTCTTTATTTCCATCGCATATACTCCGGCGATGCGGTTATTCCGTTCTCGGAATGGTAGCTAGAGATTGACAAAGTAACAGGCCCCCAGCAGGCTAGAGAAATCAAGGAGAAATTTACCAGAAAATTAAAAAAGGCCTGATTCACCTAAGAAAGGGCGATAAAGCCATCGATATACCCTATCGACCTCTCCGTCTACTGAGCATCACGTAGTAGCGAAACTACCGGGATGCGATGGGTGGAATGCACGCGAGCCCCCGGCTAAATGGGCCCCCAGTTCTACTGCAACCTTCCTCAATTTTTCTAAAAAAAATTAAAATCATTAAAAATAAAATGAAATAATCTAGTACTAGTATTTAATTTCTAATATTCACAATGAAATATTACATTTTAGGCTTTTGGCAGTCTTCTCTTGTTGAGGTAAACAAAGTGGCATTCATTTATCTTTATTTTAAATTGCCGACAGTACATCATACAAATGAATAGGCAATGATTTCCCATTTTAGCAGCACCAAAGTACAATTTTTTGTTTAGTGATTTGTGACTCCAGCTTTGCCAGGAAGATCATTTGGTATTTGGTAAAGATTGCACTGGAGGGCATTCCATGCCCCCAGATCCCCCGAATTGACACCTACATTTTGAATTTAAAAGCACTGGGGTTATACAGAAGCTAACGAAAATATTCGATCCCTCCTATGTTAACAATGTAATTTGCACACTTTGAAATCGTTTTTGGACATATAAAAATTGCTTTTACAGCAAATCTTTTTAGATATTTTTTGAATTCCAGTGATTTCCAAGGAATTTCAGAGATTTCCAAGGAATTTCAGAAATTTCCAAGGAATTCCAGGAATTTACAAAGAATTCACGGGAATTCTAAGGATTTCCAAGGGAATTTCAAACAAGTGTACACAAAATTGATTACTAGGTTCTTAATTGTCTCTTAAATTTTCGAAATGTAGGTGTCAATCCGGGAGGTCTGGGGGGCATGGAATGCCCTCCAGTGTATTTGATAAAGAATTTACTGGAGGGCATTCTATACCCCCCAGACCTCCGGATTGACACCTACATTTTGAATTTAAAAAGTACCGGGGTTATACAGAGGCTAACGAAAATATTCGAACCCTCCTATGTTAACAATGTAAATTGCATACCTATAAATGATTAATCACGTCCATATTCAAAAATAAATGGGTGTGTTAGCGAGGGTGTTAAGTATAGGGAGGATACCCTGAAGTTGAACCAAATTTACAGCGGTCTTATTTTGGAAGTTAAAAGTAAATAAATAATAGATGTTTCGCTGCCTTAAGGTTAATTCTTTCAGTTTTATTTGTTTTGTTTATGTTAATCATTTGCATTTTTATCAGGAGTTTTATTATGTTTCACGGTTGATATTTTACTTTGACATTTTAATTGCGTTAAATATTTTATTGTAGTTTACATTATTGGTTTTTAATTTGTATGATACATGGTGTTGATTAGGAGGGTCGATGCTTCTGTTCTTGTTTCTAGAGGTAGGAATGTAATTATTGTTAATTGCATTTTATAATAAAGAATTTTTAGTCTTTAGGAAGCCGTGAGATAAGACGAAACGTCGACAATAGATTGAGATTTTAAGTTTTTGTCCAATAACCCATTACCTTTATTTATTATTGTAAATTGCATATTTTGAAACCGTTTTTTGACATATAAAAATCGCTTTTACAGCAAAACATTTTAGACAGTTTTTGTTAAAATTTTTATTGTCTTTAATTTTGATTCTAATACATTTTCTAATTTTGCCGCCCCTTTTTCAACTGGCGGCGACTTAAAAGACGACTGTAAAATAAAAAAAATTCCTATATTACCTGTATTTCAAAATCGGTGAAACGAAATAGAACTATGTACTAAAGTGCCCCTTAAATTTACAAAGCGCAGGTGTCAATCCGGGGGGTCTGGGGGGCATGGAATGCCCTCCAGTACATTCTTTACCAAATACCTCGAATTGACGTGGATTCATATGAAAGATATTTACCAATGAGGTAATTGGTATAGGTGCACTGGTTGGCATTCCTTGCCCCCAGACCCTCCGAATTGACACCTACATTTTAAATTCAAAAAGCACTGGGGTCGAGGGGTGTTTCGCTGGAGAATTTTGGTGTACATTCTTTAGAAATTAGTAAGGAATTAGAGGGATTACTGGGGAATTATTTAGAAAATTTGGAGAATTAGTAAGAAAATAGTGGAATTATTGGGGGATTTTCCGAAATTAGTAAGAAAGTAGTGGAATTAGTGGGGAATTGATGGGGAATTAGCGGGGAATTAGAAGAAATTGGAAGCGAATGGTGTTCATTATTTTGCTTTTTGCATAAATTATTTAAGAACAAATAATACGTACTCTGAGTACTTCGTATATCAGAAGAGACTGTAGTGCAAGCGTTGTGATTTATCGATTTGTATATTTAGTATATAGTAAGTAAATATTTCTTAGCGTATTTTAAAATAATGTACGTTATTACCTGTGTTTTCAAATTTCACAAAGCAAATCAAAGTGCGCAGATCTTGGGGCAATCCTATACCGTAAGATAGGGTTACCATTATTGTGTGAGTACTGACTGGGACATTTGGCTATAACTAAAAAAAAGCTTCTTTTGCTTAATGTTTAGTATTGTAAAAAAAAAAAAAATTGAAATAGGAAAATACTTTAATACCGGGACATTATGTAGATCACCGGGACGACCGGGACAGGAGTTCCAAAAAAGGGACATGTCCCGATGTACCAGGACGGATGGCAACCCTACTCTAGTGCAATCTTAAGATTTTCTAAGATTATTCCCGAATTTATTATTTTCTAAGAGTTCCAAGAATTGGAAATTTTCGTGCGTTTTTGTAGGTTGCCTTTTAATATCATAAAATGAAAGTGTAAATCCGTGAAACGCCCTCCAGTGCATCCTTTGTTAATTATCTCAATGGTAAATATCTCAAAACGTTGATAACTGAATAACCCGTGAAGAAAGAGTAAATAGTGCACTGGAGGGCATTCCATGCCCCCCAGACCCCCCGGATTACTCCTACGTTTTGAGTTTTTTAAACTTTCTGTTACCATAGCATACGCTGGGGTATTAAAAACATTTTAGCATTGACAATAAAAAAAGGTGGGCTTTTAAAATATGGGGCATGGAATGCCTTTTTTCCAAGAGTTCCAAAAAGTGGAACGTTTTGTGCGTTTTTGTAGGTTAGGGGGCGTCCATTAATTACGTGAGGCGTTTGGGAAAGGGGGGGTTGAGCCGAATCTCACCAAATCTCACGTGGGGAGAGGGAGGGTCTCGGCAAATATCACGTAATATTTTTGTGTTAACTATTCTTAAATACATAATAATTAAGCAAATTATGATTTTTTAATAAATCCAACGCAATCACGTATAGATTAACGTATTTACACTAAAAATACGCATTTAAAAAATCTCACGTGAGATTAGAAGGGGGGGGAGGGAGTCTAGCCAAATCTCAAGACATCTCACCAAGAGCTGAAAAGACTCAGAGATATCCTGACCATGAAAATCCCAGAGAGCAAAAAGGAAAACTGGAGGAAACTCATAAACGAAGTAAACGAAGATGTCTGGGGAAGGGCCTACCGGATAGTCACCAAGAAGCTGGGTAGCCCATCTATCCCTGGCCTGATTGAAGATAGACTCAGAGAGATTATTCGCACCCTCTTCCCAGAACATCCTGAAATGACATTCCAAACCAAAACAGTGGACGGAAACGTCCCTTATTTTGACAAAGCCGAATTGAAGGAAGCCGCAAAGAAGATGCCGAACAACAAGGCGCCGGGGCCGGATGGAGTTCCGTTGGCCACCATCAAAGAGCTGGCAGAGACCCGACCTGAGGTGCTGCTGGACGTGTATAATGGGTACCTGAGAGAAGGCAATTACCCAAAAAACTGGAGAAAAGCCAAACTACGACTGCTGAGGAAGGGAGGCAAGCCGCTTGAGCTCCCTAACTCGTACAGACCAATCTGCCTACTGGACCACGCTGGTAAACTATTTGAAAGATTGATCCTCCACAGGTTACAATTAGAGATCGAAAAGACCGAGGGCCTCTCGGATAGACAATATGGCTTCCGAAGGGGTAGATCCACCACCGATGCGATCGACAACGTGGTCCATGGAATAAAAGCGACAATGAGCAAGAAGAAGAAGAAGAAGAAGAAACGTTACGTTGTACTGGTGATGGAGGCTGTCTTGGTCATTGGGAAGAGGTGGATCAGGCCGGTCCGGTTTTCACTGGGAGGTCACACCATAACACCGTGCGACCAGGTCAGAGTGTTGGGCGTGAACATCGACTGCTGTCTATCGTTCAAGCCTCATATTACAAGCGTTGCAACGAGAGTAGCGAAGACAGCAGAAGCGTTAAGCAAGATAATGCCTAATTTGAGCGGCCCAAGCCAGGAGAAGAGAAGACTGCTGTGCGCCGTGGCGGAATCCATCATGCTGTACGCTGCTCCTATATGGGCCTCGGCCCTTGGAAGGGTAATGTACAGGCGCCTGCTCAGGTCAACCCAGAGGAAGAGCGCCCTGAGGATATGCAGAGCCTATAGAACCGTATCCACAGAGGCGGTTCTTGTCTTGGCGTCCCTTCTGCCAATCCACCTCATGGCGGAGATGCGAGACGCCAAATACAGATCCGAAAACAAGATCCTCTTTAAAAGCAGGTGTATGGATATCCAAAAGCAGTGGCAGACGTCATGGACGGCCTCGGAAAACGGTCGGTGGACTCACCGCCTAATTCCCGAATTAGAGCCTTGGATAAATAGGAAGCACGGTGAGCTCACCTATGAGACCACACAGGCCCTTAGCGGGCGTGGATGCTTCAGTAGCTACCTGCATCGCTTCAAGAGGTCCGATACCCCCAACTGTCTCTTCTGTGGAGAGATCGATGATGCAGAACATACCATATTTTTCTGCAACAAATGGACGGACCGCAGAGAAGTCGCCCAAACCCAGCTGGGGCAGAACCTGACCCCAGCAAACATCGTGAAGCTAATGCTGGCTAGTGAAGAGCTATGGATAGTTATAGAGAAGATGCTGGTTGACATCATCTCTGCCAATGCCAAACTACAAGATGAGTCACCAACATGAAAAGCAAAGTCCCGAAAGGGCAAGAAAACCAGAGGCTGGAGAGTGTACGGAAGAAATGCCTAGCGATTCCCGGCACCTCTAAGGAGTGGAGTTTTAGTCGGTAAAAATCCGACACTGCCACCCTAATCATCAAGGTGGTGTTTTTTGAAGATTTCCCCACTCCCAACGCTCACAAAAAAAGGGGGGCGGGGGGTCTAAAAATCGTCAAAATCACCTCACGTAATTAATGAACGCCCCATTACCCCTTAATATCATAAAATGAAGGTGTAATTCCGGGGGGTCTGGGGGGCGTGGAACGCCCTCCAGTGCATCTTTTGTAAATCATCTCGATGAAAAATACCTCGAAATGTTGATTCCATGTCCCCAGACCGCCCGGATTACTCCTACGTTTTGAGTACGTTTCGAGCATATGCTGGGGTACTAAAAACATTTTAGCATTTACAATAGAAAACTGTTTTTTATTTAAATATGGGGCATGGCCGCATGAAATGCTCTCTAGTTTTAGCTATTTTATTTTAATATCTACTCCAAAGATATTTATTTTACACCATTTTGTGGTTTAGTTTACGTAATAGATTTGGTAAATTAGTAGGAAAATTTGTTTGGGAATTACTAAAATTAAGGGAATTAGTTGAGAATTAAGGGAATAATTAAATATTTTCTAAAATTAATAAGGAAATATAATATTTAAGGGTAATTAGTGAGGAATTAGTAACAATTCTGGGAATTATTGTACACATTTTTATCAGCGGTTTACCCCTCGACTGGGGCTATACAGAAGCTAATGAATATATTCGAACCCTCGTATAAAAACAATGCCCTCCAGTGCACTGTGCAAAATATATCATTAGTAAATATTTCTCATCTGAATCTATATCAATTGTAGGTATTTGCTAATGGATGTACTGGAGGGCATTCCATGCCCCCCAGATCCCCCGGATTGACACCTAGATTTTGAATTTAAAAATCACTGGGGACATACAGAGGCTAACAAATATACAACAAATCTTTTCCGATATTTTTTGTTAAAAATTTCATTTTCTTCAATTTTGTATCTATACATTTTTCAATTTTGTCGTCCCGTTTTTGTCCTATTTTGTCCTAAATATTTTTCTTTTTGTCCTGTGCAATTCCTAGTTACTGCAAAGGAAGGAGGTTTTTAGTGGATGCAACCCCACACTAGTACCCAGTACAAACTAGTGGTGTCTTACTTAAGATTTTACCCCTTCCAATGCAAAAAAACACAAATGGTTACGTTAGGTTAGCCAGCAAATAAGTTCTCGCAAACATGTTTGGCAGTCAATCCCGGATCTAGAGGGGGAGTATCTGCCGCGGGAGGCAAAACAAGGGGGCAAATTCATATGTTTCTAATCTTTTGAAATCTTTAAACTGAACTGCTGGAAGAAAAGAGTGCCAAAGTCAAGTTCTTGTCCCAATTCGGAAAAATTGTAGATCCTGGGCTGGCGCTATATATAGCCAACTTCTCTCTTTGTTTCACCAGCATTTCATCTATACATAAGCTTTGTGATTATATTGGACTCTCATCCTGCACTAAAATAAATTCTCGAATGCTGAGTTGTTTTACATCTTCTCTTTCTGAAAACTTTGTGGATATAGGATGTATAAGATGTTGTATATCCTTAAGCTTTCTAGAAGTTCCTTCTTTGCATTATCCCAGTATCTATGAATCTCACAGTTCACAGAGCTTGCCACATAGCCAGTGTCGCAGTCTATATTTCACGGTGTCAGGCTAATTTCTTATTTTAAGAAGCAAACCTGCCTGGGTCTTTACGCCTAGGCGGACCAGACCAATTACCAATTACGAAGAACAAAACGAAAAGTTTCGGGTATTTATTTGTTAACAAAGTGTTTAAGCTTCTTTAAGTTTTAGGCAGACTCGTAAGAACTTCTTAAATACTAATATAGTTAACGAATCGAGATATTAGAATTCATATCCTCTTCAATAAGAATTTAATTTGTATAATATTCGTTTAAAAGGCCGATTGTTATTTTAAATTATATAATTATTTAAATCTGAGTCAAATTATCGTCAACTCAAAGCTCCAATTTGTTTCTGCTATATAAGTAACTTATATTTTATTTTATGCTTCCTGATCGTTCTTTATTGTGAAATTAAAGATCCTATCCCCAAATTTTATACTTTTTTTAGTGTTGCAATAAAGGTGCTGTATTGATTTTACCTGGAGGCCAATTTAACAGCAAATCTTTCGAAGTTGACTGAACGACAGCTTCTGAGTTATTTAAGGACTTAATATCATACTCTCTCAAGACTGAAAATAGCAAACTGCCAGAAGATCTAAATGACCTAACAGGTAAACGTGCGATTATTGTTATATAAATAAAATATTGGATTTTCGCAATTAAAAGTATACTGAATCCAATTTAATTTGTAAGCAGCTTAACTAAACTCAACTTTTTCAGCTTGTTATCTACCATCACACAAAATTTGTAACAAATAAATACTGAAATTTATCATGATAAACCAACATAGGGGTGTGAATTTCAGTACTAATTAACGCAAAAGTTAAATATACAAATAAGCAACTTTTAATTTAATTAGATCCGAAAATTACAATTTTCTGTTATTTCGTGAAACTAATAATTCATTTTATCTGCATGCAGAGTTTCATTAAAGTTATATTAGAAAATTAAAAAATTTTCATTGAAATTTTACATTTTAGTACATTTTACACAAGTACATTTGGAAGCGGAGAGAAATTTACAAATTGGTTCTTTAAGTGTTTAATGTAGTAGACATACAAAACTACCCTTTTAACATTTTTTTCAATATAAATTGTTAGTATAGATCAATGTAGGCGTAGCAAAATGTAATTTTCTTTAATAAAGAGGCGAATTTATTTGCACCCGGGGTGATTGTGCTAATAATATTAGCGCTTATTAATTTTGCATGAATAAATTACAATTCGATAATTCAGAATCCTCCACTCCATTTGTTCCTTAAAATATAAAATTTACTTCATTCCGTTAGATTTAATCATCCAAAATTACACAATAAAAGATAATTTCGACGGATAAATTCATATCTGTCATTTGGAAAAAAAAATAAAATTGTGCACCCAAGCTAGAGCATATGGCGCAATTATCTGATAAAATATCAAATTAAGCGTATCACTCTCCGAAATGTCCCCAATAATTTTTTGTCTCGTCAAAATTTGACACTCAAGGAAAATAAATTTAACAAAATGTTAATTTTATAATTTTATAACCGGGTAAAAGTAATTACATTTTTTTAAAATAACCAAGATGAAAGAAACTGCTAAAACCACTTATTAATTACTCGTTCTTATAATGAGATTTTCGAAAACTTAACAAAGAGATGTCCGCAACAAAAATAATGTTGAAAAGTTTTTATTTCTATAAGAAGCTAAACTTGAAAAATTTCGTTACTTTCACTTTAAAATCTAAGTAATAGTACACTCCAGGCTTACAGTGCAACAATTTAAATATAAATAAAATAAATAGCTCTGGTTTGCTTATTTCGACTAAAAAAAAATTGTCAGAAATATTCCGCCAATTTAATGAACGCAAAAAATTCGTTTTTAGCCCTCTTCGCAGTGATTTTATAAAATACAATCGTTTTTAGTTTTTTCCAAGTAAATTTCATATTACGTCAGGTGAATTTTGATCAATAAAGATTTGCGCCAAGTCAGCAGAACTAGTAGATCAGACTGTTAAGTTCTCTGCACTGAAAAACGAAATGTTAAATTGGTGAAATTTCTTAAAATAGCATTTTTTGAATTTCTTTCATAATTTTCGCAGATTCAGATAGTGAAAAATTAGATGAAAATTAATTACCTAATAAGTTGCACAAAAAATACAAAAATATGTCAAAAGACATCCTAAAAGGATGGCATTTTCGTAGCCCATTGAACTAAATGTACTTTCGTGCGTGATTTTCTTTTCTCCTACAGAAAACATTTTTTTCACTCAATTATGAGGGTGAGAGTTTCTCAATCAGCCTAAAACCTCGTCTCGGTTTATAATTAGCTTTAAATCACTAGGACTTTGTTTATTTGTTGAAAAACGAAAAGTTTGTATTTCAATTTGCTTCAATTGTAATATTCTAAAATCTAAACTTTTCGTCTTTTCATTAATACATTTAGTTTTAAACAAATTGTACCTACTCGGGAACTGGGTCACATTAACTGTGCTAGGTGCTTCACATAATTAGATCTACGAGCGCACATGCAACGGAATAAAAACAACAAAAATTCAATTGGCGATGTTTGTGTATCCTCTCAATAAGTTACGAAGAAGGAATAATTAATGTGAACAAAACGACAAGAAACACAAACTTGAGAAAACAAAAGACAACTAAACAAAGCAGAAAAAAAGTTTAAAAAATGCTTATAGAGTTAAAGCATCAAGGTATTCACGAGTACTTAGAAAGTCTTACTGGCACAGAGGGAACTAATTCCTCTTTTTGGAAGAATACCAAAATATTCAAAAGACGAACAAAAATGAAATTCAGATCCTTCCGAACAGCTTAGTCATAAACTTATTAGACAACGCAAGTTAAGCATCTAGAATTAAGAGGTTTATACCTCAGGACCTCGTTGATAGATTAAATTAATTAATTAAATAAGTTTAGTCTAGGCTTTGTTAATTGTATGTTGTCATAAAATAGCTTAGCTTATTAGGTTACGATGAAGTTGACACAAACAAATATTCACAAAATAATCACTTTTTACAGGATTAAAATTATTCAAAAATCTCGAAATAAATCAAATGTGTACGAAAGGAACACAATTACTGGAAAGGATACTGTACCTCAAACCTCCTTAATATCTTACTGATTGTATGGAATACCCTTAAAAATGTAAATATTTTATTCTTTCAATTTTCCTTTCAAAAAGGAAATTTCATATCTTCAAACTCTCCAGTTTCTGAAAACAAAGGTGTGTTGTATTCTGTAATTTATTTAATTATATAGAGGTTCTTTCATTGTTTGTTTGTCCTTTACCCTTTACGATGTATTTATACTCTTTCAGTTTATGGTGTAAAGTAGATGCTTATCTCTGATAATAAAAATATTCCAAGATACTGGAGGGTATTCCATACCCCTCAGACCCCCCGGTTCCAAATATGAAACGATTGTGTACATATTCGGTGATTGATTGAATTATCCAGAAGTCCTTCATTTTTTTAAAACACATTACACCGGAAATTCCCCCCCCCCCCCAGTACTCCACTGATTGTATGGAACACCCTTTAAAGTGCCAAGCTGTAATGTTCGTTTTCAGGTTTTCAGGAAGATTACCTCGGTGGTTTGCCATTGCCCACACAGGAAAAACAGCTAGAATGAGGTTCTTGCTTCACTCACGCTCGAACCAAGGTTATCTGCTTAGCAGTGAACGCACTTAAGCATCAGACCGTAACCAATCTCAATCACGTAATATAAACGTTAATTTAACGTTAAAATGTTAACTGAAAAAGAACTAATGAAGATTTTGTTTCATTTATTTCAGGGCTTTTGGAATATAAACATTATCTACATCTAAATAATTGGAACTCTAACAATATCTCATGATAATAATAATAACCAGTAATACAACGAGGATAAAGCTATCAAATGCAGTGGCAGCTTGTGGTTTTTTCATTTGATGAGACTAAAGTGCAAGAGTGTAATCTACTCCAGCTTTTATTAAATAAAAACGAAATTAATTTGATTGATGCTATTTACGATTTACAAAAGAGGCTGACGCTCAACTGCATCACTCAAAAGGTACGTTGGGCACACAATAAGGAACTGCGTCCTTCTTATAGCAGTGGCGGCTCTTGGATGTTTAATTTGAGGAAGCTGATCGTAAAGTATAGATTTTCTACGATTTCCTTGAATTTCCTTAGATTTTCTAGAATTTATTCTATGTTCGGATTTTCTAAGATTTCCCTTCACTTGTAAACCAGATTTTCTCACGATTATCCCCATATCGGTCCTATCCCAAGTTTTTTAAATAAAAAAAATGATCTGGAATGATTTTTTAAGTATACGACAGCGCATGGTTCTCACAAATGAGACTGAAGCTCAACTATATCATTCAAAATAATAAGTTTTGAGAATGTTTCACTGTTTTCCCGAGCATTGCAGTTCCGCCACTGTACCACATTAAATCGATAGCGTCATTTTCATAGTTTCAGCCAATCCATAGCCACTTCAGGCGGTTACAGGATTTCATTTTTAACGCGGGGGGAGCAACTTTTGTATGATTTTGCCTATCTTCCTGAAAATTCCTTAATTAACCACCAAACATAAAGTGCTTCGGTCGTAAGTCATTGCCCGCCCCTTATATCTGCGCCTGACTTCAAGTTAATCTGTGCCCGATGATGAGAAATTACTTCAAAGCAATCTTGAAATTATCAGCAGGCGAGTAAAATCTTGCTCAAGTCATCTGCATGTATGTTCTAGGCAGAGAATTTTGTTTCTGAGGTAGCTTCTCACAATCGAAAATCCACTTTTTCACTTTTTTTTTAAAGTTAATAGTTTAATTAGATGGTCACGGTCTGGCGCTTGTGTGCGCCGATTGCTAAGCCGAAATCACCGGCTCGATCCCGGGCGGAATAGAAACTTTATTCTGACCGTCTTCCCTCGGCAGGCAATGGCAAACCATCGAGGTATCTGACTAGAGAACCCTTCTAAAGAAAAAGAAGTGGTCACCATGCTCTTATGTAGAGCGAAGGAATCTGAGAGAGAGAGAGTGGGTTTAATTATTAAGTCAGGAATTTCTGGAAAGCGTAAGTTTCACTTGTTGTCTTTGAAAAACTGCCACTGAGGATTACTCTGTGCCTGATAAGAAATCTCTATGTTCTATGCTATGGATCTGCTTCTGCGGTAGCCTTACGTAACTTTTTGGATATGTATTGTGGAAGGAGTATCTATCTTATGATAGATCTTGCACTCAGAACCCCACTTTTTTTTCAAAATTCATCCTGTATTTTATGTACTTCCCCTGCGAGCTAAATGAAATTACGTTTCCTTTTCTCAAGGCTTCTCACCCACCAGTACATCTAAACAAAATTGGTCCCAGAATCTAGCTTGCTATAGATTTCTCCAAATGTCTTTTGTAAACTAGATCCAGTGAAATAAGTGAATAAAAAGTAAGTGAAAAAATTTAGCAAAATACGGAAAATTCGATTATCTTTAATGATTTTTTTACAATTTCAGGGGACAAATCTTCTCCAAAATCAACTTTCTTGCTACAAATATTAACTTTTCACCTCGCTAGTTTACGAGAAGAAATGCAAAGGCTAAAATAATTGTTTAAAAAATAAAAATAAATAGGGGGGCTTTTTTAGGAAAACGGAGGTCATATTCGGATTCAAGAGGTTAATTTACGTAACATCAGGGCTCGAAAACAAAATTTGATTTTCAAACCTGTGTTATCATTAGGGGACGTGCATTATTTATGTGGGCGTTTAGTGGTGGAGGGAGTCGAGCCGAATCTCACCCTATCTCAGTCTGGGGAGTCTTGGAAAATATCATGTAATTTGTTTTTGCAAGAAACTGTAAAATTACGAAAGAACTGGGTTAAATTAAGTTAAATAAACAATTTCACTAGAGGTTAGAAGCGGGGAGAGACTTAACTAATAGGTGCATCCCCCGCTCCCGGATTGATGAATTATTAAAAACAGGATTACAGGTATTCCCCAATCCGGTTTTAATACCGACACCTTTCTCGAAAGAGAAAGAAGGAAAAGAAAGAAAGGAAATGAGGCAGATGGACTGGGAGAGGTCTAAAGAGCTGATATTGATGAATACAATCAGCGTTGCCAGATCTAGAGATTTTCCCGGAATGTAGGGACTCTAAAGGTGGAAAAGGAAATTTTTTTAATTTTCCTGTAAATCTGGACAGATGTGATTTTGGTTGAAAGCATTTGGTTTCTGTGTGTTGGTTTTTAGATACACCTATCGATTGAAACTTGTGTGTTCGGAATAAATAGCTTCTGTGTTTGGTTTTTCGTCATCGCACCTGTGGGTGCAAGCGAGTTAATGGAAATTTAAGGTGTTTGTCCAATGGAAAATATGTGGCTACACTTCTGTGTTTCTATATTAAAATATTTATAGAATTCTAAGGATAGTTGCCCGATTTCTAGGTATTTTCAACTAAACCAATATGGCAACGCTGAATACAATCAAATCAGTTCGTCTTCGGTGACCTAACGAGTCATGTAAATGAAGCTTCGTATAAGACCCCAGGAATTGCAAATTTGGTTTGCATATTTTATCTATTTTAATCAATTTAGTGCATATTTTTAAGTATTTTGGTGCATATAAATCCGAGCTCTAATTTATTATTATACCTACCTGATACCATAGGTACCGAAAAGCCACCGTGGTCCGCAAAGGCCAGTGTATTTCCTCTTTAATTTGCACATTTTCAGCATGAGATGGAAATTAATATTAAATAGGAAAATTAGAAAATAAATTATTAAGCTAGAATTTAATAGTAAATATTATTAAGTTATTTTTAAATTACTGAAATGTGAAAAAGTGAGAAAATTTAATAAACTGGCATCTCTCGCTATCTGCGTACATTTTTAAATTAGACAAGTTTTTGCAAAAAAAAATTGTAAATGCGTCAGGTTACATACAAAATTTCCTAGTTTTTCTCAATTTCCAAGATCTAATTCGTCAAATGGTAGAAAAACAATTTAAATTATTTGCGTGCTGCAAAAACTTGTTGAAAACCACTTCTTCTGTCGTTCCTTTTATTATACGTTCACTTTCAACATCAGGATTGTGCGCCTAACGATTACTCATAATAAAAATTTTTTAAGGACGATTAGCACAATTAATTTAAAAATTCGGTCAAGCTTTAATAGCGAATAAACCAGTTCAGGTTTGATGCGAAAATTTTAAACGATTACACTTTCATTTTCATTGAAAACCAGCGGTAATTTGAAAAATTGTGAAAATATCTAATAATAGCAGTTACAGCAATCATTTATTCCATGGTAAATTATTTAGATTGCCTTCAAAACGAAATGCCGACTAATTTTTGTAATAAAAAATTGTTAATTTGTCGTAACCGTATACGTTTGTCACAAAATTTATTAATTATGCACCAAATTGTCTGTAAACATTTATTTTAGTAAAGTTTGTGAACTAAAATTTTGAATGAAGCGTAATTACACTTTCTGAAAGCTAAAACTCATTCATAATAAATTAAGTTCCATTGTAAATTAAAGGTGTGATAACAGAAAAGCTTTCACAATTCAAAACGTTCTTTTCTAGTTTTCCTGAAGAGCTTTAATTTTTAAAAAAATTACAAAGGATTTTCTTTTGGATTTCCAAAATAAAGCAATAAATCACGACTTTGACGCTCGTTAGTCAACATTTACCAAAATAAGAAAACACACTTACAAAGTTCTTCCAATATCGTGCAAATATTTATAAAATTGATAAAAATCAAATTTATTTTTGAAATAAAGAATCGCCAATCGCACAGAAAACATTTCACACGCAAAGGCGAAATTATTCGGTAAACAATATATTATTTTAACTTGTGGGTGATTAATTGCCATATTGATTATAAATCAATAACTAATTGTTATTTAATTAATATGTACGGTTTTTGACTTTCCCGTGACAAATTTTCAATACATAATTAATTTTGTTTAACCTAACTGGCAAATAAATTGATGACACTTTCCGTGATGCAGATTTAACACCGAATATCATATTTTAAAAACTTATTGCGACTTTGAAAACATTAATTGCTGCAATTAATAATAGTCGAGTCCTCTTTTTCAGAGGAAATTAGAGTACAAGAGAGAACGAATAAAGAGTGAACAACAGCATTAAATTGCATTTTGTTTAAAACTCAATAAATAATCGTGAATGCTCTCACACTGAAAAATTAATTAATTTTTTGATTCGGTTTTGAAACTTGAAATCTCCAAAGAGATTAGACGGCTAACTCCGCACTTTAGACGCCAATATGGCGAACGTTCATAAAACTTTTACATCTCTCAGTTAATTTTTGTTTTTCATGTAATCTTTACTTTGAATGTTTTTAGATTTAAATGTCCATTTCGTTTCTTTTATTGCCTTGCCACATGATAACCAAATATAAAAGAGAATACATAATTCGGAAAATAAACTTAAACCCGGATGGTCTATTAAAGAAATTGAAAATACAAACAAAAGAATATCGAGATGTAAGTCGCTTGACTACGAAGAGAAATATTTTCAATAAATACTTCGAGGAAATTGTCGATTACTGAATAAAAATACAAAAAAATAAGGACTTATTTGATTGCGGAAACATTGAGTTAACTAATTGTTCGTTTCGGTTAAACTCAACAAATCCATAAAATCTTATACAACTAATTTATTTCAAGATTTCAAAAATTAATCCAATCATGAGATGATGAAGTACTGCTGACTACTTGGAAAACATTTTGTGTTATAAAATAATAATTAACTTCCCCAAGTTAAATTTGCGATTGACGCTAACCTGCTAGTGAGACAACGAATAATTAAGATGTTCAGTTAATAATAGAATTTGATTGAATAGCAACAGTAGAGAAGTTTAGAACAAAATTATTTTCAAGTTTGTTTAACTAACTTAAACATGAAAAATTTACACATATCAAAATTAATTTAATTTTTAATTTATGGAATAACCAGAAAATTTGAATTTTTTAGCAGAAGTGAGAGAAATTCAAACCTTCTGCTGAAGACAATTAAAACTTGGAAAACACAAAGGGTAAATATCTCAAAATAATTTTGTGCACAGGATTCGGAATTCCAATGATGTCCATGGAATTCCAAAGATTCTCGAAGAATTCCAATTATTTCCAACAAAGCCGAGGTTGCGGGGTATATTAGCCCCCCAATGACCCATCAAATCCATGCAAATTATTAAATTTTGTTAAAATTTAAAAAATATATCTAAATTCTAATCAAAAAATAAGTATTTTCTCTTTTCAGCCTCATTTGCCTCACTCATGAATTTCTCCTGAATCTGCTCTTGTGTACAATTGAAAGGAAATTTGAGAAAGTCTTAAGAAATAGGAAATTAGAAAATCTTAAGCATACTATAAACATAGATGAGTTTATTCTATTTTTTAATTTTCTGAGATTTTCTTGGCTTTTCTAAGATTTTCTAAAATTAAGATCCTGAAATTTTCCAGATTTTTTGAGATTCATTTGTATTTTCCCGAGTGCATGCGATATACTAAGATTTTCTACATTTCCTTGAAATTTCAAAGATTTTCTTGATATTTCTATTTCTTGGATTTCCTGGGATTTCTTAACATTTTTCCGATTTTCTGTAGATTTCCTTTCACTTGTACCCCAGATTTTCTCTCGATTTTAACTAAGTGGAAAAATAACAGGATATCGTCATATCTCTTGCAGATATATATCTCTTCCTCAAGATTTTCTTGAATTTCTTAAAATTTAATAGGATTTTTTACATTTCCTCGAATTTCCTATTTACTAAAATATCCTAGAATTTCCTGAGATTATCTTGAAATTCTTAAAATTTCCATGAATATTTTGAAATTTTTCTTCACTAGTACACCACAGTTTTTTCATGATTTCTCTGTAGTTTGTTGCTGGAAAACCGCGAAGAAATCGTAAAATACAAAAGTGAAGGAAAATCTGATGAAATTGGGAAATCTTAAGAATAATCGAAATAAGTTATATTTTTTAGCTTTTTCAACTTTCTGAGATTTCTTTCTCGATTTCCTAAAATAATAGAATTATCAAAATTTTCTTGAATTTCTCATATTCTAAGTTTGCCCACCAAAGATGTTTAGAAGGAGGGGAGGGTAACAAGGCTATCTAACCCCTTGCTCCATGACTCATCAACAGAATTGACTAAGTTTTTTTAAATTTCAAAAATATAACTAAATTCTTATCAAAATATATTTATTTACCCCCTCCTCACTATTCCTCGTTTACCCTCTCTATGAACTTTGCTTGGATCCGCCTTTGATTTCCAAAGTATCTATCTAAAAATTTAAAGAATTTCTATGAATTCCAAGGAATTCTAGAGATTTTCAAACAAATTCCAAATAAGTGCACACAAAATTTTCGCGATATTTACCCCTTTGGGAAAACATATTTAGTTCATTATCTTACTGCTCGCGGAGCTTAGCAGCAACTTTCTGTGTTACTTTGAAAGTTAATTGTAAAAATATAGAGTCCGAAATGAAACCGGGGGGTCTGGGGGGTGTGGAACACCCTCCAGTGCATATCACAGGATTTCCACTATTTTAGAATATCTAGAGAAGATAATTTTGCAAATTTTGTCAGGAAAAACCGGGAAATTTGAATTTTTACGCAAAAGTGAGGGAAATTTAAACCTTCGGATACAGAAAATTTAAACTTGGAAAACATATTTACTTATATACCTTACTGCTAATGGAGTTTGGCAGCAACTTTCTGTGTTACTTTGAAAGTTAATTATAAAAATAAAAGTCTGAAATGTAAACCAGGGGGTCTAGGGTGTGTGGAACACCGTCTAGTGCATAACTCTATTAGAATATCTAGAGAAGATGACAAATTTATAATTTTAATTTTACAAATTTCGTCAGGAAAAACCGGGAAATTTGAATTTTTAAGCAAAAGTGAAGAAATTTAAAGCTTCGGCTACAGAAAATTAAAACATAATAAAATTCCCACTGTTCTAGAATTCTATATTCTGAATTATAAATTCTAAATTCTAATTTCTAGAATTCCAGAAGATTGGGAATTTTATTATATAAATTTTATATTATTTTTATTCTAAAATTATATTTTATTATAAGATTCCCGCTCTTCTAGAATTATAGAAGAGCGGGAATTTAATTATATGTACTGGAGGGTGTTCCACAACCCCCAGACCCCTCGGTTTACATTTCTTAATTTAACTTTCTATCTTCAGACAGAATAATTATACAAATTTCGTCAAAAAAAGCTTGGAATTTTTTGTTTTCGAGCAAAAGTAAGAGAAATTAAAACGTTTGGCTAAAGAAAATTAGAATTTGAAAAAAATGTACTATATCGATATTGTGGCTATCGACCGTATCAACTCGAAGCCGTTTTAAAATTAAAAATCGGTTCATAAATAAGGCCGCCACAGCCGAAAAAATAAAATTTCAAATTTTGATCTTCTTACGCCAGTAGCGCGTAAACGTAAACGTTTTGCGACTCTCGATTGTTCCTTGCAGATGGCTTTATTTTTGTTCCTCACGAATTTTTTCAGAAACAATTCTTTACACCAACTAAGCGACCAAATGTAGAGAGGCCAAAAATGTTTGTTTCAAAACCCGGCCCATTTTCCTCCAAAGCAAAGGTGTTAGTTTTAACGGTGAAGGACCGGTTTTTTTCGAAGAAGGTCAAATCTACTTTTCGTGTTTTTTTACGAATATTACCGACATGAAAATGAAAAAAATTGAATTTGTCAAATTTCTAAAATTTTTATAACTCCAAGGCGGTCGCACGAATTAAGTTGTTCGCCCAAAAATTATTCGAAAAAAAAACAATTTTGGGTGAATAATAATTTTAAAATGAAGCAACCTTGCAGCGATTTGAGCATACAAACTTTATGTACAGTTATAATCAAGAAAAGTGCTTATTCTAAATTTATGAATAATACAAAATAATATAGAAGTTTACATAACGTATCAGCAACTAAAACCATGGGAACTGCTGAGGTGTGCTATTCTCAAGCTTCGGATGTATTCTTGGGAATATTCTGATGTGTGATATTTGGTATCACATAACACACGCCTTCAGAAAGGTTTGCGCGATCATCGATAATAATTGTAACCTCCAAAATTCTAACTTTTTCTCTCTTCGGTAGGGTGGGACTTGAAAAAAAAGTAAAATCCAAAATCCTTCGACGTGCCGGGCCAAATCGTTTCCGTAGTAAAATTTCGAAACTTTGGAATTTTTTTTTCGAATAGCAACTAAGACTTTACCCCTTCAAATTTTAAAGGGGTTTGGAAAAAATGTACTATATCGATATTGTGGCAACTGATCATACGTACTTAAAGCCGTTTCAAAATTAAAAATCGGCTCATAAATAATGCCGCAAGGGCAAAAATAAGAAAATTTCAAATATTAACTTTCTTACGCCGGCAGCACAAAAATCGCGATTTTAGATCAAGTTTTTGTAAAATGCTATCGCAAGTCTGCCCATTCTCGCAGGTCCAAAAAAGCAATCTTAAACTACGCCTACGCCTGCCAAAATGGACAACATTTAACCGAATAAAATATAGTCTAAAACTGAATTTCGACTTGAGATTTATTCTACCAACAGAGTGACTTCTAAGATCCAAGCGTAAAAATACTGGTTGGTGAGGCTGCTAACGCCCAGTAGTCTTAAAATTGTTCAGTCAATAAGGATCCAAAAATGATGTTTGCTTGCAATAAATAATAAAGTTTTGAAACTTTGCAAAAAGTTTTGTCTTTTTTTGAGCGGTACGGAGTTGATCATACAGATTACATTATCAGTCTTTATGTTTTATTGTTCTCCTGTCTTTATTTATAAAAATAAGTGTAAAAATAGTGTAAGCGTATGAAATATTCTCCATAAAATTCCACTTTTTGTCACATGCGCGAATTTTCAAATTTTAGAGTTACAAAAATGCTTTTAAAAAAAACTTTCCATTTTGAATTAAAATATTTCACATAAATTTCTCACTGCTCGTATAATATTACATTAAAGTTAACTTAATTAATAATACATATTTTTATAAATCGTTGGAAAGTAGGCATTTCAAGCTTAATAATAGTGTTAAAATTATCTTGGTATACCCATAGTAATTTTCAAGTACGAACGATTTCAAAAGTTCCTTCAATTGGCTAAATAAAATTAATTTTTCTTTTAGTTTTTGGCTTATAAGCGGTTATAACCTTTGCCCCTCACAATTGCCGATGTCCTAAACTTCGTATTTTGGTTCATTAGGTCAATACGAACATTTTGATATATAATTCGTTTAGTTCTACTTTGGGATTGGGTTAGTTAACTCTATATTGACGATCATCCGCTCCACTATAGTCATAATGAGACGCTGCACCACATTTCACGACAAGCGGATGGATTTTGTCGGTTAAATATTATATTTACGATAATATAGAATATAAACTTTCTTATTGAGAATTTAACAAGCTTCAATTTTTATACGAACTATTTTTTTGTAAAGTTAATACTTTTGAAGATATTATTAAAAAACCATAAATTGTCACTTAAAATCCAAGATGGCGGAAACTTTCGGACCTCAGAGGAATGGCGACTTTTTTTGGTTAAACTGGGACCTAAGACGAAACTTTTTGCCAAGTTTCAAAACTTAATGATTTATTGCAAGATATTATTTTGTAAATATTGCAAATTTTGCTGTGTATAAAAATGAAATACCTATTAATTTGGTAAATATATTATTTTGAAGCAGACGGTTTCGGATTTAGCCAAATTTTATAATGCTTATCAGCAGAGCTATCCATTACAAACTTTTCTATATAATATGACAAAAAAATGTCAAATTTACAATATTAAAAAATAAACACCATTTTTCACAAGTCTGCTGATGCGAATTTACATGTATAAACCGAACAATGCTATAAGGTTTAACTAGGAATCCTCTGCAAATACCCTCGTATATAGAATATATAGAACATACGTGAATAAAATAGAAGACACTTTTAGCTTTGTAGTCCTGATGTACCGAAAAATAAAAGAAATAACCAAAATCGTAGTGAAATCGTGATAAAGAAACTTGGATTTTTCCCATTTTCCCAAAATTATCCCACTTTCAGAATATTAGGCATAAATAGATCAGACAGTTTTAAAAAAGCAAAATCGATTTTCCGATAGTACTTGGCCGGCTAATTTTAAAATAGCAAAACATGATGACTAAATTTAACTAAAATCGGAAGAAATGGTGTAGTGCAGCTTTAACATATTTTAATCTGGGATTGTTTCCTAACAATCTAATCTAAAGTTTGCGGGAATTTGGTGTTTGGATAATCAAGTAGGTATGCATTCTGGAAGCATTATCTTCCCGAGAAACTTTAAAGTTCAAAGCCTTGTAATTCTAATGTAAGTACAATCTGATGGGTTTTTAATAAGTTCAAAAAATAATCAGTTTTCGAGAGAGAGAGGATGATTTGTAATCTTTACAAGTCTAACAGACCAGGTCTTCAAAATGACGCGTTGATGATATAATATTCAGGAAACACGGAGTTTATTTATAGAAGGGGAGACGGCATGCCAGCAATATGTGATTCAAGGGTTCGCAGCTTATTGATTGTATGGTAAGTTTGGAGATTTTGAAAGCTTAAACAAAACAATAGGAAGGTGTAAACTCAAGGAACAGCAAAACTTTTAGGTTTTCAAAATTTAAATGAATACATGTGATGTATTATATTTGCCTAGGGAGTTTTTCATTCAATTTATCAAACGCAACTTTAATGCCAAGTTTAATATTGTAGGTTTAAATATTTATTCAGTACATTTGGATGGAGAAAGTGAATTGTAAACATTAGGCAAGAGCGTAAAGAAACATAAAAGTTTTGAGTTTGTTTCCTATCGAAACTGGGGTTATCATTTTTCAAGCTAAAATTATCTGAAATTTTATAAAATTACAAATAAAAGGGCGAACTGTGTAATTAGAGCGTATAATGTAACACTTGGTGTAATGTTTACAAGTGTCAGATAATGCTTCATCATGTACTTCACATCATTTTTAGAAATTATAATTACGCTTTTCCATTATCCCATATTTTTATTGCCAAATTATATTGCTACAAAAAAATAGGTCAAAAGTTTATATTTCTCTCATTATTCCCTCGAAGCTTTAAACTTTTTTTAGAAACTTAAATATTTATTAAAACTTTTCTCCGTACCACAAGCTGGCTAGGGTAAACTGGGTAAAAATTACCTGAAAATGGTCAACTTTCTAGATCGGTAATTTTCGAATTGGAGCCGCTTCAGGAACGTTTTTAATGAAGGTCCGGTCTCAAACTAATTAATTTACAAATTTTTAAATAGGAAAGTTGCACAAATTGGTCTTTATCATATAATGCAACCTACAAATTAGGAACTAGAAATGTACGTCAAAATGAGTTCTATTGATTTGCTCTAATTGAAAGTTGCTGGTCACAAAGAATTATTCAATTTGAATATTATAGTTTGAGCTGAAATTAAACTTTGATATAGATTGATTTTCGTAACTTTGACAGCTGCTTTTGAATGTCATTTTGCCTTCTGTTTTATTTTAAAGTAAAATAATTTCACATGTTGGCATCAAAATCATAATGGGATTTCATCAGAACAATTAAAGTGACAAATAAAATCAAATGTAGTTTCGGATGGCAAAAATGAAACAGAATTAATCAAGGCGAACACAAGCTGTTCAGTTAAGCTATGATTTATTTTATACAACCTGCTCGTTTATTATGATGCAATCTGTTCTCACACTGCTTTAATCGTACAATCAGCACTGTTTGTTTAGAATAATCATGAATATAATAATTAATATCTACGTGGGTAATGAACAATGAAAAAAAAGGTCCTAACATATATTACATATATATTCTAAACATATACAAAGTTTAATTTCATTAAAGAAATAATTATAACCGAATTACTAACGTAATTAATATTGTAAAGTTGTAGACTGGCGGTTAGTGTGTTGGATTGCAATGCAATCATTGTAAATTCAAACCCTCGACAGCGTACAGAATACCTTCAGCTGGAGAGGTGGCAACTAAATATCTTCGCATTTTTGAGTTGTACTTTTGTAAAAAAAAGAGCCAAAAGTGGGATAGAAAATATTTCATACTCCCAGAGTCCCGAATTACACTACTTATTTTACACTATTTATATTTGTTCTTCCAAGTAGTGGCAATTTAATAACTCCGAACCTTTTACGGGTAAAACAAAGCAAGAAGTGCACTGGGGGGTATTCCATACCCCCCAGACCCCCCGGTTTATCACCTATGTACGTCTTGTGCTCTTGTAGGCTAGTTTACAGCGAGTTCAACTGAATTAAGCTTAATGGAGTCTAAAACAATTTTTTAGTTTAATATTAAATCATTTTTGCTTCAAATTAGCATTGAACAGAAAATAAACAGATTCGAAATAATCGGAAAAGTTCATAAAGGTACTGCTCGGTTATTTTCTTTAATTTAAGTTAAGCTCCCATTTGGAAACTAGAATTAACTGAATTTGTTAGGGATTTTACTGATAGCATCAGTTTTTGAACTGATGAACTGATGAAACCGAGGGGTCTGGGGGGTGTGGAACACCCTCCAGTGCATATCACAGGATTTCCACTATTTTAGAATATCTAGAGAAGATGGCAAATTTATAATTTTACAAATTTTGTTAGGAAAAACCGGAAAATTTGAATTTTTAAGCAAAACAAACAACAAAAAATCAGCAGACAAACCGTTGGGGAAATTTGGCGAATAACTGGAAGGAAATCTGAGGAAATTTTAGGAAATCCAAAGTAATCTTAGGAAATCTAGAAAATCATAGGAATACTACAAACTTTGCGTTTTGGTTTTCTTTTTTATTTTTTTTTAACTTTTTCTGAATAAGATCATAAGGTAATAATCCAAGGAAATCCGAGAAATTTTTGGAAATCCGGAGCAATATAGGGAAATCGAAAAACACCTCATGAAAGGAAATCTATGATTTTTTTACGATTTTCTCCTCGAAAAAATCAGCGTCTCAAGAGACAATCACGGAAAAGTATGTAATGTAAATCACGGTCAGGTACAACTCGGCGCCGCCGATTCGGCGCAGCCAACTCGACGCCGCCAACTCGGCGCCAGACCAACTCGGCGCCAGGACAACTCGGCGCCAAGTAAATAATAAAATTTTTTAATAAAATGTTTGTTAAATCGTTATTGTTATAACGATTTCACATTCAGGGTCGTTCGTAGAGACCGGATTTTAAGCATTTTTGCTTATTGTCAATTTTAAAAGCAGCTCTTTGAAATTTGAGATGTGGACGAATTACATAAAAAGATATATTTTTACGTATAGTTTTTCATGCTTATTTTGCTTTTTTTGCGATTTCTTGCTTATTTGCTTATACCTGAACTTATTTTCTACTTTTGTGCTTATTTTGAACTTATTTTCTAATTTTAAATTGAACTGACTTAAATTAATTTTTAAATTAATCAAAAATAAATTTTTGATACATAGTTATCCCTAAATTATCAGTCAGTGGCGTAGCCAGTTAGCCCCCTCCACCCCGAAATTATTAATTTGAAATGATACATTTATACATCTTGTGTAATAAACCCTTTGTCAGGCTTTTTAAAAGTATTTTTTTTAAATAGTTGCCATGGCGACAATTAGCTTTCGGTACCTGTATCAAAAAAAATTTCCAAATCAACTTCAGAACTAGCCCCCCATCTACCCAAGCACTACCCTTCTTCCGAAATCGAAAATTTTGTATTGCTAATGATTTACGTCCTAAACGTATACGTCCTCGACATATTTGAAAAGCAAATCTGGCTTCGCCAGTGGATATAGACGTAAATGGGTTTTTTGAAAATGATGGCGGAGAGTCCTCGTTGTGTCAAGTACTCTTTAATGAGGTCGAGATACATCTAACATGTAGATTTCTTTTTAGCAGAACCTCTTAATTAAAAAAATATTAATTAATTAATAATTAATATAAAAAATATTAATTATAAAAATAATGTATCGTAGTTAAATAAAATATCGTTTTCTAACCTAAGCTTAATCGGCGCCGAGTTGTCCTGGCGCCGAGTTGGCTGGCGCCGAGTTGTCCTGGCGCCGAGTTGGCTTGGCGCCGAGTTAGCCGGCGCCGAGTTAGCAGCGCCGAGTTGGACGGCGCCGAGTTGGCGGCGCCGAGTTGTCCCATCCCGTGTAAATCACGTATTTCAGCTCCCTCTCCAATTGAAGTTCTTGTTAAACTACTGAAAGCGAGGAAAGATAATACTGAAAGAAAAACAATTCAGAATTCAATCCCCTCCCTTTGAAGTTTGACTGCGCTACTTGTCTAAAATACTCCTGGTGGGCAGGGAAAGGAGGTGTAGAGGAGTAGGTCCATGCAGAGGTTGGACCATGTAAAATATTGATACGGCAAGAGGATGAATTGCCGTTTAGCGATTTGCTTCTTGATGCACAAATTTAAAATGATTTGGATTCGATAAAAATGTCACAATTTATTCAGTTTTGATACATGAAAAGATTTCTAAAAATTAAAACAAAAACTCCTTGTCGTAGTTTTCGCATCAATACTAACATAACGTCTTAACAGGAGGATAAATAAATCTTTTTTTTTACATAATTTGGACATTTGTATGTCACTATCGAATCTGTTACGGTCAAAATCAGATCAAAATTACATTAGTATTTATTATTTTTACTGAAAACATTTGCTCTAATAGGCAGATTTCAGAAAATAAAAAAAATTGAGGCAAATTGGTCTTTGAACCCACTCTCTTGGCAAAAGCATTCCTAAAGGCAGCCCAAACTCGAGAAACACGGATCCCAAAGAAAACACAATAATTAAAAACATACCTGAAGCCCCCACAATTCTCTAAAGGTAAAGATCTATAAAGGCGGCATCTTTGAGCTCACGCAATTTTGTAAAAACTTCCCAGAAACCGCCTAAACTCAAAAATCACGAGTCTACATTAGACAGAATCAGTAGTTTTTCGGACCGATTGTACATTGTGTGTGCTATGTAACAGATTTATGTTGGTATCAGTATCGATAAATAATTGGTGCTCCATTTTTGTGATTAAATTCAATGTCTTTTCATCTTCACCATCGACAGTTCATTAATTTTAGAGGGAGGGGCAATTATGATTTGGTGGGGCAAAGCACCCCCAGTTCTCCGTAGTTGTGCCTGTGGCTCACATCTGGACACTAGGATGCAAATCTGCACGGAAGACTCACCAGCAGTGGCGTAGTTGGAAGGGGGGGGGGGCAGATTAAAGATTTTTCAGAATCTCGTTAATCCATTCATGCGCGTCAGTTGTAACTAATCCTATTACATAAAATCCCAGAACGCTTCTGCTGCTCTAGTTGGTCGCTTTTTTTTAACTAAGATTAGAATAACTAAGATTAGAAATAAAAATATTTGTCCAATATTAATCCAAACTGGGAAATTTGAAGTTTTAAGCAAAAATTTGGGGAGTTTAACCTTCGGCTGAAAAAACTTAAAACTTGGAAAGCATATTTATTTAATTACCTTACAGCTCGCGGAGTTTAGCAGCAACTTTCTGTGTTATTTTGAAAGTTAATTATAAAAATAATACAAAAATATAAAGTCAAAATTGTAAACCGAGAGGTCTGGGGGGTGTGGAACATTCTAAATAATAATTAACTAAAATAACTAAAAAAATTAGGTTTTTTTAGTCGCAAATTTGTACACTGAAAGTACAAAGTTACATGATACCCTTATCACGATGGTCTTTTAAACACCCTATATACATTACTAAGATATAATGAAAATTGTTGTTTCGAGAGTCTTGTTAGTCCTTTGTGGTTTTCAAAATTAATCTTCTCTTTCCAAGATGTCAAACCATTAAAGTTCAAAGAGAATTTTATAATAAGTAAATTTGCCGAATAACTTTTGTTTTCCAGTAATAAGTTAATCATTAATTAGTCAAAATTAAACTAATTATCGTATTTTGCAGCCGTATTTCCGTAAAATAATTTTCTTGTTTGTGAGAGAATTTAAATTTTAAATTTTAAGATTCGTCAACTGCTGTGTTGAAGGTTATTAGGTGTGATTCATAGAAAAACTATGATCTCCCAAATACTGCAACCAACCGCACACGGTTCTCAACCCTGTGCAGGCAGCCATGAAGCCTAAATAATGAAATCTATCTGTAAAAATTAACTTTTTTCATGTAGAGTTTTATGAACTCGTAAAAATACAAGCAATAATTTATTGTAAAACAATTCAGGTATATTAGCCAAATTCTACTAAAAAAAATAGTTTTTGCAATTAAATGTCAAAATGAAATAGCTAAAATAATAATCACCCTAAAAGACTTTATATGACAAATAAATGTTGGATGTTAATCTGTTGTGATAAGTACTTGCTTGTTGTACTTGTGATTGAAATTTAATTTCGGGGATTGTATTTGCTTTTCGCCTTCTCGTTCACATTCGTATCAGATAGCTTAATAACATTTTGAAGCTTTCGGTACAAGAAATTCCGGGTATATTTGAAAAAATTTCGTGTAGTATATCAAAATTTAGGGTAAACACATCTAAGTAGAACTTTTGAAAAAATATTTTATATTTTTGTGAAAATATTGATTGGCTGCGGTTTAACATTTATTTTCAAACTAATAAAATATAAATTGCCGAATAACCTAATCATTCGACATACGACAAAAGCTATTTTAATTTATACAAACTTGCAGCATTTAAATACTGGATTTTTCGTTACCTATCTTTAATTCCCATTCGTTTACGTCCATAACCATACTATTGGCTTTTCAACTACGTCCATCACTGTTGAAGCCAGACTTGGGCGGCAAATTCAAATTTAAATAAATGACATAAAAAAATTTTTTTTATAAATAATTATAAATATTTATTTTCACGCTTATATAACCCAAAGCATTAAAATATTCATTTTTGAACTATCTAACCATCCAACATCATCTAAATAGTCTAAATTTGTCTACTTTTGTTATGATGATCCATAATAATCAGTGATTACCATTGTTTTTTTCATTTGAAATGGAATATTTTCTGGTACATTACATTCGTCCTTGGTGAAATGCATACATTAGTCTTGACTAAATTTGAAGGTTTAGTTTGAATCCAACCATGCAAAATATTGTTTCACTTTTGGCAATAGTAATAATTTTTTCTCACGGCATTGCGTGCAATGAGAATATTTTCTCCAAGGTAGTTTATAATAATTTTAACTAAAATTTACAAGTAGCTTTGTGATCGTGTAATTGTAAAATAACCTAATACTGATAATTTGAATTTTAGCTTCATCAAAATACTTACAAACTTAAAGATGTTCGAATAGAATTAATGAGCTACGACAAAAATTATTATAATTTCTATAAAATTGTAGCATTTAAATACAATCGTACTACTACGGCTCACAATAGTACTCACAAGGTTAAAGTTGACTTTGAGGATAAATTAGAGGTCGAATTTTTTTTTAATCAAAATTTAAAATTAACAACATTACTACCATTTGTGAAATTCAAATGTTTATAAATTTTTAGGTAATAGTACAAGGATATAAGTTTTTAAGTAACGAGTATCGACGCATTGCTTTGCGTTTTCAAGTAAATGTACAGAAAGCTTTCGAGTCAAACGCAATAGGATTGGGTGCAATAACTAAGTGTGGCAATTTGACATCGTTTAAATTCCATAAGGTTTTATACATATAGTTTCTGTTTATAGCAATGTTTTCATTTGTATCATTTACAGGACATCATTTACCACTGCTGCAATTTCGTAATCGATGAATCTCGATTCCCTCCATTGATTCCCAATGGAAAATACAAATTGGAATATACACTCCTAATTTCAAATAAAGAAATTGCAGTACTTCATCTTTACGGTGAGGTATACACACCAATGGTATATCCAAAATATTAAAAAATGAATGATAATCAATAATGGGTTTTGGGATATTGTATACGTAGCAATTAGCAAACACTAATAATCTATCGATCGCACACTTCATCGGCATAGAACAGTATAGTTTAACAGTAAAAGTTTTAATGTATCGCTTAATTGGGATGATTGGGTAATGGCTGATGCAAACGGGGTCTTATGTGACCTCAAAATGCTGTAAGTAGTGTGCCGATATAATCAGTTTTTGTTTCAACCAGTCCGCACTGTGTTTGCAAATTTGCACATTATAATTTAATATATTAATCATATCAATATTTTAGAAAACCCAAAAAATGCACTAAACACTTTTCATAACTAAAATGTTTTTTAGTTAACACATGTAAAATACACTGTAAGTATAAATTCGCAAACGTTTTCACCATACTATGGCATCATCAGGCGATGAATTAGTGTATTTTACATGTGTTAACTTAAAAACATTTTAGTTCTGAAAAGTGTTTAGTGCATTTTTTGGGTTTTCTAAAATATTGATATGATTAACATCGAGTTACACTACTTGAACCACGTATCAATCGATTAACTTAATATATTACTTGTAATATTATAATGATAATAATTGATTTGTCTAATTGTGTTATTTTCTTTAACCGTAAAGAACACCAACCTGTAGGTTTTCTTACGATATTAATGACCGCACCTTAACTCAGTAGGTTTCACTTATTCTGTGTGCCCATTGATTGGAATAATTATATAATAAGGGAAGCTTAATTTGGTAAGTAGTCATGCATGGGGGTGATTTAATCGCCCACTAAGATATTTCTTACATTTCCAAAAAAAATTTACCATATGTGCCATAATAAGCAAATTGTCACTTATAGTAATAGCATCCACTGATACAAGATTGACTAAGTGATGTTTAAAACTAAAATTAAGACTGCGTTTAAGTTGAAGATACGACAGCTTTGGGTGTTTACTAAACTTTTGTTGATGTCCATCGCATTGGATTATCGATATTCTTGGAGCCAGTTATATAGAAAAAGATTAAGTATTCTCGAATCAGACTTAATTCACTAAAGCTACTCAGAATAAACAGTGAGCCTTTAATGCTTGATTAAATTCAAACTAAAACAAACGAAATAGGTATCCAAAGTGGTGGTATCTATAATTATAGATATAACTTTTTTTTATTGTACTATAAGCAGCAAAAGGTTGCCTTGCTTATAGTAGGCAGTACTTTTGATGGTACCCCGTAATATATCAAAATTTAGGGTACAAAAATTAAAAATTATTTTACAATTTGGGATTTTTATAAAAAAAATTATAATTTTGTCAAAATATAGATTGACAAACTATTGCCCCTTGAGCTATATAGGTAATTTTGTACTTCTGCTCTTTATAGTTGTTAATAATCTGTTACGCCTATGTTTTTATTGTGTGGAAAATTTAAATTATTTATAATTCATGCTTAATAAGTACCATCCCGATAGCGTGAGATCTGCGTCTTCAGCTAATAAATAAACTCAATTTATTATGCTAACTAGGTCCCCGTCTAGATCGTGTGGAATTCATCTTTTCAGCACTCGATAAAAATTATTATGCTTAATAAGTTCCGTCGACCCATCTGACAATTTACGATTCAGCGTCTTGAATTACAGACAGTAGGCGACTCAAGTGTCGACAGGGCGTGATAATATACAATATAAGTAACTCACAGGTGCGGGAAAAAACAGTCCCAGATAAACCATCAAAATGGTAACGAGCCTTCGCATATCCAGTTATAATTGGAAATTGTTAAGTAAGTCCTTGGTTAACTTCGTTAATTATGGTTTCGGGATTCAATTAATTGTAACACGATGAATTTCACAAGTAATTAGTTCTAAAAATTGTGAAGGTTTGAAATTTCAGTAAAATTTTGTGATACTATCGGCTTTTGAAAGTATTGGTCAAAAGTGCCGTTTTATAATAAGATTGTGGAGTCAACACACTTATTCGTGTAGTCCCTAAAGGAACCAACTCACGTAATTAAGATGTTCTGTAATCGACTTCAACATCATATAAGTATTTATGGAGGGCGCGCCATGGTAAATGCAGGCCGAAGGGCATCTAGTTCGAGATATATTTCGGCAAATCCGTAAGAATTGGAAACTGCTTAAGAAATCTAATGGTACTCGTATCCGACTTTGTAAGGTAAACATTTGTATTATTAAGTTAAGTTTGGGACAACCGCTGGAGATTTGGATCGCCACAAATTGATTGTGATTATGAAAAAGTGTCGCGGTAACTCCGATTGGCATGGGCCAAGTTCAGTGAAAATTGATTAATACAAAATTTATGCAGAATGTTGATATTTGGAAACTGGGGAATTTTGGTTTACTTAACTTTTGTAATTGTAGATTTGATTTAAAATTTTAGTAAGCTGGATCCAACCCTTTTAACCAATTTTTGTGATTTTGAATTCAATTGTTAAATGCTCGAATTAAAGAATTTAAATTATTTTGCATTTTTATTGTCTTGCATTACGACCACACCCCCCTGACATGCTCTCCGGTTTTTCGTTACTTTTTTTTAAATTTTTTGTATTTGATTTTTAAGGAAAAAAATAAATGAACGTAACAAATCATAATAATAATATAGGTTTTTAAAAATTAATAAATACATATTTTCATGCTTATATAACCCAAAGCATAAAAATAAGTACAGTACAGCCTCGCTTATCCTCGACACTCGACACTCCAGTAATCCGGACATTCCGGCTCTTCGGACAGTTTATATTTTTTATCTCTGCAATCCGGACGAATTTCTAGTTGCAATTTCAAATTAATGCAATTCATCGGTACTCTTTTATAAGACTAAACTATGACATCACTCAGGGTCGCACCTAGCGCCAAAATTCAGAAAGCTCTAAAATTGAACGTTTTTAATTGAATTTTCTATAAAGTATTAAATTTTAAATAAAAACAAGAAAACGCTAAACGAGAAGTCACGAATTGTGATTTAATTCATATTTTCTTTGATTTAATTGGTAAAGTTAAATAAGTAAGGGGCGGCCATCTCCCCCTAGTGAGATATCGTAAAATTTTTTTTTATTACATGATATTTCCCGAGACTCTTTGATCTCCTCCTCCCTTAAACTCCCACGTAATTAACGAACGTCCCCTAATGATAACACAGGTCTGCAAATAAATTTCTTTTTTCGAGTCCTGATACCATTCTTCCTGATTCTTATGTAAATTAACCTTCTGAATTCGAATATGACCTTCGTTTTCCTCCATCATCCACCGCTATCGGGGGATGCTTCCCCCTATCTATTTTATTATTATTTTTAACAATTATTTTAGCTTTTATATTTTTTCTGATAAACTAGAAAGGTGAAAAGTTAATATTTATAGCAAGAAAGTTGATTTGGGAGTAGATCTGTTCCCCGAAATTGTAAAAAAAATCATTAAAGATGATCGAATTTTCCGTTTTTCTGCTTAATTTTTTCACTTATTTTTGCTGAAATAAAGCAATCACACAGAACAAGTACATATATGCAAGTTTTCAGTTTTTACAACCGGGGGGGTCTGGGGGGTGTGGAACACCCTCCAGTATACCTGTAAGTGTCTTAAAAAACACAAATAGCAAACAGATTTCGATTCCAGTTTTAAAGTTGTTATTCCACTGGACATTACTGGATCTAGGTTACAAAAAACAGTTGGAAAAATCTATATAAAGCTAGATTCTGGGACCAATTTTGTTTAGGTGTACTGGAGGGTGTTCCACACCCCCCAGACCCCCCGGTTTCAAAAACTAAAAACTTGTGTATGTTTTCTGTCAAACTTTCAAAAACAAAATCCCTAACTTTTCCAAGTCTTCCCCTAGATCAGGCGTCGGCAACCTGCGGCTCTTTTGATGTCGAGATGCAGCTCTCCAGGTCCACGCACAAATATTACCTAATAATTTTATTATTTTCTTTTCAAAACTCATAAAAAGTATTATTCTGCAAAAAACAACTTTAAACAGGGTAAAAACACAGGATAAAAACAGGATAAAATACCATAATATTGAAATAAAAATGTTAGTGGCTCTTTAAAAACTGGGAAATTTTGTAAATTGTAAGTTTTAGCTCTTCCGTTTCAATAGGTTGCGGACCCCTGCCCTAGATCAAAATTAAAAATTTTTCAAATTTTAAAAATTGTAAATTTTTTATTTGTCGAATTTTTCAAGAATTTTTCCTAATTAATTCCACGATTTTTCCTTAAAAATAAAAAATTCCTCGACATTTCCTGACCAAATTTGTGTAATTCTCAATTCCTTTACTTTTGCAAGTGAAAATCCTGCTTAAACATTTGCCCTAATTTTTAATTTTTTTTCTTTTTCTTCAAAAAATGAATTGACTAACTGTATAAAATTAATATTTATATTTAAGATTATATAATTCAAAGCATTAGAATATGAATTTCTGAGTTACCTAATCATCCAATATCATCTAAATAGTCTACTTAAATTTGTCTGCTTGTAATGATGATCCATAACAATTTGTTATTATGTATCATTATTTTTATTATTTGCAATGGAATATTTTATGCTATTTTCTGATATTTTATGGTACATTCGTCCTCGGTGAAATACATACATTAGTCTTTACTAGATTTGAAGGTTTAGTTTGAATATATTCAAGTTTTAAAACAACAATGAAAATTATTATTTCGCTTTTGACAATAGTAATCATTTTTTCTCAAGACATTGCGTGCAATGAGAGTATTTTATCCAAGGTAAATTATTATATTTTTAAGTAATTTAATTAAGAAATTGAACCGAAAATAAAAATTTCAAGTAGATTAGTAGTAGGTATATACTCTACCGGGTGCTGAATGAGTTAGCCGAACATAGGTAATTAACATGTAAAAAGTTATTTATGTAAATTCCAGTTTCTCTTATTATTTTTGAGAAAAAATAAATGACACAAAAATAATGCAGAAATATTAACTACAAATGATAAGAGCATTAGATTTCATCTAACCTTTATTTAAAAAGACCAAAAGAGCCTTTAAAATTGTTAAAATTTTGATTTATGGGACTGGTGATAGTATGTATGGTCATATAGTATGTTTTTGTAAAATGTAATTTGTAATTAATTTATGCATTTTAATGGCCCATGAAGGAAATTTAAAGTAACAATTTGAATTTCAGCTTCATCAACATTCCTACAAGCTTAAAGATGTTCGAATAGAATTAATGAGCTACGACAAAAATTATTATAATTTCTTCAAAATTGTACCATTTAAATACAATCGTACTACAACGGCTCACAATAGTACTTTCAATGTTAAAATTGACTTTGAAGATAACTTAGAGGTCGAGTTTGTTTTTATTCAAAATTTAAGATTAACAACATTACTAGCATTAGTGAAATTCAAATGTTTATAAATTTTTAGGTAATAGCACAAGGTTATAAATTTTTAAGTAACGAATATCGACGCATTGCTTTGCGGTTTCAAGTAAATGCACAGAAAGCTTTCGAATCGAATGCCGTGGGATTGCGTGCATTAACTAAGTGTGGTAATGTAACATCGATGAGATTCCATAAGGTTTTATAAATAATTTCTGTTTATAGCAATGCTTTGACTTATATCATTTACAGGATATTACTTACCTCAGTTGTAATTTCGTAGTCGATGAATCCCAATTCCCTCCATTGGTTCCCAGTGGAAAATACCAATTAGAATTAACACAACTAATTTTAAATAAGGAAGTTGCAGTTGTTCATCTTTACGGTGAGATATACACACCAATGGTATATCCAAAACATTAAAAAAATGAATCATCAATGGGTTTCGGAATATTGTATACGTAGCAAATAGTAATATCGTTGGCACACTTCATCGGTTTAGTAAAAGTTGAATGATAATGGATGATAATCATCAATGGGTTTCGGAATATTGTATAGGTAGCAAACAGTAATTATTTATCTATCGTTGGCACACTTCATCTGTTTAGTTTAGTAGTAAAAGTTGTCATGTATAATTTATTTGGGATGATAGGGTTATGGCTGACCCCAACAAACAGGTGTCTGTTTGCACACCAACGAGGTCTTCTGTGGTACCAAAATATTATATCTTAATGTATTACTTGTAATATTACAATAATATAGTTAATTTGTCTATGTAGTTTTTCTTAACCTTAGAGAATACCAACCTATAGATTTTCTTATAATATTAAAGACTTAGAGTCCCCGCAGACTGCAGACTTCTATCAGCCGATAGTTTGGTCGGTTACTTTTCGACTAATCATATAGCCCATAAAACTTGTTATCTGCCGATATCGAATCAATGACACTGTCAATGTTAAAGTTGATTTTGAGGATAAATTAGAGGTCGAGTTTGATGTTATTCAAAATTTAAAATTAACTACATTACTAGCATTTGTGAAATCAAATGCTTATATATTTTAGCACAAGGATATAAGTTTTTAAGTAACGAGTATCGACGCATTGCTTTGCGCTTTCAAGTGACTGCACAGAAAGCTTTCGAGTCGAACGCAATGAGATTAGGTGGATTAACTTAGTGTAGTAATTTTACATCGTTTAGATACCATAAGGTTTTATAAATATAGTTTCTGCTTTAACTTTAACTTGCTTTAACTAATACCATTTACAGAACATTACTTACCACGCTTGCAATTTCGTAGTCGATGAATCCCAATTCCCTCCGTTGGTTCCCAGTGGAAAATACCAATGGGAATTATCACAACTAATGTTAAATAAGGAAGTTGCAGTTCTTCATCTTTACGGTGAGATATACACACCAATGGTATATCCAAAACATTAAAAAAAGGAATCATCAATGGGTTTCGGAATATTGTATACGTAGCAAACAGTAATATCGTTGGCACACTTTATCGGTTTAGTAAAAGTTGCCCATTTGTCGCAAACTATTTCACATAATTTGTATATTTTTTCGTATCAATGAACAGTAAGCACTTTCAATCATAAATATATTTTTTTATAATTTTAAACGTATAGGATTGCGAAATCCATACAATAAGATTTAAATGTATCTTGTAGCTCGTTATTGATAATCATATTTATTGTAAAAGTTGTCATGTATAATTTCTTTGGGATGATTGGGTTATGGCTGACCACAACAAACAAACAAGTGTCTGGTTGCACACCAACGAGGTCTTCTGTGACACCAAAGTATTATATCTTATTGTATTACTTGTAATATAACAATAATATAGTTGAATTTTCTATGCAGTTTTTCTTAACTTTAGAGAGTATCAACCTATACATTTTCTTATGATATTAAAGACCATTTGAAGAACCAAAATAAAACAATATCATCGACTAATATTAGAAAAACTAATGCCCTTATTCGCCAACTATAAATAGCACTATTTGCAAAATGCAAAATCTTGTTTTTATTCGACAAATAGTGCTATTTGTACTTTTTTGATTACGGGTATTCGCTTCCAGCTTTCGGTTGGAGGGGGAAGCGTAATCGAAGTAGGCGCCCATGGTGAGTGAATTGGGAACTACGGGTAGGTCAAAAAGTAAACAATAACACAGGAAAAATTCTTTAACATGAGCCACACTAATTGTTGTGTAGTGAAGTGCAAATATACGGGCAAGAACAGCAACATCCATTTCTACAAATTCCCTTTAAGTGCTCATAAAAATGTCCAGAGGCAGAAATGGATTGCTGCCATACGAAAAGAAAAGTATGTATGACATAACCCTGTTATGGAAATGACAAGTCTTGTGTTCACTCTCCATCAGCATTCAATTCCCGATTTTTCAGTGGCTATGATGAAACTTGGACCCCGAAACCGTGGGCCAGAATATGCAGTGAATATTTTATAGGAGGGCAGAAATCTCAAAACGTTCTGAGTCCGGGTTTTTTGCCTACTATTTTTTCTGGAAATGTCCCGGAGTCAAATCTTCAGAAACACGAAGCGATGTTAAGCAGGTATGTTTGAAGAAGTGATCCCTTGATCATTTTATTGACTTTTTTGAATATCTTATTGGATTAATGCACAGTTAATTTGGACAACTTCGTTAATTAAAATTTTGAATTTTGCATTTGCAGGCATGAAAGATTCATGAAACCGAGGCTAGTGGAGGGAAAATCTTGAGTAGAACCACTGAAGAGTAAAGGACCATCGAAACAGGATTCCAAACAGGGACCACAAAATGAACCTGTACTCGTAACACCAACAATTTTAGATCAAGTCTCTGTAACAGACGAAAGTTTTGTTTTTGTGGATCACTTATCAATGAAACTCGATAAAGGATCCCAAGTCTTTGTCCCTTTTCTGGACAGACATCACAATGAGTTATCGAATAATTTTACATGCGATCGATACATTTACAGCGATAAAAACTATTGCGATGCAGCTGTTCAGACAGACATGATAGAAATGGGCATTTCAATCAAAATCCCTAATATAAAGCAGGTAAAAGATAAGAGTTCAAACACTGAATGTAAAACATTTGTCGATCAGAGTTCTGGTCCCGATTTTATTAGTCATGAAACCAAAGATAAGCGATTTGCAGGAATGTCTTCAGTTAAAACACCTCGCCAACTATTAGATGTTGCTGGAGTCAGTTCTGATACATTTAAATTTTTCCTGAAGCAGATGCCTGAACTAACCTATTCGAAAATATCAAAGGAAGATCACCTCCTAATATTTCTCATCAAAATTAAGACCGGCTTGACTTTCTGTGCAATTGGTGTTTTCTTTTGTATTTGTGAAACCAGTGTTTCCAGAATATTTCACAAAATCCTGCGTCATTTAGTTTCGACGACAAAAAATCTGGTTTTTTGGCCAGATAAAGATAGAAAGATAGAACTTTCTTTCAACACCAGTTGATTTTGCCTCAATTCCAGATACTGGAGATTACATTCTTTGGTTTCAACTTTAAAAATTTTGGTATTCTTGCACTTAAAAGAACATTTAATTTCTACCAATTTGGTAATAGAACCATTTTGGACCACAACACCGTCGAAACTTGAACACAACCAGGGTTGATGGAAACTAACAAGTACACCTACTTTGAGAACTTTACATGAGTTCTGGGCTTCATACTCTTCTCTGGCCCGACTTTCATTTGCAATACCATACTGAATGGAAGCTGTATTTAGTTTTTTTGGGTTGAGCATTTCCGTAACCAAGGTGTCAATAGATTTTCTCTTCCTAGTTTTTATACTATGTACATTTGTACTTGCAGAGATTCTTTGGCGTCTAGTTTCATGCCATTTTGAACACGTTTGAGCTACCGTATCACAGCATAGGTCAATGATTTCAACTCTCGTCATTCTAATATTATTGTTATAAAAATGTTCTAAATCCTGAGGGAGCTGGTACGATGGCGAGCTGTACACAACATTTTGGTCAACAAGGACGAACAAGTGTTCTATGCACGATTTACAATTATTCCTGGCTAACTCTTCTTCTTGCTGTTTCAACATTGACCTAGCTAACCTTCTTCTAGCAAACTCAGCCTTATTTTCTCTCATTGCAACTAGGATGGATTTCAATGCTGATGGAGTGGGAATTTCGCTCAACTCGACATTTGATGTCTCGATCATTTCGACTTCAGGATTGAAAGGACTGGAGGAGGGAAACATCTCGTGAAAGTATTTTCCCTTGGAATACTTTTCTTTTGCCAATTGGCGAGCGCTGGGTTTCCCCCATTGTTGTTCCACATCCGTTTTTGACCAACTTTCTTCGTGGTTTACATAATACACCAGAGTTGCAACGTGCTTACACCGGTCACTCTTATTGTAAACGCAGGTACATGAAACATTCTTTACAGCTCGAAAGTGATCCAACTGCAATTTGACCACATAAGCACCTTCGGTCACACTTGCTTGTTTCATAACTTCACCATGGATCGAAATTTTATCACATGCTCTCAACTCCTGGACTTTCAGTACATGCTGAACCTTTACTAGATGTTTTCCTTTGGACTGTGTGGTTGGTTGATAGGCAGTATTATCAACAATTTTTTCGAAGCCGGTCCTTATTACGATTTTTATTTTGGGACGAGATTGCGAAAATCTGTAACTGAGATTTTCGCAATTGAATTAATAAAATTTCAAAATAATTTCAGCGAATTGATTGGCCAATTGAGTACTTGAAATTTTTCAGAGCGAAAAAGGAATACAGGATCCAAAAAATGCAATGCAAAATGCAAAACAATGTCATGTTTATATTTGTGTGTAACCTCACATTGTAGGGTTTTATAGCTTCAATTCCTCGTATAATTGTTAATATTACTTACTTTTTTTGTATGTTATCGGTGGGGAATAGTCTATTTCGTAGAAAAATGTTATTTCGCACTGTTTTTTGATTGCTTTTGTTGATCTAAATCGATGCAGTTCTGGTGCAACCATGTATTCAGAATGCATTCCGACCTACCGTTTGTTCCATGCGCCGAGCCACGAGAGAGCGCTATATGTAAAGTTGGAAGCGAATAAGCGATATTTAAGAATAAGTTTAAGTTGAAGATAAGACAGCTGTGATCATTTTTCACTTGTTTCATCACTCATCACTTTTTTGGATTAGGCTAGGAGTAGTGAGAAAAGTGATCAGAAACAAAATGATACCACAGCATTAGCAGGTCATTATTTAGATACATAACACCAGTTTAACTTCGAAGAAATCAACTTCTTGAACTTCGAAGAAAAAAGAATAAAAGGAAATATGAGCGAAATGTGCTATATGAAGAAAAACAAGTGTGTGAATTATAGAGAAGATACCCTAAAGCTGAGTCAAGTTTATAGCGGTCTTACGTTTGGGTCCTTAAAATTTAAAATTTAAAGACCCCAAAATACCTACAAGGAACATTCCAGCTTTTGAATTATTAATGATTCATCATATCATATAAGTTTATAAATATTCATAAAGATTTATTTTCACGCTTATAAACCTAAACAATTAACCTAACCATCCAAAATCATCCAAATATTTATCTGTTTATATTGATGATTATTACCATTATGATTATTAGAAATAGAATATTTTCTGGCACATTACATTCGTCCTCGGTGAAATGTATACATTAGTCTAGACTACATTTGAAGGTTTAATTTCAATCCAACAATGCTAAATATCATTTCTCTTTTGGCAATAGTAATAATATTTTCTCAAGGCATTGCGTGCAATGAGAATATTTTATCCAAGGTAGATTATTATAATTTTTATGTAATTTAATTAAGAAAATGAACTTAAAATAAAAATTTCAATTAGATTTGTGATAGGTATATTTCGGAATTTAAATGGCTACCAATGCCTTAATTGTAAAAGACACTATTAGTAACAATTTCAATTGCAGCTTCATCAACATTCCTACAAGATCAAAGATGTTCGAGGAGAATTAATTAGTTACGACAAAAACTATTTTAATTTTTACAAGGTTGTAGCATTTAAATACAATCGTACTACAACGGCTCACAATACTACTCTCAATACTAAAGTTGATTTTAGGGATAAATTAGAGGTCGAGTCTGAGTTTATTTAAAATTTAAGATTACAACATTGCGAGCTATCGTGAAATTCAAATTTTTATAAATTTATAGGCAATAATACAAGGATATAAGTTTTTAAGTAACGAGTATCGACGCATTGCTTTGCGTTTTCAAGTAAATGTACAGAAAGCTTTGAAGTCGAACGCAATGGGATTGGGTGCAATGACTAAGTGTGGGAATTTGACAACGTTTAGATTCCTTAAGGTATTATAAATAATATTTATTTATAGCAATGCTTTAATTTGTATCATTTACAGAACATCACCTACCACAGTTGCAATTTTGTATTCGATGAAACCCAATTCCCTCCATTGGTTCCCAGTGGAAAATATAAATTGGAATTTACATTACTAATTTCAAATAAAGAAATTGCAGTAAATCATCTTTACGGTGAGATATACACACCAATGGTATATCCAAAATATTAAAAAATTAATATATAATCAATAATGAGTTTTCGGATATTGTATACCGAATTGACTTGATACCACATTGGCACAAAGAACAATAAACAATTCAGTTTAGCTGTAGAACTTTTCAATTTTGATGGTTGGGTAATGGCTGTCCCCAAGAGTCTGTTCTCACACAAATAGGATCTAATTTGACCTCAAAATACCACTTTCGTATATTTTATCCTACGAGTACACCAAGCTTACAATGCAAAGTCGATTCGATCTTATATTTCATGTAATAAGAAATTTTCTCTGTATATGTTGTATTTAATAATCCTATGTTTTTAACGCCCATTTGCAACCCTAGGAATATAAAGAAGCTAAAGTTTAAGTTGAGGTTGTGGAAATAAACGTAAATCATATTATATTTCAAGTTTATATTGCTTTTTTTATTTTTCCCACTTAACTAACCAATAACATCTCATCATTTTTATTCACAATTATTCTGCAAATCCTACCTCTCAATGCTGTGTTCTAAATATGCAAAACTAACTTTTACGTGAAAAATCCCGTTAACATTTTAAGAATTTCCTAAGATTCCTTATGATTTTGCTTAAGTTTTCTCGTAAGACAAGTATTTCGCCATTTATACCTTATATTAGGTTGTCAAATATCTTCCTTCCGCCTTTTTGTCTTTTGAATTTCGCGGCTATGTACAAAGCGCTACAGAGCTCGTATCTGGCAATACTATACATCATTTGACAGATCTTGACATAACCTACAAAACGACGCTATGCATGATTAGTTTGGATATTGCGTTCAACAGTTGTAGACGTGTAAACATGGAGTTCACTAACTCCGAAATTCGCACTATTTTAAAGTTTTCCTTCGTTAAAGGCAAATCCGCTAGAGAAACGTTCCGTGAGATTAATGATGTTTTGGGGGATGGTACTCTATCACTTCGAACCGCGGAGGAATGGTTTCGACGATTTAGAGCCGGTAAAAACGACACCATGGATAAGCCAGCCGGCGGAAGACCTGTGACGACGAATACCGATCAAATCATGGAAATCGTCGTGTTAGACCGGCATGTGGCATCTCGTGACATCGCCCAGGAGATGGGAGTTAGTCACCAAACCATTTTAAACCATCTGCAGAAAGGTGGATACAAAAAAAAGCTTGATGTTTGGGTGCCACATGATTTGACGCAAAAAAACCTTCTGGACCGAATCAACGCCTGCGATATGCTACTGAAACGAAACGAACTCGACCCATTTTTGAAGCGGATGGTAACTGGCGACGAAAAATGGATCACATACGACAATATCAAGCGGAACGGTCGTGGTCGAAGGCCGGTGAATCGTCCCAAACAGTGGCCAAGCCGGGATTGACGGCCATGAAGGCTTTGCTGTGTGTTTGGTGGGATTGGAAGGGAATCATCCATTATGAGCTGCTCCTATATGGCCAGACGCTTAATTCTACCATCTACTGCGAACAACTGGACCGCTTGAAGCAGGCGATCGACCAGAAGCGTCCAGAATTGGCCAACAGAAAGGGTGTAGTGTTCCACCAGGACAACGCCAGACCACACACTTCGTTGACGACTCGTCAGAAAATACGGGAGCTCGGATGGGAGGTTTTATCGCATCCACCATATAGCCCGGACATGGCGCCAAGTGATTACTACCTGTTCCTGTCCATGGCAAAAGCCCTTGGTGGTGTACGGTTGAACTCAAAAGAGGCTTGTGAAAAGTGGCTGTCCGAGTTCTTCGCAAATAAGGAGGGGGGCTTCTACGAGGGGGGTATTATGAAGTTGCCGTCTAGATGGAAACAGATTATCGAACAAAACGGCGCATAATTGAACTAAAACGAATGATAAATGAAAAATACCAATGTATTTTTTAGCAGAAACACAAAATCAGGTATGTTTGTGTTTTCAGAAATCTAAAGCAATCTTAGAAGAATTCTTAAACATTTTACGTGAGACAAAATATAAGCAAAATCTTATAAAAAAAGCAGGATTTAATATCTAAAAAGATTGGTTAAAAGATTGGTTAAGTGACAGTAAAAGTAAGATAAGTTGAAAATAAGACAACTTTAGATGTTTTTACACAATAAACTTTTTCTTCGGCATGGTTTGAACCAGTTGTATAACAGAAAAATAGACTAAGTGGGACAGTTGGAGATCACTTGAATATTTTATTATTGTAAAGCTCCATAAGAAGATTTTAAAGATAATTGTTATCTGCAGACTCACAGATAAGTTTAAAAGTAATAATTAAATGCTGTATAAACACAAAAGTTGAAATTTCTGATATTGCTAATTTAAAAGAATTTCGATGTCATGGCGGGTAAGTGCGGCCTTCAGGCTGCACAATCTGGGCAATCGAGTCTTTGAAATCTGTTACTTCTCAGGTTGTAAAATTTAGATAATAATCGAATGACATAATAATTCTTCATAAAATAGCTAGAATAAAGCGAGAAGGATTCGTTGTAATGTAAAATCGAAGAACCTGGTAAGTTGGGTTACTAAATATTTAATAAATCTTTTAATTAATTAATTAAATAAAACAAATAAAATTGGTATCAAAACAGTTTTTGAAATTTTGAATTGAATAATTTCTAAAATTTTTTTTAAGTAATTAGGAAATAAAATATTTTTAACCAATTTTTTGTCAGAGATGATCGATAAATTATTATTAGTAGTAAAATTTAATTAAATTAATTCATTCATTTTACAGTGGATTCGTGATTTGCTGCAGTTGCGCCAGCCAAAACTGAAAGAGTGATAGAATATAGAATCTGTAGAATAGTAATTAATTTCATCATTGTCCACCTTGTATTGGACATTAACGTCATTGCCCGGGCAATGATGTAAAAACCACTAATACAATTTTAAATGTCAACATTGCCCAAAATGCATGATCATTGACGTATTTGGCCGGCCAATGATGTTAATGCCCAACTAAGCTGGACATTGACGTTAATGTCAACATTGACCGTAACACATACATACATTAGTCTTTACTAGATTTGAAAGTTTAGTTTCCATTTATTCAAGTTTGAAAACAAGATAACTATTACGTCTTGAGCTATATAGTGTTGTGTTCTGATAAAGAAATGAAAAGTGAGTTGCGTAATTTAGAAATAAAGAACTGACTTTGCAACCTGTTAGTTAAGTTGTATTGTTTAGTTTAAGTTTGTTGTTCCAGTAATTTAGTTCATTGTTGTTTAAATTTTAATGTTTGTATTTTTAATTTTTTGTTGTTTAGCGACTCACACGAATGCAGCTGAGCGGTATGCGAACAAGCAAGCAGCAGAACAAAAATAAAAATTATAATCTTGATTTTATTTAAAAAAAAAAGAAAAATATAAGGACCAATGAAATGAGAACACGAGAATAAAACCAAAGAAATAAAGAATATAAATAAAAGGAAGAACGGTCAGTCATAAATGGAGAGCCCGAGAAGCAAGTCGGGTGTAGAGTCATTATTTGAGAGCCCCAGAAACAGGTGGTGTTAGAGAGTTGTAATTTGAAAGCCCGAGAAGCTAGTCATAGTATAAAGTTACAAATTGAGAGCCTAAGAGGCAAGTTGTGTTGATAGTTCTATAAAGTTATAAATTGAGAGTCCAAGTGGCAAGTTGTGTCTACAATCGTATTTTGAGAGTCTGAGAGGCCAGTTGTGTCGACAGTCGGAATCTGAGAGGCCAAGAGTTGGAGTGGAGGTGTATTATACACAAAGAGTTTTGTTGGAAAGAGAAGCGAAGAAAGTGTCCGAGTTAACCGTCCTGCTCAGCGAATTTTGTGTGAGTCCTGTTTTTATAAATTGTTTTTTTTGTGTTCAGGCTAAAAATAAATTGTTCTATTATTCGTCAGTTTTTTATTGTCTTCGTGTAACCATTTTCGAGAACCAACGACCATTCTAATAAGAGAGTTGAGAAAGAGCACTGCAATAGGTACTTTTGTACCTCTGCTCTTTATATTTGTTAATAATAATGACAGTAATAATAATAATAATGATACACATTAATTACACCTTAGTAATATGAGCGAAACATTGGTAGCAGAACTTTAGCTTTTTAATAAAAATCAAATATTTTGACTACAAAAATGTAAACTCTTTCAACCATATCTCAAAATAATTCAAGGGGGAGTTTCCAACGCGATAACTGCCGCCCCCCCATGACCCATCAAAACCAATAAAATGACTAAATTTTGTTAAAATTTGAACAATATACCTAACTTCTTATCAAAAAATATGTATTTACCATCTCCCAGCCAGCCTCGCTTACCCCATGAATTTTTCTTGAATCTATTTTTTGTACAAGTGAAGGAAATCTCAGGAATTCTTAATAGGAAATCTTAAAAATACTACTACTTTCCGAGATTTTTTAAGATATCTTAGAATTTTCTACATTTTTCGGATTTCACATTTCTTAGAATTTTCTGAAATTTTTTGGATTTTTCATGATTTCCTAGAATTTTTTGATATTTTTTTTTCTTAAAAGATTCTAGAATTTTCTACGTTTCCTTAAATTTTCGTCTTCCTCAAGATTTTCTTGAGTTTCGTAAAATTTGCACGGATTTCTTGAAATTCTAAAACTAAAAGATTCTAAAACTTGCTGGAGTTTCCCCGAATAATTACAGATTTCTCTTCACTAGTACACCACAGTTTTCTAATGATTTCTCCCTACTTTTTTTGCTAAGAAACCGAGGGGAAATCGTGATATAAAAAAGCGAAGAAAAATCTTAGGAAATTTTAAAAATACTCCTGATGAGCTTATTTTAGGTGTTTAAATTTTCTGCGATTTCTTTGGCCTTTCTAAAATATTCTGAATATTCAAAATTTTCTCGAATTTATTATTTCCGAAGTTTTCCTGGCAAGGGGGTTGAAAGGAGGGAGAATAACCACGTGTATCTAACCCCCCCCCCTCTAGACAAAAATTAACAAAATCTAATAACAAAATCTAATAACAAAATTTAAAAAAGACAATTGTCACATAACAGGTCTGGATTAAAAATATTTGAAATTATGAAAATTCAAAATGTAATATAACATTATTTCATGGTTATTACCAATCTTCAGTTACATTTAACGAATATAATTGAATACACTTTGAAACTGAAAGATTCATGTGTGCGATTCAAGATGGTGTAATTGCCACTAACAATTACAAGAAGCACATCATGAATTTCGATCTTGCAGATCGTTGCCGAAAGTGTGGTGTCCCCAATGAAACCATAAAACATATTATAGGAGGATGCTCATTCTTGGCTCTTACTGACTATCTTCATAGACACAACCAGGTTTGCAAGATATTACACCAGCAGCTTGGTAAAAAATATAACTTGCTCGACAATTTTAGGCCCTATTATGACTACGTACCTGAACCTGTACTTGAAGACGATTTTTCTCTACTCTACTGGGACAGGACTATATTAACGGATAGAGAAATTAGTCATATCAGGCCTGACATAGTTTGATTAGAAAACGGGACCAGAATGCATTCATCATTGACGTTGCTGTGCCTTTGTCAAAAAATGTCATAACCACCGAAAAAGAAAAAATCTAGAGGTACGAGGCACTAGCGATGGAAATGATGAGTGTATGGGGTCTCAATAAAATAGTAATAAAACCTATAGTAATATCGGCTACTGGTGTGGTATCTTCCAAATTTAAAACCCATTTGTTAAAGCTGAATCTATCAGCAAAATTGTACCCAGAAATACTAAAAGCAGTTATTTTGGAAAATTTTTAAATTCTCAAAATTAAAAATGCACTAAACAATTTAATATTTTAATTATGTATCATACTTAGTATAAGTTAAGAAACACATTGTAAAGTATAAGATGGTTGGAGCTAAATCCCCCATCTTATGCTTATTGCCACTGTATGTGAAAACTGAAATAAATAATAAATAATAATATAAGTTTTCAAAAATTCATAAATATTTATTTTCGCGCATATAACCCAAAGCATTAAAATCTTCTAAATAGTCAAAATTTGTCTACTTGTTATGATGATCCTTAATAATCAGTTATTAGCATCATTTTTTTTATTTGAAATGGAAAATTTTCTAGTACATTACATTCGTCCTCGGTGAAATACTAACATTAGTTTTGACTAGATTATTTGAAGGTTTAGTTTGAATCCAACAATGCAAAATATAATTTTGCTTTTGGCAATAGTTGTAATATTTTCCCAAGGCATTGCGTGCAATGATAGTATTTTATCCAAGGTAGATTATTATAAATTACTAAACAAAAGGGGTGATAGCAATATGGACTAAACTCACCCTATTTAAATTTATTAAAAAATATACAAACTAAACGACAATGTTTCGAAGAGACGATCCGCTTCTTCTTCAAGTTCAAACTTCAAGTTCAAACTTGACGAAGAAGCGGATCTTCCCTTCGAAACATTGTCGTTTTAGAAAAAGAACCCAAAATAAAAATTTTAAGTAAATTTGTGGAATTTTAGTATGTATTTATGGTTAAATTAAAAAAAAATATAAGAATAATACAATACGTAGAAAATCAAAAATTCAAAAAAGTCAAAAAAAGACAAAATTAACATATAAACAGGTCTGGATTAAAAATATTTGAAATTATTTTGGGGTTATGGTAAGTCAAATTTTATGCTTGTTAATCAATACTCTTTAAATAGTTTTTTCTTTTGATTAGTTCGAATATTCTTCTTATTTAATAAATTTAAACGATTATTTACAACTGAGGATTGGAAATAACCATGAAATACCGTTATATTGTAATATCGTATTTTGAATTTTTCATAATTTCAAATATTTTTAATCCAGACCTGTTTATATGTTAATTTTGTCTTTTTTTGAATTTTTTGAATTTTTGATTTTCTACGTATTGTATTATTTTTATATTTTTTTAATTTTTTAATTGTCGTTTTGTTTGTATATCTTTTAATAACTATAAATAGCGTGAGTTTAGCCGATTTTCCTATCACCCCTTTTGTTTAGTAATTTATAACATCCTTCTCATCCTTCTCTCAAGTGTTACGATCGGTTTTATTAGTTAGATTATTATAATTTTTATGTAATTTAATTAACAAAATTAACATAAAATAAAAATTTTAAGTATATAGATTTTTGATCAAGTAATTTAAAATTGAACTTAAAAGTGATAATTTGAATTTCAGCTTCATCAACATTCCTACAAGCTTAAAGATGTTCGAATAGAATTAATGAGCTACGACAAAAATTATTATAATTTCTTCAAAATTGTACCATTTAAATACAATCGTACTACAACGGCTCACAATAGTACTTTCAATGTTGAACTTGACTTTGAGGATAACTTAGAGGTCGAGTTTTTTTTTAATCAAAATTTAAAATTAACAACATTACTACCATTTGTGAAATTCAAATGTTTATAAATTTTTAGGTAATAGTGCAAGGATATAAGTTTTTAAGTAACAAGTATCGACGCATTGCTTTGCGGTTTCAAGTAAATGCACAGAAAGCTTTTAAATCGAATGCAATGGGATTGCGTGCATTAACTAAGTGTGGTAATGTAACATCGATGAGATTCCATAAGGTTTTATAAATAATTTCTGTTAATAGCAATGCTTTAATTAATATCATTTACAGGACATACTTACCACAGTTGCAATTTCGTAGTCGATGAATCCCAATTCCCTCCGTTGGTTCCCAGTGGAAAATACAAATTGGAATTAACACAATTAATTTTAAATAAAGAAGTTGCCGTCCTTTATCTTTACGGTGAGATATACACACCAATGGTATATCAAAAACATTAAAAGATGAATAATAATCATCAATGGGTTTCGGGATATTGTATACTCGTACATAGCAAACACAACACTTTAGATGAACGCTCAAAGATGTCTGACCCCAAACATACAAACAGGCGTTCGTTGCACACAAGCGGGATCTTATGTGACCCCAAAACATCTTTTTCTATTTCAACAAGTCCGCACTTTAGTTGCAAATTTACACAGTTTATCTTAATATATTATGTAATATTATAATAATATAGTTGATGTGTCCAACTATGTTGTTTTCCTTAACCCTACACTCTGAAAAAAGATTTGCCGTCGTAACAAAATCAGTAGTAACTATAGCTTCAACAGAGTTTTTTGCTGTTATAACAAATTTTATGCTGCTTGGAAAAAAAAGTTCTAAACACAATAAACTATGTTGTGGCAGCATTAAATTTGTTGTAGCAGCAAAAAAATTCTGTTGAGACTAAAGCTACTAAAGACTTTGTTACGACGACAAATCTTTTTTCAGAGTGTAGAGAACATTAACCTCTGTAGGTGTTCTTATGATATTAACGACCGTACCCATACTTAAAAATTAAACGTTCGTTAATTCACTAGGTGCCACTTACTCAGTCTGATTTTTGAGTTATTTCCTCGGTTGTCGGATATGGCCAACCGAGGTGTCGTAGCCTCAGCGGGGCTAGAACTGGACGCACACACAGCAAGTGGTGTGGAGTCTCTTCCTCCTCATCGCACTTCCTGCATCTGGAGTCTTCTACAACTCTAATTATATTGAGGTGTCTGTTCCGACAGCAGTGTCCTGTAAGTAGGCCTACCGTCTTCCTAAGCTGTGGTCTACTGAGCTTGAGGATTTCAAGTTTTCTTTTGCCACTGGAGGTCCACCAATGAACATCCGCGATTGCCGCAGTCCCGGAAAGTCCCTCCAGTACGCAAGATGTTGCTTCTTTAGTAGTTCCTATATAGTCTCTTTTGCGGTCAAATAAGCTATCCCGCAAGTTGGTTCTGGTCCTACTAGGTGTCGTTTTGCTGCAGCCTTAGCAAGGTCATCTGCTTTTTTGTTACCTTTTATTCCTGAGTGTCCCGGCACCCACCTCAGAGTTAAGCTGTGCAAGTGCTACTAGCACATCGAGGCAGTGACTTACAACCCTGGATTGTATCTCCACTTTCTCAAGAGCTTTTATAGCTGCCTGGCTGTCGGTCATAATACAGATCCGCTTATTTTCATAAGCCCTCCATGTCATTTCCTCTGCACAGGCAGTTACAGCAGTTATTTCTGCCTGGAACACAGTAGCGTGGCAGCCCAAGTTTATGCTAAACGCATTTCTTGTTCTACGGCCACTAATCCCTTCTTCAGTGCTAATTTCCATTTCGGATCCATCTGTGTACCAGATGGTATCATATTGACCCCCCCAGCTCCTGTTTGGTGTCTTCCATACCCCTATCAGGTATGAAAACTTTGAAGGGTTTTTGGAAGTTCCTTACAGTGGCATGTTGTTACTTTTGATAGAGCTGAAGATCGTGGTGTGATGGCCTTCTCTGGGGATCACTTCTCACCGATCGTTGATGGTTAGCCTGTAAGCTGCCAGTAGAGCCTCCGTTTCCACCACCAAGTGTAGTGAAGGAAGCCCCAAGAGTACCTCCATGGCTGCGGTGGGCGTTGTTGCCATTGCCCCCGTAATCCCTAGACAGACAAGTCTTTGCGACTTGTATTACTAGCATAGTAATACTACCTCTTTTCTTGGCTTGATGCCATCAGATAAGGGATGCATATGTTACAGTGGGTATCACAACTTTGATGTATAGCCAAAGAACCATTTTCGGTTTTAGTCCCCATAATTTGCCGATCATTCTCTCACAGGCCCACCTTGCCCTAGTCACTTTGATCGTTGTATTTTTGACATGTTATGTGAAGGTCAGCCTGCTTTTTAGAGTTAAACCCAGATATATGACCTCCCCTACTAGTAGTAGTTTCTTTCCCCATAAGCGGGGAATTCTCACATCACGCAGGTTTCTGCGTTTAGTGAAAGTTACCACAGCGGTCTTATCCGGGTTTACCGACAATTCTCCTGTTATGCACCATTATTCGACGGTATGTAACGCCTGTTGCATCAATGAAGATACAATTCTCCTAAACTTCCCAACGATAAGGATTGTGATGTCATCCGCAAATCCTTGCGCATATATACCAATCTGTTCCAGCTCCCACAAAAGACCGTCAACGACCAGGCACCACAAAAGGGGAGAAAGAGCTTCTCCCTGTGGGCACCCCCGCGCAGCCGAAACCTCTGGGGTCGATGCACCCAGAGCGGCACTGATTTTCCTACATCTCAGGGTAGATGCAATCCATCCAAGAATAAATCGGTTTACCCCACGACTTTGAAGTGCGTCCTCTATTGAGTTGAAGGGCGTGTTGTCAAACGCCCCCTCTATATCAAGGAATGCTTCCAGGGCAATTTCTTGTCCCACGAGTGCTTTCTCTATCCTTAGAGTTAATTCGTGAATGCTTAATTCACACGATTTTGCAGCGGCGATCTCAACAAGACATAGTCCATGATGTGCCTATCAATCAGCTTCTTAAGAGTTTTGAGAAGAAAAGATGTTAGGCTGATGAGGCGAAAAGATTTCACCTGGGCGTATGTAGCACGCCTCGGCTTGGGTATGAATACCACTTCTACCTTTCGCCACCCATAAGGCACATAATTAAAGGCAATACTTGCCCTGAAAATAGCTCACAATGGAGTGAATAACTCCACTATCCCTTGTTGAAGAAGGGCGGGAAAAATCCAGTGGGGGCCCGAAGACTTGTATGGTCTGAAAGATTTTAGAGCCCACTCAAGCCTTGTTTTGTTTATAACTTTCTTTACAGCTCTCCGACCCCCCTCTTCTCCCTGACCTAGGTTGGGTTACTGGGTACGTCTGGACAGCTTCAAAGTTTCGTGTTGGTTTACATCCTGGAAAGTTGAGATTTTTAGGTGGTTATTATGTAACACGGTGCTGTACAAAAAGGATGCCTCTCTGAAAAACTAAATTTACTCTGTAACTATAAAAAATCCTTTAATGACAGACTCTCCTTTAAAGATCGATCTTTATGAACTGGATTTTACAAAGATATATATATCTTTGTATTTTTTTCTTTGCATTTCGCATTTTTGCAGCTTCAATTTTGTTGTTGAATAATTGATAAAACTTCAAAATAATGCTTTGTTACAAAATATTCATCAATATCAAATTTATATGATACTCTTCTTCATTTAGTTCAAAATTTATAATTAAATTTTTTTATATGATTATTATTATTATAATAAGTTTTAAGTTTACACATTAGATTAAATCATATTTGATTAATATACACTGAATTGAGGGAAGCAAGACCTTTCAAATGAGGTGCCACTTGCTATATCATCCCTATTAGCATTTCAGGGGTTGTCATGAGTGACATTGGTCTCAAAAGTTGTCCCCCTTGATGATACAAGTGACATGTTTTTGCATTCCTTAAAAAAAATTCTGCTGGCCACAATCCCGTCTGTTTCGTTTTCCAACGGCCACCCTGTATAAACCAAACTATTATTAAAATATAAATTGCTGGATTACCTAACCATCCAACATCATTCCAGTATTTACCAGCTTATAATGATGATCCATAGTAAATTATTAACATTATTTTTATTATTTGAAATGGAATACTTTTTGGTACATTACATTCGTCCTCGGTGGAATGCATTTATTAGTCTAGACTAGATTATTTGAAGGTTTAGTTTGATTCCAACAATGAAAAATATTATTTCGCATTTGGCAATTGTACTAATTTGTTCTCAAGACATTGCGTGCAATGAGAGTATTTTATCCAAGGTATATTATTATAATTTCTATGTTATTTAATTCAGAAAGTAAACTTGAAATAAAAATTACATGTAGCTTTGTGATCAAGTAATTGTAAAATAACTTAAAAGTAATAATTTGAATTTCAGCTTCATCAAAATTCCTACAAGCTTAAAGATGTTCGAATCGAATTAATTAGTTACGACAAAAATTATTATAATTTCTACAAACTTGTAGCATTTAAATTCAATCGTACTACAACAGCTCACAATGCCACTATCAATGCTAAAGTTGACTTTGAGGATAAAGTAGAGGTCTAGTTTGATTTTATTCTAAATTTAAGATTAACAACATATCGCGCTTTAGTGAAATTTAAATTTTAAAAATTTGTAGGTAATAACACAAGGATATAAGTTTTTAAGTAACGAATATCGACGCATTGCTTTGCGCTTTCAAGTAAATGTACAGAAAGCTTTCGAGTCTAACGCAATAGGATTACGTGCATTAACTAAGTGTGGTAATCTGACATCGTTGAGACTCCATAAGGTTTTATAAATAATTTATCTTTGTAGCAATGATTTGATTTGTGTTATTTACAGGACATCACTTATCACTTTTGCAATTACGTAGTAGATGAATCCCAATTCCCCCCGTTGATTCCCAGTGGAAAATACAAACTGGAATTCAAATTTTTATTCTCAAATAAAGAAATTTCAGTAACTCATCTTTACGCTGAGGTATACACTCCAATAGTATATCCAAAATATTAAAAAATTAATGATAGGCAACAATGGGTGTCGGGATATTGTATACGTAGCAAACAGAAATTATCTACTGCTGCCACACTTCATCGGCACAGAGGAGTTTAGTTTAACAGTAAAAGTTTTCATATCACACTTAATTGGGATGATTGAGTCTTTGCTGACCCCAGCACAAAAACAGGCTTCTGTTTGCTCACGCACCAGGTCTTATATGAGACCCCAAAACATTATACCTTAATATATTACATGTAATATATTATAATAAAAATAATAGTTTACCAGATAGAAAGAAATACACAAGTCAATTTCTCCAAAGTCCTTTATTAATTGAGACGCGTTTCGTGAGTTTTTTTATTTTAATAAATTGAATTTTTTTAACCTATTGACAACTCTTACGTGTGTCCTCTGAAACTGATGATGGGAGTAGTTTAAACATTCCCAAAACGCGTCTTAATTAATAAAGGACTTTGGAGAAATAGACTTGTGTATTTATTTCTATCTGATGAATTGACTTCAAAAACTGGGAAAATGAGTTTTAATAGTTTATTTGTCTATTTTGTTTTCCTTAACCCTAGAGAAAGCAAACCTGTAGATTTTCTTATGATATTAAGAACATTTCAAGCACCCAAACTTAAAAATTAAGATTGGAGCAAGAACTCTATTCTAGCCGTCCTCCCTCGTCGGGCAATGGCAAACCACCGAGGTAATCTGCCTTAAAAACCCTTCATAAAATGAAGTGGTTAGCCAAAACCCAGCCTGGGTTGCTGTTCTACTCTGTAATATATAGCTTGACCGGGGGCACTCTCTTTTAACGGTCTCAATTAAAAAATTAATACTGTGGAACTCTATTGATGTGTAGCTTGATTCGTTGCGATCTCGATTGATGTGTAGCACCGTGGTATTGGTAGTTATAAAATTTATATGGTTAATGAATTTATTTATGTGCAAAACTGTAGTTCGGTGAAGAAGTTCTCCCTATTTTTATAATCTTTAATTTCTTTGTTTTGTTCTTTTTTCTTGTTCTTTTTCCAATTCTTTTCCTCGTGTTTCTTCTCGTTAATCATGTGTTCAACTTTATCTTATATCTTTAATTGGCGGTGCTTCTTCACTAATTGCCGTTCTCCTTTTTTTATATTTCTTTCGTCGTTTCTCTTCTCATCAATTTTCAGAGTTCATCTTATATCTTTGACTGGAAATGTATTGCTGTAACTAATTGCTGTTACTTCCTCTTTCTCTTTGTTTTTTCATTTCTTATCATTAATCATCCTTGCGTCTGTGGGTTTTTCAGCGTTTTGACTTTTTACCCGTCTGCCGAAGGATGGTTATTACAGTGTTTAATTGTTTTTATATTAACGTAATTATTCATTATTTTCTTTTTGAAATATTTTTAGTCCCAACTTTACGTTAATATATTTTTCGGTTTGTAAAAAAAATCGACCAATCAGAGTGTTTCTTTTGACACGCTGGGACAGGAGCAGGAGCAGCAGCGTACTGGGATTTTATGTATTAGAATTACATGTTAAATAATATTAAAATAAATTCCTTATGCCAGGTAAACATTAGTAAAAATCACATCTACGGTTTTTTTAAGAGTCGGCTTTTAGATTAATACATAAGGTATAAACGGCGAAATTCTTCTCTTACGAGTAATTTTAAGCAAAATAATAAGAAATCTTAAAGAGATTCTTATACTGTAAACGGATTTTCTCTCATGAAAGTTATAGTTTTTAGAACGCAGCGTCGAGAAGTAGGATTTATAAAATAATTGTGAGTAAAAATGATGAGATGTTATTGGACAGTTGTTAAGTGAGAAAAATAACGAAAGCAATATAAATCATCGCCGTATATACCGGGTGCTGAATGAGTTAGCCGAACATAGGAAATTAACATATAAAAGCTTATTTATGCAAATTCCTGTTTCCCTAATTATTTTAGAGAAAAAATGAAAGACAAAAATAATTCAGAAATATAAACTACGAATGATAAGATCATTAGATTTCATCTAACTTTTACTTAAAAAGCCAAAAAATGCTTTTGAAATTGTTAATAGTTTCATTTATCGGACTGGCCATGAAAGTTTCCATGGTAATTATTTTAGAAAATACAAATTAAATTGAATTTATTACATGGCCAGTGCGATAAATGAAAATTTTAACAATTTCGAAAGCATTTTTTGACCTTTTAAGTAAAAGTTAGATGAAATCTAATAGTTTTATCATTTGTAGTTTATACATTATTTTTATGTCTTTCAGTTGGGATTTTTATAAAAAAAAATTGTTATTTTGTGAAAATATAGATTGACTAGCTACCTATATAAGTTAAAAATTCGTAAATATTTATTTTCAGCTATCGAACATCATTCCAATATTTTGTTTCCTGTTTGATCCATAATCAATTATTACCATTATTTTTATTATTTGAAATGGAATATTTTCTGGTACATTACATTCGTCCTTGGTGAAATGTATAGATTAGTCTTTACTAGATTATTTGAAGGTTTGGTTTTCATTTATTCAAGTTTTAATACAACAATGAAAAATATTATTTCGCTTTGGGCAATAATAATCCTTCTTTCTCAAGATATTAGATATAAGATAATGCTAAAGTTGACTTTGAAGATAAATTAGAGGTCAAGTTTAATTTTTTTTAAATGTTTAAGATTAACGGTACTGCCAAATTTTAGAAATTGCAAATATATTATATAAAATTTCAGGTAATAACACAAGCATATAAGTTTTTAAGTAACGAATATCGACGCATTGCTATATCAAGTTCTATAAATAATAATTTCTTTTTGCAGCAATGTTTTGATTTTCTTTATTTACAGGACTCCACTTATCACTTTTGCAATTTAGTAATCGATGAATCCAAGTTACCTTCATTGATTCCCAATGGTATATACATGTTGGAATTTTCATTACTACTTATTTTTAAATAAACAAATCGCTGTATTCATTTCTACAATAAGATATATACACCAATGGTATATCCATAAAATTAAAAATTGAATAATAATCAATAAATCGGGTTTGGGATATCGTACGAGTATAGTGAATCGACTCGATACTATACATTGGCACAGATCAATTCAGTTTAGCAGTAGTTTTCTGGTAACGCGTAAGTTTCTATTTGCACACAAACAAGGTCTTATGTAACCCCAAAATAATAATTTCGTATAAATACTAAGAGTACACCAGTCTTACGACGCTGAGTCGATCTTCGAAGCAAAACTAACTTTCACGTGCGAAACCCCGTTTTCATTATAAGATTTTCCTTAAGATTCCCTATATGTTTTCGGCGTTTATATCTTATGTGTATATGAAAATATGTTTTTATTTTTATTAGAAAATTTGGTTGGAAAACTAACCATAAATCAGCGTTTATCTCCAGAGAACGAAGACTTTAAAAAATACATACTATGTGTTGGAGAAGGAAGTCTGAACGATCCGTAAGATATGATTAGTATTTTTCCAGATCTTTGTCAAGATACGAGTATAAACAATTTTCAGCAATTTTTTACCACGATTACTCAAAATAAAGAACTGAGTCGACGGACAATATTGGCCGCAAAAAATAAGATTAAAAAAACGTAAGAAAAAAATAAAATTGTTTCTCTTCATGTTGGTAATAATTTGGTGTTATATCCGATGAAGATATGAATCGATTATGTAGGTTACCATACCACATGGTATGGTTGGGTCACGGCTGACCCCACAATTAACCAACGTCTGTTTGCACACAAGCAGCGTCTTATGTGACTTCAAAATACTAATTTCGTATAAATATTGTGCGTATGGCGTCGAGTCGATCTCATATTCCATGTAATAAAAAATATAATTGGTCTATATATGTTGTTTTTCATAACCCAGAAACTTCCAATTTGCAAATTATCCGATGTTGTTAACGCTCAGTGGAGGAACTTCAAAATTTAGTCCACCCCCCCCCCCGCAGGAATAATTTATGGGCCCCTAATAAAATTGTATTTTTTATAAAAAGAACAAGAAGTATAAGTACAATATATTATAATCATTTCTTATAATGCAAAATTTAAAAAAAATAAAGAATAAAAAAAAAAAAAAAAAAAAATAAGTTCCAGAAAAAAAATTATACATGGAACTCCTTCTTTCTAGCCTTCATGTTTGCAGAATCTCTAATTACATCTTCAATCTCCATTTGTCGAGCCGCTGCTGCCTCAATGAACAAAATATACAGCTGGCTTAAACAGTCTTGACCAATTGAATTACGAAATAGTATATTGCATATTTAAAGCGGAAAGTGAGCCTTTTGTGCTCGGAGGCGTAATTTGAAGCTCGAGCCGCATGCTAGCGCTGCAATCGTCTTAAAATTAAAAAAAAAAACATTTACACGAAAGATTTCCTCGCAATTATTAAAGCAATGATCCGTTGCAAATTCGTCATAATGACTTTTCACAATTTTTCTACTTTTCGAGGTAAACGGCGTTGTGTTAATCTTCCATTTAGTCGCTATCTCTATTGCTTTATCTTTTTCTGTTTGGAACTTGTTTCTGTAGATCTGTAAATTGTTTTTTACAGTTTCTAAAGATGCGGATGCGGTCATAAGATCTAAATTGTTTTTCTGTAGTAATTTGGATGGTATATTGCATTGCATTGCATTCGTCCCGTTTTTGACTCGTTATTGAAATTTCGGATAACGTTTTTATTATATCGACAAACCGAAGTTTAAAAGCTAGAAGGGAAATGTACCGTCCTGCCCAGCGTGTTGGATTTAACCTTTATAATGTTATTTGTGATGCCCAGGAAAATTTCGAAAGAATATCCCATCAATTTATATACTATTACCGAAACATGAATAAATATCTTCTAGAGTCGTAAAAAATGATGACACTTCGGCACTACATTTAACAGCATCATTTATAACAAAATACGAAATACGTACTTTTCAAATTCTCAAAATAGTTTTGGGAACTCGTAACGCATCAGAATTTTTTGGTTTAAAAATTAACGTATTTTGAAGATCTAAAGAGGGGGGGTCACCCCCCCCCCTGGATCCTCCGCTGAAGTCACTGACTTATGAAGTTTTTGCGATGAATCTCTGATGGCGAGAGGCATTTTACTTAGGTACTTAGTTAATTGTTAAGCTTGTGCGTTTTTGTGCATTTATGTTTTCCAAATTTGAATTCAAAACATTATTTTTCATTGTAATAAAATATTATTGTAAAATAACTGAGTTTTTAATCAACTTATTGAGCAATGATCCCATTCCCTACAAAAACAGCATAAGTCACAAAATGTAATTTGTCAATTTTTTATTTTAAATTATTTTAAGGTACTAATTTTGAAGTAACTAACAAATTAAAGGTATAAAAACACAAGTTAATAAAAAAAATATCTTAAAAATGTTGATGGATTTGTGTAAAACGGTTTTATTTGCTTCCTGTAAAATTTTAATTTTATGCCTTAGAGTTATTGCACGCAATCCCATTGCATTCGACTTGAAAGCTTTTTGTACATTTACTTGAAAGCGCAAAACAACGCGTCGATACTCGTTACTTAAAAACTTATATCCTTGTGCTACTACCTAATAATATATAAACATTCGAATTTCACACATTTGATGTTTACAGAACATCACTTACCACTGCTGCAATTTCGTAGTCGATGAATCCCAATTACTTCCATTGATTCCCAATGGAAAATACAAATTGGAATTAACACAACTTTTTTTAAATAAAGAATTTGCAGTAATTCATACGGTGAGATATACACACCAATGGTATATCCAAAATATTAAAAAATTAATGACAATCAATAATGGGTTTTGGAAGATTGTATACCTAGCAAACAGTAATGATTTATGGCCCGCACACTTTATTGGCACAGAACAGTTTAGTTTAACAGTAAAAGTTGTCATGTAACGGTTAATTGGGATGATTGGGTCATGGCCGACCACAAGCATTCAAACAGGCCTCTGTTTGTACACAAACGGTATCGTTTAGGTTCCGTGCCGATTTCTTATGATATTAACGACCGCATCGGTACTTAAAAATTAATCGTTTTTTGAAATATTTTAAAATTTAGGGTACAAAACTATAAAATTTGTTTTACAATATAAGGTTTTAAAGAATTTTAAATATTTATTTTCACGATCATATAACCCAAATCATTAAATTGTTGAATTACCTTAAAATCGTACGTCATCCCAATGTTTTCCTGTTTGTAATGATGATCCATAATAAATTATTACTATTATTTTTATTATTTGAACTGGACTACTTTCTGGCACATTACATTCGTCCTCTATGAAATGTATAGATTAGTATTTAGTAATTTCCATGTATTTCAGTTTAGTTTCATTTATTCAAGTTTTAATACAACAATGAAAAATATTATTTTGTTTTGGGCGATAATAATACTTCTTTCTCAATACATTGCGTGCAATGACAGAATTTTATCTAAGGTAGCTTATTAAAATTTTAATTTACACAAATCATGCATTATAATGGCATCCATGGTCGTAAAGTAAATTAGTTCAAGTTACCAAATTTAAGATTGCGAGTTACATTACACATATAGAATATGGTATGGTCAATGATGACAATTAGGCCATCGACGTCAATGTCCATGCATTTTGGGCGATGTTGACATTTAAAATTCCATATTATGTGGTTTTAACAAGATTGTCCGGGCAATGACGTCAATGCCCAATATAGGGTGGGCAATGATGAAATCATTATTCTATGGATTCCATCTGAAACCAACTAATAAATATAAATAAAACACGATTACAAACTAAAAAAATTAAAAACGAATAAAAATGATTAATTTATAATTTTATTTATTTCATTATTTTTTAATTTTTATTAATTTAGTTAATAAATTAATGATTATATTATAATACAATGAATACCACATATACATATGTACGTAAAAATCACTTGTCAGTTAGCTGTCAAATTTAAATCGCCATTTTGCAGTTCTTTACACTAGTTATTCCATAATATCATCATTGTACAACCCTTGTTGACCATTAACGTCATTGCCCGGCCATTGCCGTTAATGCCCAATTTACATCATTGACCGTAACATACACGCCAATGACTAAATATAGAAAATTCTGCACTAATAATAATTTTAATTTCAGTTCAATCAGCATACCTTTAAGATTAAAGATGTTCGAATGGAATTAATGAGCTATGACAAAAATTATTTTAACTTCTTTGAAATTAAAACATTTAAATACAATCGTACTACAGCAGCTCAAAATACCACTCTCAATGCTAAAGTTGACTTTGAGGATAAATTAGAGGTCAAATATAATTTTATTAAATATTTAAAAATAACAGCACTGCGAAATTTTAGGAACTACAAATATATTATATGTATATATTTTTTAGGTAATAACACAAGGATATAAGTTTTTAAGTAACGAGTATCGTCGCATTGCTATGCGTTTTCAAGTAAATGTGCACCAAGTTTTCGTATTGAACGTAATGGGATTGCATGCAATAGGCAAGTGTGGTAATATGACATCGTTTCACTTTAATAAGGTTCTAAAAATAACTTTTCTTTGTAGCAATGCTTTGATTTGTTTTATTTACAGAACATCACTTACCACTTTTGCAATTTTGTAATCGATGAATCCAAATTTCCTCTATTGGTTCCCAATGGTATATACAAATTAGAGTTTATATTACTATTTTTAAATCAAGAAGTTACAGTAATTCATTTTTACCATGAGATATGGTATATGCCAATGGAATATGCAAAGTAATGAAAATTAAATAATAGCGAATTGACTCGATATGATACGCTCGATACTACATCGGCACAGAACAATTCAGTTTATCAGTACAAGTTTTCGGGTAACCCAAAATTTGTATGGTTGGGTCACGGCTGACCCCACATTTAACCAACGTCCGTTTGTCCACAAACAGGGTTTCATGTGACCCCACAATACAAATTTCTAGAAAGATGATTATCGTCCGATGAGATATGTATTGGAAGCAGGATATTGGGAATGCGGACTCAATAAATCAAACAATGATACGTTGTCGACGTTTCGAAGGTGTATTTAAGCCTTCATCTTATATAAGATGATCTTATATAAGTATATAAGAGCCGACTCTTAAACAAAAGTACAAAATCAGGTAAGTTTGTGTTTTCAGAAACCTAAAACAATCTTAAAAGAATTTTAATGGATTTTACCTGTGACAAAACATAAAGAAAATCATATCTAGTGATACAAGATTGGTTAAGTGAAGGTGATGATAAGATAAGTTGAAAATAAGATAACTTTAGATGTTGTTACGTAATTTTTGACATTTGAACTAAATATTTATTTTGTCAAAATTTGAAAAATCAATCAATATCGAGTTTGTGCAAATTATAAATTTTACTCGAGGCGAATAAGGAAATATATAAATAATAAATATAACCTGATAAACATTGCAAATTATTTTATAAGTGAAATATAGTAAATTACCGAATTTTGCTTTTAATTAGTTTATTTATTCGAATTTATTTTAATTTTGCAAACAATATTATTAAAATGTTTTGTTTTAATTAAATTTTGGGTTCGTTAAAAATTTTTGTTTATTTTACTAGTTACTACGTAATATAAAATAAAATCTACAATGCGGATATCGAAAATGTGGTGTTTTGTTGCTGGGGTTGCCAGTGACAGCGTTAGGTTTCTTTAAATGGTAGGCAAATATTGAAAAAAATAATTAAAGGGTTCGACAAATACATACTTTTTTTTAAGAAAATGTTCGTGACAACATATAGTATTTTTTATCTTTAATTGTTTAGTAGCATAAAATATAATTCCATACTACCTATCCAAAATCAATTCAGGTTGGTATGAAAAATACCAAATCGTAGATGTGAGATTATTTGTTGGTACCTGCAAACTTTACATTTACAGGTTTTTAGTTTAGCCGTAATTTTCGATTTCTTTTATGACCAATTATTTTTTATTAGTCGACCTTACTTGTTGAGAAGGTTTCCGAATGTTTGGGTGTTTCCAATATCACAAATATCTGCGGCGAAAGTTATATTATTGTTATTGCGACTGCATTCAACAGGTTAGTTTACTTGTTTCAGCTGCACTACTTTGTTTAGCAATTGAATTGAACGTTTTAGTACCTTGCAGTTGACAGGTTGGTATTAAGCCTCATTTGTCTTTTTTCTCATTTTTCTTACCATTTTCTTACCACTTATATAGTTGTGCCTCCAATACGCTAGTCACAATAAGTTAAAATAGTGTTGGATAAAATTAGTAATTAAAATTTGTATTGTCGAAATAAATCACAAACGTGCCTCTCCCGGAAACAAAACTTGGCTACGACACTACTCCTTGCAATATATTATCCGGGTTATCCGATGATAGTCTGCTCTCCACCGATATGGTATGGTGCATGGAACTTTGTCAGTAAAACAAGGACGACTGTTCATTCAAAAAACTCAGAAATCTCCTACCCTAAATTAAAATCTAATCAATCACAAACAGGAATAATTTTAGTCTAAGATAAAAAAACTAGCCAGAATTCGGTCAACCTACATTTTACTTGTTCGGGGAATACCCGTGAAATTTTACAAATTGCTAAATCAATTACCCTTCCACCCTTCAGAATGATCTGGAGCTTGTATTTAAAATCTAATAATTGATATCATCAGTTATGCTCATTATTATAATAATAAATTAAAATAGCTCATTATTTTTTAAACTAGGAAGTATAATTTAAATAATAAGCGGATCTTGTCATTAGTTGGTTCATTAATATTCAAACAATTAGAAGTGAATAATGGGTAATAAATGTCATATTGGTTATTTAGTATTACTTCATTAATTATAATATTATTTCTTAGAATTCTGTTGTTTGAATTCAAATATATACTTCGAGAATAATCCTGCTTTTATCTTCTTGTTATGTCTTATTTAGTTACCAACCTAAAAAAATGAAAGAGTTATGTACAACCTGAGTAATCAAGTTCCACACCATTCAAACACTGAAAGGTCATGGCGGCCGGTAGGCCGCTTGATAAATGTGTAATAATATTAATTTTGGATACCATAATTTTTCTTAGACCGCAGTCTCTTTGCAAGCACAACCATAAATTAAAATTCTACCAATTCAATAAATTGGTTTAGAAAGTAGTAAATTAATTACATCAATCGATTACATTTTAGTTGTTGGTTCTAGTCTCCCAAAATGAATTTAAATTGCGTTTGCTCTAAAATTTTCTTATATAAGTTGTCAAGTTGATGCTGTGAATTTTTAGACAAGTAAAAGATCTATCAATTGAAGAAAAATATGGGTTGCCATTTAAATGATCGTTGACGTCATTACATAAAATAAAAGTTTTCACAAACAGCTATATTTTTCACATTATTGAATTTATTTCTTACTTTAGCTTTTTTACCAACTTAAAAATAAAATATCAAGGATTAAAATATTAATTTGAAAGGATTATCAAAAAAGATTAATCAATCAAGTAAAGCCACGTTTGTCCTTCTGTCTTGGATTGGTTCATTTAAAATTACCAACCTAAAACTTTGGAAGGGAACGACAACTTGGGAAATCCGTAGTGTAATTTAATATTAATATTACTTATTATATCAACCAAAACAAATTGTGTTTTTTTAACTGAAAACCTAGGTAATTCATAACGTAATTTAATATAATATTACTTTTTATATCAACCAAAAAAATTGTATATTTTTTTTATTTAAATTATTTTATTTTCTTTATAAATTTTTAATTATCCCGCAATTTCAGATGAATAATATTAGTAGTTATTTTAATATTGGTTTTTATATAGATTTTACGGAGTAATAATAAAAATAAAATAATAATAAAAAAAAAAAAAAAAAAATTTTTTTTTTTTTAAATTAAGCAGAAATAAAAAAACAAATTCTTCTTTAGTGAGCAATTTCAAGCAATTGTAGCTAAACATATTAAAGCTCAAGTATTGAAAGTAGTTCGTATAATTTTTAAATTAATAGGTATAAGAGAGTCGATAAAACGGAAACGTCGAAGTATCCACAGAGATTTTTTGTATGAAATTACTACTTCGAGCAGACTGTAATTTCTGCTATAACCTGCGTATTAGCTAATATTTTTCAAATTTCATTTTTCATGTGGGTAGCTTGTTCTTTATTGTTACATGAAAATGTACGTATTTCTATCCTTTGCTTTGCGCTCATTCTATTTTGATACATAAATATTAAGAGTATTTTGATGAAACGATATGTCAGCTTTTACTAATTTGTAAAGCCATTTTTCATGCAAGTTTCAGAAACTTTTCTAAACATTTGTGCTGAAAAGTTACATTTGGTTGGAAAAATTTGCATTCAAATTTATCGTCGGCCTAGCGTTCGAGTATAATATGCCGACTGCTAAGCCGCGATCGCCGGTTCGCGCCCGGACAGAATTAGAGTTCTGTGCTGGAACACCCAAGATCCAACCTAATATTTTTCATTTTTACAGTCTCGAGAGGTGCGCGCTTTTTGAAGTAACTGTAAATTCTAAACCGTTATTGCTATCTAAAAATACCTACAGATATAAATTGAAGATCACTTAGTTTTACATATGTTGATTTAAGTTTGTAAAAATAAATTGAATTTTAATCAAGTTATGGAGAATTAATTACATCAGCGGTAGTAGTATTTTTACACCGGCCACCTTCAAGCCGAAACTGGTAATTTTATCAAAAAATATCAAGAGACATAAATTAAAGCTAATTAAATTTCACATATTTTGCGCTAAAGTTTATAAAAATAGAGTAAGTATTAAGGGAGTTATGGGCGATTTGGCTAGTCATAGTAACTTCAAAGCACCTGCGACTGAGGATACTTGAGGATCGATTTTTTTAAGTCATTGTAAGTTCTAAACCAATTATTTTTTCGAAAAATATCAAGAGATACTAATTGAAGACTATTAAATTTCACATATTTTGCGTTTAAGTTTACAAAAATCTATCAAGTTTTTAAAGAGTTATTGGCAATCTTCCTAGCCGCAGTAGTTATTTAAAGCACCTGATTCTTGATGATTTCTTTAAAATCATTATAAAATCTAAACGATTAATTTTATGCAAAAATACCAAAAGATCTAAATTGGAGATTATTCAATTTCCTGCATTTTGCGTTAAAGTTAATGAAGATGCTTCCAGGTTTCAAGGAGTTATGGGTAATCCAACCTGTCGTACAATTAACCGGAATGTACACAAAACCAGTTGCGTCCATAAATATTTAATCGGCTATTTCGATGATGACTTTTTAATACCACATTGCACAAGTTTGTGTAATTTGAATGCATTTTTATATCAGATAAATCGATAATTGCTACCTTCAGATCCTCGCTTTGTTCGTAAAAACTTTCGTTTGAGTTTCAATTACAAATGATTTGGTTGTTTTGTTGCAAATTAAGTTCTTTACAAATCAGTGTATTGCTCAAGTTTAACAACTCATATTAATTTTAATTACTTTGTTATTAACCACAGCTACGTGAGTAAATAGTAAATGCATTACTTTGTGTTTGCCATCCTAGATACGTACTGATTACACAAACTAAGTTAACTAAATAATGAATTCAGATGTTCCATATTATCCTTCAGACGGCTGCGGTTGGTACAAAGAGAAAAATCTTTGTTGCGGATCAGTGGAAAATATCGGCCCAAGATAATTTAGGTCATTTTTTCTTATAAATTAAATAGATTATTCCGAATGTTTAAAAATCGTTAGCAGCTCTTTAAACATTTACAGCCGTGAAACAGCTGAACCAATATTGATTTAGTATAATATGTTGGGGTATCATTAAAATGCGATTATATGATTTTCGCATATTACGTGTATATCCCACCTTCGTAAACAATAACAAGATTTACCAAACCCGATTTTATGGAAAGGTGAAGCTAAAAAGTTTACTGACCTGTTATGGGTCACGGGAGCAACAGGCCACGACCTCCGCGATCTTAATATGAGTGCAGTTCGAGCACCAATCGGTTGAGCACCCATTTGGGGTGCCGATGTACGTTTTCTGGATCTTCTCGGACCCCAAAGATGTGTTCCCGGATGTGGTCCCTGTTCTGAACATGACCTACGACCCCGTGCACTTAACAATCCTTCTCTACGACTACGCTCTTGCTCTAAACGAGCAGATATTTCGCGTTGCACTTCCAGCATTGTTGAAGAAGTCATTTCGGAATTTTAAACTTACGCACTTGAGATTACACAAGAATGTTTTCGCCGTTACACAAGTAACATTGTCGGGACACAAAATTAAGTTTAATTGAAATTTTTGACTCTGGCAACATGTAGGTTGGGTAAATCGCGCGCTATACACCGTTTCACCGATTAAGCCGCAACTGATTAAAAAGTTTTTTGTTTCAAATAATTGGCAAAAAATTCCAAGTTTGTAAGTCAGTGAGAGCGATTATTACGCAATAATATTTAACGACAGCGAAATTTAGGTCGGCAACAAACCACCTTCTGATTTCTCTACGGTTAAATAGAATGTTATCTTAAGTTGTGTTGATTTTGTGACACTTAACGTTGATTTATCTTTGTCTCTAATGCCTTAAAGGAGAAGTTACGTGCTATATAACTTAATAATAATCAATTGATCCCCAGTCGATTGTTTGGTGTATCACATACAGAACATACAACAAAAGACTTCTTATCGTAAAGTGGCCTTTTTGAAATGGAAAATTTTTGAATTTGTTCATGCGATGATAAAATTTTTTTAAATTTTCCGTAAGGATAACAAGCGTGCACAAAAATGAAATCAAAGAGAACTCGCGCTCTCCGCTAAATTGAACGCACCGTGAAAGACTGGCAGGTAAACCATAGAAACCACGTGCTTACATTTAAAGCGCTTGCGTTTAGATATTTTAAATAAATAGGTGTTGATCACTTCTAATACAATAGGGATGGTAATTAGGGAGAATGTCGATAATGACACGAAAGTAAAATATTGTATCACACACAATGACACTTTTCAAATTCGTGCCAATAAACGATGCCTTTGTTTCCGGTTGTTCAACATTTTCTTATAAAGTATTTATAGATTTATTTATCGAATAGGTAGTTAATATATTGCATACAGAGACCGTAGACTTATTGATTTCATTGTCGGAAGTCTGAAATTAATTGTGTGCCGTGGTTGGAATTCCACGTGAAACTGCACCTATATTTCATAAAAATGATACATTGAAAAGACCTCTCTCCAAATAAATTATAATTGACTATTGCGACAATCTACCCGCGAAACCTTACATGCCTCGGTGTTTGAGAGGCATAAAATTACGTGTACATACCTACAGTGGCGTAACAAGCAGGTGAAGGAGCCCTGCTTTTATAAAAGACAAAAAAAATTTGTATACGGGACTCGAAATTTTGACGATTTCCATGTAATTGCAGTAATTTCCAAAGAATTCCTTCCAAACAAGAGCTGATATATAAACAAGTAACTACCCCCCCCCCTTTATTCAATTTTATTAAATAAATTCAAAACTATATAGATGAGTTTTCTTATTTTTTAATTTTCTGAGATTGGCTAGATTTCCTTAAATATCCTAGAATTTTCGGTGATTCTCTACTTCTCAAGATTTCCTAATTGTAAAATTAGTGACATTTTTATGGATTTTCTGAACTTTTCTGGGATTTTTTAAAATTTCCCGCTCGTTTTTTACTAATAAGTGGAAAAATGATGGAGAAATTCTCATAAAATATGCAAAACTATAGAGAAATTTGAGGAACTGGAAAACCTAAGAGAAAATCGTGATATACAAAAGTAAAACTCTTGGGAAAATCTTGCGAAATTTAGAAAATCTTTAGATTACCATAGATTAATTCTTTTATTTCCCATTTTCTAAAATCGATATCAACCCTCATCCATGAGCCTTAAAAAAACAACCAAATTTACTACGTTTTGTTTTGTTGAAATTTTAAAAATATTAAAATATTAAAAATATAAATATTAAATTTGACTTCATAATTTTGAAATTTTTGAACATGTCCATCCCTGGTGCGCATGAAGGGATTAACGAGATTATCATCCCAAAGAACTTTGGGGGAGAAAAGTAAAATAACAAACAAAATAACAACATTTAAAATGAAAATGTAAAATAAGAAATGCAAATATAATTTTTCCTAAAAATGGTTTTATTTATTTGCTTTTATTAATTTAATTAATAATTAATTTTTTTATCTAAATTATAATTTATTAAATAAATCAGGATTTAAAAATCGCTCAAGACTTTTAAGTATTTAAATAAAAAATAATAATTGTATGTTATTGAATATATTGATTAGTTACAAAGGGGACCCAGGCCCCCTAGGCCCCCTACGTAAATACGCCACTGATTTAAGATTTCCCTAATTTTGTCAGGGAATTTCTCATGTTTAGTGCCAAGTCATAATTTTTTACTTTTTTGCAAAAAGGATTCAAACCTGGGATCGAAAAGTAAAATCAAATGATTTTGACAAAACATCAAATTAGATCTATATTCTGTACAATTACTGATGTACTGGAGGGTACTCCGTACCCCCCAGACCCCCCGGTTTGAAAACCCAAAGGTGTGTGTGTGTACATTGTGTGATTTACCTTCATGTGAAAACTTTTTATTCTCTTAGAACAAATACATCTACACATCGTTTGTATACAAAAAGTTTCAGTGCATATTTATACAACATATATCTATGCGTCGTAAAAACTCTCACCGGGGGGTCTGGGGGGTGTGGAACACCCCACAGAATATAGTAAAATTCCTGGTACAGAAGTCACAGTTTAATAGCATGGCAATCATTTGAACATAATTTCTGGTGACCTGTGCACCTCCTATTTTTGAGATTTTTATTAAGATTGAAAAAGTCACAGTACAACTGGGGGGGAACGGCCCCAATTGGCGCAGCCGTTTTAGCGTAGCCGTTTCACCGCAGCCGTTTCGGCGAGGGTCTAGTTCGGTGCAGCCGTTTTGGCGCCAGTCCGGTTTGGTGCAAGCGCGATTCGGCGAGAGTTCCGTTCGGCGCAAGTGCAGTTCAGCGCGAGTCTTTTTTATGTTATCTTTTTTATTTCGTTTTTTTATTTTACTTTTAACACCTGCTTTTTAATTATAGTTAATTTTTTACTATATATGTTAGCATTAATAGTAGGGGATACGGTCCTAACTATGAACAAACCAATGGAGACGTCACCCAAGTAAATTGGCAATAGACGAATTCAGGCTGAATTAGGAATGACACATCCCACTATATGGCAATTCATTAATGGGTTAAAAAAAATTCAAACATGGCAATATGTAGCTTATGAGCGACTTGTTGCTGGAAATCCTCCACCATTAAAACTAAAAAAATACAGAGACGCGGACATAAGAATCGCAACACTGGTGGAGGATAGAATTAGAATTAGAACAAAGAATTAGAATTAAAAATATAGTCACTGTACCCGCGCTGATCTGGATTCACGCCGAAACGGGTTTGCGCCGAACTGTACTTACGCCGAACGGGACTCACACCAAATAGTACTTGCGCCTAACGGGACTCGCGCCAAGTTGTACTTGCGCCGAACTGTACTTGCGCCGAACCGGTTTTGCGTTGAAACGGCTACGGCGAAACGGTTGCGTCGAAACGGCTGCGTCAAAACGGCTGCTCCGAATAGTACCCGACCCCAACTAGGGCCCTTTTAGCCGAGGGCCCGCGTGCGTCGCTCCTGCTAAGATGTAACTCAGCTTAACTTTACGATCACTTGAATTTTGCACCAAAAACTTTTCATGTCAAACCTCAGACAACTACAGGGGGGTTGTAGAGGGCGCAATTTTGGTTTAGGGGGCCTCTGTGAATCTTGAGACGTTTTATAATGGTTCCTATATGAATGAATACATGTGCGGGGTCCCAAAAAAAGTCTCAATCTAGAAAATGTTGTCCACAAACATGAATTTTCATTTGAACTGCTAGCATTTTCTAAGAATCCCAATTTTTCACAATCCTTCGTCCATTATTTTAATTAAAAAATAATTTATTGTTAATTAATGGTCTTATTTGTAAACTGTACAAAGAAAAATTTTACCAACTACTTTAAGCTACCTACAGTTTATTTATTGATCACAAAAAGCCTTGCAAGAACTCTTGCCCCGGGGTCCAATTTTATGAAGTTACGCCACTGTCCGTAGGATAAGTTAAACAACTTGAATAGCATCATGTAAAGATGAAGTTACTCAAAACTGCAAGTAACGGAACATCTCTACGAAAACGTAGCTCTATCATGCATCTATAACGCTCAAAAATTCAGCAAACGATGGGTTAGTGTTTGTCCAGATCAGTCACAAACGAGGTGGAACTCGGATGACCGGAGTTCAAAAGCTTTTACAGTTGCTTTCCTGATTTAAATTTAAATAATTTGGCGTTAATCTTGTTGTAAGGAAACTAAACCTCGACTTCATCTGCTAGTTATCCGATAATCTTTCTACTATACATAATATAAAGAAAACCGGAAATACGTCAAAAGATAAAGGTGCACTGGGGGTTATGGAATACCCCCCAGACCCCCCGGTTTAAGGATTAACAATTTTTATTCACGATTTGTGATGTATGTACTTTCTGTCACCGCATTTCCATTATCTTTTGTGAAAGTTTCTCAGATTTCCCTTCACTTAAAACCGAAAAGAAAATCGCTCAGGAAATCTAGCGCATAGGACTGAAGAAAGACCTGAGGAAATCCGGAATAATTCAACAAAATAGAAAATTCAAACAAATGTAGATAATAATCGTAGGAAATCTGTGGAAATGTAAAATATCAGGAAATTTTCAAAAAATTTAATGAAATCTTAGGAAATCCAAGTAAATGTAGAAAATTCCTAAAAAATCCTAAAAATACTATAATAACCAACCCTTTTTTCTTTTTCAACTCTTTCGAAATAAAGTCTTGATGCCATCAGGAAGGAAATTTGGAACAATCTTTTGAAAATCTCGTAAAAGAAAATTTAGATCATAAAAATTTGCCTTGTGAAACGAAACATTAAGTAAATATTTTTAATAATCATACCCCCCAGACCCCCCGGTCAGAGATTCCAGGTAACATATTATTCTATATTGAGTTATACCAAAGATAATAAAACTTAAAGATGTCAAACGCTATAGAAATTTATGTGTATCCCAATCGACTCCCAAAAGTAGATGGCGACACTAATTATATTTTTTTAGGTTATATTTTAATTTGGTTTTTTTAGTTTGTCATGTTTTTTGTAGGTTGTAACCATGGAAGTCTATGGAAGTAACCATGGAAGTCTATGGAAGTCCATGATTACAACCAACAAAAAACATGACAAACTAAAAAAAAACAAATTAAAATATAACCTAAAAAAATATAATTAGTGTCGCCATCTACTTTTGGGAGTCGATTGGGATACACATAAATTTGTATAGCGTTTGACATCTTTAAGTTTTTTTATCTTTGGTTATACGTAAGCGATATTTGGAATGATTTATGATTTAATAACATAATTAATCAAATTACAACAAAACAAAAGCGATTATCGTTTTCAAACATATACAATAGAATCAGCTTAATGTGATCACTGATAATGTTATCAGTTGACAAACAAAACTACCGGATAATGTGATCAAAAAGTCGCTTATTATTATCATCACTTTCAAGGAATTTCCTACACAATAATTTCGTTTTCTAAGTATCTTTTTCTGATTTGTCATTAAAATTTTATATATCTTCAATATTTAGGAGACAATTTATTATAATCCGATTATCTGATTATCCGATTACTCAATCGCTAGAAAGAGTTAAATGGAAAGTAAAAAGTAAAGTAATTATGTTTTTATGCATATTGATAGTTTTATAATTTCATTTTGAATAAATCGGAAAATTGTGTTTTCCTTACTTCGTATAGAGGTCTAAATGCAAACCAAATGAAACATTTTAAACTGGATAAGTACTAAAAATAAATTCAGATGGAAAGAAAATTTTCCTTTCATTGATATACATTTTTTTTTTCTATGAATATTTACAATCTGTTTAAGAAAAACAACATTTAAGTAAATCATTTGACATTTAAGGACTTGTTGAGAATATTTCTTTAAATATTCTCGTATTTAATTAACTTTTAAGTTAATGTGCTTTTATGATGTTCATAATTAATTTGGAAAATTCTAATTTGTCAATTGAATCGTGTAGATAAGTCGTTGGGCTTGAAACGCTTTAGTCTTCTGACTTCGACCTGAATTTTATTTAAATGATTTTGTAGATTTCTAAAAGCCATGTTAAGGTATTAGGAGAAGTAAAAATATCGTAACTCAAATTTTTAACAAAATTTCGTTAAAATTGTCATTTATTTTCGGTAATGTATCTACCCTATAAAGAGTTAACTCGGTAATCAAGCGTTCAGTCCAATTGAATAAACGTCATAAAAGGTGGATCTCTCCTCATATTCTTTTCTGTTGTTACCCTATGTGTTTTAACTTTTTTTTTTGATGTTGTCAACTCTTCGTTGTAGGTCCTCAATTCTGATGTTCATCTATTACTTCTCCGTTTCCTTTCAAGAGTAGCTCAGGATTTCTTAAGATTTCCTTGGATTCCCACAAGATTTTCTTTCGAAAAAGCTGAAAAACTAAAAAATAACTCAAAACAAGATTTTCTGATTTCCTAGGATTTCCTAGATTTTCTATAACTACCTCAGATTTTCTCTATCTCTCTTTATCTTCTTCTGTCAATTGCAGAACAAATAGCCTCTTTCTCTAAGAGAAAATTTTAAGGATTTAAACCCCACGGTTGCATAATCCGGCTTCACGTGCCCTCCGAAGCACGAAGACGGTCATATAAAAGTTTTAGACTCTCCCCGGATTCGAATCGAGTATCTTAAAGTCAGCAGTTGTTCGGCTAACCTAAAATCTCTCAGATTTCCTATTTCCCAGGATATCTTAAGAATTCTTTGAATTCCCTAAGAATGCCTAAGATTTCCTTGGATTTCAAAATTTTTCTCAGCTTTCCTTTCATTTGTATCCCAAATTTCCCCAGAGGCTTCCCTCTCGTTTCCATTCTTCTTTGATCTTCCTAAATGCTTTCTTTATTTTCTGCGAACTGTTATTTCAATTCTGTATGTCTAAACATATTCTTTATTTTTTCTTATCTTCTTGCGGTTTTTTCTCTTCAGTTTTCTAACTTTATTGATTTTTGATTGTCATTTTCATTGATCTGTCGTTTACAGCTTCCTTTTTAATTTCCTATGTTTCAGTGTTTCTCGAGTCAACCACTCGAAAGGATACAGAACTGTTTCCTTTCGAAAATTCAGGCTTAAAAATTTAAAAATTAGTACAATACATACAAAAACAGAGTGATTAAATGCACCCAGATACATAAAGTTCTGAACTCAATGAAGTTCATGTTGAATTTTGTTTCTTGGATTACTATTTCTCAAAGCACCTTTTTCTTTTTACGAGAAGCAACATTGCAAGTTATTGTTTGGATTACTCTTTTTTCAGTTCTTTTTTCTATATACAAATCTCAGCGTCGAGTTGCGTCGTAGATAAGTCTAGCTTTGGTAATCCGTTAAAATACTGAACATAGAGTTGCATTTTTTATCATAACTGCTGATCGAATTATGGTCCCACTTCCACTATTTTTATAATTTTCAAAAATCACTAACTTAAAAAAAAATTTAAAAGCATTTAAAGTTTTCAAAATAATTCATTTTTATTAGAAATTAGTCAAGATTAGTATCAAATTAAAGCCCTTTAAATACTCTTTAAAATGAGCTATCTCACAACTCTGTAGCACTTGTAGAACTGAAGGTAGAACATTTTGTAACGTTGAGTGCGAGCAAAACAGTATAGTTTTTGCGATTTTAAAAAATTAAATAACTCAAAAACTATAAGAGTTAGAATTTTAAAAAAATTATATTTGAATTCAGGATGTTAAAGAATATACTTGATAGGAAAAGTATATCCTTGCAATAAAATTTTTAAAGAATATAATTAACCCATTAGTTCCCAGATTAGCTGGCCTTAAATAATTCTAGACGCTTATAAAAAAATCAGCACTAAAAGATTGTCAGCGGTTACCGAGATAAAGACCCGTTACCATATGGGTGCGCTAGGAGCTAATAGGCTAACCAAAGCTTCAATAAAAATCTGTGATGGTCAATTTGAAAACTGTTGATTTCATATGGAATGACCCCATAATTTTAATTAAATAATATATTGTTAGTTAATTATTCTATTTATAAGCTGTATAAATACAACTATATTAATATAAAATATAAAAAGTATAAATACAAAATAGAACAAATTTTAACTAACTGCTTTAAGCTACCTACAGTTTATTTACAGACGACAGAATGCGCTACAAAAACCCCTTTTTGCCACTTAGTTACGGCACTGTCCATAGGGCAGGTTAAACAATTCACATACCATTCTGTAAAGATCAAGTTACTCGAAGCTGCAAGAAACGGAACCTTCATATATACAGGGTGTCTCCGAATACACTTTACTTAATTTTAGTGGTGATAGAGGACACTTTTTGTTTTTCTAAATTCAAACCCTCGAGAGTTAAGCCCCGTTTCCTTTAATTGTCCCAAGATTTTCTTTCGAAAAAGACTAAAAAACAACAAAACACAAAGGTTGTCTGTAGTTCTCCTAAGATTTTCTGATTTCCTAAAATTTCCTAGATTTTCTATGATTTTTTTACTACCTCAGATTTTCTATTTCCTCGGAAATTCGATATTTTCTTAATATTCTTTGGATTTCTTTGAATAACAAATTTTTAAAAATTTCAAGTTGCTAAGCTTTTTGTCAGGTATTGCAAAACCTCCTAGTGACGTAGCTGGGTTTTTAAAAGTTCAATTTTGGGCTTAATATTAATCAAAAACAAAAAATAAAAACTGTTGTAATGAATTGTATGAGTAAACTTTATAGATTGATATTATTCAACAGTACTAATTCCAACTGTTGAAAATTTCTCATTACGGATCTTGAAGGACAGGGGTCTCTGGGCCCACGCCTTTGGTAAAAACATCCCTGAAGGACGACCAAACCCGAAAATAACGAATCTAGAAAAACAGGGGTTCCTGGGTCATCGCACTTCGTAAAAACATTGTACTTAGTAAACAACATTAATATTAACGCAATTAAAGCCACATGATCAATCCAATTAACAAAATATGTTAAAAAGGAGTTTCATTTATTTACGCTTACATGCGTAACGAAATTTAATTGATTTTTGATTAGAGATTCATTACTTAATTTTACTTTTATCATGGGCGAAATTAAATTAATATTTCAACGGTAATAAGTTTCAGGCCGTCTGTCGTCTACTTCCACGATCGATTTTATCCTATTCATTAAGAAACAAGTGCTAAGTTATAGAAATAATCTCAGAATTAAGTGATTTTTAAAATATACTTTCAGCTGCATTCGTTTATTCAATTCAATAATTATATCCACAAATCACAAAAATTATCATATTTTTGTATGCAGCCAGCGCTCAAGGCAATTATGTAAAAATTTTAATTTGATGAACTGAAAGCTGTCAGCTGTGTGAATTTGTATTGTGGTATTAGCGAAACTGAATTCATAGTGAAAATAAAAATTCAACGATTAAATACGATTGGTATTTTTAATTGACGTTGGTGCAATCGACCCTAAATGATAACAGCGGGATCATTTTCTTCGACGTCGAGGGTGCCGTGGAAACCTACCGTTTAAAGAACAATAACTATTACCTAAGGTTAATATCTTAAAGCCAAATTAAAAAATCAATTTTTTTCAATTTGCATTTTTTAATTGATTTTTCCTAAAGAAAAATTGAAAATCTGTTTTGAGATTGCTTTTTATATTTTGATATCTAATTAATTTGTAATTATAAATTTAATAACTTTTTAAAGAAATAGAGAGATTTACAAAATTAAAAGATTAAAAAGGCGTAATTTTAAAATTTGATTAGGAAACATAATTAAGCGTCTAGATAATGTGATTTGTAAATTGTGGGTAATCTTCTTTCCGGAGGTTTAAATTTTCAATTCTCATGTTCTGTGATTATTTTATGTGCTAATCCACTTTAAGCAAATCTAATGTTTTCGTAAATTGTTTTTAAAATTAAGAAGATTTACGTTCGTGAATAAATTTATTGTGACTTTAGTTTTACTTTAATTAATAAATTATGACGTTGAAATTAGCGTAATTATTAAGTAATTTAGGCTGAATGATAATCTTTGTAATTTGTTTGCAGGCTTGTTCAACAACAAACGTACTTTAATCTGACAGGCTTTAAATTTTAATTTGGTGGAAAAATAATTACACTTTAATTACAATTTAAAAAACCAGTTTGTTTCTTCTTATTTAACTATTTTTTTAAATAGTTTCCTCTCTGGTGTCGATGGGCGCCAGTTGAAATTAATAAAACAGAAGAAGGAAAAGAAAGATTAAGCTTAGAACATTTGAGTAAAAAAAAACAAAAAACCTGAAAACAGAAAATACTCTCAACTTCTTCGTAAGTTTAGTAAACAGGGATATTATATTGCAGGTAATTAATATTCAATTGTTGTTATTTTTGCTATTACAACTCGAAAAGTTACGTAACTAATATTATGTAAATTTAGAAAGTTTGTTTTGTATTATTCCAAGATACAAGTAAAGCTAACGGATATCACATTTTTCCGTTATTTTTTTCATAATTTGTTTTTTATTGCTTACAATAAAAATCATGTTAAATTTGTATTTATTTAAGGTTTTTCCAAAATTGGTCGCCCATTTCACGATTCACTAGATGTGTGGCCGTTTATCGATTTCTACTAAATTGACTCCCTATGGGGTAATTTATTTTCTCATAAACGCCGAAGCGCTTTCAACTTTCAAGATTTACTTTATATAAGAAATCGGCATGTACCTGCACCGAACTGATGAAATCCAACAGACCGAACCACGAATTCATTAATCCGCCACTTTATTTTTCATTACAGAAAATTACTTTTTACTGTCGCTCACCAAGTGGTGCTTACGTTTTTTACGTTAATAATTAATTCTACTTTAAATTTAAATCAATTAAATGGACCTTTTAAGGCTTGGCAATTAAATGAAATTTCACTTTAATTGAAATTAATTATTATAAAATGGACGAGTCGCTTCCAGAAAATTAATTCCCATCATAATTAATTTTTTTTATATCACGAAGTTTTCCCAAAACATAAATACGGAGTTTTCTCGATCGTGCAACCCTCTGGTAACAAGAAGCTTAAGTTTTCAATTTTCCTAAGGAATCAATATTTAGTCAAGTTTCATACCTTGCTAAGGACCAATCGGGTTCTGTAACTGATGCTGGCGCTGATGTGCTGCGTCCTGGAAGACTCAATCTAGGCATTATTCGTAACGTAATCGGACGTCGGCGTCGTAGGAAACTGTCTGAAATATAGAAAAACAAAGCAATTTAGCTTTTCTGCATTTCCTTTAGGAACGTAATCTTATTAATTTTAAACGCCAATTAATCAGCAGGTTGTCCTTAGTATGCGATATGTCCAGAAGAGGACATTGTTTTTCCCGCATAAATAATTCAAACAGATTGTATCTTTTTGAGTAGAGTGATTGATTAGGACGTGTGGAAGTAAAATACACCCACGCAAAACCAGTTCATTTTGATACCTTGTCTGTATAAACATGCGGTTTTCAATTTAGAACGAAATTGCTCGTGTAGTCTGGGAAGCCAACCAACTGTAGCATGCTTCATTGTTTAAATAACATTGCACATTTTGTTTAATGACAACCTTGACATTTTGCACAAAAGTCGGTTAGTAGAAGTAAATAAAAGGCACAATAAGTTATAATAAAATAAACGCAAGGATTAAAATAATATCCGCAGCCTGAAGTGCCACGCGCTTCCCTATAGCATTGATTTTTTGATATACGGATTGATTCATTACCCAATAACTTCTGCAAAACTTAACCGATTTTCATTTTTCTCAGCTCTTTAAATAACTTATCGTTCATACTGCAGGAAATGTTTCATATTTTTCTTAAAGAAAACAAGGTTTTTAACTTTTCGTTCAGTCAAGTCATCGGCAAAAAGTGTCGCAGGTGCTTTCAAATTTTATTAATTTTAATTTTCACGTGGATTTTCCAACAAATTAATTTATAATTTTACTTTGTGTTCATTCTTCAGTTTTTACTTGCATCATCTGCAGCTTCATTATAAGGTCTGTCTATTGGGAGAACAATAATGGTTAATGAGTTTGATTTAATGATTTTTAGTTATAAACCAGTAAAAGACCAGGTCATTAGAATATTTATGGAATGGTTGGTTGGTTGGAATGGAAGTGGAATAGTAAGAATGGAGGAATTATTCAAAAGAAATTTACTTTTTCGATGTCTGATCATTAACATCAGTGGCGGAACTATCGGGGTGCAGTGGGTGGGACGCACGCGAGCCCCCGGCTAAAAGGGCCCCCAGTTGGGAATTGATATCCCGCTATAATATCTGCCTTTGCCTGGCGTTCTTAGAAGAGAGGAAATTTAGAACATTCTAGAAAATCTTAGGATAGCCAATCAATAGCCAAGGAAATCTCAGAAACAAGAATTAATCTATGAATTTTCCTAACATTTCCTTGGGAAGAAAATAGTATTCTAAAGTTTCACTAAGATACTCTAAAATTTGATTGGATTTCTTTTCACTTTCGTATATCACGATTTTTCCTTCGGTTTTCCAGTTGGTACAAAACTAAGGGGAAATCGACGGAAAAATTGTGTGTACTAGTGAAGGAAAATCTGAAGAAATTCTGGAAAATTCCAAGACATCTCAAGAAACAGATTCTTAGAAAATTTGTAGAAATATTGAAAATCTCAAGAAATGCATAGAAATTTCAAGAAAATCTCAGGAAACTCGAGAAAATTTTAGTAAATAGAAAATCGAGAGAAATGCAGAAAACTCGAGAAAATCTTAGAAAAATATCCAAAAAACTTTCTTAAAAATCTTAAGATTTTCAGAATTTTTTGAAATCTTGCGACGAGGGGAATCACAGAAAATTCTAGGATATTTTAGGAAATCTAGACAATGTTAGAAAAATCTAGGAAATCTCAGAAAATTGAAAAATAGACAAACTCATCTATATATTATTTTTTGATAACAATTAAGGTATAATGTTCAAATTTTAATACAATTAAATAGGGGGGGGGGGGGGGTTGTTACTCGTCTTTATATCCGCTTTTATTTGGAAGGAAACAATTTCGCACACGGGTCCCTCACCTGCTTGTTACGACACTGATTAACATTCAGATTCTCTATACATCTCATTTATTATTCCTCTCTCCCCAAAAGATATCTTGCAAGAGTAAAACAGACAAAGAGGTACCTGTTGATGGAACTGAGCGATTTCTTGAATGAAACCAGTAAAATTAATAGTATCAAACTAAATTTGAATACTTGAAAGCAATGACGGATGGTATAGAGAGGATAGAGCGCCGCACTTCCACAACAAAATATTACAGTAATATTAAGGAAAGGCAATGAGAAGATTATGGGGTTTAACACTACCATAATCGGTGCTATTTTCTAAAAAAAAGTTTTTAATTATAACAATCGAATTTAGTAGTTATGACAGAAAACAACATAAGCTGTGCAATTTTCTTAGCAAAGCTGTTAATTATAACAATTGAATTTAGTTTTTATTGCAGAAAATGACAGCTGTACAATTTTTTAAACAAAGTTGCTAATATAACAATCAATTTTAGTTATGTTAGATAATAACATAGGCTGTGCAATTTTCTAAGAAAAGTTGTTAATTATAACAACCGAATTTAGTAGTTATGGCAGAAAACAACATAGGCTCTCGAATTTTTTAAGCAAAGTTGTTAATTGTAACAACAGAATTTAGTTGTTATGACAGAAAATAATAGAAGCGGTGCAATTCTTTAAGCAAAGTTGTTAATTATATCAACCGAATTTAGTTATTATGGCAGAAAACAACACATGCTCTAGAATTTTTTAAGCAACTTTGTTAATTGTAACAACTAAATTTAGTTGTTATTGCACAAAATAACATAGCTGTACAATTTTTTAAGCAAAGTTGTTAATTATAACAACCGAATTTAGTTGTTATGGTAGAAAACAACATTGGTTATGCAATTTTCTAGGCAAAATTGTTAATTGTAACTACCCAATTTAGTTGTTATAGCAGAAAGGCAGAAAATAACATAGTCTATGTAATTTTTTCGGACACCGTCAACTCGGCGACGGCAACTCGGCGACGGTCAACTCGGCGATTGGTCAACTCGGCGATCGGTCAACTAGGCGACCGTCAACTCGGCGACGGTCATCTCGGCGATCGATCAACTCGGCGACATATTAACTCGGCGACGGCCAACTCGGCGATCGGTCAACTCGGCGATGATTCCAAGAGAAGATCATTTTTATTCTTTTTCTAAACAAAGCCTACTTATAGTTCAAAATTCCCAAGCTCATAATTGATTAAGGCGATGATTTAAAGAAAGAGTTAACCATAGAAGTATAAGAAATTATAGTCCAATTAATGAAACATCAAAATCATAAACAATAAAAATAAGAAGAAAAATAATTTTAATAAATAAAATAAGTAAAAATAAATAAATAAAAAAAAAATTTTAAATAAAAATTAATAAATATATTGTATTTAATCCATATTGTAGTTATAGGATATACCATGAAGATATTTTATAATATTTTGGCGATGGTAATTAGTAACCTTACTTAATATAAAAAAATACGTCGTACAATGGCGTATTTACGGGGGGGGGGGCTCTATAAATAATCAATATATCAAATAATATTATAATTATTTGCTATTTGAATAAAATAGGCGTGTTCAATTACAACTGTAAATTTGTAAAATATTTTATTAGAATCACGTCACTTAATCCTCCGTCGGATGCCCCTCGAGAACTAGTTAGGCCAGGTCTCGAATAATCCGGTATACGACATTGTTGCCGACAAACAACACATAATTGTTGCGTAAAATACGTTTGGAATTTTCGAATAATTTTGAAATAAAGCAATAAAGATTTTACATAATTATATAATATCCAACTTAGCAATCTATTTGAATAATATTTGATTTAACTAACTCGGTTGCCGAGTTGACCGATCGCCGAGATGGCTGTCGCCGAGTTGATCGATTGCCGAGTTGACCGATCGCCGAGATGACTGTCGCCGAGTTGACCGATCGCCGAGGTGACCGTCGCCGAGTTGACCGATCGCCGAGTTGACCGTCGCCGAGTTGACGTCGCCGAGTTGACCGTCGCCGAGTTGACGTCGCCGAGTTGTCGCGTACCGGTTATAATTAACAACTTTGTTTATTAATTAAATTAACAACGTCGCCGAGTTGTCACGTACCGTATCGGTAGGCGACAACTCAACTTTACTTAGAAAATTGCATAGCCAATGTCATTTTCTGAATTTCTACGGTACGCGACAACTCGGCGACGTTGTTAATTTAATTAATAAACAAAGTTGTTAATTATAACAACCGAATTTAGTTGTTATGATAGCAAATATTGCCTAAGCTGTACAATCAGAGTTGAAAGTATTTCAAGTAAAAGACTTGCAAAAAGTAATTGAAGTATTTAAAAGCAGTGGCGTATTTAGAAAATGTTTTGGGGGGGGGGGCAGATTAAATATTTTCCAGAATCTCGTTAATCCGTTCATGCCCGTCAGTTGTAACTAATCTTAATACATAAAATCCCAGCACGCTTCTGCTGCTCATGCTACAACGTGTCATTTTTTTGGTAAAAAAAGCACTCTGGTTGGTCGATATTTTTACTAACCAAAAAATATATTAAAGTAAGATATCTTCATAGGTATCGGGAATGCCATTAACATTAATAAATATTACTTACAAGTTCCACGACTTCAAAGTATTGGTCAAGGTCCCCAGAAATTCGCGGCGACTACCAATGCTACTTAAAAGTGGTGGCAACTTTGAAGTCGCTGTTTAGTAATTTAAGTTAGTCACCGTTACTACCATTTGCCACCACTAAGTTACAAAAACTTTAAGGTCGTCGAATAGGTAATTACGACGTCCCCACTACCAGTAAAGTTACTTCGAACTAATGTAACTTCCAAGTAATCACCATTGGTAACAATTACGTAGCAGCGACTAAAAATTTCTCCAATTAAGTAATTTATACATCAAAGTCGTACATTTAGTTGGGGTTACGTAATAGTTACTCAATAAAGGTTCCCGTCTCAGTTGCTGCTACTTTGGTGCTAGTTGGGATTAGAACTAAAAATATTTGTCCAATATTAATCCAAACCGGTAAATTAGAATTTTTAATCAAAAATGAGATAAGTTTAACCTTCGGCTAGAAAAAATTAAAAATTGGAAAACATATTTATTTAATGACTTTACTTCTTACGGAATTTAGCTTAGCAGTAACTTTCTGTGTTACTTTGAAAGTTTATTATAAAAATAATATAAAAAAATTAAGTCAAAATTGTAAACCCGGGGATCTGGGGAGTGTGGAACATCCTCCAGTACATATCGCAGGATTTCCACTCATTTAGAATTACTTGGAGAAGATAGGGGAGTTATAATTTTACAAATTTCACCATGAAAAACCGGGAAATTCGAGTTTTTAAGCAAAAATGAGAGAAATTTAAACCTTTGGCCCGACGCTATTTCAAGTTATATAAATTTTAAAACTTTGTGGTAAACATTATTTTTATCAGGAGGGGGTACTCCTAAAGCTTAGGGGTACAATCCGAGTCATCCTTGGGGGGGGGGGGGAAATTGCTTCTTTGCCCCCCTCTAAATACGCCACTGCTTAAAATTTAAAGTAGTTCAATTGAAGTACTTTTAAAACCAACTTGAGTATTTGGTAATTTAATTTTATAAAATTTGAGAGATTAAGGTACTTGAAGTACCTTTACAGTAATTGAAGTACTTTTAAGGTAATTGAAGTACTTTTAAGAATAATTGAAATGTTTTAAAGTAATTAAAGTACTTTTAAAGTAATTGAAGTACTATTTTAAAGTAATTGAAGTACTTTAAAGTATTTAAAGTACCGTTTTAAAGTAATTAAAGTACTTTTATTAAATGGCAACAAAATGTAATTGAATAATGTAATTGAAGTATTTTAAGTAATCGAAGTACTATAAGTAATTGAGGTACATTAAGGAACTCAAGTACTTTACTGTGGGTAATTGAAGTACTTTGAGTAATTTGGTGGTACTTTAATTAGTTTTCGGTTAAATTTGAAATATTTTAATCACTTTGGATAAGTACTTGGTAATTGAAATACTTTTTGTAAGTAAAGTACTTGAGTAGTTGATGCTTCAAGTACTTTTAAGAAAATATAGTATTTGATACTTGAAGTACTTTTGGCATTAACAAAGTACTTGATAATAATAATTATTAAGTTTTGATTTTTGATTTAAACAAAATGTATTTAATTAAAATTCTAGCTTAATATGTAGTACACTGTCACTTAAACAGTTATACCAAAAGAAAGAGTAAATTTGAAAAGCATGACATACGCACTTTTTCGCCGTCAACACAGAATTGGTACTTAAATTACTTTCACAAAGTGCTTTGGACAGCTCCGATGTTTATAATGCAAAAACATCGTTCTTTCTGTATCACAGTGACGGCGCCAGGTAAGTACTACCCACCCAAAATTTTTTTGTCAATTTGTGTCTACCCGTCACTGCTACATCCCTCTGCTTGGTTGTAATGGGAGTAATGCCAACGACACGTACTGTAGCCTTGAAGACTCTCCTCTGCCTTTTTCCGTTTAATTTCTATCTAACCTGATCTCTATCTATCTTAATCAATGAGTCAGTGGGCATCAGGAGTCGGCTGATCTAAAAAAGTTTGCCTTTTTTGAGTCCAAATGCTGCATTCTTTCTAAATATGTGTTTTGCAAGAGGTTTGACATCCTGTCCAACGCAACAGGAACTGTTGGGTCTAAAATCCATGGGAGGAATTGCCCCTCCATAAGTCAAGGAAAATCGAAGTATATACATTTTATATAATATATTTTGTGTTTTGAACAAATTTTAGTAAAATCAATCAAAAATGTCCCTTCTTTCAGCGATATCTCGTGTTCAAAAACAATATTCGGTCTAAACTATTTTAGACCAGATAGATTTTAGAAATATTTTAGATTTTAGGTGCGAAAATATTTTACTCTGAAATATAGCTGGAGATAAACAGAACCCTAAGAAGATACGTCTCGGTGATCCATACACAACTTATGGGTATACTACACCGCCCTGACATAGCCCTGAAAAGGAACGCTTTAAATACTTCCCAGATAGCAATTTAAGGTTTTTATAAGCTTCCAGCAAGCTTGTCATTAAAGGCTTGCAAGCTTACAAAAAGCTTGTCTAGTTGTCACTTGACAAGCTTTTTTTGCTTTACGTGACAAGGTTGTCGATGAAAACCTTACGTAAAGCTTGCGACAAGAGTTTCTTATGTTAAGCTTTCCACAAGCTAATTACGTAAAGCTTGTCGTGACAAGCCAACGACAAGCAAACGACAACCTTGTCGTAAGCTTACATGTTATCTGGGTTGCTTACAGACAGCAGAACTGATCTTATGACACTTAGAGATCGTCTTGAACCTGGTGCTGCAATGCATCCGGGATTCGGGCACTGATGTCCTAACTTTTAGTTGTGTGAAGGGGCAGAAAAATATTAAGAGTAACGAGAGAGTGCTGATGAGCTAACAAGGTTGAACTGGGGTAACCCACCTTGTAGTCTCAAGCATTTCATTAGACCTTAGATGAGATCATATGAAAGGAGATGCGGAGATTGTATGTGGATAGATAGGAGAATGTGGTTGGATGCTAACAAGTAAGGGCAACAAAGCTTTTGCCGTCTGAAAGACATGCAAAATATTATCTGCAACTGTCCCGGAGAATCGCTAAGTTTCTCAAGGGAAACTCCAAGCTAAATAAACACCTACACAGAAAGACTGATTGACAGTGAAATTTGTCGTAAATGAATCAGGTGAAAGAATGCCCACCTGGGGTGTTGGCTTCAGGCTCCTATCTTTTTACTTCTTTTCCGCCTAATACGGTTACTTACTGCATAATACTACCTATACTGCCGATACTGCTTAAAGGTAAAGACAGAGTAAAAGCAGGTTGCCAGTCTTGGATTACTGGTACTGAACCGGTAACCTGCTGCACTCTGTCGTTATCTTAATACTGTCATTTATTACTGATACTGCCTTTACTGTCTATTTACGTAGAGTGATATTTCGGTAATATTATTTCGGTACTAGAAGTCATTTGAAAATTTTAGAAAATTGTTTTCCAGTGTTTAGCCGCTTTAAAACGTTCAAAATCCATTTTTGTAGGAGATTCTGAGTTTAAAACATAAAATTTTCAAAAAATTAAAACAGGATATTTAGGTCTGGTATAAGTCGTATAGATTCATTATTCTGACGCTACGACAGTAGCGCAACTAGGGAGTTGCAAATTGACTGTGGTAAAATAAAATTTAGGAAAAGAAACTTCAAACAAAAAATTTTATATTTATTATATTTGTCGTCCATTATTCGATTTCTATTTTGATTTGTATGCTTGCAAAAAAAAACTAAAGAAATGTCCTCTCATTTTAATCCCCCTCAAGTCTAGATGTGTTTCTGATACTGCCAATTACTGCCTGATCCTCCCATTTACAAAATTTCTGATCTGAATTTCATACAGCCCTCTAAAATACTCGATTTTGTGCTAAGTTTGGGATGGCTCGGGGAATAGAAGGAAAAATGGACTACCAACAAATATTGAAGGTGGCATAATGGGCCGGATATGTAGCATGAGTGCACGCAAACTTCAGTTTGCCCTCCACATCTAATCCTGAAACCAATATTAAGGAATATTAAGGAATTTCAATTCATGCTGCAAAGTCGACATATTTAACAATTCTATATTTAATTTTATAGTAAAAAGCCTTATAATCTGGCTTCGTGTCCATCCGTTCATTTGACTCAAATTCAGCTAAATTAAATTCAAAAATGAACTTCGAGTTCAATCTTGCTTAATTACATAAAAATTGTTATCCTGATCCATTTTGCATTCAATAATTTTTTAAATATCCGAACTTAATTTCTGAATGTAGTTGGAAATATTGCACAAATAAAATTTTATGCGTAAACTTTTAACAAACCATTAAAATATTCCTTTTAAAACATTTTTATCTCGATTTTCCGCAATAATTCTGAAATTTATGCCAGCACAGTTTACATTGATTTTACAAACTCGAACTCTGTAATAATACTGGTGATTTGCATGTATTTTGTTAGGATACAATTTATTATGCACTGCGTTAGATTTCGAAATATTATTTTAGAGTAAAAAATGATTCTTGAAATTTTTACCTTTACAAAGATTTGCTGCGAGCGTTTTTCATCACGATCTTATTTAAAATGTAAAGTTTGTTAGACTTTTATAGTAGGTAAAAGTAAAACTTACCTCCGGATAACGAGTTCCTTTGCGTTCCCGAGTGTGGCGACAAGAAGTCCCCAGATATTGTGGCATAACTTACTGGATCCGACACTGGTTGAGTTTCTTCCGGTGTCACTTTAAATTTAATGGAAGTCATTTTGATTACCATAAGTTGATTTCCTGAAACAAACAAACGTAAATGATTCAAATGGAATCTACAGTTTACACTTAATTTTTTATTTTCAAGCAGCTATATTCCTCGAGTGCGCTATTAGGAAACTTCCGGTTCAAATAGTTAGTATACCTTTTGAACAACTATAATATGTAGCAACAACCCGACAACTTTAAATGCTGTAAAGTTGGGTAATTAATAATAATTGATAGGCTTTGGTGTTAACTCGCTGTAGTTACTAACTAACCAGGTCCTCCGCACGTAAAGCGGTAGCCAAATGATGTTCAGCTTCAACTAACTTTTGATTATATTTCCGACAGCTAATAGAAGAGTTTTCTCTGTATAGTTCGATGTATACACGAGCAAGTTTCATAGATCAATTATGCTACAAATTAAGGCAAATATACATTTTCGACGATGCAATAATAATAAATAAAGGTAAACAATTCAAACTAGCGTTCTGAAAAACGTTACATTTCACGCTTCTTGTATATCGAATATATTAAATTATTTTTAAAACCGAGCGCTAATGACTGGTTTATGTTCTTTGGAAATGATATTATTTAACAATCTCTGATATTAATTAGATTAATTAGACTGCACGCAATTTTTAGTTTTGCTTTTGTACGTATTAACTTGATTTCCGTGACATTTCTAGTAATCTACGCTTAGCTCTAGTCGAAACTGACCGCAATCAAGCTAAATCTTCTGTTAACATTCAAAAACCAACTAAATCTCTTAACTGAAATTTCAGACGGTTTGTTTTCTATTAATTAATTAATAAAAATTAGATTAGTACCTGAATGCGGCAACATTGTAAAAGTTTGAACAATTAAGGATTGAACCTGAAGGGTTTTATCCCTCTGCCACTCTTACAATTATCTACTTGTTTTAAAATTTGTATGTTGTTCATGAAACTAACAACAAAATACTTCTTCTTTTGTTTATTTTGAATAAATAATTTAATTATAACATGAAGTTTACGTTCTACGTAAATGTAAATTTATATTACATAATTGCTCTGTTTATTTTCTGCTGCTGCTTAGTGATGAAGGCTTCCAATAAATAACTTCAAAAAAATAAATTTCGAATTTTTAAGAATTAATTTTGGAAAAATATTTTGTAAAAAACTTCTTAGGAATGTTTTTGTCGCTTTTGTTTTTATATGCGGAAAGAATTTACTGATGTCGGATTCTGAGACCGCAGGCAAAAAATATAATTTCGGTTGTTAGAATTTCATATAGCAACATGAAAGCTTATATACATTTGCACCTGCCGGTTATTTTTTTATCGGCTTACAAACTAATAATTTTACCCAAAATTCTAACCTATTAATAAATAAATGTATTATATTAATTTATTGTCTATTTTATTATTCAACAATTTTTGTAATTCTTGATTCCCCCCTTTCCCCTCCCCTTATATTTCCAAAATATTTGGAAAATGTTTGGACGAAGTTGAGTGTGTTTGAATTATTTGGATTTGGATTAAAAGTGTGGTTGGAAAATAAACATATTTTAACGTTGAATTGTAATAATTGGAAATTCTTTTTGTGGAGCATTTTCTTTGTAATTTATTTTTGAAAAATATAAATTTTGTCGACATCATAACAGGAACCGACTCCTGAGAGGTCTTCGCTTCCAACTAGAAAGCTGGCTGAAAAATCAAAGTGTGGAAAAGGAAGTCGCGAAAAGAAATTTTTTCAGGTGTTCCACTGCATCTTTTTGGCTACCAAAACGTGGGGTATGTGTCAGGGAGCGTTTTTTTTTTTTCAAAACGACCTGCAAGGAACCAATTTATAATATAGTTAATTTTAAAATGGGACTCAGGAAATGAAGGAAATTATGAGAATTAAAAAAAAAAAAATAAATGAAAGAAAGTTCTGCGAATTTAATAAAAGAAATTAAAGAAGTTTTGGTCAAAGATGGAAATTTTTAAGTGGGAGGTTTGGTTGTAAAAGAAGATTTTGATAGAAATAGAGCCAAAACTATAAATGAAAACTTGGAACTTGAAAGTTTGGTTAAAAAAGAAGAAACAATAATTGAAAATAATAGCGAAATTAAAAGTGAAAAAACAAAATTTGTTCTTAAAGGAAAATATTGATAAAGTCAAAGAAAAAATACAATTTTTGAAAAAAAAAATTTTTTTTATGGGAGAAAATTTTGGAATAAATTATAAACGAAGATTTGGAAAATGAGGTGACAAGAATTATGGAAAATGATGTGATGGATGAAGTAATTTTGGACAATGGACAAACCAATGGGGCCCGAGTGCTGAAGTTGAATGGATTTAGCATTTTGGCTATTGTTTTTGGGATTTTCGAAGGAACATCCGTCACTCCCGAGGATAATTTCATAGGAGTCAATTAGATGGAAAGAATTTTTATTACTTTAGATTTAGTAGCGCGACTGAAAAGGTTTTTTTTGTTGATTTTTTGTTAATTAAATTTTGATTGTTATATTTTTATTGCTGAATGTATTGAATTTGGATTAATTTTGTGTTTTAATGATTGCTTTTCTATTTGGTTTTGATTTGTAAATAATTTTTTTTTGAATTTTATAAATAAGTTGTGGATTTTTGAGTTTTGTGCGTCGTTGTCATGCTAACAACAATTTTAAGTGTTGGTACCCAAGGACGAGAGATTAGCCCTTTCATTGCTGTCCGTAGTACTGGACGGACGCAATTTTGCGAGTCTCCTGAGATGTTTTTAATTTGCGTTTCCAGTTTGGGGAAATTGGAGATAATTTTTGAGATTTTGCGAAATACAGTTTTAAGTTTACATGAGTGACAAAAATTAGTTTTGGATTAGAATTTTTGGACGAAGGTCTAAAGGGGAAGCAGAGTAAAGTTTATACAAAGCGAGCATATTCCCGTTTATTTAACGAAAGTTTATTTGAAGTTAAATTTAAATTGAATTGTAATAATTGGAAATTATTTTTGTGGAGCATTTTCTTTGAGGTTCATTTTTGAAGAAATATGAATTTCTCAGGTGAATTTCACCATCCCCCCCCTCCTCAGAATTTTGAATTTTGGTTTCAAAATAATCTAAATTGTTTATACTTTGATTGTATCTGTTTTTATTTATATTATTTTTTATTATTTTGTAGAATAAAGGGGGGGGGGGGGCTGGCTATTTTTATAGATCCAAAATTCAAAATGAGGGGTCTGGCAAACAACCCATTTTAGATATTTCAACATATCTCAGAAACAGAATGGTTACAAACGGAAATAAAGAAGGTACAAACGGGGTACAAACGATTTAAGTTATTTTGAATTCAAAATTCGAAATAAGGGGGGGGGGCAAAATGCCCATAATAGATATTTCAAAATATTTCAAAAACAAAATGGGTACAAACGAAAATAAAGAAGGTACAAATAGGTACAAACGATTTAAACTATTTTGGATCCAAAATTCTGAATGGGGGTACAAACGATTTAAGTTATTTTGAATTCAAAATTCGAAATAAGGGGGGGGCGCAAAATGCTCATAATAGATATTTCAAAATATTTCAAAAACAAAATGGGTACAAACGAAACTAAACAAGGTTCAAATAGATACAAACGATTTAAACTATTTTGGATCCATAATTCTAAATGGGGGGGGATAGCAAAATACACTTGAATTTCTCCACTTCGACTGAATAAGCTGGCCGAGGTAAAAATAAGTGTGGAAAAGGAAGTCGCGGAAAATTAAAAAAATTTTTTGGAACAAACCGCTCCAATATATATTTTAAGAAACTTACGTACGGAATACGTTGGACCCCCCCTCCCACGTAAGGATCCGTGAGATTTCACTCCCCCCAAACCCCTTCGTAATTAATGGATGGCCCCTTAGTAGCTTATCAGAGAGGAGGAAAGTACACAGCAAGATAACTTTGAGGTTGAAAATTTTCGCGAACATATTTACTCCGCACCGCACCGAACACCTAGTTTAACTTTGCCATTAGTTTAGTCCTCGGTATGTAGTATTTATACCAGATATAATTGAAAACGTTTGAGTGAGTTTTTTAATGCAAAATAGTTAAAAAAAATTATGAAGATATTCCCTTTGACGCTGTTACACGGTACCAAATGAGCTTTTGTTTCAAAGGGATTTAATAGCCTCGCACACTACCACATTTCATTTATATTTAATTACTTGCTAAGTACTAAACCGATTGTAATCAATTAACAAATTAATGTTGAAGTTTGTCATAATTGATATCGCTTGCTTCTTTTTGAATAATTTCAAAATTGCTATAATCAATTTAATTAATATGTAATATTAAATTAAGTAGTTTATTAATAATTCTATATTATATTTAAGATCGATAACAGCCGTAGGGTTCAAATGCTTAAAATAACCATCCTTAACGTTGTTGTTGGGAATCGACGTTCAACCGTAAATTTTCCATACTCAACAAAAGTCTGTCTCAAAGAATGACGCTGGTTACAACAGTAAATAATTATGTAGGTTTTGAACAAAGAATATTTTTAAACCATGCAGTACCATAGAGAATCAAAGGGCATTGGAGCTGCTGAGTTCAGGGTGAAGATGCAAAGCTTTTTCATTTTAGACCCCCCCCCCTTCGGTGTATAACTTTAAATGTAAAAAACCATGAGTTTATATCGGGGGGGTCTGGGGGTTATGGAATACCATCTAGCGCACATTTTCTTTTTGTTCGCGAAGTATTCAGTAGACAAATAGTAAAAAATATGTAAGTCCTTTACGGATATTATCCGTTATGTGTCTACCATGGCTGGTGCGTTGAAATAGTGCACTGGAGGGTATTCCATACCCCCCAGACCGCCCGGTTTGCCAATAGTTGCAACTATCCTCAGACTCAAAGAAAAAGAAAGTCAGAGAACCTAAATGAAGGTAGCTATTTCTATTACGATTTCTGCGATAGATTAACAAATTTTAACTTTCGGGCGGGCAAAAATAATATTATTTGTGTGCTTAGCACTAAAACAAGCTTTAATGTATTATGAGACCCCTAAAACTACTTCGATTTTAAATTTAAGTGGTAGAGCTAGAAAAAATGAGTGTAAACCGGGGGGTCTGGGGGGTATGGAATACCCCCCAGTGCACTCTTTCTATTTGTTCGCGAATTTTTCAATAAAAAATTATTTTTCTTTTTTCTTTCAAGATATAGGCAGTTCTTGCCTCTTCCGACTTTATAAATTGCGTCATCGCTTTCTTGGCATAGTTGGGCTTCAAAGACTCCTCTCTTTAAGTCTTATGAGGCTTTTAGGTTACATATTACTTAGTAATTGTTTCATTAAAATATCTCTCGTTAATCCATTTAGGATCATCAGTGGTAGACAAATAATAACGGATAAGTTTCGTATTTCCTATTGTTAAGTGCATTTTGAATAATTTGCACCCGACGCCTCGCCGGCGCCGTTAACTTATTATTGGACAATAGACATTTTTCCTTTGTGCATTATTGTTTCACCTGTTGGGATTTTCCCCAGCAGGTATCAGCATATTTTTATTGTTAAAGTCGGACCAAAGAAACCCTTTGGTCCTCAGTTTACATATTTGTTTCGACATAATAAGAACTCGGAGTTCACACTGCAAGAACTCCAATTTGTATATAATTATTGTAAATATTTGTTAAGTTGTTATTTATCAATTAAAACTAGTGAGAAGCCAAAATAATTATTATTGTTCATTATAAGCCAAGAAGCAAACAACATATTTTGGTGACCCCGACGTGATAGTGCATGCAAGAGAGAATTTATCGGTGTATATCAACAGTACTTGATTACACACATTTTTGTAAGTTACTTCATCTTTGTGCATTCTATCTGGTGACCCCATCCAAGAAAACTTAACAAATTCTACATTAAAACGAATTTCACACACGTGGTCGAATTGAAAGACAGGTCCGGAGTCGACAGCAATCAAACGTGCAAGTTCCACTACGCAATTTGTTGGTAAAAACTATAAGGTTAGTGAATTCCTTTATTATCCTGCCAATATTCCTTATTTAGTTAATATTACTACTTGTGTTAATAGACGTTTTTTGCAATAGACAAACCTCCTAATTTTCATTGCTTCATTTATCATAATTTTTAAATTATTATAATTTTCATTTTTAATTATGGCCACTATTGCCGAATTAAAGGTAAAACGTGGTAACGTTAAATCACGTATTACTAAATTTCACAATCATTTAGCTAGTTTAAAGGAAATTAATGATATTGCCCTATTACAACTAGAACTTCGTTTATCAAAAATTGTACCGTTATTTGAAGAATTCGATGATATTCAAACTAACATAGAACTGCTTGATGATGAAAGCACTACTCATGATAACGAACGTGATACATTTGAAAATTCCTACTTTGAGGTAGTCGCTCATGCTAATAAATTAATTCGCGACAATCAAAAGGTGCCAGAAACCGCGAGGTCTTGTCCTACGGGAGTTTTACACGACTCGAATATTTCTCAATTTAAAAAAAATGTACGCCTGCCGGTTTTAGAATTAAAATCATTCAATGGTGCTTACGAGAGCTGGGTGTCATTTTACGACACATTTATGTCTCTAATTCATGACGATCCCGATCTACCCGACGTTCAAAAATTCCATTATTTGAAATCATCTTTGAAGGGAGATGCTCTCCGACTCATAGACTCATTACCGGTGACTAATGTTAACTACACCACCGCTTGGACGTTGTTACGCGATCGGTACAATAATAAGCATTTAATAATAAATAATCATGTTAAAGCTCTTTTGAGCACTCCTTCATTAGCTAAGGAATCTCTAATCGGTTTGCGTCAACTGCTTAATGATACTTCGACAAATTTAAGCGCTCTCAAAGCTTTAGATCAACCGGTGGACCAGTGGTCAACGTTATTAATTCACATAATAACTCAAAAACTGGATTCCGTAACACTACGCGATTGGGAAGGTACAAATGAAAACGCCTCTGACATGCCTACGATGTCAGAATTAATAGAGTTTCTGGAAACACGTTGCAGAATGCTTGAGAAGTGTAAGCAAACCAAACAAACTTTAGTAGAACCACGTTCAATTTATAAACGCGACAAAGTCGTAGCCAATATTGCTACTTCTAATTCTTCGTGTACCAGCTGCGGTTCCAATCATAATATTAGTAATTGCAATACATTTTTAGATCTCCCGATTCAGGAGAGAATTCAGAGAGCTCGTGAATTGCGTCTCTGTATCAATTGCCTACAAAAAGGTCACTCTAATAGATTTTGTAAGTCTTTAAAATGTAAAAAATGCCGCAAGTCTCACAACACTTTGCTCCATTTAAACATTGATAATGTTCAATCACCCCCCCTCTTACATACGGTTCCGAACATTTCTGAGCGCACATCTGCACCCAACTTAGTAATAAATCAGGAATCAGCAGCAGTTACTTCTCACACGGTATGTGGGCTCTCCACTCATTGTATACTCTCTACCGTTATAATTAAGGTAAAAGACAACAAAGGCATTTTCACAGAAGTCAGAGCACTTTTAGATTCGGGATCTGAATCAAGTTTTATTTCGGAAGGTCTTTGCGCCAAATTGAACTTACCAAAATCAAAGGTGTCTATTTCTGTAACTGGAATAAACCAAGTGGAATCTAAACTTTCTCACAAAACCGTAGTAAACATTCGGTCGCGAATCAACGCTTTCAATATAGATCTTCACTGCTTCACTGTGCCTCGAGTAACGGGCAGCATTCCATCAGTCACTTTCGATCGTTCTCTAATAAATATTCCTAGCGATATAAAACTTGCAGATCCCACCTTTCACATATCAAACAATATTGACATTCTCATTGGTGCGGATCTTTTTTGGAATATTTTATGTATCGGTCAAATCAGATTGGGCAAAAACAAACCAATCCTTCACAAAACTCTTTTTGGTTGGGTACTAGCTGGACCCATGTCTTCCATACCGCTCATAAATTCTGCATCGGTTAAATGTAATTTCACAATGAAAAATTCTATAGAAGACCAGCTCGCTAAATTTTGGGAAATTGAAGAATTACAAGCATCTCAGCCTTTATCAATCGTAGAGAAATTATGCGAAGACAATTTCTCCAAAACTACTATTCGAGATAACAACGGTCGTTTCACAGTTACTATACCCTTCAATGAATCTATCTCGCGCTTAGGGGAATCTCGCCAACCTGCACTAAACCGCTTTCTGTCATTGGAACGCAAACTGGAGAAAAATCGCGCTCTCAAACTTCAATACGTCTCTTTCATGAAGGAATATAAAGATTTAGGTCATATGAAACAAGTCGACGAACGCGAGCCCATCAAAGGCATTTGCTATTATTTTCCACATCATGCTGTGATTAAAGATACTAGCATAAGTACGCGATTAAGGGTCGTTTTCGATGGTTCAGCACCTACGTCTTCGGGGTTATCTATCAATGACGCACAGCTAGTAGGTCCTACTATTCAAGATGACCTATTAGCAATTGTTCTTCGTTTTAGACAACATCGCTTTGTTCTTGTCGCGGATATTGCCAAAATGTATAGGCAAATTCTAGTTAACGCCAATCAGCGATCTTTACAAAGAATACTATGGCGCGATAACCCCACTGCTCCAATATTATGCTATGAGCTGTCAACGCTGACGTATGGGACTTCATCAGCTCCATTCTTGGCAATAAGGTGTTTGCACCAAGTTGCACAGGAAAATATTGCCACCTATCCTTCCGAATCAGCAATCATTCTGAAAGATTTTTACGTAGACGATCTGCTCACTGGGGCCAATTCAATTGAAGAGCTTCGGGTTATTAAATCAAATCTTATTCATATATTAAGTACTGCCTGTTTTCAACTACGTAAATGGCGATCAAATAGTCCACAATTGGTCGAAGCGGTCGATCATGATTCTGAGCTATTACAAATTGGCGATTTCGACGCAAAGGCTTTAGGTCTCTGGTGGAACTCATCTTCCGATATCTTTAAATTCTCTATCGAAGCGCGTAACCCAAATCAATCGATTACCAAACGCATGATTTTATCGACTACGGCTCAAATCTTTGATCCGCTTGGCATTCTTGGACCAGTAACTGTAATAGCAAAGTCCATCTTACAAAGGCTTTGGTCATTAAAAATAGATTGGGACGAATCTTTACCGTCCGACCTTCATACAAAGTGGATTCATTTTCGGAACGGTTTGCAATCAATAAATGACTTAATAATTCCTCGGCACGTCATGTACGAAAATCCGACGGAAATTCAACTTCACGGTTTTTCAGACGCTTCCGAGATGGCATACGGCGCTTGCATCTATACCCGTACCATGGATGCCCACGGCGACGTTCACGTTTCTCTTTTATGCGCCAAATCTAGAGTCGCACCGTTGAAAAATTTAAATATTCCGCGCCTTGAATTATGTGGTGCTCTTCTTCTTGCCAATCTCCTTGATAAAGTTGTCAAATCATTAAATGTGACATTTCATTCAGTTTTCCTCTGGACCGATTCGACCATTGTTTTAGGTTGGTTAAATAAATCTTCACACACATGGAAAACTTTCGTCGCAAATCGAATAGCACAAATTCAGACCTTGACCAAAATAGGTGACTGGCATCACGTTCGCAGTAGCGACAATCCAGCCGATTTGATCTCACGGGGTGTGTATCCGCAAGAGCTACTTACTTCCACGTTATGGTGGAGCGGTCCAACTTGGCTATCGGAAAACCATGAACTTTGGCCGTCATTGGATACTAGTTGCATTCGCGATAACGACCTTCCGGAATTTAAATTAGCTCCCTCCAATGTGTTATCCATACAAATCTCCGGATTTGATTTGTTCGAACGCTATTCACGTCTTATTAAGTTACAAAGAGTCACGGCTTACTGCTTAAGGTTTAAACACAATTGCTTGAATCAAGGTAATCGTTTGCGGGGATCTCTTACAACAAGTGAACTAAACAATTCATTAAACAGTTTAATAAAATCATGTCAGGCGCACGCCTTTACAGATGAACTAAAACATTTGGTAACAGGAAAACCTTTGAAAACTAATAGTAGACTGTTAACGCTGCACCCCTTTGTTGATGCGCTAGGTCTCATGCGCGTAGGTGGACCGCTGCCTCATTCAAACTTCGATGTAAATAAAAAACATCCCGTTGTGTTGCCGGCAAAACATCCGTTTACACTATTAATAGCGCGACATGAGCATATACGTTTGCTCCACGCTGGCCCACAGGCCATGCTAGCTTCATTGCGAGAACGATTTTGGCCACTTTCTGGACCGTCTTTATGTAAAAAAATTGTAAACAAATGCATCCACTGTTTTCGCGTACGGCCTACTAATTCGGAACCCATTATGGGTAACCTACCGAAATCGCGGCTCACGCCCACTCGACCTTTTTCAGTTTGCGGTGTTGATTATGCAGGTCCGTACATTATTAAAGACCGAAAGAGCCGAGGATGTAAAACTTCCAAGGCTTACCTTTGTATCTTCGTTTGCTTCTCGACTAAGGCTGTTCATATAGAATTAGCTCCCGATCTGAGTACAGACTCATTTTTGAATATTTTTAAACGTTTCACGGCTCGACGCGGTTTTTGTTCTGATATATATTCAGATAACGGGACAAATTTTGTAGGAGCGAATAACGCCTTAAGCGAGTTAGTTGATAAATTACAAAACGATCAATTCAAAAAAGAATTTTTTCATTACATGACTCAAAGGGCTATACGTTGGCACTTTATACCAGCTAGATCTCCCACTTTCGGTGGTCTCTGGGAAGCTGCAGTAAAATCTGCCAAATTTCATGTGAAGCGGGTTATAGGAGACACAATTCTCACTTTTGAACAACTATATACGCTATTAACGCAAGTAGAGTCCTGTTTGAATTCTCGTCCTCTAACCCCACTGTCCAGCGATCCATCCGACCTTACCGTTTTAACTCCTGGCCATTTCCTTATTGGACAACCTCTTTGTGCACTGCCTCAAATGGACTTGCAAGAAATACCTGTAAATAGGCTGTCCAATTACCAGCATCTACAGCAAATGGTGCAACATTTTTGGAAACGTTGGTCCACGGAGTACCTATGTCAGTTGCAACAGCGATCGAAACGGACACGTCAGAACATACCAATTGACATAGGTATGTTGGTTTTATTAAAGGAAGACAACCTCCCCCCCCTCAAGTGGCTCATGGGACGTGTCAGCGAACTTCATCCCGGTAAGGATGGTGTGATCCGCGTCGTAAGCATAAAAACTTCAAGTTCCATAGTGCGACGTGCCGTGTCCAAAGTTTGCGTGTTACCCACAGACAATTAGTGCAACTACCTATAAACTATCATATTTACTTAGTGTTTTTTGTACTTTGAAAGGCGTTCCTTTCAAGGCGGGCGGTATGTTAAGTGCATTTTGAATAATTTGCACCCGACGCCTCGCCGGCGCCGTTAACTTATTATTGGACAATAGACATTTTTCCTTTGTGCATTATTGTTTCACCTGTTGGGATTTTCCCCAGCAGGTATCAGCATATTTTTATTGTTAAAGTCGGACCAAAGAAACCCTTTGGTCCTCAGTTTACATATTTGTTTCGACATAATAAGAACTCGGAGTTCACACTGCAAGAACTCCAATTTGTATATAATTATTGTAAATATTTCTTAAGTTGTTATTAATCAATTAAAACTAGTGAGAAGCCAAAATAATTATTATTGTTCATTATAAGCCAAGAAGCAAACAACACCTATCGACATTAGTTTAAAACACTATAATTTGCCGATAGAGCTCCCAGAGAGAGCCACGACCTCTATGGATCTCTGGGATTCTGCGTAATTCAGACACAAATTTTTTTTTGTATTGTAAAATTGATTTTTATTTTTATGAAAGCCTCAGTTCCAATCAGATTCTGCTAAATCCTCTAAACGCCTCACCCTGGGATCCTCGGATTGTTTATAATGTGTTGGATATAACTATCCAGGCGAGTAATAATCTTCCCACCATCTGTTGATGAGTTTATCTGAAGTTTTGATCGACCAAAAAATAAGAATATTAAGTTTATTGATCAACAGAATTTCAAAATAACCATTACTTTATAAGCCTAAATTACAGGTGGGGTCTGATATACCCCAGAGCACTTTAGATGCATATACTAGCTTATCTGACTATAAGCTGTTTTCGATGGTGCCAACACATAGTATGGTAATCTACTGAGACGGACATGCACATGGGATCACATTTGGTACATATTTAGATCAATTTCTAAACCCTGGGGTTTGTCAGACCCCACCTAGCTAAAGCCGGATTTAAAAAAATATATAATAATATTGTAATATTGATTTGTGTTTTTTTTTAATTGTTAATTTTAAGGTTGTGAAAGAGGATTTACAAGTTATATAACACACAATGCAGTTATCTTCTCGTTCTGTCGATTATACCTGCTGCATGGATGATGCTGATATTCAGCAAAGTCTAATCCACCCTACGTGCTTTCTGCTTAGCGGAAATCATATTTCGTAAAGACGAATTAGTTACATTTCGATACAATGCTAAATCGGTACGGAGTGCTTTTTTAATATTTCGTGAATTTTAAAATTCTAGAGCGATGTCTCAAGTGCATCAGAATTTATTACTTATCACGTGAAATCGAATTTTCGCTAATCCGACCGCGTGGGAAACGTATTGGAAGAAAAAGAAGCCGGATTGCTTATGCATGAAGCGTATCACGTTTTTGACATCTCATAATCACAATGTGGAATTCCATCTGGTACATCCATTTCAGTTTTGAAACCATAGAGAGTACAGATTAAATATTAGTACAGACTTCCGTAATTGAATGAACACAATAAAAGTTACAAGAGCAATAATAAAACCTCAAAATCTAATTAAATTCCTTACAAATTAACAATGTACGAAGAACGTCCTCATATTGGCGGTTTCATAAAAAATATTACATTTAATTTTTTTTGCTTGAATGACGTAAACATGGGGAGCTAAAGGAGTGGCACTAAATCGAATTGAAGATCTTGTTTCCTTAGCACAGTAATTTGATCGAAAATACTCATCATGTGCATAATTTCGTTACATAATAATCAAAGTGTTGCGTTGTACCAAATGCACAATTCCGCAATTTGTTATCCGTTTTGCGGATAAACGACAAATATTTTTTATAAGGGCGTCAAACCCATTTTTATTTTTGAAAAATTATCATACGATATTTTTAGAAAATGTCACTTCTTACTTTAAAAATCATCTTGACGTCCTATTTATTATAATCCAATTATCCTTTTATGTAAACAAAATTTGGTAGATATTAAAGCGCGGCTTAATTATTAAAGCAAAAATTAATTTGGTAATTTTCACGAAACGAAGTTAATAGTTTAAGATTACTCGTAAAATTATAATTTCTCAATTTTATGACGGTTTGGTGCTGATGAGCATCACACGATTACGATGTGCCGAAATAACCAAGTAATAAATCTGCGTGAAGAATATTTCGGATATTGAAAATCTCCGAAAATGTATTAAAATTCTGCTTTCATAAGAAGTTAACCAGATGGAAAATCTAATAATGATATATTTTTGGAAAATAGAAATATACTTTTATAATCATGAAATAAAATTTTATTAAAAATAACAACCTACTGCTGACATTTAAAAACGTGAATTTTACACTTAATTGGTTTAGTGACAGAACTTTAAACTTGGCGTATTTAGCAGAAAATACTCTGCAATTAGATAAAATCGTTTTATTTTGTTATTTCAATTTTTATTTAAGTTTCGCTGAAAAATATACAGATTCTTAGTATTTAAAAATCAATTATTGGAAATTCAGTACAAATTGGTAATACCGGACAGAGATCTCATTTCTAAGGTCTTGTGGACAGGACTGTATCGGTCCTTCGGTTACGGCGACATTAAACTGCCAGTGTCCTTAAAAATATCCTGGAGCACCTCAATTATAGTCTTTCCCTATACTTGTTTCCTTACTTGTAATCTCCGATCCCGCAAACAAATTGTGCCCATCAGTACAGCACCTAAATCCACCCAAGGTGAAACTTTAGTTCAAAAAAACCAAATTCCTAATCCTAACACTGATAGCCCCTACGATAAGCCAGGCCGGAAAGAAAACAATTCCTCTTCCCCCATGGGGCCTCCAGAATTTTCCTCTACACGCTGGGAAACGATCAACCAGCTTTTATTTACTGTAGATGCCCTGTAGATGTTATACTAGCTGTAGATAGTGCGGAAAGCGAGGGTCATAAGTTCCGAAAAAAAAATCTAATAAAAAAATAATCTCTGTTGCAACCAAAAACACAAAAGTCGTAGCAGCTTATCTCAACTATTTTCCTTACGAGTAACATAATTAAGTACAACAGCATACGCTAATTGCATAACCAATTAAATATTTAATTTGTTAATAAATTTTAACGTTGGGAAAACTTGCGAGCGAAAATAAAACCTATCTGTCGATAAGCTCGCACGAGGTTGGTTCCATACAAAATAATTTACCATTGCAAACTATTTAAAATAATATTCGGCAATTCGAAAGCAAATACGGGAATTCCAGTCAGCACAAAACAACAGATCGAACGAGTAAACAATATTGTCAAAATTAGGTGTCTCCCTACGAAGTTTCAATGCAAAAGTATAAGAACTTACTCAAAAATTCGACGAGCACACGAAAAACACTCTCACACTTACAAAAGTTCTCACCAAAGTTTCGAAAATTGCGCTCTTGCGTTTACAAAACGCAAACTCTCATCCCCCCAATCAGACTCTAGGCAGGGGCTAGGCTTTGTGTCAAAGTGAACACCCAAGAACTTGGCCGAATCAAGCTGTTGGTGAACATTGAAAGTTAGTTTCTGTGTCTTGTCACGGTTCAGTTTCAATCTGTTTGTCACAAACCATCGTTCTGCCTTTTCCATTGCTCATTGACACTTATCGGCAGATCATTTATGTATAGCAAGAACAACAGTGGGGCGAGGATGGAACCTTGAGGAACTCCACAATTCATCTCCGATTCTCTCGATGTTACTCCATTCCATGTCACGATTTGAGTCCGGTTCTTTAGGTAGGACTTAAAGAGTCGAAGTACGACACCTCTCACACCATAGTATTCTAGCTTCTTCAGAAGAATCTCGTGCTGGACAGTGTCAAAGGCCTTTGTTAAATCGCACAGAATCAATTCAGCGATCTGCCTACTGTCATCAGCCTCAATGATCGCGTCAACCACACCAATCAATGCTGTATTAATGGATCTATTTGATCTGTATCCATGCTGTCTTTGGCTGAAAATTTTATTTATATTTAAATATCCAATGAGTTTCTTTTTAATGACAGTTTCAAAGATTTTTGAAATGACTGGTAGTATTGAAATTGGTGTGTAATTGCTGCAATTATCCCTGCTGTCCTTCTTATGTCTAGGAATAACCCGGGCGCACTTCAGCTCTCTCGGAAAAGAACCCTCCACCAGACATTTATTGATAATTATAGTTATTGGTAACATTAAACACTTCTGAATCATCATCATCATGTTTGTTGACATACCATAGATATTCCTGGTGCCCTTGGGTTTAATTTTATGTACGGTTTCTGCTATTTCTTCCAGTGTGACAGCCTGAAGAAAGCAAGATTTTGTATTATTAATTTGAAACAATTTTATAAAATTCATTGGACCTGAGTCAGCTACCACCATTTCTTCTACCGTTTTGCTGTCCTATGCTATTAAAGAAACAATTGAAGTCATCTGCAGTTAAACCATTTTGCAGCGGTATACGTTTATTGTTTTTTGTTTCCTCTTTTATAACCGTCCAGATGGCTTTTTGTTTGTTTTCGGCAGTAATAATAAAATCTTCTATGCTTCTACGCTTGGATTCCTTCATCTTACTTAAGTGGTCGGCTTTACAGATTTTGTAGGTATTCCACAATGCAGGATCATTTTTAACTTTGCAAACTGTATATAAAGAGTCCAAGGTTTTTTTCATATCCCAGAGTTTAACGTTTTTTTTAAGGCACAAGTGGGTTTGCTTGCAGAGCCCACTCTTCTGTGTACAGCAGGCATAAAATTTTCAAAGTTTTCCAGTAATATTCTGTGAAAGATAGAGTAGGCACCATCGGCATTTCTGTCTTGCAACATCAAATTCCAATCAACGTTATCAAGTGATTCGATTATATTAAGAACATTATGTTCATTTACCTGTCTAGTCCTGACTTCAATGCATTTATTTGTGTTCAATTTATTATCAGTCAACTTAACCACTTGACCCATGTGGTCAGAGAAATATGAATTGATCACATATGTACTGAGATTACAAGTGACGTTTGTGAAAATATTATCCATGCAAGTAGAAGTTGTTTTGGTTATTCTTCAAGGTTCTTGCATTATCATTCGTAAACCATATGATTTAAAAACATTTGTAACCTCCAATTTATCTCTGGTATTATCGAGAAAGTTGATATTAAAACCCCCCATTATGAAGATATCTCTCTCTACGTTGATAGCTATTTGCTATTAGTCTAAAAATTTCTCAACTCTTTCAAGAAAAACTTCAAGATCTCCAGAAGGCGATCTGTATAGGGCACCAATTATTAAGTTTTTATTTTTAAAGTAAATTGCACACGACTCGAAATGCTTATCCATCGCTAAAGCTTTTACTTCTATAATTTCCCTAAATTGCATGCTTTTTTGACCTCTAACATAACTCCACCGTTCTTAAAGATACTTCTACAGTAACAGCTCGCAATATCATAGCCCCTCATACATATGCTGTGCATCTGTTCCTCAACTAGCCAATGTTCCGTTATACCCTGTTACGCCTATGATTTCTATTGTGTTGAAATTTAATTATTTACAATTTATGCTTAATAAGTTCCGTTCCGATAGCGTGAGTTCTGCGTCTTCAGCCACTAAATAAGCATAATTTATTATGGCTATTAGGTTCCGGTCGAGATCGTGTGGAATTCAACATTTCAGCACTCGATAAATATTATTATGCTTTACCAGCTCCGCCGTGGGATTATTTACAACTAAGCATCCTGTATTACAGACAGGAGGCGACCGAGGTATTGAGAGGGGTAATACAAAGGCCATATAAGTAACTCACACGGGCAGGGAAGAGTAGTCCCAGCTGAACCATAAAAATGGTAACAAGCATTCGCGAATCCAATTTATAATTTGAAATTGTTTAAGCAAGTGCTTGGTTAATTACGGTTTCGGGATTCAATGAACTCCGTTTGTGAATTATGTGGTTGTGGGTTGATCAAGCCTCCCATTGAATATCGGCAAATTAAATAGGATTAAGGATTGTAACTTAAGGTCAGATTTATTTGTAATATTTAATAGTATTCCAGCCAGGGCCGACTATAAATTGTAAATTAGAATAAGTTTATTTTAGTTCAGCCACGGCCGTGGTGATCACTTGGATTTCAATGATTTTGATTGATAATTTAACATTTGAGTTAATGTTAGGTGTTGTACACCAAGATTGTGTAAATGATATTAAAATTCATTATATCGTTATGTTACCAGGTGTGTGTTTTTTTTTGAATCTTTTGGAAGCTAGTTAATTAATCGCCACTCACGCCCGTCTCATCTCTTTGGATTAAGAAAGTTTGAATTAAAAATAAAGTAAGTATTCCGTAAGTAACAACCCAATACATCCACACAATTGTTATTCACAAATTCACTCCTCAAATCCACTTTACTTGCTAGAGACTGTGTATTAATGTTTAGGAGCACAATTTTATTTTCGCTTTTTTTGGTAAAATCCTCGAAAAAAACTTGTATTTCTGTATAATTAGATTCTCAGGCCATACCTCGGGAGCGGTTAGTTCCTCAAGCAAGCCGAAATCCACACCTATCTTAAATGATTTATTTTTGCTTTTATTAGATTCATGATTTTCAATCTTCTCAACAATAAATTAATCATTAGGATACTTATTTTTTAAATATTTTTAATATCACTATCACTTGTAGTAGAGCTAACTATTCCAACATACAGCCAGCCCTTCTTCTCAGCTGCACGAAAGGAGTTATTATCATCACATACCTTGGCAGATCCTGTAACAAAACTCTTCTGGTTTCCGCTTTTCTTGTTCTTCTTTTTCACCGTTTCTACTCTTTTCTTCTCTTTGGCTTTCAGCACATCTGCATATCTTTCAGGCTCCAAATCCTGTTGCTGTCGATAGCATCGGTCGTCGTCACTGAGTCGGAAAACTGTCCATTGATTATATATTCAATTAAGTCCCACTTTTTTAACTTATTTAAATCCGCAGTTAATTGAGGTGCATTACTTGGCGCCATCTTGACAAGTAGTAAATAATCCATCGACTTCGGACGTTTTGCAGCAGTAACATTGTTATTTCTTTTTTCAAACGATTCAGGGCAGTTCAATCTCTGGCTACAGTGTTGCAATATTCTTCTAGGGTCCTAGACTCTTGCCGAGATGAGTTCTGTATGTATGGGACAGTGTTAGATTTACTTCGCCTTTTAGAGAGAAACCAGCTTGGCTCTCTGCCATATCTTGGAAAAGTTCCTAGTTAAACACCCCGAGGACGACGCCGAAGTGTTCTTCTGCCAAGATTTTTAGTATCTGCTATAGTATGCAGTCTAGTTTGGAGACTGCTTTCTATAGATCAGTTTTAGAAAATACAGGTGGTTTGGTTTGGCCATTTTCATTTGGCTGGACACAAGATTTGTTATTAAAAATGTAGTTTGATGCAGACCAGCTCTCTTCTGATCCAAACATCTCAAAAAATATTTTTATTCCTCCGTCAAAGTGCAGAGAACGTCCTCAAGTCTTCCAGTAAGCAGTATGCCAATGTCATCTGCATAGCCTACAGTGTAGTAGCCCTTGTCATTTAAGAGTTTCAGAAGGCTGTCAACCACCATGTCCTACAGTAGTGACGAGAGCACTCACTCCTGAGGACATCTTTTGATTTTAATGCTTTCAACATCAATCTCCATAGCTCTCCGCATCAAAATGAACCTGATCCAATTTGTAATGATTGGTGGAATGCTGAGAAAATACATTGCTGCATTTATGCTGCAAAAGCTCCCTTGATATCAATAAACATTCCCAAGGTGCATTTAACCAAGTCCATAGTCCATGGTTGCAAATATCAACCATTTTCCAGCAAGCAGTAAGCAAGTTGGAATTATTCGATTCATTTGAGTATGACGTATGTTAGTCGAAATCATTACCTTTGAATTCAAAAAATATAAGAATAATACAATACGTAGAAAATCAAAATTCAAAAAATTTAAAAAGGAGACAAGGTCTGGATTAAGAAAATTTGAAAAAATGAAAATTTCGTAATACGAAGTACAATATAACGTTATTTCATGGTTATTGCCATTCATCAGTTGTACGCATCGATTACGATTACATTGTAAAATAAGAAGAAAAAATTTTTCAAACTAAACAAAATTATCGACTAAATTGTACAAAATTGACTTACCATAACCTCCAAAGATTATCAAAACTGAACTTGTTACACGAGGTATGAATAATTTAAAAATGATTTGAACTAAGAAATTCGTTTACCTAGCACTGCTAGTTTGAAATCCGAAGGCACTGCCCTCTTAATATGATTTCTAAAAACTTTGAAAAAATTCAAAATTCAAAAATTTACCACGTTTTTTAACCGTGAGGCGTAAAACTAGAAAAAGAACTCAAAATAAAAAATTTTAAGTAAATTTGTGGTTTTTAGTATGTATTTATGGTTAAATTCAAAAAATATAAGAATAATACAATACGTAGAAAATCAAAATTCAAAAAATTTAAAAAGGAGACAATTAACACATAACAGGTCTGGATTAAGAAAATTTGAAAAAATGAAAATTTCGTAATACGAAGTACAATATAACGTTATTTCATGGTTATTGCCATTCATCAGTTGTACGCATCGATTACGATTACATTGTAAAATAAGAAGAAAAAATTTTTCAAACTAAACAAAATTATCGACTAAATTGTACAAAATTGACTTACCATAACCTCCAAAGATTATCAAAACTGAACTTGTTACACGGTTAAAAAACGTGGTAAATTTTTGAATTTTGAATTTTTTCAAAGTTTTTAGAAATCATATTAAGAGGGCAGTGCCTTCGGATTTCAAACTAGCAGTGCTAGGTAAACGAATTTCTTAGTTCAAATCATTTTTAAATTATTCATACCTCGTGTAACAAGTTCAGTTTTGATAATCTTTGGAGGTTATGGTAAGTCAATTTTGTACAATTTAGTCGATAATTTTGTTTAGTTTGAAAAATTTTTTCTTCTTATTTTACAATGTAATCGTAATCGATGCGTACAACTGATGAATGGCAATAACCATGAAATAACGTTATATTGTACTTCGTATTACGAAATTTTCATTTTTTCAAATTTTCTTAATCCAGACCTGTTATGTGTTATTTGTCTCCTTTTTAAATTTTTTGAATTTTGATTTTCTACGTATTGTATTATTCTTATATTTTTTGAATTTAACCATAAATACATACTAAAAACCACAAATTTACTTAAAATTTTTTATTTTGAGTTCTTTTTCATTACCTTTGCTCTATCAACATCACCAGCAATCAACGACCACGGTGTGTTGTTTTTTTTTGGTTTCAAGATTGTGCAACCGGAAGTTTTGGTACGCCTTACCTTGAGTTGGTTCAGGTCCAGTTCAGCAATCCATCCCAGCTACAGCGTGCAAGAGAGCTTCATATTTTACCAGCAACCAGCGAACTTTTGGCGGGCTCCATACAACGGAACACACTAGTTAGGTAGGAAGAATCCATTGTCTTATTACCGAGTTGTAAACTGGCCTGGTGCCGGGTAAGTAATTTTTGCCTTTTCACTTATGGTAATTGTGCTAATAGTTCAAGATGCTACATTTTTTGTGCTGCCTGTTTCATTTATGTTTGGGAAATTGTGGAAGCCGATATTTTGGTTCAATATAGATTTGATTGTTATTCCGAGTTTTATTTAAGTAAAACAGGAAGCAATTTGTATATTTTTCAGAACCTGCGCTCTTTTGCCTCCGTGATTATGAAAAGAGCTAGTTTTTTCTACCTGGGTCTCACCATATATTTTATTACTGGAGAACACCTATTCCAGGTGTGGTAAAATTTTCCCTAAGGTAAATTTCATTATAATATACTAGCTTCAAAACAACCGACTCTACAAAAATATATTAAAATTGTGTTTTTTTATTATTTTTATAGTAAAAACATTCGTTCTGAACAATAGATTTATAAAAATAACAAAAGCTGGAGCAAATTGGTCTCTGGGCTCACATTTTTGGTAAAAAACATCTCTGAATAAGGCAGCCCGAACCTAAAAAAGCACTTTTTAAAAGCATCGCTGAGACCCCTTTAACTAAAAAATTACGGTTCAAGAAAGACGGAATCTCTGAGTTTACGTAAGTAATAAAAACATCTCTGAAATCGTCAAAACTCGAAAATAATCCCTTTTTACGTAAAACTTTGGCTATTAACAATTGTTTATTTTGGCAATTAACAAAATCCAATTTGAATTAAATTTATTATATGATTTTAACAGTTGCACTTATAGAAGACAACTGCGGCCGGTTTGAAAGCTTGCTTTGAATCAGTAGTTTACAGTACGCAGAAGTATGCAGGAGATTGTACAATCTCTTGTACAATGAATTTTATAGGGTAGTACGGCCACTCACGTAATAATGGTTTAAAATCGAAACTTTTAAAATCGATTAATTCGTAAATAAGCTCCTTTCGTAGTTCAATTGTTTTATTTTATTATTACTTTTCAGACGTCAACAAAGATCAACGAACTCGTACCATTAACTCAAATCAGTAGCGGAAACTACTAAACTTCAGCTCAATTTTTATTCGTGACTTTTCTCGCAACCTCTGTCGTGGTTTTCATTATTTTTAGATTCTCAAGACTAATTTAAAAAATATTTGTTTCAAGTACGGCTGTAAATATCATACAAAACAACAATAAATAAAGCAAGTAAAAGCAGTGGCGTAGTCAGCAGTGTTGTGTGTGTTCCGGGAACACGGGACCGAGCAAAGTTTGAAAGATTATCCATAAACAATTGTGAAAAAAAATAATAAAAGTTATTAATAGTAGGGCTGGGACTTTTGATCGATTAATCGATAAATATCGATAGTTATCGAATAATCGATATATCGATATTCCGATAGTTATCGATATTTCGATAGTTATCGATATTTATTGATATTTCGCTAGTTATCGATATTCAGATAGTTATCGATATTCCGATAGTTTTCGATATTTCGATAGATTCGATATTTTTAATTTAGGTTGCCTTATGTTTTCTGGATTTCGCGATTCTGAGTTGCAACAGACATTATGTCAAAAAATATTTTTTTTGTTTTGCTAATTTTTTGTAATTTTAATAGTACAGTAGAATCCGCTTAATGTGATCTCGGATAATGTTATCAGTCGGTTATTGTGATCATTTTTTTTTGAAAACCGGCCACCTTTTCTTCCTTTTTTTTCTTCTATCTTGTTCTAATCCAAGTCTTGTAAAATTCGCCTTTTTCTAAATTTCGCTAATTGTTATTAGTTATCAGTTATCAGTTAATATTATAGAAATGACCTTGGCCCGAAGTGATTACATTAAGCGGATTCTACTGTAATTATTGCTGTATAGAATTATTATTTTTATTATTTAGTTATGACTTCAATAGCTTAAAATTATAAGTCGCATTTTTTAGTCATCAAGTTTTCAGAAAACTGCCAGTTATTTTCTAAGAAAACGCATATTATTTAGATTAATTAATTACATTAATTATTAAAGTATCGAAATATCGATAGTTCGATACTCCGATAATTATCGACAAATATCGATTAATCGAAGTTATCGATTAATCGAAGTCATCGCTTGTTTTTAAATTATCAAAATTCGACAGCGATTTTTGAATATCTGCACCACGAATTTTCCTTTTTGGAAAGAGGACAATGTTTTAAGTATATTAAAAATATTTTTTTGCGGATTATTCATTATTCGTTTTCGAGGAAACGGCATTTGAAAATCAAAATTTTCCATAATTATTTTTAAGATGGGAGTACATAGAAATTGCAAGTCACAGGTTTTCTGTTGTCGGTACATTTGCCCTGATATAAGTGTTAGGGATAGCCGTCACTCGGGTTTGGTACTTCGCCGAGTGCGGGCTTCTCTGGAGAGGTTTTGCCTTCCAGTCGAAGTGGATTGATTTCAAGGCCAGCCAAAACGGCCCGGAGCGTAGCGAAGGGCTGAGTAAATAATTAAGTCTTATTAAATTATTTATATTTTTTTATGATTGGTTTTTTCTGTTCTAGCTTATTTTTTATCTACTTATTTATATTTAGGTGTTTTTCTTTTTCTTTTGTTGATTATGATTGAATTTTATTTAATTTTCAATGTTTTACTTTTTATGAATTTGGTAGGTTTAATTTTAATAAATAAAATTTTCGGGTAGAGTATGGGGGCCGATGAAGATTTTAGAACACAGGCCCGGAACTGGATTAATACGCCACTGGGTAAAAGGTTAAGTAAAACCATCAGTAAACTTATTCTAGGTACAACAGTATTGTTTAATCATTCTGTTAATTTTAAAATTGTGATATATTCGCGATGGTAGAGCTCGTGCCGCTACCAAATGTCAACAACATGGCGGCTGTATTACGTATACTTTGATGTTGTTTTGAGTTTGATTGAGAACATCAAAATAATGCAAATGTTTGGTTTATAATCAAAATTTTCTATACCAACTATACGTATTATATTAACTTAACATTTTTCCGCGTGGTGGCGTTCGCTAAATATAAATGGCGAATTATATTGCAACATTTATTTAAAAAAAATGTAGTTTGTTTCTCACTTTTTAAACAAACTGTTAGGATGCTTATATCAAAAATTAAAACATTTTTACAGTTAATTTGAATTTTTTAAATAATTTTAAAATGTTTCTTATTAAGCTGTCAAAGTCTTGTAGCTTCTCTTTTTAATTTTTCTTTAATTTTTTTCTTTTGTAAAACAGCAATTTATTTCTTGTGTATTTTTAGAACTAAACAGGTTGAAAATTTTATTTCAAAAAAGTTTTGCTTTCATTTTTCAGCTTCGTTAGTAAAATAATTGATCATATTATACTTAATGTATAATGACGAAAGTTGTACGATGCCTACAAAGCCGATTTTTTTTAATTGTGACGATATTTCACGTTTTTTCTGATAAACTTGGAAATAAACTAAACTTGAAACCATTGAAACAGTATCCGAAGTGAACGACATAATTTGATCTTGAAACTATTTCAGAAGATTATTCTCTAAAAACCTGGTGTAAAGTTACTTTCTTTCATCGAAATATTTTCTAAAAATAAAATTTATTAAATTTTTCTAGAAAAATCCGATTTAACAAAACATCAAAAAAGTAATAAAATTCAAAATACTATATTTACAAATGGAAAAATAATTCGTTTTTTAAATAATTAGCGGCGGCGAAACAGTCGACGGAAAACAACAAAGCCAAAATGGTCAACTGCGAAACAGGACTGTAAGTTGGCAACGACCAAATATACCTGATTATGGGGGGGGGGGATGAAATAAATATCAAAATGTAAATCAAGGATAAAACGGTGGCCAATTTATTTTTATTTAAAGTGTCAACATTTTGTGATACTGTGCAAACGTCAAGTTCATCGGTGAGCTATCTAATGCAGCCCGCAAGCGATTTACAGTTTTTTCTTTCAACTTAAAACTTTGAAAAGTGGAAACTCGAAAAAGACAAAATTAAATTTAAAACGGCAAAAAATAAATTAAATTTCTAAGAGGGATTGTAAAACAATACATATAAATACAAAAAATGTTAAATTTTTGAAATCTACCACAACCCTTAACGCAATAACAAAGTAACCGCAACATTAATGTTTTAGGATGGTTTTTGCTTCTAAGCAACCATTGCAAAATTATTTACAATGTAGTCCTTGTTACATAACAAAATTTGAGAAATAAATTAATTTCTTCTTACTGCAATAAACTACATTAAAAAAGGAGAATTCTAGATTCAATGTTTAGATGTAATATCAATTCGATTGATTTTCAGTCAATTAATTTTAATTTTACCTTCTTCTACCTTCCCTCACAATCAGTCCATTCAACACGTCTGTCAAGGAACTCGTAGCCTAAATAGCGTTAATCCTGCGAAAGAAAATGTTATCGTTCAATTATACAGAGTGTTTAAAACTACACATTAAGGCTCTTGACTCAATCGATTGGTTCCAAGAAGTTTTGCTAGAAAGCACGATTTCTCTCAAATTTCAAATTGACATAATTGCGATATAGCACATGCACGTCAATTATTTCCATGACATGTCCCTGCTTTGAATCCTGTCATTGAAGTTAGAAATAACATTAAATTATTCTGGATGATTATTCTCTACTGTTCAGGACAGAACTAATAGGCATTGGTTATTCAGGAAAAATGTTAAGTTAACAATTGATCAAGTTTGCATTATTTTAAGGATAATTCTAAAAATATTTCTTATATGTATTCGTATTACTTTTTTTTGTGTAGGAGCAAACCCCTTCGGGTTCGGAAAACTTGCAAAAAAACTATAAAAAGTTTTAGTGACATTTTGTAAATAATCGTCGAGATCTATAAAAATAAAATTTCGATTTCTGGTTTTGATACAAAATTTAGGTTGATTTATAAATAACGACCGTTTTTCAAAGTACCCCTCGTTACTTTTGCGATATAAAAATTCAATAAAAAAATAAGGACTTATATCTCTCGTCCTTAGTAGTCCGAAATAAGTTATACAGCTTTTGTATTGTAATCAAGGGAAAATGTTTCATGTTCTTATAATAATTGAATTCAATGCTATAATTTATTCTCAAAATTTATAAAACTTGAAAAGAAAACTAATTTTTTATCAAATTGAAAATTTTACACTAATCTACCTTCCGGTGCGGCGGCTTGTGGCTATTTCATTTAAACTAATAACTTTTATTCTTCAAGTTATTTACTTGAAGAAGAGAATTTAGTTATTAACTTCAAGTACAGAACTTTAAACTAATAACTTCAATTCTCTAAGTTATTTACTTCAAAATGATAATTAATTTGTTAACTTAAAGTACAGAACTTTAAACTAATAACTTCTATTCGACGGTAATTAGCCTAGTATGTTAGCTGAATAACTGCTGACACTAAGGTACCCGGTTCGAATCCGAAAAAAGTCTAAAATTTCTTATGATCGTCTCCGTGCTTCGGAGGGCACGTAAGCCGGCGGGTTTTAAAAGATCAAGTGTATATATACTAGATTTCTCCAGAAATTTTCTTCTTAGCTTCAAAAGAAGTGAAATCTGAGAAATTTTTATAAGAAATAATGAAAATGCGGTGTAGGTACAAAAATTTATGATGTTATTCAAGCAAGAGGTCCCTACTACTTAATAAGCTGATTAGAGATCATAAACAAAAATTATCGTGTTTGAAACCGGGGGGGGGGGGATCTGGGGGGTATAGAATACCCCCAGTGCTTCTTAATCTCTCGATGCATTTTTGCCTACAGTTTAATCTGTGAAATCGGAGTTAACTAGAAATCGTTAGTGGTACACGACAGGGACACCGCAAACGAAATTTTTGTAGACTAGATTTTGTATTATGAGGTTTTACTGAAATTTCACAGATTTCTTAGAATTTCATCAGATTTGCCAAAATTTCCGGGATTTTCATGGATTTCATAAGATTTCCTTAGATTGTCTGAAAAGTTTGTTTCGAGAAAGTTAAAAAAAAATTTTAAAGAAGCACAAAGCAAAAGATTTCTTTGAATTACTCCAGTGGTTTTCTGGTCGGATAAGTGTTATGGAACTATCATTTGATAGTTCTAACAATTAAAAATTTACCTTTTTACGTTTTACAGGAACATTATCCGATGGTTAACAATCTTTAACTTTAAGATCTGAAATTGTTAATTTGAAATTAATAATTTATTATAAATACAAATTAAGGAAATTAATAACCAAGTTAATTTTGACCTTCAAAGTAAAAATTTTAAGATCTGAAGTTGTTAGTTTAAAGTTAGAAACTTCAATTCACTGTCATCAGTACTCTTTTGCAGCCAATTAAACTTCTAATTAAAATGTTTCTTAACCCAAAATTTTGCTTTTCCTGACCTTCCACAAGAAAGTCTGGGGTAATGTAAACTAGGCCAAAAAACTACTTGAAAGTGGTAAACTGGGCCAAAGGCAAGTATCTCTAAAATTTTAAAAGTGTTAAACTGAGCCAAAACAAATTTTACTAAAATTTTGAAAATGGTAAACTGGGCCAAAGGGCTAAATTAAAATAGTTATTTTAGAGTCGAGGTAGGGCCTCCCAGTCGAGGTGTATTGATTTAAAAAAAGTTAAGCCAAAACGGCCCGGAGCGCCAGTTTTAGCTGGTGCAACCACGGGAAATCACGAATCCTTCATAAAATGAATGAATTTTGCAAGTTTAGTAAGAAAGTATAAGGTAGAAGTGGTAGAGAAATGTCCTAGGAGCAAAATGTCCTAGTAGCGAAATTCCCAGAAAACAGAAAAGATCTAAGTTTGTTCGATAATTGCTTTCGCATAGTTAATCGGTGAGTAATACGATTGTATTGTTGTAACCCCATACATCTAATAAAGCCGTTTCCATTTCCATCCTAGTCTTGAGAATGAACATATAAAGGGTCCGAAACGTCGACAGACAGATCTTGTGTTTGATTTGCTACCCAACCAACCCGAAAAGTATTATTAATAAATACTTTTTATGTTGAAATCAATGAAAATTTTTCGTGCTACCCATGTAACAAAAAGGTGCCGATAATTTGACCTCCAGTAATTTGATTCCCGGTAATTTGATCCCCTTGTAATTTTGTCCCCGGTAATTTCATCCCAGGTGATTTTACTCCCAGATAATTTGATCCCCGGTAATTTCATCCCCTGGTAATTTTGACACCGGTAATTCCGTCCCCAATTACGATTTATATTAATCTACTGCATTTTTGTAAGAATTACTTAAAATACATTTACTCATATATTTAAAATAATTTATTGCAATACACTATTTTATAAAATATTTGTAATTTGGTCTTAGTTATATTATCCGTAAAAAAGAGATATCTGCGCGAAGATATGCATCGGTTATGTAGATTAGTGTTAGTTTATGATTTTTCTTTATTAAAATCGTCCGTAAAAGAGATACCCACGCGAAGATATGCATTGGTTATGTAGGTTAGTGTTAGTTTATGATTTTTTGGTGACCGGACATTTCGCTACGGGACATTTCACTCCCGGATATTTCGCTACTAGGACATTTCGCTACCGGACATTTCGTTATCATTCCTACGCTGTATTTAAATAAATAATTTATGGAATATTGCGGGCTACCCAGTCTTCAGGTATGTTTTTACTGAGTTAAGCGCCAGCCAAAACGGCCCGGAACGTAGCGGAGCGCAGAGTAGCGTAGGGTCAGTTTTGGTTGGCAAATCACGGATCCACCGTAAAATGAATGAATTATGTACCTATGTCAATTATGCAAGTTTAGTAAGAAAGCAAAAGTGGTAGAGAAATGTCCTAGGAGCGAAATGTCTTAGAACCGATTTTTTTTAGCGAAATAGCTCCTAAAAGAGACATTGCCGTGCAGGGGTTGAAATTACCGTGGGACCAATTTACCAGGGGATCTAATTACCTAGGGGTGAAATTACCGGGGATGAAATTACCGGGGACCAATTTACCAGGGAGATCTAATTGCGAGGAGTGAAATTACCGGGGATGAAATTACCGGGGATCAATTTACCTCAGGAATCAAATTACCGGGGTTAAATTACCGGGGACCAAATTTCCGGGGACCAAATCACCTAGTGCCACCTCCGTGAGACAAATAAAAACATTATTAGTTTTAGATTCATATTGTAGTGATTGCTCTACTTGCTCAACCGAACTAAAATACGGCTCTCGGTCGCGATAACAGTTGAGCAATTACTACAATATAAAAATAAAACTGATAATGATATTATTTGTCAAACCGGGGGGTCTGGGGGGTATGGAATACCCTCCAGTGCACTTTTTCCTCTTTGTATGTCTCCCGAGTTCCCTGGTTGGCCACGGTGCGGCGGACTGAAATTTAGCTAAGCTACCTAGGAGACCTAGGAAACGTATAAAGACGCCCGGGATTAACAAAATAGAACATTGTCAGTTTTAGATTCATATTATGGTGATTGCTTAACCAGGCCCGGATTGGCCCACCGGGAAATCGGGAAGTTCCCTGTAGGCCGTAGGCCTAACGAGGGCCTGTGACTGATTATTTTTGTCGATATACGGCGTATTTTAATATTTCATACGTGGTTGGAGCCGGTGACCGTCTGCAAACCCCGGTAAATAATTTGCTTCCAATCCGGCCCTGTGCTTAACTGTTATCGCGAACGAGAGCCGAATTTTAGTTCGGCTAGCAGTGGCCACCCATGAGATTTGGGAAATTTATAAAGAGAGCAATGAAGTCAATGAATTTTTAAAACTAATTTACCAAAACCCTAAAGTGCCTAATTCGTTGTTAAAACTTCTAAAATTGATTAAAAGTTTAAAATGTAATCATGATTGGCCTAATATGAAAATTTTAATAGTTTAATTAATAGTTCATGCAGAATATCTGGATAATTCATAGATTTTCTCAAAAGTTTCTTTCGAAAAAATTAAATAATATGAAAAAAAGCAAAAAACAAAAGTTGTTTGTAATATTCTCAAGATTTCCTGATTTTCTAAAATTTCATTGGGTTTTCTAAATTTTCCTAAGATTTCCTAAATTTCTTTGAATTTCGTAAGCTTTCTTTGAATTTCCTCAAATTTCCTTTCACTTATACACTAAATTTACGCAGTAGTTTCCTCATCGGATAAGTGCTGTGGAAGGAGTATCTATCTTTTGATAGTTCTAACAATTGAAAATTTACTTTTTTTAAAAATTTAGCAGTTTAATTAATAGTTCAGAATATCTGAAAAGGTTCAGCCTCCCCTACCTCTTCTGACGAGCCGACGCTGCTACCTTTTACTCCCAACTTTCATTAAACTGTTTTATGCTTAATTTCTTTACCACAAAGATTGCTTTAAGACACGTTAAAGATTGGTAAAAATCGGATTAATCAAAAAATTTCATTTTTTTGAAAAATAGATCATGTTATGTCCAGAATATTAAGATTTCACAATCAAAATTTTTATTATTATAGGAAATATGGAATTACTTAATTGTAAAATTTAAATTTTAGACTGCGAACTGTTCGGTTGTAAAATTTGCTTCCCACTTCGGCATGGCATTTTGTATTCCTTTTCATTTCATCATAGCCTTTCATCATAACTCTATCCCTATTACTCTACTGTTAATACTAAAGAGAAAATTTCTTGATTGACCTTTCCCTGAATATTACATTATTGAAATTATACAGGATTAGATAGATAATATTAAAATGAAGCAAATAATTAAATAATCGATGATTGTTTCAAAATCGTTGTGTGCCTTAGTCCGTTGACGGTACGTGTCCTCAACATAAATAATTGCAAAATTTGTTTTAATGGGTGGAACTGATTGCAGTTGTCTTCTAGGAGTGCAACACTCGCCGTTGACGTTTGCACTTATTGGGAGTACCTAGTTTTAGAACCTTACCTCCTTCATCGGTAAGAGAGAAACCGGTCAGACGGGAATTTCCAAAAATAAGATGTTATCCACGATAGTATCTTTCTCGTCTTCGTCGAACGTTACGGAAGGAGCTCTTACATCGCTGAGTCATGCATCTATGGTCTATTAATTTGATTGTAATAATTTAAACTGTATCTCACCTGCAACTGTAACGAGTTGATCCTATCATTGTTAACCCGGAATCTTAACCGCGGCACCTGACAGAAACAATAGCATCAACCGAGATTCGAACCAGGATATCTCCATTCAATATATCTGAAGCTCTCCCCCGCCAAGACTCAGAAGTGTAACAGATCACATCATACAAAATTGTAGCCGAATTTAACTTATAAATATAGAACTCATCATTATAATTCCATAATTTTTGAGTTGGGGCGGTTTCAGGGTCAAAAATACTTTTATAACAAAAAAACGTCGAGGGCCGAGCCAACCTTATTTAAACCTTCAATACAGTAACCGCTTCCCAATTTTCGGATTTAGAGCCTTTTTCAGCTGAATTTTTGGATGCCCCATAAATTGTATACTTCCTTTACCCTCTCAACTACCATAATTTTATTATAAAAATTTTAAAATCTCCACCAAATGATTTCTAATAAAACATTTTTTGCTTTTCCAACTGTTTTTTATTTGAATTCTAAAGTTCGATATTTCCTACAACTTTTAGGTGTTTTCCAAGCAATTCTGGAATTGTAAAGAAATTCTAGTAATTTATTAGCAGTTATAAGAGCGTCTGGTACAAAATTTTGAGATAAAAAGATTTACACGGAAACAATCGATAGCAAATTCAAAATCTATAAATTTTCAAAATCTATAAAAAAAATTAGTTTTTATTAACTGTAAAATTTCACAACCAGATAACTGCAATTGCTTTTGTATTCATATTTTCTGGCCCTAAAAAAATGAAAAAATGCAAATGCCCGAGTATTATTTTCAATACAGCTTACCGATTTAGAAATAATGAGGTTTGATATTTGTTACGATAACTTCGGAGACAATAATTGTAGATTGACAGTAATATAACAAACCTCATTGAAAATATATAATAAAATTGCAAACAAAATTGTATTCTTTAGCTTTAGCTCGAGTGCACTAGCCTAAACGCAATATTGCATTTTTGCTTCAAAACCAAAATAACCAAAAAAACTTCAAGTTTATATTATATTTGTTAATGTCACTACCATAAACGATTGCTATTCAACTAACAGGATAGTCTCCTGTTTTCACAAAATGGAGCTGTAATTACCGTAGGTGTAATTTTCATAATAGTACAGAGAGATTGCAGGACAAAAGAAAGATATACCAAAATGGCACAAAAAGATAAAAATATAGTGTTTAATTGTTTAAAAAAAAATAATTCTAATTTTCACTTTCAATTTGTTAAAAAATGGAAGTTTAATTAAAACTTCAAACATTTTTAAATGAAAAGAAATTTGTTACGAAAATACTTTGGTTTTAGTTTTGATTAGATTTCTCTTTTAAGATTCTCATTTTTAAAACAAAAAGCTTTAGAATTAGTTAACCCAAGTTTTCTGTTGTTTGTTTCAGTTCAAATCTTTTTTATAATAATTCCTCTTCACTTTGTAAAGTAGAATGAACTTGAAGAGATCGATAAATTTGGATTGAAAATTTCCAATGTAATTTTTTGACTAGATTTAACAAATGACCAAGGAAAAAATGTAATTTGTTAAGAAATGATTTTTTTTTCGACCGAGTTTATTAAGCGGATGGCGTCGACGACGTTAATAAATAAAAGGTAAATTACTCAAATTAAATAAACATTTTTTGTCGACGTGAATTTTTAATTTTCCCAGAAAGTAAATAAGAACTTCAAGTAAATAAAAATTTCAGTTAATTAAAAAAATACTTTTAAAGCGAAATCGATCAGTTTCCAAATTTTACAACTTAAATTTAGAGTTATCTTTGATATATTATAATTTGATATCAAACAACATTAAGGAATAATTTTCTTGTCGGCGGTGCAGTGTTTGTCGGTTTCTTTGATGATACTGAAATTTAAATAAACTGCCAAACCCATAATTAATTATTAAATTTTCCACCGTATCCCTTTACATTCCTTTATTCTTTTTAAAATTCGCTGAAGTTTTCATTATTTTAAGTAACATTAAGCTGACAGTGGAAAAAACGACAGCTAAATCAGTTGAGCAAAAATTTTTCAGGAAATCCATTTTAAAATATTTTAAAATTTCAGTTAAATAAATTAGCTTTATTGTATTCAATCCAATTTTTTTAATCCTGTACGCTGATTTCAGGCATACATTGTAATAATAATATATTATATTTGTTTTATATTTTATTTAAATAAAGTGAAGTGCTTTAATTAATGGCACTGACGGTTAACTTTGTTTAAAGGTCGAGCTAGAATTTTTTGTATTTGTTTTTTGTATAAATTATGTATTTTTTGTTCCTCTTCGTTTCAGGTTAGTTAGTTTTTCTGCTACCCATTAATTAATTTAACAACATTAAGAATCAATAATACCTTAAAAATAAGAGTTGACTTACTCTGAGGTTGCGAACGCAATAAAATTCCAAAAAATTAATAATATTATGTTCATATATTAGACACTGGGCCCACCTCATCGCAACTTTGTTAAGTATTTTCAATTTTATTACATCTGATCTGATCTGATCAGGAAATCCTTCAATTTAGAAATTCGCTTAATACTTGATTACTGCATTCAGGCTGAACTTTTGCAGCATTTTACATACTCTATTTAAAAGTAGCTTGACAGATTAATTTGAATTTTTAAAAACGTGCACATAAAACACATTAGCGAACACAATAAGCTATCTTATAATGTACAAAATTTTATGGTAACAAATCCAATTTTCATAAATAACACTTTATGGAAACTTGATATTTAGGTATAAATTTTGTATTATTTAAATTATAAAAATATGAAATAAATTCTGCGTTACTGTTTTGTCTTTCCAGTTTTGTCATATAAGCTGGTTCAATAGTGTCAGAATAACCTGTTTGATTGACTACTCTGAATCACAAAAACAGTCAATTTTTTTTATAAAGGAAAGCTTATGTCGGCCTAGACATGATCTAGAATGGACAATTAACAGCGTTTTTCTATTATATCGGGCTTTCGAAACGGAATAATTATAGCTGAAACTTACAGTTTAAATTTAATAAAATAAGCTTTACCAAAATAATGAATTTATTTGCCCCCCCCCCCTCCTCTCCCAATAGTGTATTTTACTTTGATTTGCTTTCCCTTATCAAATTTATCAACCGCTGCTGATGGAATCTATATCTAAACTACCATGTTCAGTCATATTGAGGAACCCAAGAGCCCAAGACAAGGTTTAGTGCAGTGCCGAATCAAGCTATTTCAGCGCCACGTACAGATTAGGTAAATGGCGCATTTAACAGAAAATAGAAAACTTTAATAGAAAACTTGCGTGGCAGGAAAAGTTACCTTTCCATCCGAATAAAACATGTTATTTTTTCTCCAAACGAACAAAATTCAAAAATAAATTTCAAAATTAGCAATAACTCGGGAAAATTCTCACCCCTCGCTTATGTTTCACTATGAATTATCGGTTGGAAGGCATATGCAAAAAAAAGAACGATCGCGCGCAAAAAATTCGAAAGGTAGATAATTTTAGTCGGTCAACCAGTTTTAATTTAACCAAATTGTAATAAAAATAAACAAAAGTAAGGTGACATTTTGATTTAATCTGTCAACTATTTTCAATTTATGTTGGTAATTTTTAAATTGAATTTGCAATGTCACATTTCTAGTTGTTTTTTCACCTGTCTAGGCAGTTTTACTTTTGAAAAAAACTCTACGCCACGTGGTTTTATGTATGTTGCTAAGGAAAAGTTTGGCTTTCGTGTTTAAAATCGATAATGAAACAGCTGACTTTCGTGTTTGGAGAAAAAAATTATTTAAAAATAATCATTATTCACTTTGGGGATTATTTGCTATAAGGATTATTTGTTATGGGATTATTCATCACGACACCAATATGCAGGGTTGTAATGTTAAAACATTTTGTTTTAAACAAGGTGTTTTTAACATGTTTAAAACAAAATTTTTTTAAAACAACATTTTGTTTAAAACATGTTTTAAATGCGTTTAAAACGAGTGTTTAACTCTGTGTAAGTTTAAAACATGTCTTTTTTAGATTTTTCAATTTTTTAAAAATTGTAAGTAATAATTAAAGCTCGGAATTATAAGCACTGGGAACCCGATATCTTGTATGCGGCAAACAGTATAATATGCATAAATACGAGATAAGAAATTAAGAAATTGGATGCCGCATACTGGATATCGGGTTCCCAGTGCATATAATTCCGAGCTCTAGTAATGATTTATTCAAAATTTAATAAAAAAATAGAAAATTTGTGTCTTTTTCAAAAATTGAGGAATTTTGAGGACGCAAGCTTCGAGGCTTTTTCTGTTCCTAATCTATTACGGAGTTTACAGTTTACTGTGTACAAATCCAAATGATAAAAATAATCACTCAATTCCGGCATCTCAGAAGCTACTGCAGAATGCGGCTGAATTGCTAAATTATACATTTTTAGATTTACACTCTTTTGTAAAGAATTGCACCAAGCCAATAAGGGGTTACATTAAAGACGGTATCTTCCATCGGATTATCCAATAATTATCCGATTATCCTTAGCTTAAGATAGATATTTTTTAGTTTTAAACATTGTTTTAAACATGTTTTTCTGTTTAAAACATGTTTTTTTCCTAAGGTAATAAAAAACCGTTTTAAACATAAAAAACTGTTTTAAACATAAAAAAAACGATTGTTTTGTTTTATTTAAAAAAAAAACATGTTTTTTTACAACCCTGCCAATATGTGATTTCTAGGGGGGCTTTGCTTCTCTATACCTATGTAATATTCATTAACAATTTCCCCAATTTTATAAATCTAAGATTTGCGTACATGCTATGTGATTAATTTTATTACATAGCAGCCCTTTTCTCTTTCAGAACAAATACATTTATATGTTGTGGTAATAATTTTATAAAATCAGTTAGATACTGGGGTACTCGGTACTACTCAGGGCGTATTGCCTAAACCTACAAATGTACTTCTTCGCAAAAAGTGATAGTTTATTATAAAGTAGGTAAGATCAATCACAGAACATAATATACACAAGTTTTCAGTTTTTCAAACCGGGGGGTCTGGAAACACCCTCCAGTACACTTAACAAAATTGGTCCCAGAATCTCGCTTCCTATACGCTTCTGGTCAATTATAGCCAGATTCTCACCTAATTTATGCACAAAATCACCGACTAACTTTACCGACACAACTTTAAAACTGAAATCGAAATCTGTTTGCTATTTGAATGTACATATATGTTACGGTCAATGATTACAATTCGGCCATTAAGGTTAATGGCCGGACACGGACAATAACGTCAATTCCCAGCTTAGTTGGACATTGACGTCATTGACCGGCCATTAACAAATTTGCAATTCTAAGTGCCATGAGTCAGAATAAAAATGATTATTTAATTTTATTTAAAAATTAATTAATAAAAAATTTTATTTCATTATTTTTTAATTTTTATTATTTTTGTTAATAAATAAATTTTTGTTAATTAATAAATGATTAGATATTATTATATTATAATGCAATGAATAACGTAAATATTTCCCAGTTGGCTGTCAAATATATTGTTGTGTTCTGATAAAGAAATGAAAAGTGAGTTGCGTAATTTAGAAATAAAGAACTGACTTTGCAACCTGAGGAAGAATAAAGGCAGGACTCTTGTTCGTTTTCAAATTTGTTTTTCTGTTCCGTGTTTAATTTTGGCCGTTAGTTTAAGTTACATTGTTTAATTTAAGTTGTTGCAGTAATTTCGTTTGTTTTATCTAAATTTTAATGTTTGTATTTTAAATTTTCGTTGTTTAGCGACTCACACGAATGCAGCTGAGCAGTACGCGAAAATCTTGATTTTATTAAAAAAAAAAGAAAAATATAAAAAACCAAGGAAATGGAAAAATAAATAAACGAAAGAACAGTCAGTCGCAAATTTACAGCCCGAGAGGCTAGTCGAATAAAAGTGATAATTTGAGAGCCCGAGAGGCTAGTCGTAAAAGAGTGTTAATTTGAGAGCCCGAGAGGCTAGTAGAATAAGAATTTGAAATCTCGAGAGGGAGTCACGTCAGTAACAATTTAAGAGTCCGAGTGGCAAGCTGGTGTTAAAGAAAACCGAGTGGCAAGCTGGGTTAAAGAGTCTTAACAATTTAAGAGTCCGAGTGGCAAGCTGGTGCTAAAGAAAACCGAGTGGCAAGCTGGTGTTAAAGAGTTGTAAATTGAGAGCCCAAGAGTTGGTGTGGAGGTGGAATTTAGCCGAGGAATTTTGTGGATAGAGTGTTGAAGGAAGAATCCGAATTACGTGCTGCTCGGCGAATTTTGTGTGAGTCCTGCTTTTCTAAATTTTGTTTCTTGTGTTCAGGTTGCAAATAAATTGTTCTGTTATTCGTCAGTTTTTTTATTGTCTTACATGTAACCATTTTTCGAGAATCAAGGACCCATTTTAATAAGACAGCAAGAGCACTACAATATATTGCCATTTTGCTGTTCTTTGTAGTAGTTATTCTATAATATCATCATTGTCCAATCCATTTTGGCCATTTACGTCATTGACCTGCCAAAGACGTAAATCTTATTTACATCTACATGTACATTACATTTTTTTTCACATTTACATTTACATAATGACCGGTCAATGACGATAATAGCCAACGTAAATGGGCATTGACGTCATTTCCCGGCCATTGACGTTAATGCCCAATTTACGTCATTGACCGTAACATATACAAGTAGAATGAACACCTACTTGTATTTTTTAACACACTTTCAGGTGTACTGGAGGGTGTTCCACACCCCCCAGACCCCCCGGTAGTAAAAACAGAAAACTTGCATATGTACATGTTCTGTGTGATTGCTTATAAAATAGATAGGAGGGGGGATCCCCGAAAGCGGTGGATGATGTAGAAAAACGGAGGTCATATTTGGATTCAGGAGGTTAATTTACATAAGAATCAGGAGGAATGGTATTAGGTCTCGAAAAAAAATTTGATTTACACACCTGCGTTATTATTAGGGGACGTCTATTAATTATGTGGGCGTTTACGGGAGGAGGGGGTTGATCCGAATCTCACTCAATCTTACGGGGGCGAGTCTTGGTAAATTTCATGTGATTTCTTTTTCGCATTAAACTGTAAAATTGCGAGAAAACTGGGCTAAATTAAGTAAAATAAACAATTTCATGTGAGAATAGAAGAGAGTAGAGAGGGTTAAACCAAATCTTATGACATCTTACCAGGGGAGACGGGGTCGAAAAATCGCCCCACGTAATTAATGGCCGCCCCTTCCTTTTTTTTACTTTTCCAATTAAATCAAAAAAAATATGAATTAAATCACAATTTGTGACTTTTCGCTTAGCGTTTTGTGAGTTATTAATTTGATATGATAATCTTTTCTTTCAAAATTCAATATTTTATAGAAAATTAAATTAGAAACGCACAATTTTGGAGCTTTCTGAATTTTGGCGGATCCATTGCACCCATGGTTTATCCGGCCCTGGTTTAGTATTTATGCTGAAGTTTTAACAAAAGTTTTAAGTGAAATATAAAAAATAAATTTTTAAATGATGAGAAACTGGCCTGACCAGGTTGTGCGGCTTGAAGGCCGCACTGACCGATTGCTCGCCGTAGCCTTCCAATTGGTATAATAAATAAAAAAACTTATTTTAAAATTGTGTCGTGGTAAAATCTCTAAACATTGTCTAGACTCTAGAACATAAAAATTAGTTAAAAACTTCAGTTAAACTATACCTAGCTTAAACTACTATTTTAAAACTAATTCTTAAAGACTCACAAGTGCAATTTCGGGAAATCTAGGAGATATGAAATACCCTTCACTTGGTTTATCATATTAATGAAAAAATCATTTTTTCACATTAGTGAATCATATTGATGAATAAATTCATAAATTCAATGATTTTTAATCATAAATACAACGAATTTTTCGTCAATATGATGAATTTTGTTAATCGGCTCTTAAATGATGAATTGTTCATCAAGTATTTTTTTTAGTAAAAAAAGTTGTAAAATCAGTCGTCAATCCGCTCACAAAGGTTCTCAAAAAGTTCTCAAAATTAGAAACATAAACAAATATGCGGAAAACAGAAAAAAAATTTGGAAAGTAATTCTTTAAGTGCTGTCGAAACCCGGACCTGTAAGTTGTCAATAGAGAGGATTGAAATTACCTTGTCTGGCTCCTGCGTGAATATATGAAAGCGGTCTTTAGCGGTATATGTTGTGGTGTCGATTTCGTATTGGAGGTGAAACTGTCAGGCTGTCCGATTGAGATCGAGGCCTTCATAAATTCAGGCTTACGGTGTTTGCGGTATATCCTTCTCTGCAACGTTCAGAAGCTCAATCGTTTTATCGTCATAGTTGTTTTTAATTTTTTTGCATTGACAGCTTTGCGTTGACTTCGTTGCGTTGACTTCAAAAATCATAGCTTTCATATTTAGGGTTATCACCTTACTGGCATAGCTGCGATAAGTTGTATTTATCCAGTTCTCCCAAACTTTTGAACATCATCGGAGGAGACGAACTTGGTAAACTAGGCTGACTTTCCAACCTGTCAATTTCAAGATTTAATTTGTTCATTTTTGATGTCATGCTAGTTCAGCTGTGAATGTTGTTGAGAGTGCGTCAATTGAGTACTTTTCTCATTTTGTTGGTAATTTTGAGTTTAACAGAAGCTTTCGTTTGAAATGAATTAAGATGTTCTTTTCTATTAATATCAAATATTCCAATCCCAGGTACGTAAGTAGCAACTGGTGGTGCTAGTGGTGCCGCGTACCAGGTCTCTGGACCAAAATGGTGCCGGCTGCCCTTTCACCACAATTTAAAATTTATTCAATCACCAATGTCTCCAATACAAAAATTATCTCACTTATATTGATGCAGATGTGCTAAATCTTGACGTAAATACATAAAGCAACGTCCATAAATGCATGTTAATGGGGTTGCCTATGTGAATGATTATTTTAATTGGATAATTTATTATTATATTAAAATATCTGTTGAAAATATTTATGAAAATAAAATATCTGACGGCAAAAATTTCTACGATGAGGTAAACAAGTTAACTGGTAGAGAGATTTAAAATCCTAGAATTTTATTGAAAAATTCTGAAATATAATTAAGTAACTTCAAACAGTTTCATAAAGCAATAGAGCGATATTTCATCGTTTTATTGAATTGTCAGTCGAATGTAATCAAAAACTAAGCAAAGAATAAAAAAATTAGAAGAAATTCTTTTAATGAATGAAAAATAACATCGTTAAAATACAATGATAAATTATGAAAAATAAATTCCAACAACTCCAACATATCCTGCACCTTCGAAAGCAATTTTAGGACATAAATGATATTTGATGGTTTATCAATTCTCTTAGCTTAAGGTTTTACAGTAAAAAAATTAAACCTCATTCTCGAGGGACTAAAAATCTATATTGCAACCATTCGGCTTGATGGATGATGGAAATAGTTGTAACTTAAATATTAAAGTGCTCCTTCAACTTCAATCACAGATTTTGCTGTCAAATCGATTAAATTATTTAGTTTTCTAATACAAAAATTTTCCGACGTTATTTATGGAATATTAAATTTGGATGTTGTAAACCTCGGGATAAAATAATATGAATACATGTAAAAGTATCTCGTTAAATCTTACAGACTCAATTTATTTTGAGATTTTAATGTCAACCCAAAAATCAACAATTTTCACCTCCAGAAAATCATTTTTTAAGTTACCAGCGGTAAGCTGTTTACATTTTCTCTGAACGTAATCCTTTAAGTAGTTATTTTTAGATCAACACAATCTAAATGAACTTATATTATTAATTTACCTTGTAACTTGAGAGCTAATGTACGTGAAGTATTTATCAAAGGCAAACGTTCTATATTCGGTACGATCAAACAAAATAAACTGTGGAATTTGTGTTATGGCAATAAAGCAATAATTTCAACTTTTAATCTCGATTGTTCTAAACAAACTGAAAGTTCCGAATTTTTTTTTATTTGCACCGACTGGGAATTAGCAATAAATAAAGCAATTAATGGACAGGGACGAGGAGCATTAGCCAGCATAAGTAAGGATTGCTAAGTAAATCAGAGAAATAATTAAATAAAACTTTAAACGAATAAGCTTAGCGTTACTGCAATTCTGATAATCTTGTTCCACTTTATTTCCACTATTAAAATACAGTTCCAATTAAAACTAACTACATTAATTACCGCATTGCTGGTAGTAAAAACTTACAGCAGTCTAATTAAATTTTCATGCATTGAAAGAAGAGCCGTCAGGATAATTTTCATAAAATTTAGTATTTGGGTTGGAACAGAAAAAAAGTAACATATGGAGAAGGACTTTATCGGTATCACTTTTGTAAAGGAACAAAGAGCAATTCAAAAATTTGACAAAATAGCGCTGAAATAATCCGCACTTCAGCGAGAGTGAATTCGATATGGAAAAGGGACAATTATTCAAGTGTATAAATTGTGATGGCTCAAAGGAATTCTTTACAAAACGGCTACAAATTCTATTTTAAAGCAACAATAAAATATTGCATTTTACATTCCGACATCTTCAATATTACAGCGGAAAGATTATTTAACCAATAATTTATCGAGAAAATAAAAAATAAACTGACAAATTTATTCAGATTATCAAGGTGAAAAAATTATTATTTGTAAATTTCAAGAAAATTTGAATATGTTGACGAAAATTGGAGCAAAACCACAGTTGCACACTTGGCAATGCTTTGAATATCTCGCCTTTATTATATTCGGGTACGAAATATCTTCTCTAGTTCAAGAAGTTACTAAAACTTCTAGGGATCCTTGAATTAGCACAACTGCTATCAAATAAACCAATTTACTTAATATGAAACTGATACAGAAACATTTATGTCGCAATTGGTAAGATCCTTGTCTGGTTGAAATTCAGATTAAATTTTTATTTTTCAGCATCTCGCTAAATTATTGACCCGAGAAGATCAAACACATTCTGTCCTAAAAATATCATTTTCATAGAAAATGTAACAGGTTGAAGTAGTTAGTAGTATAACAATGATGCTTCTCAGTGGCGTAACAAGCAGGTGAGAGACCCGTGTGCGAAGTTGATAACGGGGGCCCTGCTTTTATAAAAGACAAAAATAAAAGAACCATTTGGTATACAGGACACGGAATTCCGACGATTTCCATGCAATTCCAGTGATTTCCAAAGAATTCCTTCCAAACAAGAGCGGATATAGAGACGAGTAACTACCCCCCTCCCCCTATTTAATTTTATTAAAATTTGAAAATTATACCTTAATTCTTATCAAAAATATATAGACGAGTTTTTTATTTTTCAATTTTCTAAGATAACCTTGATTTTTCTAAGATTGTCCTAAACTATCCTAGAATTTTCTGTAATTCCTCGCTTCACAAGATTTCCTAAGATCTTTGAAATTTTTAAAATTTTTCTGAGATTTTCTAGAATTTTCTATTGCTTAAGACTTGTAAATATTTAAATAACAAATAATTGTAAGTTATTTAATATATTGATTAGTTACAGAAGGGGCCCGAGCCCCCTCCCCGTAAATACGCCACTATCCAAGCAGCACAAAGCCGTCAAAAATGTGAATATACGGTACCGATATTAACATAACGATGCGGCATTGATTTGCCCATTTTTCCGTTACTGTTTTGAGGTATCATTTATGTACATAAACGGTACAGTTATTTTCGTAACGATACGGTATTGATTTTATTATTTTGCCGTTAATGTTTTGAAGTATCATTTATGTACATATACGGTGTGGGTATTTTCGTAACGATGCGGCATTGATTTGCCCATTTTTCCGTTACTTTTTCGATGTATCATTTAGGTACATATACGGCACAGGTATTTTCATAACGGTACGGCATTGATTTGCCCATTATGCCGTTACTGAATTGGTGTATCATTTATGTACATATTATGTGTTGATTTTTTATGAACGGAATATCTAGAAATTTACAGTACCGTTTCGGTACATAAAATTTACGTGCCTAATTAAAAAATATTTAATAATAATAAAAAAAATTAATTTCTCTAATTATTTAGAAATTCGTTGACTAAGGTAATTTTTGTCTTTTTTTATTATAATAAACTATAGTTTATTTGTCAGGAAATTTCTTATTTTTAGCGCCAAGTCAAGGAAATTAAATTTTCAGTCGAGGTAATCAATTTAATTTAATTTTTTTTTTATTTTAATTTATTTTATTTTAAAATTGATTTTTTTAAATTAAAATTACAGATTTTAATTTAATTTTAAAATTAAGATTTTTTTTGCCTTTCTGTTTTCTGATTTATCGAAATGTATTAAAAAAATTTTATTCTTAGTCAGGGAAAACCTGGAAATGTTAGAATTTTATTTTGAAAATTTGAATTATTAAAAATAAATGATGCCTACTTTGTTTACCTCAATAACAGAAAACTCCCAAAATATTATACTTAGTATTTCATTGTGAATATTAAAAATTAAATACTTTGAAAGTATTGGAAAGGTCACAGTACAACTGGGGGCCCTTTTAGCACCGCACCCCGGTAGTTCCGCCCCTGATGCTTCTATGCCAGTTTAACGTCGAGCATTTCATTGAACTTTTTATTGGGATTTAATTGGGATTTTAATCAGGATTGCGTTGATCAACCTATAAAAGGTAGGAAACATTGCGTTATAATTTTTTGGATTGATACGAAAAGTAGTGTTATCAGAAAAGCTAAAACTACGAAGTACAGCTGTGCACAAGATATTAAGAAAGTCAAAGTATCTTAAAATTATCGATCATCAATAACTGAAGCCATTGATAGCCAAAAAATGCTTTGAGAATTTTATTTATTTGTAATTAATGTGTGGATGACCGTTTATTTCAAGGAATTATTTGGTAATCGTATTCACTGCACGATAGTAATAGCCATCTGGCAATCTTATTTTCTTAAATTTTTTTATTTCAATATATAAAATTCACAAACAAGCTCAACCAAAGGCGTAGTACCGTAAAGAACCTCTCAAACTCGTACGATGCCGCCTCTTCAGACATTAAATCTAACCTTCTTCTTTAGTCCTTTTTATGTCCACTGCTGGACAATCAGCCTCTTTCTTTGAGAGAGAGGTTTTTGAACATTTAGACCCCACGGTTGCTTTATCTGAATTGGGGAATGCCTGTGTACGGACTAGGTATAAAGTTGTTAAGTTGTCATGACTAGTCGTAACTTGCCTTTTGCTTGTGAGTGGAACTTGTAAATCTTTTAATAAATTTATAACAATAATAATTTGGTTTAATGTTGTTTACAAAAGGTTGTTACATGAAATAATTGGATACAATTTCATAAAGTAGTATTAATGGAGAGCCAACGTAAATACGTGTGTTGCCAAGGAATCATTCCTGCGTGTGTGCACTCTCGTCTGTATCTAGATTTAGATCAGTAAATATATGCTGTGCACCAATACTGTTGCAACCACTACATCCGTAACCCTGTTTTTAATAGTTGATGGGATCAATCATCAACCCAGGGGGACCGCCGGCTTTACGTGCCCTCCAAAGCACGGAGATGGTCATATGGAAGCCCGGATTCAAACCGAGTACCTTAGAGGCAGCCGTTTTTCGGCCAACTTACTAAGCTATCCAATTAATATAATCTCGAGTAGACACAGATGTTATCCCATCCCACCTTAACTCGGAAGTCAAATTCTTGTTGCCCCGACAGCGTCAGTAAGTACCGCTCCCAATAATGTGTTAGTTGTCAGTAAGTTCTTCAAAGACTAAAAGACTAAAGCAAAGTGTGCCAACTGCAAAACCAAAAACTACATACAGAAAAATCCTCGCTATAATTTAGAAGTAAATATAAAACATCAATTAGAGCAACTTTTATATCAAATTTAGTAAAATTTACTTTGTTTAGTAAATTGAAACTCAGGGTACTGGCTCGGCAAAGATAAAATAAGGGATCAGGAGTACCACCCAGAATAACTAAAGTTATTAAAAGTAAATGTTGCAGATTTATTAAATTAATCCTACTGAAGCTACACTGAAGCTCAATCTATATTTGAAGTTATAATATTAAATAAATACATTTAACGTCGGACCCGTGCAGGACTTCTACAAATTTTGAATTTAAGTTTAAGAGACACAAAACAATGAGAATAAACCGGGGAGTCTGGGGGTATGGAGTACCCCCCAGTGCACGCTTTTATTTTATTCCCAAATTACTACACCCAACCCAACAAACTTCACTACATCATCTTCTTCAGTACTGAAGAACTAATACTATTGGTCCATTAATAAATAGTAAACTGTGCACTGGGGGGTATTCCATACCCCCCAGACCCCCCGGTTTGCCAATAGCTACATTAAAGTTCAATCAATATTTGAAATTTAACCTCAGACCCGTTTTATTATGGTTTCTGTTATCATCAACGATATTCGGTGACCGGACAGCTGACTCCGGGACACTTGGCCCTACAACAGCTGACTTCTGATAAATGATTTTCGGGATTATTAGCTTTCAGGACTGTTGGCCTTGGGGTCTATTGGCCTTCGGGACCATTGATATCACGGAAATTGGCCTTTGGGACAGTTGATCTTTGCGATTACTGACCTCACTACTGAGGTCTCCGAAAAAATACCTCCCAGTGCACGCTTTTCTTTTATTCCCAAATTACTACTCCCAACACAACAAACTTGACTACATTATCTACTCAATCTCTCAATAGGACCTATTTTACCATTAGACGCATTATGCAAGTGCCTACGTGCCCGAAATGAGAGAACATAAAATCTTAAAATAAAAATCAAATTCTGATAAAATAACCCAAAAATTGGGTATTCGATGCTATTAGTTACACTCGAATAGCAGGGGGCCAAAAAAAAAGAGCCCAACCAAGTTCAAAATGGGCGCTGATGGTAACTGGGCCGGTAGTATTGCATGGTATTGCAACAATGATATCAAACGGAACGTCGCAACTGATTCTCGAGACGAAAATATACCAAATAATCAGCAGAACTTCGAAACGGTAATTGGTAAAACGTTAAAACAAAACCATAAGACAAAAACCGTACGAAAAAGATATAAGGACCTGATACAAAAATTTGATAAAAACAATACCTCAGATGTTCGAGGGTCCAAAAGTGAAATTCGAGTTGTAGTGCGAATCTTCAATGATGTTAAAATATCGGAGCAGATGTATCCTTCAAAAAGAAAATCGGATTGAACGGAATGCTTGAAAGCCGGTAATTCAAATCCAAAATCGGTGACAATAAAAATCTCACGAATGGTACGGACAACTTCCGATAATAATCGTCAGCCGACAAGCTCGTTGAAAAGATGAGAATAATTAATAGCGAGTTCACAACCAAAAACGAAATCAATCAAAATTGATTAACATCGATAAACAAAATTCATTATATTAATGAACAGTTTTATAGTATTCATGAAAAACATCATTGAATTTATGAATTTGTTCATCGATATAATGAATTTTGTTCATCGGTTTAAAAATATAATTAAATTTTATAACTTACTGAAACGATCTGCGACCATCGCTACCGCAACAGTAAAAGCAAGCTTAACATCAGGATAACTCCACACCTTATAAATTCAATTCAAATTGGACATTCATTAGCTTGAGCCTTTAAACAGTGGAAGAATGTTTCTGGCAAAATCCAGACTAACTTCTAATATATTTATTACAATTTTATTAGGTTGACTTGTTAAGTTATTTAGATTATTAATTATTTAAATTAAAAAAATATAAGAATAATACAATACGTAGAAAATCAAAATTCAAAAAATTCAAAAAAAGACAAAATTAACATATAAACAGGTCTGGATTAAAAATATTTGAAATTATGAAAAATTCAAAATACGATATTACAATATAACGTTATTTCATGGTTATTTCCAATCCTCAGTTGTAAATAATCGTTTAAATTTATTTAATAAGAAGAATATTCGAACTAATCAAAAGAAAAAACTATTTAAAGAGTACTGATTAACAAGCATAAAATTTGACTTACCATAACCCCAAAAATATGAAATCTGCACGTTGTCACATGTAGTAATGAACAATTTAAAATAATTTGAACTAAGAGATTCTTTTACCAAGCACTGCTTGTGTGAAATCTGAGAGCACTGCCCCCTTAATTTGATTTCTAAAAACTTTGAAAAAATTCAAAATTCAAAAATTTTACCACGTTTTTAACCGTAAGGTGTAAAACTAGAAAAAGAACCCAAAATAAAAATTTTAAGTAAATTTGTGGAATTTTAGTATGTATTTATGGTTTTTTTGAATTTTTTGAATTTTGATTTTCTACGTATTGTATTATTCTTATATTTTTTTAATTTAACCATAAATACATACTAAAATTCCACAAATTTACTTAAAATTTTTATTTTGGGTTCTTTTTCTAGTTTTACACCTTACGGTTAAAAACGTGGTAAAATTTTTGAATTTTGAATTTTTTCAAAGTTTTTAGAAATCAAATTAAGGGGGCAGTGCTCTCAGATTTCACACAAGCAGTGCTTGGTAAAAGAATCTCTTAGTTCAAATTATTTTAAATTGTTCATTACTACATGTGACAACGTGCAGATTTCATATTTTTGGGGTTATGGTAAGTCAAATTTTATGCTTGTTAATCAGTACTCTTTAAATAGTTTTTTCTTTTGATTAGTTCGAATATTCTTCTTATTAAATAAATTTAAACGATTATTTACAACTGAGGATTGGAAATAACCATGAAATAACGTTATATTGTAATATCGTATTTTGAATTTTTCATAATTTCAAATATTTTTAATCCAGACCTGTTTATATGTTAATTTTGTCTTTTTTTGAATTTTTTGAATTTTGATTTTCTACGTATTGTATTATTCTTATATTTTTTTAATTTAACCATAAATACATACTAAAATTCCACAAATTTACTTAAAATTTTTATTTTGGGTTCTTTTTCTATTAATTATTTACTTAGGTTATACCTGTCGCCGTCGGTGCGGTTGTAAAAATAGAAATTAACTGATTAACAGTTAATTAACAGAACCTCTGTTTAATTTAGATATTTGGTTGTCAATGTTAATTTCCAGAGTTTGAAGTGAATGAATATAAGCTACTTTACTGATAATAATTTCTGTTCAAATTTGCTTCAAGTATCCTGGCGCAAGTAAACTTGTAAGTTCATTAATTAATGCTGCTTATTTTGGTGAATGCAACTAATTCGTAGTATTTACTATTACCGACTTCTAGACAAAAGATTACCTTGAAACTGGTACCAACAAAGAAATACTACTGAAAAGACTTTAAGAGAAATAACTTTTCCTTTGACTAAAACGAAATATTTGAACTGAGAGTGGTTTTCTGTCGAGACAAATTAAAATCCAAAGCTGCATTTAAAATGATGTTATATTATTTAATTATAGTTTAAAATTGTTTATTAATCGCGAGGTGGATTGTGTGTCACGAGACGTAGCCGAGGAACCGCTCCGAATAAAAACAGTCGCAATTAATAGACAGTTTAATTTTGAGTTTTAAGATGCTATTTTATCTAAAACATTGGTGTTTACATTATTTATTATGTGGAAAATAGCGTAGGCTTATTACATCGTAAAAGAAGTAACTAAATATTATAACAACTATTGTGTCTTTTTCGAAAAACAGCTGATTTGTTTTAAAAATTCAAAAGTCGTTAAGGGGAGATCGTCTTGGTTAGACCACCTTGTGTTGACGAGCTGGCAGCTGTTATAAACTCAGCTGAACATTTTCTAGTGTTTTTATTTTTCCTGTTTTTAAACCAATCATAAATTGTTTGGTTTGCGGTTAGCAAGATTTTATATAAATGTCAAGTGCTGTGGATATTTCTTTGTAAATAAAATAAAATAAAAATTTATTTACAAGAAGATGTTCACGATATACTTGACATTCAATCACAAACAGTTTTCCTTCACGATAGGTTTTCAATTTTTTACATTTTAAATTTCTGCATCGACAGTTTTCATTTCTGCAGCGCAGAAATGTTTTTCTAAGATCAAAAAAGCGTTATTGCTTTATGGTGGTTAATCCTGCTAATTTCGAAAGATACCTTTGCATCCTGTACGCAGAAAACCCACTCCTGGTGTCAAGATACATAAAAATCGTTGCGATATGTCACATTCAATTGAGAAAGAAAGTCGAGTGACACTGAATTTTTTATAGCATGAGAATAATTACAAAAATAGAACATAGCGTGTAATATGCTGTCAGTTTAATATATAATTAGTAGGTATAATAATTATTGATGCACTTGAATATTAAATTGCAATATCTCAACACAGTGCACGTAGTACAAGCAACAGAGTTGAAATGCGGACTTGACAACTATGAGTTCAAATTTCAAGACGATCGTGACAAGCTTTGGCAAGGTGAAAGAGCACTAAAACTGCTATGAGCAACCGTTTCAGTGAAATTAATGATCTTTCCTGGATGACCTTCAGATTTTTGTTGCATAAACTAACTGAAGTATTGTACTCAAACTTTTAAACGCTTTTTTCTCAGAAAAACTTTATACAAAAATACATATTTTCTAAAATTTAGTACTTTTTCACTCTGCATTTAAGCGGTTCCCCTCGTCAGGCACTCTCGAAGTATGCCGTGGTTAGCATTCCAAGTTAAGCTGTAAGCTTGATTATGTTCTAAGACTGCTGGAATTGTTAATGAGGGTTTATGCCGAAATAAAATGGTTATCACTACCAATTTATCAAACCACAAAAGATGTTATATGCAACGTAAATTCTATTATAATTGGATATACTCACCGTTTGGAAGGATAAGTCCCGTAAATTTAGCGTTTAAAAGGGACAAAGAATTTTCTAATTTCATGATGTAATGGCAAACACGCCAAAGACACGGTACGCTCAACAAATTTATTAAATTTAATTCGCTTGAGTGGTTCCCCGTTAAACTACCGTAGTGAGCACTTGAAGCAAGTCCCATCCTGAAGGCAGATAGTTTTTGCTTTGGGTTCATATCTTGGAAATATCAAAATAACAACAAAATATTGATTTACATTTTTTTAATGGAAAAATGCAGCTTTAATTGAAATTTAAAGGACCGACTTTTTCAATATAACGCTGAATGTGCTCCAGGATACAATCCGGCGAACTTTACATAGTAATTCATTTTATTATTAATATTATAGAGAAAGAAGATTGTGAAGAGATTTAATAAAAATATACAAAGCGTACTAAATGAATTTTGGATAATAGTCTACAACAGAGGTTCCCAACCTTGCAGAAAGGATAATTTTTAAAATAATGAAAACGCTGAACCGCAGTTATTGAAATGTTCGGACGTTTTGGTCGGCTAACTTTTAGTTTTGTTAACGAATCGATCAATAGGATATTGAATAGATAAAACCAAAAAGTAAATCTCGATCATATCAGTTCATTTTGGTAAATAATAAGAGTGAGTTAATTAAGCTTCGAAAATTAGAAGAGATTGTGTAAAAGTTTCGATCTTCTTAAGTTTTGCAGCAAAACTAATAGACTGCAAATATATAAATTTAGAAAGTTATTTGATGGAAAAGCGATTTTCAAACATTAATTACATTCCACTACTACACTCGAGTAAATAACATTTTATTAAAATACAAAACCAATAAGCGCAAATTTTCCAGCACGAAATCTCAATTTTCTACAAGTTTTTTCAAGTTAATTGAATTAAATTAAGGAATTTTGAATTTTCTAATTGTTCAAATTTTGCAAACAACCACAGATATTTAAATATTTTATACAGTAAAAACATTTTCTGCGATTTAATTAAAAAGATATTGTAATTGTAGAGTGAGAAGGCGTTTGTTTACCAAAAAAACCACAAAATAAACATGTAGGGATTGATGTTATTTGCAGAATTTAAAACTAAAAATAAATAATCAATTATTTGTTCGAGTTTTATTTTCCTCCACGTTCACTAATAAATTGGGCCTACGTAAGATTTCTGTTCGGGATAAAGTTGTTTTTGTAGGACCACGCAAGATCTAAGGGAAGAATCCCTTTAACTTAATTTTATACAGTTAATAATTTAGTTATGCAGGTAGTTGAGATCACGGGATTTGAACCGTGGTTTGAATTACACGTTAAACTACAGTTTAATATTCAATCCTCAGCTCAGTGGGTTTTACACATTTTTTTCTACAAGTGTAACTGCTGTCCAAACGTCTTGTTTTAAGTAAAGTTAAGCCGATCCGTACCTACCACCTACGATCACCAAAAAACGTAGTAGTAGCATTTAGTATTTTTTATAACAGTTTTATAGTAGAAATGACGGCTTAGATGGCTTAAAGAGCTGTTGCCAGTTGGCACTACCGCCACTCACTAGCTGCCAGTTAGCTTTCAGATGATGACTGTATAACCGGAATAGCTGATAATCAGTTGGATTTTGCTTTTGCAGTCCACCAAAATGAACTGACTATTTTCTTCGATTTCCAGCTTGCCATCGCAGGAAATTTAAAGCTTCAAATGAATAACCTATTGTTATTTCAATAGAATAACCGCAGTTAATTTCTAACCACAATATTTCAGCAGCTACTGTCACATTCTCATGTACAGTGGCGTATTTAGAGGGGGCAAAGAGGCAATTGCCCCTCCCCCCAAGGATAACTCGGATTGTACCCCTAAAGCTTTGGCTATAACTTTGACAGTTAACTTTCAAAGTAACGTAAAAGTTGCTACTAAACTCTGAGCAGTAAGGCACTTAAATAAATGCTTTTCCAAGCTTTAATATTCTGTAGCCAAAGGTTAAAATTTCACTCATTTTTGCTTAAAAATTCAAATTTCCCGGTTTTTCCTGGCGAAATTTGTAAAATTGTAAATCTCCTATCTTTTTCAAGTATTCTAAAAGAGTGGAAATTTTGCGATATGTACCGGAGGGTGTTCCACACCCCCCAGACCCCCCGGTTTACAATTTTGACTTTATACTTTTATATTATTATTTTTGGTCGGTAAAATGAATCAACCACCCAGAGGGTTTTTTTTACCAAAAAATGACGTTGTAGCAGGAGCAGCCAGTGCCGGATTACCCATAATGCAGCTTCATAGGGGCCCGTTTGTTTTAGGGGCTCCTTGAAAACGGAAAAAAACAATTTTTAATTATAAATTAATTTCTTTAATTTTTGTTTATAATTTATCAAGAATCTGAGTGTTAAAATAATAGAAAATATAAAAATATTTATTAATTAATTTATTAATTTTTTGTGTAAATGAATCAGTTTTAGTGAATTTTTTTAAATTATTTGGTTATTATTGAAACTGTTTATTTTAATATTGAAAGTAGTAATTTAACTGCCTAAGGCCCACAAATGTTTAGTCCGGCACTTAGAGCAGCAGAAGCGTGCTGGGATTTTATGTATTAAGATTAGTTACAACTGACGCGCATGAATGGATTAACGAGATTCTACAAAATCTTTGATCTGCCCCTCCCAAAAGCGTTATCTAAATACGCAACTGCTCATGTAAATAAGCTATGAATGACCGTTTCTGCTGATAATTTGCATTTCTACAGTCTCTAGCTGAACAAAGCTAAATAATCTATTTTTGAAATTCTTATGCTACTTAACTGTATTTAAAAAACCCGGCGTTGTTTGATTATTTCGTGAAGTATTAACATCGTCAGAACAATATAATCGTCACTTGGAACTTTTCTCATAACAATACAAACACTATAAGAAATTGAAGAAATCAGATTTCTTCTACTTGAGACTTGAGAGAACGAAAATATTCGAACTCTTCTATGTTAACAATGTAAATTGCACATTTTGAAAATGTTTTTTGACATTATAAAAAGCGCTTTTACAGCAAAACTTGAGACATTTTATTAAAAATTAACAAAATTAACAAAACTTTCTATATCAACTATACGTATTAGATTAACTGAATATTTTTCCGCGTGGTGGCGTTCGTTTAATGTAAATCGCGAATAATCAAAGAAAACCAAAATTTTCATTATTTTGGGGTGTTTGGAGGAGAATGGGGGAGATTAGCCGTTCAGATATTTCTTTTATTCAAAATTAAATTTTTTATAGAAAATTAAATTAAAAACGCATAATTTTGGCACCTTCTGAACTTCATGAATTATCTCAAAAGACTGACTAAACTGTCTTTTTGGTTTTATGTATTTTTGGTAAAATCCAATGGTATAACGGTAAAAACAGAAAGATTGGAAGGGTGCTTCTGTCTTCTGTATAAACCATAGATACTTAAACTACTGAACCAAAATTTCAAATTTGCGTCGTCCTTGCCGCTGAGTCTAAGTTGGCAGATCAGACCAACCTGCTTAAACTGCGTCGAAAAGCTGATACCTTCGAAAAATAGTAGTAAACTTCTGACGTAAACAACTAATGCAACTTTAATGAATGCCTGTCAATGGGGTTGCATGTCTGAATGTTTGGTTTTCGTTACAGTTTACTGATTCTTCCTGCCTCCGAACCGAAATACTACACTCCTGCATAGTTTAAATCAGTTTTATCCTAATATAAAGTACTTTGATTATTTTTTCAAAAATACCTACCCCCCCCGAATTACAAATATGACCTCTGTCTACTAAATCGCTTTGAATTTTTTAACGTAGGATGTCATCATTAAGTTAATAAATATTTGAATTGAAATTCAAAGACGTAAATCGGAAGCTGCTAATAAGATTAAAGTATTAAGCACAATGGACTTGCATCACAACTCAATGGATTTAGTTCCTCCTACAACCGATTCAGGCTCATTGATGTTTACTATTATGTACAAATAGTAAGCTTTGTTACAAAATATTCATCAATATCAAATTTATATGATACTCTTCTTCATTTAGTTCAAAATTTATAATTGAATTTTTTTATATGATTATTGTTATTATAATAAGTTTTAAGTTTACATATTAGATTAAAATTATTAGAATAATAAGAACTTTATCTTGGCTATATTCCTTCTATATTCTATTATATTCCAATAGAAGTTTACTCTAATATTATGTAGTTGCCCTTGGTGATATTATCGGGTAGTCTAAGTTTAAACCGATTGTGAAAACCTGATTTAATTACATAATAAAATTAATTTTCTGAGTTTATATCCTCTATTTACCTCAATTAAATAAAACCGAACTACTATTTTTTTATCATCTGTTGGATGCTACTCATGGTAAACTACAATCAGGGGTCTTATCTCCAATTTATAGGGGGGGGGGGATTTTCACAAACTAGCAGCTCCTCCCACTCCATTTCCCAATTATCTCAGCATTTCTTTTGTTATTTCACAATTTAGTCAGAATTTTGAAATCTAACGGAATCATTAATCAGTAAATAAAGTTTCAACTTCAAAACTCACTAATAGGTAGACGTAAAAATTATAAAATATTTAAATTGAATCGCCAAGTTTACGCTTACAGTATTGTCATTTGCATACTACAATTTTACCTCAAACTTTTTTTAGAATCTTTAAATAGATCTACTACTTGTTGGTTGCAATCACACCGTTAATTGCATGTGTAAGCAAATTATGCTAACAATATATTTAAACAAGTAATGAGCGGTTGGAAAAAACTGCACTTGTAGTTTTCCAAAACATCGAGATATTAAAAAAAATTTTTGTCAAACTTTCTTTCTAGATGTTTCTAATTATCTCTTAACAAACTTAGGAGAAATTGATTAGCAACATTAACGCACACACCTGTGTTGTCTCGCTAAATTTTGAAACCGAGTGAAGTAATTTATTAGTAATAAGAACTAAAAACAAAATTATTTGTAATTAATCTGCTCACCGTCTAGTGTAATAAAAATTATCCTTCAGGGTCTATTAAACACGCACACATAAAATCACCAAATCACTTAATTTTAAAAACACAACGCGCGCGAAAAATTTATTGTCTATTTAAAATACACGTAAAAACTTTCGTCCAACTTGTGGATTTTCCTGAACGGGAAAAGGAAAACTGCGCCTTACGGCAGACGTATTGGTAGCATTATAAAGCAGTGCATCTCGTGTACTGAAAATTTATTTTGCGCTTGCGTCTAAACACGTGAATTGAAAATTGTGATTTAAGTTTTCATAATACAAATTAATTATTACTTCTCTCAACGGATACAGCTGATACATATGACTGCAAGGTCGGCACGAAAATTGTAATTTAATTGTTGTTACATCATATCGGCTAGGAATTAAAACAATTTTGTTGACCTAAAACAGTAACAACTCTTTAAGTGGACATTTCGAAAAGTAACTTGAACTTGAAGCTTTTAAAACGTTAGAAATCAATTATCTAATAGTTTTGCTATTACATGATATTTTTTAGTTTTTAATCTAACAGAAATCTCTAAATCCAAAAATAATAATCAAATTACAGAATGCCCTACTCTTGGTTATTGATCAACATGGAAGACTTGGAAGAAAAAATCTACTACTTTGGTTATATTTGTGTATAGCCCTTGATCTTCGTATAAGCTAGTTCTATATTAATGCGAAAACGAGAAAATTGCCAAAAATTAGCATCAGCTCAATCCTATATTAAACAACCACACCTTTTACAGCTGTAATTCAAAAAATAAAGTTTGGAGCCATAGATGACAATTGGGTATCCTGTGAGGACCAGCGACCAGCGAAGACCATCTCCCGTCATCGACGCTCCATGTGACTGTCTTGGTAAAAGGTGATACCTCTGAAAGATAGCCCCTATATCCCTAAACCATATCAAATTCGTACAAATTGAAACTAACGGCGATATTAGATCAACGAACCCAAAAAGTTCAGTTTTCCAGTCTCTATGCGTTATCTTTTTGTTTACATAAATTTCTATCAATAAATTTTCCACTTTCTATTGAATGTTTTCCTTTAAGCCCGCGAAGGTGTTTAGGTTGTTGATATAAACATGTAACTTCAAAAACTTCAAATTAACGGTCGAGGTTTAGAAGGGCTATATACGTATAATTATTGGTATAGAAAGTTTTGTTTATAAGCCAAACTTTTGCATTTATTTGATGTTATATTTGCTGAATTATCATTTCATCTCGATTTTACGATGAAATATTTCAGAATCAAACTCAAAACGACATGAATTGTACGTAATAGAACCGCCATGTTTTTGACATTTGGTAGCGTCACGAGCGCCACCAAAGGTAAGGTAAACAGCAAATAGCTGATGCACTGTTTACACTTTGTACAGCAACACCCAAGTCTTTCACCAATTTTCGGTGTACTGTCAAAAACAAAATGCTGATCAGAGACCGGTCACATCTGCTACTGTCTCGTGTTAAGTCAGTCTGTTCAGATTTGTCAACTGATATTCAGAAATCGTTAATTGTAATTCAGATTTGTCAAATCTTAATTACAATTAACAATTTCTGTATATCAGTGGACAAATCTGAATTACAATTGACGATTTCTGAATAACAGTTGACAAATCTGAATTACAATTGACGATTTCTGAATATCAACTGGCAAATCTGAATTACAGTTGACGATTTCTGAATATCAGTTGACAAATTTGAATTACAGTTGACGATTTCTGAATAGAAGTTGATCTTTTCTGAATTGCAGCTGCAAAAGGCTGCATGCGGTCGTACATTAGAAATTTTTTTAATGTGGAAAAATCCTAAGCCTACTTATGCCTATATCTTGCTTATAAGTAACATTGAACTCAACGGAAAGAACAAATTTCGAAAACTTTCGAGCTTTGAAAAATAAATTCAAAGAAATTATATGAAATCTAGAAAATTTTAAAAAATCCAAAAAATTTTTAGAAAATTCTATAGGAAATCAGGAAATCTTAGGAATACTACAGGCAATCTTTCATCATTTTTTTTACTATTTAAACTTTTCGGACAAAAATTTTGATGTAATTCCGGAATAAATCCAGGAAAATCTGTTAAAAATCTTGTAAAAGAAAATTTAGTGTTCAAAAATTTGATTTCCCGGACATTCTCTTGAATTGTTTTATATCTTAAGATTTCCTTTCGAAAAAGTAGCAATTTGAACATTTCAATGGATTTCCTAAAATATTCTTGATTTCCTAAAACTTCCTAAAATTGGATTTTAAGTGCTTGTTCACAATGTACGTAAGACATAAGATGAACATAAGATATACATAAAACGTAAAGTTGAACTAGTAGCAAATCAACGTAAGTGTTCACAGTGTGCCTACGTAATTCTTAGGTTTACGTAGTTCTTATGTTCGGATTACGTTCGTACATAAGATTGAAATGATTTCAATTTTATGTATTTCTTACGTAATTCTTATGTTACCTTGAGTGAAATTTGTGATTTGAAGTTGGTAGTGTTTGGTTATTAGTTAAAATAAATTGACATTAACATAACCTGACATAACTTTATAATTTGACTAGTGTCAAAATAATTAATTTGATTGAGATTTTATTTTCAATTGTTTGAATGTAAAATTTTAAAGTTTCGTTTTTTGTTATACGCATGCGCAGTTGAATAAATTTCTTATGTTCATTGTGAACACTTTTGCGGCTTATGTAAACATTACGTTTTATGTTTTATGTACGTCTTATGTCTTACGTACATTGTGAACAAGCACTAAGATTTCCTACATTTTCTCAGATTTTCTTTTTTCTACGATTTCCTTGGATTAGCTCAGATTTCCTATCATTTGTCCACTAGATTTCTCCAACGATTTGGTTTCCATCTCTGACTAAAGTGCTATAGGTAAACCTACGGACTACAAGTGAAGGTAAACTTCATTAACTTCATATTTTTAAATTTTGAAAGAATCAATTCGATTTCATCGGAAATTTATTAATTTAAATTATTCATTTGTTTAATTATATATTTAACAACAGGTAAATATCTCGAAAATTTGGTGTACACTTTTTTGGAATTCCTTGTAAATATCAGGAATTCCCTGAAATTACTTGGAAATCTTTGAAATTTCTTGGAAATCACTGAAATTCTTTGGAAATCCTAGAAATTCCTTGGAAATATTGGAAATCATTAGAATTGTTGGAAATCTTTGGAATTGTTGGAAATCGTTGGAATTCTTGGAAATCACTGGAATTCCTGGGAATTCTTTGGAATTCATAGAAATCCCTGAAATTCTTTGGAAATATTGGAAATCATTAGAATTGTTGGAAATCTTTGAAATTGTTGGAAATTTTTGGAAATCGTTGGAATTCTTGGAAATCACTGAAATTTATGGGAATTCTTTGGAATTCTTGGAAATCTCTGAAATTCTTTGGAAATATTGGAAATCATTGAAATTCCTTGGAATTCTTTGAAAATCGTTGGAATTCCTGGAAGTCCTTGGAGTTCCTGAGAAATCGTTGAAATTCTTAGAAATCATTGGAATTCCTGGTAATTTTTTGGAATTCGTTGGAATTCTTGGAATTCGTTGAAATTCTTTGAAAATCGTTATAATTTTTAGAAATCTCTGGAATTCTTTGGAAATATTGGAAATCATTGGAAATCTTTGAAATGGTTGGAATTCCTTGGAATTCTTTGAAAATCGTTGGAATTCCTGGAAATCCTTGGAGTTCCTGAGATATCGTTGGAATTTTTGGAAATCATTGGAATTCCTGGGAATTCTTTGGAATTCTTGGAAATCGTTGGAATTCTTTGAAAATCGTTTAAATTCCTGGAAATCCTTGGAGTTCCTGAGAAATAGTTGTAATTCTTGGAAATCATTGGAATTCCTGGGAATTTTTTGGAATTCTTTGAAAATCGTTATAATTTTTGGAAATCTCTGGAATTCTTTGGAAATCATTGGAATTCCTTAAAATTCTTGGAAATCGTTGGAATTCTTTGAAACTCGTTGGAATTCCTGGAAATCCTTGGAGTTCCTGAAAAATCGTTGGAATTTTTGGAAATCATTGAAATTCCTGGGAATTTTTTTGAATTCTAGGAAATCGTTGGAATTTCTTGGAATTCTTTGAAAATGGTGGGAATTTTTTGGAAATCTCTGGAATTCTTAATTCTTTGGAATTCCCAGTCTTGTGTACAAAAATTTTACTGGAATTTACCCCTGGATATTTAACCAATGGCGAAATCTCAATCCAAATTGTTGTACATCAGCTTTTCTTTTATGACATTCCTTTGTATTTCTGTAGATTACCCCGGATTTCCTAACATTTTCTTTTGAAAAAGTTAAAAAAAGTAAAAACACCAAAATACAAAGGTTGTTGTGATTTCCTGATTTCTTAAAATTTCCCAAGATTTACTAGATTTTCTTTCACTTGTACACCAAATTTTTCGAGGGTATTTTGATGATGACAAATTAGACTCCGACGTGCTTGAATCTTCAATAATTCGTTAATTACAGGATTATTCATTCCGATGAATTCGTAAATTAATTTTTTGATTCACTCATTCAATTATACAAATTATTAAGGCAACCCTAAGGTTCTGGGCCCAGTTGTAAACAACTTCTATTTCAACCTCAAACGTGCAATTCTTTAGCTCGAATATTAAAAGCTTAAAAATAAATAACTTTTCGGGCAGATTTTAGTGTATTTCGAAGGGAAAATTGCATTGGCGTACTTCAAATGCACGCAAAAATGCTAGGAACATTTTATGAAACATTAAAGTAAACAATTTTATTTCAACCCCAAAATTTCTTTTGGCTTCAAAATTTTAAATTTCGAAATTTGGAAGCTATTTGCAAGCAAAATAATTTGTAAACATTTATTTCATAATATTGTGGTTTTGAGATGAAAAAGGGATGAAGCCCACTAGAGAAGCTGAAACTTCTTAAATTCTAAAGCTTCTAAATTTCCCAAGTATCCAAAACATTATAAATAATTGCTCTTAACTTGAATACGCACAATTATCTTGATCGGTATCGCAATAAAATATATAATATAATAAAAGGTAATCCCTTTTATTTACTTGAAGCATTCAACTATGTATGATTGTTCCGTATAAATTGCGTTACAGTCAAATAAAGCGATATCAGAAGCGGACTCTAGCACCAAAATTTTATTTTCAATAAAACAAAAGAAAAATTAAATGTTGGAATTTTGTATTGTCAAACAATCAAAAATATGTAATATTGAAATTGTATTTGAAAGAACTGTAACACCTACACCAGGTTTTGAAATATCAATCGAGTGTTTAGCAGACCATAGAAAGATAATAATCATACAAAGAAATATTAGTAAAAAAAACTTTTTTTTGTTTTTTTACTATATTTTAAATAATAAATTTTCCTTTTTAGCAGAGATGTAAAGAGAGTTGATATTGCAGAGATAATGAGCTGAAACAAACAAGATCTTGTTAAAAGTTTCAACTTCAAACGAAATTGAATTTATTGAACTTTTAATAAAAATTACTACATAAATATACATTAAATGCATATTACCTTGTGTAACCACAGCAGGCCCCCCCTGCCTGTTAAATATCTATAAAAAAAAAGTATTAAACATTCTCACGTGAGCATTGATTTCTTATTGTTCAATTTATAAAATTCTTCTATTTTTATATAATATTTGAAATTAATTACTTTTAAATAACCGCAAATTACTGAATCGGAATAATAACAGTCATTACAAAAGTTCATAATCTTCAATGTTGAATTAAATTTTTGCAATATCCAACCCAATTAACCATAAATTTAATTTCCTTACATAGATATATTAAAGTGGACTAGCTTTTATTAATATTTATTGATTATTGATTTCATACATTAAGTTTATTATTTAAATCAAAAATGATAATTAAATCAAAAATCGCCTAAGCAAACTTATTACATCAATGCCATTCCTAATATGTAGGCTGTCCATATTGGAGCCTATTTATTTAATTAAAATCGATTGGGTCTCCTAAAGTAGAACTTGATCAACTCTCTAATAGACGTAAAGTGTATTTGCACATTATTTTTCTATATTGGTAATTACCTCAACAGTGGCAACAGTTTTACTGCTATACAAAAAATTAATTGAAAATGCAAATTGCATTTCAGTGCGTCGCGTCGTCATCGACATTTAAAGTACATTAATGTTGGTTAAAAAATTTTAAGTATTGATTTTCAAAACCATTAATTTGTTTTCCCTACTCTGAAAAAAAAACTTTTTGTCTCTTTTTGTATTGAATGAGAAAAATTTAATAAAAAAATTATTTAAATAATAGTAGCTCATCGGTGCAGTGTCCAGGGGTGGACCCTTTTCACTTGGAATTTTTAAAGAATGGGGGTTTATAAATCACAATCACAGAAAGACTTAAACTGACATCTATAATTAATTCTAACCTCTGACTACGGTCCTGTCCATTTTGGTTTAATCGATTTCCCGCTCGGTTCCTTATCTAAATAAGTTTAATCGTTAATGTCTGTTAATTGAGGTTTCTTAATTTGAACAATTGCTTAATCACTCGGCCATTCTATGATTATTCCCAAATATGACTAATGGGAACTGTAAGATTAACTTCTTTCTCATGTGATTGAGTTTACCCTAAATTTCGCCAACAGAAATTTACAGTAACTACTATACTACTGAAAATGAATGAACAAAATTCATCAATACAATGATTTTTTCATCAATACTATGAATTTTGTTCATCGGCGTAAACTGTTGACTTTTTTATATACCTACCTTTTTTTTCAGTGTGTGAACGTAAAAATATCTTAATTTAAAAAGTCACATGAGAAATCGCAGTGTAAACCAGCTTTAAACAAATTTTTGAATATAGTTGCAGTTCACTGTTTTGGAAGCACTGTATGTATTTTAATTAAAATTTTTTTATGTTTTGAATAAAAGAGCTTTTTATAAATTTATTTAAAGGAGAATAAAAGTTAAGACATATAACTAGACGAGGGATGAGAAACCGCAAACTAAATTTTTGTAACTTCAGATTTCCTTTTATGAAGTTTCTTTGAATTTTCCTAGTTTTCCCCGGATTATCTAATATTTTCTTTCAAAAAAGTTAAAAAAATAAAACTAAACAATAAACAAAGGTTGTCTGTAATATTCCTAAGATTTCCTAAAATTACTTTAGATTTCCTATAATTTTCTTTCACTTATACACCAAATTTCTCCAGATTTTTTAGAGAATTGAGAGAAAATTCACGAAAACATTTTTTTATATTTTTGTTTCTTTTCAGTAGCCAAAAAAAGATTCTTGGCACTGCGAGGTATTTACAGAGGCGGATTTATACTTTTGCCGCCTATATAGACACTGGCGTTTTTGATATAAAGAACCAAATAAATAATCTTCATGTAAATATTTATTATACTATTATTTTTATAAGAAAAAATATAATTTAAATTTTTTTTAATTAATTAGAAAATGGTAATGCCAACCGGGTGGGGGGGGGTGAGCTGGGAAGCATAATAAGGACTGGAACTACCTACAAGCATTTGAAAAAGCTTGTAATTATGTAATTCATAGTTTGTGGACGAAACCATAGCATGATTTCTCAAATGAATTCGGCTGCATGTGGTAAGTTTATTAGCAAAATTGTGAAGTGAAACTTTTGGAAACACCAGGCGACACGAGTCAGTCATAGATTATATTATTAGTTATTACAAACAGACAACTACCCCCAAAACAAATCGTAGACAAATTTGTAGAGCCCTGATCTCTGCAAATGTAGCTACCGATCGTAGCCTGATTCTCTGAGCAAGCATGAATGTAGTTTTTTGGGACACATAGTGACGTAGTCAGAAATTTAGTTCGGGAGAGGGGCCCAATATTTTTAAGTTAAAATTTTTAAACAAATAAAGTACTTTATGATTAATCTCCTCAAATGACGAAGTCACGAGCTGCTACTGCTCTTGTGTTTTTGTGGACAAAGCCACTCGCAATCTACTTCTAGCCGGGCAGCTGCTAATAACATATTATCATAAATTTATTTAAGAGTTAAGCGTCACGTCGTTCCCATCCAATTAACGCTAACGTAAATTAATAAAAACAAATATAAAAATATAAAATTTCTTCTGTAAAACCTCATTTTTATTGATGTATTTGACTTTCAAAAAATTTTTAATTATTTTATTAACTAATTTACATCAAGTACATCGATAAAATCGAAGTTTTAAATAAGAAATGTCATTTTTTTTATTAATTGACGTCTAAATTACCTAGCGTTAATTGGTTGAGAACGACGCTTTAATTATAACTGAATTCACCTTAAAGACGATAATCCCATCTTTCTAGATCCGTAATTTTCAAGTTCTGGCTGTTATAAGAATATTTTTAATTAGTGCAGACGCTCATCTTTCTAGATCTGTAATTTTTGAGTTAAGGCCGCTTCGGGAATGTTTTTATTCACAGAAAATACATTAATGCCCGATTGCACCACCTATCATTAAACGTTAAGCTTCGATTAAATCGCTAATCCCCACCCTATTTCACTACATACTGATTGTCCATAAGATTTAAGTGAAACTTAAGTTTTAATGATAGGTTGTGCAATCGGGCATAAATATAGCCGCAATTTAAGACCAAAAATAATTACGTAAAAAAAAAGAAACTATTGAGGTTTTGGTCAGAATTAGTACCGTTTTGCAGTATCTACAAAATAGATTATAACTCTTTCGTCTTCTAGAATCAACGAATTTCGAGTTATGAATTAAATTAAGATAAATTTACTAGTTTTATTCAGTTTTCTTGCAAACCCCGTATCTTTTAAACGAAATCTTACTAAATAAATTTTAAAATTCTGAATACAGGTTTGCGAAAGCAACAAGTTGTTAACCACAGCACAACCAAAACAATTTTTTTTTGGATTGTCCAGCAGTTACCAGAAATTTTTCTTTCTTCTGAATAATAATTTTCACGTCAAGTCACACTACTTATTGCACCCTCAGTCGTCATGAGTGATACCTCTATCACTAGACTACCTACACTAAAATAAGGCATCAAAACTTAATTTTATGCTAAAATTTGAAATGAATTTTTAAACAAAATTTTGTTTAAATATTACTTAAAAACCGAGTGGTTTCCAGAAGCTAAAAGCCTGAAAACTATTTCAAAGGTAAAATTTAATTAAGCTACTTTTCAGCCTCAATTAAAATTACAGAACAGAAGTTGTAAATATAAATTTTCGTTTATTAGGGAAAATTCGACACAACCATAGGTACTGTATCAAAGTAGTTAATTTAATAATAAATCCTAAGACAGTCGCAAATATAAATATACAACATGTACTTATTAACATTAAATGTAGATATACAATGAATCGATAACGGAGTGTATGAAAAATGTCCATTTATAGTATAAAAAAATTTAATTATATTTTCCTAGCGCTTTTGTACAAAATAAATTCACTTTTTATTTTACTTTTTGATTCCGATACAAACATTCACCATCGCTATATCTAATTACAACTTATTCGTACCATTTTTTTCAATAGATACAAAGATAATAAATATTTGTTACAACAAAATCACACTATTATACAGTCAAAAACGACCATATTATTTCGATCTTTTTTATAAACAAAAAATACATAAATATTTTAAACAAATCAAAACAATAGAGCGCCCATTCCACCCATCTCACTTTGTTCTTTAACGAAAATCTCAAAATATTGATAAATTATGGTTACGGCCAACAATATACCAGTTCCCGAACCGATCGCCCCCATAAAGTCGGCCAACACCGAAAGGGCGCCAATACATAGCCCACCAAACGCAGCTGCGGTAGGAATGTACCTATTCAATTCGTGAATCATAGAGTTGTCTCTGTGACCACGCATGACCATCTGCTGTTCTTTCAGTTGCTTCGCAACATCTTTAGCTGAACTGCCGGACACTTCAATCCACGTCTTGGAGAAAAAGGCACAAGAACCTAACATGAACAAAATGTACATGAAGGCATGGACTGGATCTTCCAGAATGTGACCGACATTCTCGGGCGGACTTAAATAGTAGCACAGGCCACCTATGGGATACGAACGCGCCGGGCCGCCCCCGCCCACGTCAGCCCACACGCCCAGCATGTTCACCAAAAAGTTGCCATTAAATTTGACGGCTAACATTTGCGAAATTACGTATAAATTCGAAACAAGTGCAGATTGTAGAATGATAGGAATGTTGGAAGTGTAAAAGAGTTTGATTGGATAACTCGAGTACTGTCCACGATATCTCGCGCTCTTGATGGGCAGATCGACGCGGAAACCTTGGAAGTAAATTACTATAGCAAAAACGAGAATAGTTGCAAGCAAGTTCATCAAGTTGGGTAAGTTCTGACGATAGAAGGCTTCTCGGAGGGCTCGAACTTTGTCTTGGCGAGTGGTGATGAGATGGAATAGAGCAATGACGGCGCCTTCAAATTCGGTTCCTCTTCCGGTGTTGACGGTGGCGGGAGAAAACGCTTTCCAAATGATGGTTTCACAAATATTCGTCGCTATGAAGAGGGAGATACCCGAACCAAGACCGTAACCTTTTTGCAGCAATTCATCCAAAAGAAGGACGATTAAACCTGCCACAAATAATTGGATGATGATGAGCAGACAAACTCCTGCTCCAATTTCTGCCGGGTCGCCGTACATGCCAGTCATTACGTAAACTATGGCTTGGCCGACGGTAATCACCATACCAAATACTGAAAACAAAATATTCGTTAGTACATAATATTTGGATTGCTAATACAAAAATCTTAGTTTTACATGTCGAGATTTCTAAAGAGGCAATTCGTTCTTAAACCGACAAGGATCAGTTAACTACTTTAGTGGCCACAAATAGTCAAATATTATTTGCTAATAAAATTAAAAATCTGATGTGGCCATCGCATAGTCTCGTTAGGGACTATGCAATAATCGATAAAAACATGCAGAAAATCAAAATAATAAGCAATAACAAAAATATATTTTTGTATATCAATATGAAAAAAACATGCAACTTAAATTAGAATATAACACAGCAATACAAAAACAATAATAAATTTATTTGGCAGGAATCCAATCATCTAGATCCACATTTCATGGTCTGAATATTTACAAATTTCTGTACTCAGACATCTATCAGCTGTACAGTAAATATTATATTAATAATTGAAATTAAAAACATTGGGTGAATATTAAAAATAAAACTTTTAATTTAATTTAAAAATAAAAATTGGGAATTTAGTAATTTCGGAAATGAAGCATAAATTTTATAATTGTAGGCACATCTACGATTTTAGGAGAAGTGAGAGGCCTGGATGCTATACCAGGGTTCCTACTAAATTCTTCAAAGAAAATTCTCTGACTTTTCCAGGTTTTCCCTGACATGTTAGTATCTTAATACCAAACAATGGTAATACAGTAATCGGAAAACAATTTGCACCAAAAAACATACATAATTTAATAAAAACATTTTTTTCATACAGTAATATATTGTCGTGTTACCAAATCATTTTTTGAATTTTTCTTGCAAGTTTAAATTTTAAAATTTGCTTGTACACCAAAAATGATCTTTCAACATCACAAGATGGCACTGGAACATATGGTTAACTCAGGTTTGGGGGATAACTGTTTTGACAACACTTGATTTCTGATTTCCATTAAAATAAAATTCAATAGGCACAAACCATAATAAATTCAAAAATCAAGAGCAAATAGGGGGGATAACCAACCCCCCCCCCTCCTCATATGGCCCATCAAAAACCAACAAAATCACTTTGTCTCGATCGTCCTTGCAGTGAGAAATATTAGATGAGAGGAAGTGAAACAATAAAATTTAGTTGACCAACACACGGATGGATGACGAATTTTAATTGTCATTATTTTACCGAGTTTCCACTGAATTTTTCAAATTAAATTCCGACTTTCCAGATTTTCCCTAACAAAGAATAAAAATTTTCTCTGACATTTCGATAAATCGGAAGATAAAAAACTTAATTTTGTAATTAAAAATTTTTTTATTTCCCTGACTTGGTACTAAAACTGAGAAATTTCCTGACTTTTCCCTGATAAAATTAGAGAAATCTTAAATTCCTTGACTTTTCCAAAGTGGGAACGCTGTTTTGAAAAAAGCGTTTTGATTAAACAAAAACACTTTTAAACAGTTTCAAATTGTAGCAAAAACCAATAGGTTTTTTTAGCTTTACAAAATTTCATTTATAAGAAAAAGAAGGAAAACGACTACAATTCGAAGCAGTGAGAACCTGAAAAGTTCCTGTCCTCTCGATGGAGACTTATCGATATTGAAGTCTCATCTGCTGGAAAAAAATTTATCCTAAAACTACATTTTTAAGAATTTTATCCAATTCGATTTTGCTAATACCTATTTATCGCATGGGAAGAGCCAATCGACAGCTTTGTAATATTTTGACTTTTTTAATTACGTAAGTTTTACAATGGGCCCACCCTGAGAGCTGCACCCAATTCAGAACTGAGTAATAATTATTTTAAATATTCAAACTTCCAACAATCATCTATCCGAGTTTCATTGAAATTGGTGTGAGGCAGTTTATAAGATCAGTTCTTAAAATCCTCAATTATCAAAATTTTCTAAGAATTTCCTCGATTCGACCAATTAATAAATGGGCGCAGCAAAACATATGTGACTTCTTAAACTATGAAACCTTCGTCACAAAAAAATAAAGAACGAATTGCAGTTTGTTGTTCAGGTCAAATGATAAGGATTACATAACAATTTGATAAGTTGAAACAATCTGAGATTGTAGAAAGTGTGATACTTACATTTTTGTGCTCCATTAAACAGCGCTCGATCTTTAGGTGTATCACCTACTTCTATGATTTTTGCACCGGCTAACAATTGCATAATAAGACCAGACGTAACAATAGGCGAGATACCGAGTTCCATTAAGGTACCCCTATTTGAAGCTAAAATAACACGAATCCAATAAAATGGATCGGCCGAGTCGGAGCTCATAATTCCAAATAGTGGAATCTAAATAAACAAATCGGATTAATACATTGCATTTCGAGAATCCCTCGGATTACCCACCTGGCAACATACTAAAAAGATGAATAGAGTGATAGCCGTCCATAGTACTTTCTCCCTGAATTGAATCTGTAACAAGTAGAGCATCAAACATCTGTTGGCAAATCTGCCCAAAAATTATCAAAATAACCCCCAAGGGGTCAACACATGCCTCGATTAGTTCACATCACCTTAACCCGTAGCTAAATTGTCAACCACATTGACATGACTAAAATATGTTACAAAAATATATTTATTAAAAAAAAATCAACTCACCTTTCTTTCAGGTTTGGCTATTTCTGGCAAAATACTACAAAACGGTTTGATAACTTCCAAAAATTTTACTGTAAAATGAAAAGCTCAGTTAGAAATACGTATGGTACGGAGTCAATTTTTCTAAATTTGCTATATTATATAAAATTATGAGAGGTTAAATTGAAAAAAGCGATAAATTACAAAATATACTTACTACCCATCTTGGCGGGGTGTCCCTTTTACTAGAAAATATGAAATTGCTACTAATTTAACACGTACTACTGTCAACGTTACACAAAAATGGGCCCTCGTTGACCAAAGTTTACGGTACTTTCAAAGATTTGGCAGACACGTCGAACACGTAGCAGCAAACGCCGGTCACGTGACCGATGATGTTGGCGTTTAGTGTTGGAAATTCCCGCTACGCAGCCACAAGTTCTGTGCTTCGGTGGCGTTTGCTTGGTTGCCTACATTGCAGGAGAGCACAAATTTTTAACTTTCGGGTCGATTAAATTCAATTAAAATGATTAAAATATTCGATTTTTTTGTAAAAGTTACTAAAAATAACTCAAACACACCGGAATTCGATGCTACTGTAATAAATCATTTTATAATTTTCTACGACAGTATGACATAGTCAAGTTTAAAGAGGTCAAGTGAGCTGCACCTGCAAAACAAAAATTCTGCGATAATTTATTTTCCATATTTTGCAAATTTGGAAAAGTAACAGGAATTAAAAAAAAGTTAAGCGTGATATTAATTTAATAAATAAAAACACATACAGTACTCATAGAACCCCTTGAAAACTTTGTTTTCGTATGAAAATCGCTTTTACAGCAACACTTATCTGACATTTTTTATAGAAAATTTCATTTTGTTTAATTTTGTTCATATACATTTTTCCATTTTGTCGCACCGTTTCTGAGCTACAACGACTTGAAAAAGTCTCTGTACGATATAATTACAATTTTCATCTGCATCTCACAAATGGTACGACAAAATTGAAAAATGTTAAGACATTTTTTGTTGGAAATTTCATTTCCTATATTTTTGTTTATATATATTTTTTTAATTTGTCAAACCGTTTCTGAGATACAGCTGATTGAAGTTTTTATTGCATCTTATACAGGGACTTTTTTCAGACGCTGTATCTCAGAAACGGTGCGACAGAAGTAAAAAAATTATATAAACAAAACTGAAGAGAATTAAATTTACAACAAAAAATCTTGAATAAGTATTGCTGTAAAATCGGTTTCTATACAGCAAAAACGGTCTTCAAAAAGTGCAATTTTCATCGCCAAAATACTTTCTTGAGCCACTGTAGACGCAACTATATTCTAATATTTGAATATAAATATTCAAATAAGCAATAAAGGGTATCTGCAGAAAATAATAACAGGTTATGGGCCCAACTACCGATAACAAAATTCTTCTACAATTTTACTAGAGTTCTTTTAGAATATTCTACTCTTAATTCTTCCTTGAATAAAAAGTAACCGATGCACGGGGGGGTATTCCATACCCCCCAGACCCCTTAGTGAATAACAAAACAGCATAAACTTATGTGTACATTTTTAGTTATTAATTAAAAACTCGAAAGTTAATAACAGGTTTATGATCCAACTACAATACACCCGCTGAAAATGGAGCACTTGGACAAGTTATTTGGTTATTTATAATAATGAGGCCCTTGCCCCCCCCCCCCCCCCCCAATTCTCCAACACTGAAAAAATATAAAATATACAATATGATGAAACACTAACTTTGCAAGTGTAAGAATAAAAAGCAACTGGTGCACTGGGGGGTATTCCATACCCCCCAGACCCCCCGGTCAACAACAGTATAGCGTAAGCTTATGTATTTTTATATAATTAATAGTTTTCAATTTTTCTTCATTAGTATTTATGATTTTGAAAATATGTGGTCGTGACCGGATGACACTTTAGCTGGTAAGTTGAGTTTTGAGTAAGCACTGAGTGCACACCATGGGCGTCAATATAATCTTTTTCAGGGAGGGGCAAAATCAAAAAAAAAGAAAAAAAAGGAAAAAGTAAAAAAACAAACATTTTTTTAAATTTTTGTTTATTTAGGCAAGACCCATGGTAGCTGCCCCCTATGGAAGCCCAAATCGAGGTATAAATCACGAGACAAATTTTTATACATCAGATTTCCTATATAAGATTTTTGAAAGATTTTCCCGGATTTCTTCCTGGATTGCCTCAAGATTTCCTTTCGAAAAAGTTAAAAAAGTAAAAAAACGAAATAGTTTGTGAAGATTTCCTGATTTTCTAAAAAATCCTTGAATTTTCTTCGATTTCCCTTCACTTGTATATCAAGTTTCCATCTGTTGCTGGATTACGAACCGGGAAACTGCAGATCCAAGCCAGATGGTGCCGACTACGGTGATGTGATCTAAAGCTTAAGTTTAATCTTTGGGCTATGAGGCAAGCAATGGGAAATCAATCCATTAATTAAATGTTCCTTAGTACGTCATCTTGGCTTAAATAGTCAGGATAACAGCCAACATCCAGAACGGATAAGCACCTGAAAAAGAAAATTAAACGGAAAGGTTCAGTGAGTCACAAAAGTACTTTAGCGCCTTCCGTCACCGGCTGAAAGGTAAAACTATAGCATTTACAAAATGGAAAATCTTAAATGTTATAATTTAGTAATTCTCACAGGAGAGAAGCCGATTAATTAATAAAATTAATTCTGTTCTAGAACAGTATCTGTGACTTGTCTATACCACTGAAGCGCATGAATGGATTAACGAGATATATTTTAATATATATCCCACAGGAACAGGACTTGAAGCTGATAGTCTTTGAAGAGAACTTGTAAATTAAGATCTAGAAAGACACTGAATCTTTCAGCACAGGACACTTGGTAAAAATATCCCTGAAGCAGTATCAACCCAAAATATTGCGGATTTAGAAAGACAGGGGATTTGTGAACTTATGCACTTATTAAAAACATCCCTGAAGACCACCCCAACTCAAAAATCATGAATCATAGTAGTAATCTATTCTGTTTGTCAGTGCTATACAGATGACGGATGAGATCCCTGTTCTGTAGTGCTATTTAAATCTTTCTATAGATTTTTTAAAGATTTCCCCGGATTTCCTCTTGGATTGCCTTTTAGTATTTCCTTTTGAAGAGGTTCGTAAAATTTCCTTACAATTTTTAAGATTTTCTTGGATTTCGTAAGATTATTCCAGCGACTATTTCACTCAAATGTGGGGGCGAGTCGGGAGTTTGTGCGAATAGGTATAGCCTCCACATCGACGCACATGAATGGATTAACGAGATTCCATCGATTAATTTATTTTTTTCCTTCCATCTCAGCTTTTTTGCTATCTTTGAGTCTTTTCGTGCCATACTCGAGTAAACAGCCCCAGGCTGTACTCGGGAAACTTCCCGGGACAAGACCCCTAGCGGGGGTCCCGGGTGTTTTCCCGACTACAGCCTTGTCGCAGTAATTTTCTCTCCTGCTCGGGGCTGTTACCTACGATTCCTTTCCAGGAATCCAGTGCAATTAAATATTTGTATTGCTAGTTTTTCTCAACAAAAGTAAGTATTTCTTTATTGTGAAAAAATTTTTTGGTAACTAGGGAATTACCCGGCAACCAAATTATTATCAATCAGAGCGTTAATCCACTTAAGAAATGGCAAACATATCGGCTTGTGATTATTACATCTACCACTCATGGAAAGCCGCCAATGAGCGAAACCTTACCAAAGGCAATCATCACAAACCAAGAACAAAGTGCTTCGTGATTCCTGATTCGTTTCCTACCTTTGTTAGATAAGATCGCAGCGCCTACACGAAGCTCCAACAAAGCCAAAAATTGAAGAATTTCGCAGCTGATTAGGTGATAAGGGTAATTTTTACTCTGCTTGGCGTAAAAAACTAAAGGAAACCATTGGATTGAAGTGCTCCCCGAAGCACCAAAAAGGTCATAAGAAGAAAGAACTCTGTAAAATTAACAAAATTGTAAACGCAGAGACTCTAAATTAAAATAACCCAAATCATGAAGATTTAGGAGGGGGGGGGTTAAAAATACTTGCACTAAACGTTCAGAACAATATCTACTTTTTTTATTTTTCAGATTTTATTAGCAATATCCAGATTAGTTTTGTCGACATAAACAAATTATCCTGATGCTACAATTACTACAGATTTCTCATGCTTACTGTTATTTCAAAAATTTTCCAAATGTAGTTAATAAAAAATTCGCTACGTAAGTAGCAACGTACAAATAATAATTTCTTAATCGTAAGTCGCTTCCACATATCATGTTATCACTCGGCCTTCGACCTAAGAATTATTACAATCACTATACTCTAAATATCTGAATACTTAATTAGTTTTAATTCATCAACAACAGCAAAGTGTGTAGTGTAAGCTTTTTCCAAAAATCATGTACAAAATTGTGACTAGGTCCAAATCGTCGTTGCATTTCGTGAAAAATTTTAGAGCTTTCACCAGCGGTGTTAAGATCGAAAAGCCACTCTTTCCACACAAGGATGAATTTCCCAGCAGACACATTGGGCCAAGGGACTCCGACATCAATACAATGTTGGATCTCTTAGGGTTCAAGGTAAATATAACTATTTTGATTTTTAAAATCATATTGACATTTTTTGAGTAGAGCCTCAATGACTTGACCGACAAAGCAGTTCCACAGAACATTCGTCTTGAGAAGCCTTTAGACATCGAGGAACCAGTGAGTAAGTAGAGTATTCAAAATTGTTTTTAATTTTTAAATTAAAATTCTCTTGCGTAACAACTGTTACAATATTAAGTCAATAGGTCAGATAAATGTTGGCAGGGGATCTAAAATACTTTTTTTATCAGGCGAGTACGAGCTGATAAACAGAATACGTGGAGTCGCAGAAAAAAACAAAATATGGCGATCATACTTAGGCATGGGTTACCACAATTGTTGCGTTCCACACACAATAATGCGCAATATTTTCGAAAATCCAGGATGGACGACCCAGTACACACCCTATCAACCCGAAGTTGCACAAGGAAGACTGGAGGGGTTGTTAAATTACCAAACCATGGTCGCCGAATTGACTGGACTGGAGGTTGCTAATGCTTCACTTCTTGACGAAGGAACAGCAGCGGCAGAGGCTCTGTCGCTATGTTACAGACAAAATAAAAGGAGGAAGCTGTTGATGTCGGATAAGCTCCATCCCCAAACGATCTCGGTCGTTGAAACTAGATTATCATCTCTTGGTTTGGATGTACAAACTGTGGACGTCTTCAATGCAGATTTTTCAAACCGAGATATTGCCGGAATTCTGTTTCAATACCCGGATACGGAAGGAAACGTGCTGGATTTCAGTGAAATATCTAAAGATGCCCATTCGCACGGGACCCTGGTCTGTTGTGCCACCGATTTGTTAAGCTTGACCCTTCTTCGTCCGCCATCCGAGTTTGGCGCCGATATTGCGATCGGAACGTCTCAAAGACTTGGAGTTCCGTTAGGTTACGGTGGTCCTCACGCTGGATTTTTTGCCTGCAATCAGTCGTTGGTACGACTTATGCCGGGAAGAATGATCGGTGTGACTAGAGACGCTGCAGGACGAGATGGTTATCGTCTTGCTTTACAAACTCGAGAGCAGCACATCAGAAGGGATAAAGCAACCAGCAACATCTGCACTGCTCAAGCTCTTCTCGCCAATATGTCTGCCATGTTTGCAGTTTATCACGGACCAGAAGGACTCAAGGATATTGCAACAAAAATACACAATTTGACTTTGGTAAGCATTTAATTCCTGAGTAAGTTGGAAATTTAAAATATTCTTGTAGGTCCTCTCGCATGGTCTGCAACAAGATGGAAACACGCTATCCAATGAAGTATTTTTCGATACCCTGAAGGTTCATCCCAAAATTGGAATTGACGAAGTCAGACAGCGAGCAGACGAACGCGAAATTAACCTCCGTTACTACGAAGATGGAAGTGTAGGTGTAGCTCTCGACGAAACGGTCACCTTCAACGACGTCAACGACATTTTTTATATTTTTGGAAGTAAAAGGAATATCGAAAATATTGTCGACACTGCTGACAGTGACGTACGTTCCAAATCAATCGCACGAACCGAATTCAAACGTACTTCTCCGTATTTAACCCACCCTGTATTCAATTCTCATCATTCCGAAACAAGAATCGTCCGTTACATGAAAACTTTGGAAAATAAAGACATTTCGTTGGTTCATTCGATGATACCTCTAGGCTCGTGCACTATGAAATTAAATTCGACGACAGAAATGATGCCGTGTTCGTTCAAGCATTTTACCGATATTCATCCCTTTGCCCCGTTAGAGCAATCCGTGGGTTATCATCAGCTCTTTGCAGAATTGGAACGTGACTTGTGTACCATAACAGGTTACGACCGCATAAGTTTCCAGCCCAATAGTGGCGCTCAGGGGGAATACGCCGGATTACGTGCGATTCATTGTTATCACGAAGCACGAGGTGATAAACACCGAGATGTGTGTTTAATTCCGGTAAGTGCTCACGGAACAAATCCCGCCAGCGCTCAAATGGCTGGGATGCGTGTTGAGGCCGTAAAAGTTAAACAAGACGGATCGATAGATGTCGACGACTTGAAAGCTAAAGCAGAGAAATTTCGCAATAGATTGTCTTGTTTGATGATTACGTATCCATCGACGAATGGGGTGTTCGAAGAAACTGTTGCCGATGTGTGTGACATAATTCATAAAAATGGAGGACAGGTTTATTTGGATGGAGCTAACATGAACGCGCAAGTTGGTTTGTGTCGACCTGGTGATTACGGTAGCGACGTTTCTCATTTAAATCTGCACAAAACCTTTTGTATTCCACACGGCGGTGGCGGTCCTGGAATGGGCCCAATTGGAGTCAAACAGCATTTAGCTCCGTTTTTACCTGGACATCCGGTTGTCCCACTGATGGGCACCAATAGCGCGTCAGGTTATGGAGCTGTCAGCGCGGCACCATTTGGTTCCTCGGCAATTCTTCCAATTTCCTGGGCTTATATCAAAATGATGGGTCCAAGAGGTTTACGAAAGGCTACTCAGGTTGCTATTTTAAGCGCAAATTACATGTCCAAACTATTGGAATCGCATTATCAGACCCTATTTAGAAGTGGAACGTCTGGTTTGGTAGCACACGAGTTTATAATCGACGTTAGGGAGTTCAAAAAAACAGCAAACATCGAAGTTGCTGATATTGCAAAACGATTGATGGATTATGGATTCCATGCGCCCACGATGTCATGGCCGGTACCTGGGACTCTCATGATCGAACCCACCGAATCGGAAGATAAGCAGGAACTCGATAGGTTTTGCGAAGCGATGGTTTCGATTAGGGAAGAAATTCGTGATATCGAAGAAGGAAAATTGGATATCAGGGTGAATCCATTAAAAATGTCTCCCCACACCCAAGAACAGGTTATAAGTAGCTCGTGGGAGAGGCCGTACACGCGCGAACAAGCAGCTTTTCCTGCACCATTTGTCAGACCGGAAACTAAAATTTGGCCAACCGTCGCCAGGATAGACGACATTTACGGTGACAAACACTTGGTTTGTACTTGTCCACCCATTCTTCCAGAATATAGTTACTAGGATATCTTTAAATTATAATTTTAATTTAAAATTTATTGTTGCTCATTTGTTTTGTACTTATCGTGACGTCACAGGCAATATTTATAAGCGGGTTGTGCGCATCCTGTCGCACACCTGATCCATAATTTTAACTTTAATTTTAAACTTACCTTACATGTGGTTTTTGATTTGATCGAAATACGGCCACCGCCAGCGAAGTAAAGTGATACCTATTATTCCTGTTGTAATATTTTAAGCTGAATAAAACAAAGGATTTCTAAAATTTTTATTTAATTATTGTGTCCAAGTTAACAGTTCGTTAAAGAAAAATATTATCTTTACTCTTTAGGTACTTCACAATGGACTTGGCACAGAACATAATTATGTTTAACAACGAATGCTCGTTAATCCAACTGCTGCGTCATTGAACATTTTATTTACTAATTAATTGGGTGTCCACATTTAAATATTTATTTAAAAATAGAAACAAATTTTATGAATATTTAAGTAACTCGTTTTGATGTGTGCTGTAAGACAAAACACTGACACGCGTCCAATATTTGCAAGCTTTTCTTTTTAAAATGTCACATCAATCTTCATTAACGTCTTATAATTTATTATTTGTAGAAGTTTAAAAACTTTTTGATTGATTCGTTAAAAGTCGATATGAAGTAGTTACTTGCATAGTAAATAGGGAAGAAGAGATGGTGCGTGCAAGATTAAATGTAGAATTCATAGTCGTCTAGGGATTTTTTCACCGTAAGAATTAATGCTTATGAATTCCACCCTAATTTTTTTAAGCTTGAGTGATTGAATATAATTGGTGAATATTACTCGTTTACCACGATTTATTGTTTTATTCTCATTTATCAAACATAATGGATATGGCGGATAATCGGATAAAAGAATAAAATTTTTAAAAAATTACCCTTCTCCTCGATAGAGGTTTCATCATCAAATTTCATATTCGATTTTCAATTACGAAAATGAATCGATATTTTTCGATAAATAATTGTACTTAAAAATAGAAAAAACTGGTGTAAAATCAGCCAAAGCTAAGATGACGTTCCAAGGAATTTTAATTAATGAAATGATATTCCGTTGCCTCCCCCTAGCCGACAGAGGTGGGTCTTTAGCATCTTGGACTTTAGATCACAGCAGTATATACGACGCAACCAAGATTTGAAGTCAACCAGAGTAGGCTTCACGCTATACTGCTGATATTAAATATTGCTATGTTTTGTATTTTATGGTAAAATCATTCTAGATTAAAACTGTAAAAAACGATTTTGTTGTATAATTCAATCTGAAAATCTGTCAGTCATAAATGCTGCCTCGAGGCAACCCTTGAATCTATATAACTGCTTTTTACGAGTACAAATAAATCTTTTGTGACTTCTGGCTCCGCTTTCTCCTACTTATTTATTTAAGTGAATAATCTTTGCACATTTGCCGTTTGGTGGTTTAAGATCAAACGAAATGAATGATCGCAAATAACTAAACTTCAGAGGCAATTCGAATCCAGAAGTTAAATCTTTCTGTGTTACTCTGTTGTTCCTCTATATTTTTACAAAAATTTGAAATAAATGTGTGAGAGAAAATTAAGGGAAACCAATCCATCACAGTAAGACAGCCAACTTTTACTGAATGGATAAGAATCAGATTTGAAACAAACTACTTTGCAGAGACGATCATTGCTCTCGTACTTAGAACAATCAACTGCAGATGTTAAGGTAGCCGGTGCAAGACCGGGAAAAGTCTAGTTTTCTTTTTATGATTGTATTTTGAAAAGCGCAGCTGCTTCCATTTCATCAGCTGCTTCATACTTGGCTTTCTTGGTAGTTCATTACATTTGTGAAATGGAAATTACAAGACATCCTACGCTCCATCCTCTGGTAAACATTATGCAAACACCGATGAAATTGTTCATTTAATAATTTAATATTCAAAGTTTGGTTTACGTTTATTTGATATAATGTCACTTTGAATCATTAACGAACAAACCACCAATGTTTGCTGATAATTCGCTTAAGGTTAGGTACACATTTAGCAAACTAACGACGTTCTAATGTTTTAATTGGCAGTGCATGTATGCTCGTAAATTCGCCTCCGGCGTTCTTAAATTTGCTGTTCACCAAATTATCTTCTAATTTTTCTGCAATAATACTAAGAGACGGTCATTAGTAGAGCTGGGCGATATTCAAAAATCGATAATTAATCAAAAACTATCGATAATTGGGATTAATCGATAACTTTAATTAATCGATATTTGTCGATTATTATCGCAGTATCGAAGTATCGATAGTTATCGAAGATAGTTATACTCTAATAATTATCGATTTATAAAAATAATAAACCCCAACTTTTTTTCTCGAATAAAGAAACCGGTCGAACCCAAAATTAATCAATGAGAAGTCCAGAAACATACATCGATAACTATCGACGTATCGATAACTATCGAAATATCGGTAATTATCGGAATATCGAAACTATCGAAATCGATAAGCGATATATCGATTAATCGAAATTTCAAAAATAAAATATCGTTCTTCGATTAATCGATAACTATCGATATTTCTCGATTAATCGATAAAAGGTCCCACCCCTAGTCATTAGTTTAGTAGGTTATCCGAGCAACTGCTGACTCGGTACTCGGTTCGAATCCGAAGATTCGAAAGTCTAAAACTTTCACATGACAGTCTCCGTGCTTCCGAGGACACGTAAAGCCGATGGTCTTCATTAATTTATGATTGCCGCCATCAACTATTAAAAATAGGAAGTAACCGTAGGGTTTAAATGATAAAACCTTTCTGATTGATCGAAAAAAAAATTAATTCTACTAATGTTTTCAAGTGGGCATTTTTGACTCTTTGATGAGTGTACGTATTTTAAAGAGGATTTTCAGGTAGAATTAATCGAATAATATTCACCAAAGTTGTGCTTTTTATGAAACCACATACATAGTTTTTAAAATGGTTTTGTACAGGATCGGATTAGACCGTTACTAATACAGGTATTTTTAAATAGTATTTAAAAATGTTGCCTATAATTTATTGCAATTCTACACCGCATAATATAACAGTTCCAAAAATATTTTCCTTTCGGTTTCTTTTATTTCTACAACGCGGACTTTATTTAAGTTATTGCAGTCTAGATTGTTTGATTTTTCGTGTAACATCTGCAGTGACATTATAAAAGCCTTTCAAGTGTTCGTGCCAAGCATTAACAACCTGTCGTTTTTGGGAAATAATAATATAGACAGCCGCCTGTTGGCTTTCAACGCAAACAGACGCACGACATCCGTAAAGGTGACTCCTGTTTTATGTGATACTAAAAAATGTTGTTACCGGTCTGTAACAAACTGGTACAAACTAAATTTAATTAAAGGAAAACGCGAAGTTGTCATCCTTTTTCATTCGCTTAATTATGTGGACACCAGAAGCATCTTATAACTCGAAAAATTGTCAGACTTTCATTTAAACATCGTCATTTATTATAACAACCCCCTTACGTATTTTAAGGACAAAATACAAATCCTCCGGGATAAAAATTCTTAATTATTTCTAATCGCAACTCTCATGACTTTTTATAAAGTCCCAATCGAAACCCGACATCCTTATTTTGCCTAGAGCTAATATTTACAGGAAATGGATTATAAATGCGTCCGGAGGTGGGCGATCTGAGAAAGACAGGTTCCTCCTCTCGAGATTTTCGCGACGAGCTTTCAGAAGTGGGCGATTTGTCATCGTCGAATTTTTCTTCGGTGGGACTCTTTGATAAATCCCTGCCGACACTTAAATTTGAAACCAAATCTAGAAATTTAGGTCGACTCGATTTCAGAATTAAATTTTCGTATTTTTCATCCAAATTCCTCGTGTATTCCGAATCCAAAATTTGCGTGAAACACGGCCTGACGTCGTCGTCGTCGTACTTGCTCTCGCTCGATCTCTCATTTCCTAAAATAGTTTCATTTTCCGAATCTGTGACGTCCTTGTATTCAAATTTGTTTGTAAAATCATAACTAGAACTGTTAATTTCGCCTTTGTCCTCTTCTTGAAATGTTTCAAACTTAAAGTGGTTTTCTGTTAACAATGAAAAACCATTGTCATCGATTGTGTCTACGTCTGAATAACTGAATTGTTGAATAGGTGAAACGCTTGAAATATCAAATTCGATTTCCTCTTTGGGTGAATGAACAAGAAAAGATCTCGCATTATAATCGGGAGACGTCATCTCCTGCGGAGGCGGCGATGGCGTCAGCTGCAAAATGCTATGAAGAGGCGACTCGGAAATAAAGGACGTCGTCGCGTTGTTATTAGGAGACGTCGGTTCTGGTGCTGGAGGCGGCGACGGCGTTAATCGCGCTTGACACTGCAAAATTCTGTGGAGAATTAAAGAATTTTCCTGTATAATTTCCAAAGCCCTTTGACTGTTTTTTCGTGCCGAACCAACTTTTTTTATTTCTGAACCGCATGGAACGTCTTGATCGTCTATACTACTTTGTTTAAGGCATTGAACGCGGCTTTCTAAAAAATTTTCAAAATCGAAACCATCATCGTCGGAATCTGAATGGACATTATACCTAGCAAAATCAAAATACTTCTGTTCCTTTGTACTCTCAATAGTATCAAAAATATCACTAGTTTTTAGAATTAATTGATTATTGTCCATTTCACTTTCACTTTCTTCCAGTGTGATGATGGCTTCCTGCGTCTCAACAACACTAATATCATCACTAGGTAACTTTACCTCGTCACTTATATTGTCTAATTTCATAAGATTTATATCACCGTTTGGTTTGGTAAGATTGTCGTCTTGTAATTGAACGTTCGGAGGAGAGCTTGTTTCTTCTCGCTCTTCTGGATCGTCGCACAGTTCGGTGTCGGACGACGACGAACTGGACGACTGTCGCGGTAGGGTGTCCTTCCAGTGCAAAGTCGTCGGAATAATTTGACGTGGTGGCGGAATCGAACCCTTCGGCGGTCCTATTCGTTTCACCGGAGCTAACGCACATTTTCCTAACAATAAATGGTTCATTGCGACAACCGGAGAATTTCGCGGCGATTGTCTGGCGACTGCTGCACTGAAAATTATATGGGCCTGTCTTTGCCGTTGTTTCAACTTCGCATACTGTTTCTTTAAAGCGGTTATGTCGAGCGTGAGTCTTTCGCGGCCGTATACTTTCACTTGGCGATTTCTCACTTCCGCGTCCACTTTTGCCGAAATGCTCGAATTCCACGGATTTATGTTGTAGAGATACTTTTCTCGCAGACTTGGAAGTTCCGTTAACGCCCCGATAACGACGATAGATTTGATAAGTGCGTTCGCGTCGACTGCGCCAAATTCCAAAATTTCCCTAGTTATCACGCCCATTATGCAATAAAACTCGTCGGCACTTCTGACAGTCATAATTCGCTCTCCTACAGTCTGCCAAATGGCTAAAGCTGTACGTAAAAGCACCTCGTTTCCTTCCAATAGAATCAAGTCCCAGACTCTCAAAACTGTGGGTTGCGGAAGGCAATTACAAAATAGTGTTAGGAACCTGTAAAAATAAGAAAATGTTAAAATTAGCCCTGACGGAAAAAGTGCAACGGAATTATTTATGATTGCAACTTCCGATGAGATTCAGACATGTAATACTGACATTTGTATAAATTTTAAATTACCTCGCCTACTTGGTGTGTAATAAAAAAGGATGACAATATTTACACACCTGGTGCTATCGAATCTGATCTGATAAGTTCAATCGAAAATCGATGCGGTTGTGAATTTATTTTATCGTTTGCAGTAATCAAAGTTTATTTTAGAACTTACCATTGCATAGTAAATACGTTCGTGAGGGGAGGCTCGTAGCTGGTAGTTCCATCTTTGGCAGCGGTTTGAAGAGTATCCAGATGCCTAGACAATCTAGGCAGTCTCGTTTTGAGCAATTCCCTAAAAGCAGCCATATCTACGGAGAGGCCCCTCAGGCTGTCGGCAAAATAGGATTCGGGCAGAACACCCTCGATCAAGAAAATCATCATCTTTAAAGCTTCGCTTTCGCACTTTTCCGTGACCTGCAGGATCAAAGCAGCCAGCATGTTAAAACCTTGACAATACCCTACAAGAAAAGCTATTAGTTTTCTCTCCAGCCTCCAGACTAAACTCAGTACCAACTGCTTTATTCCAACGCGCGTACGCCAACAAAACTCTTTTCAGGAGCGCTTGATTTTCCTGTCCGTCTTCTCCGCAAAATAAACTGCACCCGGTTCTGTGCAAATCCTTCACGATTTGCACTCCTAATTCTGCATCCGCCGGGTGCGACCACTCGCTGAAGCAATCCCTCTCCACTTTTTCCCAATCGACGTTCCGCGAGTTGAGGTGACTCTCGGCCAAATTCAACCACAGCTTCCTTCTAAACTCCGAGGGAATCCCCCCGGGAAGTTGCGCCACCATCCTCATCGCCGAATGCCACTGATCGAAACCGGAATCGGTCGGTACCGGATTTATTGAAAAGCGCATTCTCATCGTTTCAGGTGTTTCTGTAAAAAAAACATCATCAATATGAAAAATACATAAAAAATGTATATAATATTGAAAGTTAGAGCAAACCAGGGCTTTCAGGAAGATCGACGATCCTTATCCGTCGGATCTTTTTTTATTAAATAAACTACAATAGAGGTTGAATTTTTTATAAAATGTCGATCAGATGTCGATTTTCGGGCGAATAACCCAGAAAGTTTCAATTCTACGTTCTATTTGAAGCAGTAATTTCGTTTGCAATCAGATTATCCTACATCCAAGCTACGGAAGAACGCAGCTGATTCAAACAACTTAATTGGAAAAATCCTCTATTATGGAAACTCCCGATAGCCAAAAGTATTGTTAAAATAATGGAAACATCATTGACGTTTACTTGATCTAAAATTAATTTTATTTTGCTCTTTCAAGTTTGTTTATTGTTCGTGTCAAGGTGAGCAAACAATATAAATGTGATCAAGTACAAAGTAGACGCAAAAATTGAGAAAATACACCGCAATGCTAAATTAATATTTGAAACGCTAAGAAATTACATTAACAAAAAGACGACACAAAGTCTGCAACAACAAACGAATAAAAAAATCAGATCTTTTTTTTAGAAGCCGGATAAATTAAAATAATGAATTTTTATTCGCAGTGAGTCTGATGCCTAAAACTTACAGCAGTTCCAAACCGTCAGGATTGGATGTTTACCTGCTTCTCGATATTGCGCAATTTCTCAAAAAAAAACAACTGGAAAATCTAAAACTACCAAAAGTTAGCTAAATTTCCACATTAAATTTAATTTTACTGCCATTTGCGATTATATCATTTCTCAACTTTTAACTTTAATCTTTCCGGTTTCCACTACTTTGCAGCTATATGTTAGTCTTCAATTAACAATGAAGCTAGAACGTCTTACTTCTGAAGCTACCCAATCCATTAATTTAATTCTGAATTATTAACACAATAATTGTGTTTTCAAACTAAATATTTATTTTAACTTTTTTTTTCTTAGCTCCGAAAATTTTTCCTATTTATAACTTACCAAACAAACATCAAGATCATTAAATTTTGTGTGTAGAAATAAAAAATTTTTCCCGAAAATTTATACCATTATTCTCTAAAACTCACCCGACAAATAATTTTGTCAATTTAGCTATAAATAAGACCTGAATATTTTATTTAATAGGTAAAAAGTTGAAAGTTCTGTGAGTAATTTAACACTCGAGAGTAACGATAATGAATTGAAAAAAAATTGAAATTTAAAGAGTATTACAAAGTTTGTAAAGAAACATCAAAGAAGTTTGAAGTTCTATTGAGAATAATAATAAATTGGTTGATGACATTTTTAGAAGTAGGTATTGAACATTTGGGTTGGGATTTATTTTTATTGGGAAAATTCTGCTATTGTGTTTTTCGAGTAGATTAAAGATTTGTTAACTTTGGAAGTTAAGTGTTCAAGTTGATTTTTTCCTTTTACTTTAGTTTATTTGTTGAATATTTAATGTTTATGATGCTTTTTGTTCTGAACATTTTTCTTTTGTTAGTTTGGGTTTTTATTCATCGAGAATAGTAGAAATACAAGTTGGTTTACATTTTAACTTTCTACAAGACCAAGTCAAAATGAAAAATATTTTCAACTACAGATACATCAATTTGATTAAAGTCTGTTTTAATGGTTAGAGATTTTCTAATGGATGGTCTTCGGCATAACTTCAAACTTACGATGAAAATTGCGACCGGAGAGCTGAAGAAACTTTTTATCTCAGCATTAATAAATGAAAACTATTAAAACAACAGCTTAAGTTAATTTCAGCTGTTATTATATCAAAAATATGCAAGATTATTTTAGGCAATCATTATAAGTAGAGCTTCAGATTTTATGCTTTTGCATATTCTTTAATATTGTTATGCCAACAGATTCGTTATGAAATCTGAACAAATCAGATAAAAGCAAATCCGAAAAACTGCTTGTTAAAATGCATATTTTGCATATTTTCAACATTTGGTGCATATTTGAGTAAATGATGCATATTTGTGCATACTTTGTGATTTTTGAAGAATTTTAATAGAGGAAATAAAAAATTACTATTAAATTTTGCTAATTGAAGCAATTGTTTTGTTTAATTTTAAGCAATTTAATTTTTTTTTTAATTATATATTTTTTATTTATTTATTTAAAAATTATAACAATTAAATTGCTTTAAATTAAATAAAATAATTACTTAAATTGGCAAATTTAATAATAATTTATAATTTTCTCTATTAAAATTCTTCAAAAAACAGCAAAATTGGACCAAATATCCTTTATTTACTTAAATATGCACCAAATGTTGAAAATATGCAAAATTTTGCAAATTTTATAAATATAGGTAGTACTTATTGAAAATTTGAAAAACAAATTGAAAAATTCGAAAATTAGGAATTTGTTAGTTTGCATATCAATGCATATTACGAGTATTTTATCTATTTTTATCAATTTTAGTGCATATTTTAAGGAAATTCGGTGAATATATATATGCGCATACTTTCAAGTATTTTGGTGCATAATCTTTCTTATGGGAGTATTTCCTATAGACTGAGAGGATCAACATCAATTGACTCTGGATTAACTTTCACCTAACGTTTAACTAGCCCTTAGTGTTGGTGCAGATAATTTCGCCCAGCTAAAGATAAGTTTACTAAGCTGTGGCTGGGGCTCTGCGACTGAAGTCGCAGTGAATGTTTACTTATGGGAGTGTTTCTTTGGAATGCGATCTTTACAGGCTACTCTAAGGTAACACTCCCATAACAAAACATGGAGAGCAGTAACTGCGACTTCAGTCGCAGAGCTCCAGCCGTAGCTTAGTAAACATATCTTTATCAGAGCGAAATTATCTGCACAAACACTAACGGCTAGTTAAACGTTAGGTAAAAGTTAATCCCGAGTCAATCAGTCTATAGGAAACACTCCCATAAGAAAGCATGATTAATATGAAATAATGAAACATATGAATCTTTAGCTGCCGTTGGACACTAAAAGTGACCCAAATATGCACCAAAGATTAAAAATATGCAAAATTTTGCAAATTTTAAATAATTCATCCAGATTTATTGTTAAAATTATTAAATTTTATAAATCTAGGTAGTACTTATTGAAAATTTGAAAAAAATTGAAAAATTCGAAGATTAGTTAATTTTTAGTTTGCATTTCAATGCATAGTTTATCTATTTTTATCAATTTTAGTGCATATTTTATGGAAATGCGGTGCATATATATGCGCATATTTTCAAGTATTTTGGTGAATATAAATCCGAGCTCTAATTATAAGGTTAGGCGGCATGAGGGCGCCTTTACCGTATAGTCTACTGAAGTAGTTATCCGGTTTACTGCAGAAAGATATATTCCAAATTGTACTGCATATCTGCAAATTTTTACAAATTTTTCCCAATATTGATAAATGCAAAGCATCTGTCAATGTAAAATCGTCAGAAATACTAATAATGTACAAGCAAATGCGGACCCACAACAAACTTTAAAAATTGACCAACAATTGCATACGCATCCGCTCCGAGTGAAAGAGTTCTAAGAAACTCCAAGAAAATCTTAGGAACTCTAAGAAAATCTTAGGAAATACAAAATCTGAAGGAATGCAGATATTTCTATACAATTTTTTAAAATTCTAAGAAATCTTAGGAACTGGAAAATTTGAAAAAAAAATAGACAAATTTAATTTAGGAAATAGGGAAGCCAACGAAATGTAGACAATTCTAGGAAATCTTAGGAAATTCTAGGAAATCTTGATAATACTAATTTTGCCTTTTCAACTTTTCAAAAGAAAATTATAAAGCAATCAAGGAGAAAATCTCAGTAAATCTTAACAAATCCTAGCAAGTTTGAGGAAATATAGATAATTTTAGGAAATCCAAAGAAATCTTAAAAAATTTAAAAAATTCTAAAAAATCTTACGAAATCAAAAATCCGAGGAAATTTAGATAATCTCAGAAAATTCAAGGAAATCTTGGAAAATCACAGAAAAATTTTAGGTTACGAAGAAGTCTTAGGAATACCATAGCTTTTGTTTTGCTTTCTCAACTTTTTCGAAAAGAATTCATAAAAGGCAATCAAGGGTGAAATCCTAGAAAATCTTTCAAAAAACTCACAAAAGGAAATTTAATGTAGAAAACTCATGGCTCGCTCCTTGTAAACGACTGTCTTCAAGGATAAGGCACGTGAATAACAAGTTCAAGTTGAACTTCAGAATATTCTTTCCTCCCACCATCCAAATCTCTAAATTATACACCTACATTTTTACTTTTAAGGGTTAAGTCTATAACAACAGCTTAAGCTAAGTTCAGCTGCCAATAGTTCAAACATACAAAGACTTTCGCATTTCTATGATTACTACATCTTTTTGCAGTTGCAATTCAGAAATCGTCAACTGTAATTCAGATTTGCCAATTGATGTTCAGAAATTGTCAAATGAAATTCAGAAACCATCAAATGGAAATCAGAAAACTTCAAATGTAATTAAAAAAGCATCAATTCTGTGGCTTTTTTGGAGCAACTTGGAATAATTTTTGAGGCGTTGTAGCTATGGAACGCAGAAAAAGTTTGTTTACTTCACAATTAGCAAATGATTGGGTAACGACATTATTACTGCAGCAATAGCAATATATGGGAAAATCAACTGTCAGATTTAGTACTTGTTGTAGACAAGTAAACGGTTTCTGAATATTATTTTCTGAATCTGAATTACAGTCGACGATTTCTGAGTTACTGGTGGAAAAGATGTAGAAAGTTGGACAACAGGAGTTGTTCATAGTTGTTTCTTCACCTTGAAATATCTTTAGGATACAGATCTATTAAACAAATAAATCAAGTAACCAATCAGAATACAGTAATTTAAATTCACTGTAACAAATAAAAATAATATCTTGTGTCACTTGATTATTTGAAATATATTTATATATTCCTTGTGTTTCTCAGGTTCTAGCGAGTCATATGGTATTGGTAATGATTTCCAAAGTTTGTTATTATATTGTCGTGTTTTTAAGTAATTGTTATTTAATTTGTTACGGAAAACTTTATTTTATATTAATTTTATTTGAATTGAATTTGCCGCGTAAAGCTGGCTTCGTCAGCGAACATGGACGTAAATGGGATTCTTGAAAAAGATGACGGAGAGTCCGCATTGTGTCAAGTACTGTTTAATGAGTTCGAAATTAACTCACTTAGGGGGGGGGAGGGGGCAAAGCAGCAACATGTAGATTTCTCTTTAACAGAACCTATTAATTATAAAAATAAAATATCGAATTTAAAAAACATATAGTTTTCTAATCTAACCTTGATCGGCGCTGAGTTAGCCGGCGCCGAGTTGTCCCATCCCGACTTAAATTACGATAAAAGAAGAATAAAAATAGAAGAGTTTACTGGGGGGTATTCCATACCCCCCAGACCCCCCGGTTTTACTCCTACGTTTTATTCCTTTAAGGGATACTTAATATAATAGCAATTTAAACTAAGTTTAGTTGAACTAAAGTTCAACAAATTTTTACAGCTAATTGTAGAAGTTTCAAACATTGGATGTGATTTATGTCTACAGTTTTGGTACTGTATTTGGTTAGATGTTAAAACTAAGGCTGGGAATCAAATTCGAATAATTCGAATATTCGAATATTTGAATATTTGAATACGAATAATATCGCAATGTATAATTTGAATAATCGAATTATTCGAATATTCGAATTAATTCAAAATTCGAATAATTTGAATGTTCGAATATTAGAATATTCGAATAATTTGAATATTCGAATTAATTGAAAATTCGAATAATTTGAATATTCGAATAATTTGAATATTCGAATAATTTGAATATTCGAATAATTTGAATATTCGAATAATTTGAATATTCGAATAATTTGGGAGCCGAGAATTGTGAATATTCGAATATTCGAATATTCAAACTTTCAGTACCGGCTGCAAGTTTCTGTGTACCTTTGAATGTTTGAATGCATTTTACTAATTCCTATTGGTCAAAAGAAAATATCTCACCAGCCACAACTAAACCTGGGAGTTTAAATATACGAATATTCAAAATTCCCAGCCTTAATTTATATTTTCAAACATATGAAAATTCGAATATTCGAATACATAATTTGAATATTCGAATACATCATTTGAATATTCGAATACATCATTTGAATATTCGAATACATCATTTGAATATTCGAATATTCGAATTATTCGAACATTTGAATATTTGAATTATTCGAATATTCGAATTATTCGAATAATTTGATCAACGAATATTCGAATACAAAAATGACAACGATGCCCAGCCTTAGTTAAAACGTTTAAAATTTACTAAACTTGAGTTTTTCTTCCAAATTTTATTGAATTTTTCTTTTAGGTGCCCGTTTATTATCGATAGTTTTTCTTTCAACATTTTTCGTTGGGGATATATCCCAGTTTAAGCTAAAGCGTTATGATGTTTTTACTGTTTTTTTACAATATTTGAAATCTAGAGAGAAAGCACTGCAATATATAAAAATAGTTAGATTGCAGATGAATATACTCATTATTGATTACTTTATAATCATATCTACATTATTTGTTATAACTTCGGCTCAAAATTTAGGGTTCCGTAATTTGTTTAACTTTAGACCCCAAAAAAGCTGGATCGATCACTAGAAAGGGTATAGTATGTAGGTTTAATGTTCTAGTAATTTATATTTGTGTTATTGCTATGCTAATATGTTTTATAAATGTTAATTCTTCACAATTCGTAAAAACAGGTAAACTATTCAGCAATATCTTGAACACTGTCGCGGCGAACGGATGTTTTCGAATTTGATTAAACGATAATAAATATATTATTATTTAGATGTCCAATAGTATATATTGGATATTATTATTAAAGACTGCTTGAATCACCAATATTATGAGTTTTTGATCTGTTTTATTGCATTTAACGTCGGTTAACGCAAATAAATTCTGTAATATAGGCATAGTTTTCAAATCTCATATACCAGAAGACGAAAATATTTTGTACAAAAATCTTTTATTGGCGCTTTGCTAAAACTTAACCACGCATGATGTTCAAACTGTGATCCTTTGGTAGTAAATTAAGTTTGTGAACCAAGTTTGTTTCGGCGGTTACACCGCAGGCACTTCGTGCACCAAGTAACCGTTCGAATCTTGATTCGTCTGAAATTCTGTTTGTTTAGTTGTATTGTTTGTTTAATATTCCATATTTACAATTTACCGCACTCCATTATTGTTATTTCGTTTGAATTTTCTCTTTCTGTTTTCATTTATCCTGAAATTGTCTAATAAACGAATTACCTTGCTATTTATTTAACATTTAACAAAATTGGAGCAAAAGAAATGACGCAATTAAGTTGACAAATTTTAAACTTAATTCAGGACGACATAATTAATTTAATTAATTAATTTGATATAAATGTTTAATTAATATTTTCATTTCATTTAGAAGATTATCTCTAATCTAAATGTAGCATTACTTAAGATTAACACTTGGAAAGTTTCACTTTGTCAATTTTCTTAACGAGATCCTTTTTCCAAATAAAAGAAACGCATCAAATTTTATTTTGGCCAAAAGAAATATAATCTAGTTTGGTTGTAAACGAAATTCTAATGTAGTAAGTATGGTGCTTGCTTTGATAAAACGAGTTATAAAGAAATGGAAAGCATATTATGTTTTTCTTCAAGAAAATATGGAAATTTTCCGGATACCTCTTAATTTTTTGTTGGATTAGACGACAGTGTCGTCAGTGGCAATGTTCGTTTTGGATGTCATGAAAAATTCATTGCGACGCCCGACGTCCTTCGAAATCTATGAGATGATTAATTAATGATTCAATCGTCCTTAAGGTAAACACATTCGTGTGCGCACTTATATTTTCATTACGTGTTCCATAAAATTATATATATAGTATATTACGTTTGAGTACAATAAAAATAGTTCACTATAACAAGAACGAGTTGATTGATCTAAATTAAGTCAATACGCAATTTAACGTTAAAATGTAATTACCCGAAGCTGAAACATCAACTTCACAATGTCTGCTACAAAATTTTATATAATTAATTACTAAACGTAAGTCACATAAGAAATTATTCCGTTATTTTTAATATTCTTTGTTTTGTACAAATGGGGTTGTTGGCATTAAAATTCATGAAAATTATAATTTGGCAGTTTGAATAAATTTTTCATAATTAAAGCAGTGCCTGAAAACCCTGCGAAGCACCTGACTGACCTCCTGGCAAATCGAAGTTATTTCTCGAGAGATTCAAAAAGGAAAGCACTTCATTTTACTACCGCATTACCCAACAACGTTCCTACGACGATAAATTATTTAAACAATGCGATAGCGGTCTTAGAATTCGCATGTCTTTAGGCGGTAATAAACTCACACCCAGAGAACTTTCCCGGTTTACAAATTGTTCGACGAGAGTATCAGATATACACAGGATTGCGAGCTTAATTTCAAGCGAAAAATTTCTTTCAGCTCAAATGGTTAACAACAATAATCAGATTAATTATATCTCGCAAGAAATGTGACATATTAATATAATTGTAACATATGGCGCTCAACGTGGGGCAAAAACTAGTATCTTGGTATACTTGGTATAAATCATAAAATACTCGGTAAGAAGAATATTATGAAGTGAAATTAAAATTCACAAAAATTATACTTTAGCTGAACTTTTTGTAAATCCTCCCCAGTGGAATTGGAATTATGCTGAACAAATTACTTCGTAATTCTCGCTTTCAAATTAGAATTTGTTATCTTTATTTTTCATTAATTTTTAAATTTTACTGTTATGACAAGCAGGAAAGTAAGATAAATTACAGTCGCTTTTAAGAACGACATAGTTTTTTCTTTAGAACAAATTCATCCAGGTTATAAATTTATTCATATTAATAGAACGTTTGAAATTTTTCCCACGGGAATTTTTATTGTTCAGGTGAACAATAAGTGATCTCAAAGACGTACAACGCAGAAGACTACATTTGCTAGAAAATTTATTTATTCAAAGTCGGTCAATTGGTTTTGAGGGAGAAAATTTATAAATGACTTCCATTATTATTTAATGCATTGATATTAAAATATGCCTTCCCAATAACTATCCGCCTATTGTTAGCTTCAAAAATATCGATTTTCGCCTAAACAATCACCTGAAAGTACATTTGAGCTTTTAATCCAGATCATCACCGTAATTACTTTGAAAAACGAGCTTTGCAGTTCTACTTAAACTGTAATTAAAACTTGGTGAATGGAAACAATGTATAATTAAGAAATAAAAAATTGTACACATTTTTATTTTTATTGTTAGGGTTGAAATAATTACGCCATTTCATTAAAATAACCGACTAATTGTTATGATCATCATCTCCAAAATTAGAGAGCTGTAACCAGCCTGGTTAAGGTAACATCAGCTTGAATTCATTTCAGAAAAACATTATCGGTACACGGCTTAACTGGCTTTATTCGGTCATCAATTGTAATTTCTTGTAGATAGTATACCGGTGCATGTAACTTTTTCAAGCCATTAATCACACCATTATTGGTAGCAGTGCATGCACGATCTGGGTCAATGCAAACTAAATCCAGATGAACAAAATGCGAGCTTTACGTCAACCTCCTTAATAATATTATCTATACTGTGATAAATTGCAATGTTAATTTAAAATGCTTGGGATAAATGGCTTGTCAGGAGCAGGGTGTAAGATTTTAAAGTACGATTGGTTGTAACACTGGTACAAGATTTCTAAGCCATCGATTATCTTTAAAACAAGAATCGGTAATAGTAATTTTCCTAACTAGAGCGAAAAGTAGCACTTTACCGAACAAGTCCAATAAATACCTTTTCAATATCAACATTACATACCTACTAATAAAATTCGATGCTATTTATAGATCTTTGAAGTAATTATTAAATATTTAACCCTATACCTGCATATTAAGTTAATAAATTTTGTAGATATACAATATATTATGTAGATATAATTACGGTAATTCTGTTTTTAATTAGTAATAACTAATATTATTCATTTTAGGGTACAGTGGTGTATGAGGTCTACCCTAGACCTCAAGAAACAGAATAATAAATATGTTAAATGTACGATAACAAATTAATATTACTGCTCTATTTGGAATGCTCAAAACAGTCCGAGTAACACACTAACCTAATTAATTCTATCGTAGTCGAGATACCAACTTGAGACCACAATATATTGCTTTAATAGTTATATTTTATTAAACAGGAATCTGCCTGTTGTTCTCCTAGAACAACCATATCTCCATATATGCTGCTGCGATACACCCCGGGAGGTCTGGGAGGTATAAATAAGTAATGGTATAAAATAGTCTTTAAGTAAAGCCGTCTATATTTTCAAGGTAACGCAAAAAGTTGCTGCTAAACTTGATGTGCCGTCGGGGCAATTAAAATTTTTTTTATAATAATATAAAATTAAATAAGTTTTTCAAATTCAAATTTTCTTTACCCTCACTTTTGCTCAAAAACAAAAAATTTCCCAGCTCTTTCTGACGATATTTCTATACTTATTCTGTTCTCTGTAGGTATTCTAGAAGAGTAGAAATTTTATTATATGTACTGGAAGGTGTTCACCCCCGGACCCCCCGGTTTACACTTCTGACTAAAATTTTGACCATTAACTTTCAAAGTAACGCAATAGTAGCTGCTAAACTCTGAGCAGTAAGGCACTTAAATAAATGTTTTTCCAAGCTATAATATTCTCTAGCCAAAAGTTTAAATTTCCCTCACTTTTGCTTAAAAATTCAAATTTCCCGGGTTTTCCTGGCGACATTTGTGAAATTATAAATTCTCTATCTTCTCCAAGTATTCTAAAAGAGTGGAAATTCTGGGATATGTACGGAGAGTGTTCCACACCCCCCAGACCCCCCGGTTTACAATTTTAACTTTATATTTTTATAATTAACTTTCAAAGTAAAAGAGAAAGTTGCTGCTAAACTCCGTGAGCACTACGGTAATTAAATAAATATGCTTTCCAAGTTTTAATTTTTTCTTAAATTTCTCATTTTTTCCTAAAAATTCAAATTTCTCGGTTTGGATTAAAAATCGATCAATCAGAGTGTTTTTTTCCACCAAAAAATGACACTTTGTACCAGGAGCAGCAGCGCACTGAGATTTTATATATTTGGATTGTTATTATTGCCAGATCTGAATAACAATCTTAATACCAAGAATTTCTCTTAGGTATACAATTATTCTTCCAGAGATACCAACTGAAGGTCATGATCATGATGAAGGTATTTTATATACTCCTGACATCTTTACAGACGAATTGAAATACAGAAGAAATTCTAAGTTAGATAAGCAGTAACTAATCAGGTCTTTTAATAGATAAGTGAATTTAATGGTTGACTAAGATATTTTATTAGTTATTAGTTATTACTTATTACTAAGATAACTGCCACCAGCAGTGTGGCGTAAAACCTACACCGGCCGACTGGGAAGCGGGCAACCGCTGTTCAAATCCTGGTCGCGTCGAATAAACTGCTGTGATCTCAAGCCCAAAATATAGCTGTGGACTATGGGGAAGGCAACGGGAAACCACCCCATTAATTAAATTACCTAGTACGTCATCTTGGCTTTAGCCATGATGATTGCCAACCTCCTGAAAGGAGAAGGCATTTAAAGAAGAAGAGGAATGGTTAACTCTCAGAATAGGACAGGCTCAAGAATATTTTTAATTATGAATTAGCGCCTATCATGACTGGCAAAAACACAATTTTCAGCGCCAAGTTAGCGGCGCCAAGTTGTCTCATCCCAATATTTAATGTACAAAATTCTTTAATGTTTGGGAAACGAAAATTTGAAATTTATAGAATTGCAGTAGTTGCATTAAGTCTGAAATCATATTAAATGCAAAGAACTTAAATAGTACATACTACTACATACAAATCTATTTATTTATTTCATCCTATTAAATTAATTATTTGAAATCCGATTAAATGTGGAATCGGACATTTGAGCAAGTTGGATAGTGTTTTAATTTTCTTTAGTGCTAACTTGACCTCACAGTATTAATGAAATACAAACAAGAAAGTCTTGACCTCAGTCCACCGCTTAAAGTAAACACTATTTTTAAGAAAGACATTTCAAGTTTAAAAGCATTGTTTTATTTTTTAACCAAGATAAACTAGAGCTGCATTAGTCGCAGCGGAAGTCAGTCGTAAGAATTAAGTCGAACGAATGTCTTCTGCTAACACAATTATTACCTTCTGCATACCTGTCTTAAATCGCTACAACTGAATCCTTACAGTCGACCTCCAGTGGTCCTGACGTATACTTCAGTGTATACGTCAGTGTATTTGTGTAGAGTAGACTGTACAGTGTCGGATCAAGCTATTTCAGCCAGGGTGCAGATTAGGTAAATTTAACAGCGGAAGCTTCTCAAAGGAGGCATAGGCAAGTTCTGATCTATTAATTAAACTAATAAAATTTTCAAAAAAGTAAAATCGTAAATTTTCGATTGTGAGAACTATCTAAAGATAGATACTCCATCTACAACACTTATCCAAGATGTAACGCGGGGCTACCGCAAAAGCAGAATACTCAGCATAGCACCTACATGGAAATGTTGTAGTCATCACATGGACCACAAAGATTTATGGTATTACTGATAATTTCCAGATGACTCCGATCACATAGATTAAAGCTTAGATAAGTATGCTTCGAGAGATTAAAAAGCACTGGGAGGAGCCAAATTAATTTTACCGCGGAACCGTGATTTGTCGTAATTGCGCCAGCCGAAACTGACCATACACAGCACTCTAACCATGTTTATAAAAAAGTGCATACAATGTAAAATGTAAGTGTTAATCCGGGGGGTCTGGGGAACCCTCCAGTACACTATTTGTTCTTTAAACCGCCTTCAAGCGTTGGAAACATAATTAATATCAAGTTGTAAGAACGAAAAGTGTACTGGAGGGTATTCCCTACCCCCCAGACCCCCGGTTTGTTACCTACATTCTACATTGTATTTACTTCTTGTAATCATGGTTAAGGTGTTATATTATTTTTTTACACAGTTGAGGTTAGGAGGCACACGGTCTAGGGCAACTCCGATTGCACAGATTTATGCATCAAAAGATTGAGTTGCACTGGGGGGTATTCCATACCCCCCAGACCCCCCGGTTTCAAAATCAAATCATTTATGTTCATGATCTGTGATCAACGTTATTAAGTAATGGGAACCTTGCACTTGATTGACACCATACATTTTTGTACACTGAATTTTCATTATCTTTGGTGACATTTTCTCAGGTTTCTCTTCACTTGAAACCGAGAAGAAAACTGCTGCGAAGAAATAAATAGAACATTCGAAATCCGAGAAAATGTAAAAAGTCGACAAAATTTTTGGAAATTTTAGAAAATCCGAGAAAAAAAAAAAAAAAGAAAGTCTTGGGAAATGGCCTTTAATACTAAATAATTAATTGTATTCGCGATTTACTTTACCGTTGATAGTGCTCATGACGCTACCAAATGTCAAGAACATGGCGGCTCTATTATGTACAATTAATTGAAGTTTTGAGTTTAATTCTGAATTATTATCGTAAATCCGCGATGAAATGATAATTCACAAAATAAAATACCAAAAGAAAGCAAACTTTTGGTTTTAAACAAAACTTTCTATACCAACTATACGTATTATATTAACTTAATATTTTTCCGCGCGGTGGCGTTCGTTTTTTTTAAATTTTTATTATTTGGGGGTGTTTGGGAGGGAGGCTAGAAGCTGAAATATGTAAAAAAATAAGTGAAAACATTTTTTTTAAATACGGAAAATTCGATCATTTTTAATGATTTTTTTACAATTTCAAATTGATAAATCTCCCAAATCAACATTCTTGCTACAAATATTGACTTTTCACCTCTTTAGCTTACCCGAAGAAAGGCTAAAATAATTGTTAAAAAAAATAATAAAATAGATGGGGAGGCATGATGGGGGAAAACGAAGGTCGTATTCGGATTCAGGACGTTAATTTACATAAGAATCTGCAGGAATGGTATCAGGGCTCAAAAAAAATTTTTATTTGCAAACCAGTGTTATCATTAGGGGACGTCCAATAATGGGAGATAGGGGGGGGGGTCTCTGCAAATATCACGTAATTATTTTTTTGCATGAAAATGTAAAATTGAGAAAGAACTAGGTAAAATTAACCCGTAAGTAGCGAGGTGGTTTTCTTGTCGCACAAGAAACGAAGTGGTTTACCCCAATTTTGTTTTAAAAATATAAATATACTCAGACGATGTGAAACACACTGCCCGATGGGTACTTGAAGTCCGATGATACAATGATTACACCTATCGATATCGTTAACTGACGGCAATTTCAAAATCTACTGGGAGCTCTCACACCCCACCTCGCTACTTGCGGGTTAAGTAAAATACACAATTTCACGTGAGATTATAGAAGGGGGGAGAAGGGTCAAACCAAATCTTACGACATCTCACCAGGAGAAAAGCGAGGTTATCCGGCTCTGAGACTGTAGACTGTAGAGTATGCTAACCAGAAGATATTTTAAATATTTTGAAAAAATGCAACAAAATATGTTAAGTAATACTAAAACAATCAGTACTGAAGTTAGACGAGACATCTACTTATCAAAGTGGGCGAAACTTAACTCCATTCTACTGACAGGATGTGCAATTTCCATGACTACTTTGATTTCATGTTTTTTAAACTTTGCGGATGGATTATTAAATTGCAAAAGTTAATATCTTAGCATAATTACTTTATTTTTAATTGGATTTCGTTAATTATAGCCAAATTTTAATTAAAAACAGATATTAAATAATAAAAATATGTCATTTCGAACAGCCAATACAGTATCCTCATTACATTTTTACGGTTTTTAACCCTTTCTTACTAAAATTTCAATAAAAAAATTTTTTATTCCGGGTCTAGCTTATCGTACACTTCCTTGTTATTGGATATTTCCCTCACAATTCTGGCAGAATAGTCATAAATATTGAGTTTGTAACTTTTACTATTGTATAGATGGCAGGATTTTTAATCAAAGTCGAAACCTTTGGGTCAGTGATCGTTCATCCATCTCCACATTTCTATAGCTTGATGGCTAAACCGGAGAAACTAAAAGTATTCTATCTGACTGAAAACATGTACAATAAATAACACACGCATACTTTTATCAGAATAAAAATTGCTTTTAAAGCTGATCGGAAATGATTTTTTTGTAATCTTTAGCTTTATCTCCTATTAATGTTATGCATAGAGGAATAACCTTTCAGGAAGATTTCAAAAGCAAACAGAGAACCCTGTTAACGTTTTGGGCCAATCATTTTAGTAAAAAAATATCGTATTTACATATATTCATAATCCGTATTATTCCTTTATGTTTGTTAATTAAATCAAATACTAATTTAGATTAATATTCTAAACAATTTGGTGCGGAAAAATTATTCATCCTAACAGATTTTTCAATTTTGTTATTTATTCATATCAGTTCATTTTAGAATCACCAAGCCATGCACTGAACAGTATAATAATTCAGTGGCTTAACAGAAATAATTAATTTGCTCTATTGGCTTGTGGCTTACTAATATATTATATAAGGGTGCAAACTTTGTTGTCTTGAGGGTAAAAGATATATAATTTATCCCACAAATTAAATTAAATAACTAAATAGTAGTGAGTTTATTGTACTTGAATATTTCGTTACATACAAGGTAAATTTTGCAACAAGAGTGCTTTTCACAGAACCAGAATGTCATAAAGCTGACTAGTGATGATTGATGTTGAGGACGAACCGAACCGACACTTTTGAAGGGGGAACATTCCTGCATTTTCCAACTTACAAATGAGCTTTTTTGGTTTGGTTTTGCCAACTGTTCGGACTAAACTTAACCCATGGGCACGTCCCTGGATGTTTGATATGGATAGAGCAACGTGCAAGAGACATTTCATTTAATAAGTAAAAATTTTGTATGCAAAATGGCAATAAAAATAAATGAAATTTAAATTTAAATGAAAAAGTAACTAGAAAAATGAGGAAATAAATAATTGGAGTGTTCAGTTTATTTTTACCTTTCTTTAATCAATCGGCATCAAAAATTAAATAAACAAATAATTGGCTATCAAAAATGCGACACGCTTGAATTATTAATTTGGTTCAAAATGACAAAGGACGTTATAATGTGACAGGATGGTATTTAAAATTGATTGTTGTGATTGTTACAGTCGGAATGACAATTACAAAGAAAAGTCAATTTTGAAAATAAATTTAATTTTCTTTGTCGGATTTTAATAAATTTCGACACTTTTAGGCCCCAGCTCTCTAGATAGTTGAACATCAGGGAAAACGTTTTTTATCCGATTTTTATTGAGATTGCGCACAAAGCCAGCACTTTTCTATAAATAACTTTTAATTCCAGCTTATTTAGCGTCCACCTCAAGCTGAGCTTTTATTGCCGCCAATTGTTAACGATGATTTTATTTAAAACGAGATTAAATATATCTTAATCGAAATTCCCTGCTGCAATCGTACAGCCGAAAATGATATATTTCAAATTATACTCAAAAGTTTCTGAAGCTTCGAAATCCATACATTAGGTTTTTTTTGTTATTTGCTCGATCATCCTAATTTCTCTGGGGTGAATTTCAAATTTCAACAAGCTTTTATTTTTAGATATTTTTGTAAAAAGAAAATGAAAATTTTCTATTAAAATTTTTGTTTTACGTCGGTGTTTTCTGACGCACCGATACGATATTATATTTCAAAAAATGTAAACCACAAAAAAATGAAAATTTTATTAAATCACGCAGGTATCGCATGACGATTATCCAACAGCGTCAAGTGATTCTCAGTTCTCCATCAAGCTATATTCTAGTCAACTGAGATATGTATATTTGCTGTTATTCCACAGAGATGAGATAATAAGCGATGCGCCATTGTTTTAGCTTCAGGAAGATATCTGTGCAAAGGACATCATAAGATAATAATATTATATAAATCTTCCTGATGTAATATTCGAGCAATGATATGGGTAAGACTGCGGTCCTCAGCCTGTAAATCGACAACGCAGCCTCATAAACCCTTGAAATAAGCTTCATCGCTGTTTTTGAAGTCTAAAAAAGCTGAGAATATGTTCGCTAATCCAGATTTGCCTATAAACTCCGAAGAACTTTTATATTTGTTCCATATATACTCTCATATCAACCTACCCCTTGCAAAGTTATTAACAGTAAAGTTGCCTTGGCTGATAAGAAGAGAACCCGATCCTGTTCTAAAGTTTTATTTTGTTATATTTTAGTTAAATTTATGTTGAATTTAAAATATTAAAATAAATAAATAGTAAAATTGCAATTTTTCATTATACGAAATCGAAGTGGGTGGGACTTAACTCCATTCTGTTAACAGTACGAATACCTACGTAAATAGTTAAATCAGTTTCTCAACATCGTAGCAAACTTTTATTTTAAATTTAATTTAGTTTCTCAACTACCGTAATTTCATCAGGAGGTTTTTAAAGTCCGGGTCCTGGATCTTTTCTCCAAAATTTATTATTCATTTAATTCTAAAAAAAATTGAGTACTTCAAACTAAGTAGATACTTAATTTTATGTACATCCTAACGTATTGTTAGTTAAGAATTAAGATTAGTTTTATAACAAAGAGTTGGTACGTTTATTGCTTCCTATTAAAATCAAATTCAAAGAGATTTAAAGTAAAAATTGATGAGATCGAAAATTCGCGTTTGGAACTTTCAAAAGGTATTATGTCAACAATAAGATCGGTTTTATGTTTGTGCTAAGAAACAAAACATTAAATTCAATTATATAAATTAATGAAGCAGCACAAGAAGTAATTTACATTACGGCGCGTGCATCAACCGAGTTGATGCAAATATCAAAGGATTTTTTATTGTATAATTTAAATTATACTAGCTGTTTGATATATATACCACATAGGTAATTTTATAGTTATATACGTTAATTTTATTTTTTTCTTAAAAATCAAATACAAAAATATTAAAAAAAAGTAACGAAAAACCGGAGAGCATGTCAGGGGGGTGTGTTCGTAATGCAAGACAATAAAAATGCAAAATAATTTAAATTGTTTAATTCGAGCATTTAACAATTTAATTCAAAATCACAAAAATTGGTTAAAAGGCTTGGATCCAGCTTACTAAAATTCAAAATCAAATCAACAATTACAAAAGTAAATAAACAAAAATTCCACAGTTTCCAAATCCAAGACTCCACAATCTTATTATAAAACGGCACGCGCCACCAATACTTTCAAAAGCCGATAGTATCACAAAATTTTACTGAAATTTCAAACCTTTACAATTTTTAGAACTAATTACTTGTTAAATTCTTCGTGTTACAATTAATTGAATCCCAAAACCATAATTAACGAAGTTAACCAAGCACTTGCTTAAACAATTTCCAATTATAACTGGATACGCGAAGGCTCGTTACCATTTTGATGGTTTAGCTGGGACTGTTCTTCCCCGCACTTGTGAGTTACTTATATTGTATATTATCACGCCCTGTCGACACTTGGGTCGCCTGCTGTCTGTAATTCAAGACGCTGAATCGTAAATTGTCAGATGGTTCGACGGAACTTATTAAGCATAATAATTTTTATCGAGTGCTGAAAAGATGAATTCCACACGATCTAGACGGGGACCTAGTAAGCATAATAAATTGAGTTTATTTATTAGCTGAAGACGCAGATCTCACGCTATCAGGATGGTACTTATTGGTCAGGATCCAAAGCTAGGAATGTTAAGCGCCACTCGCTTTGTCAACTGGTTGAGGGGAAAAGCGAGAAACCTTACAACCAGAATTGAAAATTAATGAAAGGATGGATCACAAGGCGTTGAAATTCCAAGAGAAGGGTGCTACTCCCTGCTTCCGAGATCGGCAGGCAATAGTGCTCACACAACCGAATGAAATTCTAAACCCCGCTCCCCATCTTGCTCCACCAACTATCAAGTTATTACCTTCGGATGGTAAGTTTTAATGAAACATGATCTACAGCATGCGTAAGGCTCCGAATACCTCGCGTTATGGCCCAGAACAGCACAATAAATTGGATTCTACTGAAAAGAAAAGTTTAAACCTAAAATAAATTTTTTTATAAATCAATAACAGGACAAACTTAATAGACTTGCTGTTAGAGCAACTAACCGAAAATATAGCAATTACTTTATCAAATAAAGTGTTTATCAATTTATTGTAAAAGTCGAAAAATTGCATTATGAGACTTACAAATATTTGCTTAGTAAACATAGAAGCGTAAATTTTTATTAATTTACCCCTAAATGTATGTTTTTTCAACTTCCAGAAAGAAAGCAACTGTAAAACTAAAATAATATTTGAAGAAATTGACGAAAATTAAATTATATCCTTAAAACCACGTATACAAATGACAAAATTGTAAGCAAAAAGGAAATTGTTTTTCGTACCATGTACGAGTACGACTAACTACGTGGAAATGTAAACTGTGGCAAAAAAACAGTTCGCCTTGTAGTTTAAAGTCCATATTGATCGGTTTTATTATATAAATCAATCGATTCCAGCGGAAATTGGTTGAAGTCAATCAATTTAAAAGCAAATTAAAAAATACTCAAAATTTCAAAAAGAAAGTTGACATCTCAATTGACTGATAAAGCAATTGTCGATCTAGAAAACCTATTTCATTCTAAATTTTATACCTAATTTAAATGCAATGCACCCTGAATACAAATTCACTACAAATATAATTTTTCAAACGTTTTGCTGTGTTTGTTGGTTTGAAATTCAGATGGATAAGTAACTCGAAAACTGTGTGCTGCTTGATATATTGTCGTGTTTTAAAATTCTCCATTACAGTTTTGATATTTATTTTATATTTTATTTAAGATTTTTAATTTTATTGTAGAATTTTTGTAAATAATATTATAAATTTTCTAATTTTACCCCTAAATAGTTGATGTTGCAACAACCAGGTAAAACAACCATCAGATTATTTACCAATTTGTGTCTTAGTTTTCGATTTTTGTATTTTTACAAATAAATACCAATTTGATTTTAATTTTGGGATTGATTCATTTTTTATGAGAATTTATTTTTTATTACTATTAATTTTTAACTTCTCAGAAATTGCTATATTTTTATAGTACTTACGTAGTATGAATTTCTCAAAAATCAAAACAAATTACATCAAAAATCGGTCGTTTGGATGGTTTAATTTTATCTAAGCTAATTAAATGAACGATTCACTTAAATGCTGACGTTTATGCGAAATTCTTTACTAACACAATTAATTCATACCCTACAAGATTTAACTACAACTACTAAGTCACCCGAAAAGTTTCAAATTAACCCACTACTAATTAATTAATTAGTATTATATAATATATTCAATTATATTAAAGTTAACCCTTCTGTATAAAATAATATTATATTAATTAATATTGATCACCTATACACAAAATTATCACCAAAACAAATTTTGATGTCCTTTAAGTCTCATCAGATTTTCAATTTCAGTGTAATTAATTATGATTAATTACATTGCAGACAAAAAAAAATTTAATTAACCCCAAATAATCCCTCAATCAAAAAAATTGTAATTAAATTAATCCGCGAAACAAAATTAGATTAATTAAATTTAAACTTAAAATTAAAGAAATGATGCAGCTCTCTTTCACTGCAACTACTCCACATGCTTAAAATATAATCGATTCCACAGATTTCAAAAATTCAAAAGAATCAATATATTCTACTTTATACAGCCCAGACATCGCTAAGGATGCATAAATATTACAAGCACCGAAGTAACAATGTTTCACTAATATAACAATACCAGGCATCCAGACCCCACTTAGCGAAAGCTCCATTTGGTTGGAATCGTAAATGTCGTAAATTTCAATATCAACCTGCCAATTTTTCAAATATGAATAAATTTTATTTTGAATTCAAAACTTATTTCCTTTGTACAACAAATTTTAACTTAAAATATATCCAAATTGCCTGTAACTTGGGAAAAATTACATTACCCCCCCCCCCCAATCGTGGTTGACCTATTTATAGGCTTTAAACTACAAATAAGTAACTCAATTTATGGATTATCCCACTACAGCCGGGAGTAAACAGGACTCGAAATTCCAAAGATTGTCAAAGAATTCCAATGATTCCCAACATAGAGGAGGTAACGATGTATAACTATCCTATCTAGGGAAATTTAAAGTCTTAAAAGTCTTAAAAAATAGGAAAATCTTAAAAATACTATAAAGATGAGATGATTCTTTTATTTTTTCAATTTTCTGAGATTGGTTTTTCTAAAATTTTCTAGATTTCTTAAACCATCCTAGAATTTTCTACATTTTCTGGAATTTTCCATTTCACTAGATGTCCTAAAATCCTGAAACTTTCCAGATTTTTCTGAGATTTCTTTGGATTTTCCCGATTTCCTAAGATATCCTAGGATTTTCTACATTTTCTTAAATTTTCAAAGATTTTCTTGATGTTTCTATTTCTTGAATTTGCTGAGATTTCCGAACATTTTTCCGATTTTCTGTAGATTTCCTTTCACTTCTACCCCAGATTTCCTCCTCGATTTTAACTACGTGGAAAACCAACTGGAAATCGACATGTACAAAACTAAAGGGAAATTTGAAAAAAAAATTATTTCTTTTGATATTCCTCTTTCTCAAGATTTTCTTCAATTTCTTAAAATCTTAAAAATTTAAAATTAAAAACTAAAAATTTCCTAGAATTTTTTACATTTTTCGCATTTCCGATTTTTAAAATGTCATAGAATTACCTGAGATTATCTTGAAATTCTAAAGCTCGGAAATTTTCTGGAATTTCCTCGAATATTTTCAGATTTTTCGTCACTAGTACACCAGAGTGAAATATCGTGAAATACAAAAGGAAAATCTTATGAAATCAGGAAATCTTAAGAATAATCGAGATAAGTTTTATTATTTAGTTGTTTTAAATTTCCTGAGATTTCCTTGGCTCTCCTAAGATTTTCTCAATTTCCTCAAGTACCTAATAAAAAAGAGGGAAGGTCTAACCCCCCCCTCATGACTCATCAAATGCCAACGAAATCTACTAATCTATTTTTTAATTTTACAAATATACCTAAATTCTTATCAAAATATATGTTACGGTCAATGACGTAAATTGGGCATTGACGTCAATGGCCGGACAATGACGTCAATGCCCATTTACGCTAGCCATTAATGCCATTGACCGGCCATTGACGTCAACACCTGTTAACGGTGGGCAATGATGTAAATATTTTCATGTGATTGTAATATTTACGTCTTTGGCCGGTCAATGACGTAAATGGCCAAAATGAATTGGACAATGATGATATGGATAATTATTTATCGTGCATGCGTTTTTCCGTATAAATGACAGCAACTCTGCCCTTTTCGCGGTTTTTAAGCGTACAGGGATTTTTATTTAATGTAGACAAAACCAAACTCCTTTTAGGTTAGATCCGTGATTCGTGGTGGTTGCATCAGTCAAAATGGCCCAGAGAAAAAATTAATTAAATTAATTTATTTTATGATAGATCCGTGATTTGCCGTGGTTGCGCCAGCCAAAACGGCCCGGAGTGCCCGGAGCTTTCTAAAAAGCTATAAAAAGCTCTCTAAAAAAAAGCTTTCTTACTCTTTAAAATAATCCCCAAAATCAATCCACATCGACTGGGAGGCCCGACCTCGGCGAAATGCAAAACGTGAGTGATGGCTGTCACTAAGAGGACTAAAAGTGATAGAATATGAAATCTATAGAACAATAGTTTTATTATTTGCCACCCTGTATTGGCCATTAACGTCATTAAAACTAAATTCTCGTGCGATGAATGGATATGAGAAGGGATATTGGGTATGAACGGACAGCAATAAAACACCAAAATTGTTATTTCGTCGACGTTTCGAAGAACATTTATGTCTTCATCCTCAGGACTAAAAAGGAAAACAATTACAAACGTCGGAAAAATATATAGCAGCGAAAAACGCAATCATACCTCCACAACAAGATGAAATACTGTAATTTTCTGCTCGGAAAGACAACTCGATATAAACCCGGCAAGTGTTCACAACTTTTAACAAAGTCAATAAAATTAAAATTGAATGTAAATACAAAGACGTAACAGACATAGAAATAATAAATCTCTCTAAAAATTTAACAATTGTAAAAATAAAATACAACGCCATTAACTGAGAAATATGACAATAAATACAAAATTCCCTAGTGTAACGATAAAAGCTAATCAATCGTAAATCTTGGAACATTAAAATGTTTAAGTTTGCCGCCCCTACAATAAAGTAACATAGGTCAATGCCATCTATCAAAGTCATTGGCTGGACAATGATGTAAAAACGACATATGAAATTTTAAAAGCCAACATTGCCCAAAATGCATGAGAATTGACGTCAATGACCGGTCAATGCCGTTAATGCCCAACTAAGCTGGGCATTGACGTTATTGTCCAGCCATTTACGTTAATGGCCGAATTATCATATATATAACAAAATAACTCCTGTATTTTTCAATATTCGATTGAGGTCTTATTTGTATTTGTAATTCTTGCGTTTTATATATTTCTTATGTCTTATGTGCATTGTGAACAAGCACTTAGAGGGCATACGGTTTTCAGGTAGCGGCGAGCGGCTTGTCAGAGGAGGCAAGGGAGGCTTAAGGCTCATACACAATTGGTCTGTAATAGTAATTAGAACAGAAACGGGAGCGGGAGCAGGAACGAAATGGATTGTCGATTTTTCATTGAAAAAAATCTTCTTTTTTTTATTTTTCGATTTTTTTCATTTTTCATTTTCGTCGGATATTTCATTGGCTAAAATTTTTAAAACACACCTTCTGACAGTTTACGCATGCGCATAACCATAGTAGTAAAAGTTAAATTGTTTCTGTTCCCGTTCCCGCTTATTGTGAATGGAGCCACCTGAATACATGTATTTTATCTTTTTACTGTTCCCGTTTCTGTTTTCGTTACTATTACAGACTAATATTAGGTATGAGCCTTTTGTCTCCTCTGAAATTCTGAACTATTAATTAAACTAATAAAATTTTCAAAACAGTAAAACGTAAATTTTCGATTGTGAGAACTATCAGAAGATAGTTCTCCTTCCACAACACTTATTCAAGAAGTAACGCGAGGCTACCTCAAAAGTAGAATCCTCAGCCTTTTGCACCTACATGGAAATGATAAGTTATCACATGGATGGCAAAGATATACTGTATTACTGATAATTGCGGGATGACTCCGATTACACAAATTAAACCGCAGATGAGCCTGCATCAAGAGATTTTTTCACTGTACTACTGATGATTTCCAAATAATACATCAAATAATTAAGATGCACTGGGGAGTATTCCATACCCCCCAGACCCCCCGGTTACAAAAACCATCCATTTTTGTTTGAGAAAGACCACAGTGGTGATTTGATGTGATCACTAGTTGAGTTATGAGCGGAAATTCTAGGTTCAAATCCCGGACTCGGCAGAATTTCTTAGCTCAGCCCTCTGGTGAACATCAAACTGTGGATCAAAATACTAATAACTTTCCTTAACATCTTAATGGAAAACGGGGTACAATAAGCCTAGAGCTTCAGTACAAAGTGGGCATTGAACCACACTACCCGTGCAGCTAATTTGGAAAAAATTTGGAAAGTTGTAGGAACCTTTCACTTGAATGACAACACAATTTTGAATACCGAATTTTCATTATCTCTTTGTAAAATTTTCTTAGGTTTCCGTTGCCTTGAAATCGAGAAGCTAATTGCTACGAAGAAAAACTTTACAAAAATCCAACGAAATATAACATTGAAAATTCTAGGAAATCCGAGTAAATGCAGAAAATTCAAGGAAATATTTGGAAATCCAAGAAAATCTTAGAAAATCCGAGAAAATCTTAGGAAATTTAAGGAAGTCTTGGGAAATTAAGAAATGTTTGCATTTTCAACTTTTTCAAATCCGAAGCAATCTTTTAAAAATTTCATAACAGAAAATCTAGCGTACAAAAATATACCTTGTGAGACATACTGGTAGCTTACACCCTCAAAAACCGATGTGAAAAATTACAATTTGATTTTCAGTACAGGCTGATTATTAATTGTAACGTTGGCATTAGTAAAACTACAAGTATGTCCTTTGGATAATCAATTGTGCAATTGTATGCAATTGCCACATCTACCACATATGGAAAGCCGCCATTAGAATGAATTACACTTTTACACTATACTTTATATGATTTTCCGTATAACATTGTCAATCTAGTTGTAATATATGCACAAACAGAAGTGTGTGATAAAAATCCACACATAATTGTGCAAAAAATTTACACAATTGCGTACTTTTTCTGCACAATTGTGTTGATTAGTAACACATATTCCTCTCTGGTTGATTAATAAATATATAGAATTACAAATGCCTTTCATTTATACAAATAAATTTTAATTCTAAAACTGCAAGTTCAGCTTTAATTTGTAAAAATAGAACATTGTAATATAAACAGGTGGAACTCGAACGACCGCATTTTTGGTTTAGCGGTTAATAACGGAATTCAATAGAATAAACCCGATTTTAATATTTTTAGTTGATTATGGGATGAGCAGTTGGAGTAAAGTCTACACCGGCCAACTACGAAGCGGACGACCGTGAAAACACTCCATTAACTGTTTTTACTAGCAAGTCAATTTGGCTTCAGCCAGTTGATTCAGAAGTTGATTTTTCATAATTCGATATGAAGACGCACGGATTCAGAGCCTGATGATAAGGATAACCGTCCTATTTTTTCCTAACATATTATAATCTATTATATATTGCTATGTTCTACTCTTATAATTTGCGGTAGTTTGCCCAACTACATTTTTACAATTTTAATGACATTGAAATAATTTATATTATACGATCTAATAACAGCTTACAAAATAAAACGCAAAACCTTCTAACCTTATGAAAGCATTTATGTATTTATTTGATAAAAATAGACTTTTGAGCGATTAAAATGCAAAAAACTTAAATGCGCAACGCAATTATTACAAACTAGTGGGTATATGATGATAATCTATTAAAAATTATAAAGCGGGGGTTCTCAACAAGTTTCAATTTAACCCACACGGAATAATAAGGGCGCATTAAGTAGGTACCTACGTCAGCGTGCAAAAATCTCGAGGGAGAAAGCTAATAATTTTGCTCTATATGAAATTTAAATTTGAATTTCTAATTTAACCCTAAGCAAGGGCGTAATCACTTCTTTACGCTTATATTTTAATTAATCGAGATTATCGGACATATATCACGGTTTAAAGGTAATGGAATGGAAGAGAAAAGACTCCACCCAAATTAATATTTACAATAAATAGAAGTAATAATTATTTTTACGATCTGATATTTTATGTGTTAATGACAAACAATGGGGGCGGGGGGGGGGCAAACAGAACATCAATCAATTTTGATATTTCAACGCTGTCTAGAAAAATAATATTTCAAACCCCAAAATTGCGGTTTACCTTTTAGTAATTTCTGCGCTCACTTGGCCCTGTAATCATGTTCGACAGAAACACACAAAGTTACTTATGTAAAACACAATGAATGAGCTATCATTCATCTCGTTCATACCGTGTGATTGTACAAAAATTTATTTGTTGCCCTGAATGAAAACAACAAACCCAGAGCTTCCCTTAAAAGGTTTCCAATTCCTATATCACAGTTTATTTTGGAGACGTGGTCAAATCCTTAAAAACGCGATACCATAGAAACTTGAGAAAAGGAAAAGCTTGAATTCTTTTGAACAAAGGAAACTTTAAGCTAAACAATGTCGATTTGATTTGAACGGTTCGAGGCCCTCTGATTTCTTAAACTGAAAGAAAATCTGAGCGAAAATTTATTTTGTTTTTACATCAATCTTAGAATGCATATTATGGTAGAATTTACTATACAAATATGCAAATGATTTCCGTGTGCATTTATGATTTATTAATATAACGAAACCATAAATATTAAACTAGATTTTCTGAAATTTCAATATATTTACATTTATATTGCAATAAAACTTGTAAAATAATGTTGTACTGTATAAACAGAAGAGTTTAGCTTTGTTCTGCATACAAAACTCGGGACGTTTTTATTAAAACGCATCTCTAATTACGTAACGCTTTTAAGTAGCTTTTAAATCCTGCACGTACAATAAAAGGAATAAAAATATTATTGCACCCTGAATTGGGAGACTTCGGTGGATGAAAAGAAAATAAATTAATTTTAAAACCTCGTATCACCAAAACTTACATGAATTTGACAACATTAAAGCTTTATATTTCGGAATAACTCTACCAAAACGTGATCTGAAGCAAAATGACGGAAATAAGCAAAATAAGGTCACGTTTGGGATGAAAATTTTCTATAAAAAGTAAATAAGCTTATAGAACGCAAAATACTTTTGTTCCGGTTAACCGAGATTATTTTTGGTTTATTGGCCCCACGTTGGGCGCCAATAATAACTTTCCTTAGATTATTATATCCGATTACAAGATATGATAATGATTACACTAAAAGCTTTTGTTCGATTGTTTAAATCAATACCGATAAAGTTAATTCCACATTTATTTTTATGTAATCCGAACGGTCGCTTAATTTGGTTGAATTCTTTATTTATCAATAGTAATTAACTTTGTTTACTGTCTTCTCGATCGCTTAATTTGATTATAAAACGTGTAACTTAGTTATACAAAGTGAACAATTTTTTTCTTCCTTGTACAAAACTGAACCGTAACAAAATCAAGTTGGAAATTGTTGTAAATTTTCCCAAGTTTCAAAGTATCAAGTTCAATTATTATTATTTAACGTTCATTACAGTTTAAATATATTTAAACAAGTATCTGTTCTCGCTGCGATCTTAGTAAAGTAGTTAAATTGGTAATGACTCAACACAAAACTGAAATATTGTTATAATTTGAAACTCGAATAGTATTTACATCGGGAAATTAAAGCGGCAGCCATTAAATTTAAAAATTAACAAGCTAAGTAAATGCAATACAATATTAGCAGAAATAATCTCTGTTGTTTTGAGCAAGCAAATATAATTTGATGTAGGCACTTACAACAATAAAAACGCCTGAAGCAGAACGCATGTTAACTATTAATAGCTCTAATGAAAATTGTGTAGGCTTCAGCTTCACTACAGAAAGTATCGACTATTGTAAAGCACATAATTCTATTAAATCGAAAGCAAACACCCAATATCTCTGTTGCTCAAACTATATATTTGATGATGAAACATGCTTTGTCGTTTAACTTAATCACAGTGAACTTGAAACAAGATAAAGCTTGGTTAATTTTAAGTTTTTATTACTTATGGCGTATGAAATCGATTGAAGCATAAATTTATAATTTAGGTTTCTTTTATTTGCACTTGTCGGAAGCATGACTAAGCCATTGGCCTGTTGTACTGGCCTTAAGTTACTTCTAGATAATAGCAATTCTTATTTTATCCCTCTGTGATTGTAATATTAACAAAATTACATTCTTATCCCACCGCTGCCACCAATGTGGTGACACCAATCTTCTCCCTTGACTTAAATTATTTTCTCTGAGCTTATAAAATATGATATTGTGATATTTTCTCTTATCAAGCATACCCAGGTTGATAAAAATTTTATAATTTAAATTAAAAAAAATGTTAGTTTAGACTAACATGTTATATTTTTGTTATTTTAAACAATCAAGATAGCTTTTACGCAGGGCCCGCTTTTCACTAATTTTACTGCTTAACCGATATCTTAAGTAAATATTTTTAAAATTCCGAAACCCTTTCGGTATTAAAAAAATTACGTCAACCTGTAAGTCTCCTATGTTTAGAGGAAAATGACAATAATCCAAATATTTCTAATTCTTGAAGAAATATCAAAGTTAATTAAAACTTTTAAATCAATTAACGGTAACTTAATTATAACTGAGCGTTCGGAAACCATTCATAAACTGTTCGAAACGTCAAGGCGTTTGAGACATACAAATATCTGCTACATCATAAACGACGCTACGTTTAGGCGTCGTTGCACACGTTGAACGCCTAATAAAAAGAAGAGATACGTGAATGAAGGAGTAGCATAAAAATAATAATTCCACTAATAATAATTCTGCACGACTTATGAATTTTTAGACAAAACCGGAAGTGTAGTAAATTCTGGAGTTACTAAAAACACCCTCAGAATATTTACCTAACTTCTCTGTAAAAAATTAATCGATAGCTGTAGTAACTTTTATATTATGAAGTCACAACGTGGAAAAATAAATTCATTTCTTGTCATAAACTCAACATCAAAAGTTAAAAATAGTAAAAATGCCTAGTCAATGTTTAGCGAAGCAATGATAACTAGAAGTGAGAGGAAGGCTACTTGAGCTCCCTCCAAATCATCCTCAGGGTCTTCAGCACCATAACTCTCACTAAACTGATTTTTTTTTCATTTTTCCTGATTTTTAAAAAATAATAATAAAATTTTATGTTTTTAATATTTAATATTAAAGCTAAATAAATATATTACTAAATTGCATTTACTTCACATAAACTTTACTGCCGGTGATGTTCGGCAGTAAAAGTAAAACATTTGCTTCCACGAAAAAGTGTTTTTGAAACCTTTAAATGAATTTTAATTTTTAAAATTGGTCCGTCCCTGCAAAAAATGGAAATTCACTTTTGAATTTTTATATTGAAAATCATTAGGACTGCTTTTATCCAGGTGTGGTCTGGCAATGCGGTGAATGCGGAAAATCTCATCTAGGTCGATCCTCCTACCGGCCGCTTTTAAGTTTTGTCAATTTTAATTTAACTCCAGTTTCCAAATGCGTAAAATTAAAAATTTTAATTTCATTCCTAACGAAAAAAAGAGGATAATGATAATGATAACACCGCAATAATTATTACTTTTAAATCCTGGATTAAAAAATTGTTTTAAAAAAATATAGAGAAATATTGTTTTATATACAGTTTAGAGTCAGCTTGTAGCCTCCAGCTATCGTAGAGCAGGAACTTTGCTTTACTTTGATATTTATAAATCTAACATTGATAAAATTTTATTAGACATATTTGAGGTCTAAATTTGGAGCTTTACGCTTGCGGTGTATTTATGCAAACTTCTTGTTAGTTCTTTAATTATTATTTTTATTTTCATTTTTTTACAATTTACAATTCAAAATTAAATTCTAAAATATAAACCAATTGAGTCATGGTCTTACTTGCTCGTTAATAACCAGCGGATATCAACGTAATTTAATATAAATCAAATCAAATGGGTAATTTATTTTACAAAACGATATGAAAGGATAAATTTTTATTCCACTGTCTGTCATGCATTATTAACGAAGAGTAAAGTAGTAATTTATCCAGCTCTTTATACGCATAAGTAAAGTGGATGTATTTTATTTATTTTTCAATTTCAAGCCCTTTGAGCTAGAGCACTTCGTCCTATCATCTTTAAGTTTGCGTTTACAAACCGAATTAGTACGTGCACATTGCACTGCCACATGCAACTTTTGAATCAAATCAAAATTCTAACCAATTAACAAACCGAAAACAATAACTAGAATCAGCACCTGTCTGAGTTGATGTTAATATATTATTAAGCCCTGTAGGAGTTTGTTTCAATTTAAATCAAAATGTAGTAAAAACTTTATATTGATTGAACGTTTTATTTGTTTATTTTATAAATCTACCTGTATTTTTATCTCAAAGTATCCCAACTTTTTTGTTTCTATTTTTTTACGTTTTACGGCTTTGATGTAGGTTGAGTAGTTGTATTTTTATTGCTATATTTAAATATTAGCCTGCTGACTTACAAAAGCATATTTACGATTTGTTGATGGGCTTTAAAAGCTTCCAACAAAAATAAGCTGCAGAAAGAATATAAAAAATGGTATATTGTTTTCAGAGCCGGACTCGAAAAATGTTTCTTCCTGAATGCATAGACTATAGCTTCCTCCGTTCCAATTCTCCGGAAAAGTTAGAATTAAAAGCAATTTATCTGTCTCAGTCTCGAGTGAAACAAAATTTTCAATAATTAAAAATTATTTTTCAAAACGACAACCAAGATGCCGAATAGACCATACGACAGACTAGGTATTCGTACGTACTAGAATGTTGACAAATATTAAAATATATTATCCCGATGCAAATTAGTTGATGAATAATTTCTGTCACTGAAAGTGTTCCAATACAGGTCGAGAAAAAGAAAAAAGCCCCCCCCCCCCCCGGAAAAATGGAATCACCCATTTGGGTGACATAAGAAAACCCTGCAGATTTTCATTTTCGACTGTCTGACAGTTGTCAGAGTTTAATTTGACATATATGGCATTTGAAGGTTAGAGTGTACCTATGAAACGGTCCAATGAGAAGAGAGTAAATTGATGACATTTTAATTTATGTTTAATTCACCAGAAATCACATTTAAGTTCCTAATTTATTAATTTATTTAATATATGATTGTTTTATTAGAGTAAAAGTAATTATTGTTGCATTTAATAAACACTACTTTTATTGCCGTTGACGCTAAAGTAATACTTTAGTGCCGGCGGAGCTAAAAGTACACAAAAAAGAAACAATTAAGTTTGAGAACTGAATGACCAAATCAAATCAACCAATATTTTCAAAACAAAAAACCTTGTACCTATTGATGCTTGCGGTATATAATCCAAACAAATGAATACGATACAAAAATAAAATTTCAGAATACCGGAATATCAACTGGTTTGCAGTGAAGCTTTATTATCCAATATGTAACCTTATTTGATCTTTTCCGATAAATTTTGCAATAACGTAAATTGAAAACTACCCGAAACTGTTCCCGAAACCATAATTATTTTTCAAATATCTTGATCCTTGCGTCATCACTCATCAGTAATGTCAATAGTAAAAGGTGGATGTCTTTCTGGATTATAAGCATTAGCGGTTTCAGCTTGTGTAGTGTGATGTCTGAAGTTAAAATACATACTGTGGGGTTCCTAGATAAAAGCCAAAGATTAAAAATTTAATCATTGACAATAAAGCATAAAAATTTAATTTTTTCACTTTTTTCTCGGAAAATGTAAAAATTCGGAAACTTTTTTTTGGCAAAGTGTATTGTCATCGGGGACGAATCCATGTGGTAAATTTCAGTTCGATTAGAAATCGCGAACTACGTTAACTTTGACTTTCTAAGTTTTGCCGTATTCAATCAAGCAAGCAAGCATCCAAGCAAGGTGTAACTAATATGAAATATTTAAAAATAAAACAATGTTTATTAAATTAATTCACTAAAACTTATTCATTTACACAAAAACTTAATTAATTAATTAATATTATATATTTTCTACTACTTTATAACACAGATTGTTGATAAAACTATAAAAAGAAAATTAAAGAAATAAATTTATAATTAAAAAAAAAAAAATCCATTTTCACGGGGCCCCTAAAATAAGCGGGATCCTTGGGCAGCCGCCTTTTCTGCCTTGTGGGTAATCGGTACTGATCTTTGCTTTTTTATGGTATGGTTGGTCTAAAGAGTAGGCATTGGTACCAAATTAAATGCGCTTTAGCCGCGAAGAACTGTTTTGAATTCTTGAAATTTTACAAAAATATAATTTTTTGCAGTGCAGAGTATAAATCTATTTTCACAATTAGACCATCAGTGGCGAATCCAGCGGGATAGAAGGGGTAATCTCCTTTACAGCTCAAAAACCATCAATTTTTATACAAAAAAAATTAAATTATTAAAAAACAAAAATAAATTTAGTTTTGATATTATTACTACTACTTTTTATTTGTGATATTTAAATTTTTTTATTTCCCTCCGCCCCACCGCACCATAATTATCTGGATCCGCTACTGCAGATCATTGCAGACTATAGAAATCCACGTAATAATAGTTTATGACTCTAGTAGTAATAAAGATACAAAATATTGGTATCAGTTATGGGGGGGTCGGCACCCTTAGCTTTTTTTTTATCCGTTAAAACTAGGAACTAGGAAGTCATTCAGTTACCAATACCCCCAGATTCAGCAGTCGCGAGTACTTTAGGGTAGAAACAGTTAAGAAAGTAAATTAAATATTAGGAATATAGAGAAAAATTTGGTAATTAATTGTTGTGAAAGTGTTGCCATAAACTCGACAACCACCTCAATAGCTGAATGCAACGTGAGGGCGGCCAATAGCACAGTGACGGCGCCAGGGGTGGGCCAGGATGGGCACTTGTCCACACTGTTGATTTCAATAATGTATTCTGTTGAGTTTATTTATAAATTTTGGGTGATCCTGCTCATTGGGCCCAATTTGTGCACACCCATTCAAAAATTGCTTCTGCCGTCGCTGGGATTAACATGTACGTTTCACTGCTGTTGCCACTGCAGTAACTGGTTTGAGAGACATAAAACAGTAAGGCAAAGAGCATGAAATACCCCCCAGTACATCTGTAATTCCATAACGAAGTTACTAGGTCGACAAATTTAAAGTGCACTGGAGGGCATTCCATGCCCCCCAGACCCCCCGGTTTCAGTAATAAACAGTTTATAACCATATTTTTTTATGCATTTGATTAAATTAAGAACTCTCACTCTTTCAGAATCAAATAGTTCAAGGAATATGAAAGCATGAAACACTCTTTAGAAAGAGTGAAAGATGTTTAGATAGAATTGGAAACCAATTTAGAATTAGTTCTGAAAGAGTAAAAGTTCCTTGTTTAATGAAGTTAATCAAAACTTATACGCGCATACTGTTTAATTTTCAAACCGGGGGGTCTGGGGGGCATGGAATGCCCTCCAGTGCACCCGAAATTTGTTGAGCCAGTAACTTGATTATAGAATACAACTAAGCAACAGTGTAGCTTAAAACACACAGGTGCAGTGTCGGCGCCAGGGGTGGGCCAGGGTGGGCACTTTCCCACCCTGTTGATTGGAGTTCCCACCTAAGTGCCTACTCAAATTTTTTAGGTGCCTATTTTAATAATGTATTTTTAAGTTTATTTATAACTTTTGTGTGCTCCTGCCCACTCCAAATATATTGGGCCCAATTTGTACCCACCCACCCATTTCATTCTGGTGCCGTCGCTGCAATAGCAGCCTGATCTACTAGCAATCACAAAAACAGTAAAATTTCCATAATATGCAAATCAACAAAACTCATTTATAAGGGATCAAGGGTTCAAAATCGGGAACCCGGGATCGAAAATCAACAAATATTTCTAACCTGACGCTTTAACCCTCAACTTTAAAATTGGCAGCGTAAGATATTTTTGAAATAAAATAAGTAAATAACTATCTGTTTACTAAGCAAAATTGCATGTTACGTATTTTTCAACTCTCGGGTGAATTTAATATTTACATATTCATAATTTATTATTCATCATGTACCAGTTGGTATTATTAAATAGAAAAACTATTCTTGCGATGGATAATGGATTTATAAACGTCGAACGATGTAACGAACAAAATGCAGTTTAGCTGCTAAATATTTAAATTTTATATTCTTTTAACTTTAAACTAAGTTTTAACCTTTTTGTTGCAAGTTGTACTTAATTAGAGTTGATACTCACAAAATTGTCAGTATGCGTATTGTGAAGTCAGATGCCATATGGTTAGCATATGGAACATTTAGGCAGTTCTGTTTTTTTTTCTAACTCTAAGCTGTTACTTTTTGCCAAACGAAAACAAAACAAAAAATAAAAGCGGGCATATAGGAAAGTAACTTCGGAGAAGAAGTAAGCAAAAAATAGTTGTAAAAACTTACGAAAAGCACAACTTTAAATTTTATATCTTGACCCCTGGGTCTGGTGAGACGCACCGGAACTGAACTAGAAGTCCTTTTGAAATCACGTGAGCAGAATAATACTAAGAATTACAACTCTCCAGAGATGCAAAATAGGAAACATTTTATCCTTCCTTAAAGAGGCAAAACCTGCTTAAACTTTATATATTAGAGCTTTAATGGTCTTTTAGAGCTAATGAAGCTAGTAGCTAATAACGAAGCTAATCAAATTAGCAACTGATAATGTAAACTCGAATATAAAAATAAAGTTTAAGTTTTGATTTTATATTAAAGTAAAATGTTACTGGATCATTTTAATTAGTAACAAAATTGAACAATTAAAACTTACACCTACGCTTATCAAATTTCATGAATTTAATCATCGTTATACCCACGCTGCCTACACAATTAAAATTTTTCGAGTTTTTTAAAAGTTCTCAAATTATACGATCGCGAAGGATTAAACCATTTAAGCTCAAAAGCTCACATAATATTTTTTAAACTTGGAGCAAAGCAATTGTCTAAAGAATTTCGACGCTACTAGGTTTTAAAAAATTTTAAATAAATTAATGCGTCAAGGAAATTAAAATAGTTAAGTAAATTTTGTCTTGGCGTACGGGGTTTTAATTTATATTTTGCAAATTGAAACTTGCAAGGTCTTTGTTCCATAATAAATTTAAATTACATTTCGTAATTTTCAACTTGCTCGTTTTGAAAAATAAAATTATACCGCAATTCCACGTCAGTCAATTTTGTATTAAAGTTTTTTAAACCTTTTTTTGCAGTCACACAAATAATATACCTCGAAAACTTAAATAATTGAAAAAAAAATTTTGTTTCTGTATTTGAAAGTTTTAAAAAAATTTAAGAAAATAAAAAAAATAAATTGTTGGAATCGCCACATGCAGTTTAATTTAAAAAATAAAATTGTACCTGATAGAGCATATGTCGAAGAGCTCGCAGAAGCGGCCTTTTTTAAGGTGCTGAAGAACCCGCTCATGAAGGCATACCTTCGAGTAACACACACTCATCACCACACTCGGCATATGACACTCTGTCTACTAAAGCCAAATGTATACAAAGCTTGAAAAACGACTTTTGCGCGAATTTCAAACCCTGTTCTTTGCTCGCACGAGCCGTAAGGCGAGACAGAGCATCATTAGCTTCGTCGGAACTTGACGCATATTTCACAAGTATTGATTAAACTCACGTTTACGAAGGTAGTCGGTGATGACGTCACAGTGAGCGTCTCTCTGACGGCGCAGCGCATCACGACGCTTAAGTTTCCTCACTAGTGCACTTCCCATACGAACCACATGACTTTCTAATTCTTTTGTCAATGCCAAAAGCTCTTCTCGATCTGCAAAAAAAAAGTTATAAAATAATCTCGTTATACTTGATTAAACTAAAAGTTTGCAAAGTTGAGATTGAATAGAATCATCTAGTAAAACCTGGTTTGAATCCGATCAATTTGGCAGAATGGTTTAATTAGAGCTTAGCATGTTAAGCGTGTTATCTCATAAAATAGCAACGATTTTGTGCAACAAGCACACAAGTCGAAATTTGAAAAGGAAACATTATTATGTTGGTCTAAGATAACAACAAAGACTTCTAGAATTTTTAAGGAAATTATGGCTGACGCAGTTCTTTTTTTATTTTGCACTGGGGAAACCACTCAGCTCGCGTATGAATAATTAATTCAGTTTTCAAGTTTCCATATCTTTGGATTAATGTTTGTAATTTCACCCACAAGCCAAAAACATCCAAGCTAAGTAAAATGTAGGGTAAATGGAATAACTGTGGTTTATTTGCAAAACGTCGAATAGGCTTTCAGGATGAAACCTAAATGGCCGGAACTTCTTCGAGAGGCTTATAAACTATCCTAGTCTCTCCATTGCATCACATTGTTTATCGACTTATTTTATTGTGCAATACGAAAAAACAGAATTAAACCTACTGAAAAACCAATATACAATATTCTCCACTGACAATGCCCGATGACATTGATGGAGTGGAATTTTATCACAAATTGTTGCCTTTACCTGGAGCTATTTGTCTCTGTACTCCTGACGGGCTTTTCAGTCAATGTAATATTTATTTTTTGTGGTAACAACAAATCATTAAACGTAATAGGTGTACACAGCGAGGCAATTTAAAATCAATAAATAATAATTTAAAGGCATTAATAATTTATTCGTGGATCATATATGAAGGAGCAGCCTGATCCTGTTTTATTAAAATTTATATAAGAATATATTATTTTTACACAAAAAAAGCATTGTGTTTAATGAAACGAAAATGTAAATTAAACTTGATGGGATAAATAAAAAATTGTGTAGGTTTAGAAACAAAGAGATAATATAGATTAAAAATATTCGGTTATTATACAAATTGAACTTTTTTTGTATTGCCGCTCATCTGTTTTAAAAATTCTTTGTTTCTTTGAATTAAGAAAATTTATATGGGTTAGGTTTAATTCGATTGGGTTAGGTTTCATTTGGGTTAGGTCACGGTTACGTTAAGGTAAGTAAACTGACTGTCCAGCACCATTGTCTACAAAGGTGAAGAATTATTCAAGGTCACTTCCTTTTTTTATGAAATCTTATTTTACAATATGAACTGAAAGTTAGCCAATATATTTAATTTCTCATGAGATTGGTATTCAAATAATGTCTAACGTTTGCACAATTTTCAACAAAAACTCTACATTTTGCTTCTGAAAGCCAGGACGACAGATCCTGTCAAATTGATTCTTATTGAAATTCGAACATCCTTCCTTAAATAGGTCACATACCGGTTTGTCCATAGCTATGAATCTGATAATGCCTTCTTCTGTCGTTTGAATGATTGCAAGCACCAAGAAAACGGTGGAAAATGAAACCTGGTTAATATTTTATAAAATTAAGGTCAAAGTTTAATAAATGTTTAACTTTCCTTCACGCCATTTTTGTACAAAAACAATAAAATCTTAATTTGCATGCCGTCGGTGGTGAAGTGCACTTCGCTGCAAATTTTCCTTCTAACACTTGACATATTTTTTGCAGCTTCCACTTTTAATTTAACACTCTACGCTTTCGTTTTGTGTTCACATTATTACATCTATTTGCTTCTCACTAGGTAAACCACCTCCAAGAGCTATTTAACGCACGGTAAACACTTTATCGCAGTCTTCTACACCGCAGCCTTAACGCAATCTTATTGTTCGATAAGAAGTTATAGGAGGATGAAATTGAAAGTAAGATACGAAAAAAGGAAATAAAGAAAATCGCATTTTGTGGAAATTTACGCGATTTCCAAAGGTATCTTGCAGTGGCGTCGTCCAAAACTTTAAAAAGCAAATTTAATGCAATATGGTAGCATAAATTTGGCTACCACTGCCTTCTCTGAATTATTTTAAGCTTAACTACCCGTTTAGTTTTCAATCCCATGGATTCATTGTGGGCTACATCAAAATTTTACCATCAAAAATTAATAACATAACCTACAACACATAATTTAAATTTCGGCGTAGCATAAGTTGCCTATTTTCAGGCTTTGCTAATGTCAGTAAGTTTTTTGTTGAAAACTTTAAGAACATATTTAGGTAATTAATAGACATTCCCTAGGTAAATATTTAGTTTTTACCGAGAACAGTGACGGGGCCACATATATTGGATCATTCACATGATTAACATGTAGGTTTCACTGCTGCTGCCGCTGCCGTTCCTGAAACTAGTCTAAGAGACATAAAACAGTAAAACAAAGGGCAGCAAATACCATCCAGTACATCTGTAATTGTGTTAAGTTGCATTTCATAATGAAGTTACTAGGTAAACAAATTTAAAGTGCACTGGAGGGCATTCCATGCCCCCCAGACCCCCCGGTTTGAACAACAAAAAGTTTGTGTGCATAGTTTTTGATTAGTTTTAATAAACAAGGAACTTTTACTCCTTCAAAACATTTACACCGGAGGACCTGAGGGTATGAAATACCCTCCAATGTACCGTCCCACAGTAACTTGATTATGGAATACAACTCAATACAAATATCGCCCCCCCCGCGTTTGGAAAAATAAAAAGTTGGAGAGCATATTATATTATAAGGATCTTTCGTTCCTTAATTTTTTGATTTAAGAACAAAATAATTAATAACCCACCGGAGGGTCTGAGAAGTTTAAAATAACTTAAATATTAAAGCATAGAACTTGAAGCATGAAATTATTAATTGTGTTCAGGTATATTCCATAATCAATTACTGAATCAACAAATTACGAGTACACTAGAGAGCATTCTATGCCCCCCAAACCTCCCGATTTGAAAATCAAGATTTTTTTAAAATATAGATCTTTCACTCTTTCAGAATCAAATACATTTTCAGGTCGCGGCAGTACATTCCAGCGGGTCTGTGGATTATGAAATACTTTTCAGTAATTTCACTAATTGTAAGAAGCGATTGAGAAACTTTGTATTTTTCAAACCGGGGGGTCTGGGGGGCATGGAATGCCCTCCAGTACACCATTAATTGTGTTAAGTTGTATTCCATAATTAAGTATTGCGCCAGACTATCGGATGCAAAAGTATTTGGCTCCGAAAGAGTAAAAGTTTTTTTTTTGCTAACATTAATCCAAAAATATGCGAGCAAAGCTTTCCGTTTATGAAACCTGGGAGTTCAGGGTACATCAGTAATTGGGTTAAATTGTAATTAAACGGCTTTGCGACGCCGTGATGCCCAGAAGGGGCCCCATCGTCAGAAGGGGGGCCTATTGGTGGACGGATGAAATCGCCCTGGCGAGGAGGCTATGCGTGAGTGCCAGTAGGGCTTATCTGCGTCTGCTAGAGCTGGCTCTGAGACGTCGCAGAGATTCGCTTTCAACTCAATGCGAAGATGCAAGACAGGAGCTAAAGAGACTCAGAGATGACCTGACGAGTAAAATCCGAAAGAGTAAGGAAAACAGCTGGAAGAAACTCATTGAAGAGGTGAATTAGGATGTCTGGGGAAGGGCTTACCAAATAGTTACCAAGAAGCTGGGTAGTCCACCGATTCCTGGCCTGACTGAGGCTCGCCTCAGAGAGATCATACAAACCCTTTTCCCGGAGCACCCGGAGATGGCATTTACGAACAAGCCAGTAGACGGAGACGTTCCATTCTTCAGTGAAGCTGAACTGATTACAGCTGCGAAGAAGATGCCTAACAACAAAACACCGGCGCCGGATGGGGTTCCGTCGGCCATCGTCAGAGAGTTAGCGGAGACCCGGCCGGAGGCACTGCTGGAGGTGTACAACAGGTGCTTAAGAGAGGGAAGATATCCAGAAAGTTGGAAACAGGCCAAACTCCGACTGTTGAGGAAGGGAGACAAGCCTCTAGAACTCCCGAACTCATACAGGCCCATCTGTTTGCTGAACCACTCTGGGAAACTATTCGAAAGACTGATCTTACACAGGCTACAACAAGAGATCGAAAAGACCGAGGGCCTCTCGGATAGTCAATTTGGCTTCCGAAAAGGTAGATCAACCACCAATGCGATCGACAGCGTGGTTCAAAGGATAAAAGTGGCGAAAGAAGGTACCAAGAGGAAGAAGAAACTGGTCGTTTTGGTAACACTTGACGTGAAAAACGTATTCAATTCGGCTAGATGGGAGGTGATCATGGGCGAATTGGAAAGGAAGAAGGTGCCAGCTTACCTACTCAACATATTGGCTAGCTACTTCCACAGGAGAACTCTGGTTGTGGATGAGAAGCTATGGCCGCAGACTCTGCCGGTATGCAGTGGGGTTCCACCAGGCTCAGTACTAGGTCCGATGCTATGGAACGTGATGTACGACGGCGTCCTCAGGCTCCCCACACTACCAGGGGTGAGCATCACCTGCTTTGCGGACGACATCACGGTGGTGGTAGAGGCCGAGACGGAGGAAGAGCTTGAGCGACTAGTCTCATTGGGCGGACACACTATCTTGACAAGTGACCACGTTAGGGTGCTTGGAGTGGACGTAGATCGGCACCTGTCGTTCAAGCCCCACATAGAAAGAGTTGCTGCAAGAGCAGCAAGAACTACAAACGCACTGAGCAGGATTATGCCTAACTTAAATGGGCCCGACCAGACGAGGAGAAGACTGTTGAGTGCGGTAGCAGAGTTTATCATGCTGTACGCCGCCCCAAAGGGTCTCGGCCCTCAGAAGGGTAACGTACAGGCGTCTACTCGAATCAACCCAAAGGAAGAGTGCCCTGAGGATATGCACAGCATATAGGACGGTATCCACAGAGGCGGTATGCCAATCTGCTAATCCACCTTAAGGCGGAGATGCGAGATGCCAAATATAGATCTAACAACAAGACCCTCTTCATGAGTAGGTGCATGGACATCCGGGAGCGGTGGCAGGCTTCGTGAACGGCATCAGACAAGGGCCGGTGGACACACCGTCTGATCCCGGACTTGGAACCATGGCTAAATAGGAAACACGGTTAGCTTACTTACGAAACCACTCAAGCCCTTAGTGGGCATGGCTGCTTCAGGAGCTACCTGCATCGCTTCAAGAGATCCGATACCCCCAGCTGCCTCATCTGTGGAGAGCTAGACCATGCGGAACACACCATCTTTTTCTGCATCAAATGGACTGACAACAGAACAGCCGCTCAAACGCAGCTGGGGTAGAACTTGTCTCCGTCGAACATAGTGAAGCTGGTGGTGGTTAGCGGGGATCACTGGAATGTTATCGATAGGATGCTGGTGGACATCATCTCTGCCAAGGCTAAACTCCAAGACGAGATGCAAACTTGAAGAGCAAAGTCCCGAAAGGGCGAAGACAGTCAGAGGCAAGAGCGTGTTCGGAAGAAATGCCTAGCGATTCCCGGCACCTCTAAGGAGTGGGGTTTTAGTCGGTAAAAATCCGACACTACCACCCAACACATCCGGGTGGTGTCTTTTGAAGATTTCCCCACTCCCGACGTTCACAAAAAAAAAGCCCCTCCACCCCTCCGCCCGGTTTCAGTAACAAACATTTTATGACCATACTTTTTATGAATTTAATTAAATTAAGAACTCTCACTCTTTCAGAAACAACTAGTTCAAGGAATATGAAACACCCTTTAGAAAGAGTGAAAGATGTTTAGATATTTATTTATTAAAATTAAACCCTCAGATTCTCAGAAATATAATTGGTTCTGAAAGAGTAAAAGTTCCTTGTTTAATGAAATTAATTAAAAATTATACGAACACACTGTTTGATTTTCAAACCGGGGGGTCTGGGGGGCATGGAATGCCCTCCAGTGCACTCGAAATTTTTTTTGTTTAATTTTTTTTAAATTAAAATTTTTTTAAATGCTATTACAATTTAATATGTTAAAAAACCGATTAAAAGATAAATATTAAATTTCCGACGGCGAAGTGGCGACGGCGAAATGTTCCATCCCCACACATAATATTATGTGATTTTAATCTATTTAATTTCGCTGGAAAAGCCTAAATGAATAATATTATTTCTGAAATAATCCAATCAAAATTTTAAATAAAATTTGTCAACGGCAAATTTGATTTTGATTATTCATTTAACTTTTGAATTTTAAAATATTTAATTTAGTTAGTTTGAAATAATGCGGCATAAAAATTATACACGCAAGCTGCTGTATCAAAATGTGAAAAATGTGGCGGAAGCTCGAATCTGTATGCTATTAGATCAAATTTTTCACGAGTTTCCAATTTAAGTTTGTTTAATAATAATTCATTCTTTGAGCTAATCGTAAGCTAACAAAACGACAGCTGATATTAAGTAGGTAGCTAGGGTAAAAATATAACTCAACTAATTTACATATTATTATTATTATTATTATAAAAAATTTCATAAATTCTGATAAAGTTTATGATAAAGATAATAAACAAAATTTGCATAATCTTTGAAGACTAAACCAATTTATTGATTACTTGATTCGGAAGTTCATTATTGTTATAATTGGGTAACTTTGTAATGAACTTCAGCCCAAAGCTGTATATTTGTAAGTGCACACTAATCCGTTAGGTATATGCCACAGATAATTGAAAACATTTTATGATTAAAATTAATTTTGCTTTGGTATTGCATTGGTTACACTAGAGACTTTCTACAGAATTTATACAACAAACTCAAATTAAACTTTATAAATATTTTCTGGAATATTAAAAGAAAAAAAACACGGCAATATATATGTATTCGTTTTTATAACAAAATTTGCCTCTTTCTACGGCTTAACTCAGTTTCAAAATGTTATACAACATGAGACTTTAATTTTAATTAAAGATCAATTTTTAATTAAGTACAAATATTTTAAATTTTTCTAAATCTTTTTTTTAATTTCTCATAATTATATTTCATAGTTTTGTCCTTTCCAAAATGCATAAATGATAATATTAATAAAGTTCAACTTTCCGAGAGTTTAAATTTGAAATTTCATTTCATTGTAAATTCAAACCAAAATTTTCATTATACAGAAGTTTTCTAATTAGCAAATCCTTCCGCTCTGAACTTACACAAATACTTTTAAAATTATAAATAAATATTTTATTTTCCAACATCATTGATTTAGCTTTAGCTCTCTATAATAAAGTTGTATTTATTTTCTTCGATTAAATTGGAATTTATTTACTTAGAACTGTTTTATTTTTGTTTGGTACGAAACTATCCGGAATGAGCGGCAAAAATCGATAAACCCATTAATTACATAAACAAATTCTTACTTACTTTTGTCTTCAAAATCAAACGAAATGCTTTTGAAGAAGCTCCTCTGCGATCTAAAGGAAGTGGCCGAAGTGTATCCGCTGACGCTGCTGCAAGAGTCTCTGTTGTAGATGTTCAAAAGAAGCTCATCAATGAGTTCGGAAGTTCTTTTCTTGTCGCTATTTTCGTGTTCCTTGGAGAGGAATGGATTGGTTTCCGTTAATGATTTTACTATCGGATTGGGAAGCATTGTGGAATAGGTAAACTGCTTTAACATGGCTTGGTTTTGACGAACCAAAATCATATCTCCAAAAACTTCTTTGTTGCACAATGGCGTCTTATATGCACGTTGTTTTCGGCGGACGAACATTATGAACTGTTTTTCTGTATTTTAATTTAACTGCCGATAAGTATATCCGGTACTTAAAACCACAGATATGCAGCTGATTATGAAAGAGGTCCCACGTTACACTTCGTTCTGGAAAATTAATAATTTTGCGTTAGTTGCACTTTTTTCCTACTAAAGTAAATAAATATTCCAGTGTGTTTATGGTAGGTGTATTGACACCGTTATTGAATAAAAGATTAAATTGTGATATGAAAATTACCCGTATGTTCGTATCTACGTCAATTTGTTAGTATAGTACGAGTGATATATTGCGATAGTTAAAGTTCAAGAAACAAATGTTTGCCCCCTTTTACTTTTTCCGCTAGATAAAATTTTTACAGTGGCGCCATCTATTAGAAACGACCATATCAAAAAATTGGATAAAGTTCTTTAAGACGGATACTGCAACAGAAGTTGGCAAAGGTATTGATCAAAATTTAATCGACCGCGGTTTGTCTTTGGGGACGCAAATGCGCGTGCCCTACCTTATACAAAACTTGTTTATTTTGTAAATTAATCAGCAAGCTTAACAATTAAATGACGGATTTTCATGTTTGTCTGATATTCAGCCTTAATTAATGATAACTTTACGCATATTAGAAGAAATATTTCTATTTGCTTGGCTACCTTGGAAACGACGGTCATACGGTCAACCACAATGGGAGCATCCCAGTAAATTGGGAAGGTTTGGTAGTTTGGCAAACATTTTATTTCAAAATACGTTTAATTCAAAAGTCAAATTGAGGAATAAAGGACTTCTAAGCGAAATGTTTAAATATTGTTATCCAGCAGTTCAAAATAGATCGAAAAACTTTAACAATGACTTTTTTCAGAATAATTATTACCAAGTGATTCCCGTAGTCCCAATTCTAGAATTCATGCAAAGTTACAAAATGATTTCCCAAGAATTCCAACAATTTCCAAGGAATTCCAATGATTTCCAACAATTCCAAAGATTTCAAAACGAGTTCTAATCTAAATAATTCCAGGGATTTCCAAATAATTCCAGGGAATTCCAAGAATTTCCAAAGGAATTCCAAACAAGTGTACCCAAAAACAGATATTTACCTCTTGAAAAGTTACATAAAGCAAAGTGGCACTGACTTAAGCTTTCTTTAGTCATGCGGTCTGCAAAAATCATAGATTACGTACCTAGACATAAAGTTAATTCTTCTACGGCCTTTAACAAAAATTGATGTTTAGATCCCGTTGTCTGTTCAACGTCCAGCCACGATCTAATTTGCGATAATTTTCAATAAAAAAAAGTTATATTTTTAATGTGATGTTTAAAATATCACGAGAATTCCAGAGATTTCCATGAAATTCCAATGATTTCCAAGGAATTCCAATGATTTCCAAAGAATTCCACCAAATTCCATGGATTTCCAAGGGAATTCTAAACAAGTGTACACAAAATTTTCGATATATTTACCCCTTGGTAATACCCATTTATAATGTTAGTAAGCGGTCATTGGTAAGGAATTTGATTTAATAAGTGCATGGTTTCTGATTTTTTAGAGATGGACGGAAGATTTGGTTTTGCGTGGAATGCGAAAGTGTAGGTTAGCTTGCACTCTTTATAAATATACTATAGATATTTAAGTGGTTGTTCTATAACTCATAAAGGAGCTGTTTTTAAAAAGGATTCATAACTGAAAAGATACTTTACTTTATCTGAAAGGCCTTTGTAAATTATCCTTTACATAAAGGCACAAAACCCAGCATAAAGGCGTTGTTAAAGAATTTATTAAATTAACTAAGCAAATTCTCTACATAAAGCGTCCTTTACCAATCCTTTAACATAAAGGCATTCCTTTAAAAACTCCAGTCCATAAAGATCGATCTTTAAAGAACAGTCTGTCATTAATGGATTCTTTATAATTATTACAGAATAAGTTTATCTTTTCAAAAAGGAATCCTTTTTGTAATGCTCCTTTATGAGTTACAGAATAACCACTTTTCAATAATACGACGGCATTATCTGACAAGATAACACAAAAATTAAACGATTAAACTACGGAGAAACTTCTGATTTCGATTAATTTACGAAACGATCAATATTAAAGTAAATTAATTTTTCAAATACTTAAAATAATAATATCTACTTGTTAGAAATTACCACTGGATTTTCTCGTTCTGTAGACGGTGTAGCAATGTGTTTTAATGAGCGGAATCGGTCGAAGTTGACTTCTAGCTGTCCAACAGTTAACATCACATAAATTTATTTCCAGTTAGATGTTGTTAATTATAGTCGAATTTAACTTTAAAAAAATTCCTGCCATTTTGGACCCGTGATTTTCGAATTATGGTTGCTTTATGGATGTTTTTACCCAAAAAGTAGGCCCAGAAATCAATTCGTCGTATTTTATCTACATTATTGAAATAAATTTCAAAAAATAGTAAGAATAGCAGTTGCTATTTATTAAAATCAATAACAGAACATGTATACAAACTTTCAGTCTAAAACCGGGGGGTCCAGTACCAGTAAGGCATTTTAATTTTACTAGTGAGTCAGGTAGATAATCGTCGACTTTATACCAAAGACTGAATGAGTAAAGTGGCACCTTATGCCGTCAGGAGCGTATAAAACATATTATTCAGACTTCCTATTATATTAGGCAGAAATATGTCTTATTCATTTCTAGCTCACTAAGCAAAGGTTTAGAGTCAGAAGGATGTAACTACAAATTACCACATTTGAGATATTGAAGAAAAACCAACATTTTCAAGCAAGTATACTGTTAATTAATGACTTCTCAATTGTAAATGGTAAAAAGATGGTAAACTAACAAAGTAACTTGATAAGTGTTTATTAACTTTGCTATAGAAATAAGGTAACTCAAAACAGCTATTTTTGTAGTTACACCCTTCTGACTCTAAACCGTCTTAAGGTCCACTTCTGCTGAATTTTAACAAGACAATGGAGAAGATTTGTAGCAGTTCTGTACGAGTATCTTAGTTTAGAACTTAAATTTTTTTTAAATCGAAGCCACTTAGGCTTTAAATAGGAAAATTTGAATTAAGTTGCTAAGTTGCCAGTGGAATTTTTCCAGATATTCCTCCTTAACTCTTTTACTTTTTTCATTTCAGTAAATACGCTTGCCGCTGAGTCATCTCTTCAAGTTTGGAAACAGGTTGAAGTCGTGGTTAAGGAATCAGTTCAAACCCAATTTCGTGCGATTTTGCATGTGCAACTAACGATGAAGGAGCAGGCGCATTGTTGAGATGATAAAGAATTTTTAATTCTTTAAATGCGGCCGTTTTTGGCGAGTTCACTTTTCAAACGATCCAATAATGATGAATAATGTGCCCCAGTTATGGATTTATCTTTTTCAAGATAGTCGATGAATATTATTCCATGTGCATCCCAAAATAGGGGGGCCATAACCTTTTCAGTCCATTGTTGCGTTTTCGGACGCTTTGGAGAACTTTCACTCGGAGAAACCAATTTTTTTGACTATTGCATCGACTTTGGAGTACAGTAAAAGATCCTTGGTTATAAATCGGTTCACAAAGTTTGCTCAAATTCTGCTGGGAAAGTGTAACACAATTTCGTTTTTGGTCGACTGTGAGCAAGCACGGCACCCAACGCGCGCAGAGCTTCTTCATGCCCAAAAATGCATGTATGATTTTGACCACACGTTCCATAGACATGCCTACAGCCTTAGCTAGGCTCCCTTAATTTTGCTTTGAGATTATTCAATATCGCATCATGGATTTTATCGAAGTTTTCTGGCGTAGTGACTTAATTCGGGCATCCAGAACGTTCAGCATCATCGGTGCTCGTAAGTCCAAAACTAAAATAGTAAACTACTTATGAATCGTTCCAATCGAGGGTGTAGAGTCCAGGTAATACTTATCCAGTTTGACTTTGGTCTCGATTATCGTTTTCCTGAGAAAATAATAGAGTTTAATCAAAACTCAAAACTCGGTTGAGTTGCTGTCATTTATACGGAAAAACGCGTGTACGGCAAATAATTGTCCATGTCATCATTGTCCAATCCATTTTGGCCATTAACGTCATTGACCGGCCAAAGACGTAAATATTACAATCATAAGAAAATATTCACATCATTGTTCACCGTTAACGGGCGTTGACGTCAATGGCCGGTCAATGACGTTAATGGCCAGCGTAAATGGGCTATGACGTCATTGTCCGGCCATTGATGTCAATGCCCAATTTACGTCATTGACCGTAACAGATACACAATAAGAAACTGCATTTTCCCTATGCACTAGATATATTGCAATCAGTGACGGCTCGTGGCATTTTCATTTGAGGAGGCCAATCATAAAGTCTAATGCAAAAGTGTATACCTAACTTACTAGCAGTTTTCCATATGTGGTAAGATGTGATAATTGCACACCTGTTGAAATATGCAAATCTTTGTGAAAATTGTTTGGCATATTTTACCATTACATAGCTGGTACGTTATTATCCCAAGAACACAGTTGTAATTTTACTAATGCCAACATTACAGGTTGGCATCAGCCAGTACTGAAATTAAATTTGCAATTTTCCACATCTGTTTTCGAGAGTAAAAACTGCCACTGACCCACCTTAGAGCCAGTACAAGAAAAATTGTTGTAAATTTTTTTAAGATTTCGTTGAATTTCCAGACAATTTCCTATAATTTTTTACATTCTTCGGATTTCCTACGACTATACGATCATCTACATTTCTTCGAATTTTCAATTTCCTTGGATATTCCGGATTTCCTTAGGTTTTTCTTCACTTGTACACTAGATTTCCCGAGCAATTTTCTTCTCAGTTTCAAGAGAAGGGAAATCTAAGAAAATTTTATAAGAAATAATGAAAATGCAGTGTATAAAAATGTGTCTTCGTTCAAATGAAAGATATCTTTCAGAAGAATATTCTTACTATTTAATATAGTTGATCATAGATCATGAAACAAAATTGTTAGTTTTCAAAACCGGGGGGTCTGGGGGGTATGAAATACCTCCCAATGTTTCCTAATGTCTTAATGTATTATTTAATTTACTCTTAATAAACCTACAGACCTTGCAGTCCACGTGATGACTACATTATTTGCATGTAGGTACTATGCTGAGGTTCTGCTTTTGCGGTAGCCTCTCGGGTTACCTTTTCATAGTGCTCACAATCAAAAATTTTAATTTTTGCTTTTTTGGAAAATTTTAATAGTTCAGAATTTTAACTCTTTTTTTACCTCCTTTGATGAGCCGCCGCTGATTGCAACATTATGTTAAACAATACTATATTTATGCGGAGGTTGCAGTCGATGTATAGTCATTGCGAGTAAATGTGTGCCTGATGATGACAAATCTCGACGAAGTCGTCTTGTAACCATCAGTATAAAGTAAAATCTTACGGTTCATGTGACAATAAAAAGCTCATCTGTAGTATTTTTAAGATTTTCTCATTACTTTGTATTTTATATTTTTAAGACATCCTCAAATTTCTTTTCAGTTGTACACAAGAGCAGATTCCAGAGAAATTCATGAGATTGGTACAAATGTACTAAGCTCTCGAGAACTGTTAACTTAGATCTCGAAAGCTAGCTAAGAGTTTTAAGAAGAATAGAAGAAAACTAACATTTTGCAGCATAATATATTAATTAGGTCACGAGGCAACACATCTACTCATCTACTCTACTCAATACAATATGTAAAATTTCTTATTATAATTATTAATATTTATGTTATACAGGATGTTCTTTTTGAGCTCTTAAAAATTTGCAAAAGTAAAACAAAAACAGCCAACCATTATTATTTGTTTAAATTATTTCTCCCAAAGAGAACAACCTATACACTTAAAGTTATTATTTTAATTATTATTCATTATAAGGCCTATTCATATTGACCGAATTCAGTACAAACTTAAGCAGTAGTACCTGATCAGCGAGAATAAACCTTAAATATTAAGGGATAACTGGAGGTTGGACAAATTTTTGGTTACATCATTTCAAAAACTTCATACCACATTTCGCAACAATGCCATTCAACAAATTTTAAACATTTCAAACTTCCAAATTATTGATCAACAATTTCAAGCAACAAATTTGCAAACTACCCGCAGGAACTGAATTATCAAAATAAGTTAGGCCTTATTTTTGATAACGTCAACCCCGGATCTAGGGGTGGCCAAACCGGGGTATTTGAATCTTTTGAAATTATTTCTTTCTCCGGTTCGGAAAAATCGTAGATTCGGGGCTGGATAACGTAAACGTAACTTGCTAGCTATAAATACCGGGGACTTTAAAAAATTTAAACGACTTTACTTTTAAAGTCTTTTCCGTTTGGCCCATACAGCTCTTATCGTATTTACAGGTCGACACGTAAACACCAGACTAAAAGTTATATTAACATCCCTCGGAAACTAAATTGATTTATCATAAATGGAATGATATGTTGCATTGAATATCAGTCATATACCTTCTATAAGTTATTATCTATCAATTTCTAAACAGGTCTGGTTATTGAAAATCGGATATAGAAATGGAATCCAAACAAACGATCTGATGCGTTACTATATTGCTGCTCGTTGTTTTGAAAATCGATGCCTCTCTATTTTGTGTAACAGTAAATTGAAACAAAATTCAACATGTATTAATTAACTACGAAAGTTAATAAAGTGCATTATATGTATAGTAGATATCATATACACAATTAATATTGTCACAGTACAATAAATTCTACCAGGAGGGAGGTTTTCCCTCTAAAACAAAATTTTCTAAATAACGACATGGGTTATTATTTTATACATTGTATAACAGCTATTTCTAACATAACAACAGGTACTTTGACCTGGCCAGAGGCAGTGACATTTGACATAACATCTAATAATGAATTTAACATATTGCTGAGCGAATTGTTATTGAAGGTTTACTGATTACTGATTATTGTTTTACCTTGTATGTATTTAAAAAACTATTCTTGAGTAGGCAATTTTAAACGCATCCATGTGGTAGTGGCAACAATTGTACTTACCGTTTTAGTGAATAAAAAGCACATGATAAATAATTGCTCTTTGTACTTTTAAATCACATTGAATTTCTTTGCACAAATTCATACAGTTTTGAGTTTTGACATTAGTGACGTTTGATCGCTAAATTGTAGATTTTAAAATAAACGAAACCTGATTGGCTGGGAAATTGCTAGCAGCGCCGCTAAGCACGCCCATCGATCACTTCTACAAGCTGAGTCGCGCTTCCCACTCTTAATGGTGTTGCCTGAGAGCGTATGGAAGCTTTAAGTGACAATATTCTGCAAAATAACTTGATAAGTTCACAGAATGCGTTTTCAAAATTGCGTCTTCTAAAAATAGCGCAATAACCATCAATAAGCTACTTTCGTTAATGAAGCACCACAATCAGGCAAAAAAATGCTTCTTCAATTTCACCGCTCAACACTTAGCATTAATAAAAAATCTAAAGTAACCTACAATTTTAAATTTTATTACATATCGCCAAATATGCCGGCGAAAGTTTTTCTGAGGTTTTTCATGGTGTCTTCGGCGTCTTCGGGTGCGACGGCTTGCTGGCTGCCTTGGCGTTGAAATCCTGGGCGCGGAGGTGGATCCGGAAGACGTCCCGTACTCGCGGTGCTGCTACTTATTGTACTGCTTTGAGATGCTAAAATTAAAACACTTCAATTTTTTTAATTGATTAATTTTGTTATTACTGATAAGTGAATATGAATAATGAAGCAACTCATTCATCGTGATTATATCAACGGAAGTGATACCGAGAATATTAATATTTTTATCAAACTTATTTTTGCAATATTTTTACCTTGGCTGTCTCTTCGTCCAATATTGGAGAGTGAAGGATGTTCGACAGGTGGCGGTGGAGAATCCGAATGTGTTAAGCTAGTCAAGCTACCTAAAATTCCTCTTGGTCCTACGGGTGGTGGAGGTGGCGCTTCGTCGGTGGAAGGCGTTCTGGGTCGACAAATTGCTTGCATACGATATACCACCAAATCTGCAATGTGTCTGCGATCTTCTTCTTGGGAATCCCCAAGCAACGTCAGTGCACTATCGTTAACCTCAATGATGTACTCTTTCCCATCCTTACCAACCACAACTTCCAGTGCGCAAATGTCCAATCCGCCGAAAAGGTCTGAAACCTCGTCCACCCAACTGCGGTAACGATCGGGCATTTGCGTCTGTTCCAGCATTGCAGATCCCATGTTGGTCTTCCAACATCCCGAAATTGATTTGCGCATAAAGGCTTTATAGTTGGTTCCTATTTTTTGTACGTGAATGTCGTATTTGGAATCAATGAACGGTTCCACTGTGCAGTAAGTGTTAGCCACTGCAACCACACTGGCCATATCTTGGAAATCATTATTATTGTCTACCTTCACTTTTCCAAGACCACCGTGAGCGTGGCCAATTTTTAAAACGACTGGAAATTTGGATGCAGTTATCTGAAATCAAATTTGATCGTTAGCTCATGCAAAAGTACTGATTATAGATATAATTATTTGTAGCAGTTAATTCAAGAGTTCTTATCTGCATTACTAATTTTCCCCATCGTTATCTACAGACATGTTTCAGGAATATCCAAATGCTATCAATAAAGTGTTGATATAGTATCAGAAACAATTTTATACAATTTTGCGATATGATAAATAACTGACGCATTCATAAATTATTGACTTTCCGTGAAATTTATAAACAGTGGTAATAATATTGAATTTTAGTCTAAAATTATCAATTATGTCACAATTTAGACAAAATTAGCGCAAAATAAGTGGTCCATTAATATGGGTCATAAATATCAAACAAGTTTGTTCCAGTCAGTAGCTGTTTTCCGAAAAACTACATCAACAACGCCTACTTGTTTGGCAAACTTAAGGAGAACATCGATTTAAGAAACTTTGGTGTGAGTCAGCATGTTTGCTCTCTCAAAAGCGTATCAAATCCGCCTAATTTTAGTACTGACTAGCAATCGCTTCTCAGCCATATTATTCTACTGAATGCAGCCAAGAAATTGATTAAATTTGAATTAACAGGGTATACTTTCCGTAAAATTTTCTGGGAATCCCATAATTTTATTTTCAAATCTATTTTATAATTCTTTAATTTTATGTTTATGTTTTAATGTTTAACTCCATTAAGTACATCAAGCTGGGAGGTATACCTCCCAGACCCCCAGTTAAAACAGAGTTTTTACAACTTTTCTTTTACCGTTAAACCAATTGCTACAAATTTCTAAGTCGTCTTAAGGTTTTAATATAAAAACAATTTTTATATTTAAATGTTCCCCGCGAAAAAAGTTATCTGTGTGAAACTGAGATGACCGCAGTCTTTAGGCTCTTATACAGCTAATCATCTGGAGAGATCGGCTCAGTTATCAGGTATTAAAATTATGATAACATCGAAACAGACTAATACAAAACCAGGCCACAAGATTTTTAAGTCAATACAGTCAAGATAAAATATTTCAAGTTTTTGAAGAAAAAAAATTAATTAAGTAAATTCATTCATTTTAATGTAACGGGTAACTTACTCAACTGTCGTGCATGTAGCGGTTGCGACAGCATTGTGCACGGCATATGTTTACTGATCTAAATCTAGATAACGACGAGAGTGCACACACGCAGGAATGACACCTTGGCAACCCAAGTTGCTAAGAGTTGCCAAGTTGCCCACTGCAGGACAATCAGCCTCCTTCTCTGAAAGAAAGCATTTAAGCATTAAGACCCACGGTTGCTTTATCCGGATTGGGGAATCCGGAATCCGGTTTTCCACCAATGCGCGATGGTTGATATTTAATCCCCAACCCTAAAATGGTCCCCGTAGAGCAATGTACCATTCCACCGATTTGCGTCAGGGTAGCTTATAAAGTATTAATAGAAGTACAACAAGGCGATTATATAACCTACATAACTGAAGTATATCTTCGCGCGGTTATCCCTTTTGTATTTTAATTAATATATTTTTTTCAGTTATCTACGCGGATACCCTGTATAATTATATCTTCTCTAACATATAAAAAGCCAGAACGCTGCTGCTCCTGCTGCTACAGCATGTCATAGTTTTGGTTAGAAAAATTCGAAAACGCAGACATGATTAATGAGAAGAAAAACAAAAAGAAGATATGAAGAACATATCACAGGATTTCCACTCTTCCTGAATACCCAAAGAAGATTTTGTCAGGGAAAACCGGAAAATTGAATTTTTAAGCAAAAGTAAGGGAAATTTAACCATTCGGTTAGAGAAAATTAAAACTTGGAAAACATATTTACTTATTTAAGTTACTATCTTACTGCTCCAGGAGTTTAGCAGCAGCTTCTGTGTTACTTTGAAAGTTAACTGTCAAAATTATAAAGTAAAAGTCTAAACCGGGGGGTCTGGGGGGTGTGGAACACCTTCCAGTACATATAATAAAATTCCCACTCCTCTAGAATACCTACAGAAGACAGAATAATTATACTAATTTCGTCAGAAAAATTTAAGAATTTTTTGGTTTTTAAAAAAAGTTAAGTAAATTAAAACGTTCGGCTAAAAATAAATTAGAATTTGAAAAACTAATTTATTTTAATTATTATAACAAAAAAGTGTAAATTGCTCGACGGCACATCACGTTCAGCAGCAACTTTTTGCGTTAGTTCGTAAATATAGAAAAACGGGGAATCCCCCAGTAGCGGGAAATTAAATTAAATGTTTAAATAATATTATACTGATAAAAAGGAGATCCACCGTCTAGCTGCCCGTCCGGGGACGGGCTTTTCAGCTAGTCTTATAATATAATATGTTGAAAACTACTTATAAACTCAACAATTAAAATTTTAAAATTTTGACCAGCCTACCTGCTAACGGCAGCGGAAGAAAAGTTATATGGGATTAGAAAAACTTTTGACCATCGCTGGAACAAGAAATCGCCCGTATGTATAATTGGGAGACGTCAAATTGCGTCCCACATGGTCAGAATGCTTAAGTAAAATCCTATTATTCCTTAAGCTGCATAAAGGTTCACAACGTTTTCGGCATTTTATAGTACAGGGTGTTACAACTATTATTAATATTTCTATAAATATTTTTGTTTTATTTTTTTTTTATAGTTATGCCTTGGTGAAAAATTAATTTATTCACTCAGAAACAAAAATCTGAAGCAAAGGAAAACTTTGTTGTAGCATCAAAGAAAACTTGATTTTTTAACCCCCCTTAACATATATTAGATATAATTATCCAAGGTGTTCGCGCAGAAACCTGACAGAAAAAAGTATATTAATTAATTAAAACTTTTCGACTTTTTCCCACCCGGGGATGTTTTTAATTACTTGCAAGAAATTCTAAATATTTCCAACAAATGAGCCGATGAAAATCAGAATGGTGTAAGCCATTTAAGATTTTTATACTATTTAATCCTTAATAATCCTATAATAATAATTAATTAAGGATTAAAATATTATAAAAATTTTGCTATGCTAATTTTCACCGGCTCAAATCCCGGTGATTTATAAGAAATTCTAATTATTTACTTTGAATTCCAGTTATTTTCAAAAAATTCCAAAAATATTCTAAGAATTCTAAGGGGGCATCCATTAATGGATTAACGTGAGGTGATTTGGGCGATTTTTAGACCCCCCCGCCCCCCTTGGTGAGATATCGTGAGATTTGGCTCGACCCCCTCCCCCCCCCCTTTAAATCGCACGTAAGTTTTTTAAAATGCGTATCTTTAGTGTAAATACTTTAAGGGGGCGTCCATTAATTACGTGAGGTGATTTTGGCGATTTTTAGACCCCCCCCCCGCCCCCCTTAGTGAGATGTCGTGAAATTTGGCTCGACCCCCTTCCTCCCCTTCTAATCTCACGTGAGATTTTTAAAATGCGTATTTTTAGTGTAAATGCGTTAATCTGTGCCTGATTGCGTTGGATTTATTAAAAAAGCATAATTTGCTTAATTTATTTTTATTTAAGAAGAAAAACACAAAAAAATTACGTGATATTTGCCGAGACCCCCCTCTCCCCCTCGTGAGATTTAGTGAGATTCAGCTCGACCCCCTTCCCCCCCTAAACGCCTCACGTAATTAATGGACGCCCCCTAAAGATTCTCAAACAATTCTAAAGAATAAAAAATTCAATGAATTTCCAAGGATTCCAGAGATTTTCAAGGAATTCTAAATATTTCCAAAAATCCTAAACTTTTAATTTATAAAACCGATAAGACTATGAAATGCTTCCTAATATAGCAGTTAGTTTGTTTAAAAGAAAAAATGATGTTAGATAAAAGATAACTGTCTACTTTACACCATGAACTGAAAGAATAGAGTAATAACTTATGCCGACAGGAGCCCATTAACAGTATATTTCCGAGTTGGCTATAATAATAATTATGTAAGTAAAATTTAATAATTTATTTGGAGAAGGCGGCACTTCACCGCCTTCCTTGTACCAACTATCACTGAAAACGAAAGAAAAAAAAACCGAAAAGTGACCTAGAGTCTGGAGTCAATCCGAGGATATACTTTGAATTAGCAGTCTTTTGCTTTTTATTTTTTTTAACTTTTGACAAACGTTAAAGTTATCCTCTTTTCCTTATGACAAAAGCTTAAATGTAAGGAAGATTTTTCTAAAATGTGGCCGTATACAAACGCCTTTGTATATTATTGATAATATGATATACGTCATCTCTACGTCATCTCATCACTAATGAATTCTATTCGAAAAAGGACTAAGGTAAGAAGACATCCTAATGAATCATAAGTCTCATTTAAATTCATTTACGTAAGCAATTATTTCTGATATTCTGAATGATGCAGTTTTTAATTTTTCGATCACAGAATGGTCTACCTGCTGGCCGCAGGCAACATTAATTATATAAGATGACTGTATAGTTAGTTATAGTTATACTAAATACTGAACTTTTAAAATGTTATGCTATACCCCGCTAGACACCCCAGTAAGTTGTATTTGTTTTAAAAAGACCAACATGTTTATCTATTTAATAAATTCAATCCCAGAACATGAACACCAACTTTCATTTTTCAAAACCGGGGGGTCTGGGGGGTATAGAATACCCTCCAGTACTTCAGTCATTTTATTCTGTTCTCTTTTTCAGATTCATGTAACTTGATCGAATTTTTGGATTCCTGCTGTATTTTTTGCCCAAACAAAAATATGGCCAAGCAGAGCAAAAAAATTCCTTACGGTACAATAGCGTACTTGTACTCTAAAACAAGTATGTTTGGAAACTCTAAGCCAAATGCCAGTGGGTTCCTGAAGAGCTGTGGGACACTAAAAGGAGTTTCGACTTTGGCTAAACAGCAATAAAATTTAAATGGCAAAACTTGATGGACAATTTAGTTTTAGAATTAGGTGATTTTAAACAAATTGGGTGACGGTTACGACTTCCTCAGACAGCAAGTCGATAAATCACGTCTCATTTAACAAAAATTTACATCGGTAACTTTTATTATCCAAAGGTCAATCAAATTCACATTGTTAATGTTCTTATTTATTACTTCATTCAACAAAAAAATTTTAATTTACCTAAATTAACATTTGAAAGCACGAAAATAGTAACCTACCTACGTTGTAATTTAAAAATTTAGGTTTTTAATTATTTAATTTGGAAGACGTTCCAATTGGAAGTCGGGCGGAATATTTTTGAACGTAACGTCGTTCTTTCGGCTAAAAAGGTGTAATTTTATAATTTAAGTGTTGAATTTGTACAAAATTACACCGTTCCTTAACTCTCAACTTGATTTAATTAAAAGTGCAGTGAGTAAATCGTGGTGTCAAGATTACAGCATCTGAAATTTGCTACGCTAGCCCATTTATTAAAATAAACCATTAAGGTCGTGAAAAAATGAAAAAAATGTTACGGTACTGTGTCGGCAGAAAATGCGCTGATTCGTCAAACTCCAAGTGCACATTCGTCGCTTATAATGACCATTGATATAATTAATGTAATTCGTCATTAATTTTTCAAAAGCGTTCAACTTGATACAATTTACACCGAATGCACCTTTTGGATCATATGGTACATGTGATATACAAATACGTAACTGCTTGGCTTAACTCGCCAGTTAAGTATCGCAATCGTAGTGAGTTGGTTCAGTAAAAACTGTGCGCTACTTGGTCCATTAAACGTGATACGCGTGTGCTGCCGTTACTTAATTTTTTTTTTTTGAAAAAATTTTGGAATCACAATCCAGTAAGTAATTTTTTAAAATCTGGTAACCACTTAATTATTTAAGTCGCTTACGTTTTGTCACGCTTAATTTTTGAATTGCTACTGTGCAGCGCGGAATTAATTTTTTGCAAGGTTACGTGCTTGAAATTATCGGCGTTTTTGTGTTTTAATTTATAAACGATTTGCGATAATTTTTATGAGCGAGAATTGGTGTCAACGTGATTTTTTCAATTGTGCCGCTTTGAAAAAAAGTTATGCAATGCCGATTGTCAATAAAAATAATTGGCGGTTCCACCTAGATTAAAATTATTTGCTTTTTTTGAAAATTCCTTCATGTTTTCGCTTTTTCCAGGTCTATTTTAATTGAAACAATTTTTTAAAACACCAAAATTGTTTAGTAGATAGTATATTTTGGAAGTGCATTTTGAATTTTTTTTTTTGAAACATTTTTACATTTTCACTTTTCTTTTTGGTTTGAGTGGTTTTTAAAAGCAAATTTAATTTTTTTTTATTTTTAAGATTTGTTAGTTTTTTGAATTGTCTCTCACAAAATTTTGATCAGCTACCTAATTTTTGAAGATGATATGTTTGGTATGATTTAATGCCTACGCTGACGCACGCACGTAGTTACAAAATATTATTTTGATGCCATAAATGAACATTTTGGCTTTGGTTCAAATATTTTAAACCTTAAAGAGTTGTTCTATTCTAGTCTTGTTTGCATCTCTGATATTTGACGAGAGCCACCCCCTCCTGAAGAGGAAGCTATTCAACTTATTAAATCGACTACAAAATATACTTATTTTTGAAAGTTTTTGAAAACTTTTTTTTGTGTTGAAAGTAAATTGGTAAATATATATTTTTTAAAGTGAGAGAACCATTTTTTTGTTTAGAAAAATTCCCGGGGGGGGGGGAACCCCCAAAAAATATTTTTCTTTTTATGAGTGGCTTGGTTCCACCTTTCCAAGACAGAATATTAAGCTTTTTTTAAAAGCATTTTTTGATGTTCTGTGGAGACCCCCCGGATTCAGGGCCCAAAAGAACCATTCTATTTCCTCTTTTAGTTTGTAGGTTCTCCAAGAATGGTCTTATATTTTGTTTAATTATGTTCTGTCAATTAATAAATGCAATTTTTAATGAATCAAACCAATATATTGCTAGTATACTATTAATTTATTATTACTGAATTAAAAAATATTTCAAATTTTTTTTCCAACGAACAAAGTTATATTTATGCGCACAGAGAAAAAAGCGATTCTCGCAATAATTTTGAAGTAAATATTCCATCAATTAGAGTAAATTTTACATCACATTTAGTAAAATTTACTTCAAAATTGGTGTGATGCTGATTTGAACTTCAATTGAAATAAAAATTACTTCAAAATACCAAAAAAAATTTTCTCTGTGCATCTTTCATGAATTCAATGAATTTATTGTCTGTTATTTGAGAAATTAATAATTAAGTATTTGGCATAAAATTAAAATATTTGCAAGGATGACGAATAAAAAATTTATTGACGATAAGAACGCTTTTGATTGATAATAAGGTATCATATTTATTAATAACGATTAACATGGCATTTATTTTTTATTATTGTTTATGTTTATTAATTTAAAATTTTAAGATAAAATTTGAATATTTTCAATTGATTATTGTTTTTATTTTCTATTATATAGAATTGAGAGATGAGATCATAGCAATATATGTAATCTTCTCTTTGAGGGTCAGGGTTTATAATAATAAACCAAATTTCTGTTAAGTGGCCTCAATAGCGATAATTTTGATTAAACCGCCTGTGTAGCCGTTCAATATCAACCGTAACCTACCTCTTTTTGAAATAATAATTGTTTGATTGAATTAAAAAAGTTAATTTAAAGTTATTAACACAAATAACAAATATGTAAATAGTATTTGAAACTATATTTGTATTTCGATGCAAAGAGGGAACCAGTTATATTTGGTTATTGGGGGGAGGGGGGCTTTCATTTAATCAAATAATGTTTTTATTTAAAAAATTTTTTTTAATCTTGAAATAAAATTTAAACGATTTTACGAGGATTAAATCAAACTACCGCGCAAAGATTAATTAAATGGGAAATAAAAATAGAACGATAAGCGCATCCATATGCACCCGCCTTGAATTTATCGTAAACTTCCTCCGAAATTTTCAAATTTCAATATTAGAAATTTACGAATTATCTTATCAAATAATATTTTAAATCTAACTTTCGATCCTCTTTAATCTCAAAATCTCCAATCTAAATCAATTCGAAATAACTTGGAATTATTATGAAAGCTTTTCTTCTTCTTCAAGTCACTTGGCCGAAACCAAGATTCTGTACTAGAAAATTTAACAAAATTTAACACCATTTAAAGTGTATGCTATTTATAGAGTAGAAATTAAAAAAAAAACAGGAAAGAAAGCAAAGAACACAAAAATTGAAATGAAAAAAAAACTTATGTTTGGGAGAAAAAATGAAAAACATAAAAATAATGCAGAAATATAAACTACAAATGATAAGAGCATTGGATTTCATCTAGTTTTTACTTAAAGGTCAATAATGCTCTTGAAATTGATAAAAAAATTTATTTATCAGACTGGCCAAGTAAGTTTTCAATGTGCACAGAAAACAAAGATTGTTACATTTAAATAAATTGTTGTTTGTATACGGAAAAGTAAATATTTCTTTGAAATAAATAAATATTTACTTCCCCGTATACAAACAACAATTTCTTTAAATGAAACAATCTGTTTTCTCTGTGTAATTATTATTGAATTTATAACATGGTCAGTCTGATAAATGAAAATTTTAACGAATTTCAAAAGTAAGAACTCGAGATAAAATCTAATGCTCTTATCATTCGTAGATTATATATATTTTTTTTGTGCAATAAAATTGTTATTTTAAATTTTAAAATTATCATTTTAAAACAATGAAGGGGGCCCGCTGTGACCCACTTGCACCAGGGCTCGGCTTTGACTTGCTACGTTCCTGGAATTTAATAATTAAAAACTTCCACAGAAAATTAAGCAAAAATACGTTAAAATTGAACATGAAATTTGCCAATTTCTTTGTCAAGCGTTTACTCAAAATTGGCTTTTATGACTTAACCCCTTTTTCACCCCCAGCAGCGAATTAATAGGGTGGTTGCACATTGCCTTCCCAGTAGCTCACAGATCTATGTTAGGCTTTAGATCACTGCTGCAGTATATTTGACGCAACCAGTTGCGTATTAGTTAATTAATAAAATTATTTAAAAAATAAAATTATAAATCAAAATCAGTTACTTATTTAAAATTATTCTCAAAATTAAAATCGAAATTTTAAGCTCGGAAGAGAATTTTTGGCAAAAAACCTCGTTCCCCACCTAGCTGTCTGGCGGGAAAACGAAAAATTTCAAAAATATTTACAAAACTAAAAACAAATAAAATTTTTACAGAGCAAAATTAAAATTTATAAAAATAATAAAAATAAATAATTCAAAAATCAATAAGGATTTTGAGTATTTTTATTTTTAATTTAAAAATTTTCAAATTTCCTCAATTTTGTTCCCTTATCAGGAGATAGATAAGGCTTGGGATTTTAATGGCAGGACAAAATTTAGTTTGAAATAATTCAAGGAACAAAGTGATATTGATACCGGAGCATATGAATGCATTTATCAATTTATTTTATTGACCCAATTTTTCAATTTGAAGGAAGTAAAACTTGAAACTTTTAACTGAATGTAAAAAAAAATTATTTCGATTTTTATTTGTTTTATTATTTGAGAATCAAAACTATCAACCTAGAAAAATTTCAAAGTTATTGTACTTACGTTAACAATGTAAATTGTACATTTTGAAACCTTTTTTTGTCAAATAAAAATCGATTTTGCAGCAAAACTTTTTAGACATTTTTTGTTCAAAATTTAGTTGTCTTTAATTTTGTTCATATACATTTTACTATTTTGTCGCACTGTTGCCGAGATATACTAGCTATGAATATTATTTAGTATATTTTACAGAGTTTAGAGTTTATGTCGCTGTCGGTCATAAACGGTGCGACAAAATAGAAAAATGTAGATAAATAAAATTGAAGGAAATGAAATTTGCGACAAAAAATGTCTAAAAACATTTGCTGTAAAATCGAGTTTTATTTGACCAAATCAGGCTTCAAAGGGTAAAATTTTTATTTGCAGTAACTGATGTAATAATTGGATTAAAATATTATTTAGCAGGTCAGGCAGCCTTTCCGCAGCTCTGACCATAGTTAGGGGGATGGTTTGATTTCCTCTTTCTTAAGGATAACAAGCAATGTATCGATCCTAGGAGGGTTTTGGCTTTAAGGAATGTTGTATACAAGCTGTTACCCGAGATGTACTTTTTAAAAAATTGTCTAAAGTTTAAAATTTAAAACTTGGCGAAGCTCGAGAGACTATGTATTTGGGTTACGGCAGTTCAGGAAGGAAGAATGAAAGTTTCGAAATCCAATCATTTTAGTTTAGCTCTGGCTAAACAGAACTATTTTAACAGGCTTTAAATTTTTATTAAATTTTGAGAAAGAATTTTATCTTTTTGTTTAACTTGTGATAAAACTTGGTGAACGTCAATAAAAAATAGACAAGAGAAATATTTGTTCTCCTAATGTTTAATGAGCTCTTGCGTACCTCGCCTTTCTAACATTCTTAACCGGGCAGCTTCTCTCAAAAACTTTAAATCATTGGAATGGCTCATAAAAAAGTAACAATTTGGATGGAGGACCTGCTAGGAACTTGAGAATTCTTTTAATTTATCATATATTTCCTGACGGCTGGATTTATGGACATAAGTGAGCATCAAGTCTTTCATTTCCTCTTCAAAGATATGTTTTGGAATTCGATTAACTCTTGCACGATGTAAAATTCATTTCAATCACATAAATGTTTCAAAAAGTGGCGCGTGTCAATATTTTGTTGCGAAAGCGGAGTTGGAGACTTATAAATAATTTTGTAAATTGCTTTTAACATATTTCGGGTTTAGCCCCTCGAGGCTGATCTTGCATCAAGTTTCGTTTCTATATTTGTATTCTCACTTAAACATTGAACTTTTGTTCATAAAATATGTCCAAATTGTTTGCAAATGTGTGGAGTTAATTTGTTCAGCAAATATTGCCAAATGCTTCTGGCTGTGTTTGCTTTTCAGAGTAAACTTAAATTTCAATTTTTTTTATTTCATCATTTTTTATTAAGTATTCCAAATTTATTTCCGTATCCGAAATTGGCTTTAATGGCGTCGCTGACGCCAACTTTCAAAATAACAGGTAAACTGCGAGTTTGTTTGTCTGACGTCAGGTCTGAAAATAATTCCGTAATTTTTTGAGAAAACCGCATTCGGACCGGCTCGAAGCACGTGATGCGTCAACCACGCATAGTATCTATCGTACTACGTCTTCATTCACAGAATTTTGACGTCATTAATCGAGTTACCAAACTATGACAACATCAAATGCATTGGCTGAAAAAATTGTATTCGCATGAAATCATTTTCAGCCGAAGCAGTGGGTTCAAGGAGGAATCTTTAAACATTTTCGTAGAAGTTCATTTTTTATGTAATATGGATTACTGGTTTACTATACGGGATTTCCGTTTTGAGGTCATTGGACACTAATTATAGCTATTGGATTAATTGCGTCATTCCTGAATAGTTCTAGCAATTATTTTAATTACTTTTCAGTATGTTTTGACTCGCCCGTTGTTTTTAACAACGAAAATATTTACTAGGGTCACGAACTGATGGACTGTATTTTCGAAATCTAATTAACACCAAATTTTTACGTTCCTCCTTTTACACTTTCTAAAATCATTTCCTGCTTAATTTATCACCTTCAAATTTTTCTACTTAAAGTTTTTCGCGTGGGACCACGATTGAAAATACATCCTGCTCGAAAATTCGCGATAGGGGAGGCCACGGACTCTTTCCAGCTTCCACCTCGTCAAGCTCGCCATTAACCTAGTTGACCAAATCGGCAAATCATTTAGTAGGTAATGAATTTAGTCGTGCGACTACACAAGCTGTTTTGCAACAACTTGATTTATTTCCAACTTTTTGCAATCAAACTTCTCGAAATAATGTCGAAATGGTTCAAATGTCCCCGAATTTTGGTTTACTTAACTCGTCAAGGTTACCAAAATCAACATGTTTGGAATTCTCCAAATAAATAAGCCGCTTACATAATGTGTTTACAAATTTTCTGTCAATGCTATTAATTATCGTCGTGTAAACGAGATGTAATGGATGTTACTTGGCACACGTTTAAAAAAATTAATCTTAAATTTAATAAGCTCGGACGCCCATCGAAACTTGGGCAACTTAAATTAATCACAATTTAAAAGAAATAACTTCGGCTTTTTTGATGTCGTATTTAATAAGCAAAGATCTTTCAACATCTCTTTCAACGCTTTATGACTTGCCAAGAATTTTTTTGGCATTTCAAGGTGTTTTGGCGTTCATTAATTTCGGGCTGCTGATTTTTTCCGAATTTTGGCGAACGTTTCGTCCCATTGTGACACCACCAAGTCTCAACCACTCTCAGTTGGCCGAGACGTACTACATCGGTTTGTGTTGACATTTAGTGTGTAATTTTCAAGGTAAAGTTTCCATAGACCATAATTATAATTTAATTTTACATAAATAACAATGTGGTTCATTCATGAAACCACCGAAGGTTATTTTGCAATTATAAATAGATAAGTTCAGTTTTATTGTACTGTCGAAGTGTCAAGCACTCAGATTAGAGAATTGAAATAAAATTCATTAATTCGCCATAATCAATGTTTAATCGATCGACACAATTACACATAATACAATTTTTTAATCAATGTAATAATTTATGCCAAAGTTCACTTAAGCATAAATAGCGCACGAAAGCGGTTCAGCACTAAAATTGCCATAAAATGATTGTATCTAATTCCGTGGGAAAACAATGTCTTTTCGGCCAGCAGTTTCAGAAATCGTCGTGTAATATTAGTCTTGGTCTTGCTTTTTGCGAAACCATCAGCAATTGTACACTGAAAAAAATGGTTCATCAGATTGATGAACATTTCATCATTTTTGCGCCGATGAACAAAATTCATCATTTTAATGAATAATTCATGGTATCAACAAAAGGTTTTTCTATAAAAGCAATTTTTATGTGTCAAAATAATTCCTGGAATCGTTGCAGATTTTCTGCTACATTATGATCAGTAGATTAGATTGATATGATTATCCCATATTCGACATCATTTGAAAATATTGATTTCCAAATTTTACTTTACGTCCTCTACTTTTCGATCAGCGTGGTAGGATATAAGCTAAAACGTTTCTTGACGGAGCTTATGTTCTGAGAAAGGTAGATTGCTATCCTATCATATGAGATTTAGCAACTGCACAAATCTTCAGCTTTGGCTCACGAATAATGAAAAAGGGTGCACTAGAGGTTATTACATATCTCCCAGACCTCCCAGATTTATAATATCGGCTTCTGCTATAAGTACAGCTTAAATTCATACGAATAGCACAGGATACTATCTAATTTATCCCCTTAGGCCCCTCTTGTTTGTAAGTTTAAATTTAAATGGCGCAAGATCATTTCTATCTTTAATCAACTTTTACACTGTTAAAAATCGGGGTAATCAAGCGTGGTCAAATGTAATCTAAATCTAATCTGTGGATCTAAATGAGTGGCGGCTCGTAGCTTTTTTATTTAGGGAGGCTAACCTAAGAGTTTAACATTTCGAAAATTTTATGTACACAGGGCAAAATGGAATTCCAAAGATTTTCAGGGATTTCTAAAGATTACAATCGACAGAATTTCAATGATTTTCAAGGAATGCCTAAGATTTCCCAAGAATTCCAGGGATTTCTACAAAGTTCCAAGAGAATTCCTAACAAGTTGACACAAAATTTGCTGTTTTTGAATTAAAATTAAATTATGTAGGATAGGATGATGCTATTTCTAAAATCTAAAATAAAATCTTGCGGATCTAGGCTGAAGTTGCTACTTTTGCGGTTATGCCCAATTGCCCACGTTATGTATTGTGGAAGAAGTATCTATCTTTTATCTATTTATCTCATGATCGAAAATCCACTTTTTGTTTTTTTGAACATTTTAATAGTTCAGAATTTCCCTTGTTTCCTCTGAGCAGCTACTTGTTTAGAAGTTATCGAAGCCTATAAAAAGTGGGAGGAGAAGAACTTCCTGACTCTTGGAAATGTAAATTTATTAGTTTTGCTTAGTTTAAATTTGAAAAGAATTTTGAAACTTATAGTCTTACTTATTTCTAACAAATCTGCAATTTTCCATAGGGGAAACTGCTGGAGAAATTTGGTGTATCAGTGAAAGGAAATCTAAGGAAATACGAAATCTGAAGCAGTTGCGAAATCCTAGGAAATTTTAAGAAACACAATAAAATTTTAGAAAATCTTAAGAATTAATACTACAGAAAGGCTTTTCTTTTTGTTTATTTTTTTAATTTAAAAAAATTCTCTTTACTTTTTTGAAAGAAAATCTTGGGGCAACCCGAGATAACCGGATAGTATTAGGAAATCTGGTGTACAAATACTTGGTTTTGCGGTTTTTCTCTCACAATTTTCTTTGGCGATGTTAGATTATTATTAAAATCTAAAATTTCGTAAACAGAAATCTGGTGTACAAACATTTGCTTTCATTGTGACTCGTCCAACAAAAATTACCCCCCCCCCCCCCCCCCGGTCACAAATAGAATATTAGTTCTTTTTTCTAAACAAAACTTAAATATTAAACATTTCCTAAATTACTTCGGCATATTTTATTTGCTGTGAATATTGACGAAAATGCCGATTATTTAGTAAAATGTGTCTGGCAGTGCATTGTTTATACTAAAGCACTGATAATGTTTAATATCGGGTTTCAGGAATCTATTGATTACATAACATGTGTAATCAAGTCCGAAAGTTGGAAATGAAGAATGTCAGTAGTAATCATATACTATCCACATACTACGCCATCAATAATAATTCAATATTTTTTGCAATGGTTTATGTCTGTACTGTTTTCAATGATTATTATTAGAGCTCGGATTTCTATGCACCAAAATACTTGAAAATTGCGCATATATCTGCACCGAATTTCCTTAAAATATGCACTAAAATTGATAAAAATAGATAATATATGCATTGATATGCAATTTAAAAATGATCTAATCTTCGAATTTTTTATTTTATATCTAGAGATATAAAATTTAATAATTTTAATAATAAATCTGGACGAATTACGTAAAATTTGCAAAATTTTGCATATTTTCAACCTTTGGTGCATATTTGAGTAAATAATGCATATTTGGACCACTTTTGGAGTCCAGCTGCAGCTAAAGACTCATATCTTTCATGCTTTCTTATGGAAGTGTTTCCTATAGACTGATTGACTCTGGATTAACTTTTACCTAACTTTTAACTAGCCCTTATTGTTTGTGCAAATAATTTCGCCCAGCTAAAGATATGTTTACTAAGCTGCGGCTGGGGCTCTGCGACTGAAGTCGCAGTAAATGCTTTCTTATCGGAGTGAGGCGACTCTAAGGTAACACTCCCATAAGAAAGCATGGAGAGCAGTCACTGCGACGTCAGTCGCAGAGCCCCAGCCGCAGCATAGTAAACATATCTTTAGCTTAGCGAAATTATCTGCACCAACACTAACGGCTAGTTAAACGTTAAGTAAGAGTTAATCTAGAGTCGTCGTCGATCCTATTAGTCTATAGGAAACACTCCCATAAGAAAGTATGATTATATAGAGCTCGGATTTATATGCACCAAAATACTTGAAAATACGCGTATATATATTGTCGTGTTTCAAACGTTAAATTTTGATTTTTTTATTTTGTGGAATTTTACAATATAAAAATTTCATTATAAGTAAAGGTTAAATTTGGATGTGTACTTCGCACCTGGGACTATAACGTGCATCTCGCAATCGCCGTACCATTTTATAAATGCGAGAATTTATTTTGGAAGTTAAACTTAATAATTTAAGTTGAATCAAAGTTATTTTTATGGACTAGATTTTGGATTTAAAAAAAAATTGAATTGGTGCAACAATAAAGCACACAGGAACCGACTACGGAGCGTCTCTTACTTTACCGACAATTGAGCTAGTTAGAAAAATTTAAAGTGTGGCGAAGGTTTCGTTGGGGTTAGATTTTCCCCAATTGAAAATACCACTACAATATGCACTGAAATTCCTTAAAATATGCACTAAAATTGATAAAAATAGATAATCTATGCATTGATATGCAATTTAAAAATGATCTAATCTTCGAATTTTATATTTAATATCTAGATTTATAAAATTTAATAATTTTAATAATAAATCTGGACGAATTACATAAAATTTGCAAAATTTTGCATATTTTTAACTTTTGGTGCATATTTGAGTAAATTAAATAATGCAAATTTAGACCACTTTTGGAGTCCAGCTGCAGCTAAAGCCTCATATCTTTCATGCTTTTTTATGGGAGTGTTTCCTATAGACTGATTGACTCTGGATTAACTTTTACCTAACTTTTAACTAGCCCTTATTGTTTGTGCAAATAATTTCGCCCAGCTAAAGATATGTTTACTAAGCTGCGGCTGGGGCTCTGCGACTGAAGTCGCAGTAAATGCTTTCTTATCGGAGTGAGGCGACTCTAAGGTAACACTCCCATAAGAAAGCATGGAGAGCAGTCACTGCGACTTCAGTCGCAGAGCCCCAGCCGCAGCTTAGTAAACATATCTTTAGCTTAGCGAAATTATCTGCACCAACACTAACGGCTAGTTAAACGTTAGGTAAGATTTAATCTAGAGTTGTCGTCGATCCTATCAGTCTATAGAAAACACTCCCATAAGAAAGTATGATTATATAGAGCTCGGATTTAAATGCACCAAAATACTTGTAAATACGCGTATATATATGCACTGAAGTTCCTTAAAATATGCAAACTAAAAAATATCTAATCTTCGAATTTTTAATTTTTTTTTTTCAAAAATCAAAAAGTACTACCTAGATTTATAAAGCTTAATAATTTTAATAATATATCTGGACGAATTACGTAAAATTTGCAAAATTTTGCATATTTTCAACATTTGGTTCATATAATGGACATTTGGTCCAATTTTGGTGTTTTTTGAAGAATTTTAATAGAGAAATTAAAAAATTATTATTAAATTTAGCAATTTAAGCAATTATTTTATTTAATTTAAGCAATTTAATTTTTATAATTTTTTAAATATAAATAAAAAAATAAATAATTTTGAATGATGAAATTTTAAATTTTTTGAAATTGCTTCAATTAGCAAAATTTAATAAACATTTTTTATTTTCTCTATTAAAATTCTTCAAAAAATCACCAAAAGTGGCCCAAATATGCAAAATATGCAAAATATGCATTTTGACAAGCAGTTTTTCGGATTTGTTTTTTTTTTACCTAATTTTTACCTAATAAAAAAGTTAAGATACTTTTCCTGTTCGTCTTATTGTTTCAAAATTTAGTCATGCAAGCCAGGAAAAAAATTTTTTTTAAAAATTTGAAATAGTAAACAAAATGAAGCAATAGGGGGTAACCATTACAAATGATTTTGCGGTCTTTTCAAATTATCTTGTTTTTCTATTTTCAATTTTTTCAGGATAAAAATTAATAATTCTTAAGGTCTTTTTCAAGACTGTATGAGTGATTACAAAGTACTATGTAATATCTGAAATTTTATGAGTAAAACAGATGAGCTATCAATGCAATGTAGGGTTCGTCAAGGTTTGCATTCAGCGGTGTCTTCAAAAGAATACTCCGTTGTAATCTTGATCGCCTTAAATTCTGATATTGTCTTGACCATTTAGCCTTCCAGTTTATTTCGCATGTAATCTCAATAGTAAATTGCCATATTGGCAAACAAATCTCTACTTGGTACCATCTTTTTGCTACTTGGTAGTCTTTTTTTTAGACTTTTACACTGCCGGTCCATAAAGTCGTCTAAATCCCCTGAGCTTAGATATTAAAGTGAAGTTTGAGACTACAAAGCGTATAAATCACGTTTGAATGTAACACACTTTATATAGGACCTAAAAACGCCATTAAAACTTTTTATAAGTGCTCGTACAATTTATCGCTAGCTTAGATTTTCAAAACAGTTGTCCACTCTTTAACCAATGTCGCTCGTGTAAATTACGTATAAAATTGTGCAACTAAAACCTGTCGCCACTTTTCAATTTAAATTGACTGTAATTTATTAAAAATTATTCAATTTTATAATTTCCATTAGCGGAATTGATCTGCAATTGTGTTCGTTTGTCGTTTGGCATTTGTAATGTTCATTTTTGCCTCCGGCGTGACATTACATTACATTTCAAAATTAGAAAAATACGACGTACGTGGGACGCACATAAAAATAAATAATAAGAAAACCACCCTCTTATCGTAACGCAGTCTATATTTGGACCGAACACTATTTTACTGATTCAGTAAAGTTGACTTTAATGATAATGGGGTTTTAGTTACCTTACACATAATAGATTAAATAACTATGGTTTAATTTTGGATGGGCGTGGATATGCGTTGTGAAGGAAGTATCAATTTTGATAACCAATTGGAATTTTAATATTTGTTCGTCATTCCTTCGGCCTTAATCATGCCAAGTTAGGCTTTCCTTGATAATGCAATTAATTACAATCGAGAGGATTCGTCTGATGGCAGTTGCTTATTCATTTCTTATGAATTATTGAAGAAATTCCACGAAGAATTGTGGTAGGAAGTCTATTTTGACGTTATCAGTTTGTTTTGAGTGACTTCTGGTTGTATGCTTTGAATTAATAATGGGAAAATGAATGATTGAACGATGATGCAACCAAACTATTTTTAATCGGATCGAGTTGCATTGTAATCTAAGTAATATCAATGCGTTTGTATTCAAAACTTGTGATTCAGTCGAATTCAGACCTGGCCGATCCGAATTTTTTATTTTAAATCTCCGTCCTGTCTTTGATCTCTCGGTGCCTGTAAGTCTCGTTTGGATGCTATCCAGATAAGTGACTTTAGTTTTGGCAGGTTCATTGTATGCTAATCTTTTCGAAAACTGCATAATTATTTGGTTGATTCCGAATGAATACAAAATAGTTTATAAACAGTGAAGTTGTAAGTAGTCTTGTAGGTGTCAGGATGATGACAATAACATAAATTCCGTCAATGAGTCGTTCTGTCTTGGGAGATGCAACCGTGGGATGTGTGATGCGTTTACCCAATAATCTATTGCTTCCAGGTGAACTTGGAACATTTTTAAACGCGTTGATTTAATCTACAAGAATAGAACGTGAGTCTAAACTGGTATTACTTGCATTTATTTTAAGAAATTGTTTTGAAGAATTTGCTGCTCTACATTATCGTGGAGGTCAATAGTAGAACCGTTACTATACCGGAAAGTGTTGTATAAAACTACAACCACTGTAAAAATCATAAATTCCTCCTTCTTCCCCTTCGGGGAACATTCTCGATAGGGACATTGATAAATTACAAGTTCAAGTGATACGGTCACGCAAACTGTTAATTATACTTGAAAATTATTAGAAAAATTTATAAAAATCGATGAAAGGACTTTGTTATACATGAACAGTTTAAGTGGTTGAATTGGATTGGGTTACCGGAAGGATCGTTTAGCCGGAAGGTAACTCAGGGTGGGCTCTTGTAAGAGCTCGATGTACCCACATGTTAAAATTTGATCGATCGCTCTAGCACGTAAAATTGAAAGTGTCTAATTCAAATTCGGAAGTTAATTGTAGTTTAATCTTGCAGCGACGGCGTTTCAAAATCCGGCAAACTTCAGGTCCAAATATGGAAACTTAACTAATTTTGTAACAACTTTCGTTCAAGAAAGTAAATTTAAAATGTGAAACTGCTGCACAATAATTAGGGCGACCGCAAAATTGTTAGAAAGAGAGGATTCCAACAACTAAGTGGTTTCTTATCAATGTAGGTCACTCGATGATCCATATTCTGTCAAGAATTTTAATTAATTTAGCAAATTTAATTACGCACGAGATTAATCGTTCGCTTTTGATACAGCGCTTTTTATCGATAATTTTATCTCCAGATTTTATTTTTAATTGCTGGTTATTGATTTTTTCAATTTTACACTTAATTAAGTTTTATCATTAATTTAAAGTTGTATTCATTGATTTTTTCTGGTTATGGGCCTAGGTTAGCCATTTCAGAATTAAAAACAATAGGTTTTAAATAGGCTTTTATAGACGCAAAATATTGGTGTAGATCCGGGGGGTATGAATTAGCCTGCAAGGCATTTTTTGTTTATATTTTGCGCTATAAAACTGACGAATAAAAAAAAGGCAGGTTATGGGCCCAGGTTAGTTATGTATTAATAATTAAAAACGACGGCTTGTAATTAGGCTGTTAAAAGCGCAAAAAGTTGGTAAAAATTCAAAAAATCATGGAGTATACTCATTCACTTGAAGTGTTTCATACCCCTCAGACCTCCCGATCGCAAGAGTTTGCGACGAAAAATTAGGAATATTTAGCAGTAAGGCACTTAAATAACTGTTTTTCCTAGCTTTAATATTCTCTAGCCTAAGGTTTAAATTTCCCTCATTTTTGCTGAAAAATTTCTCCGAGTATTCTAAAGAAGTGGCAATCGTTCGATATGTACTGGAGGGTGTTCCACACCCCCCAGACCCCCCGGTTTACAATTTTTACTTTATATTTTTATATAATTTTTATAATTAACTTTCAAAGTAATACAGAAAGTAGATGTTTTTTTTGGTTTGTAACTAACCTTTGGTTGGTAAAAACAATCGACCAACCAGAGTGATTTTTTCCACCAAAAAATGACACGTTGTAGCAGGAGCAGCAGAAGCGTGCTGGGATTTTATATATTGGGATTAGTTACAACTGACGCGCATGAATAGATTAACGAGATTCTGAAATATCTTTAATCTGCCCCCCCTCCCCAAAAGCATTTTCTAAATACGCTACTGTATTCTACAGTATTTCTAAGATTGGATTTCTGAAACTAAAAATTTCTGAGATTACCTAGGATTTCTTTGAATTTTCTAAGATATCTTGATATTTTCCAAGGTTTTGTAGGTTTTTCTAATATTTCTTCAAATTTACACGGATTTTCTCAGATTTCCCTTCGAATTCAAAATATTTTTTCTACTATTGGGTTTTTCGATTCACACTGTTATTTGGCCGAAATTATTTAGTTTATGGAATATAAATAAATTATATTGTTATTTCACTTTTACGTTAATAGATACCGAAAATTAAAACATTAAAATCATAGGTAAGATTATTGTGGGGGGGGGGGGAAATAATTTAAAAAACAAAATTTAATTTGGGAATGGGGGGGAGTCTAAAAGTAGAAAAAAATGTGTTGCTGCGTAATACATGACGATCCCGAAGCATATCACATATTGGTATACATGATCGCCGCAAATTAATTGTCGGTCAAATAACTGTCGGCCAAAAAGTGGTCGACCACATGATTGTCGGCCAAAAAAATTTTGGGCAAATGACTGGATACCGTTTTTTTCGGTATTGATTTGAAAATAGGCGCCTGATGGGGGTTTTTACTTAAATGCGCACGTATGGAAAAGTAAACGCTATCGGGTGCGTCAAAAAAGTACTTTAGGGCGGAAAAACCTTTACCTTACTTGAATGAATGTGAAAAAGTGAGACTTCTCCAAACTGTAGTACAAAAAAAGAAACCCTTTTTTTGGAAATAAAATGAAAACTTAATGCCTAATAATTGTCACACTTAATTTCTTTCACTTCGTGTAAAAATGAGTTGTTTTACTTTACTGCCGAGTACGGACTGCGCTGAGGTACCATTTTGGTGCCACCCATTGCTGGCAGTAAAACTAATAGGTACTATGTTTATTACAAGTCTGTCGTTTCTTCTCCGGTAATGTTTATTATTTCTAAATCTGAAAAAATTAGGAGGTTATGAAGAGGCAGTGCGGCCTTCAGGCCGCACAACCTAGGAAATCGAGTACTGTAAACTCAAGCAGGCATGGATACAGGATTTCGTTTACCGGGGGGGGGGTATTTTTGAGTTATTTTACTTATCATCCAAAAAATTAGTTACTATTTTTGTCTGAGATTTCTTTGGATTTCCTAAGATTTTCTTTATAGTTCCATTTTGTAAGATTTCCTAGAATTTTATGAAGATTTTCTTGGATTTCCTGGGAATCTTGAACATTTTTCCGATTTTCTTTAGATTTTCTTTCACTTGTACCTTGTACACCTGATTTTACCGCGATTTTTACTAAGTGGAAAACAAAACTAAAGGGAAATTTAAAATTTTCTGAGATTCTGAGACTATTATTTTTTTGGTTTTGTCATTTCCTAGAATTTCCTAAAATTTCCTGAAATTTCTTTGGATTTCTTAAGATAATCCTAGAATTTTCTATGTTTTCTTAGATTTTCTTTTTCCTTAAGATTATCTTGAATTTCCAAATTAGTTCCAACTTAAAAAATTTCTCAAGGATTTCAGAGATTTCCAAGAGAATTCCTGAGAACTGTACACAAAATTTTCAAGATATTTACCCCTTGGAAACCCTTTTCTCTGTTCGGCTTGTTCTGTAACGGCTCGTTTAGTAAAAACGCCTTACCTAGCTAGATACGTATTGTACTATTAGTTTGAAATTTTTGAATAATAACAATTTTTAAATTCGGTTCGTTGAATAAATGAATGAATAAAACCAATATTTGCATTTTTCATGAAATTTTCTAATTGGAAAAATGTATAAATTTGTCAAGTTGAACTAAAATACAAGACAGAATTTCCTAATTCAAAAATATCCAAACTACGCAAACATGAAATATACACTTCGAAATTTTGCAGTTTGTTTTGCCAGAAGTGCACCCATAACTTAATCACCACGGGGTAATTTAGGTCAAAATTTGAGGATATTTGAAACGAGAAATGCATAACAAAGTTTTGATCCAAAACTTCAGAGGTAAACAAAATTGCAATACAATGTATACTGATATAGTTGCATAGGTACATAACCTGTCCCAATGATTTACACTCCAATTAAATAAACATCTTTACGAGTGTATTGTTCAAACCAATTTGATAAGGAATTGAGCGATTATCAATTATCCAAGGCTAAAAACTAATTGAACGACCGACAGCGTAAAAAGCAAACTTTAGTTTTCCTAAAAATGCACTTAGACGGATGACTAATGGAATGAACATAAAATTACCATGTCAAATCCTTACAATTGCCAAGTTTCGCTCATCCTTATTGGGCAACCTCATGATCTAATTGTACGAGCGTACAGTAATCCAAGTTTTAAGAAAAATCCCACTCGAAAAATATCGGATTACGCACAACCTTTTGGCCAGTTTCATTTTAATCCAGGGTTTCCTTTTAAAATTACGGTTCACAATACCAAAAATAAGAATTATTACTCGAATAAAATTTTTGTCGCCCACCTACTTGGAATAAAATACCCAAACACGACTCGTGTGTCTCCATATCCAAACACACCAAGTGAAGCGAATGCAAATTTTACACCAATTCTTGTCACTTCAAGGTAAATAAGATAAAACAATTTTTTTTTCATAACTAATTTTACGGTCACTTAACACTAAATCGCTAATTTTTATTTTCGTTTCATTCGGTAAAATTTTACTTTTTCCATTGGGTTGCCCAATTAATATAAACAAAAAAAAATCAAATCAGTTAATCTTGGACTTATATTTTGGCAGATAATTATTGCAATTATGTAAGAAAATTGTTGGGTTGGTTGACAGGCACTTTATTTTTATTTTTTGTTTTGCTCCTTTCATCGTAACGTTTTGTGGGATTAGGTTTGGTCCTTTTGGATTCAAATTTAATAATTAAAATCGAAATCTTAATGTCTCGAGAGATCGCAGCCTAAGGTGAACATATACGTACTTATCGTACTAATCTGGATTATTTAGTGTGAATGTGTCGCAAAAATATGCAAAACAGTGTATCCGAAACACGCCTTTCGCAATATTCAAATTTTTAATCATGAATATTCAGATTTATATTAACATGATTCGGTAGATAAGTGTGGGTGTTACAATGTGATCTGATAAATTGATGACGCCGGTATTTGAGAATGAAGCTTGCAAATTGAAGATGTAAATCATGGATATTAAATTAAAAAATAAATTTACAAAAGTTTTTGCGCAATGCAAAGAGTAATTCCGCTTTATTATTATGTTTTAAATTAGCTTTTTAATCTTGAGCTTTTTAATATAAAATTCTGGACAGGAATTTTGCAAGTCTCCAGGGAAGCATATTACTCGCCTAATTAACCTCGATTTTTCTCTTGATAAAACCTAATTCAATTATCCATCCAGATTGGCCACTTTAACAGAAAAAACTTATATCAACTTTTATGTGAGAGGAATTTCCGATCAACTGATTTGTTTAAAATTTTGGCAAAGAACTTCGTGCATATTTATTTTTTGTGTTGCAAAATTTGATATCCTTTCAAACGTGTCTGTCTGGAAGGCTTTAAACTAATATATCCGATGAAATGCACTTTCGAAAAAATAAATAACTGCAACTTAAAATTTTCAGAAGGTAAATGTTTGCATAAAAATCGGATATTTTAAGAAAAAAATGCCAAGTGCGGTTATTTTTACCAGACAATTGTCAAGTATTCATAAGCTTCATTTTTAAAAAAATCAAACTTGACGTTATTTTGGCCCAGTCGAAATTTAATATTTTTCATGGATAAGGTGCAACGACCTCTTATAAAACTAATACAGTTTTGATACCAATGTTTGTAAACATTGAACGAATTAGTCACAAAAATTGCCAAGTTCATATTTTTAATGTAAACATACCTAATAGATCCAGTCAATCGTGTTATGATGAATGAGCACAGGAACGAATTTGTCATGTTTATTGCTCTAATCGGTATTTGATTGCTGATTACTCCCGGTAGTGCCCGAAATAATTGACTTCAATCAAATGAATAAGTTCTGTTTCAAAATTGGATTACCTCACTTATCGTTTTTATTCAGCGTGCATACTATATAAATTTTCAAAAGTAATAACTAAATCAACGAAGATACTACTTAATTCTTACGGCTAGATTCACTAGCAAATTGACTTACAGTGACTGCATTTTTGAAATATATAAAAATTGAAAAGATTTTATTCGAAATTAAACTTATGCACATAATTTTCAACCACGTCAGCCCTTAATTGCGTTATACATTATACGCCTCTGGGAGAGCGTCTGGACGTTCGATAATGGAACAAAACGACTTGTAATTTAAGCGTGCAGATATGGTGCAATTGGACAGATAGAGGGCTGCTACCAGTCTTAATTCGTCCAAATTGATCGAATTCAAACAATGGGAGCTTATTCCTTACTTATGCATTTCAAATGTCAAGAAGAATTGACTTAATGTCGCTTTATATGCAAAACGATTTTTATGCTAAATTTGAAGTTGTAACGAATGATCTAAAGTCGCCAAGAAATGTTTTGCATTCAAACAGGAATAAGAATTTGTTAATAATCTATTTTAATATTATATAATTTCGAATTTCGTTTGGTATATTTTTTGCACGTATAGAAACCTAAATAACAGGTTATGGGCCCAGGTCAGCCATTTTTTAAATATTAAAATAAATATTTTGCGTACTTTTCTACGCCTATGCAATTGTAAACTGTTACATAGAGAAGGAATACTGTGCACTAGGAAGAATCTAAAGCCAAAACAGTGCGCAATGTTTTACTGAAGGTTTTTGTGTATATAATTAGAGATATTGTTAAATGAGAACCTTTCTTTCTCTGAGAGAGATAGCTGTGAATCCAGTGTGAAGTATGCCTTAGTAACTTTGTTATTTGATATTTATATCTAGAGACCGGATTATATGCATTTGCATATTTGCGTATGCATTTGCATATTTGCGTATGCATTTGCATATTTTTTAAGAATATTGCATATTTCGACTGAAATCTACTGATCGTGCAGATTTGGGCAAAATTTATAATTTTTTTTTGCATATTTGGGCATATTTTATAAAGTTTTGTGCATATTTGGGCATATTTTATGGAATTTTTAAACAACAGGAAAAATTTCTTGATTAGAAGATGGGTGCTCTGATAATTTAAAATTTAAATTTTGCGATGCCAACAAATTAAATTTTGGGTTGGCAATGCCTACCCTAAAACTACTATATAGATTTATATCAAAATAGTAAAAAATATTAGTAGAAAATAGTAGAATTAACAAAATAACGTTATTTTGTAGTAAGTATTTATTGAAATTTGATGTTGCATATGTTAGCATATTTTGAGCATTTACGATGCATATTTCGACCATTTTAAGTTGCATATAATCCGGTCTCTAGTTATATCTTTACAATCCTGGTCATCTGTGCTGAACTTAAAATATGTTGCCGTTATACCTTCTTGGATGTTAAGACTTCTGAAGTGGTAGCAAGAATTCTTTGCTTGTTAGTTCAGCTGAATTTTGATTAAACTGCCATTATCCACTGGTTACTAAAACCGGGGGGTATGGAATACCCTCCAATGCATCTTATGCTTATGCTTTTTCTTTATTTTTTCCCAATTGTTAAAATTGTTTCTTTGAAGGCACGTAAAGATCTGCAAGGTATTCCTTATAAATAATAAGCTATAAGATGCACTGGGGGGTATTCCATACCCCCCAGACCCCCCGGTTTGGGAAACTGAAAGTTTCTGTGTATATTCCCAGATATTCAAATATCTTTCTTTCTCTGAGTGAGAGGTTTCAGCATTTAGGTCACACGCCCTCTTAAATGCGTCTGTAATACGATTCAAACCGAGAACTTAACAGTAATAGTTGATCGTTAGAACTACTAGACGAATGACCATGTCATTAAATGTGTTACATATGTGTAAATCCCGGAGTCGATGGGTACGAAAATCTTTAGGTATAGGCGTACTCTTTGCTCTTGTTTTGCATACGAAACCTGAGGAGTTAATTAGTTATGTTGGAAGGTATTCCATATCCCCAGCCCAACATAAACGAAAGAGGACATTGAGAAAAATTTGTAAATCAATTCTTTAAGTTTGACCCAATATCGGATAGTCACCCTGATCATGTTTGGTATCTAATACCAAGTATCTGGTATATGTTTAAACATCTTCGTTATGTGATAGTCATGTCATGCCAAATATTGCCATCTGTGGGGATTTTAAAATGTAGATAGAGCTAGGATTTTATACTTTTGCATGTTCTTTCATATTAATATGCCAACAGATTCGTTATGAAATCTGGACAAATTAGGTAAAAACCAATCCGAAAAGCTGCTTGTCAAAATGCATATTTATGCATATTTTCAAGATTTGATGCATATTTGAGCATATTTGGGTCACTTTTGGTATTTTTTGAAGAATTTTAATTAAAATAAAAAATTATTATTAAATTTGCCAATTTAAGCAATTATTTATTTTAATTTTTGTAATTTTTTACATAAAAAAATAAATAATTTTAAAATTAAATAAAACAATTGGTTAAATTAGCAAAATTTAATAATAATTTTTTATTTTTTCTATTAAAATTCTTTAAAAAACACAAAAATTGGTCCAAATATGCACAAATAATATGCTTTATTGACTCAAATATGCACCAAATGTTGAAAATATGCAAAATTTTGCACTTACTTACTTTGTGCTTATTGAAAATTTGAAAAAAAATTGCAAAATTCGAAGATTAGATAACTTTTAATTTGCATATGAATGCATATTTTATCTATTTTTATCAATTTTATTGCATATTTTAAGGAAATTCGGTGCATATATTATATGCGCATATTCTCAAGTATTCAAACTTCTAAAATTAGTTGAAATAATTCGTTGATCTTTAGTTCAACTGAATTTATCTTAAACTGCTATTATAACTGGTTATTAAGGGGGGGGGTGGAATACCTTCCAGTGCACTTTATATTTTTTTATTCAAACACCAATAAAAAATTAAGAACATACCCAAATCCATTCTCAAAGTGCTTTACCACCACTATTGCGGATTATATAGATTCAGACCTTCTACATAGTAATCAGCTACAATTGAAGCCTGAAGATATCTTTGTTTCCAACGAATATATCCAAACGAAACTGGACACATAACATTAAAATGAAGGGAATAAAGCCTGGATCAACCTAAATGTTTCCTTTACTTTCAAAAATAGATTTTAAATTACAAATTTTCATATAAAAATCGGTGTTTGACGTATGCTGTATTAGTGGGCGGAGCCGGCCGCAGTTGACTTTTAGCATTTAATAAATTTATTAAACAAAAAAAAATAACAGTAGTAATAAATTTATTTTAAATTGGATTTAATTCATTATAGCCGAATTTTACTTAAAAACAAAGATCCCGTCTTTATATATCCGTAATTTTTGAGTTGTGGCAACTTCAGGGATGTTTTCAATTATTGGAGCTACTCAAACAACCAATTAAATTACATTGGATTTTTCAGCGTTTTTACCCAAATTTTCATTCATTCAACTTCAAAAGTTTATTTAAAAATTTTGAAAATCGCAGGTTCACTTTGTGTACCATCTCGGGTTCATTTTAAGTTGTCAACCTAAAACTATTGGGAGGTCATGACAGATCAGTGCGGCCTTCAGCCGCACAACATATGCAATAGAGTTATTTTATAATAATAGGATCTTTATTCAATCAAAACTGAAGAAATTCGAGGAAATCTAAAGAAATTGAAGTAATCCTTAAACGAAACGAAATATGAAAATTGTCTCAATCTCATAAGAGTTTTCCATATCTAAATATGAGAGAGAACATAACATAATGAGAAGGTTTATTTTAAATTTGCTCTTGAAATATTTTACTTTTTCAAACAAAAGTTTTTAATGAAATTGATTTTAAGCAGATCATCAAAGTTATTTGTTTTGTTAAAAATATCAAGCTATTTAATTTTGATTCTTGCGTTGTCTGATAAAAAGCTCACCGAGGTTATCGCATAATGCAATGTTACAGGTACAATAGAAGCGAAAATAATATACTAAGCAATGCTGTTTATAGAAAATATGCTTATAACTTTCGCTTATTTCTAAGCTTTAAATCCAGTGATGGACTCGTTTAAATTGGCTTGGCTCTTGAGCAAGTTTTGCAGGTGCGAACTGCCCTTTAGTTATCAATCATTGATACTCAGCTTGCCCGTTTACTATTTTATCGTTTGTAGTAGTAATAAATCATATGTAGATAGCTTTGCTTGTAAGAAACAAAATGAATTTAGAAGGCCGTAAATTTTATTTTAATAAAGAACAGCCAGCAGTAAATGAAGAGTAGTAAAGTTTGACCCCACTGTGCAACTAAGTACCTTCAGGTAAAAATTGTAATTAGATATTAATTTCCCATTAACGTCAAAACATTTTTTACGAGCGAATGAATGATTTTATTTTTACATTTTTCGCTTTGGCATTTTACGAATTTGACCATCCTGTTTTTTTCAGATAAATATGCAGGTCCATGACTGGATATTGGCAATCGCCGTCTTCACAGCGATGCTTGTAGTTTCCGATAGCTGTTCCTGTTTTGCCACCCATCCCCAGGAGCAGTACTGTAAGGCTGATTTTGGTAAGTCCAAAACTTTCGATTCTGTTACAATATTGCCGATGTTGCAATTATAAAAATGACTTTGAAACTAAACCAGTTGTTTTAATACTTGAAGGAAATTTATGATCATTTTTATGTTCAACGTGATCGTATAAACGAGGACTTAATTTTGCTTTATTTTTAACAATCGCATTAAAATTTAATTGCAAACATTCATATTTTTCTTATTGAAAATTAAAATTCGAACGACCTAAGACAATATCGCGAATATGGCTCGTTCAACCAATCGAGCGAGTCCGACCTAAAAACATTTTTATTTAATTTTTGCACAATAAATTAATTGCACTTGGCGAATAAATTCTTATTTTGATTTTCCGTTATGTTTCTCACGATTTGAAAAAATCTTGTAGCAACGAATATTTTAAGAAATTACGTACAGACTGACGTAACTTATCTGGTACATCGCATGGTTGACGTTGCATCTGTAATTTGCATTTCGTGCAAAAACATGTGTGGTGGGTGGGTGTACTAATTAATTTTTAAACTTTTGTTTTTGATTGGAATTACGGAACGGTTATAAATACCTACAGAATGGCAAATTTGATTGAACGCCGTGTGCGCCGATATAGTGCGATTTTCATTAGCAACCAGTTAAATTGAGTCACCTAATTTGTTTTGTCATTCTGCCAAGTACAGTTTTTTGATTTATAATGGATTACGAAAATTTTAATATGTAAATAATTTTTACCTTTTAAAAGATTTCCAGACCATTTACATGCTAATTTATCCAATTCAATTAGACTAATTAATTAATAAACACGATTGAATTAATTGGATGTCGAGATTTATATTATATGAAAGCAATGTTAATGGATACTAATTTTTTTTAATAACTTTGGAATTATTGCAGTAAACAATGGGTGTGTTACGCGATTAATTCACTAATGATGCAAACAAAAATCAAATCCGAATAGCTCGGAAACGTTCAGTTGCGATATAATTTTATTGTAATTTATTTATCTGCCATTACAAATTATTTTTATCTCAGTTCGAAATTGATTCCTTGTTAATATTTTTTATCCGGCATCTAAAAATATTGGCCCAGTTATTGATGAAGTATCACTTGGAGTGATTATATCACGCAACAAATTATTTTTGCAACGCAAGCAATATTTTAAAATTGATTTTTAAATTGAACGAATTGGAAAAATTCGACATAAACTCGACACATTATATTAAAAGATTTATATTGTTACCTACTTTATTCTCGTTACATTTGCCAACTGTGAGTTATTGGAGCTTCAGCTTTTTTAAATTGAATGTTAAATTGATAAAAAAATATTAACCTGATTTAAGATATTAAATGTTTCTCTTATATATTGCTATGATCCACCCTTCAATTAAGGTGATTTCTTTAATTTTCAAATATTAAATGATATTTTTGTTTAATATTTTTGATTAAATAGGCAAATTGAAAATGTTTTTCGATTTGCATGGATAAAATAGGTGCAATATCGAAATGTCGCGAGTTTTATTTTTAGATCTGCTTTGATGAAATTTAATTTAATCGAAACTTATTTGACAGATCAACCCGAAATATTCGTTTAATTATTCGCACACGCAAAATTAAATTATGATTGCCGCAAATGAAATCAATTTTTCATTTTGTTTTTTACAATGCTGAGTCGAATTAGCACAACTTTATTACACCTGAACTAGGAAAGTCAAGGTTCAAACTTTAATATTCATGAAAATTACGTAATTCGTTGTGTAAAGAGCACCAAATTTTTGATTTTGGTTCCTGTTCATGCTTAATTTGATCGATAAATATTTGGACAGAGCCGCAACAAGAACGTCGAGAACTTTGAAGAAATATTGATTACAGTGAAAATGGAAAATTTTTTTGGAATAAAAATAATCGGCGATGCTTCATATTTATACATCGCTCGGTAATAACTTTTAACCCAGATTTGCTACGCAATAAAACGAACACAAACATCTATAATAGTAGAATACATAAACATCGTTTTCTTCATGGGGCTTCTGTTTTGTATCCAGATTATTATTTGCATAATTCAATAAACATATCGATGACATTACGTAATTATTTTAATTATAGGAAATACTAAAACCCGAATTGTTCGGTTTATTGCAAATTTTAGCTAATAAACTTTATTGCTTGTTTGAGTGCAATTCGGGCAGACTATGTCCAATTTAAAGTAAAATTACAATATTTACATCCGGGAAGGGGGGGGGGGGATTTTAGTTTATTAATTAATTAATCACAAGCTCTGGGTAAGAGCCTAGTTCCTCTGTAGTTTTTTTTGTCGGATAATTTAGTGGTTTTCAATCTCCTGCCAGAAAAAGTTTTCACTTTGCCCGGGCTCGAACCGGGAATTTCTGCTAACGATCTGCATAAGTTCGCTAACGAAGATAAGATACAGCTGAGGAGAGAATTCCCATGAGAGATAAAAAGTCACTTTATTGCCTATAAATTTGATCGAGTTTACATAGTTGTCCCAAGGTTGGTGCGCCTCCAGAGTCCTTTACTTAAGAAAACTACGTTATTTTAGGTTTGATTCGGGTCAAGTTAATTTCGTTAATTTACCACGCAAATGCCGGTTTAAATTAAATGAATAATTAAATAATGTCTTGATTTGTAAAATTACTGGAAAATCAAGGAATTGCAAATTTTTCATTTTCTCTAATTTTTTGATTCAAACTGGGAGGTCTGACACTTTCCAGAATTTGTAACTGAATAACTTGTCAGTTTAGACATGTCTAAAAGAGAACCTAATGCACTGGGGGGTATTCCATACCCCCCAGACCCCCCGGAGTACTTTGCGACAAGTGATTCTTGTAACTTCATTGAAACGTCGTCGTAAAAATTTGGGTTTTTGAATAGTATCTACTGTATTTTACTCTCCCTCTCATATGGAAGTTACCTCTCTAAGGGTAACTAAATTTAACTTTTTTTAACTAAATTTAAATAGAGTTATGTTAAATTTAACTGATTTAACTTTCAACAACGGATTAAGGTGGTTATTTCGTAACTCATAAAGGAGCTTGACAGAAAGGATTCCTTTCTGAAAAGATAAACTTATTCTGTAACTTATAAAGAATCCTTTAATGACAGACTGCCCGTTAAAGATCGACCTTTATGGACTGGATTTTACAAAGGAATGCCTTTATTGTTAAAGAATTCGCGAGATTTACAGAATAAGCAAATTTTGTACTTAAATGTATCCTTTGCCAATCCCTTAACATAAAGGCATTTCTTTGTAAATTCCAGTCCCTAAAGATCGCTCTGTAAAGGACAGTCTGTCTAAAGGATTCTTTATAGTCACAGAATAACTTTATCTTTTCAGACAGGAATTCGCTTGTAAAGCTCCTTTATGAGTTACAGAATAACCACCTTAATATATTATTATGACTTATTACTATAGCTCGGGTTTTATACTTTTGCATTAGTGGCGTATTTAGACAATGCTTTTGGGAGGGACAGAATCTCGTTAATCCATTCATGCGCGTCAGTTGTAACTAATCCTAATACATAAAATCCCAGCACGCTTATGATGCTCCTGCTACAACGTGTAATTTTTTTGTAAAAAACATTCTGGTTGGTCGATTTTTTTTACCAACCTAAAAATGTATTAAACTAAGATTAGGACTAAAAATATTTGTCCAATATTAATCCAAACCGGGAAATTTGAATTTTTAAGCAAAAATGAGGGAAGTTTAACCTTCGGCTAGAAAAAATTAAAACCTTTGAAAGCATATTTATTTAATTGCCTTACTGTTCACGGAGTTTAACAGCAACTTCCTGTGTTACTTTGAAAGTTAATTATAAAAATATAAAGTCAAAATTGTAAACCGGGGGGTCTGGGGGGTGTGGAACACCCTCCAGTACATATTATAATAAAATTCCTACTTCTGGAATACCTACAGAAGACAGAATAATTATACAAATTTCGTCGTTTTTGAGCAAAAGTGAGTGAAATTAAAACGTTCGGCTAAGGAAAATTAGAATTTGAGAAATTTATTTATTTTTATATTATAAAAGAAAATTTAATTGCCCCACGGCACATCAAGTTTAGCAGCAACTTTTTGCGTTACTTTGAAAATATAGAAAAACGGGAATCACCCAGTAGCAAGAAACGAAATTAAATGTTTAAATATTTTACCGCTAAAAAGAGATCCACCGTCTAGCTGCCCGTCCGCGGATGGGCTTTCCAGCTAGTAAATAAATAAATAAAAATAATTTTAAGTTATTTAAATTTTAAAGCTTTGTAGTAAACATTATATTTATCAGGGGGAGGGAGCTTTAGGGGTACAATCCGAGTCATCCTTGGGAGGGGCAGATGCCCCTTTGCCCCCGTGTAAATACGCCACTGTTTTGCATGTTCCTTAATATTGATATGCCAACAGATTTGTTTTGAAATCTGGACACATTAGGTAAAAACGAATCCGAAAACTGCTTGTCAAAATGCATTTTTTAACATTTGACGCATATTTGAGCAAATGCATATTTGGGCCACTTTATGTGTTTTTTTGAAGAATTTTAATAGAGAAAATAAAAAATTATAATTAAATTTGCCAATTTAATTTTTGTAATTTTTTAAATAAAACAAAAAATATCAATAATTTTTTAATAAAAAATTAAATTGCTTATAATTAACTAAAATAATTGCTTAAATTAGCAAAATTTATTAATAATTTTTTATTTTTTCTATTAAAATTCTTCAAAAAACACCCCAAAGGTGTCCCAAATATGCATTATTTACTCAAATAATTACCAAATGTTAAAAATATGCAAAATTTTGCAAATTTTAAGTAATTCGTTCAGATTTATTATTAAAATTATGAAATTTTATAAATCTAGGTAGTACTTACCTATTAAAAATTTCAAGAAAAAGTTGGAAAAATTCAAAGATTAGATATTTTTTAGTTTGCATATCAATGCATATTTTATCTATTTTTATCAATTTTAGTGCATATTTTAAGGAAATTTGATGCATATAAATATGCACATATTTTCAAATATTTTCAAGAGCTCTAATTATGACACCTTTAATCAGTGGCGGCTCGTAATTTACTCTAATAAGGGGCTACGACTATAATTCTAAAATCAAACTGTAATATTCTATCTAATATATTATGAGAAATATTGCAATTTTAATCTTGACAGTCTATAATATTCGCTCAAAGTGGGATTTCGGTAACACTTCTAGGAGAAAGGTCATCTTAAGTAAGATGGCTGTGGGGGGGGGGGGCGTTAGCGATATCTTACGGGGAAACCGACAACTCGGCACTTGTCAACTCGGCACCGGACAACTCGGCACCGGATAACTCGGCACCAGACTACTCGGCACCGGTAAAACTCGGCACCGGATAACTCGGCACCGGACTACTCGGCACCGAGACAACTCGGCACCGAGATAACTCGGCACCGGCAACTCGGCACCGTCAACTCGGCACCGAGATAACTCGGCACCGTGACAACTCGGCACCGTAAGAACTCTGCATTCCAATTTTTAATACCGTTTTCAGATAATATCTTAATCCGACACGGTTGGTAATTAAAGTTAAGTATATAAGAGAGTTTTTACTCTTAGTTTTAATAAACGAATTATCGCAGTGAATAAATACAGAACTAAAATGAATCCCAATGAAATTTTATCTCAACGAGAAGTAGATAGATACAATCATGATGGTTACATATATGTTAAAGATAAACCGAGTATGGACGGTCTGAGATTTTTTTGGCACCGGTATGGTTTTGGTATTTGCGCGGTTTGTCACATAATTACGTAATGGATTAATATCTACAAATACCCATCTTTTAAATTAAAAAAATTAATAAATGTAATTTTATAATAAATGTTTTTCAATAGCAACAAAATATATTAATATTTTATAAGAACTTATATATTTACAAGAAGATATTAATATAAAATATTTTTTATATTTTTTATTAAAAATTTGAATGCTGAGTTCTTACGGTGCCGAGTTGTCCCGGTGCCGAGTTATCTCGGTGCCGAGTTGATGGTGCCGAGTTGCCGGTGCCGAGTTATCTCGGTGCCGAGTTGTCTCGGTGCCGAGTTGACGGTGCCGAGTTATCCGGTGCCGAGTTGTCTCGGTGCCGAGTTGGTAAAAGCCGAGTGGTCCGGTGCCGAGTAGTCCGGTGCCGAGTTTAAAAGTGCCGAGTTGTCGCGTACCGTATCTTACGTACTAGGGCAGGGATGCAGCCACTACTTACCATTTACGAAGCAAAAACTTCGTATTAGTTACATTACTTTATTTGACAGTAACTTATAACTGCATATTAAAAAATATTTTGTTAAATTAACAAAAAAAATTTGTCCTAGGTCCACTATAATGTTTTGTTATATTAGCAAATTTATTACGCAGAATAACAACTTCTTTAATACTATTTATTATTAACTTATTATATTTTGTAAATATTAATTTAACTAATAAAATCGTTAATATTACAAAAAATTATTAAACAACTATATATTTTGTTAAATTAACAAAATATTTTTTACTGTGTGGAAAGATGGAAGCTACTCTGTGAGTCCTTCATCTCCTGCCGAGCTTAAATTTATGCTTTAATTAAGATTTACTTGTTTATGTTTACCAATTACAATTATTCGGATTTATTTAAAGAAAAGCGTGGAAACGGATTTGTCACCCTAACAAAGCTGTTTGTAACTATAACCACAACAGATGAGGTTTTTGTAGCTACAACAAATTTTATGCTGTCATAACAAAGCTTCTTATTCTGTTCAAAAAAAGAATTTGTTCTGAACAAAAAAAAACTTTTGTTATGGCAGCATAAAATTTGTTGTAGCAACAAAAACCTCTGTTGAGGTTATAGTTACTAACAGCTTTGTTGGGCTGACAAATACTTTTTCGCAATCTAAAGGCAAGTCTTTTAAGAATAAATTTAAAAACTGTAAAAAACTGAAAAGGAAAACTGTCAGTGCTGTTGGTCTCCAAAATAGATAATATGTTTAATTAAAACAATTTTAATCAGGAATTTTTATAACAATGTATTATTTAGATACTATAATTTATTTACTTTATCCGTCAGATAAATCATAAGTCAAGATATTTCCAAGAGTGGTTTTCGTATCCCTCTTTTACGTGGTTTTCCAAGGCACTGCAGCGATCGAGGCAATACTGACACAAATGCATTAATTTTGGTTTCAGTTCAATAAGACGTTCTTTATCCATTTCGCGTTGTAAATGTTTGCTTAAATCTTCTGTTGCGCGGTTCAGATAGTCCTGATTGGTTGTAAATATGTGAGATTCATTGTTGTCTTCAAGATAATACGCAAATGCATAAGTGTACATCAAAGTTCTGCGACAACGATTTAAAACCCGTACACCGTCTTCTAATATCGGCGTCTGAGTCACGGAAACTCCATCCTGGTGTAACTTCTGTATCTTATCGTTTATGTCCGAGATTAGTTGCTGTTCGAACTCCAATGACTTTTGATGCAGCAGGTAACGGTCGTGGTAAAATGTGTACCGAGTTAGTAAATTTCGAGCCTCTTCTCGTTTTATCTCGCGTTTAATTTCATCGTCACATTTTGCGGCATCGTGGCCACTAGCATGGTTATTCCAATCTTTCATGCATATCCAACAAAACTGAAATTTGCAGATTCTACAAATCATATGGCTGCATCCACCGTTCTTTTCAATCCCATGTTGGCATCTGGGACAATTCTTGGTATTAGCCGTTAACCAATGAAAAGTTTCTGAATCGTCTTCACATTTTCTTAACCATTTCTTCAGCAGGTCACATTTCATTGGACTATGCCAATTTCGAGCACAATTAAAACAAAATATGGTATTGCATCGACAAGTTACCGGCCGCATTAGGACAAATTCAACTTGAATGGCATAGTTGCACTCCCGATTGGGACACCACTTCAGCACTGGATTGTAGTTAACGAAGCTATTGGTGATGAGTTTTTGGTACGTTTGCCGAGCTCTTGCATTCTTCAGTAGAGTCAAACAGGTTTTTTGGTCTAGTATAGTACAACATTGGTGTTCAGGACAGCAAATTGTATCGGCCATGCCTCCATCCAAAATTTTTATTTCCAAATATTTATTCCAACAATGGAAACAAAATACGTGATTACATTTTAATCCTAAAAATTTTGAACCTACCGTTTCAGTACAGCATATTTCACATTCTCTTTGCTCTTCTGGTTCACAGATTTTCTCATTTGTTACTTCTTCGTCCACTACTGCTGAATATGCAACTTTGGCTTCTTCATATAATTTACTTTGATTGTTTCCATATAAGCGTTCCATCAACACTTCCTTGTTCCATTTCGTGTGGTTTAATAGAACACGGGCGGTTGTGGGTGAAATTTTGACTATTGAAGTAACGCTTTCGATGGTATCATTCATTAGGTTAACTACATCTTCTGTAGTTAACACTTCGAAGGGATATTCAACAGCATATTGGTCATAATCGTCTATTTTATAATATTCACTACACGGCTCATAATCACAGTTTTCTTCGTAACTTAGGTCGCTACCACTAGAGCTTTCGGTATCCGTCATGATCCACACTGTATAATATGCTTAATTAGTATTAAATTTAAAAAAAATTGAAATTGCGTTCAGTAAAGGTAGGTTCAATCAATTATTGACATAGAGAAAATTCTGCCCGCAATTTAAACCGAACATATTGACGCAGAACGTATGCGCATCCCATACACTTTGAACTGATCTCTGCACAGATATCAGGGACGGACTACTTCTTAAACAAACATTTATGGTTGGTTTTTGTCAAACTTCAACGTGGATCGAATGCAGACGAATGAAGTTGAAAATTTGAATTATTGTAAATACAAATTCATCAATACAATGATTGTTTTCATCAGTACCATGAATTTTTCTTCCATATGATGAATTTTGTTCATCTGTGAAAAAATGATGAACTTTTTACCTATATGTATCTTATCTTTTTTTTAGTGCAAAGATTTCTAAGGAATACCAGTGATTTCCCAGAAATTTTAAGGATTCTCAAAGAATTCCTAGAATTTCTATGAAATTCCAATTTCAATTCCGAAGAATTCCAATGACCAGATATTTCAGAAATTTTTTTTTAAATTAGAAAAATTAACAAAATTCATCATATTGATGGACAAATTCATCAATACAATGATTGTTTTCATCAGTACCACGAAGTTTTCATCAATATGATGAATTTGGTTCATTTGCGCAAAAATGATGGATTTTGTATGTATTAGGTATCTTTTTTACAGTGAAAAGATTTCTAAGGAATTCCAGTGATATCTCAGAAATTTTAAGGATTCTCAAAGAAAAAAAATTCCTAGAATTTCCATGAAATTCCAATGATTACACAAAATTGTCGGGCTATATTGATTGTGGCAATTCGGTCTTGATAATATAACGCCGAAATAATAATTTTCGCCAATATTCCATTAATTATTGATTTTACGGTAAAAATGGTCTTCATCTGTAATATTCAGAGTAAAATTCTCTGTAAAGAGGTCGTATACTAGTTTTTAGTAAAACGAAGAGTTCGGAGTTACGGACATAATTAAGCCCATCCATGAACTAAACTCATTTTTTGAATACAATAAATTGTATAAAATCCTTGACTTCGCGTGGCTATAACTCGGAAACAATTCGTTTTCTCAAAAATATGCCCTAAACATTTTTTATAGAGAATTTTATCTTGAATAATATAAATGAGAACTATTTTTAAAGTAAACTCAACGTTTAACAAGATATTCACGAAAATTCGGATTATTTTGTTTTACTTTCAAGTTGGTATCGAAAGTCGGCTATAATTCGAAAGTCCTTCGCTTGAGGTAAAATGTGCATAAGACCTCTTTTATATAGAACTTTATTCTGAAGAAAATTGGTAATCGCTCTTTTTTCCGTAAAATTAACGTTGAATGAGATATTAGTAAAAATCCTATAATAAATACCTAAAATAAAATAATTTTTCCAAATTGAAATGATACTGACGTTTATCTATCTATTTCTTAAATGCAACCTTGTAGATAATAACGTTTGAAGTTGGAAAGATTTAATTTTAGATAACTAAATTTAAAAATCCGTAAAATCCCTCTTTCAGTCCGTCCCTGCGTTCACACGTGCGCAATGTGCTTTTGTTAAATAAAAGGCAAAATAAATAAAAAGATTATTTAAATGAATGCAAGAAATAATCTATTAACAAAAGAAAGGGTTAGGTATTTAGTTATTTAGTTACGTTATCCGCATCCACCGAAAAAGCAATGAATTGCTACCTTTATTGAATGCACTTGAATAAAAAAATGGATGCGTACCTGCATTAATTTCTAATCGATGTTGACAAAAGAGCTATTTTGAAAAATACTCAAGTTCCTATTAAACGTTTTTTTTTGCACTCACAAAAACACTCAGAAACTTTTAGTTCGTTTCACCCGATGGCGATATCATACACTGATAACTACAATAATGATAACTAATTTTTTCTAGAAATTACCTCACATTCATTAGATATTCCTTAAAATCGAAACATTATCTGATTATATCGATGCACTTTGATTTTCGTTTTTCACAAACAACTATTATTACGTAGTGTTGTTCATCGGATGAGAACAAAATGGGGTGATGTCCGATCCGTAAATAATGTAAGGGTGTAGATCACAGAATACTGTACAGAAACGACTCCCTATTTTTATCCCGAGTGAGCAGCAACTTACAGAGCTAATCACAAAACTTGCACAGTTTTAAAAATATAATTCAGATTTGTAAATCCAAATTTTTTAAAAAAATAACGATATCGACATTATTCCAAAAATATGCTTTTTTGAGAAAACAAAAAATTATTTTTATTCAAATTTGAGATATTCTCATTTTTCAAAAAATCAAGTCATATAATTTATTATTATAAGAAATTGAAATGCAGAGGATTCATAAACACAGAATAGACAATTTACAATAGAAAGGAAGGTACCATGTTAAAATTGAAAATTGGCTTTTAGCGCCACCTGGTAGTCAACTAGAATACTTAAGAAACAAATAACAGATGGCGATGTACAGAAACCTAATTTTAAAATCGCTTAAAAAATTGATTTAATTTCAAATTATTATTTTATATTCACTAATGTTTAATGAATTCATACAATAATGTTTCCACAAAGTATTGCAATATATAATGCAGCCTTTATTAATTATTCGAATAGCGCCATCCATACGTCTGGTAGTCAACTAAATTTTACTGTTCCACTTTCTTCCGAGCACGTGGTTTGCGAATATTGCGTAATAAATCACAGAAAGGTTTCAATTCAGTGACGGATCATATAGAAAGACCGAACGGTAGTCGCCCTCCCAAAACAAATTATGACCGTTTGTGTGAAAAAAATTTATTATTATTTATAAAATAAAATTAATTTAATAAAAAAAAGAAAAGCGTCCACTGAAGGGTAGTCCATACCCCCCAGACCCCTCGGTTTGCATCCATTATTTTGTGTTTTAAAGCTTTTAATTCGAAAGGGAAGAAGGTAAGAAACTTGCTTTGGCTGCTAAGCGCAATTAATCATATTTCTACACAATCGATTGCAGAAATTGTAAATGAAATAGCTAGCTTCATTATGGTTAGTTTGTTTATCTTCGTGATCCACAGACGTTTTTCTTTTTTTTCAATGCCTGAAGTTCAGCGTATTTATTTATTATAATAATTTCAAATACTGGTTGAGCTTCAATGTAGTTATTGGCAAACCGGGGGGTCTGGGGGGTATGGAATACCCTCCAGTGCACCATTTTCTTTTTATTCACGTACCAAAACTGAGGAATTAGTTAGGGCTGGGAATTTTTATCGATTAATCAATAAATATCGATAGTTATCGATCAATAAATATCGATAGTTATCGATCAATAAATATCGATAGTTATCGATCAATAAATATCGATAGTTATCGATTAATCAAAGAACGATATTTTATTAATGGAATATTGATTAATCGATATATCGATATTTCGATAGTTATCGATATTTTAATAGTTTCGATATTTCTAATTTAGTTTGTCCAATATTTTTTGGACCACTCATTGGTCAATTTTGGGTTTGACTGGTTTCTTTGTTCGGGAAAAAAACGTTGTACTTAATAAAGACACTATCTCTGTTTGTAGTACTATATGTACTAGGGCATAGAATTTTTATCGATTAAGCGATAAATATCGATAATTATCGATTAATCTAAAAACGATATTTTATTTTTGAAATATTTAAATAAAAATAAAAAAATAATAAAGAAATAAAAAATATTTTTGAAATTTGAAAACTTCGATAATTATCGACATTCGACTAATCGAAGTTATCGATAGTTTTTCAATTATCGAAATTCGATATCAATTTCTGAATATCGCCCAGCCCTAGCAATTACTAATAGGCAATGCTGGAGGTATTTCATACGCCCAAAGTCTCCGGAAAAAAAAATTAGGCAGAAATTTAGAAAATCAGGACTTAGAGAAAAATTTTTTAATTAATTTAAATAAGCTTTGGTCTTAAAACTAAGCTGTAAGCTTTTGAACGAGAAAGTTATGAAATTTGAAATTTTTCAAACTGTTTTTATTGAAATTTACCGAAATTTACATAAAGCACCACGGTTCAAATCCTGGTCGATTTGAATATACTGCTGCGATCTAAAGCCCAAGATATATCTGTTCGCGAATAAAAAGAAATGATGTACTGGAGGGTATTCCATACCCCCCAGACCTCCCGGTTTACATTCATTGTTTTGTGTTTTATAACTTTAAATTCAGAGGCAACAAGGTGTAGGCACCTTACAATATGTTTAAAGCATTGGTCACCGAAAAAGCTGCTTCCGCTACGAAGGGCACAAGAAATCATATTTTTACACGTCCGGGATTAGCAATCCTTTAATCGATAGAAGAAATTGTTGTTTATGATCTGCTTCGTGGTTTACAGACTTTTATTTCAACGTGTGATGTTCAACGTATTTATTTATTATTGGAATAATTTCAAATATTGCTTGAGCTTCAACGTAGCTATTGGCAAACCGGGGGGTCTGGGGGGTATGGAATACCCTCCAGTGCACCATTTTCTTTTTATTCACGTACCAATACTGAGGAATTACCAATAGCTAATGCTGGAGTTATTTCATACCCTTAAACTCCCCGGAGAAAACATTTGGAAGAAAGGAAGAAAGAAAAGAAAATAGGAAGAAATAATAAAAAAATTAGGAGAGAAAATTATGAAGAAATTTACAAATTCAGGATTTAAAGAAAATTTTTTAAATTAATTTAATTAAGCTTTGGTCTTAAAGCTAAGTTCTGATCTAAAAATAAGGTCTGATCTATAAAGCTGCTGGTTAATTAGGATTATTACCTGTTTTACGAGGTTATAAAGTCAATTTAACAAATATCCGCGTGAAAAAGTTAAGAAATTGGAAAATTTTTATTTAAATTTATAAATTTTATAAACTGAAATATTTGTTGCTGTTTTGCTTAAAAAAAAAAGTTACTGAAAATCATGAAAATCAGCTAACGGATAAGATTCGTAAAGACCTGCATATTTTTCAATATTTTGGTTGAAGAAGAAGAAGAAATGACCGCTTTTGTGCTGAATCCAAATTTGTGTTGAGCTTTAAGTTAGATTGTCTGAATAATCTCACAGATGGACTAATTTGAATACTAGAATCAGTGTCAGTGTATTAAAGACATCTGGGATCCCGACCGTAAGGGGACGACAAAACAAAAATTTATTAAATATGAAAAATAAAAAGATTTTATTTTGAAATTTTTCTTTTAATTTTTAAAGAAAAACTAAAAAAATTTAATTAAAAAAATTTTTTTTTTAATTTAATTTAAATTTATGTTTGTTTTTTTTAATAATTTAAAATCTTTTGGTGTAAGTTCTGATGTTTTCTTGAGTTATAAGGGGGGTGGGGGGCTGCAATCGCCCTCATTTCAGCTGCAAGCAATGTTAATTTTGAATTATTATCATTAATTCGATATTAAATCACGTGAGCTTGATTTAATAATTTTTGTATTCCAACAACTGTTATTCGTAAAGTCGTAACCGACATACTTCCTACGAGTGAGGGGCGAGGGGGTAATGTAGTGGTTCTAAAAGGCACAGCTTTCCCAAAATAGAATAATATTAAATATTTAAATCTCTGACTAATATTTTTCTAATAAGCATAGGCAAAATTTAAATTTTAACCCACAGAAATAGCCTATGCCCCCCCCCTACAGCAGAGTTTCTAATGTCATAGGGATGGATGAATGCAGCTTTTGAATCTGCTGCACTTCTTATTAATAATTATTTTTCATATTATTTATTTTTTAATAAACTCAGAACGATAGTCGTCATAATATCAGACTGGAATACCAGTTATCATTTTCTATACCTCCTTTGTCAGGTTGTGTTGACGGAAACATTGGAATTGCAATGTAAGGTTTTAACTCTATAATGCTGATATTGCAAGTCTGGCTTCTCCTGAGCGTTCACCTTTTTGGAGCAATTTTTCAAGAAAAAATTTCAAGGCTGCAATTTTTATCATATGAAAATCTAAAAATCTAAAACTAATTCATTAATTTGAAAGAAATAAGAAGTTTATTTTTTCTATCGATTGATCAATAAAAATTGTAAGAGCATCGTAATCGCTCATCAAGTTTATATTTAGCAGAAGGTTCCATTCGGAACAAAATTGCTATACATAAAAAAATAGCTATTTTTAAATTCAATAAAAATTTATTTCCTTTCGTATGAGTCGTAGGCCTATGCGGAAACCGCAAAATATTTTAAATATTTTCAAGCCTCTTTTTTTTCAACCTTCTTAGAAGTGATTCCTCCTGGCATCCAAAAGTTAATGGCATTGAGCCGGATATAAGTAAAATTTTTGTTATAAAATTAATAATTTGTTAAGTTTTTAGTAATTTTTTTGAGTAGTTGGTACGACTGGATGGTTGGTACTTAAGGATTTAAGTAAAAATCGGCCGTACAGTTTTGAGTAATTGTCTTTTTTAAATTTATTCTGGGAAGTTGGGGATATAATAATAAAGAATAAAGCAAAGCCAGTTTGTCGGTTACATTAGTTTAATTGTGATAGAGCGCCGCAGGCGATTTAATTGAATGCCTTTCTTGTCGTTTTACCGCCGGACTAACTTCACACCTGTGTTAACCGCTCTTTCTGATTTGAATACAATTTTACTAGAGCAACCTCATCATCTCATGTCAGTTGATTAACTGGAATAATCTTGAATGACAAATAATGAATAAAAATTTTGTTGGTCATGGCAAACCACAAAACTAAACGAAAGTGAGATAAGTGCATTCAATTTGAATGCCAGCGGTTTTCTCTTATGTAAACATTTTCAATTGGGCTTTATTTATATTACAAACAGCTGCGAACTTATAATTTGTATCAATCATAGTTTTAAGGTCACTTTAACACCACACACTTGCATAAATTACATAACAATTTAGCTCTTGACCTAGGATTATTCCGTTCGCATCTTCTTGGATTTCATTTAAAAATTTTTTATTTTTGTTGCAGTAATTCGTGCGAAAGTGAAGAAGGCGTACATTCAAAATGCCACCCAGCACTTAAATTATAAAGTTAGGATTAGCAAAGAGTACAAGATGAGCGAAAAAGCGAAGGAAGCCCTGAAGGATGGAAAATTGTTTTCTCCAACTGACGGTGCCATGTGCGGAGTATTTTTGAAACGAGGAGAAGTGTACGTAATTTCTGGATACGTCGAACATTTGCGGGCGCATATAAATTTGTGCACTTTCAACGAACAGTGGTCGAAAATTAGCAAACGACAAAGAAGAGGATTCCAAAGGATGTATCAACAAGGATGCAATAGCTGCAAAATTAAATTTTGCCCAAAAAATTCCTGTAGACGCAAGACCAAGCACGTGTGTAATTGGACTACGTTCAGTATGAACAAGGATTTGGACTGCGACAGAATGCAGGTACATACTTAGTTTCAATCCCACCTCGGCCTATAAATCCTGTCACTCGAAATTCATTGCACTTTTTTGCCAAAACACGGTCGTAATTATTGTAGCTTTAATTTTCTGAACGATCCCACACACCGTGACGAGCGCTTTATCCAGGTTTTAAAATTTTTAATGTGACCACATTTGATATTTTTATTGCCAAGTTGTTTACACGATTTTTAAATGTGATTTTATGTTTATTTTTCTATATAAATAATCTCATGTTTTTTGTTATAGGGAATTTGCCTGCCGTCCAAAACTAAAGCCTGCTCGTGGATCAAAAACAAACCACAAATATCCTGCCTGAAGAATCACACGGATTCGTCACTGTACGCTGCTTACCTCAAGTCGCAAAAATCAAAATCGCGCAAGCAAATGCTAAAATTATCGCTAAATGAACCATCATAATAAAACTTACCATTTCTCGATGATCAGGATAGAAGGTTTGCTCGATTAGTGGAAAAGCATCTCTGCCTAATCGTCTTTGCAGTTGAACCAAGTGTCCAAAAACCCATGGCTTATCCTGTGAAAAGTGAAAGGATTAATCTTGTTGTTTGTTTAAATATTTATTGTTCTTAAATGTTGTTTATGAGTGAATGTGTTCTTTAACAAGAGGAATGATTTTTTACGTCAGACAATTTTTTTAGTTAGTTACGTACTATCGTCTATCAACCAATTGGTTTGGAAAAAGCTTTTGTGCATCTTCACGGGATGAAGAAAAACCACAAACAGTAAAACCGGGGATTTACCTGGAAGTTGTATATTGCATTTAAATTATTGATGCTAGGTACTCCACCAAATTTTAGAGCAAGTAAAAGTTTTCTGTAGTCTTCGCCGGCATCTTTGAGATTTTGACGAACCTGTAAAAAATTAAAAAATTAGTTTAATTAGGTTTGCGCATTTTCTACCATCTTTGTATACTAAGTAATTATGCTCATAAGGTTTCTTTAAAATAAATGTATTTTGTTTTAGTTTTATTTTTATTTTTATTTACATGTCAATTATGGTTTAAGCAAGGATTATTGAATTAAATAATTCAGGTACATCAAGCTCATTAGACATTTTTACCTTAGCATCGGTTTATTTATTTATAATTGTATAATATTGTTTCCGTCTCAAAGTTTGTACCCTGGAAAGTATGATATAAAGTCATATTCCGAGAGGATCGAACCCAAGAGGCAGGAGGTCTGGTGACATCGTTTACATCAGTTAACACTGGACGAACTATTGTATTCTCAGTTATACTAAGCAATATCGCTGCACTTATACACGGAATTTTCACAAAATCCTTTCCCGCAAGATCTTAACAAAAGAAAATTTCTCGAGCACAAATTTTGCTTTTTTTAAGCAACACAAATTTAATTTGTTTTCTTTGAGCTAAAGTTATTTTATTATTTACTATCCAACGTTCTACTTATTTTTGTTTTTTCTTCCGTAAAAATAATAAAAATAATTGGTATCATAATTGAAGTAGTTTTCCGAGGCGCTTCAAGTTTATGTATGGCAGTATGGCTTATTTTATTTTACGAGTAATTAAAAAAACAAATCTCGGTCTGTTTTTTTTATTTTTCAAATAATTAATTAAATGGTTTACGAAATAAATTTACTTTCTATGTAAAAAATTCAACTATACAATTTTTTTTTTGCTGTTATAACAAAAAAAGATTCGAGTCGGAAACAGAAATATTAGTTGAAGCAACTAATTTTATGTTAGGTCAACAAAATGCTTTTGAAGATAAATATACACTTCTGACGGAACTTTATATGTACTAATTTTCTGTTGTATAAAACTCGAGTCAAAGTTAATTAAGGGTAACTCACAAAAATATTTTGTTAGACTAACATAAAACTGATTGCTTCAACAAATATTTTTGTTGTAGTATCTAATTATTTGCTGTAATTACAAAATCCCTTTCCCGGTTTTGCTTTTTATTTTAATTTTCCAAGGAATATTTTTACTTGAATAAATGAGCCGATACAAATCCAAACTTTTTTTTTCCAATCGAAAAAGATTCCCAATCGGACTCTGGGAGATAGCACTGCGCTATTGTCTTTCCTGGCTACAGGGATACTGTCTACTTCCTGTTTTCTTTTCTTTTCGATATTTCCTGCAATTTACATTTAAGACGAAATTAGGAGTGGGAGGGAGGGGGCAGCTTCTCAAAATTAATTGACTGAAGTAGTGTCGGTCACGTTTGGTTCTGGGTCGGACCGTTAAAGATGTTTGAAAACCATGTTAGACCCCAAAATATTACATCTAAGTTGCGCCTATGGCTGCTCACATTTCTAAAAGCCGGAAATTATTCCAAATCTCAGCCTTAGAGATTTTTTGAAAATTTGTGTGAAAACTTCAGGTTTAGGAACCCTAGTGATTAGCTAACAGCTCAGTTTTCACCCGTTTTTTGACAGCGGCATTGGCATAAAAAAGGAACGAAGTTAATTTGAGAGCAATTATTATAGTATTTAAAACTTAGAATTTTATATACTACGTAGAACCTGTATAGCTCGACCCTGTCAAGCTGGACAATTCTGAGAATTTCTCTTGATAGTGGACGGATCTTTATGAGCTGATGACGCACACGTTGTGAGTCTTATCTCGCCACGATTCGTGAGGTGAACACGTAGGCAGACAGATTGATTACCTACGTTATAATGCTTAGAAACATTATAATAGTAAAATAACAGAATTCTCAATGCTAAAATCAAGGATAGTATAATTTGAAAGAGAAAAAAAATTTGAAAATTTGTATATTCAAAATAAATCATCAACTTTATACTGGGAAGTACATAGTGAAAATAAATTCTTATCGTAATCAAGAATAATATGATATCTTTGCAGACTTTAGTTACCTACATGTTCTGATATTTATTTCAACCTTTCAGTGGACACATTCAGTAGTGAACAGGAAATGGATTCCGATTATGTCGAGCTATACAGGTTTTATTGTAATTAAATTTCACTGGTAAGTACTGCTGCGGCTTTTATGTGTATTTTGTTCAGATATAATAAAAGGTTCTTATTTAATAAAATTAAAAAAAAACCTGGGAGGTCTGGGAGGTATGGAATATTCGTTTGTAATAACTCATCATAGCAATGGTTTTCAAAAGAAATATTTTTCGAGCCAGCATATCACTCCCAGTTTAAACCGAGTTTTTACTCAATAAAGTTTAAGCTCCCGTTTCCATTCTTTGCTGGAAAATGGAATATTACAGCAATATTATTGTGTAATATTGGTTACTACTTATTGACTCTATCAGTTCATGATCTGAAGTCGACTGTTATCTACCACAATAAAAGTTTCTGTTTGAAATACAATTAATAGATCACTGGAGGATACTCTACACCTCCCAAGCCACCTACCCACTTTATGCTGACGGTTATAAAGTACTTTCCCCATTCATTATTCGGACTAATTGTATGGAAGAAACCACAGAGTATGCACAAAAATATTTGGGCTTTAGAACCGGGGATTCTATCAATCAATCAAAAACTATATTCATTGTGAATAACCGTCCACCTGCCATTTGACGTGAATTTGTTACCAACTTCAATAACATTTTTTTAAAAGAAGACTGAGATAGTCTAGATACACCACTGGTTTGAAATAAATCTGTTGGATCGTTTTACTAAATCGACAATCGTCAAATTTCAAACTCTTAAGTATTTTTAATAAGAAAGGAAAAACAATGTAAAATAATTTTTGAAAGGAAGCTTTTTCTAAAAAGTAAACATAAATAAAAAGTACAAAAAATGCACTAAAATGTTCAAACAAAGCTCCTTGAAAACATCAATATAAAAGCGTGGGGCTATTACAGATAATAAATTGTAGAATCAACCTCCCCATAAACTTTGCGCTTAGGATCCGCTCCTACCTGCAGATGCAGAACTTTTGTCTTTATTTAGAATTTGTTTTTTTAATTAAAAAAAAATCAATAGTAATCTATCAACTACAAAACAAAAGAACTCCAACCATATTTCATATTAAAGAATGCATTTTAAGCAATATCCCTTCCCAATGTTTTATCGGGTTACTTTTATTGGGTTATTGGGTTGAATTTTTAGAATTCATTGACCTAAAATGAACGTTTGCCCAGATTTTTGTTGATTTTGTATTTTTACCAATTGAAACGTAAGTCTTTGAATTTTTACCTGCACACAAAAGAAAATTCAAGAACAAAGCATTCAAAAGAAAACTTCTTTCTTAAAACTGTTTTTACACTTTTTCATGCAAATACTACAAGAAAGTGCTGTGTTTTAATGGTAAAAGTGTCAAATATTGCTCAGGTATTTTCTTTTTCTTTGTATTGTCGTCCAAATGAAAATTTTGGGTTCTCCAGAATATTAATCAACTAGATATTGTTGGAGAAGTCAAACCTTTGTTGATGTTTTTACAGAATTTATTTTTTGTTTTAAATTTAAAAAAATAAACAGCGCATAGATGATTTTATGAATAATTCAAAGTAAAACAAATGAGTTCTTATTGGACCCCAAAATTCAAAATTTTATGACTCGTGACGTCTATTTCCATTTACTTTGCGTCATTTAAATATTTAAATAAAATTTAAAAATTTGAAAGTTCAATCAACATCAACATTGTGGACAGTATTTCATGTCAACTAATCATATATGTTTAAAATTTTATTTTATTTATTTCGGGGTAAACCAATTTAAATATTCAAAAATCGAAAACCTCCGGTGTTAGCCTGAGCGGTTAAGAAATGGACTTGTGGATTTAATCCGCACAGGTTTGAATCCTGTCCGCAGCGTTTCATTTTATTATTATTTATAATCTCGATTACAAAATATACGATCGCAATAAGACATTTTTTTTCATTTTCGGTTAATTTCGGGAACGCGAAAATCGTATTTTACGAACGGGAGTGTGATGTGTCGAGTACCAATCTTCGTAGAAAAGCTTGATGGTAGCTTATTAATTAATAATTACGAATTATTTCTTTTCATACCTACTTGAGTGAAAAATTTATGCTTCCAAGTGTTGTTTTATAAAAATTTTCATTCGAAATTGTTAAAAAAATGTGGAAGTATCCTGGTTGGTGAGTTAGGGATGTAGCTTTTATGGTCAAAGGGCGAATAAAGGCGAGAGGACTACAGTGTTAAAGGTAATTTTACCTAAACCATTTTCTTCTGAAATAATAACTAACAAAGAATTTTATTTATTATTAAAGGTAGAGTCCACTTCGTGGGTTTAGCAACAATTCAGCTTAGTAAACTGTTCTCTCCAGTGAAATTGTAAAAATGTGCATTTTCTTTAAATGCTCGAACTTTAGTTTGGTAAGAAAAGTGTTTTTACGTAATGAAGTAATTAATTACAGATAACTAATTCTTTTCTCCGTAGATTTTCATTGCTCAACAGTTGGTTAACTCGTCAAGCTTTAAATAAATTACATCAGGAAGTCATCAAGCAATCTGCCAATCAAGGATAGATTTAAATAAATCCTAAAATATAAATTAACAAAATATTTTTTGAATTTGAACTTTTAAACGCCAAGCAGACGAATAGTGAAGTAAGACTCACATTAATTTGAAAAACGATACCTGAACTAAAACTTTGGAGTTCAGAATGGCCACTCCAAAAAACTAAAATTTTATTGTTAATCAATTTTGTTTTTTAAAGTGCATAAGTAGTTTTAAGTTGGATAAATTGCATAACATGGAGGTTTGAACATCCACATCTTTGAAGTGAAGGTCTGCATGGGTTGCTGAACGTTTCTCTGGATTTCGTTCCTGTTCCTTTTGGAGAAAATTTATAAAAAGTTCAGAAAAACGGATGTGTTTTACATTTGGTACATTTTTCGTTGAAAAGATACAATTTTAAAATAACTGAAACGAAAGTTTCGGTGACAAGCTGAGACTCTAATTTAAAATGCTTTCCCCAGAAGCTTTTTTAAATGAATGAGTCGTACAAGAAGACAGGCGATGCACGAAACGTGACATCTGCCGTCCATTTTTTGCAGTCTGCGTGGTTAATACGCTACTTGCAGGTATGAGAAATGCGTGTGTCTCCAATTTTTATTAGTCTCAAAAAGTTGCCAACGTATTTTAATTTTTTGTCTCGGAGTTCTACACAAAGAAAGCATTTTCTTACAATAAAGTTTTATTAAAAGTGGGTGGCTTGATTAATATAAAAATACTGTTGCTATCGAGATGCTTTCATCTCTCAGGAGGATCATTATTTAGTAATTAAGCGGCATGTTTATGGTTTTCCCAATGGAATTCAATTCCAGATATTTTAATGAGAACTTTCAAGTTATCATGTTCTTTTGTTGGACAATTTTTCAAGCGAAGTTTTTATTGCCGAGAGATATTTCCCATTGTTGGTTCGTAATAATTTTTAAAGTTTGAATGTAAGTATACAATCACATAAATTGGATTGAATTATTGAAATGGTAAATTATCCTTAATGATTTTCTTGTTCATAATCCATGAGCAGTAACTAATATTTGAGTCATCAAGGTAACCATATCATTATTGAACATAATTTGAGAAACAAATTGAGTCAACACCGAGCACGCAATCCACTCATACCGAACCAACATGAATAGCTTATTCAATTAGTATTTTCGCTGTCAATTCACTATATATTCCAGCTTATTAAGATAAGAAATTTTGTTTTGTAGTAGAAAATATAGAAAAATTAAAGATATCTTCTCTTACCTAGTATTTGCTCCGAATTCAACTTGTCATCAAAAATTGAGATTTTGTGCTGAACGCAGTAGAATATGTACTATATATACATATAATAAACTAAAATTTATTTCTTCCTTTTCACAAAAAACTAAACCAAACCTGTTCAAATCACTCCTCTTTCTCATAATATTAAAAATATAATATTTTCACGGAAAAATAATTACCTAGGAAACTTACATGGCCAGACTAATAAATGATACTTTTAACAATTTCTATAATGCTCTTATCATTCGTAGTTTATTTTTCGGCATTATTTTTGGGCTAACTCATTCAACAACCCTGTGTTTTAATAATTATATTAAAATATGATATTTTCATGTTAATTAATTCAATGCAATTCAATGCAATAAAATCCTATGGCAATATTTCTCGAACCCTTTCTCGAACCGACAGATTCTGGAGGCTCAAGCCCCAAGAAAATTTTGAAATTTTACGGTTTATATGGTTTATTTTTGATGCATCTGGTATTTTAATGAAATAGAATACAGACTAATAATTTTCTATAGAATTGTAAACAATTTATTTGAAAAAAAAAATATACTCATTAAATTACTCATTTTAGCGCCCCTTAACGTGGCGCTCGGCGACATATGTCCCCACCTGGCCCCCCTCTCACCAGCTACGCCACTGCGGCGATAGTTTAATTGGTTTCTGTATTACGTTGAACGTTAACCAGAGTGTTTTTTTTTTCACCAAAAAATGACACGTTGTAGCAGGAACAGCATTAAGCACGAAATAAAGGTTCAACTTGGTTGTCAACCTAAGTTGTCAACTTGCCATGTTGACAACCAAGTTGACCGTATGGTGGCTAGTTGAAGGTTGAAAGGACAAGTTGAAGTCCAGGTTGAAGAAAATCAAATGCATTGGATTTTTAGAGAATGGAGCCTGATGTTTGTAACCGAGTTGATGTGTGTGTAGGAATGTTGCCTATATCTTAAATTAAATTAACGTATACTATACAATCGTAAATAACGCGAGATAGTAAAAAGAGATGTTGACGACTAGGTTGTCAACCAAGTAGCAAAGTGTGTAGTGAAAACTTAACTTGACAATCAAATTGAACATCTATAGATAACTTTAGGATTAGTTACAACTGACGCCCATGAATATATTAACGATATTCTGAAAAAATTTTAATCTGTACCGCTCCCAAAAGCATTTTCTAAATACGCCACTGTTATCAATTAACTCTCTATTGAGTATTAGAAAAAAATAATAACAGCAAATTGAAAATTTTTATTTAAAGAAAAGTCTATGTGAATGTACTGTTCTATATAGACAAGTGCCTGTCAGTGTGCATCTGTAAACCTATACCTAAGTAAATGGTACTGCATTATTAAGTCAATCTGGGAAGCCCATATAATTACTAAATATTATTATTAATATTTTAATATTATTGAATCGTTTTGCCTGGAAGTTATTCCATACCCCTTTGACCCCCCGGTCAAGGATTCTATGAATTTAGTATACTGGGTGATGAATGAGCCGATCATAGGAAATTAACATGTAGGTAATAATTTAATTATACAAATTCCTGCTTCCCTATTTATTTTAGAGAAAAAATGAAGGACACAAAAATAATGCAGAAATACAAACTATATACTGTAGCACTACAGGCCTTGTAGACCTTGTAGACCCTGTAGACATTTCTTGTGTTTTAAGTAACAGCTAGATGAAATTTATTGCTCTTATCATTCGTAGTTTATATTTCGGAATTATTTTTGTCTTTTATGTTCGGCTAACTCATTCGACACCCTGTATGCTATTTTTATGATTATATTAGAAATATAATATTTTCATGGTTAACTAATTCGAAGCAGTTCAATGTAATAAAATCCGATGGCAATATTTAGATCGCATAACATTAACCAAACAGTTTCCTGTTTGTTTTGATAATTCTGAATTACATTTATTATTAATTTTATTGTTTGTATTAGAACATTTTCTAGTCTGTTGCATTTGCCCTCGATGAAGTTAATACATTAGTTTAGTAGATTGGAAATTTTGGTTTGAATCTGTCCAGGTTTTGAAGCAAAAATGAAAAATATTAATTTGCTGTTGGCAATTATTACTTTAGTGTTTTTTCAAAATTTGCATGTAATAAAAATATTTTATCTAAGGTAATTTATAATCTATTAAAGGCTGTATTAGACTGTAAAATTAGCTGTAAAAATGTTTAAGAAACATAGTCGATCGTATATACAATGAATGAATTTTAGCTTCATCAACATACTTACAAGCTTAAAGATGTCCGAATACAAGTAATGAGCTACGATAAGGATTATATCAATTTCTTTGAAATTAAACCATTTAAATATAATCGCACTACTACGGCCCACAATGGCACTATTAATGTGAAAGTAGACGTGGATGATGAAGCAGAGGTGAAGTTTAATAGACGATTATTTAATTATTATTAAAAATCATCGTCCTAAAAATGGCGATAAGGTCCTTTTGTTAAATTTAAATATCTGTAAATTCTTAGGTGATAGTAGAAGCATATAAATTTTTGAGTAACGAATATCGAAGATTTGGGGTGCATTTTCAACTTAACGCACAAAAATGTTTTGAGTCAAACGCAATGGGATTGCGTGCAATAACCAAATGTGGTAATATGACATCGTTTAGATTTCATAAGGTTTTAAAAATAATTTTTATTTATAATAAGGCTCTAATTTATATCATTCACAGGATATTACTTATCACGCATGCAATTTTGTAATCGACGAATCTCAATTTCCTCCGTTGGTTCCTAATGGTAAATATAAAGTGGAATTCACAGTACTGTTTTTAAATAAAGAAGTTGCAGTGATTAACCTTTATAATGAACTATATACTCCAATAGTATATCCCTAGTGTTAAAAATTAAAGAATGAATAATAAATAATATACAATAAATAATCAGCTTGTTTCATTATTGTTGACAATCATCAACTCGGCATGGGAACGGTGATAAGAAAGTTTGTCTTTCTCTGGATTTGAACCGGATGCTTATGGCGTTAGCTATTGACTGCAAATTAATTGAACTAGAGTGCGAGTGCGTGCCAAATAGAAATAGAACCGTCAATCATCATAGGCCACACATCTAAAATATATCCAACCACTTAAAAAATCCAATCGGCTCCAAACGGTTCTTTATGTGGTCGGAGATATGTTAGAGGTGTGACCTATGATGATTGACGGTTCTATTTCTATTTAGCACGCACTCTAAACGACTAAACCCAACCTAAAGCTGCCTAACTTACTTAATCAATTAACTACCTAATATAATTATGAGCAAAAAGTAATAACAACAAATTAACCTATAGCTACGGCGATGGGGCGATAGTTCAATTGGATTTGTATGCAGAGCCAGAAATTGAATATTAACCAGAAAAAAGTTATTGAACCTTCATTCTTCGACGGCATTTCTTCTCTTTGGTATATAGTTAATTTCTTTCAGTAGTCTTTACAATTTCCTCTTCGGTCGTCTATACTCTATGTCAGCGCAATATTGCACGAACATACAGGCTATATTGGTGCAATATAGATCTCCAATATCGACGCAATGTTGGAAAGCAAGATTGGATCGATGTGAAACTATTTATTTCGAAGAGTACAGCACATGGTTTTTTGATTGTAACGTTTGAGGAATAAGTTATCAGTTGTAACGGCAGTATTTTTGGGATTGAAATCAGCTGGTAGCAGTGGCGCCTAATTGGTTTTTCACTTGAGGAGGCTAATCAGAAAGTTTAGTGTAAAAGTGTAATCCCATCCTTATGTGGTAGATGTTATGACTGTATATCTGTTTAAATACGCGTGTAAAAATTTTTTATCATATTTTACGATTACGAAGCTGGTTCGTGATTATTATTCTTATCATCGCTGCACAGTTAGTGGTTCAAAGCCTACTTTGCACTGAAGCTCTAGGCTTATTGTACCCCGTTTTAGCATTGATTTGTTAAGAAAAGTTATAAAAGTATTTCGATCCACAGTTTGATGTTCACCAGAGGGCCGAGTTAAGAAATTCTGTCGAGTTCGGGATTTGAACACAGAATTTCCGCTCATAACTTTAACTAGCGCTCACATCAAGCTATCCACTGAGGTTCGTGATTATTGAAAGGCCATAGATGTAATTTTAATAATTACAATCTTACAGGTTTTATAATAATCAGCCTTTACTGAAATTAAATTTGCAATTTGCAAAAAAAAGTAAAAAAAGCTGGTTTATTATAGTATTTCTAGGATTTCCTAATTTCCCAAGACTTATTTGAATTTTCTAAGATTTTCTCAGATTTTTACATTCTTCAGATTCCTTACGAATTGTTACATTTTCTTAGGGTTTTCCGGATTTCCTCAGGTTTTTTCTTCACTTGTACACTTGATTTCGACAGCAATTCCTTTTTCGGTTTCAAGTAAAGGAAAATCTGAGAAAATTTCACAAAAGATAATGCGGTGACAGAAATCCCTGTTGCTTTTTAGTATTTAATAAAACACATCACAAATAAAAATTGTTAAACTGTAAACCGGGGGGTCTGGGGGGTATGGAATACCCCCCAGTGCATTTTTATCTTTTAATGCATAGTCACCTACGGTTCATCTCGAAATCATCAGTAGTACACTAAAACCTTGCGGTCCATGTAATGACCATGTACATCATTTGCATGTATGTGCTAGGCTGAAATTAGCCTCGCGTTACTTTTTGGATAAGTGTTGTGGAAGAAGTATCTATCTTTCGATAGTTCACACTATCAAAAATTTACGTTTTTACTTTTTTGAAAATTTTAATAGTTCAGAATTTCAGGAGAAGCGAAGCCTCTCTTCCCTTCTCTGACGAGCCGTTGCTGACTGGTACAATCTTTATAATTGTCAAGAAATTTTAACCTTTGACTGTGATACAGTGGCGGATTGGCAAATTTGCCGCCAGTAGGCTCTTCAATTTTTGGCGCCCCTACTGACCTCTGAAATTCGATACCCTAGTTTTTCAAATTATTGCAAATGAGTAATAAAAAAAATGAGTAAATAACATTGGTTGCCCCCCAAAATCTGCCGCCGTAGGCTTCAGCCTGCTCTGTCTGTAGTAAAACACTTTAGCAATTAAAGTAAAAAACTGGGTTTTTTAAAAATATGGGGCATGGAATGTCCTCCAGAGCAATTTAAGATTTTCTAAGATTATTCCGGAATATCTTATTTTCTAAGAGTTCCAAGAACTGGAACGTTTTGCGCGTTTATGTAGGTTGCCCCTCAATACCATAAAATAAAGGTGTCAATCCGGGGGGTCTGGGGGGCGTGGAACGCCCTCCAGTGCATTCGTTGTTAATTATCTCGATGGTAAATATGTCGAAACGTTGATAACTGAATAACCCGTGAAGAAAAATAGTGCACTGGAGGGCATTCCATGCCCCCCAGACCCCCCGGATTATTCCTACCCTTTGCGTTTTTAAAAGTTTCTGTTACCATAGCATACGCTGAGGCAGTAGCGGATTTACAAATTTATGATTAATAAAAAGAATGAGTAAAATTTTGTATATTTATATATTTATATAAATATTTATAATAACCTAGATGAAAAATAATGCAATGGCGGAGGGGGAGGTATACCCCCAAAACCTATATTTATAGATATAGAAGAAATAAAGATTTAAGAATTGCTCAGAACTTTTAAATATTCAAATAACAAATAATTGAATATTATTATTTAATATATTGATTGGTGACAGAGGGTAAATACGCCACTGGACAGAATAAATATTTTTAGAATCTCGTTAATCCATTCATGCGCGTCAGTGATAAGCCCCGGAAAAAAAATTAATTAATAAATAATAAACGAATAACTAAAATAATTAAAAGTTATTTAAATAATTGTAAAACTTCATGGTAAACATTATTTTTATCAGGAAGGGCTTCAGGGAGATAATCCGAGTCATCCTTGGGGGGGCAGTTGCCTCTTGGCTGGAGTATCCTTCTGGTCAGTTTTTAAAGCAGTCTGATTTATCGTAGCAGATTTTGTAAACAACAAATCATAGTAGGGAATAATATTGTTTGTATAAGATATTACATAGGTAGTTGTAAATTACTAAAGTACTTTGGCAAGTAAACTTTATATTATATCTCTGCTTATTTATCATTTCATGAAAGGAGTATATTGCTTGTTAGATGTTGATAATAATTATCATTTATCTAGTATCATTCGACTGCCGTTTTCAAATTGCCTTGATTTTATTATTATTAAAGCTTTTTACATCTACGTTCGTGCTCTGCATAATTAAAAGAGTTCGTTCACTATCAACTTCAAGTTGTAACGGTACAAATGTAAGTTTGTATCGTTCCACGTTGGCTGTTGCTCATTTTTGAATTGTCAATGGCAGTGGATAATACAAATCTCCTAATCATACTGTTCGAACTGTAATAACTTTAAATACAGAATATTCCACTGGGAAATGTTTGATGAATGTTTCATGTATTAGTTTATAGCAGGATAACAAGAAAATTAATTTGTATTTATGTTTTAGTTAATTAAATCGTCATGTAAATCAAATGCACATGATTTGTTTGATTTATGCTGGTATTACCTGGAGAGCTCCATTTACAATCAACAAATTGTTATTTTTGTTTTAACAGTGCAATGCAAAATTGAACAGACGCGACACTTCAAAGGCAAATACTTTAAATTTTTTTCGGGAAGCAATAAAAACTAAATAAATTATTCAAATTTGCATATTTAATGCATCCACGTTTCTGGTTGTACGCCAATAACAGAAAATGAGAATTACGATATTTGGAATCTAGAAATACGTATAACTCAATTTTCAATATTTTGAGAGCACCCAGTTTTAGTAACCTCTTTGCACACCACTCCACATCTGATTTTATTGTTGTTTAAACAGCATCGCTTTCTTTTATTGCAAACTTTGTATGTTTCGATAAAATTTTATTTTTATATTTTCGTTTTACTCTGAGTATTTTTATAAAAAATTGGATAAAGCACTGAACTTATAAAGAAATAGAGAATACAAGCTTTTATGCTCTGAACTACAAATTTCATCAGATTATGGGAACTCGAAAGAAGTTTGTGAACTAAGAACTAATTTCAAGTTCCAACTTTTACTTTTAAATTACTCACCAGCAAAAAGTCCGGCCGGAAAGATCTTCCAACCCTCGTACCACCCCTGTAGACGGTCATAGAAACGTTGGCTGTATCGGCATTTGCGGTGACAGTAATTTCTTTAAATTCCGCTTGTTCTACGCGTATGTCGTACTCCCCGATACGTTTTCCTCTAAAATATTTGGACCAATCGGTGTTTTGGTCATCGATGACGAGAAGGGTCAAGTGCCGAGAGCTGGAAACAGAAGACGTAACTCTACTGGCACTCGAAACCGCAGCGCCTAAAATGGAAGCTCCCGATTCTCTAGCTTGTCCCGTGAGGGATTGCACTCTTTGGAGTAGCGATTCTCGCGATTTTGCAGGACTGCTAGGTGCACTTGTCGTTTTTGATCCCGCCCTGAGATTTAGGGACAAGTCGCCCGAATTTGCAGTCGTTGTCGTGGTCGTAGTCGTCATTGCGGGTTGAACCGGCGCCGGTGGCGGAGGCGGTGGACCCTGAAACACAAAAATTATATTACATTTTCAATTTAATACTTATTTGGTTACATAAGAAACAGACCGGAACGCTTTACATAGCAAAAACCTGAGTTTAGAAGATCGATGAAAGGATGCAGAAAGGAAAACATTTTTGCTTACCAAATCGTAAATTATTAGAATTTGATACCAGACGAAGCAGGAAATTAAAATTTATACAAAAAGGAATAATGGGGAAATTTTTAGGAGCTTTTGTTTGCGTAAATGTATTAAAATTTAAACTAAAAAAAAAAGGATAATTGAATTACGCTGTCCTGCAAACTAATTTGTGGAATTATCAACAAAATTAGCTTCAATGTGACTGGTTGCTCTGGCGTGTTCGGCTTCGAGCTTAATTGAAAACAAAGAAAATTAATTCCGTGGTTTAACTAGTTAACATAGCATAAGCTTAATGATAGCAGAAGTGAGATAACCACGAAAAGAATGTTAGGGAAATTATTTTCCCAATTAAAATTTTTTCTTCGCGACACCGTATTTGCGTGATTAGACGCAAATTTTTGTGGGTCCAAGTGCTTATAAATTATTACTTCAAATTTGAATAACTTGGTTCTTTTCATAATAAAAACATTAATTTTTAAATAACCCTGCCAAGACGACGTTGACAATTTCCATAATCTAATTTATCGACTTGATTTGTCAATATTTACTTAGACGTCTTATTTATAAGAAATGTAAATTTTGGTCATTAAACTTTTTTTGCAGGTTTAAGGTTTGGCTATTTCATTATAAGGATAATCGATACTATATCAATGCGGATTAGTTTATAATTTATGGAATTTGTGGTCATCCCTTGCAATTTTATTCAGTTTTGGAATGCATCATTTGCACATCAGGAAGCAATATTCGGATATTTGGTTATCGATTTTGGTTCTATCTACCTTTATCTAAAAAATTGCGAGAAACCTAATAAAGCACCTCTTTTTTAGTAAAACCCCGAAAGCTATAACAAAAGAAAATTGACAGTGATCAGGATATCAAATTAGGGAGTGTCACCATTTCGATAAATAAATGATGGCATATTTCTTAAACAACTGAAATGTTGGAACTGTAAAGTTTTGTTGTGTGCCCAAGGATTAGAATTTTAAAAATTCATTTCCTTAAGTGTTTTATTCATTGCTGACAAACCTAATGGTTTTGCAATCTGTTGAGTTTCTGTGCATGACATTGCTTCTTGCTTGTATATTATGTATCTCAAGTTTCAGTTTCAAAACTTAAAGTTTATTTTATTACCAAGAAACTATAAAGCTGTAAGTGGAACATCTTTCAGAAGTTTAAACCTTCAAACTCAAGTACACTTCAGTCACTAAGGCTGAAATATATTCTGCCGAAGGCTTTTATACCTGCTAATTCTTGCTATCCTTTTATGTTGGAAAAAGTTAATCGAAATGGCCGGGAGGTTAACTTTAGGTTCCCGTTATTAAATCACTAAACCGCTCTACTCATTAAAAACATCCCTGGAGCAACTCCAACTCAAAAATTACGGAATTTTACGGAAACAAAATCCAATTTAAACAAAATTTATATGTTAGTTTCATGACTAGAAGACAACTGCGGCCAAATCTACCCATAAAAATACATAGGTGCAATTATAAACCATCCTGTAGATAAATACGTTCAACAATTTGATAAGCATGCATCATAATACCATGAAACAAATGCAATTTATCTAAGTAAACTTAACATAAACTAATCAAGTCAGCAAGTAACAATTTAAATGTAAATAATTAAATCTAAATTTTTAAGTCGCATGCGTATCCCAATTTCAAATAAATGATCAAGTTACTAATCTTACGCGTGCAACTAATCGACAATTATTTTAAATAAAAAGCCAGCAGCGTTTGATGAATAAAAATATAGACTAAAACTGAACTTAAAAATTAAATCTAAAATTCGTTAGTGAGGCTGCTGATGCTCAGAAGTCCACAACATCTTTCTAAATTCACAGAGAGGAGATAGAGAGAGTGGGAATTTTATTATATGTACTGGAGTGTCTTAACCTCCAGACCCCCCCTTCCGGTTAACACTATAACTATAATTTTTACAATTAACTTTTAAGGTAACGCAAAAGTTGTTACTAAACTCTGTGAGCAGTAAGACACTTACATAAATGTTTTTCCAAGCTTTAATATTCTCTAGCCAAAGTTTTAAATTTTTCTCACTTTTAATTAAAAATTCAAATTTCCCGGTTTTTCTTGGCGAAATTTGAAAAATTATAAATTCGCTATCTTCTCCAAGTATTTTGAAAGAGTAGAAATTTTGCGATATGTACTGGAGGGTGTTCCACACCCCCCAGACCCCCCGGTTTATAATTTTGACTATTATTTTTATAATTCACTTTCAAAGCAACACAGAAAGTTGCTGCTAAACTCTGTGAGCAGTAAGGTAATTAAATAAATAATATTCTTTTCGAGTTTTAATTTTTTCTAACCGAAGGGTAAATTTCCCTTATTTCTGTTTAAAAATTCAAATTTCGCGGTTTGGATTAATATTGGACAAAAAATATATTTAGTCCTAACTTTACTTTTTCTATCCCAGCACCTTGCTGGGATTTCATAGATTCGAATTTATTTTCAAAAGGAATGATCTCTATTCGCGATTTGCACCACGCGAAAAAATATTACATTTATCTAATACTTATAGTTGGTACAGAAAGTTTTGTTTTTAAACCAAACGTTTATATTCTTTTTGGTGTTCCATTTTGTAAATTATTATTTTTTTTTCGCTACGCTACGGGTGCTTCGGGACGTTTTGGCTGGCGCAACCACGGCAAATCACGTATCCACTGTAAAATGAATGAATTAAATTAAATTAGCTCCTCCCACTAATTTATGCATGCTAGTTTACATATAAAATTTTCCTAGACTGATTCTTATTACTTTAAAATAATTTGAAAGAATCAAAACGATTATTTTATCCTTTATATTTCTTCTGGTGAGCTAAAGAGTTGAAATGTTAAAAATTATTGATTTTTTCGGGTTTTTGCTCAATTTTTTCACTTATTTTCTACATATTCCAGCTGTTATCCCTCCCTCATTCTCCTCCATACACCCCCAAATAATAAAAATTTTGGTTTTCATTGATTATATTCGTGATTTACATTAAACAAACGCCACCACACGGAAAAATATTAAGTTAATCTAATACGTATAGTTGGTATAGCAAGTTATGTTTAGAACCAAACGTTTGCATTCTTTTAGTATTTTATTTTATGATTTATCATTTCATCGCGGTTTTACGATAAAATAATTCAAAATTAAACTCAAAACAACATCAGTTGTACGTAATAGAGCCGCCATGTTCTTGCTATTTGGTAGCGTCATGAGCGTCACCCACGGTAAGGCAAATCGCGAATATTTTATACAATATATTTAGTATTGAAGGCACCATTTACTTACTTAATCTGCACCCAGTGGCGGTTCAAGAGTAGCTAGGGCCCGTAGGCAAATATACAAAACGGGCCCCTAAAAAAAACGAATTCTGCATATTATTTAAAAATCTCTTTTTGGCGATTTACTACCCTTTATGGTCCCGGGCCCTTAAGCATTGCTTACATTCGTTTATTGATATTTCCGCCACTGCAATGAGCCCGATTTAGGGCCCAAAGTGCTCGTTGGGATATCCTACCTAAAATCTAGATTTCAGAAGAGTGCACTGGGGGGTATTCCATACCCCCAATTGTTTTGTGATTTACATAATAATGTTTAGAGCTGTGGAATTGGAAAAAAGTGGTTTCGCTGCTAAGTCCAAAAGTAATTTTATTTTTACTCATCAGGGAGTGATGCTTCCTTTATTTAAGTCACAAAAGAATTGATGCAATTTTGGGGGTTTGGGGTCTGCACTCTTTTGGATTCTGGATTTATAGAGTTGTATTTTGTATTAGAGTTGTATTTCAGTTATATTTTGATTTCTGAATTTTGTGACATTCATCGTTTTTCCCCCCCCAACTCTTCATATTATTTAAGTCACAAAACAATTGGTGTAATTCGGGGATCTGTGGGGTTGGAATACCCCTAGGAGGGCAGGAAGATATCCCTACGCGCACTTAGGCCACTAAATCGGTTCCATTGTACTGCCTCCGATGCATCGGAGCCTGGTAATTTTAAATTGCGTATATTATTTAAAAATCTCTTTTTGGGGATTTACTACCCTTTATGGTCCCGAGCCCCTAAGCATTGCTTACATTCGCTTATTGATATCACCGCCGCCACTGTCTGCACTCGGTGCTGAAATAGCTTGATCCGGCATTGGTATGAATACACCTTTATTTTAAAGCGGTCTCTCACCTAGCAGTAAGCACTATCAACTGCTAACGCTAATGGGTGCTAATGGGAAAAGGGATATTGGACGTCCGAAAAAACGCTGGCGAGACTTGTGAAGTCGGAACAGGCAACAGAGCCTAAACCCCGAAAGGAAGAAGAAAGAAAGAAAGAATTGTTTTTATAATTTCCAACTTTTGTAATTTGAATCTGTGTTTAGGTCTGGGGACTGAGGGGGTGTTTTTAATTATTTTGGGACGCGGTACAAGAGATATTCCTGTACTAATCGGGAGCTGTGTTCGGGGTCATTGTCATGTACTCGGGCGGCATTTGCAATTTGCAAAACTGATAAGTAAACGTGTTTATCCATTACAGTTTCTATAAATTCCAAATTACCAACGCCGCTCGGGGCCATACATCCCCAAATCATTACAGAACCACCACCGTGTTTTACAGTACCACACACATTGTCTGGTCGTAACTCTGTATTGGGTTTCCGCCACACAATTTGACGTCCATTTGAACCGAAAAGGTTATACTTACTTTCGTCACTAAAAATTACCTTGTCTTTTACCATTCGATTGACCTTAGAAACAAATGGCTTCTTTTGAGCTACTCGCCCATGTAAGTCATGTCGACGTAACACTCTTCGGACCGTTTCCACATTAATACGTTTATTGATCGTTTGCGACACCTCCGCGGTTAATTTAGGCACACTTCCTTTAGGATTTTTTTTTATTTCAAGGATAACAAACTGTTCATCCCTAGCACTTAAAAGTTTCTTGCGTCCACGACCGCAATGTAGAGAACAACAGAGAACAACAATTCAAGGGAACAACAGACAACATTATCATATCAGACTTTGGATGCCGATGAACACAGGCATATTAATATTGTAGAGAAAGCAATTCTAAATATCAGATAATCAGATAAGATATTGTAATATGTGCAAAACCCTAAGGATTAGTCATGTAATCCAAGCAATTCCAATGGATACGTATATAGTAATCGCAGGACAATATCGGATTCATTTCTCGAAAGCACTTTTACATTTTTAACAATTGATTGGTAGTTTATGTGGTTTCTGGATTTAAGTTGGGAGCTAACCTGGCTGGAATCTGAATAGTTGGAAGAAGTTATCATTTATTGATTCGCAATACTTTTTATTCCCGAAGCATAATTTTCAACATAAATCTTTCTTAACATTTCTAACTTGATTTATTATTTGTAAACTTGACTGAAATTTTTTTTGGTTTGATTTTCCTTTGATATCATGTCAAATTAAAATTCAGCGAGCTTCATTCAAAATTGATAAAAGCTAAATTTCGAAGGATCGAGAAAAATTAAACTGCATACATTTTCTCATTACACGAAGCTTTTCAAAAGTTCGCTAAATTATCTGGAAAGCGTGTGTGCGGTTCCAGAGATGTTTAAAATGTGCTAATGGATAAACGTTCAAAGGGCATGTTAGAGGATAAAAAGGGAATTCGGTTGCGCATGGGTTGTTAAGTAGGAAGAGGATCTTACGAAGCTTTACGTGTTTCGCATAGCGTTTTACACGATAAGCTGCGTAAATGGGGCCACCAAAAAAAGTTTGTGGTAATAATTATTTCCCGAATTTATATGGATTATATCATTATAATTAACTTTTACTTGGTTATTAAAATTTTGCATATAATATAAGCTTGTCAAATTTCGATATCGACTTTTTAACTTTGTAAAGTTTTGATGTCAACCAAATCCTGGTAAATAATTGATTACTTTTTGCTTCAAATTTTGAATTAATTAATTTTGATTTTTAGTGAAATTCATGCCGAGGTTTATGAACTTTTTCATTCAGCTTAAAATTATTGTTTGTTGGTTTTACAGTTGAATTGCATTCCACAACAGTAATTTGTATCATTCAACACATAAATAATTAAATAATATACATTTTCCTGTGTTTTTAAATTTATTACCCAGTTCACCTTTACACAATGAGCTGATTATAAATTAAAATTAATCGACGAAGGTTGATTATTAATTATACGAGGACCACTCAAGAAAAAGTGCTCCTGGGAATTGAAAACATTACAGAAGCCTGAACAACCATTTTCATTACGTCTGAGAAAATTGTTTTGAATAATTAAGCTAACAAAAACCACTTTCGGAAACTCGCAAATAAAGTAAATATTTACTCATATTATTTACAGTGAACTTTTCGGCAACCTACAGTCCTTGCCTGGACGTAACAAACAATAAAAAATGTTGTACTCGGATTACTTTAACATCGCAAAAAGGGAAGCTGGAAACATGAAAATTTCAGACTCGTAAAAATCTTGACCTAAGTGAAGTAACTTTTTCATGAGCTTTATTTGGCGTAAAATCATAATTATGCAGTTTATTCTGAATTACACCACACATAAAACGCTGAAAGTTGTAAAACTTTGAGGCGTTTGGAGAGTTTTAACAACTCCTTTGGTATTTCTTAAATTGCGCTTGAGATTTCCACTAGTGTGAGCTTATATGTACATCGTTACCACTTTTTGTCTTTTCTCACATTTGAAGGTATACAGGGCGAGGTGAAAATATACGAACAGCCCTCGTAACAATCCGAATTTTCAGCTCTATTATTTTCGCATGTTTTCCTAGCAAATTAAATTAATCGAATTAATGGAATGTCTTTCGGAAACCCTCAGAAACTTAACGCAATGTATCATAAAACAAACGCTTTTCGCAGTTAATAATTTTCTTCCTAAAGTAAATTATTTACGAGTCTTTCAAATTGCATTTGACGAAAACCACAAATTAATTATCTACAGCAATAAATTTAAGAATCTGAAGTGTACGAAGTTTTCAATAAAAATATATTTTTAAAATCGTTTTTCTTTTAGATTTAAGTTGGTAGGAAAACCGTGTGCGTGTTAATGCAGTTATAGGTCACAGCTCCAGGAAGTTTTCGCGTGATAACTTCGTGGCAAACACTATTACATATTTTATATTTAAAAAAATTAGTCTAGCGACTAAGTTAATATTTAATCCTGTGTTGGTGGAAATTATTTTTGTAGTCACAATTCAATTCTCATTGAGTTTGGGAAGTTCCGGAAAAGTTCCTTCTGTAATAACACTGGTATTAATTTCCCACTCGCTGTAGATACATTTGTGACCTACTTCAGCTGATAATCAATAAGACGAAAATTTACAAATTTCCCAACAAGATTAGAACTTACACAATTAATTAACAAGTTGGATTTCCATTTTCTTTGCATTTCAATAATCAGCGATACAAATGCTCGCCGAGTCTTCCGTCGTGATTTAATTAACGAATTGTATTAACTTTAGAATTGCTTCTATTTAAAAAGTAATTAAAAAAAGTCCAAGTTGACAAAATAAAAATATTTATGTAACTGTGACTGTGGTTACCTCAGAGAATACTCGACAAAGAAATCGAAGTTTTCAAAAGCTCCATGATCTGAAAAGTTTTATGTGTTTTATTGATTTTAAAAGAGCGATCGAGTTCAATGTAATTGTGGAAGTACCTTCTGGTATTTGTAAAATTCTATACCTCAACGTTTTGACCGTTAAATGCATTAATTATTAATGCAGAGATTTAATTTATTAAAACTTAATTGCTCACTAAGTCAAGGTAAGCCAAGATTTCTTTAAAGAACCCACAAACTTTGCTTACAGCTTAGCACTAGCAAATTAAACTTTATTCAAGATCAAAACTTAAAAGCTAAATTAGTCAATCTTAATTATGCATATTATTAAAGGTTCAAAAGGGATCAATAGTTAGATGGTCAATGGTCCCGGGTCAGAAATCGAATGATTTAGTGCAAGGGGTAAATATATGGAAAAAATTTTGTATACATGGCTTGGAAATTCAAATATTTCCACGGAATTCTAGAAATTGTCTAAGAATTCCAGACTTTCAATGATTTACAAGAAATTCAAATGATTTCCAAACAAGTTCTAATCTAAAAAATTTCGATGATTTCCAAGAAACTAGAGATTTACAAAAAATTCCAGAGACTTCTACGGTATTCCAAGATTTTTCTAATAATTCCAGAGATTTCCAAGAAATTTACAAGTTTTCCTAAGAATTTCAAAGATTTTAAGAAACTTTCATAATTTCAAAACAGTGATTTCCAGAGATTTCTAAGGAATTTCAGGAATTTCCAAGGAATTCCAATGAATTTCCCGAGAATTCCAACTAAGCGTACACAAAGTTTTCGAGATCTTTACCTCTCAATTTAGTATTGTTTTCCATTGAGTCCACCATAGTTCAGATTGCAAATCCAAATTATAAATAAAAAATTTTGTAACATAACTTTAGTTAATTTTATCTTTAATTTGAACAGCGTAGATGCGAGGACATCCTGTATATCACAATCACAACTGTATTGTCCACTCCAATTTCTACTTGAATTTCTTTGTACTGCAGACTGTAAATTTTTAATTTGAATTTAATCATGGAGTGAATCAATGACGGATTCAATATAGAATGATACTATAATATTATCATGGAATTTCTAACCGGGAAGTATGGCAACGCAATGTAATAATTTAAAAAAAATAACCAACATTAAAGTGGGAAATTTCTTTTTATTCCTAATTTTAATCTTTCTGGGATAATTTTTATTTTTCAGATGCTGAACTCAGCAATTCAATTTAAAAGTTTTGGTAATTTACTACAAAATTAAATTGATTAGGTTGTGCGGCCTAAAGGCCGCATTAATCCAGCAGCACTGCCCGTAAGCTAATTATTAAATTATAAGCTAATGCAAGGTTGCTTGTTAAAATGGATGTCTATGTAATATAATATAAACGAATGTATGTTTTAAGCGAAATCAGTGTCGATGTATTTTTTTTAAATCATTTTTGACCTTGACGTTCTTTCAGACTTATGTAAATATAGAACAAATTCTAAAATCTACAACCTGTTGAGGCACACCGGAAGGCCGAGCTAAGATATTCTGCCAAGTCCGAGATTCGAACTCAGAATTTCCGCTCTGTAACTCAACCCGTAATCACACCAATCCACTGCTGTGGTTCAATGTTGATGTTAAAGGTAAACACTAGATGGAAATCGCTGGCAAAATATAAAGTACAAGTAAAGGGAAATCTGGGGAAATTTAAGAAAATTTTAAGAAACTCGAGGAAATCTTAATAAATGTAGGAAATTCTAAAAACCAAATAAATACAAATATATTTTAGAAAATTAGAAAATTGTAGGAATATCTGGTGTACTACAAGTAAAGGAGAATTTGAGAAAATTCAGGAAAACTTTTGAAAATAAATTTTCTTTTAGCAAATTATGTACTATAAATAAACGCAAAAAGAGAATTGTTGTGAAAACTGAAAAGAATTCTGAGAAAATCTAAGGGAATTCGGGGAAATGTGAAAAAGCAATAGAAAATCCTACTAAATTCAAAGAAATCTTAAGAAATCCAAAGAAATTCAAAGAAATCTTGGAAAATCTTCATTTTCTTTGAAAATTTTAAAAAGTCTAAGAAAATCCAAATATATCTGAGAAAATTGGAAAATTATAGGAATACAATAGATGACATTTTTTAAACTTTAAATGCGAAGGAATTGCTGTGAATATCTGGTGTACAAGTAAAGGGAAATTTTAGAAAATTCAGGAAAATTTTTGGAAATCAATTTTTTTTAGAAAATTATAGGAAGTCTTAGCTACAGGTCTTAGGTATAACCTTTTTAAAAACTGTAAACGCGGAAAGGGTGTTGCTTGGAAATCTGGTGTACAAGTGAAAAGAAATCTGAGAAAATCTAGGGAAATTCGGAGAAATCTGAGAAAATAATAAAAAAATCTAAATTAAAATCTAATTTAATCTAAAAATAAATTTTTAACAAATTCTGGTGTAGTACAAGTAAAGAGAAATCTGAGGAAATTTAAGAAAATTTTAAGAAATCTAAGAAACTTGGAAAAATCTTTATTTTTTTTTTAATTTTAAAAAATCTATGGAAATCCAAATATATCTGAGAAAATTAGAAAATTTTAGGAAAACTAAAGATGACTTTTTTTAAACTTTAAATTCCAAGGAATTGCTTCGAATATCTCGTGTACAAGTAAAGGGAAATTTAAGAAAATTCGGGAAAATCTTTGGAAAACAAATTTTTTTAGAAAATTATAGGAAGTCTTAGGTATACTATAGATAACCTTTTTAAAAACAGTAAACGTGAAAAGGAAGTTGCTGGGAAATCTGGTGTACAAGTGTGAAGAGAAATTTGAGAAAATCTACGGAAATTCGGGAAATCTAAGAAAATTATAAAAAATCTTAGTAAATTCATGAAAATCGCAAGAAATCTAAAGAAATCTTAGCAAATTCTGAAGTACAAGTAAAGGGAAATCTAAGAAAATTTTAAGGAATCTAAGAAATCTTAAGAAATTTTGAAAAATCTTTTTTTTTAATTTTAGAAAATTTAAGGAAATCAAATATATCTGAGAAGATTAGAAAAATATAGGAATACTAGGGATGACTTTTTTAAATGCGAAATAATTGCTGTGAATATCTGGTGTACAAGTGAAGGAAAATTTAAGAAAATTTAAGAAAATTTTTGAAAATCTTTGGAAATTTTTTTTTAGAAAATTATAGGAAGTCTTAGGTATACTATCAATAACCTTTTTACAACGGTAAACGAGAAAAGAAAGTTGCTGGGAAATCTGGTGTACAAGTGCGAAAAGAAATTTTAGAAAATCTAAGGAAATTCGGGAAATGTAAGAAAATTATATAAAATCTTAGTAAATTCATGAAAATCTCAAGAAATCTAAAGAAATCTTAGCAAATTCTGAAGTACAAGTAAAGGGAAATCTAAGAAAATTTTAAGGAATCTAGGAAATCTTAAGAAATTTTAAAAATCTTTTTTTTAATTTTAAAAAATTTAAGGAAATCCAAATATATCTGAGAAAATTAGAAAATTATAGGAATACTAGAGATGACTTTTTTAAATGCGAAATAATTGCTGTGAATATCTGGTGTACAAGTGAAGGAAAATTTAAGAAAATTCAAAAAAATCTTTGGAAATTTTTTTTTAGAAAATTATAGGAAGTCTTAGGTATACTATAAATAACCTTTTTAAAACGGTAAACGTGAAAAGGAAGTAGCTGGGAAGTCTGGTGTACAAGTGTGAAGAGAAATTTTAGAAAATCTAAGGAAATTCGGGGAAATGTGAAAAATTTTTAAGAAATCTAGAAAATCTTAAGAAATTAAATGAAAAGTATCTCATCCAAAAATCAAATGTGCAGAATTAATCTCAGGATATTGGATTATGTTAAATCAAACTACAAAGATTTGATGTGCCGACGTTTCGGAAGATTTATTCTTCCATTTTCAAGACTAAAAAGAGAACAAAATGAGCCCTAAGACAAGGCAACAAACTAATTACACTCACCATACAAATCGTGATATTGCAATGTTTAGTCTTGAAAATGGAAGAATAAATCTTCCGAAACGTCGACACATCAAATCTTTGTAGTTTGATTTAACATAATCCAATATCCTGAGATTCCTTCTGCACATCTTAAGAAATCTTGAAAAATCTCCTTGTTTTTTAATTTTAAAAAATCTAAGAAAATCCAAATATATCTGAGAAAATTAGAAAATTATAGAAATACTAGAGATGACTTTTTTAAAACTTCAAATGCGAAATAACTGCTGTGAATATCTGGTTTACAAGTGAAGAGAAATTTAAGAAAATGTAAGAATATTCAGGAAATCTTCGAAAATCAATTTGTTTTAGAAAATTTCAGGAACCTATAGATACTACGAGTATAAATAACCTTTTTAACACCGGTAAAAGCAAAAAGGGAGTTGCAGGGAAATCTGGTGTACAAGTGAAAGAAAATCTGAGGAAATTTAAGAAAATTTGGAAAATTTGGAAATTCAAGGAAATATTAAGAAATCTAAAGACATCCAAAGAAATCTTAGCAAATTCTGGTGTACTTTTGTCTGAGGAAATCTAAGAAAATTTTAAGAAATCTAGGAAAATCTTTATTTTTCTTTAAATTTTAAAAAAATCTAAATTAATATATCTGAGAAAATTTGAAAATTATAAGAATACTCGAGATGACTTTTTTATACTTGAAATGCGAAAGAATTTCTGTGAATATCTGGGGTACAAGTGAAGGGAAATTTGAGAAATTTATTCTAGGAAAATTTGGAAAAATGTAAAGAAAAAGGAAATAATCTGAGAAATCCGGGGATAAAAAACGAAGATAAACAAACCCAACAGATGTGCTCTGTATCTTCGATATCTGATAGGTATGTCCTGTTTAATTGTTACAAAATTAACACCAGAAAAATTAATGCTGTTTCTCCTTTTGCAGAAGAAAATGTAAATTTAGTTTAAGAACTGCAAAAGCTTTAGAATTAATTTTGAAATTTGAAAACTTCGAAAATTACTTAATAATATGACTTTACTTGGCAAATCCTGACATTTACTTGAATATTGCTTACTTGTGAGCAAATATTTTTGTAGTGGTAATTAGCTTACTGAATATCAAATAAAATAAATTTCAATTTTATTATATATTGAAAACCTATAACAAATCACTTTGTCATTGTTCGTAACTCCAATAAGTACAAATCAATATTTACTGCATTGTATTTTGTTTTTAAATATTTTCCAATAAGTATACTAATGAAAACTTTACTTTCATTTTATATTTATTGTAGAAAAATAAATTGCTTTCAAATTTCAGAGTTAATGTTGTACAAATGATTTTGTAAACTCCAATTTTAAATTTTACGTTATTGAGATTGGATTAATATTTTTAGGTCTTAGGAAAGAATCTCTCCTTTTTTCAGATCACACTAACACAAAAATTTATTCCCAAAAGAAACTGAGCGATAAAAAAATATGGAAATCCTGTAATTTCCTACTATCACGCACTGTTGTAGTTCGGAGATAAAGCTTTCCAGAACAATTTCACTTTACCATAAGAAAAAATCAAGATCTATGACCTAAATCTCTCGGTGAAAATAATTTTGCTGAAGCTAAGACCTCAACAAAAGAAAATGAATGCATAAATAAATATATTATACAGAATTTTAGTGGAAATTATATTACTTAATGAGAGATACAGAGTACTAAAACAGCTATTAATTATAATGAGGCATTCAAACTGACACAAATTACATGAAAAATAAATTATAGAAAGAGAGGGGGAACAAAAGATAAGAATCGGACTTTGTTCCCTGTGTTTTCAAATTATTGTTCCTGTAGGTGCCAATATAGAAAGATAAAAATTAATAATTTGTCATACAAAAAAAAGAAATACTCCTATTTTATTTCGCACTTTCATGAAAACCGAATGCAGCTTTTCAACTGTTTTATGTTTAAATTAAAAATTTTCTGATTGCAGTTTTAATAGCATTCAGCACCACGTTTTCCATTAATTTCAATGCATATTCGTTTCAATCGGAGTTGTTCACCTCCAATGTTCAATTTTATCGCTCACTTATTCGCAACTCTGTTAAGCTCTCTGTTTCTTCATTATTTTTGTTCTGGGCGTGAAAGCTGCTTGTTAAACGGTAAGTGAATTAAATCGCTATATCTAATTTTCTTGTAAGATTTTCCCAAAAAATCTTTCCTTGAATAGGATCTGCTAACAAAAACAAGAATTGTTATCGATGAAGCAAAGACCAATTATGTAATTTCCTAAACCGTTCTAAACCTAATCCAAGCTAATCGTCCACAATAAACCGTTTAACAGAAATTATAACATTAAATCACTGACCCTCAACGGTCAGACTACAACAGATTATGTTATATAACCGTAAACGGAGTTTTCAACAAATTACTTTTCCAAATTAGTTTCTTGTTTAATTTGAATTAAGTTAAATGAATTATTGATTTTATAAATGTCAGCCTGAGTTAATTCGACTTAATTCTTACGGCTGGCTTCCCCCATGTCTGACGTAGTGCTGATTAACTTTAAGTTTCTTTTGCAAATCGATATTTTCAATTATAAGCTGTTCAAAATTTCTTTTTGAATATAACGGAATTTCCACCAAATTGTTTATTTTGATCGCACGTCATTGCATTATCCTTTCGGAAACCTTATTTTTCCTTTCAAGGTTGTCAATATTTTATTATTTTTCGATTAAACTTTAATCCGCTTAATCTGTTCGAGTTTTTAAAAAAGCGACCCAAAGAAAAGAGAATCTTGATTGATGACGAAATGAAAATAGCAGCGCGACAGTGTAGTTTTTTGTGGTTTCCACATTTCCGAATAAAAGTTTCAGATTTTGCCACAATTTAAGAAAAACATTACCGCCAACGATGCCTTCAGGAAGCAATGAATTTTTGATGCTACTTTACATTTCTACTTTTGCCTTTTCAAAACTAAAATGAAAAGCTTTCATGCTCAAAGAAATCAAATTAAACAATACAAAACAAAAATTTAATTGTTTGACTAATAAAATTAATTTAGTTAAATTAAATTTGAAAAAATGTAAGAGATTTTTTATAAAACCTTTATTTACAATTTATCAGCATTAACCAGAAACTGAATCTATATTTATCAACCACACCTTTCCACTTTACGCTTTGTTAAATAGGTTAATTCGAAGTAATTTTCCGATTTTAACGAAAAGAAGATTAATTCACCTCAGGATAGACATTAGAGTGGTAAAAGGGTAGCTTTAGCATCAGTTGATATTTTTTTCTTATTTTCGACCATTTCCATATTATTCGGTTGACTTGATCGCTGAAGTCCTTCAGTACAGATGTAAAAATTTTCAGGTTTGATTAAACTTACAGATTCGAACTGGTATCCTTGGAAACTGCTTTGAAACGTTTCTTCCTTCATATTTTATTGCTATCCAAGTGCAAATTAATGTTTAAATTAAATTACCTTTGGTAATATTAAATATTAAAGCATTAATGGGGTAAGCCCTATTGGCAAATTCCACATTTACTAAGTTGGCAATATTGAGAGCACGATTTTCCCATCGCGTGTGCGCGAATAAGATAATGGAACGTCGTTTCCCGTATTTCACCACCAGAATAAACATGACGGGAAATTATACAATTGGGACTGTAAGACCTGGAATAAGTTCAATAGGCCACAATCAATATAATATAAACTATACAATGAAAAATACAAACTTCGACCTAACAAAACATTTGCATAGCCTAATTCCAATTTGTAAATATCAGATAATTTTTAACAATATTGATAAGACTTGTTAACAGCTATTAGCAAATTAATGCTAATGAATATCAGCATGAACGACATTAAATATATTATATTGTTTCGCGATACTCTGGGGTCTCAAAAGTTTCGTAACTGAAACATTCCGTAATTTTTTATCAACGCTTAAAATGGAATTAATTACATTTTGTTAAATTAAAATTATTAAGCTTGATAAAATATGGTCATTTATTAGCTGTTTTAATTGTAACGGACTTTACGCGACGTTTCCTTTGGGAATATCGTTAAAATTTTGATTTAGTCCCAAAAATCAAAGTATCCCCACGGGCAAAGGATGAGGGGTAAAAGTCTACACTTATGTTGATTTTGCCAACCTTTATATGACCACCAGTCCCTGCAGTGCATCTAAGAGGCACTTTTCTGCACATGGTGCTTTGGTTCAGAGGGTTAAATGTGATTTCCATAAAAAGAAAATTTTATCCTTGACGATGTCTATGATTTAGGGGATTCCCCAGTTTTCATAATAGTAACACCGAGTTGTTGACTATTGTCATACAGAAAGCGTCAATTGAAATTCATATTAGGCAAGTTAATTATTTAACAATATTTGATCTAAAATCCACATTGGTCCTACAACATGGTCCTTCGAACAGGATTTGATCTTATTCCGATTTTAGTACTTTTTAATTTTTAATAAAAGCTTTTATATTACTTTCCAGATACTCTTCTAAAAGTATATCAATAAAATCCGAACAGGTAAAATATTTCACCGAAAGAAAAACATATTTACTGTTTTTCCAACCTCATTAAAAAACATGTTAGCTCAATATTTTCCCGTTTGTTTGTTGATTTAATTTAATTAATATCCCCTAAATTAAATTTAAAAGGAACATTTGTATTTAACGACATTTTAAAGCTGAGTCGATCATTTCACTATAATTACTGAAACTTCCAACCAGAATTACAAATTGCAATGCCGGAAAAATTACTAAATAAATGATGGAAACGTTCTAGTTCAACTGATATGTTGAGTTAAAAAAATCGATGTAATAAAGGCTCGCTTCTGTTGTAACTCACCCGGAAATAGTTTTTTTTATTGCTGAACAATACACCTAAACATGAAACCTAAAATCAATTACAAGGCCGAAAACAATACAACAAAAACTTCAGAGTATCTTACGTTTTTGTCCGCATTTAATTTCACAATTCAAACTTTAGTTGGTCTATCAAGGAACATTTTCATCAAACCCAATTTATTTTCGTGTTGGCCGAAATTGAAAAAATGTAGTAATAAAAAAGTAAATGAATGTTGTGGTAACGATCACTCAATCACAGACTAGAAGGTTATGGCGGCCAAAGGCCGCCTGTATATTTGCTGAAGGATTGAAGCAATTGAACAGACGGTTTTTTGCGATTTTTTATGCGAAAATTACTTATTTATGAAATTGTAGGTATAATAAATAAGGTAAAAGCTTATGATATGTAATTAAAGTACTCCGTGACTAATTACACTCCAGAGTGGAGAGGAAAGCATCGTTTGTGTTATTAATTATTATTATACCAAGAGTACGTTTGTTGCTTTAGCTTAACATTTTTTTTAACGTTCGTAGTATACCTTATCAGGATACAATACTTAAATGGAATGGGAAATGGCTTTCTACGATCACGAAATGTTAACCCTCCTGAGAATATGGATCGAGAATTCTTGAGAAGTCTACAAGGGTCAATCGTTCAACACTAAGCAGATTTCAACATTATAAAATTAAAGTTTACTCTATCTCTAATAAAAGTAGCACTAATGCAACAGCTGTCGACCGTATTCTACAAAATCGTGTGCAATTCTGTAGGCAGTTATCATTATCTCATTACTAAACAAGCAGATACGAGGAATTATGTTTTAATGAGTGATGAAGCACATTTTCATTTAGACAGCTTTGCCAACAAGTAAATTTTCTGTTTAGGGACCTAAGAAACTTACTTGAAATTCCCCAAAGGCCATTCCATAAATACAAACTAGAAGATAATGAAATCGTGGGAAGTCAAACTAAAATCGGACTACACATTTGTGTAAAAAGTTCGAATCTGGCTGTCGCAAATTTTTTTATGTCTATTGAAATCAACGAAAAGAAAATCAAACGGTGCAAAAACGGTTTAATATCTTTTTAATTTAAATTTATAAAGAAAAATCTGTTCAAAGGAAATTATTCGCGCAACTGACGCTACATCTAAAAATTTATTTTTTAAGAACCTGAAGTTATTAAATCGAGGAAAAAAGTTAAAGAAGCAGAATATATTTCTTTCTAAGGAATGGAATTTTCCAAACTTCAAATTTTATTTTACGAGAAACATTTATTGAATCGAAGCGTAGCAAAGGTGTCTCGTGTCTTTCAACCAGCTTTCAAGTACTATTTGTTAACAGATTCTATTTAACTTTTTCATAATTATTCGCATACTAGATGTCTCCTACAATTTATACAACATGAAAACTTAAGATTGTTTTGAACAATTTTTTACAGAGATTTTTGTAATACTAAAAATATTAATTAAGCTGGTGGTGCGCATTGACTTGTCACTTGTAATCACAAATAGGAAGAAAATATTTCTTAGAAAGAAAAATGGGAATCGGGCATTTCACTACATTACTACTAAAATCATATCGGAAAAGTGTCAAAAAGTCGGTAATATTTTGTTCAGCCGGCTTTGTTATTGTTGTGTTCTTAGTGGAAAAAGTAGTTAAGTCCTAAAGTATGACAAAACTGAAAGATGTCAACGGTTTTCCCTATACTGCACAATATATCGTGGATGAAAACTAAGATTACTTTATTAATTTTACATTTACAAACAAATACTGATCATTTTATTAATATTACATTTAATTCTTGAGACTCAGTGCAAAAAGTAGGTAAGTCACAAAATTGTTCTCCCGGTTTTAGACATTATTTTTTATCAAATCCAAAATTTGAAAATGTGACTTAGTGGCTTTTTCCAGCAGGCCCTTCAATTAATAATTCAAAATTAATTTTCTATTTGTTAGCTAGATATTCTTAGTAGCAAATCAGAAGTGGCAGCGAAATTTGCTAGTAGGAAAATATCCGGAATCGAAATGTTTTATAGCGAAATACCCTAACTAGAACCTCAATAAATATTCTAAACAATTATTGGGCTACTAAACTGTTTTCAATGCTGCGACATATATGTAGATGTATAGCTTTTACAGTAATTTGGAACATTTGAAAGCCGATTTGGTCCAAACGAAAACAAATCGATTAAAAGTGAAAATTAAATATGAACTAAAATAGATATTATATGTATTTTTTACTTTTTTTTACATTATTATTGTTTTCAATTATGTGATTTGAAAGCCTTAATTGAATCTGCATTGCCGCGGCAAAAAATTTTTTGGTTTTAATTAAAATCTGTGTTCAGATGTTCATCATCATACTGTAAAAGGTATATTTGTTGTAATACAAAACTCTGAAGTTCTTATTGAATAAAATTCGAGACCGGGGGACCGTCTGGGGGACGGAATGGAATACCCCCCAGTACCTGACTCATTTCATCAAAAGAAAAGTGTTAATACAATCATGACTGGAGCTCGGATTTATATGCACCAAAATTCTTTAAAATATGCGCATGTATATGCACCGAATTTTCTTAAAATATGCACTAAAATTGATAAAAACAGATAAAATATTTAGATTTATAAAATTTAATAATTTTAAAAATAAATCTGGAGGCATATTTTCAATATTTGGTGCATATTTGAGCATATTTGGACTACAACTTATAAATGGAATAATTGTTTAAATTGGCAAATTTAATAATAATTTTTTATTATCTCTATTAAAATTCTTCAAAAAACACCAAAAATCGCTCAAATATGCACAAATATGCATTATTTGCTCAAATATGCACCAAATGAGGAAAATCTGCAAGATATGTATTTTGACAAGCAGTTTTTCGGATTCGTGTTTACCTAATTTGTCCAGATTTCAAATGAATCTGTTGGAGTGGCGGTGATATCAATAAGCAAATGTAAGCTATGCTTAGGGGCCCGGGACCACGAAGGGTAGTAAATCTCAAAACGGAGATTTTTAAATAATATACGCAATTCAAAATTAATAGAAATTGAACTCAAAATAAAAATTTTGAGAAAATTTGTGGTATGTAGTATGTATTTATGGTTAAATTTAAAAAATATAAGAATACAATACGAACATTTTTATATATAATTCGTTTGGTTCTACGTCATGATTGGGTTAGTGAACTCTTTTGACGATCATCCGCTCCACTATAGTCATAATAAGATGCGGCACCACATTTCACGACAGGCGGATGGATTTTGTCGATTAAATATTACATTTCAAAACTTTATGATTTATTCCAAGGCGAAACTCCCCATTGACTGGACTATAAGCATTATACGATATGTAGAATATAATGTAGAGGCGGTTATTGACCTAAGTTTGTTTGATCAATTGTTGCTAATACTAAGGTGCTACATTTGAATCCGGAAAAAGATTAGTTTTTCTTATATCACAGAGAAGAAGTAGAAGAAGAAGATGAAGCAAAGAAATTTAGAATTAAAAATCTACAAAAGTAAGAAGATCTCACAAAACTTAAACTGTATGTGATTACAGCCATTATTTGCAGAAGGAGAACGACTCCTTTTCCTCAAGACGATATCAAGGCACTCTTCAAGGTAACGGCCTCTCCATCAACGTTAACGCCAAGCACGTCGACTGGCACTCAAGGAAGACAAACACTGCTGAGCGCAAACTCAAAATCCTCTCCTCACGCCTAAATATCGCTGTGGATGGCCAATCAAAACCAGCACACCAAGTCAATCACACACAAAATTGTATAGTTACGTAAGTGTTTCTAAAAGCCGGATTAGTTTTTCTCTACATTCTGCAAACTACCCTACTCCAATGGCAGATTCTCAAGTTCTTCTCCCTTCCAATATTAAATAATTTAGCATCCTAAAGGTCGTAATTGAAAAAATCAATTAAAGAATAAAGTGATAACTGCTCTGAAAACTTTTCGTGACAAAAGATGAACTCAGAAATGGGTGATTCAATGTGGCCGATGGTGAACGTAACTAGAAAACCGTGCGATGTGATCCCACCAATCCACATCAGACTCCACTGCAATCAAACCCGTTACCTTCTAAAAAATACAAGATATTATCAAGAGATCCAATAAGAAGAAAGTTCCAGACTCAAACAATGATCTGAAGAACCTCCGAAAGAAACCCATCATGGCAATAACAGGTATTTCCAATGCATTGCTCAAATTGGAACCCTTCCCGGATAGATAGAAACAAGCGGACGTCGTAGTATTGCACAAACTTGGTAAGAGCAAGACATCCCAGCAAGGGATCGAAAGCATTATCCACACAAATTTCAAGAAAGATATTTTATCCTTCAATAAAAAGGAACCAACAGCTGCGATATTTCTTTTAAAGATAATTCAAGCGAAGGTCCGACCCGCATTGGTGAAAGTAGTCATTTTTTACCTGAAGGGCAAGAAGTTCAGGGTCAAGTTAACATAATTCCGGTCCTCAGAGAGGAAAACAACAGCCGGTGTTGCCTACACTGTTTAGCTTGTATGTGAACGATCTGTTCAGATCGATGCTATCTTGGCAAGGTCACTCAACATCCATACTGCCGCTAGTCACATTGACGAAGCCCTGAACGCCCTCTGAAAACATGGAACCGCACCTGGCGTATGGAAGTTAATTCGGACAAGAGTGCGGCTATTATGCGTCTAAAGATTCCTCAAGATGTGACTATGTTTGGTAACAAGATCTCCTGGGTAACGTCCACCAAGTGTCTAGGAGTCAGTTTGAACAAGAACCTCTCCTGAGTCAAACACATTGATTTGATCACCAACCGACCAGAAAACTTCATAGCTGCACTGAATCCAATCATTGGAAAATTTGATTGTACAAAGCCCTCATCCTATCAATTCTGATTTAAGCATCCCCTGCGTAGGCCTTCGCCGGTAACAAGAAAATGAACCAAATTTTGGTTGTTCAAAACATTTATCTACGATCGATACATTTACTCCGTGGCCAATATTGTACTGATGGATAAATGAAGAACTGGTGGAAAAAATCTACATCTGAAGCCATAATATCGAAAACCCCGAGTCTCTAACTTGGGAGAATATAACCTCAAGGACTTTCCACTTCACAGAGGACCACCGAGCATTCTAGCTCCATCGGAACCCGAAGTATTTTCTTTCTGATCAGATTTTCTTCTCATCATAACGATAATAAACAATTTTTTTCAGTGTACCAGTCGCTGATGAAATTATTCTGAGAAATTGAGAAAATCCAACAAAATTTAAGGAAATCAGGAAATCTTAACAATACTATAGATGAGCATTTTTTGCTTCTCCTATTTTTTCGAAAGGTAATCTAGGTGCATATTCGGGGAAATCTCTTAAGAATCTCGCAAAGGAAATGCAGTGTACAAAAATTTGCCTTGTGATCTGTCCTGCTTAATATTTAGTCAGTCATTTTTAATTTACTGATAGATATAAACTTCTAATGGCCTATCAGCTACTTTGACCTCCTAATAAATGAAGACAGCGGAATTGCTGAAAAGACAGCAATATGTGATAATTGTCTTTTTTAAATTTTTTGAATTTTTGATTTTCTACGTATTGCATTATTTTTATATTTTTTCAATTCAAAATTAATACATTGTTTGTTTCGATCGAATTCGTCCTGGAGACAGGATGGCTTGAGTGACAGGACGAAGAGCCGTTGCTACATCGGAGGTAGTACAATGGGCCCCATTTAGTGGCCTAAGTGAGCGTAGGGATATCTTCCTGTCCTCCTACCTAAAATCAAGAATCTAGAAGAGTGCACTGGGGGGTATTCCATACCCCCCAGACCCCCCGGATTACACCAATTATTTTGTGACTTAAATAATATGTTTAGTCCTTTACTCCTTGATGTGTAAAAATACTATTACTTTTAGACTTAGCAGCAAAACCAGTTTTTTCCGATTCCCTAGTTTTAAACATATTATTTAAGTCACAAAACAATTGGGGTAATCCGGGGGGTCTGGGGGGTATGGAATACCCCCCAGTGCACTCTTCTGGAATCTGGATTTTAGGTAGGATATCCCTACGCCCACTTTGGCCCCTTAATCGGGCGCATTGCAGTGGCGGTCAGTGGCGTATTTAGAGAGGGGAAAAGGGGCAATCCCCTCCCCCCTAAGGATGACTCGGATTGTATCCATGAAGCGCTTCTTGATAAAAAGGTTTTAAAATTTTAATAACTTTTAATTATTTTTATTTATTTGTTCAATATTTATTTATTTATTTAATTATTTATTCGGTTACCACTGACGCGCACGAATGGATTAACGAGATTCCGAAAAATATTTTGATCTGCTCCCTCCCCAAAAGCATTTTCTAAATACGCCACTGGTAAAAAAGACATTTTTAAATAATGCAGGGAATTCAAAATTAATACATTTTTTTAGGGGCCCGTTTTGTTTATTTGCTTACGGGTCCTAGCTACTCTTGCACCGCACTGATCTGTTGAGATATCAATGTTAAAGAACATGCAAAAGCATAAAATCCGAGCTCTAATCATGAGTAACTAATTCTTTTATTTCAAAGAATGTCTAATTAAAAATTACAATTTTAATCTTCCTTCACTAAAAAGTGTATCATACAATTAGGAAACACTTGGAATTATTCCATTAACTGACAAATCTTGACAATTTCTTTACAATTCCTGTAATTAAGTTTTTCACAATTTCTAAATCCTGCACAACATATTTTCGATGTGGTTTATGCCCCACTCTTTATTACTCGATGGTATTCCATATCTCGCCGAGACCCACCGAAATACATACCAACCTTCGAGTTATGAAACCGGGGGGTCTGTGGGGTATGGAATACCCCTCAGTGTCTTAGTCGAGGGATAAAGCGGAAAATTTTGTTGTTGTGTAGGATCTAGAAATTGTAAGGAAATTAACAGCAGGAATTGTAAGAAAATTGTTAAAAAATGAAAAAATTGGTATATCTGAGGTTTATCGTTTGATCTCAGTAGTTGTCTTACAGGAAACTATTCATGCAATCAATGCGAATTGATTCGCATTTATTGCTATTGAATACTGCACTTTTTTTTCACTTTCGAAATAAATAGAAGTTTTCACTTTCTAAATAAATTCCATATTGTAAATACTGCAAAATTTCCCCTTCTTAATTAAAAAAAACTGGGGGGAGGGGGGGTCTTGAAATGTATAATACATGCCAGTTCGTCAGTAACTGTGTTGAAAAATCACAAAAACGTACATTACAAAAATTGTGAGAAATATGATAAACATTTCAGAGCAAAAAGCACTTCAAGTTCGTATAATATATTTTTGTATTGTTTTAGTTTTAAGCCCATCCAGCCGTGACATATTCATATGCCCTTATGATTAAAGCAAATATCATTGGTTTCCCTTTGGATACATGATGGTTAAAACCACCAACTTCAAAGTTAAATTAACTTTCAAGAAATATCAAGAATGTTAACGCCGGTTAGCTTTTCCACCTAACATAAATTCCACATCCAGAAACTCAATATTTGAAGTGATTTTCATTTTAGCCACTTTAATCCTCAATTAATTAAAAATTTTTGAGTAAAAATCGTTTATACAGTTTTCGAGTAGCTAATTAGCATTCTTTAATTAAGTTCGGATCGAAAAGGATTTCACGCAAAAAAAGCAAAAAATTTGTCGTTTAATTTACAGTAAATGTTAAATTTTTGTTAATGAGACTCTGTTTTTGATTTACTTTCTATTATTCGAAAAACTTGCACTTCTGACACCACGAAAGTTCTAGATTTTAATCGTTATGGATTTTCAGTTATTTTGCTGATCTCTCGAGAAATCGTGCTAAACTTTAAAATGTTGAAAATCACTCGGTAAACAGGATTATCCGATTCATTTATCAAACTTAAGGACGATAAGTAGGTTTTTGTTGCAATTGCAAAAGCGTTAATAATTTACATTCAGCTCGAAGAAGCGTAAGTCACTCTTTTCCAACAGATAATTTTTACAAAAAATTGAAAGGTCATTCAAGATTTACTCACCCTTGTTATTTATGAGATTTTTATCGCAGCCGGCTCTCGAATAACAAGGGTAGGTGATAATCTAAACGACTTGATTGATGTCCTTAGGTGAAATTTTTAAATAATCGCTCACCTGAGGTTGTGAAGTAACTGGAGGCTGCTTGGCGTAGGGATCAATGTTAGCCTCACCATCTTCACACTCTGAGGATAAATCCCCAGAGCTGAAACGTCGTTTCAAGTAATTGACATTGGAGGTGAAAGATTGCCGAAAGCTACTGAACGAAATGGTGGGGCCGTTTGCTGTTGGAGCACCACAATATTTACTACAGTCGGTAATTTTGCCGGCTGCTTTTTAACTCGCGTCTGTAACTATAAAAACAATTTTTTATTATAAAAAAGAACCAAAACTGGAAGATTATGGTGAAACGGGTCAATTCGTGGGGGTTGGTGGGGCAAACCACCCGCATACAACTGTCGAGTTGTAGAAGGGCAGCAACATATTGATCGCACTCTGATTCACTAAACGATAAAACCAGTTGATCTTAAAATTAATACAACAACAAAAATAATCTTAAACAATAAAAAAAATTCAATTGAAAGTGGAAATAGCGTGAAACGAAAAGGCAACGTGCATTGCACTCAGGTATTGAAGTTGCATAAATTTAGGCGATATTTTAAATGAAATACTTACTCGTTTCTTACAAAGAGTAGAAGTGAAATTTTGGTTTTAAATTTTTTACTTTTAATCGTAATTTGAACGATTTCGTGTCGGGTGCGCTTACTAACAGGCTACGGACTTTCAAAGGGCGGCGACACTAACGCACCCCGTGGCAGCTTTCGAAACTGTTCAGTCGATATTGTCAACAGTGCCTCTGGTGGAGCTTTAGGGTAGTTTTTATGAAGTAATCATTATAAATTGTAAGTACAATACTACTTGTATTATGTAATTATGAAACCGAGAAACTTTTTCCAGTCGGCATCCTTTTTATATTTTGCATGCAAACTACTAGGGAGTTGCAAACTTGGCAATTAAAATAAATCAACAAGTTAACGTGTCGGAATGCTGAAAGCTCTTTTAATTCGCCGAGATATATTATATATAGGGGAACATTTTATTAAATCTAAAAAATTTATTTATTAACTTTTATTATTAGGAAACTTTCCTAAGATTCTATTGATTTTTTCTAAGTAACCAACTTTTTGATTTATTTCTTATATGGATTTGGACAGACATAATGTATATCTCTTCTTAGTGTTAGATCGTTCGTAATCCCGCATGTTGGATGAGAACAGTGGAATAGAGAATTAAGTTTCTAAATACTCCGGGATAAGCGGTGGACGCTGTTTTGCGGCAATAAAAATTTTTTTTTCAATCCTCCGCAAAGAGAAAATAAGAAAACCGCAAAAAGTCAACAAACCCAATTAGTCTTACATTTTAATATTTTGGATTATTTTTGGAATAGCAATATTTTTGCTGCTTTGTTATTGGAAGCAGGTAAATTGATTATAAGAAAAGAACTTGTTAAGGTGGAAAGTTTATAGCCAAAACAGTCGAGAAACATAAATTGCTGACTAGATAGTCCCTCGAGACAGAGGTCCTCAAAAATAACCACTCTTATCGTAAAAACTACAATTCTTGCTTTATCAATAGATTCTAAAGCCAAAATTGAACAACTTTATTATTTTTTCTTTCAAAATTCAAAAGAAACTCGTAATTTGCACGATAAGGTGGGTTTTAGTAGGCAGCGGAAAAATATAAATATTACGGACCTTTGCTGTGAGAAAAGATTTCTCAGCGGCAACTTGGGTTGCATAATTATCCATTTTTATTAATATTTATTTCTTGAAAAATATGCAATGTTAAAAGAGTTACTAAAGATAACCAATTTTTGAAATTCTTTTGAAATTGAAACTTTGGCAGTAATAAAATTACTGTCGTAAGTATTACTGGGGGTATTTCATATCCCCCAAACCCCCGGTTTCAAAGAATGTACTTATGTAGCACAAATATTGGTCCAATATTGAAAATCAATATTTGAATGTAAGCATTTTCCAATGTTGGTGCTATATTGATTGTATTTATATGTGAACATTTTCCGATGAAGATCTGCAGGTAATATTTGTGCAATATTGATTTCATATATTTCTGCAACATTGCAAAACAATATTGAAGTAATATTGGATGAAGATTGGCAGGCAATATTGGTCAGCAATATTAATAATAGCAGCTTTAGCAAATATTGGTGCAATATTGATTTATTATATTGCAGCAACATTCGAAAACAATATTGAAGCAATATTGAATGAAGATTAGCAGACCAATATTGGTCACAAATATTGGCATAATTTTCACCAAGTTTAATAAATCTGTCGTCTCTGGGTAAAACGACTTAAGTCCAAAAATGAATTTATTGCTATTATTGCTAAAAAATCCCCTTGAGGCGAATATATAAATAAAAAGAAAACACTTTCTTCAAGCTTGTATTTATATCTTATGTACTAGTTTCGGCTTCAGCCTTCATCAGCATAATCGTCAAAAAACTCAGTTTATTTGAGTTGATACTTTATGTGAGAAATTTTACAAATTGTTATGTTTGAATGCGTGTTATTTATGAAGTTTTATGACGATTATGCATGTTGAAGGCAGAAGCCGAAACTAGTACATAAGATATAAATACAAGCTTGAGGAAAGTGTTTTCTTTTTATTTATTTATTTATCCAAAAATGAAGTTTTGAGATATGGCCACATTTGTGGCCACATGCCCCAACAAAAACTGTACTAAGTTTTTTTTTTCACTTCTCAATATCTTATTATTTATTGGTTGAATTTTTAGGTAATTTTACCAAAATATTGAGGTCAACTTTTTGCATCTGATGGTGCAATAAACCCCGAGGGGTTGTTCACTCAGAATTTGTTTGTACACAGATTATTATTATATAAAAAATTATTAAGATTATTAAAATATTATCGTGATTACTTAAGATTATACCTGATTACTTTGATTATTAATGATTACTAAGATTATTTTTGCAATTATCTAGGATTACCTGATTATCAGTGATTATTCGTGATTATATTTATGATTATACTTGATTATTTGTGATTATATAATCATTTTAAGAGTACAAATTTTTAACACCAGATGGCGCCAGTAGGCTTTTAAAAAAATTTACTTTTTTTACGCACCCTGTGTTTTTTCAAATTGTTTTTAACAAACTCTTACATTTAACAAACCAATAATTTTTTTTTATTTTCTTCGTTTCTTAGTTTTCGGATTTCGTTTGTGAAGGTTCATTGACGCGCATGAATGGATTAACGAGATTCTGGAAATATTTTTGTCTGCCTCCCCCACCAAACGCATTTTCTCAATGTGCCTCTGAAAGATACTAATTATTATACATAATTTATTTTAGTTGTTTTTTATAAAACAGGTACATATAGGTATAATATAATACAATAACATTACAAAATCTGATTCTATTTTTTTGAGGCCCCTAGAAATTTGGATGCCCGGGGCTACAGCCCCCTTAGCCCCCCTTTAATCCGGCTCTGAGAAGGGTTTCCACTGATCTGGAAAAGTCAGGGAATTTAAAATTTCCTTAATTTTGTTAGGGAAAAGTAAGGAAATTTCTCATTTCAAGTCGAAGAATTAGATTTTCAGTCAGGAAAAACAAATTCATTTAAAAAATTTTTTGTTATTTTTAAAATAAAATTGTTTTTAAATTTTAAAATTTAATTTTTTTAAACTAAAACTTAATTTTAAAATTTTAAAAAAGTTATTAAGTTTAATTTAATTTTATGATTTAAAATATAGTAACTTTTTATCGTCTGATTTATCGAAATACCAGGAAAAGTTTTTATTCTTTGTCAGGGAAAACCTGGAAAAGTCAGGGAATTTTATTTATAATATTCAGTGGAATCCTGAACAGAAAATCTTGGGGTTTTCTTTTTATTTTTTGAACGTTTTCGAAAGAAAATCTTGAGGAAATCCGGTGAAATTTTAGAAAATCCTGGGCAATCTATTGATTGAGCAAAAACTAGTGGCAAGAAAATCTCCGATAAACCCTAAATCGGCCAAAAGTGACTTAAGTCGTTTTACCCAGAGACAAGTAGAAATATTGAACTAATATTGCCTTAACATTGCGCCAACATTGTGTGCCACATAGCTGTCTGTTGTTTCTTCCGTAACACAATTCGAGTTGGTAAATTTTTAATTACTAGCTTTACAAATTTGAGAGGTTAAAGCAGAGTGACGGTTCAGTATGGCGCACAACCTAGACATTTGAATGAAATGTATAGGTACCGGATTATATGCAACTTAAAATGATCGAAATATGCATGCAAATTTGCATCATAAATGTTCGAAATATGCAACAAAATTGCTAACACAAATTTATATTACAATTACATATTACAATTACATACTGCAATTACATATTACAATTACATATTGCAATTACATATTACATATTACATATTGCTAATTGCATATTGCATATTGCATATTGCATATTGCATATTGCATATTACATATTACATATTACATATTACATATTACATATTACACATTACATATTACACATTACACATTACACATTACACATTACACATTACACATTACACATTACACATTACACATTACACATTACAAATTACATATTACATATTACATATTACATATTACATATTACATATTACATATTACATATTACATATTACATATTACATATTACATATTACATATTACATATTACATATTACATATTACATATTACATATTACATATTACATATTACATATTACATATTACATATTACATATTACATATTACATATTTCATATTAAATATTTCATATTACATATTACATATTACATATTACATATTACATATTAAAATTATCAGAGCAGGATCATCTTCTGATAACAAAACTTTTTTCATTTTCTTTAGAAATTTTATAAAATATGCCCAAAAATGCACGAAATTTGATTAAATACGGCTAAATATGCACGAAATTTGATAAAATATTACGAAATATGCACGAAATTTTATAAAATTCGCCCAAATATTCACGATCAGTAGATTTCAGTCGAAATATGCACTATTACAAAATTATTTAAAAAAAATAGCGAAAATATGCAACTGCAAATGCAAATGCATATAATACGGTTTCTAGTAACCGTTTCTAGTAAAGTAGGAAGTAATTGCACTCATCGGTTGGTAATAAGTAATTACAGTGCAAATCTGCTTGATTGGTGTGGAACTTGATTGATTGCTATTGCCAATCATATAATAAAATAATAATAATTTTTATGCATTTGTGATTTGTAAAAAATGAACAATCAGAAGTGCATTACAGATAGAAGAATTGAAAAGAGCGCTATTACTATGTTTGACTATGTTTAATTTTCGTTTTAATGCAATAAAGTACTGACATAGGTACTGGAGGGTATTTCTGACCCCCCAGACTCTCCGATTTCAGAGACGAAAGGTTTATCTGTGTATATTCTAGGATTGAATTAACTATATTATTAAAAGTTTATATTATTAAAAAAAAAGTGGGAAATTTTAAATTGCGGTGGAATAACGAATCAGTGCGGCCTTCAGGCAGCACAACCTGTGCAATCGAATATACTATATTGTTATATGTAAAAAATGAAATAATACGCTAGTTGGACAGCTATGGTGCCGCCGCCTAGTCGGTGATTTTGTGCATAAATTAGGTGAGAATCTGGCTATAATTGACCAGAAGGTGGTGCGGCGTACGCTTTTTTGGGATATCCAACTAGCGTATAAGAACGATCACATGGGATAGTCGAATTTACGGGACTCCACTGTTTCTTAACATCAACAAGTTTTTTGAAATTAATTTTTGCAAACAGATAACTATTAGATGGAAACTATTATAGTCTATTATAATATACTAGAAAGCCCGTTAATAAATAAGTTTCTCAAATTTTAATTTTCTTTAGACGAACGTTTTAATTTCCTTCAGTTTTGCTCAGAAACAGAAAATTTGCCAGCTTTTTCTGACGAAATTTGTATAATTATTCTGTCTTCTGTAGGTATTCTAGAAGAGTGGGAATTTTATTATATGTACTGGATGGTGTTCCACACCCCCCAAACCCCCCGGTTTACACTTTTGACTTGAAGTAACACAGAAGTTGCTGCTAAACTCTGTGAGCAGTAAGGCATTTAAATAAATGTTTTTCTAAGTTTTAAATATTCTCTAGCTGAAGGTTTAAATTTCCTTCACTTTTGCTTAAAAATTCAAATTTCCCGGTTTTTCCTGACAAAATTTGTAAAATTATATTATTCTTTCCATTTCTTCTTTTTGTTTTTCTTCTCATTAATCATGTCTGCGTCTTCGAGTTTTTCTATCCAAAAATGTGACACGCTGTAGCAGCAGGAGCAGCGGAGGTTTGGTTTTTTTTATATTAGAGATAACAAATGGTTATTTTAGAAAATTATATAAATATTGAATTGCCTTGCCGCAGTCGTAGGTTGGATCCTCGACTAAGTAACATACGTATAAGCATCTTTATTGTGGAATTTTTGTTTTTAATATTAAGGTAAAATGAACAATAAAACAATTTTATAAATCATATAAGAGGGAAAAATAATCTTGCTGAAAGCTTCAGCTATAAAAAAATGTAAAAATTAATATTATTGCACGGGTTAATAGTGCGGAAAAAACTTACTTTACCTAACTCTTTTTAAAAAATTCAGGTAGATAAGATTTTTAAAAATAATTAATTGAATAATTTATTGTTTTGTAATGCTGTCTTGGTACAAATTGTAACAATAACAATGTTCGATGCTTATTTATTTTTACGTTCAATGCGGAATCTTTATCTAGAGATAATTTCATACGATTTTTTGTGGTTTGCTTAGTCTACCTACATTTTTTAATTTTTTTTCAGTTATCTATGTTTTATTTTTATTTAATTAGGTAATCGACTAAAACCGGTGTACCGGTCTTGATTGCCGCCAAAGCCAATATGACTGACCAGGACATATAAGAATTAATGGATGAGGTTTTGAATCCCGGTGTCAAATATTTCTTTGGTTCCGCCCTCAAACAGAACGAAATGCTATTATGAGATGTTGGAAAAATTTGTATGCTTTAATTATTAAATTCCATCGTAGTTGACGTATACGTCGAGGTGAGTGGTCCAAAAAGCTCAGCCTTCTACTGCGACACTCGGGGAATTGCGTTCCATTTCCAAAAAAATTTATTTTAAAACCCAAATCACAAAAGTGGAACACACAAATACATAAATAATCTTCATCGTCAATTTTTAATATCGAATCGATAATGTTTACCTAAATCCAGATTTTTTTGCAGAATTTAACGATCTTTTAAACTTTAAAACACCTATAATTAAGGTAATTAATTAATTAGTATACAATTATGTGCAAAAATTTTCTCACCGAATACATGAATTTCAATTTAGGTTTATATTATAATGATGCAGTTCAAAATAATCGTTGACATGTTTATCACTAATTAAGGCTTGAGTAAACTTGACATAAACGTAGATTCATTTATAACTTTTGACAATTTAGTCTTCATCTCAAAAAAGTTAAAATTATTTTACAAACAATTTTTGACGTCAACTCCGAAAAATTAACGTCTCTGCCATTATTAGCTTGAAATAAAACTATTGAAGCTTACGCGCCTTAACGATCAACCTCCATTATCTGATACCAAATCGATAAAGCTCGTCCATAACAAATCACTCTTACAACCGACGATAAATCGCTACATTTTTTTATTAAATTATTATTGTTAAAATAGAGCTGCCTGTCACGTCGACCTCTTTCACTTTCGAAAACCATAAATAAATTTAGGAAATATTCAGTTACTACCACTGTATTTTATTTATTTAAAAATAGATTCTTTTTTTTTTAGATAGTTTAATAAAAAAAAGGAAAAATAACGATGAAATCTAAAACTCTGAGAGCATCATAATTAGGAAGTCTAAATTTTAATAATTTCGAAATGAAATAACTTTTTGATGTTTTAAAATCCATTTTGGTTTAAACCGAAAGATTTAAACAAATTTTAGCAGCAGCAGGCGTATCATGGAGAGCAATGTCTAAATCTAAATAATGGTAATGAGATTTTAGTGTCATGAACAAGCCGTATAAGGGATGCGTACGAGAGTACGAAGGAGTAAGTGAAGACAAAATGGATAAACGAATTTTCTTAGACAAGAAAAAGTCAGAAGTTTTAATGGTATAAACTAAAAACTGTTCGACAATAATTATTGATCTGCACATAAAATAAAATAAAAAATCGGTAGTAGACTGCATTTCGTTTAACGCTATTGATATAAAAAGGAAATCGCCGAAAACATCTAAAATTACTTAAAAATTGACATAGAAGTGGAAATCCCTCACATAAATAAATAATGCAATCTCCATACACTTATGCCAACGGTGTTGCATACTTAATTTTTTTGAAAATATTGAAGAAAATACAAAAATTGTGCATTGAGAATATAATTTTAATTTGGCAAATACGAACAATTTAAATTTAATACTTACAAAAGTGGAATGACCTGGTTTCACAAGTAAATAAACCATAAAGTAACATCATTGTTAATGTACTCAAATCTGAACAAAGATAACAATTGGGAAATTCATCTACATATATTATAGTAAAACGAAATCATAGTAAATAAAAAAATTATCATTGTAAACAAAGATTGTATGGTAAGTGGAGTCAATAAGAAATTCTTATTCTGGAGTCGGAAAGAAAATCACGACATTCAAGGGTAAATAAGAAATGATTAAAAAAAGAAGAAAAAAACATTTGATTTATAATTTTAATTTAATATTCTTTTTGTTGAAGAATTTTCTATTGCTACTAGAATATTATCGAGAAGTATTCAAGCACGTCTGCATTCAATAAATCGAAGATTTTAATTGAAGTTTTCCATCGATGGCTATGCTTAAACTCGGACAACTTAATTAATTGATGCTTTTATGCGATGTCTCGTGTCGATTTACGATATTATTGGTTTGCTTATGTATTTTCATGTTTAATTTACTTTGCAAGTAAACTCGTCTGGTCGCCGCAAGCGTCTATTTAAGAGGGTTGCTGTAATGCAATGTAAGCTGAGCTTTCGTAAATATTATTTGAATGGCAAATTAGAGTTTTTATTTCTTAGGGTAAACATCTTCTGTTTTTGCGTTTAATATTAACAAAAAAATTGTATATTTATTTAAAATAACATAAATACTCTGAAAATATTAATTAGGTCTGCCTTTCAAAGTTTTGAAATAAATATTAGTATTGGAAGTTTAGTTGACGTAATCGGCTAATTGAAGCTCTAAGCTTGAAATATTTTGCGTACTTTTCAATGAGATAGATGGCGGAGATTTATTATTTGTCAAGTTATAGCAGTACAAATTTGACCACAAATTGACCACAGGCAATTCAATATAATCTTTTGAATTAGACTTCAAGTTTGTAGATGTATTTTACATTACTCTACAGTGCATATTTTTTAAAAACGTATTAAAATGCAATGAAGCTTGTGATCCCAGTCTTAGGGTACGTTTATGTTGGAGCTGTGATAACTGATAAAGCGAAGAAATTGTTTAGCTCTAATCGCTGTTCTACGAATTAACATTGACTTGCACTCTGCTTCAACATAAACGGTCCCATAAGAATCAATGCATTACAAATCACTGCTTCGCAAGACTCACTGCAACCATCACTGCTTAGAGCTCCAACATAAACGTGGCCTTAGGTATAAATACTATTATTGATTTATGTAATATGTGCTAGCAATAATTATTATTTACGATGATCCGTAAGCCTCTTTTGCAAGGTAACCATCAGTTAATTACCAATTTATTATTAAATGGGTTTGTTTTTACGAAGTTTTTTTCACCAATTTATTGTCTAGTTTGTGGTGGAAACCAATAAAATTAATAAACTCCCTAACTTTAATTATTGCTAATACATTTGACTGTATTTTGTATTTATGCTGTTTTTTTTGTTTTAAATCTTTTATTTATCTATGCTTTTCTTTAGATAATTCAAATGTATATTTTCTAGTTTGTTTGGTTCAGGCGAAATAATTAATGAGACTTTGAGTTACTTTACAATTCAAGTTAAAAGGCTTTTAATTCTAATAGCATTTCATTTAGATTTAGTTAGGATTATAGCGGGCAATTTAAAAAGTAGTTGCAATATCACACACTTTACATTTTGGCTAGAGCACAATAATTTTATTTACAATTAATTACAATTAATTTAGGAATTAATCGATATTAATATTTTGCATTTCAAGCTGAAAACAGCTGATTGTTCGAGTAGCCTACGTAAGTAATTAATTAAAATTTACAACAATGAACAAAATACAATAATTTTATATTAAATTGGAATTCGTTAATAATTATAACCGAATTTTACTTAAAAACAGAGACTCTGGGCCTGCTAGATCCGTCCCTTGATGATATCTGTCAACAGAGAAGGTTTTTTAACTAAAATCTGATAAAATCAAAGCTTATTGACATCTTATACTCACCATCTAGTACTGTAATAAGTGGTGAGATCAAAGTACCAGATTCTACTTCTGATAAAAGCTAAGTAGCAGCAAATTAAGAATTACTCCTGCAACTAACCTTACACAATTTCTCAGTTCTGTTTAAATCGCTGTGCGATCTAAAAGCTGTAACCTTTAACCTTAGCCATAAATATAAAAAGTCATATCGCACTGTCTTTGGGTTACCACCTCCAGTTGGTTCATTTTAAATTACCAACTTTACTAAAATAATCGATTGATACGTGGTTTAAGTAGTGTAACTCGATATTAATCATATCAATATTTTAGAAAACCCAAAAATTGCACTGAACACTTTTCAGAACTAAAATGTTCAGTGCAGTTTTCTAAGTTTTCTAAAATATTGATATGAACTTTACTAAAACCTCTCCCCAACTCCGTGAAATCGAATATTCGTCCTTAAGCTTTACCTCCTGCGCTCTTTGGCTTTCATAGTAACTGAATTTCATCTAGTTAGTTTCCTAGTGCGGTATCTTCCTTGCTTCGTGTCATTCTTTTTTTAAATTTCCAACTTCATGCTGTTTTGGGTATCACACCTCGTTTGATTAGCTTCATGCTCTTACAGGTATGAGCCTGGAGCCTGCTGCCAGTAGTTTGTATCAGCCTCTTACAATCCATACAGAATGCTTCCTTGGTGCAGATATCAACAAAGTAGCCAATGTTGTCACACTTCCAGTACCTCTTGAAATTTGCCGTTTAATGGTCCACAGTCTAGAATCTTATGCATCTGAGTGATTTCAAGAGTCTTTTACTACTGTTTTAGCCTACTCTTAGTCTTGTTTCGTCCTGAAGCCTTACAGCTGTATAACCGCCGATGTCTCTATATGCTTTCCATCCGATAGGGTTTTCTTATAACTCAGAGTGATTAGTTAGTGCGGTTTTAAAACATGCGTAATTAAATTGTACTTTCGTCTTCACTACCCCAAAATAAAAAACAGGAGAGCCTGGACAGCAGATCTTATTTTCCAATTCAAACTGCGAAACCTCTAACTCAACCGATGCAATATTTTCTCAAACTTTCCATCCGATAGGGTCTTCTTATCTATAAAGATCAAAACTTAAGAAAAAGTGATTAATCAGTGACCGCACAGCCTGGTCAATCACATTGCACTCTCGTCTTCACTACCCCAAAATACAAAGCAGGAGAACCAGCGGAGCCTATCTTATTTTCCGATTTACACTGCAAGAACTTATAACTCAATTGCTGCAATATTTCCTCAGACTTTCCATCCGATAGGGTCTTCTTATTTAAAAAGATCAAAACTTTAGAAAGAATGATTAGTCAATGCGGGCAACCTGGGCAATTAAATTGCACACCTATCAAATTTTATACTTATCAAACACTCAGAGATCTTGCCTGCTAATTCATTTTAAATTACCAACCTACGCAATTTTTAGAGATTACTGGATAGCGATAGGTCTCGTATCGTCTCACGAAAATGTCCGGGAAACGGATGGGTAATCTAGTTTATTTTATATTCATTAATGTAGATGACTAAAGCTTGGTAGGTTCTTTCAATCCTTCAAGTATCAAAGGAGTTGTAACTACATATATTTAGACAATCCAAAATCTATTTGTTGTTTTTGTGTTTAGGAAAGCGTGTAAAGCTGTCGGTGCCATCTGTGAATGATTCTAGAACATCCCTGAATGAATATTTGGTGAAAATCAGACAGTTAGGTAACATCTAGTCATTATGCTTAAAATAGAGACAATTGCGGTTTGGCGCTTATGGACATGGGGTAAATATCCAGTAAAATATCTGTACACAATACTTGGAATTCCAGAGATTTCTAAAGAATTCCAGAATTTCCAGGAATTCCAATGATTTCCAAGCAAGTTTTAATCTAAAGAATTCCAGGGATTTCCAAAGAATTCCAGAGAATTCCATGGATTTCCAAGGGAATTCCAAACAAGTGTACACAAAATTTTCGAGATACTATTTACCCCTTGATGTAAACTCTTCCTTTATTTTAGCAAACTACCATCCGTCACTAAAAAAATTTAAAAACCTTTTTTTTTTATAAAAGCAGTGCGGTTACCTGCGAAGGGCAGCACTAAAATACTTTATTGTCGCTTTTCGAAAATAATTTTTTTTTTTTTATTCGAAGAAAAACGTTTTTACTGACGCCCATCAGGAATTTTCTTATTTTTTTGACATTGTAGCCTGACCGCATCAGAAATTCAAGAGGAAGAAGAAAATTTAAAAAAGTTTCTATATTTTTTATTTGAATTACTATCGTTGACAGCAACTTTTTTCGCTTTTTTACTATAAGTTTAGAAGTAACAAGAAGTAACGACATAGTAACATTTTCATATAAAATTTTGATTTAAACAGTGGCGTAGTCCGGACAATAAAAGAGCTAAGTTTAAATGTGTGTACACAGTAATATCTCGAAAAAATTGTGTAAACTCGGAATTCCAGAAATGAAATTCAAATAATTCCAAATGTTTGTAAGGAAATTTCAGCACAGAATCAGTTTCGGAATTCCAACGATTTCCATGTAATTCCAAAAATTCCAAAAAGCGGGGCAAAATTTTAAAAGTTCAAAATTTAAAACAAGAACGTTGATTCTTATAAAAAAATATGTATTTGCCCTCCTCCAGGTTCATTTTCCTCCTTCATGAATTTTTCCTGATTCTGCTTTTGCGCACGAGTGAATGGAAATTTGAGGTATTCGATGGAAATCTTAGGAAATTAGAAAATTTTCAAGAATACTATTCACAGTTCCTTTTTTATTTTTTCAATTTTCGAACTTTGACTTTTTGTTTAGATTTTTTAACATTTTGTGGGATTTTCCATTTCATGTCTTAAGATTCTGAAATTTTTGATTATTGTGGATTTTTTCTAATTCCTAAATTATCTACATTTTCTTGGATTTCCTAAGATTTTTTCGATATTTTTATTTCCTAAATTTTCTAGGATTCTCTGAATTTTTTATTTCTTGAGATTTTCTTGGATTTCTTAACATTTTTCCGGTTCTCTTTAGATTTCCGTTCACTTGTATACCAGATTTTATCTCGAAATTTGCTAACAAGTGGAAACCTAACCGGAAATTCTCCTATATGACAGTTTATATATATGTTACGGACGTTGATGGCCGGATAATGACGTCAATGCCCATTTACGCTGGCCATTAACGTCATTGACCGGCCATTGACGTCAACGCCCATTAACGGTGGGCAATGATGTAAATATTTTCATATGATTGAAATATTTACGTCTTTGGCCGGTCAATAACGTTAATGGCCAAAATGGATTAGACAATGATGATATTATAGAATAATTACTATAAGGAACAGCAATATGTCGATGCACTTCAACTAGGGACAATTATTTTTCGTTTACGCATTTTTCCGTGTAAATGACAATAACTCGGCTCTTTTCTAGGCTTCATAAGTGTACAGAGATTTTTATTTAATTTCGACAAACGATCATTTTAGGGTGGATCCATAATTTGTCATGTTTCCGTTAGCCAAAGCGGCCAGGAGGAAAAATTAATTAAATTTAATTAATTAATTTTACTGTAGATCCGTGATTTGTTGTATTTGCGCCAGGCGAAACCGAAAGAGTGATAGAATACAGAATCTGTAGAATTATAATTTCATCATTGTCCATCTTGTATTGGACATTAACTTCATTGCCCGGGCAATGATGTAAAAACCACATATACAATTTTAAATGTCATCATTGCCCAAATTCCATGGTCATTGACGTCATTGGCCGGTCAATGACGTTAATGCCCAACTAAGCTGGGCATTGACGTTATTGTCGGACCATTTACGTTAATGGCCGAATTGTCAACATTGACCGTACCATATACAAAACTATAGAGAAATTTGAAGAATTTTTTTTCAATTTTCTGAGATTTTCTTGGCTTAAGATTTTTCGAGATTTCTTAAGACTAGATTTTTGTGAATTTCCCATTTCTTAGAATTTCCTAAGGTTTTCTGAAATTTCTTAAGATATAGAATTTTTTACGTTTTCTTAGAATTTTCTCTTCCTCAAGATTATCTTGAATTTCTGAAAATTTCCGTAGATTTCTTGAGATTTTCTAAGATTTTCAATATTGGTGCAATATTAGTGCAATATTGAAAATCAATGTTGTGCCAATTAGGAGATGTGAACATTTTCCAATATTTCCATGCTCCCGAGAAGCATTGCCGTTTATCTCGCACCTTATAACCATATCTGGTAAAGTACGATCAAATCCAGAAACATGAGAAAAGAAAAGAAAAGGTGAAATATATTTTGATTAGATAAATTCAGAAACTATTACGTTACAACTAGCACGAGAAAAAGTTGAATAAAATAAAATAATTATTATGAGCAAAAAGAAGAACTAAACAAGAAATAGAGAAAGCAAGAGTAAGACAGGATAAAATGTTAAGATCAATTAACGAATGTACTCAACTCAATGACTTTTTTTCTTCTTGCTAGATATCCTCTATCGCCAGGCTGAGCACGTAGCAGTGTATTATGTGCAGACCATCTTTAATTTCTATTAAAATGCAGTTTTTCTGCAAACTCCGTCTTAATATTTTCGGCAGGTTTCCGAATGATCTACAAGCTTTAATAAAGTAAACATAACTTTTTTGAGATGTTATATGTTACACAATCTCTTTGAGTAATATGCAAATCGAGGAAGAAATACAAAAGTAAATTTTCGAGCCTTATAGGTGCAGAGAAGGTTTTAAATCATTCCAGTGGTTCTCAAAATAAAGTCCGAACTAAAAATCACGTCTGGAATTGAAGATGCTTATTTTGAACGAGATGAACTGGCTAAACTGGTACTTCTGCTGTAGATCGTTTTTTTATATAACGAAGATGGGATGGGAAAACGTTTAATTAGTTAAAAACACAAATTTTACTACCATTAACATGTAGTAACCGTTTACTATTACGTGCACATATGTAAACGAAAATTTTGATACCAGTGGGTATGTGACTCACACCATGCTATCAAAACTGATTTCCAGAGACTCAAACGGTAGATTAGAAGCGAAACCCGCGACTTTCGATGGTATTCATTCGAGTTATGCAGGTTGAAGTAGAAAGGTGATTTAAGGTATCGTTTCGCTGTTTTTCGCCTTTACGACATGAAAGTTGGTGTTATCGTGCGGTGTTAATTGTTAACAGATTATACAGTATGGGTGCTCCAAGTTTAACGAATTTAGGAAACCATAGTTGGATTTTTATCTATTTTTTTGTGATCTTCATTCAACAGGTGAGTCTGATGCTTGGCAATTATATTTTGCTCATCCCATTGTTACTGGGAGATAAATGACAAGGTTGCTCGAATTACACCACAATTTCCCGGGTAAATTTTGAAAAAAATGTCCTCCCCCAAAAATATGTCAAGTTCGTCTTTTTCGAATTTTAGCTTTGCGTAAGGCATCTCGTGTTGGTGTCATTTTTATAGATAATTTATTATAATTACAAAAAATAATGAGAATTTCGTCGTGAGTCATTAATTTGAAGTTCGATTTTCGTCGAAAATGCACGTGACGACAGTTCTTGAAAATTGGACGAAGAATTTCAAGTAAGCATACATTGTTCAAGGTAGACAAACATTTCAATAAGAAGTAAAAAACAAAGTCATTGCATTCTGCAATTGTTAGGTTCAATAGCAAAGTACCCAGTACCCCCCCCCCCGCCTTCACGTGTATTTTGTTGTTCTGAGGAATCAATTAAATAGTTGTTCAAGTGTTTATCAAATTGTGATAAAAATTGTAATAATTTCAAGGTTTTCTTGTATTTTAATTTGTATACATAGTTGGTTTTAACGCTAATGAACTTATTTTCATTTATCTACGTAATATGCTTACAATCACGAAACAACTTTTATTTTTCATAACAAAATGAAATGTAAAAGGAAGGTATTTTTGAAAAGGGAACTTGAAACCAAAAAACTTTCTTTCGATCTCATATTTTCACTTCAAAATTAGATCAAGACTGTGACAAGGTAACAGGAGTGGTTATTCCCTTACAGATGGTCTAGAGGTCTAAGACTGTTATAAGGAGTAATTGATGCGTTGGTGATGTTATCCTGACGTCAAATATACCACATGCTTATGACATCAGGAGCGTATACGCCTATCACTAGATTTTAGATCAGTGAAGTCAATACAATTCTTTCTTCCATTCTCAGCTCTTCTCTGGGGTTTCGATCACTTTACTTATTTCTACCTCTCCCTCTTTGGAGAAGTACAAGTACGCAGTAGCGTATTTAGAGGGGGGAAAAGGGGCAATTGACCCCCTCCCCCCAAGGATGACTTGGATTGTACCCCTAAAGCCCCCGATGATAAAAATAATGTTTACCACGAAGTTTTAAAATTTAAATAACTTAGAATTATTTTTATTTATTTACTAACCGCGGACGGGCAGCTAGACGGTGGATCTCTTTTTTAGCGGTATAATATTTAAACATTTAATTTCGTTTCCCGCTACTGGGTGATTCCCGTTTTCTATATTTTCAAAGTAACGCAAAAAGTTGCTGCTAAACTTGATGTGCCGTGGGGCAATTAAATTTTTTTTTTTATAATATAAAAATAAATAAGTTTCTCAAATTCTAATTTTCTTTAGCCGAACATTTTAACTTCCTTCACTTTTGCTCAAAAAATTTCCCAGCTTTTTCCGACGAAATTTATATAATTATTACGTTTTCTGTAGAAATTCTAGAAGAATGGCAATTTTATTATATGTACTGGAGGGTGTTCCACACCCCCCAGACCCCCCGGTTTACAATTTTGACTTTATATTTTTATATAATTTTTATAATTAACTTTCAGAATAATACAAAAAGTTGCTGCTAAACTCCGTGAGAAGTAAGGGATTTTATGTATTAGGATTAGTTACGACTGACGCGCATGAATGGATTAACGAAATTCCAAAATCTTTAATCTGCCCCCCTCCCCCCAAAGCATTTTCTAAATACGCCACTAAAGTACAGCATGCTGTACTGGGGTGGTTGGAGGAATCTTTTATTCTGTTCAGAAGAGTTTGAATAAATTTCTTGTTTATGAATATTTGGTTTAAAGTTTATGAATAAAACAGGAGAATATTTCAAATTCGTGAAGTTCGTGAATTCATATCATAAGCCCCTGACCTCACGGGCTTATGCGTTCATCAATATGTATATTGATTTAACTATACAGCCCCAGGCTGTTGGTTTCTCTCTTCTATAATAAATTATTATGATAGGAGCATTACCGAATAATCTATCAGAATAATTCAGACCAAATCTGTAGCAATATTTATTCATCTCGGAAATGGCAAACCACCGAAGTAATTTGGCTAATAATTATTTTATTGATTTGCTTATAGGCCTTATATGCACCGGATTATCGTGCTCTCTTAAGTACAGTGAAGTACGGGTAGATACTTAATAGGAAAGGCCCTTTTTAGCCTTCTAGATGCAGTAGAGTAGGTGGCTTTATAATCAGGCCTTATTTTCGTAAGTCCTTCGGCCTGTCCGTATGATTTAAATTCATTAAAATTAAAAATTCTAAAATTAAATCAGCTTTACTAATAATATAATATTTGTGATTTATCAACCAATACTATAGCTGTATAGGAACCTAGGCCTGCTGTCACCCAAATTCCACTATTTTTAAATTTTGGTGGCATTATACCCCATTAGCACTATATGTTGACGCAAAATTGCTAAATTCAGCCAATATTGGTGAAACATTGATTTGTAATATTGCAACAATATAGAAAATCAATATTGGTTGAAGCTTGGTGCAATATTGCTTCAATATTGATGACCAATATTGTTTGTCGATTTTATCCAATATAGCTGAAACATTGTTTTTTAATATTGCGGCAACATTGCACCAATATTAGGTAAAGCTTGGTGCAATATTGCACAAATATTGGTTGAAAACTAGTAAAAAGCATCCTAGTTTAATATTGAGAATCTCAAGTATTCGGTTCGAATTCGGGCAGAGTCTAAAACCTTCATATGACCGGCTCCGTGCTTCGGAGGGCATGTAAAGCCGGAGGTCCTATTGAATTGGTGCAACCGTGACGTGGGGTCTAAATGCTCAAAAGCAGGCTGATTATTCTGCAGTGGACAGAAAAGGCTGAAGAATACTAGTTACGACTACGATGTAGGAGTGCGAACTGCAGTTCTAATTAAATTGGCAACGTCGGATTGATGATTTATTCATTTAAATTTGACAGAAAATTAATTACCATTAACTTATAACGATCGATCTACAGCATGTAAGGAATTTCTGAACATTAATTTTCATTACTTGTTACTTGGGAATAGCCGTCGCAATTGTTTTCAGGATGTTCTGTGTTAAAATTAACATGTATAATTTTCATAAATACACTCATTCATCATTTCTTTCATTTTACGCCATAAAAATGTTAATCTTGAGAAAAATGTTAAGTGTAAGTAAATATCGCGGATTTTTTCTGTTTCATTGAAATAGAACTCAATTCATCATTGTGTGGATTTTTCATGTCAGTGTATTTTTTATGTATCACTGTGTCAAGTCGTGTTTGTGTTCTTGATGTCGTGTAACGATTCTAAACCTTGATCCATAAATCATTAAACAGTTTTTGCAAAGAAAATTAATTTTAAATGAAATAATGACTTGAACTTACTGAAAAAACCTTCTTCCGGCCAGCTCAGTCTCGAGAAAGCTCTATTTCTTCCAACGAAGGTTGGCTATCATCACATTTATCTTTTTTAGAAATAAATATTTTCTCGCATAAAATGGTTTCTGCTTAGTATTCCATTTGTTTTTGTTGATGTACGTGGCCCGATTCGTGCAAGATATTCTATACATTCAACATCCTTGATTGAATGCGTTTGTAACTTGACGAACCCAGATTTGGTTATCTCTACCCTAGTTTTAATCACATTTGTCTGATCAATCTCTGTTCTAGCATATTTGACAACCTGCTAATGCTGGTGGTATCCACAATTGAATCCGCTGGCATGTTTGGAGTTTTACTTATCATCATGAATTCAGCTATCTTGAAGCCATAGCTATTTCAATAATAGTTTAGTAGTTGTCTGACCAGGTGTTAGAGATAGAAATCATATTATCAGTTATTCCAGTAGATAGTTATTCCGATCGTGTCGTCCAACAGAAGAATTCTTCCTTTAGTTTGTCATCTATCTTAATCTTTGATGTTTGTAATTAATCCGATGACTTCAGCCAAATCCTTTTGGCCAAAACGGTTTTCTACGTAGATCTTACATTGTTTTAGTTGTTTCATTCTGTTGGGCCTACGGATGAAAGGATCTATAAGTCCATTTATTTGGTGTTTGCTCTTGGTTAAATAAGCTAGCTGTTCTGGAGAAAAAGCACCGTATCTCCCAAAAGTAGGGATACAATATAAGCCTATTTTATGTTGATAATTATTCGCTAAACGTAATTTTTATGAAATAAAAATTCAATTTTAAGAGCTTTACGGCCAAGATTTCCAAAGTACTTAGTAGTACTTTTAAATTAAATAACTTTGCTAATGCAATTTCGTGTGTCTAAAGCGGACGGACGACTTAAAAGGGTTTTTAATTCTTTGGTAAATTCGGCCGTTAATGATTATGTAAATTTCATATTCATTAACTAAAGCTGTTAAAAATGTTTTCAATTTTTTGAAAAATAAAATACCTACCTACTCAAATTGGTGAAAAATAACAATGTAAACAGATGTCGAAATAGATCGCTGGGATTTGGAAAACTTCAAAGTAATGAAAATTCCTTCATGCACATTTCCGCACACACAAAACAACTCGCGTGTAAATAAAAAATAACGTGCACTTTATCAAAGGATCAGGCTGAAGGATCTTGTTACATTTTACAGCGCTTCTCTGTTTTATGTTCAAGAACTTTAGTGCCCATATTTTATAGTTTTGTTTTTATAAACTAAGAGTACCTGCACGTAATTGTTTGCTTTTTAAACTCACGATTCCTGAGTAAGTGTACTTTATCACATAATTATGTGCTAACTTATCTACTGAGCGAGAATCATAAACATACAAAGTTGATATTTCAAATTAGATTAACCGGTGTGTTAGGCTCGATTGCATCCACGTCATGTAATAATTACCATGCGAACCATGATGTTGATGTCATCAGCTTTCGTACGTCTGTAATGTGAATCACATACATAATAGGGGACCTACTGTTTAAAGAGTTCTTTTAACATAATTTAAAAAATGAACAAGAGAATTCTGTTTAAAACCGTATGAAAGAATATAGTTTATATGACTCGGGAGTGCCAATTTTATGTCCTTGTTATAGAATATACCATTAAATCGTACGCCTTGCTTTTGTTTTTTTCGTTTATTGTTTTATTCATTTTTATACCGAGACAATAAACTTTCATTAGCTTTTATTATCTATTATATTAGAAACTTTTATTATCCCCACGGAAATAATTCGTTTATTTATCAAAATAAATCGGTGTAACTATTTTGGTGCAGGTGTAGTTTAGTTATTTTATGTGTTGTGATATTGAAAACAGCCATACAGCCACTTATTCTAACATGATTAAAACGAAAATCCATTCTGTTAACGGTGCGTGTAACCAACATAAGCAGTTGCACAAAACTTTTTAAATGTCGCAGATGCCGTCTCGGAGTGCAACTGTTTACATCAAAATATTTGACAATATTACTGGATAAGCTAAAACTCTAACATTTCTAATTGGTCTGTTATTAATTGCTCACTTAAATGCTTTAAGTTTATAACTTAATTTTATATTAATGCGGTTGTCAACATTGTGCGGCCTATAGGCCGCATTGTTCTGTCGCTTAATAAAATTAATTATTGCCAAAATTATTTGTTAGTTTTTCAAGATATAACGCACCTAGGATATACTGAATACTTAGGATCGGTTTTTTGTGAGAGCTTACGCTGAGCTCAACTGCCTAAATTTTATGACAACTGAGTTGCCAAGGTTGTGCGGGGCCGCACTGGCCTATCTTTGAACCAAATTAATTAATGCCAGTTAGCTATCCGTTACTTGTTTAGGAGGTAACCGACCCAAATAACATTTTGTGATGAATATCAACTGCGAGCACGCTGTGGCAGCATAAAATTCAGCTAATGAACTGAGCGAACTGCTGATATTTAGTAACGTCAGAAGCTGAATTGCTACTGAATTGGTAATTTGCCGGCTGAAAATCAGCTGACATTGCTGTTCAAAATGCTGAATCAGCTGATATTCAGATCTGAATCAGTTGATATTCAGCTCTGAATCAGCTGATATTGAGTTCTGAATCTGCTGACGCAGCCCAGTTTCGGCTGCTATTTTTAGTAATGTCAGAAGCTGAACTGGTAATTTGGCGGCTGAAAACCAACTTAAATTGCTGTTCAAAATGCTGATTTAGAGCTGAATATCAGCTGATTCAGGCGTAGCCCAATTTCAACTGATATTTTTAGTAACGTCAGAAGCTGAATTGGTAGTTTGCCGGCTGAAAAACCATCTGAAATTGCTGTTCAAAATGCTGAAACAGCTCTGTTCAGCTCTGAATCAATTGAGGCAGCCCAACTTCACCTGATATTTAGTAACATCAGAAGCTGAATTGCTGCTGAATTAGTAATTTGGTGGCTGAAAAACCAGCTGAAATTTCTGTTCAAAATGCTGAATTAGCTGATATTCAGCTCTGAATCAGTAGATATTTCTCTGAATCAGCTGACGCAGCCCAACTTCACCTGTTATTTAGTAACGTCATAGGCTGAATTGGTAATTTTCAATATGTTTAAAATGCTGAATCAGCGATATTCAGCTCTGAGTCAGCGGACGCATCCCAATTTTAGCTGATATTTAGTATCGTCAGAAGCTGAATTGCTACTGAATTAGTAATTTCGCGGCTAAAAACCAGATGAAATTGCTGTTCAAAATGCTGAATCAGCGATATTCAGCTCCTAATCAGCGATATTCAGCTCTGAATCAGCTGATGTTCAGCTCCGAATCAGCTGACGCATCCCAATGTTAGCTGATATTTAGTGACGTCAGAAGCTGAATTGTTGCTGAATTAGTAATTTGGCTGCTGAAAAACCAGCTGAAATTGCTGTTGAAAATGTTGAATCAGCTGATATTCAGGCCTGAATCAGCTGATATTCAGGTTTGAATCAGCTGACATTCAGCTCTGAGTCCAATTTCATCTGATATTTAGTAACGTCAGAACCTGAATTGTTGCTGCATTGGTGTAATTTGGCTGCTGAAAATCATCCAAAATTTCTGTTCAAAATGCTGAATGCAGATATTCCTCTGAATCAGCTGACCCAGCCCAACTTCACCTGATATTTAGTAACGTCATAGGCTGAATTGCTGCTGAATTGGTAATTTGGCGGCTAAAACTCAGCTAAAATTGCTGTTCAAAATGCTGAATCAGCGATATTCAGCTCTGAATCAGCGATATTCAGTAATGTATCAGCTGATATTCAGCTCTGAATCAGTTGACGCAGCTCAATTTCAGCTAATATTTAGTAACGTCAGAAGCTGAATTGTTGTTGAATTGTTAATTTGGCGGCTGAAAACCAGCTGAAATTGCTGTTCAAAATGCTGAATCAGCAGATATTTAGCTCTGAATCAGCTGATATTCAGCTCTGAATCAGCTGACGCAGCCCAATTTCAGCTGGTTTTCAGCCGCCAAAAGTAGCAATTCAGTAGCTATTTAGTTACTATAAATCAGCTAATATTCAGCGTTAAATCAGCTTTTAGTTTAAGGAGTAATAAAACTAAAAAAAATTGAATTTTTTTGAATTGATAATTAAATTTAAATAAAAAAATTATGTATATAATAAAACTTGTTTGAGTCAATGTTGAAGCAACAGTTATGAATTAATTTTTGCCACAGTTTCATTTAAAAAAACTTACAAAACGGACTCTCTTCATCTTTCCTTAGCCTTCCTATCCATTGCTTGACAGGAATCTTTAGGAATCTTTTGAGATCCCACAGTAGCTAAATAAATATGCCTATATAACTCATGAATCTCCCTTCCTCCAATAAATAACTCATTTTTTAGTTAATTAAAAAATAAAATAAAAAATGAAACATTAATTTAATGCAGCGATAGAACAGTGCGGCCTTTAGGCCGCACAACCTTGACAATGTAGTTATTTCTTTTTTAATACGTTCATACGACCGTCAGACATTTTCAACACTGAATACAATAATAAGGAAACATCAAAAACGGAAAAGCCTGAAATTTGATAGATCTTTTTTTATTTAATTTATTTATTTATTTAGCCAATCATGATGATATTATGATGATACAATCTTTCTCAATTTTCTACCATTTTAGATTAAATTCAACCGAAAAATCTTTCAAGTAAAATTTTTGCAGTTTAGCAGATTAGAGCACTGAAACATTGGACTGAAGCGCTTATAGATTTATTCTTGGGATGAATCGTTCCTTGATGACTATCTGCAGCAGTTTTTAGCCAGAAGGCTAGAAAACTGTTCGTGGGTGTCAGGCTTTGTCACGGGTAATCTTGAAGCATGTAATTATACTATTATGTTGTCACAGTTGAGCGTAAACCTTGCACCAGTCTCATCTGAATAAAACTCTGCATTTCTGTGATGTAACGTTTGGATGGAAATTAGGGCCGATTAACTTCATCCATGCGTTGATAAACCCTCTCTTAGCGCGTCTAAAGATACAATCGCAGTTGAGTTACAAGGATTGGAAATCTACTTGTGCACAATCCGTTACGTTAGAATTAAGCTTATCAATAATTGAAGAAGAAGCCGGTATGCATAATTAATTAATTAAACCCTGAAATTATCAGTATGTTGTTTTATTTGCAAGAATTAACAATTATAGTTCAATAATTCAAGTAGGTAACGAATTTGCTCTTTTTAATTTTACGCTTTTATACTTGCGCGCCATATTTAGTAGTTGGTAATTACAATCCTTGGATTAACTTACTTTTTCACACTATTAGGTCAAATGCTACTTCTTTTGTATGGCATTTATCATAATTATTATGATTGGATCGAGAAACAATTTATTTCAATTATCGAAACTGTGCAGTGGCGCCCAAGTTATTCAGATCATAAGTCATAAGAAGGACTAAGTCAATTATGCATAGCTACCTTTTCCGGATCTCTGTTTAATTTGATTACAGCTAAAGCTATCAAGTTTGAAGTTTCCGACCACCGTTGGTTGTTATAAATTATATATATTAAACCTGCGTAGATATTAATTTATTCCTTGTGGATATTTGATTTTCAAAACAAACTTCCAAGTTCTCACATTGAATTTGTAATTGCAAGTGAACTTAATTTACCCATTGTTAAGTCGTAACAATTTTATTTTACAGTAAAATGTGGTTAATTGTTTATTTAAGCTACCGATTTACTCATTCGGGTGTATCTCTTCCGCTATAAAATAAACAAGAAATTTTATTAGAAAAAGCAAGCGTGGATCTTAGCGTTACGTTACCGAACCGCCGGTTAAGTAATACGGCTTTTGTAGAAAAATTGACAACTTTTCTGCCGCAGTCCATCAGTTCCGTTAATAACATTTGCATGCTGATCGTTTACAACAAGCCTTGGGTTAGTATTTACTACGATGACCAAGCCCATCGTTGTTTAATTACAAGATTGCAGTAATGCGATATATAATGATGGTACAATGGATAAAATTGTTGTTGGTATAGATTAACTTTCCAGGTGTCCGATGTATATTTTTTTCATATTATCTCACATCAGAACAATCGACCTAGTTTAGCTCTGGCCTAATGATTTTTTAGCTGCTGTTGTCGAAACCCTAGGTTCGATTCCCTTAGAAGACCACTTTTTTTTATTTAAATTTTTTTGAGAAATTAAATTATGGAATAAGTGAAATCCTACATTGTAAAATTATTTAATACGTTAATTTATTACAGAAACATATGTAATAGTTATAATATCTTTAATATACATAAATTAAATTTGTAATATATTATTATAGTGTAATATGTACAAAATATACATTTATGCGAATATTTTACAACTATTGGAGCAGTCTTTCATATCCTTCGTGTCAGAGACGTCTATTTATGGGATTTTTAAATTAATTCCAAATTGGTTAAGAATATAATTAATATTAATTTAATTTAAAATTTAAATTAAAATTTTTAAATAAATAAGTGAAACCTTAACCTGGAAATATAAAATGGCATTACTACCACGTGGATTTAAATTGATCAAATTTGCGGAGCTTAAACAGGCGGGAAGACAATCTGACTATTTCAACCTTGAATATTCTATTGTGAAGAAGTTAATGTGTTTGCTTCAACAAAAGATTGGATGCATTGTGGAGTGTGGTCACTTGCATACCTGCGGTCTACCTGGAACTATCAGCATACTCAATATTTATGAATTGACGAGCCTTGGGGTTTGGAACTTGATTGCTAATTCCATTACAGATTTTTTGACTTTAAATGTCACGGAAAAGCAACTCATTATGTTGAATAGCTGGAATTTATTGGAATCTCCATATGAATTATCGATTAATATGTAGATACGTCTCAGATTTCACTTTTTAACTCATTTTTTTCACTCAATCCTACTTCTGATGGTTTGTTGCCACTTAGCATCAAGATCAATGGCAACCCAGTGCAGTCGGGGGAATGAACTCATCAATTTGATAACCAAGATTCACGGTGGGATTTCGGTTCAAAGTCTCTAATTTTAATTTTGCAATAAAAACCAAAGAAAATAGTGGGATTGGTAGATGAGCAAACATTTTTCAAATTTATCTGTGGGTTAAAGTGCGGTGGAGTGGAAGATGAAGATAAGATTATTAGAGCTCGGATTTTATGCTTTTGCATGTTCTTTAATATGCATATGCCAACAGATTCGTTATGAAATCTGGACAAATATGGTAAAAGCGAATCCGAAAAACTACTTATCAAATTGCATATTTTCAACATTTGGTGCATATTTGAGTAAATAATGCATATTTATGCATATTTGGACCACTTTTGGTGATTTTTGAAGAACTTTAATAGAGAAAATAAAAAAGTATTATTAAATTTTGCTAATTGAAGCAATTGTTTTATTTAATTATAAGCAATTTAAAGCAAAAAAAAGCAAAAAAAAACCCAAAGGTTGAAAATATGCAAAATTTTTCAAATTTTTCGTAATTCGCCCCGATTTATTATTAAAATTATTACATATTATAAATTTAGGTAGTAGGTACTTATCGAAAATTTGAAAAAACAATTGATATTTTTAGTTTTCATATCAATGCATAGTTTATCTATTTTTATCAATTTTAGTGCATATTTTAAGAAAATTACGTACATAGGCGCATATTTTCAAGTATTTTAGTGCATATAATCCGAGCTCTACTCATTATTATGCTTATCGCAAGTGGTCACATTGAAAAACCGAAAATTTCGCAAACTGGTCTTCTTAAAAGCAGCACTTTTGTATTTAGAAAACATTAGTGACAGGGACGTAGCAAGTCACAGCCGGGCCCTGGTGCCAGTGGGTCACAGCGCGCCACCCTCATAATTTCAAAACAAGAATTTTAAAATTTAAAATAACAATAAATTTTATTGCACAAAAAATATAAACTACGAATGATAAAAAAATTAGATTTCATCTCAAGTTGTTACTAAACAGATCAAAAAATGTTTTTTGATAGTCAGACAGACTATCAGACTGGCCATGTAATAAATTTAATAATAATTTCATTAGAAACTTACCTGGCCAGTCTGATAAATGAAAATTTTATCAATTTCAAAACCGTTTTTTGACCTTTAAGTAATAGCTAGATGAAATCAAATGCTTCTATTATTAATAGCATTATTTTTATGTCTTTAATTTTTTCTCTAAAATAATTCGGGAAGCAGGAATTTGCATAAATTCGCTGCTGCTGCTCCTTCTACTACAGCGTGTCATTTCTGGTGGAAAAAAACACTCAGATTTTCCTAATTTTCGCTTGAAAATTCAAATTATCCGATTTTTCCTAGGGTAATTTGAAAAATTATAAATTCCCTATCTTCTCCAAGTATTTTAAAAGAGTGGAAATCCTGCTATATGTACTGGAGGGTGTTCCACACCCCCCAGACCCCCCGGTTTACAATTTTACCAACCGAAAAATATATTAAACTAACTAAGATTAAGACTAACCGGGAAATTTGAATTTTTAAGTAAAAATGGGGTAAAAAAAATTTAAAAAATTAATTTTTCTGGGTTACTTTGAAAGTTAATTATAAAACTATAGAACCCAAATTTTAAACCGGGGAGTCTGGGGGGTATGGAACACCCTCCAGTACATATCGCAGGATTTCCAATCTTTGTAATTTGAAAAATTATAAATTCCCTATCTTCTCCAAGTATTTTAAAAGAGTGGAAATCCTGCTATATGTACTGGAGAGTGTTCCACACCCCCAGACCCCCCGGTTTACAATTTTAGCAACCGAAAAATATATTAAACTTACTAAGATTAAGACTAACCGGGAAATTTGAATTTTTAAGTAAAAATGGGGTAAAAAAAATTATAAAATTAATTTTTCTGCGTTACTTTGAAAGTTAATTATAAAACTATAAAGCCCAAATGTTAAACCGGGGGGTCTGGGGGGTGCGGAACACCTTCCAGTACATATCGCAGGATTTCCACTCTTTTAGTATATTTGAAGAAGGAAAATCGGGAAATTTGAATTTTTAAGCAGAAGTGCAGCAACTTTTGTGTTACTTTGAAAGTTAACTGTCAAAATTGTAAACCGGGGGGTCTGGGGATGAACACACACCCGTACACATAATAAAATTCCCACTCTTCCAGAAGACAGAATAATTATTCAAATTTTGTTAGAAAAAGTTGGGAATTTTTTTGTTTTTGAGCAAAATTGAGGGAAATTAAAACGGTCGGCCAAAGAAAATTAGAATTTGAGAGACTTATTTACTTATGTTTATATTATGAAAAAAAATTTTAATTGCCCGACGGCACATCAAGCTTACCAGCAACTTTTTGCCCAGTAGCAGGAAAGGAAAAGTAATGTTTAAATATTATTCCTCTAAAAAAGAGATCACCGTCTAGCTGCCCATCTACGGATGGGCTTTCCAGCTAATGTTAATATATAATAATACTTGAATATTCTGGATTTAGCTTACAAGCTCTCAAACTTTTTTTTTTAATTTTCCGTTGAATTTTTGTGTTCTTTGCTTTTTTCCTTAATTTGTGCTCTACAGATTGCTTAATCTTTCAATGGTGTTGAAAGGGCTACCGGGTCCTTTTCGGGCCCGGTCTAGCACCACTAGCACCACCTGTTGCTACGTCCCTGATTATTAAGTTCAATTTTCAAAAATTGGAGTTGAAAAACACTTGAGATAAAAAAGATATAAATAAAATTAAAATAAAAGTTAATAATAACAAAGGAAGTCAAAGGCGTTTGATTAAATCGATTGAGAAATAATCGAATCAGATAAAATTAATGAAAATATTATAGATAAGAAAAGAAATAAAAAGTTTTTAATGATAATATTTGAAATAAAAGAAAAGAATATTATTGTTTATTTATTAGGATTTAGAATAGATGTTCGCATTTTATTATTATAATACATTTACAACATTAACAGAGAAGACTATTATTGATGACCAACGTTAAGCAATATATTATGGTAGAACCGTGTTTTACTTGCGTTTCTATGACAACTAATTTTTTTAAAGCATTCTCTCTTGAACTCCTTATTGGTATTTATTTATTATTTTAATATTATTACGCAGCTCATTGTTTAAATGAATTAAAGATTATTAAAATTTGTGTACCTACTGCTTAAATTATATATTTCTTCTTTGATGTTTACATCCGCATTTCTCAAAGCTTATGCTTGCATGATTGTCAAAAACCAATTTATTTCTAAGATTTTCCAAGAAACCTCCTTTGATAATATACATAAACTGTAAAAAGTAAAAAATGCATCAGTCGCCGAATTGCATCGGGAATTGCAATCTCTTTTTTCAACTGTTCACACCAACCAACCCTTTGTTTCTTGAATTGGGCTCTTTTCTCACAAAACTGACATTTATACAATTATAGGTATAGCAACATTAACTCCCTGCGGGAGTTAATTTAACATTAAGTCATCGAAGCAAAGACATTTTACGGTTTTCAAGGGAGATGTAAATTTTTCTACGAAATAGCTGAAGTTGGTGAATACAGGGTGTCGAAAAATGAACTGAAGAATTTTAAAAGATTCGACAGTTTCAATTATATTTAATCGATCACTTGGCGAAACCGCAATAATTGAATCGTGATTAGATTACGAGGGTCTTCATTTTCCTACTGACATTTAATTTTAATGATGCAATGCAAGATACCCATCTCGAGGCATATTATTACAATTTTAATGCCACATAAATTTATATTCCATTAAATGTACGCGTACACTAAGAAAAAGCAGCATCGTTATACTACAATAGATAATTCCACAAAAATTAACTCGTTACAATCTCAACACATCACGAAGTTGCGAAATCTCTCATTATCTTCAGTTTCTCACTTTCGAGATGGTACACCATTGAAATAAGATGTAAAATTTTGAAACAAATTCTTTAATATTAGAAAATTTTAAATTCCATGTTACTGGAAAACTGGTTTGGAAATTTTAAATTTAATTATCATTTAGTCGATCATTATTTGCCGGTTCAATTATTACTGCTTACGCGAAAATTACCATGTTTATCTCGTATCACGATATTTTAATTTTAGGTTGAGTAAGGTCGCACAAACCATATTAGATCAATTAAATCTGTATGTCCGCAGTAATCGCGATTTTATTATTATTTTTTACCACCGTTCTATTAATAATATAATTTTAAAGGTGGGACGACGTGGTAGGACCGGTCATTAATTATTTGACCAAATGTGAATAGCTCATTAATATTGGCTATCTCAAAAGCCTCTTCAGCTCCGAGCAACCTACGTGCTGCTATAATCTTATACATTTTTGGTAGTACTGCAAACCGGTTGGAACTTTTCGTTTTCAAAAATCTGAAATACAGGACGTTTCAAAAGATGTAAAAGTAAAACTAGACGCAATAAAATAGATCTAGAAATCCTTGCCATTTCGCCAAAATGCAAATTCGCAAATTTAAAAGTTTAATTTCTGCATCGACGCGACGTATCGTTTATCGCATCCGATAAAAGTGAGATTGATCGAATCGACCACAATCGAGTCAACGCCCAATAATTATCTTGGGTACAAAAATCTCGTTTTTTTATTGCATACACGAATAAATTTTGCCGGTTATGTGCAGTCGGACAGCTTCTTAGCCTTACAAGGAGAGGCTAGTGAGAGTTGTAAATGTTTGCCCACACATAAAACGCGAGGTAACTCCAAAAGTTGACTTGCAGTAATCAACCGTAACGGTGATTTTTTGAGATCGCTATCCCCAAATTCAGGTATGGTTTCAAAAAACCGAAATTGCGAGAGCGGTCATTGTTTAGAACATTGTTGTGTGCATTTGCGCGGGGATTAATTGATTATTAAGTACCGGTACCGCAAGTTCGCATAATTTACCTAGGTTAGTTTTAATGAAAAAGATTTTGTAACGAGAAAATAATTAAATTTGTAAGACTGTTACACATTTTAAAGCGGAACTCTGTGTTGGTTACCCAGATTCGCCACACAACAAGTCATCAAAACATGACGGCTAACTGAAATTATTCGTTCATTTGTAAAAAACGTAATTCGCGCACGTAAATACACAGAAACATACAAATTATACATAACTGTATACCGCAGCTCGAATTGTTACGTTTAAATGAATTCATTATTTTGCATTGTTTTTATATTTACGACCAAGCACAATTTTTAAATTTTATGTATAGAACATTCCTATCCACTTACTAACGTAATTACCGCACTTAAAATGGAAAAAAAGTGCATTCAAGGATTTACGATTAACGAAGAAATCGGGCAACTTCAATTTACAAAACAATAAAAATGTTTTACTTTGTGCTGCTTATTAGCTAATTTCATTAATTTTAAGTACCAGTTTCTCTTCGTGTTACAATAAATCGTGTTTTATTCATTAGGTACATTTTTTGAAATCTTCAGAGTAGCCGGATTTACGCCAAAACAGGTTTAAACACATCCAAATTGTCACAAAATCCTTTTTTTAATTATCAGCAGCAGTAAAAGCTTTTTGAAAAAATTAAATATCACGCAGTTAAGATAACGTGTATTGTAATTAGGCAGGCGCCAGGTCACTTCCGCTAGAATTTGCTTTACGACACTAGTGCGTTCAAGGAAAATTTAACAACACTTTTGTTAGCCAAAAATGGACAAAATCATAACATTAGGTCCACATTGGGTCATAGAACCTTAAGAACACTTAAATTTTATGACTTTATTTAGAAATATTAGAGGACCGGTTAAGCAACCTTTGGTGACAATCAAGATCAAATTAAACTATTATAAATCAGGATATTTATGTTCTTAAATGCATCGTAAATTGAACCTACAAACTGACAAAGAATCGACAGAAACTTTGCGTGATTGTGGTTGAAACAAACATTAATAAAATCTTCAAGTATTATGCAGCACCGAGACTGAATACATGTTCTTCAAATTTTCTTATTGATGAGTGATGATTGCTTAAACTCCAGAAATGGAAATAGGGAGATGGTAGTAGAAGAAGTCAAGAAGAACAGTCAATTCCTGAATTTCAGGCGAGGGAAAAACCACTGTAAAAATTTGGTGTACAATGGCAAGGAACTCAAAGGAAATCCAAGGAAATCTTTGAAAATCCGAGGTAATCTTAAGAAATAGTAAATCTGAGTGCAGAAAATCGTAGGAAATATTCGGAAATCTTAGCAAATCCGAAGAAATCTTCAGACTCTACAAGAGGAAATCCTTGAAAATCTTTCAAACATTAAATTTTGTAAAAAGAAATCTGGAGCACAAAAATTTCCTCTTAAAATAATGAAAATTTAAGCAAATCAGCTTGTATTTGTTGTTCACAACAATGATTTCAAGACCTTAACAGGAAGAAAATCGCAGTAGTTGAATATTTCAAGGACTTAAGCAGATGGGTCCAGAGGAAACTGATCTAGCAAAAATATGTTTGTAACAATACGACAATCTTAATAAAGTGGAAATCTCTTCAACAAAAGGCGAAAAACAGCTGGATATAAAGGCACAAAGGGCAAATAAATAAATAAATAAATAAACATCAAGGCGAAAAGCTGTTATCGTGCTGCTATGATTTTTGCTGTCGATTGTAAAATACTGCAGCTGATGTAGATATCGTAACGGACACCCAGCGATTACATAGGGAAATTCAAAAGAAGGCTCTGTACGCTTATTAAACTGGAAAGAGTCCTAAACCAGTAATCTCATCTGGCAACGGCAATGTAACACTGAAGAGTTTAGCAGAATCATATATTTTCTCTTGCCTGAAATGAATCAAAAACCGGATGTGACAAGGACTTTTCAACGGAAATTTTTAGCTTGCATGAGACAGAGAAAAACTGCGGGTAGACTATGTCTCAAATGCAAAACAGTAGATGAATTGGTACTCAGTTTACTAGAGTGCAAGCTGTACATGCTCTGTTCAGAAAAGTACCACCAGACAAATTGTATTTTTTCTTAGTCAAAACAAGAATTCCTGGTGAAGCAAGTCAGCAACACAGAGTCCCTTCCATCCAGATTCAGAATCCACTTCATAATTGCACTCCCCAAATTCCTGCAGAAATTTTCCTGCAGACATCTATCCAGCAATTCATAATTCCATCTGGCAGCGCCTTATAAAACCACATCTGAAGAATTATCTATTTTCAGACTACCTCCCATGTATTTTTAATGTGCTTTTAAAAACCACGTCTACAATATACTGTACATCCTCTTCTTTGTAAATTATACTCTCTCTGGTTTACAAAATTACAGGGTAGAGTTGGCTTAACAAAAAACATAGCAATATATTAGTTCTCAAATGGTAAAAGGTTGTTATTTAATAAAATTAATTTCATATCATAGAAATAAGTACGCGGTTTTTTAAACCGGGGGGTCTGGGGGGTATGGAATACCCCCCAGCAACACGAGAATAAACGATTGCTAAGCCGAGATCACCGGTTCCATCCCGGGCGGAGTAAAAATTTTATTCCTTCGGCAAGCAATGGCAAACCACCGAGGTATCTGCTGAGAGAACCCTTCTAAAGAAAACGAAGTGGTCACTATGCTCTTACGTAGAGCGAAGGAATCTGAGAAAGATAGGACAATATGTCGTTTAGAAAAAGTAATAAATTAACAAGAGTAGAAATTTTGCAAAAAATGAGTTAAAATAAAAAGTTATAAAAAAGAAAGGTTTAAGTACCTAAAAAAGAAGGAAAAGGGACAAAGAAACTGTGTTAAACCCATAACTTCAGGTGAGCATCGGAAGACTCGAAAGAATTGGAAAAAATACTCTTCTGATGATTACAGAAAAAAACAAGCAATGAATAATGTAACTAATACTTATGTAATACAAAATTCACCACCTACATCAGATGATGAAGTGGATCCCCCTGTTCTTGCAGAAAATGGTGCTCCAAATTCTAATAATTCCCGGAAAAATATTATTGAACATCTAAGACAGAAAGAAGCAAGAAAACGAAGTCAAAGACTAAGAAAATTGAGACTTAAAGAGATTAAGAAAAAGGATAAAACAATTTCTGAATTAAAATCAATGATTAATAAATTGTCAACGACAAAGGTATAGAAGATTAAGAAAAAAAATTGAAAAAAAAAGAATACTCTTTCACCTAAACGTAAAATTGAACAGATGGCAAAAGACCCCAAGTAAAACAATGAACTGGTTAGGTATTTCATTTTTGGATAAAATCCTGGTGTGTCGTCAGTCCCTTGATATGCTCGTCAGTCCCTTGGAGCCAAATTTGAGAAAAACGTCAATTTCTCCTAAAATACTTTATGAAGTTATACACAGTAAAACCAACCCATGGTCCATCAAAAGCGTTATGAAGGAACATAATTTGAGATAAAAACCATATAATTCAAAATCAATATTGTTAAGTTACTCGAGTTTTGAAGAAGTACTCACACTCAAAAAGCTGAAACCCAGCTTTTCTGGGAAAAGATAAATTTCAGGTCTAAACCTAAATTATTTAAGAAGAAGTAATAAGAACTAAAAGAAAAAGTTTTAGATAAAAGAACAGGAAATAATTTAGACACCGAAACAGAAAAAAACAAGAAAGAAAGAAAGAAACAGAAGAAAAACGAAACTGTCCAAATTCTTAATGCCCAAAAATTAAGCAAATTTATCGGTTTAGCAATTTTGGAGAAATTAAGACATTAAAAAAGGAAAGTTTTCAAGCGACCTCTTTATTGAAAAAAACCAACTGAAGCTTTAAGAACTTTTTTCACCATTTTTGACCATCACCATTTCAAATAAAGTTGCAATCGAAGACATCTCTTCTGGAATATGTATACAAACCAGTTGCGTATTTACAAAATGCTTTTGGGGCGGCAGACCAAATATTTTTCAGAATCTCGTTAATCTATTCATGTGCGTCAGTGGTAAACCAAATAAATAAATAAATAAATAATAAACCAATAAGTAAAAATAATTTAAATTTATTTAAATTTTAAAACCTTGTGGTAAATATTATTTTTATTGAGGAGGGCTTCTGGGATACAATCCGAGTCTTCTTGGGAGGGGCAATTGCCCCTTTGCCCCCTCTAAATACGTCACTGATACAAAACATAGTGAAATTATCAAGTGTGTATATTAGATATACATATTTATAATATCAGATTAAGTAACATCTTACATTGCAGGATATTATCTTACCAAATTGGTGACCCTTGTTAAAAAATATAGAATACTTTCGATATTCTGATTGCTATTTTCTGAATTTATTAAAACAATCAATTTTATTAATGAATATATTTATTTAATTAATAATTTTCTATCTCTAATGGCTTCCAGACATATTGATTTTGAAACTAAATTAGTTGCAAAAAGTTTTCAGTTCTGCAAAAACTATAAACTCAGACATTTATATTTCAATTCCATGTAAAATTAAATTTGGAAAAGTTTAGGCAGAAAGTAAATATTTCGAATTCAAATGCTCGATCTTATTATTTATTTAATTTAATCAAAAACTGAAACTAATCCATTATTCAAACCACTGCAAATTAATTACCATATTTATCATTAAATTATAAAAATCAGCAAAGACATTGGTTTTCCTGTCAACCCTTCAACGAGATTGGTTGGCAGAGATTGGTTTCCAATCGGTCGGAAAGCTGTTTCGTTTTACTTTCTAACCTTCCCGCCGGAAAACACTTTCTGCCCCGAGATACCTATACTTAAGGACTTAAATGCTTTAGGAGGCGAGGGGGGGTAATACTTTCTAAAGATTCATGTAAGTACTCGTACCTTCATCCGATCTCTCCTGTGTGCCATTGGATTTTTTATTCGGACTGCAATATAGATTTTAAGCATTTTTGACCTTTGAACGTAATATACTATTTCAATCCGATTCGAATGTTGCAAACTGCTATAACCGGAGATACGGAAGATTTAATTTAAAAATATATTGATTTTATTAGCTTTTACTAAGCGTAATAAATTCTAACGACTGTCTGGAAAAATGGAACGTTCTCATACCTTCGGACGATCCTTGAACCGTTAAAAATTGTCTTATCATATCTCAACGTTAAATATCGTGTTTAACACAAATCCGAGGTTAGGTCAACTATAAATTGTAAAAACATAGAGCAGTAGGTAGTTTCGGTGCTTAATAATTGTTATTGTAATTTTGCGTCATTGTTAAAAATCTGCCAACCATTTTGCATTTGCACTCTGTTCAGTTGATTGACAAACATAGGAAAATCTCTATGAAATAGCCTAAGCTGCAGAATAATAAAATTGTGGCTGCGAAAAACCATTTAAGCTTAATTGAAGTTATACTTCGGTTCATGTGAGAACAACCCGACATTTGCCACTTAGAAGTGCTTTTGGGCAGATCAGGAACCAAAAAAGTAAGAAAAAATTCGGGAAGGACAGGAATATTCGTAAATAAGTAAATAGACATTTCGTGTGGTCAACAAAGGACAAGATTAATGAGTGCAAATTTTACCATACAATAAAGCCAAATTGAGGTTAACTGCATGCAAATTTTATGTTTGGGTTAGTCGTTTTATTTATAAATTCAAATTATAGATAAAGTTTTTCTTACATGTGAGTTATGTAATTGTAATACTAATAAATTTGGTGTTACATAGCGACAGAGTTATGTATTGGTAACATTTTAAAATTTCTTTGCATTATTAAAAGGTTAATCCAATAATTTCTATTATATGATTTATTTTTAGAAATTTTGGTTACGGCCCTGATTGTAGATTAATTTAATCCAGGATGAAACTTTTAGCCCACACGACGTGCTACATGAAAACACCCTTTCCTGAAAATTAATTTGATTTATTATCTCGACCTGATTGAAATGTTTCAGAGTTTGCAAACTAAAAAAAAAGTAAAATTAGATTTTATCCAATTGCATAAATTTTGGCAAATTTATTTCGTAACACCTGGTGGTTCTTTAGAAGCATTTTGAATAGGAAATTTATCTAATACATCAATCAGCTATTGTTACTTAAAATGGTTGATATGAATAGCGCATTTCAATCTTTCATGCGTCTTAAATGCTCTTTCATCCGCAGCCTTTAAATAATTTTATAGTTATTATAATGATAATTGTGGTAATCGAATTTTAAGCTCTAAAATATGGAAGCCTTTAAAAGCTGGTTAAAGCACCTTGAACTTGCAACTCTTGACTTCAATGGCGAAAGAATTTTCTAAATTGTAGCAGAAATAAATGCAGCAATTTAATTTTTTTAATTTCCTCTCCAAAACAGCCTTTATTATCAAAAAGCGTCGAAATGAATACACGACTGGAGTTAATGTGCTCGATTAACTCAACCTACGGTGGTCCATTAATCAACAGGTTGTTAAAAAACGGGAAGTTTATGAGTTTAAGACGTTTGCGACCTTATAATACACAGTAAAAAAATTTTTTTTAATCAAAAAACAAAAATTTTGTACGAAAAATTTTTTGTTTGATTTAAATAAAATATATTTTGGTCCAACAAAAATTTATTTAAATCAAAAAAATAAATTATTTAACAATTTTTTTTTGTTATATATACGCAACTGAAATTTTTCGTATCCTCCGATAAATTTAAATAAATTTTTGTTGGACCAAAAATATTTTATTTAAATTAAACAAAATTTATTTGCTTCAAAAAAACAATTCAAACAAAATAGTTTTTTGATTCAAAGAAAACGTTTTTACTGTGTATATTTAACTTTGTCTTATTCGAGACTCAAACCCGGAACCGACCCCGCACCTTGCTTCTTTGGTTCTTTCTATTTTCTCGGTTTTGTTGTTTTTCTGATTGAAGTAATTTCTTTCACGTTTGTCCTTGCAATTGCATTGAAAAGTGAAATAATGAAAATGCAAAAAATGCGCAAGTTGGCGATAAAATCGAAGAAGTTGATGACCTTCCATCTATACAATTGCAAAAATCACAAAGATTCTCCTGACAATTTTTTTACAGTAGAAAAGTTGCGGATAGCAAATCAATTTAAGTGATTTGATTTAACAATTAAATCTTGTTCGCTTATGGCGTGACTGGGCGAAAATCTCGCAAGTTACAATTACTAAATTATTTTTATTTTCGTGTTTACTTCTAAATTGTTAACCTCGTGAGTTTCAATTGCATAATATTTTTAATATGCCCATGTAATACAAACGCTCCTACATTTTTTGGAACCACTTTCAAGCTCAGATTTTTAATTTTTTTTTAATTTTTAAATTTTCAGCTTATCGAAAGCTTCATCAAGAAGTAATCATTCAAAGTGTTAGATTTACGTAGGTTTTTTTTCTTAATTAAAGGCGTGTGGTTGACCTTGATTGGTATGAATTATGTATAAATAATAAATAGAGTGTTAACAAAATCTTTGTATTTGTTACAATAATTATTTATAATTAACATAATTTTGTATCAAGGTTGTTTCGGAAGCAAGATAATGTCTTGCTAATCCATAACAGGAGATATGTTAACCAATCATTACGAAATGTTAATTCTATTTACATTGGCCGCATTTTACCTAAAATGATTTCTTCTGAGTAATACAAAACCAAAACCATTGCGGTTTTTTTCAAATGACATTGAACGATTTCCTCACTATTACATATTAATGCTATTAAAAGATTTTTTAATTTATCTAAATTGTTTCACTTCGCCTTTCCTGTGACAAATACTTTTTCGTATAAATGAAAGTCAATTTCGGGATTTACAATCTTCTTCTTGTAAGCTATTGTAAAATGTGCCGATTAGTTTCGTCTGAAAATATTCGGCTTTCGGCAGGTTTACGTAACTCTGACGAATGAACTTGTGCAAATATGCTTAGCATGCAAAATATTGTAAAATCAATATTTTAATAGTATCGAATGGCCTATTCAGAGTAGGTACAGGTGGTTGGAGGTAAACATAAAGCATTCTTTGAAATGCTTCGTAAAATCTAAAATCATATTTCTAAATTTTAAAGTCTGTGCAACCTGCGGCCTGTGAGATATTCCAAACATGGAAATTCAATTATAAAGTGAAAATTTAAAAAAATTGAAATAAGGAGTGCTATTATTTCAGAATGCGATTCTCTACTTTCAGTTTAGTTCTAAAGCACTTTCGCATTTTATTTTATTACTTTTGTTAAGAAAATGAAATTGGAATATTATCAAATCACTATCTGATCAATCGAAGCGAAGTAACCAAATTTTTCCTGAAAAAAAAAGTTTAACCAATTTTTAGTGTAACTGGGGGGTATTCCATACCCCCCAGACCCCCCGGATTCAAAAACCGAAGGCTTATTCACACGCTCTTTGTTTGTTTATGTTGAATTTAAATCTTTCAGTCTTTCAACAGCACAAAGTACGCAACGAGGGTTAGAGAATACCCCTAGCACTACAGTGATTGGTACATAGAGAAAAAAAAATCTTGGCGATAATTTTAAAGTAACTATTACAGAAATTATAGTAAAAATTACTTCAAACCACCAAAAATTTATCTCTGTGTAGCTTTAATTAATTTACAAGTTTTTAAGTTACAAGTAAAATAATTACTGGGGTACCGGAAAGTATTCCATGACGTCATGAGGGCGGTTTAACTCCGTGCCGCCTATTAATTTAATCGTCTGATGGGATAGGTTAATAATTTACTAAATTATCACAGAGAAAATTTTTTGGTGTTTTGAAGTAATTTTTACTATAATTGAAGTTCAAATCAGCCTCACACCAATTTTGAAGTAAATTTTAAGTAAATTTTACTACAATTGATGTAATATTTACATCAAAATTATTGCGAGGATTGTTTTTTTCTCTGTGATGATTTTATGCTGTCGATGGATACACAGAGAAAAATGTTTGGTGTTCTGAAGTAATTATTACTTCGAATCAGCCTCACACAAATTTTGAAGTAAATTTGACTAAATTTGAAGTAAAATTTACTCCAATTCCTTGTTTTTTTCTCTGTGTATCTATCATATTTACGGTTTTTCTTTTTAATTACATTTTTTCTAATTATTCTTGTATAATAGAATACACCCTCAGACCCCATGGGTTTAGAAACTGTAATTATTTTTACCCTCACCACTTGTTTGAGCTTAATTCCGAATTAAAATTTTAAAATTGTAAGTTTTATAATTATACACACCTAATAAGCGTACCTATAATATAAATGTTGTCAAAATAACGTCACTCCTTTATTATAGCAAACCACCAGCTGCTACTGCTGCTACTAGTAAGTTGAAGAAGGAATAAATTGTTTTTCCTTATTTTTTGAAAAAAAAAAGATAAACAGCAAGAAACGATATTAAATAGCTTCAGCAGTGTCCTAGCCAGATTTTGTGTTTTGATTGTTTGGGGAGGGGGGGTGGAAACATTTGAAAATCAAATTTTTTTCGGGGGGAAATTTATGGTTTACAAATTAAATTTAACCCTTGAATTTCAACTGCACTTGTGTCATTTGACATTTTTCCTATATATCATATCCTACTGTTGCCTGTTTCCTTTTGTCATCCAGTATTATATTGTTTTACTTTTTGAGTCGGAGGGGGGGGTCGTAATTTTTGAAGAATTTGAACATGAAGATTTTAATCAGATTATTAGTTTAATTTTTTGGTATTTTACATAAACTTCGCCTATGGTGTGATATTAATTTTATTTAACAGCCTTCTTTCCCCAAATTTCCTTGAATTCAATTTTCCATAAATAATCAGATATTTTTACAATAGTTTCACACCTTATTTTTTTAATTTTAATAAATTTTCAATAATTTGATTTAAAATATCGCTAAGAACTTTGACACTTATATTCTTTCAATAGAAAATTTAAACTATTTGCTTTCAATCGAAGCATCTGACTTCTTCAAAACTGTTAATACAAATTTTTACATTTTAAATAAGCTATGGTAGGTTTGATATATAAAACACAGCAATATAATATTGTATCCATTAAATATAAATAATCTATCATGGTCTGGAGTTGGAGGTCAAGGACCATTCACAGAGAAATTTTTTTGGTGCTTTGTAGTAATTTTTACTTCAATTGGAGTTCAAATCAGCCTTATACACCAATTTTGAAGTAAATTTTACTAAATTTAAGTAAATTTTACTAAATTTGATATAAAATTTACCCTAATTGATCTAATACTTACTCAAAATTATTTCGAAGATTGTTTTTTTCTTTGTGTCCTATTATAGCTCTGTAATTATACTCTATGCCTTGATAATGAATAAAATCAAATTGGCAATAGAAACTATTTGTGAGCATAGCTTATTTACTCTCATCACAGAGAAATTTTTTTGGTGTTTTGAAGTGATTTTTACTATAATTATTGAAGTTCAAATCAGCCTCACACCAATTTTGAAGTAAATTTTACTAAATTTGATATAAAAATTACTATAATTGTTGTAATATTTACCTCCAAATTATTGCAAGGATTGTTTTTTTCTTTGTGATCCCTTCTCTAATTTACCTTCAATTTGGTAAATTGGTAAAGAAAAAGTTGAGAAATTACTGGAGAACGACGCTTCAGTGCGGCCTTCAGGCCGCACAACTTAGGCAATCAAGTTTCACGCTAATCCATTTCCAAACTATCTAAACAATACGTTTAAAGGTCATAAACTCAGAATGTCCTGAAAATTAACCAAAAACAGATTAGTAATGGAAAGGATTTGCGAACAAAACTTGTTTGCTCTGAAGGGAAATGAAGAATTGTCCCTAAAGCTTATGGTAGAACTAGAGTAGTAATGTCATTCATGTCATTTGCTGTTGCATTCCAATTGGTCGATTTAAATTACCAACCTAATAAAATCAAGTTTCAATCTATTCAAACACTATTATTGATAAGATTGAAACCATTGAACCAAATACTTATTGGCAATGCAATGGAAATACTTACGACTTACCCCGGAGTAAGATGGCTAAGCTATGGTTGATTAGATTGATCGGCACGACCGATTTGGCGCCAAAACATTTCGGTGCGAAGATAAATTTCATTTTTAAAAAGATCAACATTTTACCATCCAATCCATTGATATTAGAAGAAACAAAAGTTAGTATTTTGCTGAGGAATTTAACTTATTTTGTACTTTTGCGATTTTCATTCTATTTAATGTCTCTCAGCCGAACATCAATTCCATTACTGAATGCCTGTTTGTAATTAACGAGTTCTCAAATTCGTCACTATAAATCAGTGTACTTATATAAAAACAGTTTTCTTAATTGAGCAGCTGTTTTATAATTAACTGATGTTTCTCCATTTATTACAAATAATTTTTTAGATCTAAAATTAGAGAAACAATTTAAAAAGCCGATTAAAGCTATACATTGCATAGTTGTAAAACTGTTTCCATTTACAGCTCGTTAACAAATCGTTAAAGTAATTTCTAAATACGAGGACCTTTTAAATACAAAATTAAAACCACGTGTTACGTGACGAAGATGACACAAGGTGGTTGGATTTGGGCTATCTTTGCTTGTTTTGATTAAGCCATCCTGAGCTGCAATCAAGAAATAAACAGTTTCATAGCGGACTTTCCAGCTGACCGGGCTCAGGTATCGTAAATTACATTAAATGCAAATCTAATTAAAATGGGGCACAGGCGGATGAGTTGTGACGGCATCCGGAAATCCGTTTGAAACTGAATGTGCAAATTTTACGTGTTTACGGAATTAAAATCCAAACGGCTTGATCTAACAGACTGTGAAACACTTACTTTGGATTTACTATTGACGAATTAATTCAGAATGTCAAGTTTAATTTTTTTTTTCATTATCAGATAACTTTCACTACACATAAACTAATTATTGAAGTCTGAGTTCGATGAATTGGATACTTTCTCTTAGTACGTACAACAAACATATTAAATAATGAAAGTGCAAATACGAAATTACCTGCCAGGTAATTAAAGAAATTGCAGGGTTCAATCCAATTTTTTTAATTTTCCACTTGAGCATTTCTCGTTCACATTTCAATTTCCTGCATAGTAAAAGTGGCTGTCAAAATCAGCAGACGAAAAGATGAGATTTTAATTAGGTATGCTTTTGTTACAGGGATGGTCGCAAGACACAGATTTCAACCCACAAGTGACGGCAACATGCAAAATGGGGCACATGAGTATACGAGTGGCGTTCAATAGTAGTTTTCATGGTGCAATCCACGCAAGAGACTATCGAAATCCATCTTGTATGGCTCATGGCGATGGCGGGAAAGTTGTTACCTTAGACATTAATTTACTTGCCTTGCCCGATACTCCGGACTACTGTGGACTGCTAGTAAATAACGTAAGTCATTATTTAATTTTTAAAGTAAATAGAAAGTAAAAGTTAAATTAATCGCCCAAATTTAGGAGGAAATAATTATTTTGATGGTTAATAAATTTCTTACCACGAACCCATTTCTTTATATAATAATAACAATTTTTTAACTGAAAAGAAATATTTATTAGAAAGAGGGGTCACCAATATTTCCGTGTATTTAATTTTTTTCCATGGGGACATTAGCTCATGCAATTTAAAAATTCACAAGAAGTTATTAGTGCTAACGATGTTAAATCGATTACAGTTGATTACGACTGAAACGAGAAGAATTTGAAAAAAATTGAAATAACGGAGTCTTGCTGACCCATAACATTGCTGTTGCGACACGAAATTAAATCTGTATAATTTGATTGTATGTGCAAGACAAAACGGGATCAGTAAATCAAAATTATAAAATTAATTTTTTGCCCTAAGATTAGTAAATTATAAGGAAATTAAAAAATTATAACTGCTTTCTTTACGGCTGGATTTCATAGTCAGCTGGGAGCTGTTAAGCGTGAAATGTGGATTTTTTTAAGTTCGTTTGCTGTAATTGCCTGATTTTTTAAATCTAGCTTATAAATTTAAATTTAATTTAAAAACAAAAAAATTGGGCCAATAATTTGTTAACCTGTAACGGGATTATTTGTATCAAGCAGAGTAGAAGCAATTGCATGAGAATTTGATTTTTTTGCTAAATTTTTAAGTTAACTAATAAAGTCAATTACATAAAGTTAAATTAGTTCTATCAATGCACTGTTTAATTAAGAAAGTATTTCAATTTATAATATTTATTATTTAATCTTTTAAGCTTAGAAAATAGGAAAAATGTAAAAAAAATTTTGAAAATTGATAGAAAGTCTTCCCTCCCCAATCTCGAAACGAAACGCTAGATTTGGTGAGCGCCAGGTGAAATAAATAAAATATAACAAAAGAAAGCCTGTTTTATTAAGACATCAGCAAATCAATGTTGTATCCTTGACTTCCCATTTTTAAAATAACTTATTAAAAATAGCTTATAATCAAAAAATAACTGATCAAATAGATAAAAAGTGACGTAAACTCAAGTAGATCTCTGAAGATAAAAATGCAATTATATCCGTTTAAGAAATGAAAGTCAACTAAAATAAAACTAACCATTAATTCAGCTGTTTTTAATCTCAAAATCTTGATTTGTATGCAAATTATATTATCAAGAAAAACTGATTTTGGTCTAGTACAAGAATCAATACACACAAGTTTAATCGTCATTAAGGTTAATGCTAATTTAAAATAAATGATCATTAAGGGATGTTGTTGCCACACCACAATTTTTTTTAATATAAACTTAATAAATTATGGTAATCGCAGAAATTTTTTAAAAATGGTATCTTATTATGACGCCCTGTGGAACGCCACTGGTGTTGGATTTAAAAATTTAATGAATTATTGTTATTTCTCTTTGTTACAAAAACTTAAATTTTCTCGCATATTTCGTGGTTATATTTCGACTGAAAGCGAAAGTTGTGAGTTCTCACAAGATGCAATCTAAAGTAAATAAAAACAGAATCAACAAAAAATATTGAAAACTATAAATTTTCAATGTTTCAATTCTACAAATTCTATAAATTTTAAACTATTTGATTTGATATTTAATTTGTAAATTTTGGTTTTCTTGTAAAGTTTCATTTATTTTGAATTTGTGAATATTTTGCGTTTTCTGGTTTTCCTCCTATCGACACTTGAGGTGGCAACAACTGGGTTGGGAAACCGGGCTTTTTTTTGCAGAAATGGCCCCCAGAAGCAGTTGAGGAGAAGTTTTGTCTCCTGAGATTAATTTAAATATTATTTATTTATATTAACCACTAAATAAGGTTTTTTTACCAAAAATAGGAGCCAGAAGCAGTTCAGGAGAAGTTTGCCTTCTGAGATTATTTAAATATTAATTTAAAAAAGAAATAAAAAGAAATAATTGCAACATTTTTCTAAGTTATCTTGTGAAGTTAGCGTTTTCATATTTGTTTCTTTAAATTTTGAATTGAATGAGTCTCATTGTTAATTTTACCCCCCTCCCCAAATTACCGGGCAATATACTTTAGTGTAAAGATTAAAACCTTCAATACTATTTATTCCTATCTATTTATTATCTTCTTGAATATTTGAATTTGGGTTTATTTAAATTTTGGATTACAAGAGTATCATTGCTCAATGAATTTTTATTTTTGTTTCCCCCCCCCCTTTCTTCGAATTACATGGTAATATACTTTAGTAGGCGGTCACGGCCTGGAGCTTGTGTGCGCCGATTGCTAAGCCGAAATCACCGGTTCGATCCCGGGGGGACTAAAACTTTATTCTGACCATCTCCCCTCGGCAAGCAATGGCAAACCAGCGAGGTATATGCCTAGAGAACCCTTCTAATAAATAAAAAGTAGTGGTCACTATGCTCTTATGTAGAGCAAAGGAATCTGAGAGAGAGATACTTTAGTGTAAAGATTAAAATAGTAATTGTAAATATACACTTGATTTATGCACTTTTGATGGTATAGGATAGGTTATTAGCGCGATAGCCAGAGGGGCCCAAAAAGAGGGAACATAAAATCGTTAAATTAAAATGAAATTCTGATAAAATAACTCAAAAATTGGGGTTTTGTGAAAATCGTGAATTTATGTTTTTTATATTCTAATTGACAGTAAGGAAATGACATATGTGTTTATTGTATGTACGAGGGTCGTTTAATTACAAAGTTTAATGATCTTAGCTCTCCGCTCAGTGAAACGGTAGAACGATGAATTGTTTTTTGGTTAGTCTCTCATCGATTGTGAACATGTTCGTTTGGGCAGAAATCAAATCGATTGAATCTGAAGGTCGTTTTTGGCTGGAAAAAATAAAACTAAAAAAAAATCCATCAAGAACTGCGTAGTGTATACTGTTAACAGTGTTAAGCCTTGAAATGGTAGCGCTATGTAATTTGAAAATGGTCCAGATCAGTTGCACAATGAAGAGCAGCCTGCGCATGCAAGCACCGACGAAAACGTTGCACTCGTCAAAGAGCTGATTTTTGAAGTTCAGTGGTACACAAACGACGAATTAACCCTACGATTACCAAGTAGAGATGAATGTAGTCGTTTACAATTCGAACAATTCAATTCAACAGAATTGGACGCATCGCACTACCGACTCGTAATTGATAACTTGATTTTTTGCTACGACAAATGTCTCGAAAAATTTGGCGATTATGTGGAAAAGAATTAAAATTGTCTGTAGATTTCAAATATCACCTTGTTTTTGTATTTTGACCTCTTTTTGGTAGTGTAATAAGAGCGTTAAACTTTGTAATTAAACGACCCTCGTATTTTGAGATTTTTAGAAACCTGACCATCAGGAAGTGCACAGTGGTGCACGGAACTAGTCGGTAGCAATAAATAAAAAGACCTGTAGAAGAGTGTAGAAGAGTGGAACCTACAGTTAATACCTTACAGATTATTAAATTTAAGTTTAAAAGACACACAAAAATGTGAATAAACCGGGGGGTCTGGGGGGTATGGAATACCCCCCAGTGCACGCATTTATTTTATTCCCGAATCGTTACGCTCAACACATCAAACTAGACTACATCATCTACTTAACGTCTAAACAGGGACTATTTTACTATTAGACCAATCGCCAGAGGGGCCCGACGAGAGAGAACATAAAATCGTAAATTAAAAATCAAATTCTGATAAAATAACCCAAAAATTGGGCCTTTCGATGCTATTAGTTACACTCGAATATCAGGGGTTCGAAAATTTGCTGGAGCCCAGAGCCCAACCCACTTAAAAATAGGCACTGGCTTATTAGTTAAGTCTTTTTATTTTACTCTTTCTTTTGTTTTTTTTGTAATTGGAAAATTTATTTCTAATAGTTTTTGTACGAACGTATTTGGCGAGCCATTTCTATCGATAAGAATTTTATCTTTGCTCGCGAATTCCGTAACGTTGAATTTTAAATCAAGAAAATGTTTGGTTTTAATAATTAAATTATTTTCTACTGTTGGTGTAGACTACTTATTTTTTTTTATGTTTCTTCACTAGGATAATAATTGTTGTGGCTGTCTGTTTGTTGGGAGCAAACTTCTTGCAAAGATTGTTTTGGTTTAAATCCGCGCTCTTTGCCTCCTTTAATATTCAGCTAGTTGTAACACCTTGGGCTTCTACACAAATATGTATAAAGCTGGTTCATCTTTTCCAGCGTGTAGAGAAAAGTTCGGTTTAACCGTAAGGGCAGATAAAATTTTTTATTACAACGGCTATGTACCATGTTAAGATTTTTTTTTTTTTAATAATCATTTATTTCTAGGGTACCGGGAGGTATTCTGTACCGTCCATACTATTTATCCCTATCTATTTATTATCCATTCCTAATTATTCCTAGGTTACTTTTTTTTCTAGCATACTGGGGGGTATTCCATACCCCCCAGACCCCCCGGTTTAAGAACCCGAAGATTTGCGTGCGTATTCTATGAATACTTTTATTAAATAGGAATATTTAACTTTTTCAAAACAAATAAAATAAACCGAGAGTTTAGAATTATGTAACTTAAGAATTTTAAATTGGGGAGGGGGAGAGAAGGGGTCGAGCAGAATCTTATCTAATCTCACGTGGCTTGTTTTTTTTCAAAAAACCGTAAAATTGCGAGAGAACTGGGTTAAATTAAACAGGTAAAACAAACAATCTCGTGTGAGATTAGAGGGGGGGGGGGATCGAGCCAAATCTCACAACATCTCACCAAGGAGGCAGGGGGAGGCAGTCAAAAAATTGCCAAAATTGCTTCACGTAGTTATTGGACGTCCCCAAGTATAAATTCACTATAGACCGGCATTACTTCCTCGGTTTGACCTTTTAACCCAAATTCCCCAAAATTTCGGTACTGCGCATTTCCAAAGTCAAAATAAAAATTAATCAAATAGAAAATTAAAGTGGTCTAGTAAAGCATAATAATTAGCAATGTAATGCTGCTGATGGTGAATAAAACTTTCTGTAAAATTGATATTGGCCGGATACAGCTGCGAAGCTAAGTCACATAGATGTTAGATCTTGTAAGCAGCCTGATCAGTGATTCATGTTTCGGATTTCTCTAGTTTGTGGTATAAATCCTTTTATTTTGATTTCGAAGCATTTAGAAGAAACAAGTTTCAGAAATAACAATCTAAAAACTTATGTTGCGTCATTAGAATATTACCAGAAGAGCCACATGCAGCCGGGAGCGTTTGGTAGATTACAGGGTGCTGAAATAATCAAGTTCCTTTTATCTCTCTTGGCCATGGTGTCAACATGGTCCAATGTAATGTTTTTGCAGGACCTCAAAATCAGAACAATGAAAACTTGAATTACTTGAGAAAGGTTGAAAGAAAATGGAAAGGTGTTCGCCTTTCTGATAATTTTTTTTTATCTAAATCACCAATTTTTGCTCATTGGGGGGTAAGGTAGGCCAATAATGCTTACTGTTCCAGACCAACGCATTAAGAATTCTTAATTAAAAATGGGTGTGCTCGATTTGCAAAACCTACATAACATCTAATCGGTTACGTAAGAACAAATTTGTGCGCTGAAACGTGTGAATAAATTTCGTAATCCCATATAATTTTTTTAATAATACGGTTGAAGATAATAAAATAATAAGATCCATCAATCATGAGCGTTTACTTTCAATTTTCATTTTGATGTTCTCATCATCTTTTAATTTAATAGACAATGCGGTATTAAATTCACGTTTTTGTTAAATAATTGTTAAGTCATTTATTAACAGTTGGATGATGAAGATGTATCCATAATGGATTGCATATCATCCATTATGGTACGATAACTCGGATTAAAAATTAAATTCATTTCAAGTGTTGAGGTAAACTTTAGGCGTGGGTTCGCCTGCTATAAAATTTAAGGTTGCAGTATTTAGAAACATTGGGGCACCCATAGGTCACATGCTGAGTGTATGACTGGAATATGATTGATGTGCAAATATTGAAATATTAAGTACTTCCTATGCTCATACCACATGCATTACCTCAACAGTGACAACATTGCATAAATATTTACTTATTTAAATTTTCAAAAACCGATTGAAAATTCCGAACATATGCTTGTTTGTGACGTTCTTGTATTAGGACAGGGCCATCGCCCCAAAAATATCTCTACTTGGCTGCAGATATTCCAACAATCTGAAAGTGCATCCCAATTAGGCAATAAAATTCCAAATATAAATTTGATGGTTTTTCTCCGATGCAATGCGAAATTTCAGAGTAATGTTAGCTAATCTAGAAACCTATTCAAGTTATGATAAATGCATGCATAAAATGTGGGTTTTACCCGCCCACGTTTTATCCTACCGCTATTTATAATAAGCTAATGTTAATTTTTTATTGTTAGGCATTTTAATACCCACTATGTTATGTTAATCCAACTACAACTTTTTGCTCTGGCTTTGTATCATTTTGCTCGAATTAATTGGTGCGATTTATTTTAATTAATCGAAAGTTATTTCGCAACGAAGATTTTCATTATCGTCTATTTCACTTAAATAGAACGTAAAATGTCGATTTTTAATTGACGTTGATCCACTCCGCCCTAATCAAGTTTTCAATCAAATTAATTTAAGACTTTATTTTTCAGAAAACCGAAGAGCGATCCGTACCAGTAGCAGTTCGTATCCATCGAACTCTCGAATTAGCCGACGACAAATTTTATGTGATAACATGCGGAAAAGCCGGATTCAAAAATTCGAAAAACGAAACGTCGTTGGTGTCCTTAAGATTGCTCGAAGGAAGCAAAACAGTTGTGGAAGCCGTTTTCAGTAGACCCTACACGCTCCGTGCTTCAATTTCAAAACCCGATGGCACTCACGGTTTCCACGTCAAATCCTGCTTCGCTTTCCACAAAACGAACGGCAGCAACGTTCCGCTGATTGACGACAGGGGGTGTCCGGAAAATTCGAATACCATTAAACCTTTCGTTTACGATCAGAAAATGGGCGTTGCGGAAGCTGCAATTAACTCGCTATTCAAATTCGAAGACAGTTCAAAAATTTATTTCCAGGTAAATAAATTTATTTACAGGTTCTCTTGACAGAAACTTGACAATAATTTTTTAGTGCGATATTGGATTATGCAAAGGTACCTGCGTGGAACCCGTTTGTGAGGGAAATTCGGCACAAACAAGTGCGCTCGAGTCAGATGAGGGCGTGCTGATGGCAGCAACCAGCGTTTTTGTTTTAGATCCAAGCGAAGCACCAATTATTCAAGGTCTTTGCGACGAAGGTGTCCATCCGTCTTGGCTTTTGTGGCTATGTGTGGCTCTGGGAATTCTCTTCTTGATTATGTTAATCATCAACATTTTCTTATGCTCAGCGATGACTTGCGCTTGCTCAAGAACGGAAATTATTGAAAAAGAACCCAGCACCATAGAAGATTACGATCCGTACAGGTCTTGGCATGGAAGTCAGTACGGATCAAGGTAAGGGAAATCGAATTATTTTGGCAACATAGCTGATTCTTTGTTTTAGGTACTCCTTAAACGGTGCCCCTCAGCATCCAAAGGGGTATACTTCGGGGGGTTCGACCCTGAACTCGGCACGATCTGTCTCCTCTCACAGCGACCACTATGCGATTGTACATTCCAGACCAGGTAGTAGATATAAAAATCGGGGGCCACCCTCGCACATAGGAAGCCACTATAGCGGAAAATAATTTGAAATAAAAGTGCCTAATATTTTGTAAATTAACTTAGTCGATAGGTCTTAATTTTAAGTGCGAATAACTAAATTTTAATTAATTTGTTGTTTGTAGAAATAATTTCGAGTGATATGAGTCAATTTATTTTGCTACGTTTTAAAATTTATTATTTGTAAATAATTTTTTGTTTTTATTTATAGATTTATAGTGTTTTTATACCTGCAATCTATTTTATATGACGAAATGCTCTTAATTTCTAACTTCTGTTAAAAATTTATTTAGAATTTAACAAAAATTAGTAATATTGTTAAAAAAAGAGAACTGATTTAAAATAAAATTGTAAATAATTCTAATTATGATTTTGTAATGCAAAACATAGATTTTTTTTGAGTTATTATGTCTGAATGGGTTTTCTGTGGCTCATAAGGTCGAGTTTGGACGGAAAATAAGTAAAGGTTAGAACAGAAACTAATAACACTGCAACCAACCTCACATATTTCTCCATTCAGCATAATGCAGCCGTGGGGTTTAATCGTTCGAATCTCACTAAAATATTTAGAATAATTTAACTAGCAGTACAACCACCGCTCTGGATATTCCACTTCAAAAACAAGAAGATAAATAGCTTATTATAATCATAACATTTTAGAATTTACACAATCCCTAGAGCTGTGACCGGGAGGAATTGCTCTAATTTTCTCAAAGCCCTCTAACTGTTTAAGATTCTCTTTGAAGTAAATATTGCTCACTACCATTTACTAAATTAATGTTCTTGGCATAAAAAACTTTTTAATTTTGGACTCCTGACCTTCCCCTTGTAAGACAAGCCATTTAATTATTTTGTTTCTTATCTTTCCCTTAATATGTTCAACTAGATATTCATGAGATGTCTTCAAAAAAATTAACCTAAATAATTGATTTTAAAATTTCGAAGAAGCATTTAGTTTTCAAAGTGAACTCTATTCTGTTGCCGGTATGTGCACTCGACGTAAATAGTTACTATAAACTTTTGAAAAAATGAAGTGGAACTGGCCACAGTTACATCTAGTTGTGACACTGTTAACATTTTATCATAAATTTATTTAAAATTTTTTCTTCTTCTTCTTCCACTTTAGCCTAGGGTAGCCTCCTGTTTGCCTTGACTTCTGGCTCTCTACTGTCGAAGAGCAGCCGAAGTCACTATTATACTGTGAGCATATCAGTTGTTTTTCATCTGAGGTAGCTTGCTGGGCTCGTCTCAGATGTGCCACGTAACCATGTTTTATTTTTGTTGAGAGCAAATCATCAACCCAGGGGGTCCGCCGGCTTTACGGGCCATCCGAACCACGGAGACGATCATAAGAAATTTTAGACTCTTGCCGGTACCTTAGTGTCAGATGTTAATGACCGTCTCAAAATTTAAAATTTGATTTCCTTAATATAATATAGGAAGTTGAATTTGAATTCCTCAGAGAACCTCCGTCTTTCTACATAGATCTCTCTTGAATGCAAGGGACCCTCAGGAATGTCTTGCAATTGATTCAAGTCTTTTAACAGCGCCCTAAAAAGCTTTTACCAAGAGCAATGCCCCAGAAACTCATTCTTGGCAACTTTTGTTATTTTTTTAAATCTAAAGTTTAGAGTGGATGATTTTACTGAAAATAATAAAATTTTAATTATTTAATTATTATAATTTACACATAAGAATATGCTAAAAACACTTTTAATTCATAAAGACACGCCATGGGCGGGGTTAACCTTATAGAAACAGTCCATCGAATAATCGCATTGCGTTTTCGGGCCTATTTTACCCACATTTTTAGATGATCTCTCCTTCAAATCCAATACATTTATATGTTGTGGCAATAATTTTATACAATCAGTTGGATACTCAGTGCGTATTGCCTAAACCCACAAATCTACCTATTTATTCTCAAAAAGTGATAGTCTCTTAGTGATAGGTACAGGGACCAGGGACGTTTTACCCTATAGGCTAAAAAGGTTAAAGCCTAAGGCGCAAAATTCTAAGAGGTGCCAGAAATTTAAAGCATTCCAGGAATTTTAGACGCCGCGGCGCCGCGATGTGTTACCCCTAAAAGCGTAAAAATCCCGTAATTTAAAATGTCACATATTCAAAAATTAATTAAACACATTTCTTTTAGTAAATAAACATTGGTACTCGATACACACAGCCGGGGGGGGGGAGACAATTAATTTTTAACCTAAAGCGCCTTAAAGCTTAAAAACGTCCCTGAGTAGGTAAGATCAATCGCACATGTACACAAGTTTTCAGTTTTTGAAACCGGGGGGTCTGGGGGGTGTGGAACACCCTCCAGTACACCTAAACAAAATTGGTTCCAAAATCTAGATTCCTACTAATTTTTCCAAATGTCTTTTGTAACCTAGATCCAGTAATGCCCAGTGTACAGTAACTTGCATATGTATATGTTCTGTGTAATTGTTGTTATTTGTTGATTGTTGTGTTATTTTTTGCAGAAATAACCAGCAAATATAAGTGAAATAATTAAACAAAACAACGGAAAATTCGATCAGTTTTAATGATTTTTTTTACAATTTCAGAGGACAAATCTTCTCCCAAATCAACTTTCTTGCTAAAAATATTAACTTTTCACCTCTCTAGTTTACCAGGAGCGAGGAGATATAGGGGAGATGCGAGGAGATGTAAGGGAAATGTGGGGATATGGAGAAAATGAGGGGAAATGTGAGTATATATTGGGAGGTTTTAAGGAAAAGGAGATGTGGTGTAGTTACATATTTTTGTCAGAAGATTTACCCATCGGATTAAATCAAAGAAAATATGAATTAAATCACAATTCGCGAATTCTTTTTATTCAAAATTTATATTTTATAGGAAATTAAATTAAAAACGCACAATTTTGGAGCTGGGTGCGGCGTACACCCATTTTTTATCCGGCCCTGAAATTGGCACTAGCCCTGACCAATGGAGATCAGCTAGCTTTCCTCATAAAATTAAAACAGATTAAGTATGAAATTAAGTATGGGTCTATTTAAGACCCAGAATTTTCCAAATGAAACTGTCGTTCTTGTTCTCCAGATTAGATGGTTTACTATATTAATCTTACTTATATGAACTTCTGTTTTACGCTGGATTTTTCTTAAGTAATTATTTGGAAGACGGTTACCAGTAACTTGGAAATCGGGTGGTCTAGAACAGTGGTTGACAAACCTTATAACCAAAAGAACCAAATATCACCAGTTGAACGATTAAGTTTTCATTTGTTTTTATTTTTTGATAAAAATTTAATTTAATTTAAGTATTTAGTAGAAATTAATGTTTTTTTGACGATATGAGAAATGGCGATTTCCCCATCACTTCTCCCCCTGCATACACACCTGGATTTGGTCATTTTTAGTACAGTTGCAGTCCAGGGATCAAAGAGCTGCAGGTTGTCATATTTATTCAATTTTTGGAACCGCGGGGTCTGGGGGGGGGGGTGGAACACCCTCCAGTACACCTAAACAAAATTGGTCCCAGAATCTAGATTCCTATAGATTTTTCCAAATGTCTTTTGTAACCTAGATCCAGTAATGCCCAGTGGAATTAAAACCTGAAAACTGGAATCGAGATCTGTTTGCTATATGAATGAAAAAATGATAAAATATTAAAAGTAGGAAAGAGAGAACTCTAAAAGAAAGAAGAGAAAAATTGACCCAAGATCAACGCCTATGTGATTGTATAAAGCAACTGGCAGATAAAATCAACTAATCTCTCTCCGGCCCCGATAATATAACCTACTGTGGATTAGGGAATTCCCGAAAACAAGAGTAATAACGCTTGTTCACATTACAAACGCTATTCTCACCTTCAAACACTTCCCATCCAATTAAAAAGTGGCCGACGTGATTATGATTTCCCCACCCAATCAAAACCTCAAAAATCCGACATCCTATTGACCAATCAACCTTCTCTCCTTCCTAGGCAAACTGGCCGAAAAATTCATTTGCCCTGGCGGAAAACTAAATTGTCCCGGATGAACAACTTGGTTTTCGTCCAGAACTCCATGATCTACCAGATTTTCCTCCTCGCAGAGCACATAAGGGAGCTTTGGAACATAAAACAGGCCACCGGAGCTTTCTTTCTCGACATAGCCAAGGCTTTCGAGGGCCTGCTTTTCAAAATGTTTCAGGCAGGTCTACCAGCTTCAGTGGTATGCCTACTAGCATCCTACCTTAATAACCGAAAATTGAGGACTCAAAATCGAGCCTCGGCACAATGGCAGCCGGCACTTCCCTAGATTCTGTTTTCGCCCCAACCCTCTTTAACATATACCCCCCATGACATCTCCCCTCCCTTCAACGTGAAAGACAAACTAAGAGAAGATTATATGCGGATGATACTGCCTACTGTAGCAGCATATTCCGTCCCCAACTTATGATTGACTCGAGACAAGGTTCTACAGCTAGAGAATAGGTGTCAACTTTTTAAAAAATTCGGTAACCTACATCTCGAGATCGATCAACCTCAGCACCTCAAATTCCCACAAACGTAAATAGGAACTCAAATCCGAAAGACTTCCGACCTTCTCTCTTAAGATGTTCGGAACGGAATTACTCTGGTCAGAAACCTCCAAATATCTGGAAATAATACTGGACGAGGGTTTAAGTTGGGGAGCCCACGATACACTTATTACCGGTATGCTCAGTAAGAACTTAAAACTCGTTCGTTCTGAGCAATTACGTCACGTTGGAGACACGTTGTGGTTGGCGGTTGGAACAAAAACGGTCAAGCGTCTCAGCCAATTAACGCTACGTAATTTAGACGTCAATTCAGAAAACGGTAGGTAAACACGAAACTCTAACCTCATTTCTAAACGGCAACAGCTAGGATCGGTTTACGTCTACGCAGTATAGATGTCGCTACCGTCTCGCAGCCAAGATCAGATCGTGTTGAAGCACGTAGTATATAATGTTTCGAATTTGACATTTCAGGCTCCAAGCTGACGTCATATAGTGCGAGAAGGATAGAGCTACCTGCGCATGAGCATACGGGTAATAAGTGTATAAGCTAGATAAACCTCTTACCAACATCGGCAGGACAATAACACAATACCAGTCAATTAAAATTGACTATCTATACCATCTGGCCAGAATATAATAATAAATAATAATCTTTTGCTAACACTGTTCAGTTTCGACTGTTCTGTACTGCATCTATCTATCTTCTTCTTGGTGAAAACATTAGGTGTTCTGGATTTTCTAATCTAAACTAAACTAAAACTTTTGGATTTTTATCGCATAAACTAGCTGAAGTATTGTTGTTTATAGCAGTTAAATAATATGATATAAAAATAATAAATTGTGAATAGAATGTTTAAGAAAAAATTAAATATTGGCCAATATCGGAAATAATAGAAGTTCTGGTTGATAACAAAAATTAATAAATCTAGGAAGGTTTCCTAGGAAGAATAAGGCAAACCACAAGGTATTGTGGTTTTGAATCTACGTTACACTAATATTCGAGAATTTCTCATGTGGTTGTTTACATGAAAATTATATAATTCTTTGTAGTTGTTTACTATAGATATAATATTGAAAAATTATTATACATATCAGCATTCAACGATTTCCTGTTACCATTTGTATTATTTTCGTCAGCATTTTTATGTATATCACAGCTTGTGGTTGACCACTGATTTGGCTGTATCCGTATTTGGGCCATACTTTAAATAATATCATAAAAATGATAGAATTAAGTACCTAATAAAACTGATTTTTTATTTGTACGTATAATATTTGCATTTATTTAAAAAAAATAAAATTATTACATAAATAGCTTAAATATAAAACTTAAACATCAAATAATCAAGTATTCTTTGGTACTTCCTAACAGTAAAAATATACAACTTTAATCACTACAATTTAATTACCCGCTAAAATTATTTACTTGGTATTGACTAAGGTACGAGATCATAACAGCTAATGGACGGACGAAATGTTCAACAAAACAAAAATTAATTTTCGTTTCGTGAAACTCAATTATCAGGCTAAAGTTTAACAGAAGTGTTTCAAAAATGCAACACTTACAGCCATAATGGCAAAATCAATGCCAAAAAGTTTTCTTCCAGAATTGACTCCAATGTCGAAGGCTAAAAATCTGGGTTGAATTTTGACCGTGTTGTTTGCGTCAGTTTCTTCCGGTTCGGTGGTTTCCATACTTCCTTGGAGGTAGCGATCGGGGTTACAGAAAGATGAAACTTCAACTTCACCATGTTTCATGCAATGAGGGGTCGATTCGACTTCAAAATCGAACAAACTAATAGTGCAGTTTACTATGCAAAAGTTTTTTTTCAGAATGTTATAATTTGGCGAGTTCCTGGTGGAATTCAATAAATTCATACCGCATACACACTGGAATGCGTTATCGTAGAAGTCTCTGTGGTCGGAACGTTGAAGTAACCTGCTCATGTCGCTCTCTTGAATGGCATTGTTGTAGAATCGTCTCATTTGGACGGACCTGACTGCATTGGAATTGAATTTTTCAAACTTGTTGTCCAACATCTCTACGAAGGGGGATGTGATGTTCAATTCAAAAAATCCTTTAAATTCGTTTCCGTGGACCATGGTTTGGTATTTGGCGATGATCCTGAAGGAATTGAATTCCATGCCGTTGAATTGCGACTTCTTAATCAGAACCTTGTCGCCGTTGAAAGTTATACCGTCAGTTTCGGTGTAGTTAACCTAGATAATAACGGAACATTAGGATGTGAAACAAAAAAAAAGATGTCTAAAACTTACGGTTGAGTTGGCGATGATCACGGATTTGGCTGTGACGTTACAAGCGTTTCTGTAGATTTTTCCAATGTTAACTCCAGTTAATTCTAGTTCAGTTAAACCTTGAACATCAAAAAGCGAGTACTGGTGCAGCTTGTGGATGTTGGAATTTTTGACAATGATGTTTTTGATGCCTCTGGCTCCCATCAGAGCCATTTCGTCCAAGACGATGTCTTGGATGTTGGTTATCAAAAGCGAATTTAGACTTGCAAAGGTTCCAGAAGACAAAAACAGATGGACACAGTTTTGGATCATGAGGGTGTCGAGTCGTACTAACTGGGAGAACGAATTCTTCTCGATGGTAACTACTTGGTAGTTTTTGATGATCACCATTGAAGTTGCCGATACTCCGCTCATCATCATGCTGGACGTGAGTTGTAAATGCTGGAAACGATTAAATAAAGAAACTGGATTTTATTAAAAATTTGGAATTATTTACCTGGGTTGAGTTTCCATCGCAAGTTATTGAGAAAGCATCGTATTTTGAAGGTTGGCAGTCACAAACATCACAAATGTGCGCTCTTGATAAAGTCGCCAAGAGAAGAACGTTGATCACGATTGCAAACATCTTCATCATTTTGGAGTTGTTTGGTGTTGTTGTTGATTGCACTAAGAACAAACTGACGAACTGATGGTGTAGGTTGTAAAAACAAAGTTTATATATTAAAGTCGCGAGGAAGTGTTGGTTTAGTCGGAAGCAATTCTGCGGTCGATGTGATTAACTTCGTGATTCTTCCCATAAACCTGAAGTATTTGTCATTTTTTCCCTATATATTTACGGAAATTTAAGCGTCATACCTCCCATTGAACCAAATATTAGTCATTTGAATCACAGCTTCTTGGAAAGCTACTACTGCACTACTACAAATTAGTTGTATAAATAAATAATTTAAATATGACTAATATAAATTATATAGAATTAAAATTTTAATTCATAAAGTGAATGGTTGTACACTCATCCATCTCAAATTCTTAATAGGCTGAATCAAGTTGGGCTTTCTTAATTTATTTATTAAATCAATAGCCGGCATTATTATATCAATAAATGAGATGCGCACCGTTGTCGTTGCATGCGATAGTTGAAGAAAGTGATTGAACTTTATTTCAAGGTCAATTTCTTTACCTACCTGGTCAGAACCCGTTAATTTCGGAATGAATCATGTATTTCTATTTGAAGCAAAAACTTTGATATTGCCTCACCTGATGAAATTTTTGGGGTATTTTTGCTATTTTGGGGAAAACAAGAAACGGAAACTGTCCATTCAGAGCACAGTCAAGGTGGAATTCTTCAAGAAATTGTAAAAAAATTAAATATAGGGATAGGCTGACCTTGTAAAATATGCAAAAAATAGACTAGAGCTAAAATGATTATTCATTAAAAAATGATTTGAAATGAAAAAATGAATGAAAAGATTTGAATGCCGTTAAAAATCCCAAAAATGGTCTTTTTGGCAAACTACATAATATAATTATTTAAATTATTATTCTATTTATTTAAACATGTACACAATCTTACAAAACACATATTGCAGTTTCTAAAATTCAAGTATGTCATTTTGATCATTTTCGCTGTCTTCATTGTTGTTATTATCTTCAATGTTATCTGGAGTTAATTCTTCAATGGCTTCTTCCAAGACCCAATCGCAAGATGATAGAACTCCTCTGGAAAGCATTTCGCTGTGTCCTAAATCTATCAAGGTTCTTATTTTCTCATCGAAACTTTGGTTTTGAGTGGGTCCTCCAGCATAAGCGTTTGTCCAATGACGAGCGGTCGAATCAAACATTTCGCGATTTTCCTTATATTGTTGGGCGACTACCGCATCTTGAGGATCATCCGCTTCAGGATTAGATAATAAAATTTGTAAAGATAACAAAATAGTTCGTAAAGTGAGACATGGGGCCCACTGCGATCCCAGTCTATCCAAACAAATGGCTCCGGTGACAGAAGATATATTTGGATGCCATATTTTGGTTACAAAACGGATGTGTGGTGGTTCAAACGGGTATCGGTCGTTAATCTTTATTTCCAGTTCAAATTTTCCTTCTTCATATGGTGTATCAGGAGGGCCCATAATTTCACCCTTCAATTCGCTAAAGTCGTCACCGACCAATTCCACTTTAACCCCACATTGTGCAGTTTCTTCACAAGTAAACACTTCCTTCAGTTCACTTTGAACTCTTTTTGCTGCAATACTAGACATAATTATTCTTACATTATAATTTTATTACTTATATATAGCTAAATTTTTAATTGGTAAAAGAAAGTTGGTAAAGGGTCAGACGGTTTACAGTTTATCTGGGCCGGCCAAAACTCTAGATTTGACGACTATGGCTCTGAAAACCGCGAGGGCTCAGAGATAAGCTATTGCAGGTATTCAAAAGCGGTTCAATAGCCTCTTTAACAATTAATAGTCAAAATCCATTTCACCAAGACGCAGATTTTGTTTGTCCAGTCTAGACATCTAGGCTAGTTCAGCTAGTCATAAACTTTATTTTGTGATACCAAGTTCTTTTACTGTTAATCCTAGGTGAAAATAGATTTAATATTGTGGGGGGGGGGGGGGGGGTTACAATTAACTTTTAAGGTCCGATGCAGAACCACATACCACCGACAATGGTTTCAGTTCATTAATTGGGACAGCGGAGTAATTGTGATTTTGATTGAGCTAAGCCCTCCTCGCAGTTCCTCTTTTGGTTGCGCCTATGATGTTAAGAATGTAATACAAGGCGGCCATGAAATATTAAGTAATGTTTCTATACTCAATTTTGGAACCCCGGTTAAGTATTATTAAATAAACAGTCTATCAAACTAACCGGTCGGCGATGCCAATGCGTACAAACCTTGTTAACCAATTACTGATGTGCGGGGGGGGGTATTTCATAACCCCCGGTTTCGTTGTAAGTAAGTAAAATATTGTTTAAAAACTGTTTTTACGATTTTCAAAAAATTAAAAACCATTTTTGGCTTTATCTCTTTGCCTAACGCACCACCGATTAGTTTATTTTAAATTAGCAACCTAACAAAATTGGGAAATTATGACAAAACAATGCGGCCCAGGCCGCACAATTATATTGAATATTTTATAAAATCCAATATATTTTGCTGGTTTGAACCTCAGCAGCAGTGAATTCAACAGGTAGGATGCTCAGCGTAGCCAAACCGTGTAGATCAAACTCTTTTCTGTAGTTTCCAACCCACGTGGAGCTGTAGGTCCTGTCCTTACGCCATGGCCGACTAGGTGGCGTATTCGTTGGCAGACTGGGAAGCATACACAACAGATTAACATCTCCTCGTACATGACAGTCAGTTAAGGTTGAATTCGAGTGAGATCTCTGTATAAACGCCTGCATAGGGTTATACAGGGCAGGAGGTAAACCGCCAAACCGCCAAAGGATATGTTGAAACCTAATCGACTTTCGATCAACCGTTCTGACCAAAGAAACAAAAGTAATAATATTTAGTTTCCCGAAACTAAAATTATTATTATTGCACATAAGGTCTGGGTCTGGGAGCCTATCAGCAGCCAGAATTTTTTATACTTGAATAATGTAGAACTCCATTGGATATGTACGTGAAGTTGGCCCCCCTTATTTCGAAAACTAAAAAAATTTTTTGTATGGTGTTGTGTTCCATTTGTATTGTTGTAATAAAAAAATTCCTCCTCCCTTGTTGGCGATCCAGATTTTTTATCTACACGCTGGGAATAGAATCAACCAGCTTTTATTTACTGTAGAGGCCCGCTTATGCTATCTAGCTGAAGATGATGCGGAAGCTAGGGTCATAAGTTCCAAAAACAAAGGTGACAGATAAACAAAAAAATGATCTCTGCAAGAAGTTTGCTGCCAACAAAATCGACAGCCACAACCGGTGAAAGAAAATCGTAGCTACTCGCCTAAATATTATCCTATTGGAGAAACATAAAAAAAAGAAAAGTAGTTCACACCAAAAGTAAAATAATTTAATTCTAAAAATTAAATATTTTTCTTAGATTAAAATTTAACGTTGTTGAAAATTTGCGAGCGAAGATAAATTATTATCGATAGATAGCTCGACGATGCAAATTAAAATTTGCCGTGTTAAAATTAAATTTATGAAAAGACCGGAAACGAAAACAGTTTTACAAGTACAAAATATCGAAATACCGAAAAATAAATGCGAAGGTGTCCACAATGAAGGTGTCTCCCTACAAGTTTTACAAAAAAACAAAACTTACCCAATCTTTTGACGAGACCAAAAACCAACACACTCACTTATCTTGCGTTCCAAAACGCAAACTCAACCCCACCCAAATCAGATTCTAGGCAGGGACGTACTCAGAAAATAAAACAAATTACTAAAATTTGTTACATTGTTTGTATTGTAAAACTTTTTTCATTCGGCAAAGCATAAAATTAAAAATCGCGAAAAACCATTTTTGAACTGGCCCCCCATTTTCGGAAGTTTTGAAAATTTTTTTTTTTTTATTGTTTTGCAGTGGTGGATTTACCAACAGGCTGAGTAGGCTGGAGCCTAGGGCGGCACATTTTAGGGGCGGCAAATCTTACGTCTGTATATGAAAAATTACTCGCTCTGTAAAATATACTTTTGTGATCATGAATTTTTAAAATAATCCAATAGCTTTTCAATATTACAATTTAAATTTAGTAAATTTTACTCATTTCTTTTATTAATCATAAATTTGCAAATCCGCCACTGCCCCAGCGTATGCTATTGTAACAGAAACTTTTAAGAACGCATAGGGTAGGAACAATCCGGGGGGTCTGGGGGGCATGGAATGCCCTCCAGTGCACTAATTGCTCTTTCTTCACTGGTTATTCAGTTATAAACGTTTCGAGATATTTACCATCGAGATAATTAACACATAATGCACTGGAGGGCGTTCCACGCCCCCCAGACCCCCCGGATTGACACCTTTACTTTATGGTATTAAGGGGCAACCCAAGGCCGATTTATCCGTTAGGCAAGCAAAGCAGCTACCTAGGGCGGCAGTATTTTAGAGGCAGCAAAAATTCTAATTAATTCTAATACAAAATGTAACATAAATAAAAATTCAAGTGAGTTCTTAACTCTCAGAGTTAACATTTTTTTGCTAATAATAATAAGTATATGCTGTAACAATAATTTCAATTTTTTATTATAAGGGGAGGCAAAAAAAATATACCTAGGGTACTCACATGCCTTGACGAGGCGCTGGGGCAACACGCAAAACGGTCCATTTCTTTGGAACTCTTAGAAAATAAGATATTCGGATATAATCTTAGAAAATCTTAAATTGCTCTGGAGGGCATTCCATGCCCCATATTTAAAAAAAAACAGTTTTTTACTTGCTAAAATCTTTTATTACAGCTAGAGCAGGCTGAAGCCTAGGGCGCGGGTGTCAGATTTCAGGGGGCGACAAATATTGAAATTTATATTTAATAAGCTTTACTCATTTTTTTGCTTTTAATTGCACAGCCTACTGACGGCACATTTGCAAATCCGCCATTGTTGTTTTGTATTCAATTCGTTTTGTTTGTATTGCTTTAGCAATTCAAGTTCTAAATTTAACATTAGTCGCGTAAATTGCAAAACAAGATTTCGCACTGCCCTTTTTCAAAAGTTTTGAAATTTTTTTTTTTTAATTATAATATTCCATTTGTATTGTTGGTATTGCTAAAAATTAAAGTCCTAAGTGTAACATTAGTCACGTAAATCGCAAAACAAAATTTCGCACTGTCCCCCCTTTTTCGAAAATTTTGAAATTTGTTTTTTGAAATTGATATATTCAATTTGTATGTTTGTATTGCTAAAAATTAAAGTCCTAAGTGTAACATTAGTCACGTAAATCGCAAAACAAAATTTTGCACTGTCCCCCTTTTTGGAAAATTTTGGAATTTTTTTTTTTAAATTATAATATTCAATTTGTATTGTTGGTATTGCTAAAAATTAAAGTCCTAAGTGTAACATTAGTCACATAAATCGAAAAACAAAATTTCGCACTGTCCCCCCTTTTTCGAAAATTTTGAAATTTGTTTTTTGAAATTGATATATTCAATTTGTATTGTTTGTATTGCTAAAAATTAAAGTCCTAAGTGTAACATTAGTCACGTAAATCGCAAAACAAAATTTCGCATTGTCCCCCCTTTTTCGAAAATTTTGAAATTTAATTTTTGAAATTGATATATTCAATTTGTATTGTTTGTATTGCTAAAAATTAAAGTCCTAAGTGTAACATTAGTCACGTAAATCGCAAAACAAAATTTCGCACTGTCCCCCCTTTTTCGAAAATTTTGAAATTTGTTTTTTGAAATTTATATATTCAATTTGTATGTTTGTATTGCTAAAAATTAAAGTCCTAAGTGTAACATTAGTCACGTAAATCGCAAAACAAAATTTCGCGCTGGCCCCCTTTTTTCGAAAATTTTGAAATTTATTATGTATTGTGTTGTATTCAAATTGTATTGTTAAAAAAAATTAAAGTCTTTAGTTAAATATTACCGCGCACAACTGGCCATCAGCTTAGCTGGCTGAAAATTTTTATTTTGTATTTGTATGCAATTTGTGTGCAATTTGTGTTGCAATGCAATTTTTATTGGTTCGGCACAAAGACGGTTTGGCGCGAAGATGGTTGATTTTATTATTTAATTTTTTAGTAATAAATACTTTTTATAACCAGAAATCGTTATAGAAGTAGTTTTATTTGTGCCGAACCGTCTCGCGTTGAACCGTCTCGGCACCGAAACGGCTGACTGCGCCGAAATGCCCATCCCAAATTATTTAATCTCGGCTCACATTTTATATATTGCCAAAGAAAGACGATCTTTGATGAAACACTAAAAAAAAATTTCAATTAGTAATAATTCGTTACTCCAGAGGCAGGGCCGTAGTTAGACATTGGTAATGGGGGAGGGGGGGGTTAGGCATTAAAAAAAGATTGTCATATGAGCATATGACCGCATTTTAAATTAATTCTTGTAATGTAGTAATTATTTCGAATTACTTTACCCATGGTGGGAGTTTGAATTCCCAAAACCACCTCCTTTAATACGGCCCTGTCTAGAGGGATTAAATTAAATTAGTACTTCAATTAATTGAATACAACACAATACCAAAAAAAATTTCAAAAAGGGGGGCCAGCGCAAAATTTTGTTTTGCAATTTAAGCGACTAATGTTAAATTTAGGACTTTAATTTTTAGCAATACAAACAATATAAAGTGAATACAACACAATACAAAAAAAGTTGCAAAATTTTCAGAAAAGGGGGGCCAGCGCAAAATTTTGTTTCGCAATTTAAGCGACTAATGTTAAATTTAGGACTTCAATTTTTTGCAATACAAACAATACAAAGTAAATACAACATAATGCAGAATAAAATTTCAAAATTTTCAATAAAGGGGGGCGAGCACAAAATTTTGTTTGGAATTTTCGCGACAAATGTTAAATTTAGGACTTTAATTTTTAGCAATACAAACAATACAAAGTGAATACAACACAATACAAAAATAATAATTTTTATTTTTTGTAAAAGGGGGGGTCATCGCAAAATTTTGTTTTGCAATTTACGCGACTAATGTTAAATTTATGACTTTGATTTTTAGCCATACAAACAATACAAATTGAATTAAACACAATACAAAAAACATTTTAAATTTTTGAAAAAGGGGGGCCAGCTCAAAAAATGGATTTTGCGATTTTTAATTTTATGCTTCGCAAAATGAAAAAAAGTTTACAATACAAATACAAATTGAATACAACACAATACAAAAATTTTTTTTTTAAATTTTTGAAAAAAGAGGGGGCTAACCTCACGCACATCCATTGGATGGCACTTCGATTCGTGTTGAACACGATTGGTGTGCACCTCGATTAGTTAGCATTAAAAAAAGATTTTAAATAATAATAAATATTGCCGGAGAGTAATTTAATAATAAATTTTGATTAAAATGTCGATAGTTGAAGAAAAAAACAACAACAAAATAGAAAATAATATTTAATAAGATTTTTTAATATTTTGGAAACATTGGATTAATTAACAAAAATTCCCGAACTCTCCTCCAGGAGAGTTTGGGGTCCCTGATCTCAAACTTTAAAATTTAAAACTTGTTATTTGTAAAATTACAATAATTAAAATAGATTAATTTTACTAGTCACAGCATTGTTTTGATTACACCCACACGGATAAGAAAATGTAAGCAATTTAAAAAATTTCCATCATCGCAAAATTATCTTATTTTTCGCGATCCAATTCTTCTGTGCAACTACATTTTTTAAGCGGACACTTTTGAGGGTAAACGATACACTGATCCATGCAATGGGTGTCGGCACCCTCTCGTCCTGCCAATTCCCCGACAGCTGTACAAGTTGTCCTAAAAAAGACCTAATAATTTCAACTCTAAAACAATAAATTTAAGGTACTTACGGACAAGTGCAGATCTCGTACGGGCAGTTCGGTGGGTATCTCAAGCAGTTAGTTTGGCACCAGTGGTCCATTCCAGGAATTATCCTGTACAAACTACTAGGGACGCAAACTTGTTCCCTAACAACTAGAGGGTAAACGTAGGGAGACAATTTGGTGACGTCTTTGTAGAACAACAAATAAGGATTATCGACGACAAAAATGGGTGGAATTGCACCCCCAGCACTGCTCACGATGCTAATATCAGCACAGTTTACAAAAGTTTCCGACCTTCCACATCCTTGAGCTTCAGTTCCATTCGAGCACATTCCCCATTGATTTCCAGTGAAATAAACCCATTTCAGAACACACTGGGTGCACGTCACATAGGGAGGAAGGACGAGTCTGTACTTGAAAACTGCCTTTTTCGTCCCATCTTCAGGGATGATGTACTTGACGTCTCTTGTTCCTGCCACATTTAAGGGAAAGTAATCGAAGCAATCTTGCGTTGCTTCCTGTCTTGGATTGTTATTTGGACATAAATGAAATTCGAAGTGACCGTAATGGTTTGTGGTCAACTCAATTTCGATGTCAATTTCTTGTCCTACACTGTAATGACGAGTTATTATTCCTTTCGCATAAAGGCCACCAGCTTCGTGAGGTCGAGGTGTTTTTACTTGGTAAGGGTCACCGCATATTCCACACTTTCCATCATTTTGTTGCCATTGCACTACAAATTTAATATGTCAAGTTTATTTTTGCAAAAATAGGAATCTGGTACTTACCGGCCCATCCTCCACAAAATAACTCGTTGTCGTTATAATTGACAGGATTTGGGAATCCAAACCTCCACATGGAGTTTCTTGCTGGTGGGTCCATTAACCTTCCATGGCTTTTCACTTCCAAAATTTGCACCAGTGCACAAATCGCGATTAGGACACTTTTCATCACTGCAGTTCTGTAAAAGAGGTAAAAGTTAGTTTTGCCAATGTGACTGTCATCTAGCAATGTTTACTGTGTCTGAACGAAAAGCATGCACCTGAACCAAATTATGGATTCCAGGCACACGAACTAAACAGTTAGAGAATTTTAATAATTAATCCACAGATTTATAATATAAAAGAATATAATTTGACAATATAACACCTTAATATGCGGTTTTGAATTTTATAACTTCATGACGAGTTGATTTACATTTTTTGATTATTTAAGGCTACTGGTTTAAGTGCGGGAGTTAAGAAACAAATTATAGAACTCGATGTGTTAATGTCTCTTAAATTTATTACTTATAATAATAATTTTTTCAAAATGTCAAGGTGGATAATGTTGATTTTAAGTTTTGACGGACTCCATTGTGCAGATTACTAGAGAGCCTCTTAACAGCGTATGACATTTTGGTAACAAAATTTTGAATTGAACTCAAGGTAATCTCCTTAAGGTCTTAAACATGTAATAATAGACAATGTCAGTTTTAAGTGGCAATAAACCAAATTTTTTTCAATTAGTGCATACATTAGAATTATAAAATACTTAAAGATTATAATTTCGTAATGTAATGATTGTTATATCAGCTTGAATAAAGTGGTTAGTGAAAGCGAGAGCTTGATGATTATTTCATTTATCTGGTTTTTAACAGAAGCTCGAATCACTTTTTGGGAATTTCAGAAAAATCGCACGTTGGCTTCGATCCAATTAAATTTTAAAAATAAATCTACAAAAAATTATGTAAATACATAACTTGAATTTTTTATGGAACTTAAAGTGGGATTATGATAATTTCATGGTTGTAATAACAACGTAAATGGATTACAACACATGTAATACATGTAATTAGAGCCGATCGTACATGTTCTGGTCCTAAAATTAAAATTGACTTCGCAATCGGTGCTGGAAGGCAATTCAATGCACCAAGTTGGGAAAAATTAATGTTGGTTCTTGATCTTGAAATTTTACAAGCACTTCAATTTTAAATCTCGACGTGAAAGATCAAATTTACGGCTATTATGTATGGCTTATTTAGAGGTATAATCTCTTATTATACAAAAAACAAAACAAAATAATCATAAAAACAAAAATTTGTAATTGCATAACAATAATAATATAATTTTATAAAATACTTGGTTGCGTGATTTTTTTGGTCGCGTAACGCATATTAATGAAGAAAAATTCTGTTCAAAAATGTTTTTATTTAAATTAAAAATTGAAAGGGAGTTATTCTAAGCTTACAATAATATTTGCCTATTAATTATCTTCATTATAATCATCTTCGTCTTGGTAATGTTAATCTAGATTATCCCAATTTTGATAATCTTTTTTTTAATAATCTTATTCTTCATAATCTTCTTCTTTTTCTTCACAATTTTCTTCTTCTTCGTAATTGTCTTCTTCTTCGTAATCTTCTTCTTCTTCGTAATCTTCTTCTTCTTCTTCATAATTTTCATGTTGATCAACTTGATCTTGATCAATTTGGTTTTGATTTTGATCAACTTGGTCTTGATCTTGATATTCTTGATGATATTCATTATTTTCATCTTGATCATATTGATCATATTCTTGATCAACATCACCTTCATCATAATCTTCATGTTTATTATCAATTGAAAAGAATTGATCAATTGCATCATCCAAGATCCAATCGCAAGACGATAAAATTGACCGAGAATCATGTTCGCTTAATCCCAACTCGATCATTTTGCTTATTTTATCATCAAAACTCTGATTTTTACTGGGTCCTCCGGCATAAACGGTTGTCCAATGACGAGCGGTCAACTTAAACATTTCGGGATTATCTTGGAATTGACTAGCTACTACCGCATCTTGCGGATCATCTGGTTCGGGAGCTGATAACAAAACTTGCAACGACAACAAAACAGTTCTTAAAGTAAGTGCTGCGGACCATCTATCCCTCAATATATCCAAGCAAATATATCCGGTAGCGGAAGATATATTTGGATGCCATATTTTGGTTACAAAACGTACTTGCGGCGGCTCAAATGGATAATTGCTGGGTATTTTAATATCTAACTCAAATTTTCCACCTTCGTATGGGGTATCCCCCGGTCCCATAATTTCAGCACTCAGTTCGTCAAAACTATCGTCGGTCAATTCAACTTTGATGCCACATTGTGCAACTTCTTCACTCTCAATAACCTGCTTAAGTTCTTTTCGTAGTCTTTTCATTGCAACAAGTGACATGATTATTTCTGTTCTAAGTTTTTCTCGTTTTTTTATACTTATTTTTAATTTTAATTTTCCTTATATATTGTTTTATTTGCAAAAGATTATCCGATTTTGTTATTCGGATTAAGTGAGGTATTTAAATTTAGTTACAGGGGATGAATTTTTAGCTAATGACAAGAAATTCAATTGGGCAATTTACAGAGTAAATCGGTAGAATAGTCGAAGGAAAAATAGTCTACAGTGAATTCGTCTAGGTAAGAGGGTTGTCGATAAAAAAGTCTACAGGTAAAATAGTCTAGGCAGGGACGTATTTAAGATTTGTATACTCCTCGGCTGAATCTGTATTGCTGGGCCTCCTGATTTGTTTTGGGAGTTAATAATTGCTATTATAGGTAGCCTGCTCGTAAATACGGCCCTATTTCCATCTAAAGATTTAAGAAACCGAAGTAAGAGGTGTCGTGTATAGGGCTACTATGGCCCTGCATAAATAAGTAGTGTGCAGAGTCATTCCATATGAAATCACCAAAAAAAAGAGAAAATTGTTGCTGCACCATTTTAGATTTTGATGAAATTTTGTGGGAACGTTCTTTGGGGTTCCAGAGACCAAAATCCAGAAGGATTTAATTTTCCCAATCGCTACTTCCGATCCACACGAAATCAAACAATTGAAAAGTCTAATTTTTGTGCTTTGCGGTTTTAGCTGTAAAAAAATTTTTATAAGAGATATCTAGTCGAACAAGGTGGCATTTTGAAGCTGAAAGATGGTAGTTTTTAAAAAAAATATAAACATTTACATAATTCATATACCTAAAATATAACAGGGTATTGAAAATACGTGTATTTTATTGTTTTCTTGTGATTTTCAATTGACTTCAGAGTCTGAACTGTTGAATATAAACGTCTAAGCGTTCTCTGATATCAAAGTGCACATATCATGAGTGAATAAAAAATTTAGATCGACTCGTTCAGTCAACTAATTATGAAAACATCTTTGCTTGTTTTTTTCCCTGGGCGCGGAGTTTCTGAGGGGCTCCAGATTTTGATCGAAATCTTGAAATCTGGGAAAACTTACAATAAGCATGCAACTACCTTCTTTAAATTATATTTAAATTTAAAGAATTTAAAGATTGTCAATACCAACATTCCTTGGGAAAAGTTATAACAAACGTACATTTACTAGAACCATCTAGCCCCTTTAAAAAAAATTAATTTTCTTTTTTAAGTGGGAGAGCATGAAATTTTAAGAAAATAATTATAATTATTAATAATCATAATTAATTGCTGACTTCCATGGTGAAGAAGTAAATACTACTGGTTCATAAATCAACTGGAGGGATATTCCATACCCCCCAGACCCCCCGGTTTTCCAATGGCCACACTTAAGCTCAATCAATATTTGAAGTTATAATAATAAATACATTTAACCTCGGGCCCGTTTTATTATGGTTTCTGCTATCGTTCAACGAAATTCAACTCAGTGGATCTATCTCTTTGAAGATTAAGAGACACAAAACTATGAGGATAAACCGGTGGGTTGGGGGTATGGAATACCCCCTAGTGCACGCTCTTATTTTAGTTCCAAATTACAGCTAAGACTTAAATCAAATGGTTTAATCATCCAATGTTCTTCACAGACTTATTGTTGCATCTGGGGGTACAGAATACTCCCAGCATTTACTACTGGGTAACTTCTCAGCTTTGACCGTAAAAAAAATGGTGTACTGGAGCATATATTCTATACCCCATACTAGTTACTTTGTTAACATAGGAGTGAATAATTCCTTGAGCCACTGCATATTTTATAAGAATTAAATGAGATGAAGCACCAACGTGGTAAATCTGTTTTTGCTTGAAAGAACAATTAAACAAATGTGCAGTAGCGTAACCAGAGAGGCGGGAAACTCGCTCTCCATGAATAAAGGTAACTTAATTTGTGGAAGATTTTTCGCTTGGGACATCTTAAGGTTCTGTGTAGAAAAAGCTAACGGGGTACTGGGAGGTATTCCAGCGATTTGGGAATAAAATAAAACCGTGCACTGGGGGGTATTCCATACCCCCCAGACCCCCCGGTTTGGCAATAGCTACATTGAATCTTAGGAAATATTTAGAAATTGTAATAATGAATAGCTACATTATCCTCTGGCCCGTTTTATTATGGTTTCTGCTATCGATATTCAACTCCAGGGTTGGAGTTATAACACAAAATAAAGAGGTTAAACCGGACGGTCTGGGGGGGTATGAAATACCCCCAGTGCACGCTTTTATTTTATTCTAAAATCGCTACGCCCAACACAACAAACTAGACTACATCTATATTTTAACATTAAACGCATTAGGTACGTGCCTAGGGCCCAATAGCCAGAGGGGCCCGAAGAGAGAGAACATAAAATCGTAAAATAAAAATCAAATTCTGATAAAATAACCTGAAAATTCAGAAGCCCGAAAATTTGCTGTAGCCTAGGGCCCAACTCAATTAAAAATAGGCTCTGCTTCCCCGATCGAACGGGTGTACTCAGTGTGGTATGGTCGTTACAAATAAAATTACCACTCTTCTAGAATACCTACAGAAGATAGAATAATTATATCAATTTCGTCGGAAAATGCTGGAAAATTTTTTATTTTTGATCAAAAGTGAGAGAAATCAAAACGTTCGGCTAAGAAAATTAGAATTTCAGAAACTTATTTATTTTTAAATTATTAAAACAAAATTTTAATTGCCTGTTGGCACATTAAGTTTAGCAGCAACTTTTTGCGTTACTTTAAAAATATAGAAAAACGGGGAATCACTCAGGTCTGGGGGGGTGTGGAACACCCTCCAGTACATATCTCAGAATTTCCACTCTTTCAGAATACTTGGAGAAGATAGGGGATTTATAATTTTACCAATTTCGGCAGGAAAAAAACGGGAAATTTGAATTTTTAAGCAAAAATGAAGGAAATTTAAACCTTTGGCTAGAGAATATTAAAGCTTGGAAAAACATTTATTTAAGTGCCTTACTGCTCAGAGTTTAGTAGCAATTTTTTCGTTACTTTAAAAGTTAACTATCAAAATTTTAGTCGGAAAAAGCTGGGAATTTTTTTCTTTTTGAGCAAAATTGAGGGAAATTAAAACGTTCAGCTAAAGAAAATTAGAATTTAAGAAACTTATTTATTTTTATATTATAACAAAAAAAATTTAATTGCCCAACGCACATCAAGTTTAGCAGCAACTTTTTGCCTTATTTTGAAATTCAGAAAAACGGAAATCATCCAGTAGCGGGAAACCAAATTAAATGTTTAAATATTATACCGCTTTTTAAATTAAATTAAATAAATAAAATAAAAAAAAAAATTAAATTGAAATATAATGAATTTGTTAAATTTATTTAAATTAAACTTCTTCAAAATTATCTATATATTAAATTGAATATTACAATTTTATATGGGTAAAAGAAAGTCAGTATTGCAGTGGAACTCAAAAAGAAATACAACAGAAAATTGGTATAGATCAAATTAAATATATAAAAAACAGAGGTATAATAATAAATATTGTGATGATGAGAATACTAAGAGTCATAAGCAGTCGTTATCATCTTAATCTTGATCATTTACACTTTGATTGTCATCGCTTAAATTATCTTCGCTTAGATCGTCTTCGCTTAAATCATCTTCACTTAGATCATTTTCACTTAGATCGCCTTCACTTAGATCGTCTTCACTGAAATCATCTTCACTTGGATCATCTTTACTTGGATCATATTCACTTCGGTAGGAAGTATCCTCATCAGAACCAGAACGATATCTCTCTAATTCCTTAATTGCATATTCCAAGTCCCAATTGCTAGCTGATAAAAATGCTCGAGAATCAATTTCGCATATACCTAACTCGACTAATTTTCTGATTTTATCATCAAAATTCTGATTTTTACTTGTTCCTCCTGCGTAAACGTTTGTCCAATGACGGGCAGTCAAGTCAAACATTTCTGGATTTTCGAGAAATTGTCGAGCTACTATGATATCTTGTGGATCATCTGGTCGAGGATGAGATAATAAAACTTGTATCGATAACAAGACGGTTCTTAAAGTGAGACATGCAGACCACTGATGTTTCAATATGTCTAAACAAATAATTCCGGTATCGGAAGAAATATTTGCATGCCATATTTTGGTTAAAAACCATATTTCTGGTGGATGAATCGGGTACGAATCCGGTATTTTAATTTCTAATTCAAACTTACCACCTTCATACGGAGTATTTATCGGTCCTGTAATTTCACCTCTCAATTCGAAAAAACTGTCATTAATCAATTCTACCTTGATGCCACATGGTACAGTCTTTTCACTCTTAATAATATCTCGAAGATCTCGTCGTATTCTTTTTACTGCTAAACTTGCCATTATTCTATTTTTCAATTTTTTCCTGTTAGTCTTGTTTTCCTTATATAATGTTTTATTTGTAAAAGATTATCCGATAATTCTATATTGAAAATAGGAGTATAATAGGTATTTAAATTTTGTTTTTGGCTGATGAATTTTTGGGTTGGTGCAACTGACCCAATCCGATATAGGCTGGTGCCAAAACGAATTTGATATACTAAAAGTAAGAAAAATAATAACAGGCAAGGACCAGGTGGAAAATGTTGTTGAGGTTCCAACTTTAAAAGAAAAAAAATTTTAAAAACGAAAACACTGGAAATGGTGAAATGGGGATGCAGTTTAGGGGTTGATAACGGTTTTTTGCGATTTCCGGCGAAACGTGACCTCCTAGCGGAAAACCAGCCTAATAAGGATATGTAACAAACAAAAATTGTACTAAGCTATCCTAAAACCGAAAAAGCTGTAATACAGCACCAAGGTGTAGAAAGTCAGAACGTGACGTGAAGAACGGAAAAACGTGAATAGTAAAATTTAACTTTAAATACTTTAACTTTTAGTGCCGCCACCAAGGCAGGTTGACGCTATGTATTTTTTTCCAATGAGTAACATCTAGGATGGTTAGCACCCTACTAGAATATATGCGAAGTGCTCATTGGACCATGAATGCTAAATAAAAATTTGATACATTTATGGTAATAACAATAAGTCATAGTCCCAAATTAAAACGAAGAAGTAGAAGAACATAAAGCAAAGTTAAAAATAAACAAAAAGGACACAAGTTATAAAATTAGAAACAGCGGGATTGCAATACTTTTTTAGCTAATATTGGTGCAATATATGTAGTTTTTCAATAAATTTTTCAAAATTGTTCTAATATTTCTTTATTATAAATCGAATATTAAAAATTAAAAGTGATTGTTATCATCAGCAATCATAAACATTCTGCATTTGATTATATACACTTTAATTATTGTCTTTACCTTGATCATAGTCATTTCATTTACCCTCAATCTCATTAATTGCCTCTTCCAAGTCCCAATTACAAGATGATAAAACTGATCGAGCGCGATTTTCGCTGAAACCTAAATTCATGATTTTTCTGATTTTGTCATCAAAACTCTCATTTTTACTGGGTCCTCCGGCGTAAACGTTTGTCCAATGACGAGCGGTCGAATTAAATATTTCAGGATATAAGTTGTATTGTCTAGCTACTATATAATCTTGTGGATCCTTTAGTTCAGGAGTCGATAATAAAAGTTGTATCGATAACAAGATCGTTCTTAAAGTAAGAGATGCAGACCATTTATCTTGTAATATATCCAAACATACAAATCCGACTATGGAAGTAATATTTGGATGCCATATTTTGGTTTCAAAACGTATACTAGGTGGCTTAAACGGATAGTGTTTGGATAATTCAATTTCTAATTTAAATATACCACCTTCGTATGGCGTATCTGGTGGTCCTTTAATTTCACATTTCAATTTATAAAAATTGTTGTCGATTAATTCCACTTTGATGCCACAATGTTCAGTCTCTTCACTCTGCATAACATCTCGAAGTTCTCTTTGTATTCTTTTTACTACAAGATCGTCCATAATTATTTCTTTCTATATTCTTTTCTAATTTTGTATCTTTTGCTTAATTTAAATTTATGTTTTCTATTTCCCAGTTGGTTCCAAATCACAAAAATTTCTTCAACTTCCAAAATCACTAACGTAATCTACTAACCAATATGAAATCCAACGTTAAAAAGTTTTAAACAAATGTGATACCTCACTATCACGTTATCACCAAGAATTTTCGTTGTCCATATAAATTTAAATTTAAATGAACTATTTTCTTCTGGAATACAAAATTTTATTTCGATTATGCTTAAATCGACTACCAATTATTTATTATCCAATAAAACCAACTTCTGAAATAATTTTCCAATTTTACTCTTCGTAAAATTATAATTTTCTCTCAGAGCTACAAAAATCACTCTTTAACCTCCATCCCCTCTTTTTCGATACTGCGCATTTCCCCAAAATTAATATTAAACAACTATCAAATTAAAGCCGAGTTTACAGCAATGTTGTAAGTGCGAATAAAATTCTTGTTCTTTTTTCTCTTAATTTAGGACCACGTCCTGTTATTGCCATGGGATATACCAAATTTACACTTGGCCCTCATGATCCTTTGAGTAGGTTGCTATCCTTGATAGATGCATAGCCCATAGGTGAAAATTAGGTTTTAGATCACAAGAGTGTAGTCTACGCGACCAAGGATTGAACCGCGGTCTCCCGCTTCGCTGCATGTCGATTTAAGCCTTATACCACACTGCCGGTATAAGTGTTTTAATAAGTTAATTAAATAAAATAAAATTAAAAAAATTCTACCAACGAAAATATTGTATCACAGGTATAACTATTTATTTATCGATCTCTAGATATAACTAGAGTCTCTCTAGTTACCTGTAATGTAACTAGTTATCCGCCACGAAGTGATGGTTTTCCATTTCTTGCATGGTTTACATTAATCCTAATATATAACAACATGTCAGCACGCTGCTACTCCTGGTGCAGCGTGTCATATTTTGGCAAAAAAAGAAACACTCTGATTGGTCGATTTTCTTTACCAAACCAAAAATATATTAAAGTTAGAACTAAAACAATTTAAAAAAGAAAATATTGGTCGATTTTGTTCAACAACCGAAAAATTATATTAAAGTAAAGTCAGGACTAAAAATATATATAAAAAAAAATGAATAATTACGTTATAATAAAAACAATTAAACCATATAATAACCATTCTTCGGCTGTCGGGTAAAAAGTCAAAACGCTGAGGCTACAACGTCTCACATTTTTGGTTAGAAAAACCTGAAGACGCAAACATGATTAATGGGAAGAAAAACAAAGAGAAAAATGAAAAAACAAAGAGAAAGAGGAAGTAACAGCAATTAGTGAAGATACATCTCCAGTAAAGATATAAGATGAACTCTGAATTGATGAGAAGAGGAACGAAATATAAAAAATAGAAGAAGAACGGCAATCAGTGGCGTAGCCCCCCCCCCTAAATTATTAATTTTGGTTAATAAACCCTTTGCCCGGCTTAAAAAAATTTTTTTTTAATAGTTTAGGGTAGTGGGACCCCGAACTAAATTCCTAGCTACGCCACTGACGGCAATTAGTGAAGAAGCACCGCCAATCAAAGATATAAGATGAAGATGAAGACATGATTAATGAGAAGAATAACGAGGAAAGGAATTGGAGAAAGAAAATGAAAAAAGAACAAAACAAAGAAATTAAATAAGATAAAAAAAATAGAAAGAACTTCTTTAACGAACTACAGTTTTGTGCATACATAAATCCATTAACCATATAAATTGTATTAAATTAAAAAACTGTCATTTTTTGGTAGAAGAAAAACACTCTGATTTCCCTCACTTTTGCTTTAAAATTCAAATTTCCCGATTTTTCCTGGCAAAATTTGAAAAATTATAAATTCCCAATCTTCTCCAAATATTCTAAACGAGTGGAAATCCTGCTATATGTACTGGAGGGTGTTCCACACTCCCCAGACATCCCGGTTTACAATTTTGCCAACCGAAAAATATAGTTAACTAACTAAAATTAGGACAAACCGGGAAATTTGAATTTTTAAGTAAAAATGGGTAAAACTGAACCTTTCTGTGTTGCTTTGAAATTATAAAAATAATGTAAAACCAAAATTTTAAACCGGGGGGTCTGGGGGGTGTGGAACACCCTCCAGTACATATCGCGAGATTTTCATTCTTTTAGAATACTTGGAGAAGGAAACTCGGGAAATTTGAATTTTTAAGCAAAAGCTCAGCAACTTTTGCGTAACTTCTAAATTTATCTGTTAAAATTATAGTCAAAAGTGTAAATCGGTGGTTCTGGGGGTGAAACACCCTGCAGTACTCAGTACATATAATAAAATTCCCACTCTTCTAGAAGACAGAATAATTATGCAACTTTTGTCAGAAAAAGCTGGGAAATTTTTTTTTGAGCAAAAGTGAGAGAAATTAAAACGGTCGGCTAAAGAAAATTAGAATTTGAAAAACTTATTTATTTTTATTTTATGAAAAAAATTTGTAATTGCCCGACGGCACATCAAGTTTAGCAGCAACTTTTTGCGCTACTTTGTTAACCAAAGAACAGTTTAGCCATCCCTCCAAGCACCAAAATGCAATAAATTACTTTTACGTGTTTTCTGGGTATTCGAATGATCAAATCCCGAACTGGGCCAAAAATTTAAATACGTAAATATTTAAAATAAACTTTTTTTACGTGGACACCGAATAAAATATTATTTAGGATAAGGATAAAAGAAAACAATACATTGTCTTATTAACAGTGAATCTTTGTTTGACACAAAATTTTTGCATTTTCGGGGCAGAGCGCCAGCGGATCGAGCGAATGCACACAAAGACACTTTTAATCCGAATAAGACATACCACTTTTTTACAACCGAAAATTAAATACTATATCGTTAATATTCATTCATTTAAACAAATGTAAATATATTTGCATGTCTAGCTAACCGAAATCAATCAAAGTCATACGTTACTAATATTGTACATTATAAAAACATAACAATAAAAAATTAGTATGTCTGAACTTATTACTGTTTTTGAATTTTAAATATATATTTTTGAATCACGTAGTACTACAATTTATGCAGTTAGGTTAGGTTTTCATTTTTGTTTATAACCTGCAAACTTTGACAGTGACATTTGCATTGTTGCACATTGTGGTGAAAATAGAAAGCTATATTAAAATAAAAAGAAAACTGCATTTTAAAAATCACTTATTTGACTAGTGATTTCCAGCTTGACTGATACCACTTTTACAATGACTCACCCGCAAATTTATTTGGTTTCGAATTGGTTTATGTTCGAATTTTTAGATTAGTAACAAAAATTTCAACTTTCAATTGAGGTAATGCTATTAAAAACGTGCTGCTTTTAATATGGCTGGAGAAAAAATAATTTTATTTCGAAAATAGGAAAATATGACGAAAAAATTTACTTAAAAGTTGTTTTTATAATCAAAGGGCGCAACCAAATTACTTACGGATATACAAATTTGACAAAAATCTAAAGTTAGAAGAAAGTTGTAGAAAAATAATGTAAAAAAAGTCTTTGAGAAGCCGGAAAAAATTTAATTAACCAAATTACCTAGTCGGGACATAAGTTCTGTTACACAGTATTAATTAAATTTTTAATGTTTCAAAATAATAAATTCAATTATGATATATACTGCTTTATTACTTAATATATAAAGAATACATTTTTAATATATTTACTCAAGATGTCCTCCTTTAGCCTTTACACAAGCCTTTAAACGCCGTGGCCAATCATCAATTGCGGCACGGACGACTTGTAACGGTATCGATGCTGCTGCTTTCACCAAATCCCGCTTCAGAAGCTCGATATTTTTATGAGGCTTACTACAAGCCATGTTTTCAAGAACTGACCACAATTTATAATCCAAAAGATTTAGATCAGGACTTCCAGAAGGCCATTGTTCTGCTGCAATAAACGCAGGTAAATTTTCTGCTAGCCACCTTTGGGTTGTCTTAGCTTTGTGTGCTGGTGCAGAGTCCTGTTGGAAAACCCAATGGTTTCCTTGAAAGAGAGAGTCGTTAAGAGGCTTTACCACGTCTTCTAGCATTTCTTGGTAAATTGGTGCCGATGTTTTAACGCCTTTTTCACAAAAGTGAAGTTGAGTAACCCCTTCGTAGGATACACCCCACCAAACCATCACAGATGCTGGATAATGGCCTCTTTGAACCCTCGGAATTTTTTCTGCCGCTTCTTTAGAGCTGTGAGCATAAACACGATCGTTTTGCTTATTAAATTTTTCTTCCACGGTAAAAATTTTTTCATCGGTAAACAAAATATTTTTAAAATTATTATTACCGTGCATCCTTAATAGGGTTTTCGATCTCTCGTGCCTAATTTTTTTTAAAGCTGTTGTTAACCTTTGTCCTGTTGCTCTACGAAAAGCCCCAAGTTTTAGGTCCTGCCTCAATACGCGAGATACGCTTTTTTTGAAATTTGCATCTCCATAGCAATAATTTTTTGTTTTCGCAGAGGATTTTGTCGTATTCTTTCACGCACTGCTTTAATCACTCGTGGAGTTCTTATGGTACGAGGACGTCCACTTCTTTTTCTGTCAGCTATTGCATTTGTATCGGTAAACCGTTTTATAGCACGACTTACAAACATTTTTGAAATTTTTAACGGCTTTAGCAATTTTAAAATTTCACTATTTGATACACCACATTTATGTAACGCAATAACTGCTATCCGATTTTCTTTCACACCCCAATCCATGTTGCTGGTTGAACTCAAAAATTTTAATTATAGTCTGTACAAGTTGCCAAAAGAAAGGGCTTTCTAAATATGTAATTGTTTTCCACCCTCTGTAATCTTAAGCTGTAAAATCTAACGGTTCTTTACAGGTAACAGAATTTATGTCCCGACTAGGTAAATAGTGCTCACGTGTTCGCCAAAAGTGTAACATTTAAGCAAATTTTAAGTAGAATATAATTTTAACCCACCCAGATCGTTGTGGTCCGTCCACATCAAGCGTAATAACTTATTCTCAATGCCAAAACTTCAATCGTCAGATGAAGAAGATTAAAGTGCCTCCGGCACTCCATGCTTCGCAAGCCTGCACGCTACGCTAATATAATTTTAAGTAGAAGTAGTGTTTCGAATACACTTTCGAGCAGAAGATTTAGCGTTGTTTATATAGGGCAACAACCATTGTGTCTACGACCAAAGGTTCAGTCACGAAAATTCAATGCAACGTCATTTTAAGTGGGTGTACTCCACCTCCCTCGTGTGTTAAAAATTGCAGAGATTTTTAACAAAAGTTAAAGTGTCGGGAGCTGGAACGTCTCCGCCGGATGCGAAAATAGGTCGGGACAAAACGGTAACAGGTCAAGTATAAGAGATGACCGGACCTACCGACTGAACTGTTCTTAAAGCTAAATTGATTTTCTAAATATTTATATCTTATACCGATTTTTTTCGATTTCCAGATTTTGACGTAAATATCCATTTTGACCTTCCCTGAATCCATTTTAACTATTTTCGTTGTGACGTCTGTACGTACTTACGTACGTACGTACGTATGTACGGACGTCTGTATGTCGCATAACTCAAATACGGTAGGTCGTACAAAGTTGAAATTTTGGATTTGAGACACTTATAGCATCTAGTTGTGCACCTCTTATTTTTGGTTGCGATTGTCCGTGCCAAAAGTTGTAATTAATGACCCGCATGAATAGATTAACGAGATTCCTGTCCAATTATTATAAAAATTACAAGGAAGTTATGTGGTGTCCACATCAGATTTTTTATAGAAATTTTTATAGAAATTGGTAAAAAATTAATTAACGTAAAAAAATCTGCAATAACAAAAGGGTATTTATAAAGAAATACGGTATTAAAAATAAAGAACATTGGGGAGAACAAGTTAGGAATAAATCAAGATATTGGTAAGTTGAGGTTAGTTTTGTTTTATTTTATCGTAATTGTTTCTATTATTTTTATTCATCGAGTGTAGTGTATTAAATAGAAGTGACAAGATGAGTTTTGTATCTTCAAAGCGAGGGGGAAAAAATTTGTTGACGAAGAAAACTACGTTTATGTTTTTTCGAAATACTCGAGCGACGAAGAACATTCAATATGGGTATGTGAAAAACGTAAAGAATGTAATGGTAGAGTTTGGACTATTGGCGACACTAATAGCGTTGCAAAGATTATTAACGTACATACACATGCAGCACAAGCAGGAAGACCAGAGGCAATGCGCGTGTTATCAGAAATAAAAGAAAGAGCTCAGAATAATCGAGAGAATCCACAGCAGATAATGGCAACTGTTTTAGAAAATGTACATTCCAATGTGTCTACACTGCTCCCAAGAAAAGATTCACTTAGAAAAGTTATTCAGAGAAAAAGAAAAGATGAATGTGTGCCCCCAGTGCCTAGAGAGTTGGAAAACTTAATTATACCTGAGGTAAGCATGTTTGTTTGTAATGTTTTTTTGTAAAATGAAATGTTTTTTTATTATATTACAGTCCTACCAACATATCGAAACGAATGGAAACATAGAAGAATTTCTTCTCTATGATTCTAAAAACGAATTACTTCCGCAGAGAATTTTAATATTTTCAACGCAAGAAAATTTAAGATTACTATCTGCTAGTGAAAATTGGTACGATGATGGAACATTCAGTACATCGCCAAGCCTTTTTGAGCATATATTCAATACATGTTAGTCAGTTCGATACTGTTCTACCTGTTGTATATGCCATAATTTCAAATAAGACTAAAGCATCTTACAAAAAGTTATTGCAAGAGATTAAAAATCTTCGAGCAGGACTGCAGCCAAGAACAGTTCTAATGGATTTCGTGCAAGCTGAAATATCAGCATTTCAAGAAGAGTTTCCTGGGATACAAGTGGAAGAACGAAAAGGTCTACAGGTTATATTATTTATTTATTTAATATATTATTATTATTTTTATGGTGTTCTCACATGGGGGTGAAACGGTCGGGGGCGAAATATCCCGGGGCGAAACGGCGGGGGCGAAACGGTACGGGGGCGAAACGGTGGGCGCTAAAGGCGGGAGCAAAACGTCATATAACCTTTAAGGACACCCATGTGTTACATTTTGTTTCTCTTTTTTTCGGTTATCCAAGAGTTTTGAAACGCTACTTTACTGGTAAATTGGGTTCCATGTTTTCGTGATACTACTAAATCCCAATTAAATAAATAAAAATAATTACCCATTATTTATTTTTATTTAATAAAATCAATGTTAAAAGTAATCTTTCAATTTTACTCTACATAAAATTACAATTTTTTCTCAGAGCTACAAAAAAAATCACTCTTTCACTTCGATCCCCTCTTTCTCGATACTGCGTATTTCATCAAAATTAAAATTTAACAAAAATCAAATTAAAGTCGAGCTTACAGCAACGTTTTATTTGCGAATAAAATTATTCTTGAATTAATTAAATAAAATAAAAGAAATTCTGCGAACGAAAATCTTAATCTTGATCATATTCACCTTGAATGTCATCGTTTAAATCATCATCACTTAGATCATCTTCACGTAAATCATCGTCATTTGGATCGTCTTCACTTAGATCGTTTTCACTTGGATCACTTTCATTTGGATCATATTCACTTCGGTAAGAAGTATCGTCATCAGAACCAGAACGATATCTATCTAATTCCTTAATTGCATATTCCAAGTCCCAATTGGAAGATGATAAAACTGATCGAGCGTGACTTTCGCTGAAACCTAAATCGATGATTTTTCTGATTTTATCATCAAAACTCTGATTTTTACTTGGTCCTCCTGCGTAAGCGTTTGTCCAATGACGGGCGGTTAAGTCAAACATTTCTGGATGTTTTAGAAATTGTCGAGCTACTATGATATCTTGTGGATCATCTGGTCGAGGATAAGATAATAAAACCTGTATCGATAACAAGACGGTTCTTAAAGTGAGACATGCAGACCATTGATGTTTCAATATGTCTAAACAAATAATTCCGGTATCGGAAGAAATATTTGCATGCCATATTTTGGTTAAAAACCATATTTCTGGTGGACGAATCGGGTACGTATCCGGTATTTTAATTTCTAATTTAAATTTACCACCTTCATATGGAGTATCAATCGGTCCTGTAATTTCGCCTCTCAATTCGAAAAAACTGTCATTAATCAATTCCACTTTGATGCCGCATGGTACAGTCTCTTCACTTTTAATAATATCTCGAAGATCTCGTCGAATTCGTCTTACTGCAGTACTTCCCATGATTATATTGTTCTATATTGTTTTTATATTTTCTGATTAATCTTGTTTTCCTTATATAGTGTTTTATTTGTAAAAGATTATCCGATAATTCTATATTGTATATTGGATTATAAGAGGTATTTAAATTTTGTTACCGCGGATGAAAATAAAACTGACCAAATCCGATAAGGATAATGTAACAAACAAAAGTTGTACTAAGCTATCCTAATACCCAACAAGCAGTAATACAGTGCCAAGATGTGGAAAGTCAGTTGGAAGAACGTGAAATAGTGAAATTTAACTTTTAGTGCCGCCGGGGCATGTTCACGCCATTTATCGGTATTTTTTTTCCACTAAGTAACATCTAGCTAGGTTAGAACCCTACTGGAATATATGTAAGTGAATGCCAAGTTTAAATTTGGTACATCTGATGGTAATAACAGGACGTAGTCCTAAATTAAGCAAATGAAGAAGAAAAGGGTATAAAGTAAGGTTCAAAATAAACAAAATAAGTACACAAGTTATATAATATTATAGACCGGAGCATTGAGAGGCACACATATTGCTACACACTGCTGGCGCAATATTACATTCTTTACCTAATATTGATTCAATATAGTTTTTCAATAATTTACGAAATAGTGGGGCCTTGGCCAAAATAGTGGGGCACCATTTAAAACGCCGTTATTTTGGAAACAGTTAAATATTTTCTAAGAAGAACTACGGCACTGTCTTCCTAGTAAAAAAACTGCCTTGTTTTAATGTTTTAGTTAATCAAAAATACGAAATTTAAAGGCATTACGGCATTGATTACATCATCGAAGTTTTGAGAGTAAAACTGAAATTGAGAGTAAAACTGAAATTGAGAATTGTACCTAGATTATGCAGTACTATTCAATACAAACAAATAAGCAGGAAACAAAATTTTTCAGAAAATTGTTAATTTACATGAAAATTCAATTAAAAATCTGAAAAAATTAACATTTTTTCACGTATATTGCGGTTACAATGAAAACTCCAAACTTTAAACTTATAATTTGGTAATGCCCGTATTCACCAACTACAAATAGCACTATTTGTCGAATAAAATGACCTATTTTGCATTGAATTACGTCATTGTAGTTGGTGAATACGAGCATTAGTCAACAGGTTTTTATAAATTACCAAAAAAATTTTAACTCAAAAACGGTAGGTTTCTGAAAAATTTTGTTTCTTGCTTATTTGTTTGTATTGAATAGTACTACATAATATAAGTAAAATTTACTCTCTATTTTAATTCTTACGAGCGGCCGAAAATTTTGATGTTGTAATCAAGGCCGTAACGCCGTAACATTTCGTATTTTTGATTTACTAAACATTAAAACAAACTGTAGTTGTTTTCAGAAAGTATTTAACTGTTTACAAAATAACGAAGTTTTAGAAGGTGCCCCACTATTTTGGCCAAGGCTGTAAGTAATTAATATTGCACCAATAGTGTCCCATAATCAGTGGCGTAACAAGCAGGTGAGGAACCCGTGTGCGAATTTGTTATATTTGTTAATTTTTATAAAAGAAAAAAAACAATTTCGATGCAATTTCAGTGATTTCCAAAGAATTACTTCTAAACAAGGGTATATAAATAAAGACCAGTAATTACCCCCCCCCCGCTTAAAAATTATACCTAAATTCTTATCAAAAATATATAGGTGAGTTTTTATATTTTTGAATTTTTTGAGATTTCCTTGATTTTTTAAGATTGTCTAGATTTCCTGAAATATCTTAGAATTTTCTGTGATTTCCCACATCACAAGATTCCATAAAATTCCGATATTTTTCAGATTTTTCTTAGATTTTTGTAGATATTACCTCCAAAAATTTCAAATTTTTTTTTACATTTTTGAGATCACCGTGTTCAGAAACGTAAAGATTTGCAAAAAATAAAAAAATTTCTGTGTCGGTCTGTCGGTCGTCAAATTTTGTCTCTCGCTTTATTCCCAAACCGTTCAACCAATCACGACCAAATTTAGTATGGTAGTAGGGTTCACGGTAGAAAGGTGAAAATAAGGTTTTAGTCGCGATCTGTCAATCAAGAGTACCACTGCAAGAAAATAACACAAGATTTGAAAAGTTTTATCCAGAATAGGTAAATTTAACTTTCTGTCTGTCATCTGTCAGAAATTATAAGCTGTCAAAGTTGAAACTTCAAGAGTGAATATTTTCCGGATTTTTTTTCTTTTTTTCGCTATCATTTTTTTACTTTTTCTATTTTCTGAGATTTCATTGGCTTTACAATTTTCTGGATTTTCGAGATATCTTAAGGTAGGAGTACCTTAGAATTTTCCACTTCCTAGAATTTCCTAAGATTTGCTAGAGTTTTCTGCATTTCTCTCGATTTCATGTTTACTAAAATTTTCTACAGTTTACTAAGATTTTCTATATTTCTACAAATTTTCCCAAAATATGTTTTTCGCGATATTTTGGAATTTTCCAGAATTTCTTCAGATTTCCGTTCCAATACAAAAAAAATTTTTTCTAAAAATAGTTTTCGTTCTTTTTTTTGAATTACATTAATAATTAATTTTTTGACCTGAATTAATTTATTAAAAAATCAGTATTTAAAAATCGGTCAAGACGTTTAAATATTTAAATAACAAATAATTGTGTTATTTAATGTATTGCTTAGTAGTAGACGGGGCCCGGACCCTCTAGGCACCCGTAAATACGCCACTGGTTATTCCCGATATAAAAATTACAGGGTTCCCGCTTCTTTGGAAAATCAGGAAAAGTCATGCAAAAATTAAGGTTTAAGTCAAGGAAATTAAATTTTCAGTCGAGGTAGACAATTTCATTTATAATTTTTTTTTAATTTTAAAATTAAATTTATTTTATTTAAAAATTAATTTTTTTAAGTTAAAATCAGTAATTTTATTTTAATTTTAAAAATTAAGATTTTTTTTTACTTTTTTGATTTGATTTTGAAAATTTAATGAGAACATTGAATGTTGATGATAAATGATGCCCACTTTGTTTACCTTAATAAGAGAAGGCTGCCCAAAATATTATATTTCATTGTGAATACACATTATTAAATTTTTTTTAAAAGATTGAAACACAGTACAACTGGGGGGGGGGGGGGGGGGCTTTTAGCCGGGGATTCGCTTTCGTTGTACCCACCGCACTCTGGTAGTTCCAGTAGTATGTTGTAATAATTATTATAATGAAGTTCAAAGTTGTACAAAATTTTCTTTATTATAAATCGAATATTAAAAATCAAAGTGATTGTTATCATAAGCAATCATAAACATTCTGAATTTGATTATATACACTTTAATTATTGTCTTTATTTTAATCATCGTCATTTCATTCCTTCTCAATCTCAATAATTGCCTTTTCCAAGTCCCAATTGCAAGATGATAAAACTAATCGAGCGTGATCTTCGAAGTAACCTAAATCCATGATTCTTCTGATTTTGTCATAATAATACAAATTGTTACTGGGTCCTCCGGCGTAAGCGTGTGTCCAATGACGAGCGGTAGATTCAAACACTTCTGGATATAAGTTGTATTGGTTAGCTACCACAAGATCGTGTGGATCCGTTGGTTCAGGATCCGATAGTAAAACTTGTATCGATAACAAGATCGTTCTTAAAGTGAGAGATGGAGACCATTTATCTCCCAATATATCCAAACATACCAATCCGGATCTGGAAGTAATATTTGGGTGCCATATTTTGGTTTCAAAACATACTATAGGTGCTTTAAACGGATATTCTTTGCATAATTTAATTTCTAATTCAAATGTACCACCTCGATATGGCGTATCTTCGGGTCCTTTAATTTCACCTTTCAAATTATAAAAATTATTGTCGATTAATTCCACTTTGATGCCACACGGTGCAGTATTTTCACTCCTAATAAGATCTCGAAGATCTTTCTGTATTCTTTTTACTGCAAAATCTTCCATGATTTTTTTACTTAATTTTAATTTATGTTTTCTATTTCCTAGTTGGTTCCAAATCACAAAAATTTCCTTAACATCCAAAATATCTAATGCAATCTACTAACCAATATAAAATCCAATGGTAAAAGGTTTTAAACAAATGTAATACCTCACTATCACGTTATCAACAACAATTTTTGTCGTCCATATAAATTTAAATTATATTAATTTTCTTCTGGAATTCCAAATTTTATTTAAATTATGCTTAAATCGACTACTAATTATTATTTTTTATTACTCAATAAAACCAACTTTAAAATTAAATTCCAATTTTGCTCTTCATAAAATTATAATTTTCTCTGAGCGACAAAAATTACTCTGTCACCTTTATCCCCTCTTTCTCGATACTGCGCATTTCTCCAAAATTAAGATTAAACAAAAATCAAATTAAAGCCGAGTTTACAGTAATGTTTTATTCTTCATCTTCATTCTTCATCCGCGATGAAGTGATGGTTTCCCATTTCTTGCATGGTTTATATTAAGCCTCCTAATACATAAAATCCCATCCTCCCAGCCCTCTTAATACATAAGAACCCAGCACGTTGCTGCCCCAGCGTGTCATTTTTTGGTCAAAAAAGAAACACCCTGATTGGTCGTTTTTCTTACCAACCGCAAAATATATTAAACTAAGGTTAGGACTAAAAATATTTGAAAAAGAAAATAATGAAAATAATTACGTTATAAAAAAAAACAATTAAAATTTAGTAATCTATATAAATAAAAATGAAATGATGTTCGTTGCTAAGGTCATAACTTGAGAACGGCTGGACGGATTTGGCTAATTTTTTTGAAATGTTCGTTTATGGTCAAAGTAAGGTTTTTACGAAAAAAAAATTACTTCATATCTATTTCGATAGATGGCGCTAATTTTTAATTGGCTGGAGGAAGGAGCCTATTGGCCGTGAAAAACAAAGATGTCGATGGTGAATCAACTCTGGGAGATCAATTTATTTGATTTCTTCAAATCGGTTTCATCAACCAAAATGAAATAGTCAACTATCCCAGAGAATTCTTGAATTCACTTGAATGGTCCGGATTACCACCTCACAATTTGTTATATAAAGTAGGCTCAGTTATCATCATATTCATCATCATATCATCAAAAGGCGGGCCGCAAGAAATTAAAAGTTCGCATTTACGAAAATGAGCTTTTATATACTCAACAGAGCATTCAAATTATCGCCATTATTTTATTTTTGCTATTTCTATTAATCTTTCCATTTGACGGCTGCAATTCCCAGTGCGTTTGGCGTTCGCGATGACCATCAAGTCGTTGGAATTAACTTGGAGTTTCTGTGTTTAGCGCATGGACAACTGTATGTCGCTTGTTCGCAAGTTTTCATCTTTGTTTATTTACGCGCCGGAAAACAAAACGGGTTAATATGTAGGTAGTTTACTATCAAACTTTGCATTGAATGTTAACCTCATTTATTTTCCGTTCCATGTGAATAAAAGGCATTAAATTTATTTGAATTACGATCGAGTTTTAATTATTAATCAAAAAGCAAAACAAAAACCATATACAATGATTATGATTATGACTTGATTAATGCGAAGAAAAACAAAAAGGAGAAATTGAAAAACATAGAGAAAGAGGAAGTAACAGCAATTAGTGAAGATAAATACATCGCCAGTCAAAGATATAAGATGATGAAGAAAAAATTAATGAGCAGCAAACCGACGAAGAAAAATATAAGAAGAGAAACAAGAAGTAACGGCAATTAGTGAAGGGATAGATACCGCCCGTCAAAGATCTACCTAAGAAGATAGTAAAAAGCGAAGAAAACAAAGAAGAGAAATGGCGAAAAAAATATAAAAAAAGAAGAAAAACGGCAATTAGTGAAGAAGCACCGCCAATCAAAGATATAAGATGAAGATGAAGACATGATTAATGAGAATAATAACGAGGAAAAGAATTGGAAAAAAAAGAAAAAAGAACAAAACAAAGAAATTAAATAAGATAATAGAAGTAGGCAAACCTTCTTCATCGAACTACAGTTGTGTACATAAATAAATCCATTAATCCTATAAATTTTATAACTACCAATACCATGGTGCTGCACATCACTCGAGATCCTAACTAATCGAGTTATAGTTTCACAGTATTAATTTTTGACGTGAATACGTTTAAATCGGTAGCATGTTCAAAAATTAAGCCTAGGCTTCGAGGCTATCTTCGGGAACATAGCCGTTAGATTTTAAGTCAATATGTTGTCGAAGGATACCCGTTTTCACCCAAGTCTACTGATCGGATAACATTGATTTGAAAACATGAAAACAACTTCCAAGCTTTTGCAGAATATTGACAATTCGAAATTTATTATTAGTGTTTAGCTGATCGGTAGACTTGCAAGGAAAACAGGTATGCTTCAACGCCGTTGTCATGTAAACCTTAACGGCTGTCTTCGAACATAGCCTTGAAACCTAGGTTTCAATTTTTTTTAATTGAGACCGTTAAAAGAGAGATCTAGCGGTCCAACTATATATAAAAATAAAAAGCCGGGAAAGCTTCTCCCACAGCGTAGAAATTTTTTTGGTTAAAAAAGCCAAAGACGAAAAAATTGTTGGATACAAAATTGAAGTAGTATAAAGGTCTTAATGGATAACCAGATAAATGTATAAGCGGATATTCGGATAAACGGATAATTACATAAAATTTTGTGGTAATAAAATTTTCTGAAGGTAAAAATAGTCGATGGAATAGAACAAGGGAAATTGATTCAAGGTTCACAAGCAGTGTACACAAAATATATTGCATACAAGGAAGTACTAACGAACGAACTAACCAGAATTGGAGGTACCTACTCATATTACTACATACTGCGGGCGCAATATAGTTTTTCAATAGTTTGTCAATATAGGTACCTAATCCATATTGCACCAATTTTGTATCATATCGTCGGCTTAGTAACCATCGTAAGTCCATAATATGTCGAAAATCACATTTGGTCGCTAAAAAATTTAAAAAAACGTTGAGTTTTTTCTGTAAAAGCCCCCCCCCCCCCCCGATAAAAATAATGTTTAGTGCGAAGTTTTAAAATTTAAATAACTTTAAATTATTTATATTTATTTGTTTATTTATTTATTTACTAGCTAAGAAGCCCGTCCGCGAACGGGCAGCTAGACGATGACTCTCTTTTTTAGCGGAATAATTTTTAAACATTTAATTTCGTTTCCCGCTACTAGGTGATTACCGTATTTCTATATTTGCAAGGTAACGCAAAAAGTTGCTGCTAAACTTGATGTGCCTTGGGGCAATTAAAAAATTTTTTTTAAATATAAAAATAAATAAGTTTCTCAAATTCTAATTTTCTTTAGCCGAACGTTTTAATTTCCCTCACTTTTGCTCAAAAACTAAACATTTTCCCAGCTGTTTTCGACGAAATTTGTATAATTATTCTGTCATCTGTAGGTGTTCTAAGACCACCCGGTTTACACTTTTGACTATAATTTTGACAGTTAACTTTCAAAGTAACGTACAATTTGCTATTGTCTCTGAGCAGTAAGGCACTTAAATAAATGTTTTTCCAAGCTCTAATATTCTCTAGCCAAAGGTTTAAATTTTCCTCATTTTTGCTTAAAAATTCAAATTTCTCGGTTTTTCCTGATGAAAAAATTTGTAAAATTATAAATCCCCTATCTTCTCCAAGTATTCTAAAGAGTGGAAATCCTGCGATGTGTACTGGAGGGTGTTCCACACCCCCCAGACCCCCCGGTTTACAATTTTGACTTTATATTTTTATATTATTTTTATAATTAACTTGCAAAGTAACACAACAAGTTGCTGTTAAACTCCGTGAGCAGTAAGGTAATTAACTAAATATGTTTTTTCCAAGTTTTTATTTTATCTAGCCGAAGGTTAAACTTCCCTCGTTTTGGCTTAAAAATTTAAATTTCCCGGTTTGGATTGAAATTGGACAAATATTTTTAGTCCTAATCTTAGTTTAATTTATTTTTTGTTGGTAAACAAAATCGACCAACCAGAGTGTTTTCTTCCACCAAAAAATGACACGTTGCAGCAAGAGCAGCAGAAGCGTGCTGGGATTTTATGTATTAACAATAAGATTAGTTACAACTGACGCGCATGAATGGATTAACGAGATTCTAAAAAATCTTTAATCCTTCTCTCCCCCATTGGCATGTCATGTTTATGGGTAGAAAAACCCGAAAACATAGACTTGATTAATGAGAAGAAAAACAAAAAGGAGAAATGGAAAAACAAAGAGAAAGAAGAAGTAACAGCAATTAGTGAAGATTCATCTCTAGGTAGTCAAAGATGTAAGATGAGGATGAAGAAAAAATTGATGAAAAGAAAAATAAAAATGACACGTCTATGATGTAAGGTAGGAAGAGAGTAAAAAGAGAAGAGAACAAAACAAAGGAATTAAACAAAATAATTGAAATAGGGAGAACTTCTTAAACGAACTACAATTTTGTCGGGTCAGGACCCTAGGGCGCCAAGATTTATGGGCGCTGGATTATTGGTCGCTGGCGTTTGGGCACAGTAGTGTAGAAAATTTTGTTTAAATAACAAAATGCTTTTAAAATTTATAAGATTTATTAATCTTAAATTGAAACTCAATGAAAATTTTCTTAAAATATATAAATGAAAATGAATGGGATGGGAGGTTTCGGCGCGACCGTTTCGGCGCGACCGCTTCGGTGCGAAGACAGTTCGGCGCGAGAATAAAATACTTGAAAAAAGAAGAAGAAAAATTTAATTTTAAAAATTTAAACATTAATAGGTAAGTAATATAAATTATAAATTTTTTAAAACTAATACACATGAATAAAAAAATAAGTTAATGTAGCTACTGTGTTAGGGATTCATTTCATTTTATTTTATTGGCTAAAATCAACGGCTTTTGAGTTGTTGTAAAATGTTGAAAAAATCAAGATTTTTCTTTTGTTTTTTTTTGAAAACCCCGTATCCGTGTCATAGATTTAATTATTTCCGGTATCCTTCAAACGACACATTTTACAAAAAATTTGACGTCCCATTCCGAATAGGAAATTTAACAGACTACAACTTATGTCTGGTAAAAACTTTAAAAAGCTAGATTTTATAAAGTTCAAAAAATAATGGCCACCATTGTAAGTAAACGCCAAAAAGAAAAATTCACAAGTGATGCATTTATGTACATCTATGACCGCATGAGCGCTTGCGGTACAAAAATATTTTGGCGATGCGAAAGGAAAGATTACTGCAAAGCTCGAGTTCACACTGAAAATGGCATTATAGTCAAAAGAATTAATGAACATTTGCACGATAGTTCGGCAGCAAAAGTTGAAGTTGATAGAACTGTAACTCAAATGAAGAGAAGAATTGAAGAAGAAACTCCGGAAAGAACTTCCCAAGTTATCGATGCTTGCCTTGACGATATATCTGAAGGTGCTTTAGGAGCCATGCCAAACCACGGTGCATTACGAAAAATGATCCAAAGGAGGAGAAATGTTGTACAAGCTGTCCCCCCTGCGCGGGAAAGTGTCATAGATTTAATTATTCCCGATAAATATAAACTTTACGAACCCCAGGCCGGGATTCAAGAAAACTTTTTACTGGCTGATAGTGGTCAAGTTCCCGGAAGAATTTTAATATTTGGCCGTGCACGAAATCTCCGCGTAAGTATTTGTTTTTGTTTTGCTGTATTCAATATTTTGAACTTCCAAAACAATTAATTTTGTTTTTATTGCAGATATTGAGCGAATGTGACCATTGATTCATAGATGGCACCTTTATAATTAGGCCACCTATATTTTCACAGGTGTACGTGATTTTGGCAGAAAAGCATGGAGGAGTGCATCCATTTTTATACGAGCTTCTTCCTAATAAACAAGCTGCAACATATACAGCAATGATAGATATGCTAAAAAATTTGGAACCAAATTTGAATCCATCACATATATCATGTGATTTTGAATTAGCTTCAATTTCTGCATTCAAAAACGCGTTTCCAACAGCGAAAATGCATGGATGCTTTTTTCATTTGATAAAATATATGAAGAAACAACTAAGCAACTTAAACTTAAGCAGGACTTAAAATACAGATTCCAATTTCGCTCTGTATGCTAGAATGGTGGTATCTCTCGCATTTGTACCGACTGCTGATTTAGACGAAGCAATAGACACTTTAGCTGGAGTGTTGCCAGAAGAACTTCAACCTCTACTGCAATGGTTTGAGGATTATTATGTTGGGCGAATGAACCGTCGAGGGAATACTAGAAGGTCTGCAATTTTCCCCCAGAGTTGTGGTCATTATATAATAGGGTATTAAATGACATGGACAGAACGAATAATCATGCCGAAGCGGCTCATCGACGCCTCCAAATGGAAATAGGTATGGACCATCCCATTTTATGGAAATTCATCGAAGCTTTGAAGAAAGTTCAAAGAGGACGTGATATGTTTTATGAACACCTACTAGCAGGCCACGAACCACCAAAAAAATTAAAAAAATATCAGGATGCGGATAAACGCATAAAAACCATAGTAAGCGATTATGCAAACCGAAATATAATCGACTATCTGCGAGGATTATCGTATAATTACGAAATGAATCCCTAACATTACATATTTAATTGTAATAAATTTATTATTTATATTATTTATCTATTAATGTTTAATGTAATGTAATGTTTAATGTTTTTTTCTTTTTTTTTTCAAATATTTTATTCTCGCGCCGAACTGTCTTCGCACCGAATCGTCTTTGCGCCGAACCGGCTGCGCCGAATCGGTCGCGCCGAATCGGCTTAAACCGGAAAATGAATGTAACATGTAACAATTTCTTTTTATTTTTTAATAAATTATACTAAATATTGAACTGAAAACACAAATTATACTTTATATACTTTAGAATACTTTAGAATACCAAAGTATTAACATTAATTCTGTTACACACTGTGTATGATAACATACAAAATATTTGCAAATTTCATTCTACGCAAACGCACAAAATCTTAACCAAAAATTATAAACTTAGATCGTCTTCACTTTGATCACTTTAATCACTTGGGTAAAAAGTATCGTCATCACATTCAGATTTACATCTATCAATTTCACTAATGGCATATTCCAAGTCCCAATTGTATAACGATAAAAATATTCGAGATTCTTCTTCGTATTCTATACCTAATTCGACCAATTTTCTAACTTTATCGTCAAAACTCTGATTTTTACTTGGTCCTCCTGCGTAAACGTTTGTCCAATAACGGGCGGTCAAGTCGAACAGTTCCGGATTTTCTTGGAATTGTCGAGCTACTCTAGCATCAATTGGATCATCTGGTTGAGGAGCTGATAATAAAACTTGCATCGATAACAAGACGGTTCTTAAAGTGAGACATGCAGACCATTGATGTTTCAATATGTCTAAACAAATAATTCCGGTATCGTGAGCAATATTGGTATGCCATATTTTAGTTACAAACCGTATTTCTGGTGGCTGAAACGGATACGAATTGGATATTTTGATTTCTAATTCAAATTTACCACCTTGATACGGAGTATCTATCGGTCCCGTAATTTCACCTCTCAATTCGAAAAAACTATTATTGATCAATTCCACTTTGATGCCACATGGTACAGTCTCTTCGCTCTTAATAATATCTCGAATTTCTTGTTGTATTCGTCCTACTGCAATACTCGACATAATTACTTTTTGCTGTATTGCTTTTCTATTTTCTGATTAGTCCTGTTTTCCTTATATAGTTTTTACTTGTAAAAGATCATCCGATAATTGGATTATAAGAGGTATTTAAATTTTGTTATGGCGGATAAAATTTTGGGTTGGTGTAAACTGACCCAAGACCTAAAAGGCTGCAATACAGATGGAAGAACGTGAAAATTAACTTTAAATATTTTAACTTTTAGTGCCACCATTTATCAGTATTTTTTTTATTAACATCTTGCAAGGTTAGCACCCTACTATAATATAATTAACTAGACGGAAAGCCCGTCCGTGGACGAGCAGCTAGACGGTGGATCCCTTTTTAGAAGTATAATATTAAACATTCAATTTCGTTTGCTGCTACTGGGGGATTCCCCGATTATCAACATTTCCAAAGTAACGCAAAAAGTTGCTTCTAAACTTGATGTGCCGTCGAAAAGTAGAAATATGTACTGGATGCTGTTCACCCCCAGACTTCCCGGTTTACACTTTTGACTATAATTTTGACAGTTAACTTGCAAAGTAACGCAAAAGTTGTTGCACTTTTGATTTTCCTTCTCCAAGTATTCTAAAAGAGTGGAAATTCTGCGATATGTACTGGAGGGTGTTCCACACCCCCCAGACCCCCCGGTTTAAAATTTTGGTTTTATATTTTTACATTATTTTTATAATTAACTTTCAAAGTAACACAGAAGGTTAAATTTCCCCAATTTTGACTTAAAAATTCAAATTTCCCGGTTAGTCCGAAACATAGTTAATTTAATATATTTTCGGTTGGTATAATTGTAAACCGGGGGGTCTGGGGGGTGTGGAACACCCTCCAGTACATATAGCTGGATTTCCACTCTTTTAGAATACTTGGAGAAGATAGGGAATTTATAATTTTTCAAATTTCGCCAGGAAAAATCGAGAAATTTGAATTTTCAAGCAAAAGTGAGGGATATCAGAGTGTTTTTTTCCACCAAAAAGTGACACGCTGTAGCAGGAGCAGCAGCAGCGTGCTGGGATTTTATATATCAGGATAAGTCCACAAACGACCGTGAATACCAAATTACAGGACGTAGTCCTGAATTAAGAAGAACAAGAAGTAGAATAGATATACAATTAGAGACTGGGGGATTAGGGGATCCGTATTAACTATAGTAACCAATATTGCACCAATACCATATTATGTGTATGTAATTTTATTAAGATGAAGTACAAATTTGTTCAAAATCTTCTTTATTATAAATCGAATATTAAAAATAAAAGTGATTGTTATCATAAGCAATCATAAACATTCTGAATTTAATTATATACACTCTGATTGTTTTTACTTTAATCATCGTCATTTCATTTATCTACAATCTCATTAATCGCCTTTTCCAAGTCCCAATTACAAGAAGATAAAACTGATCGAGCGTAATCTTCGGGGAAACCTAAATCAATGATTTTTCTGATTTTGTCATCAAAACTCTCATTTTTACTGGGTCCTCTGGCGTAAACGTGTGTCCAATGACGAGCGGTCGAATTAAACAATTCAGGATTTAAGTCGTATTGGCTAGCTACCGTACAATCTTGTGGATCCTTTGGTTCAGGAGTCGATAGTAAAAGTTGTATCGATAACAAGATCGTTCTTAAAGTGAGAGATGCAGACCATTTATCTTGTAATATATCCAAACATATAATACCATGATTGGAAGAAATATTTGGATGCCATATTTTGGTAACAAAACTAATTTTAGGTGGTTGAAACGGGTACGAATTGGGTATTTTAATGTTTAATTCAAATGCACCACCTTCATATGGCGTATCTGGTGGTCCCTTAATTTCACCTTTCAATTCGTTAAAACTATTATTAATTAATTCCACTTTATTGCCACAAGGTGCAGTCTTTTCACTTTGAATAAGATCTTGAAGTTCTCGTTGTATTCTTCTTACTGCAAAATCTTCCATAATTACTTTTTTCTATCTTCTTTTCTAATTTTTGTATCTGTTACTTAATTTTATTTAATGTATTTTATTTCCTAGTTGGTTCCAAATCACAAAACTTTCTTTAACATCCAAAGTTTCCCATGTAATCTACTAACCAATATAAAATCCAACGTTAAAAAGTTTTAAACAAATGTGATACCTCACTATCACGTTATCACCAAGAAATTTTGTCGTCCATATAAATTTTATTTAAATTAATTATTTTCTTTTTGAATACAAAATCAACTACCAATTATTTATTGTCCAATAAAACCAACTTTAAAAATAATTTTCCAATTTTATTTTTCATAAAATTATAATTTTTTTTCAGAGCTACAAAAATTACTCTTTCATCTTGATCCCCTCTCTCTCGATACTGCGCATTTCCCCAAAATTAACATTAAACAAAAATTAAATTAAAGCCGAGTTTACAGCAATGCTTTATTGGCGAATAAAATTATTCTTAAATAAAATATTGTATCACCGATCTATAAGGTCTCTAGAGTGATGTCAAATAATTTAGTTTTAGCGTTTTTTTTCTGAGATTTCCTTGATTTTTCTAACATTATTGTCTAGATTTCCTAAAATATCCTAGAATTTTCTGTGATTTCCCTCTTCGCAAGATTTCCAAAAATCTTAAAAATCTTAAGATTTTTCCGAAATTTTCCGATTTCTAGAATTTTCTATTTCCTCTAATTTTCTACATTTCCTAAGATAGTAAAATTAATGAGATTTTTTGGATTTCTTAAAATGTTTTCAGATTTCTTCAAATTTATAATTTTTTTACTAAGTAGAAAAATGAAGGAGAAATTGTCACATGCAAAACTAAAAGGAAATCAGCGGAAATTTGAGGAAATCTATTCCTTTTTTATTTTTCCATTTTCTGAGATTTCAGTGCCTTTAAAATTTTCTGTATTTTTCGAGGTTATCTTAAGATACCTTAGATTAGAATTTTCCATTTCCTAAAATATCCTAAGATTTTTTAGGGTTTTCTGCATTTCTCTCGGTTTTCTATTTACTAAAATTTTCTAAACTTTCCTGAGATTTTCTAGAAATTTCTAAAATTCTACAAATTTTCTTAGAATCTGTTTCTTGAGATGTCTTGAAATTTTCCAGAATTTCTTCGGATTTTCCTTCACTAGTACACACAATTTTTCCGTCGATTTCCCCTTAGTTTTGTACTAACTAGAAAACCGAAGAGAACATCGTGATATACGAAAGTGAAAAGAAATCCAAGCAAATTTTAGGGTATCTGAGAAAATTCTATGAAGAAATCTTAGTAAAAGTTTAGAATACTATTTTCTTCCTGAGCAAATCTTGGGAAAATTCATAGATTAATTCTTTTATTTCCTTTTTAAGTTTATGATTTCCTTGGCTATTGGCTATCCCAAGATTTTCTAAAATATTCAAAATTACCGCTTTTCTTAGATTGCCAGGCAAAGGCAGATATAAGGATATCGACCCCCCCCCATGAGCCATAAAAACAAAAAAATTGACTACGAATCGAGTCGTCTGGCTTACAACGTCGCAGGTGTTTCTAAAGTTTCAAGGTCACGTTCTCTAATGGAAATTTAAAATATGAAATACTAAAATAATTTTTCCTAAAAATAGTTTTCGTTCCTTTTTTTATTAATTTAATTAATAATTAATTTATTTAATTTTTAATCTCTCAAGTCTTTTAAATATTTAAATAACAAATAAATGTATGTTATTTATATTGATTAGTTATAAAGGGAACCAGGACCCCCCCCCCGCCCCCCAAGTAAGCCACTTGTTATTCCCGATATTACAATTACAGGATTCCCACTTCTATGGAAAATCTGGAAAAGTCATGGAAAATTTAAGATTTCTCTAATTTTGTCAGGGAATTTCTTAGTTTTAGTGCCAACTCAAAGAAATTAAATTTTCAATCAAGGTAAACAATTTAATTTAAAATTTAAGATTATTTTTGTCTTTTTATTCTGATTTATCGAAATATCATGGAAAATTTTTATTATTTGTTAGGGAAAACCTGGAAATGTCAGAATTAGATTTTGAAAATTTAGTGCAAACATTGAATTATTGATGATAAATTAATGATGCTCCCTTTTTTTACCCCAGAAGACTGCCAAAATATTATTTATATTTCACTGTGAATATTAAAACTTAGATTAATTAATTAAAAAAATTAAACAGTACAACCGGGGGCCCTTTTAGCCAGAGGCCCGCGTGCATCGCACCCACCGCACCCCGGTAGTTCCGCCACTGATTAGAACTTATATCCCTCTAAACTAAATATCTAGACCACTAAGCAGTTAGTTACGTATAATTAAATATAATTAAATGTAATTAAATATAATTAAATGTAATTAAATATAATTAAATATAATTAAATGTAATTAAATATATTTAAATAATAAATAGACCAATAATTCACGTACGATATGTCATGTGTAAGTAAGTAGTAGGTATGTGATTATTAAAGTGAGGTAAAAATTAGTTCAAAGTTTCTTTATTATAAATAGAATATTAAAAATTAAAAGTGATTGTTATCATAAACAATCATAATCATTTGAATTATATAATTACACTTTAATCATCTTTACTTTGCTCATCGTCATTTTTATACATTTTGTCAATTTGGTTAATTGCATTTTCCAAGTCCCAATTCCAAGATGATAAAGCAACTCGAACTTGATTTTCGGGGAAACCTAACTCCATCATTTTTTTGATTTTATCATCAAAACTCTGATTTTTACTGGGTCCTCCGGCGTAGACGTTTGTCCAATGGCTAGCAGTCAACTTAAATATTTCGGGATTTTTCTTGTATTGTCTAGCGACTGCCATATCTTGTGGATAATTTAGTTTAGGAGCCGAAAGTAAAACGTGTATCATATACAAGAGCATTCCTAAACTTAGAGCTGGCGTATATGCATCTTCTAATAATACATCCAAAGAAATAGATCCGGTTTTGGGACAAATATTCACATGCCATACTTGGGTTACAAAACGAAAATTTGGTGCTTGAAACGGATAATTGGTGGGTATTTTAATTTCTAATTCAAATGTACCACCTTCATATGGAGTATTTGGCGGTCCCATAATTTCACCTTTCAAATCAAAATAATTGTTATTGATCAATTCCAATTTGATGCCATATTGTGCAATCTTTTCACTATCAAGAACCTCTCGCACTTCTCCTCGTACTCTTCTAGCTGCAAGCTCTGAAATATTGTCAATAACTGCCATAACTGATTTTTATCTTGTTTTCTGATTATTTATTTTTTACTTAATTCTTCTTCTCTATATTGCTGTGATATCAACAATAACCAATACAAATTCAATGTTAAAAAGTTTGAAACAAGTGTGTTACCTCGCTATCGCGTTATCACCCCCAATTTTCGTCGTCTATTAAAATTTCAATTTAAATTAATGATTTTCTTCTTGAATGCCAAAATTTATTTCAGTTATCCTTAAATTTTTTCTTAATTTACCCAACTTTACGAATAATTTTCTAATTTTGCCTTTCATGGAAACTACAAGAAAAATCAGTCTGTCAGGGCTATCCCCTCTTTCTCGATACTGCGCAATTCCCCAAAATTAATATTAAACCAAAATCAAATTAAAGCCGAGTTTACAGCAATGTTTTATTTGTGACTATTCTTTTTTTTTTCTTTACTAACCACCGGTATAACTCTCAATCTATCGATCTATAGAGTCTCTCGAGGTATACTGGAAAAACTCCTAACAAATTGTTGTATTATTTCTGAGAATGTTTGGAAGCACTGCTTTATTCTATACTTAGCATATTAATCCCATTATGGTATATTTATTGTTATGCTGTGTTAATAAAAAGAACAATGACTGTGTTTATGAAAATATTGAAACCTTAAAATTTAAACCAAGTCAACAATAATAAAATTTTTGTTATTTTTGGTCAATTTTTAGGAGTCAATAGTCGAAAGTGCTGCAGAAATATTTGCATAGCGATAAAAAAACTGGTTTAACTTAAAAATTTTTAAAAAATGCCGTTCTTATTGGCGCATAAATTTCAAAATTTGTTCTGAGATAGAGATTATGCCTGTAAATTCAATTATTTTAAATTCCAACTTGAAAAGGGAAAAATAATATTTTCGTCTGGGATGAAAGCTTCGGTCATGTAACAACATGATTTCCAAAATTTCTCAAATTATAATTATTAAGAAATTGATCGGCTATATTTCTCCCTGACCTTAACATTTGCAGGTAGGTACCCATTTAATGATCCCGACACACCTCCTTCATTTGCAAGTTAAGTTGATTTTATTCAAAAAAAAACCAGTCTAAAACTCCTGAACAATTCCTTGTCCAGACAATAGAAACCATATATGAATCATCCACAAAAATCTTTTGGCCTGCCCACATGGGTAGACTTATGATTTAGCACTACAGTTATATTAATTATTTCTTTTTCGAAATGAATCTTCACTATTCGATTAATGAACTGCAATTATTTAAGTAACTGTTAGATTGATTCAAAAAGGAATAAAGCACGTGGTATCATAGCCAAATTAAGTTACAGAAGCTGGCCTTCCCACTGGCTTAAATGCTTTACTTATTGATTGCTAAAGTGTAATTAAATTTATTGTCACGAAACTCGATACACTCTCTGACATTATGCAAGAATTTTAATCTGGAATATCTCAGACAAAAAAAGTGCAAAAGCTTTTTGTAGTAAGCAAACATGCAAAAAACTATCTGTAGCAGAATATTAATGAGGAAGGTGATGGATCGTTACATCTTGCTAAATTTTTTTTACATGACCATTGTTTTTTCTATTTGGAATTTTGATAGTCGGTTCATGAGAAATGGTTCCGGATCTAAATATCTTCTGACATATCTGTGGTATCAGGTAAAAAATCGAGAGTAAAACTACCGAAGAGGAAAGAAAAAAATGTTTCTGCCAAAATTACTTATAGCTAAACTCCACTGACCTGCGATGAAAAATGTTTGCTAAAGGACTTTATTTTAACAATCAGGTATGTGACTAAACATTTTTAATTTTACCGAAAACCAATCTCGAGCGAGATTCGAAACTGAGCGACTCCACGGTCATATTGCCGTGCGATAATTACTGGTAATTTTTAAAAGTTCTGCAAGAAAATAAATTTAAAATTTGCAAGAATTATAAAATTTTTGCAAATATACCAAGGTGGACGAACAACTAAGATTTTTTCAAACAAATTTTTGCATTTAAAAAAAAATTTTTAACCGCCCAAATCGAACAAAAATAGAATATTGAAGATCAAGTTTTAATTAATTGAAAAAAAAAATAAAAAAAAATTACTTACCAAAAATCTTCAAAATTAGGAACAATAATTGTATTGGGATGGATTGATCCTGCACTACCGCGCGCGTTTTTAAACTGACGCTATCCTGCAGTTCTGGCAATCCTCAAAGAAGGTCGTTGGACGTCGCACACAACAACTTTACTGGTCGAATAAATTTTGTCAACAAAAACTGATCCATTTTAATATCTGAAACTTGTTTTTAAAAATCAAGTACCTACAAAGTATTAATTATTATCGAGCGAGATTGGTTGCGTCTTACAATTTTCAAAAACTAAAAAATTTGTACTTAAAGATAACTCAAAAATTTAAAACAACAATTTATTAATGGTTAATCCAAGTAATACTTACTTTGGTTTACTGCTGATTGAGATTCAAACTCGGAATTTTCTTTCAAATATCAACCAGCATTCAATTTTTTTGAAATTTTGCATTTTGCAAGTTTTTTTAGTTTTTAGATTAATTTTTTAAATTTTAAATTTCTTAGTTTTCTATAAAATTTTCTTCAATTTTCTATGGTCTCTCAAAGATCATCCAATTTATTGTAATTCGTAACAACAATATCGCAATGGAAAGAAGAATAAAAAATGATCCAGGTAGAAGATTTTTTTGATAGTATCAGATAGGCAAACCTTATGGCAGCTTTTTTAAATTTGCTTTTGTTGATTGATTTGATTATTCTTAACTTGATAATAAATTAATTATTCAATTGACAATCTAATGTTTCACGCAGATTCTCAAGTCGGTTGTTAGTCAATGTTATGTTGAAATATTACTTAAAATAGGTTTACATAAATCACCGCATGACAAAAATCAATCCAACTAAAAGGTAGATATTTTTTTGTTCAGAATTGAATCATAAATTGGAATTTAACATTGTCGCTTTCTTCTTCTTCACTACTTGAAATTTTTTGGAAAAACCGGTCCGATCCACAGAAACATTGAAATTGGTGATTAATGGTTTTGCAATTAACACCAAATTTCTAATTGATATTTGATGAAATTAGTGTTTAGTCGATTCTTTTATCAAGGAGACCCTACCTTGATGAAGCTGTAAGAAGTTGTATTTTTGAGAAAATTCATTCATTCACTTCACATAATTGCTTCAAACTTTACGGGGGTCATCAATGCCCCTATTTTAGTATTACTAGCTTTTTGATAGAAATTATGCAAAAGTTATCGAAAGAAACTCAACTGGAAATCCAGCAGAAATTAGACAAAAAAATGTATAATGTAATTTATAGTTATATAGCGTTCCTAAGTTATTCAAAATTATAAATTATTCAAAATATTATATTACTCACGGGTTAATCACCTTTACTATTACAAGAACAAGATTTTAATAAAATAATTTGGATTAATAAATTTTCACGAAAAAGGCATCAGAAGTAAAAATTGGCATTCGCTTCTGCGATATTTATTGCTTCAATAGAATAAAAAATTTCAACGTCTCAAGTTTCCAGTTTATATTTGAATTTACGACTTGAGATTTTCTTCAGTTAGTTGATTAGCATAATATGCATAGAATTTTTCTATGGGTACTTTTTTTTAAATTTCTTGTTCATGTGAACTTTTTGAAAAATTTGTATTTAATTATTCGAGATTGCGTAAAATTGAAAATGAACTATTGATGATTTTTAACTTGAAAGGGGAAACAGATTTGAGTGGGTTTGAACTTCGAAAAACTCCCAACAAAAGCTGATGGTATTTTATAAAGATTTCCACTTTTCTTTTCTTTTTATCTACTTTTCTACTTTTCTTAAGACTGCTTATTCGCGATTTACATTAAGCAAACGCCACCATGCGGACAAATATTAAGTTAATCCAAAATGTATAACAGTAAACCAAACTTTTGCATTTTTTTGGTGTTCTATTTTGTGAATTATCATTTCACCGAGATTTTACGACCAAATAATTCAAAATCAAACTCAAAACAACATCAAGTGTACGTAATAACACCAACACTACCAACGATAAAGTAAATCGCGAATAGTAGAATGCTAACCTAGCTAGATGCTCAGCCAGTAGATCGAATTTGGGTTTCAGATTATAACAGCAAAGTCGATTTAAAGCTAATAAATTAATTAAAACGTAGGCTTAGCCCAATTACCTTCAAACTATTTCAAATCTTGACTTTCCTAAGCCAATCTTCCATTCTATTTACATTGCTAAGCCATATCCACTTGATCCAACTACTATGCTTTTATTTATGCATTTTGACTTCAAATTTATTATTTTTAAAGCCCATATATTGCAGTTCTGATTCCCCATATAACCTGACCAACTTTATTTTAAATAAATAATCAGTTCCGTAACATCTGGTCTCGTACACTCACTTTCATCATCAATATCTCCATTCCCCTGCGAACCATTGTACTTCGGAAAGCTAAAAAAACTATCAGAAACAACTGAAGTAAAAATATCTCCGTAGACAATAATTTCTTTTTATTACAATTTTTTAAACTAAAATTTATTTTAATTCAAATATTTATTGTAGTTTTAAGATTCAGCTGCTGTTCAGCGTCAGCAAAGTTCAAGCTGACGCTTCGCTGCGTCAGCTTAAAATTCAGCTATTTTTCAGCGTCAGCAAAGTTCGAGCTGACGCTTCGCCGCTTCAGCTTACAATTCAGCTGTTTTTCAGCGTCAGCAAATTAGCTGAATTTTGAGCTGACGCTTCGCTGCTTCAGCTGACAATTTAGCTATTTTTCAGCGTCAGAAAATTAGCTGAATTTTGAACTGAGACTTCGCTGCTTCAGCTTAAAATTCAGCTGTTTTTTAGCATCAGCACATTAGTTGAATTTTGAGCTGACGCTTCATTATGACAGTATAAAATTCAGCTGTTTTTCAACGTCAGCAAATTAGCTGCATTTTGAGTGGCGTTTAGATAGAAACAAATATTTCAAAACAAATAAAAGTTGGTTAAATTCATTTTAACAACACTATATTTATATATCTATATCAGCTGAACATCAGCTGATATTCAGCGCTGAACATCAGCTGAGTAAGCATTTTGAACAGCTGACGCAGCGCAGGTTCAGCTGGTTTTCAGCCGCCAAATTAGCAAATCAGTAGCAATTCAGCTTTTGACGTTACTAAATATCAGCAGCTGACTCAGCTCAATAGCTGAATTAGCTCAATACCTGAATTTTGTGCTGACAGAGCGTGCTCGCAGTTGATATTCAGCACAAAATGTTACTTGGGTATCCAATTCTCATCTATTACATCTTAATTTTTTTAGGTTGGTAATTTACAATGAACTGATGAGATAAAACTACATATAAGATACTTTAAATATTTAAATATTTATAATTTTGTAAATAATATTTTTGAGTTTTTGTTTTTGACGTTGCGCAAAAAACCAGGTATTTTTGCCAAAATGACCGATAATGTTTTGAATTTTAATGAAATTTATGTCCGTGATTTTGATTGAATTTCTATATTTTTCTAAGTGATTTGTTAGATTAACTAATTTTGGTACCATTAGCTGAGAAGATTATCTCAAGAAAGCTATAGACGCGGATAAAGGATTTCGTTTAGAGAGAATGGGCAATTTTTGTGTGAGTTTACCTATCTTTCAGAAAATTCGTTATTCATTTTCAAAATTTTGAATTTGGTCAAAATAAAGTGCTTCGGTGGTGAGTCAGAGGGGGCACCCGCAACGGGTGCAATTGCCCCCTAATTCCCCCCGAGTATCCATTAGATTGAATACAACCCATTTCTCAGCTTTATATTTCGCCGCTCCCTATTCTGCTGTCTTCCATTTCTTCCAATTCTGGCTGCGCCACTGCTTGTTCCAATTACTGAACAAGATGATCTTTGGACGCCCAGATGACGCAAGAATCGACCAAGTATTTGACTAATTCATTGAAACCTGGTTTGACAAAATTTAAGCTCGTTGTAGTCGTATTATTTGGAATCACTGGGAAAATCAAAAGTATAGGACAAACAACCACATGCAAGGTTGGTACTACCGCTTTAATTTTCATACTAACATTACTTATAAGGTGATTGTGTTTTAAAGGAGAGCAAGGAAAAATAGAACGTAACTATGCAATCGTACCAGATGGCAAAATGAGCAAAAAGGAGCGGCGAAATGAAAGGCGGCGAAATGGGATGATAACATTAGATTAAAGAACATAAGTTTAAATTTAGATTTAAAATCGTATACTTAATTGATAATAAATTAATTTGAATGGTAAAATTCGATATATTGAAGTTAAGTAATTTAAAAAGCATCGTAAAATAAATTTGATACTATAGCAGATGGGCAAGTTAACGTTTCCATTTACAATAGAACAATAGTAGATACAATAGAACTCGATTGCCTAAGTTGTGCGGCCTAAAGGCCGCATTGATTTATCATTTTCTAAAAATAAATCAGAAACATCTAAGGAAATCCGGAAAAATTTTAAGACATCTGGGCAAATCTTAAAAAATATCCGAGATAATCCGAGAAAACGTAGAAAATCCAAGGAAATCTTAAGAAAAAGAAAAAGAAAAGATCATTCTGTTGACGGTACGTTTACCCAATATACCCAATAAATAGACGCAGTACTGTATCAGCGGAGCTGATTTGTATCATGTATGTACATGGTGGTGACTTTAAATAAATAAATCGCCTTCAGGGCCCGGTCAAGTTGAGAGGTAAAAATGAGCAAGCTACTACCGCATATTTTCCACCATCCGCCGCCCACCGCAATCTGGATCCATTCCGAGAACTGTGAAAAACGAACGAAACTCGGCTGTGATATAGAACCACGTGCGCTTGAAAACTAAGAATTTTATCAATTTTTACTTCACAAGCCCTTCTCTCCCCAAATAGAAAGCCAGAATCAGTCGCCCCAGCGCGAAAACAAGAAGCTGGGTGCGACACATTCTGGCTCGAACCTCTGGCCGCGAAACACAAGTCCGGCGTCCACGTTGATTCCAAAATGATTCGTGGCTGTCAACAACTAAACTCTTGAGATTATTCACTGAGTAAAATTATTCAGGGCGACGCTCCCGGAAAAATTGGTCTAGCGCAATCCAGGAGTTCGCCACAGCGATCATTTCTACGATAGCCGCTTAGGCCCTCAACAATATTTGGAGTAAATGGCCATTTTCCATGGTATCCATCAAATGTTTAGATTTGATTTGGCGGAGCTGGCCCTAGTTGCCTTCCAGGAGTGTGACAGTTAACATCATATCTTAAATTTGTTTTAAATTGATTTCGATCAGTGGCATCTTGTCGGGGTAGGCAGAAGAGGAAGTGCTTTGCCAAGCCAACAACCCAAGTTTCACAAAACCATAATTAATATTTTTTGAAAACCTCGAACCCTTCGGTTTGATACACCACTTTCACCACGGTAATTCCTCACAAGCCCCCACTAATTTTCGTTAATTATAGCTTTATAGCCCAATTTAACTTAATAAAAAAAATCTGTTTTTCTAGCTCCGTAATTTTCAACTTTAACCACTTTAGGGATGTTTTTAACGAATGTAGAGGTTCATATCGTCTTTCTATAGATCCGTAATTTTCAAAATCTAGTAGCTACAGAGCTCTTTTTAATAAAATCAACGCAGCGCCGGTTTTAGCGTTACCGGCGCCCTGGGCAAGATTTAAATAGTACCCCCCCCCCTTTCTACTCTTCAATTCACACATGTGAAAAAAAGCAAAGAAAAAAATTAAAAAAACAAACATTTATTTTAATTAAACTTTTTCTAAAAAAACTTTACTTTTTGAAAAGGCGCGAAACGAAGAGATGCCTTCGGCGCCCCTTTATGTCTCGCGCCTCTGGGCGGTCACCAGACCGCGCGCTACCCTAACGCCGCTACTGAATCAGCGGCGGCTCAAAGATTTACTGTCGGACTAGATCCATTATTTTCGAGTGTAATTTATTGTTAAAAATACTTGTATAACATAGAGACACACCATGGGCGGGGTTAACTTCATGAAAACAGCCAATACAGTCCGCTTTAACTTTTTTATGGTTTTTAGTTATTTTTACGAAAATATGTAGGAGGCAACTCTACACACAGAAAAAAACAATCCTCGCAATAATTTTGAAGTAAATATAACATCAATTAGAGTAAATTTTATATCAAAAGTAAAATTTACCTAAAATTTAGTAAAATTTACTTAAAATTTTGTAAAATTTACTTCAGATTTAGTAAAATTTACTTCAAAATTGGCGTGAGGCTGATTTAAACTTTAATTAAAGTAGAAATTACTTTAAAACACAAAAAAATTTTTCTCTTCAGAAACTTCATAAATGGAAATCTGGTTCGGTTTGCGGTTTCTCCTTCGACTGAATATTTTGTTGATCTATCCGAGATCTATCAGTTTTAATATTTATATTTGTAATTTAAGCAAAAACCTACTATAATTTCATTGAAAAATTTGTAAAATCAGGGTCAAGATTATTATAGTCATCCCCACAATCATTATTATAGTCAGCGAAGGAGTTACTGTAAATGTGGTGGAGGTAAACTTTTTTAATTTAAATTTTTAACCAAATTGCATTGTAGAATTTCACCGCCCTCGACAGAATTAAGTAAATCCCAACCCTATTCTTAATCATGATGCTTTACAGTGGCGTATTTAGATGGGGGCAAAAGGGCAATTGCTCTCTCTCCAAGAATAACTCGGATTGTATCCCTGAAGCGCTCCTTGAAAAGGATGTTTTAAAATGTTTATAACTTTTATAACTTTTAATTATTTTTATTTATTTGTTTAATATTTATTTATTTATTCATTCGACTACCATTGACGCGCACGAATGGATTAACGAGATTCTGAAAAATATTTTGATCTTGCCCCCTTCAAAAGCATTTTCTAAATACGCCACTGATGCTCTCTTGCATCATTATAATAAAATTTTTTTTATGGACAAATTGTTAAAATATTAAATATTTTCTTCTATGATTCTTCATGACTTTCTATTTCATCCATTTCGAGTTTTTTGTAAAATATCTGATATGTACTCGTAAGTTTAATAAAATATTATTTTATTTTACCCTTTAAGTTAAATGTTGAAAGTTAGCTTGTGAAAAAAATTATTTATAACTTGGCATATTGAGTGAGATTAAATTTTTTAAATGTCAAGGTCATTTCAGAAAGCAACAATAAATTTCTTTCTTGCAATAAATTTATAACATAAAATTATATGGATTGGTTCCCCTTATGAAATTCTCTGGGCGTGAGACAAACTTGGTGAATCAACCAACCCCCCTGCGTGTTGGGCGCCAATTGAAACTGAAAAAAATGGTGATGATTATCAGTGGTGTACGAAAAAACCCTCTGGAGGTTAAAAAACTTCTTATACTTTAAATTTTATTCGACAAAGACAATATTCTCGAAAGTAACAATGTAACTCTCTTGAAATGTGATATTATAGAAACGACACCAGTTCTTTATATACTTTCAACTTATAGGACTTCTCAAATATTCGTTAGCATTGTAAGTTCTCATATTCATTTAGTTTCACCGACTTGTTTGATGAATAAAGGGGTTGGTTCACTTGGTCATAAAATTTTGCCCTAATATCACCAACAGTTTGTATTTTCAAATCGATCCGTTGCTAAGGTACTCGAATGTATAACATTGAAGTGAGTCAGGGTTCTGGTCAATTTTTAAAATTTTACAAACCAGCGCACGTCCTCAATCGTAAAAATTTTATTAACACACTTTTTGTGCATTGGACCATCTAACGGAAGTACCTGCAGGAAGTAGCATATTTCAATCACCACCAAATGTAGTAACATCATTTTTTTAATTTTCTACTCGACAGAAAAATCGATAATGTGCACTAAGTTGGTTTTGTTTGTGTTAATAAATTTTTTGTTTGTTTATAGTTCCGCTTTAAACAATCACAGTGAAGTTGGTGATTTGATTAACACCGAAGGTCAATTAAAAATCGCGCTGATATTAAACGAATGCACACTTTCGAATCGCTCCACAAGGACCTACGCGAATTCGGCCCTTTGGTTAACAAATCGCCTAAACGCTTTGAATTATACTCATCCTTTACGATTAGGATTAACGGTGCGCGGAGTGTGTTCGGATGATGACTACTACGATTCCATTTTTAAAGTGTACAAAGAAAGTTCGAAATTTATTTTTGTAAGTTTGCTTGCCAGTGACAATTTGCCCGAAAAAGTGCTTCAGTTTCAAAAAATTTTGGGAGTGAATTTTGGGTCCCTGGAGAAACAAAGCCTATTTGCCATCGAGGCTTCCATTGGCCTGTTGCAGGTTTTAGATTTTAGAAACAACATCACCGTTTATTCGAACGACCGCCATGTTTTGCAGCAGTTTTATGAGTTAGCTCACGAAAATTTCATCTGCGTTCAAAACGGAATCCTTTTTGGGTAAGTAATTCTGCAAAAAATTATCTTAAGTTTCTCAAGTATCCCCAGATGGTGACAGCTTTTAATGTTAGCTATGTAGCTAAGAAGTTATAGCTGCTGTTAGCTCCTGATAGCAGCTAACTAAGCTAAGAAAACAGGTGTTTTTTTCAAATGTATTTAGCTATTTGGATATTTGAATTTATTGGATTAAATGTATTTTAGGAGTAACAGCACCTTTGATTGGTCAACTAAGGGTCAAAATGGTTCCGTGGTGGTTTATGCCGATTCTATCAATCTGGACCATTTCCTAAGAAATTTGAACTCAACCGAATCATCTGATACAACGTTCATCTTTATTTCTTCCGATACATCTGAAGAATATGGTAAGAATTTTATTTCCTGAATTATTCCCGAATTAACAGTATAATTTTAGCATATCCCGAAGGAAGTTACATCATCGAGCCCATCCACTTAGAAAGTACATCGATGGCGGATCAAAAATCCAACTTGGTACTCAGTTCTCTACTGTTTGACATAGCAAATCCAATTCTTCAGGCTACATCCAACATTTCCACTTTCATAAAGAAAAACTGCACCGAAACTCTTTACAAATTTAATTGTTTACAAAATAAATTGCCAAAAATGAACAAAAAGAATCTTTCGCCACTTGAGATCCTAGCACAACTTCGACTTACATCTCTAATCGAAAACTTCATCTACAAAGTTTTTATAGTCGAAAACTTAACTTATTCGCTTCAAAACGAAAGTACTTCCATGTTGCAATCATTCGAACATATTTACACTTACAAAATTTTCAACAAAACCATGCTAAATTTGGAAACAGAAGAGGAAATCGGCATAACCCCAAACAAATCAGAAATGATTATGTGTAATTTGTGGTCAAATCCACCATCCGAATCGATTTTAAGGATTCAAATCCGGTCTCACTACAGAATGCGATCTGACTCCTGGATTTACGCCTTCCTTGCAATCTCAGCTTTGGGAGTCTTATTTTCGATAGCCGTCTTGATTTTTTTGATCATCAGGCTTTGCAAGAGAGACATCCTGGAAGGAAATCCAGTTTTGACCATCTTTTTGTTACTATCCGTAATCATGATTTATTGCGCGGTTCTTCCTTTTGCTATACAAGGGAATGGTGAACTGAAGAACTCGATTATTTTGAGTCGGGCTCTATCGGCTACTCTGGTTTATGCGTTCACCTTCTCGTTACTCCTGTCCAGAAGCATTTTGCTTGCTACCGTTTCCAATGATATTGGTTTTATGTCGCATATCTCGGGACCTGTTCAATCATTCCTAACTCTCTTCATTTTTGGAGTTCAAGGAGCTCTCAGTTTGCAGTTGATCAATCACTGCGAAGACATTTTCAAAGGAAACTTTTTTGTTTACTTGATGTCTTATAACGCCATGCTCTTAGTTTTATTGATTTTTATTGCTCCGATCAACTCGCGAGTTCATCGAAATTACAAAGAGGGAAAATATTTCACGGTGGCTGTCGCATTGGTCGCATTCGCTTGGTCGTGCTGGATTCCAGGGTATGTGGTGTTCGATGAAGAATGGAAAGACCTGACCATTTGTTCTGGTTTAGTCACAACTGCTAGTATTCTGTTGGGCGCAATTTTTATTCCCAGGACGTACAAGATGGCCGTTGCCGCAGCAAAAGATAGATTAACGAATGCCATTCCGTCACTTCCTTCCACTTCCAGCATCATGGACGTCTATAGAGCCAGCACGCAGGTAAAGCGTCAAGTTAAATTAGAAATTATTTCATATTTTTTATACTTTTAGCCAATTTACGACTGCATCAACTTTGCGGCGGTAAATGCTGCAAGTATATCAAGAAATGCCATACCAGCTCCGCCACCCCAACCACAGCTTTATTCCAGCGGTAACTCGCAATACGAAGACGACTTTAATTTCGAAAATTGCATTTCGCTCCGTCCTAGTCAAGACAAAGTCACTAGATTTTAGTTATTTATTTGTTTATTTAACCGCATGTAAAAAATATAAATAAATCATAATTTTAAATTTTATTCGTTTTACCCTAAAGATTAGGGGCTGCGTGTGTGAGATAAGCAGAAGTTCAATTGAAGCGTTAAATTTCTCATTGAAAATCACTTTACCGCAAATTACTGTCGCCCTGAAAGAGGTAATAGTTTTCATGATGAGACAGATGCGACCTGTTTCAGTCGAAATGTTGAAGTCGCTGGAAGTGTTACGTCGATCTCAATATGTTGTTCTTATTATTGTTTATTTGTCGTTTTTAATGGATAACGTTTTGTTAACGGTTGTCGGTAAGTTTTTCCAAATTTCCATAATAACAGTTTCAGTACGCTTGTTTTAGTTCCAATTATTCCGGATTATTTGTTCACGAGTTCTGTAAACACTACATTTCTAAATCAGAAGGTTGGAATACGATCGTTAAGTCCGTTACAACAAAAGTTTGAAATACTAGAAAATGATAACGGTCCGTTAGGAGCACTTCTCGCCTCCAAAGCGTTCGTTCAGCTCGCGCTGACGCCTTTAATCGGCCATCTAACAGGAATAATTGGATTTAATCTGCCGCTACTTTTAGGATCCTGCAATATGCTACTAGCCGCTCTTCGTAAGTCCTTTCGTACCTATTACTTAAAACTATAGTTTTGCTTGCAGTATTTGCATACGGACGTTCCTACGGAATGCTTGTTCTGGCAAGAGCGTTGCATGGAAGCGCGTCCGCTGCAATATCAGTGAGTGGAATGTGTTTGTTAGCCCAAACAGTCCCAAAAGACGCTCGTTCGAAATTCATGCCGATAGCTTTCGGTGGAATAGCACTCGGCGTACTGGTGGGCTACCCGTTCGGTGGAGCGGCTTACCAATTTTTCGGAAAAACAGCACCGTTTTTGTTCATAGCATTTTTCATTTTGCTAACCATCGGTAAGCCATTTTGCTTTGATAAAACCATTTTAAAACGACTTCTTTAAGGTATACAGGTTTGGTGCGCTGACGAGCACGAAGAACTGGAAATAATCACTCCGGTGAAGTGTTCGGATTGGATCAACTTAATCAGAGATAGGCAAACTCTAATTGCAACTTTTGCGATCTGCATCTGTACATCTTCTATGGCGATTTTGGAATCTTGCTTGCCTCTTTGGTTAATAGGAAAACTAAACCCACCGCCAACCCGCTGGCAACTTGGCGCTGTTTTCATTCCAGACAGTTTGGGCTATTTAATTGGATCGCATGTCACAGGTTTACTGCCGTTCAAACCCTGGAGGACATCGCTAAGTGCGATGGTGTTGACTGGTTTGAGCTGTTGCGCTATTCCGCTGGCTTCTTCGATCCGACACTTAACGCTTCCTCATTTTGGGTTGGGTTTAGGCGTCGGTGCTATCGACGCCTCCCTTGTTCCCTTGCTAGCAAACTTAGTCGACAGAAAAGGGAATTCTCAATACGGTCCTGTCTACGCTCTCCAGCAAACATCCGTAAATCTAGCGTACGCTTTCGGTCCACTTCTGGCTGGAGAAGCCGTACACTTTACTGGTTTTGCGTGGCTGATGCGATCGGTTGGACTCCTCAACATACTGTACTGCTCGCTCCTGCTGGAACTGGACGTGCAAAAGGTAAATATTTAAATTTAAAAAAAAATATTAATTTGTAAGTTTCAGGAAAAGCCTCCGATGTTATTAAGCGGCAACGAACAAGTTTCTTACTCGAGTTTTGAAACAGATTCGGTATCAAGTGAAAACGTTGAACATTGTAACCGCTAAATGTTTTATTCAATTTATATTGAAATAAATCTGATGTAATAAGAATAGATTATCCTTATTTGTGATGTTGAAGTTTATTTCCCGAGAGCGCGCATCGACGCGCCTAACTTCATTAATCCCTCAACGATCCCTGATAACTCGATCGTTTTGTTTGGACAGTAAGTTAAGAAGAATGTTTAGTTTGTTTACCATTTTCTGCTTTTATTTACTGTGTATTTATGTTACGTGTTTGAAATAAATATATATTTAGGTTGGATTTAAGCAATCCTTGTAGGTAATAGATTTCATTGCAGCCGGAGGGAGGCTTTATTAGCATTACATTTGATCGATTTTCTGAAAATATTTCGTATTTTTTAAATTTTTGCTTGCCTGTATAACAAAAGTACTTTTCGGCTTATTATTAAGCAGTCCGAGTGCTTGCACAGTTAAAATGTGTCTTCCTAACCGGACGGCTTAGTTTCAAATCATGAATAATATCACATTAAGTTTTTTTTTAATTTTCATTGATGCAATCTAAAGAAATTTAAAAAAATAGAAAAGCTTTTTTTGTCATATAAGTTTTAATATTTATTAATTTAATAATTAGCTTATGCCCGTATTCACCAACAAAGCTGAATTTACAGTTATCCATCTTTGAATAGCAGTTAACAAATCTGAATTGCAGTTGACAAATCTGTATTAAAGTCGACAATGTCTGATTGCCTAGGTTGTGCGGCCTGAAGGCCGCACTGATCCATCACACCCCCATAATCACTTAAAATTTTTAGGCTGGTAATTTAAAATTAACCAATTCTAAATAGGCCAGTGGAAAAACTCCGATACTTTTTATAATAATTTTTTTTTGTTTCATTTATTTCATAAAATTACGATCAACATTAGACCTGGGGTATCGAATCAAATCAAGGTCTTCGGAAATATCTTCCTCCCTAAATCGTGAAAGGTTTAACGTAATTCCTATTAATGTTGAATAAATTAAGTTTCCTATAGAAAAATTTTAGTATCATTTTATAATAATAATTGAAGAACTGGCTTAACCTCGGATTGTAAATAAATTGACAATTGTCAGTGTCAACTATGCAAATTGACAATGTATCGTAAGCATGAATTGTCAATTTTTTTTATTGTTACTGTTAATTGAAAATAAACAAATTTATCAAAATTATTGCATGGTTTCGAAGTACAAGAAAGGAATATGAAAGATATTTAATAAACAGCAGACGTTTAAAAATAGACAAGGAGACAATCCCAAATCTGAAAACACTTTTTGCCCGTCTGATCCTTTTGCCCCTTTCAGAAAAAATTCTGGAACCGCCCCTGATAGCGAATATGGATTAAGCAGCGAGTTGTACTTTGTTATAAGGGGCCCGGGGGGGGGGCAAAAAATCAAAAATTAGAACAAATGTTTAAGCAGGATTTTCATTTGCAAAAGTAAAGGAATTGAGAATTACACAAAATTGGTCAGGGAAAGTCGAGGAATTTTTTATTTTTACGGAAAAGTCGTGGAAATTAAGACTTGAAGGCAGGAAAAGTTTTCGGAAAATTCGACAAATGAAAAATTTACAATTTTTAAAAGCTAAGGTTTGCAAAAATGTTCAGGATTGGCTCCCTTTTCAGACGGAAGAGCCAAAAGGTACAATTTACAAAGTTTCCCAGTTTTTAAAGAGCCAGTAACATTTTTATTTCAATATTATGGTATTTTATCCTGTTTTTATCCTGTTTAAAGTATTTTTTTGCGGAATAATATTTTCTATGGGTTTTGAAAATAAAATAATGTAATTATCTAGGGGAAGACTTGGAAAAGTTAGGGATTTTGTTTTTGAAAGTTTGAAAGAAAACATACACAAGTTTTCAGTTTTTGAAACCGGGGGGTCTGGGGGGTGTGGAACACCCTCCAGTACACCTAAACAAAATTATTCACACAATCTAGCTTTATATAGATTTTTCTAAATGTCTTTTGTAACTTAGAGCCAGTAATGCCCAGTGGAATCTCAACTTTGAAACCGGAATCAAAATTTGTTTGCTATTTGTGTTTTTTAACACACTTATAGGTATACTAGAGGGTGTTCCACACCCCCCAGACCCCCGGTTGTAAAAACTGAAAACTTGCATATATGTACATGTTCTGTGTGATTGCTTTATTTTTTGCCGAAATAAACAGCAAAAATAAGTGAAAAAATTAAGCAGAAAAACGGAAAATTCGATCATCTTTAATGATTTTTTTTACAACTTCAGGGGACAAATCTTCTCCCAAATCAACTTTCTTGCTACAAATATTAACTTTTCACCTTTCTAGTTCACCAGAAAAAATGTAAAGACTAAAATAATTATTGTTAAAAAATAGATGGGCGGGGCAACCCCCGATAGCGGTAGATGATGGGGGAGAGCGGAGGTCATATTCGGATGCAAGAGGTTAATTTACATTAGAATCAGGAGGAATGGTATCAGGGCTCGAAAAAAAAATTCGATTTGCAAACCTGTGTTATCATTTGTTGATAACAACTCGGTAAATATCACGTAATTAAAAAAAATAAATCTTGCGACATCTCACCAGGGGTAGAGGGGGTCAAAAAATCGCCCCACGTAATTAATGGCCTCCCCCTATTTATTTAACTTTACCAATTAAATCAAAGAAAATATTAATTAAATCCGTTCAGATATTCTTTTTATTCAAAATTTCATATTTTATAGAAAATTAAATTAAAAAGGCACAATTTTAGAGCCTTCTGAATTTTGGCGCTGGATGCGGCGGCTCCATTGCACCCATGGTTTATCCGACCCGATATCATAGTTTAGTCTTAGATGAATTAATTTGAAATTGTAATTAGAAATTCGTCCGGATTGCAGAGGTAAAAAATAAAAGAAATAATTTCTTAATTGATGATTTATTTTTTTTGGTTTTTGAGTTTATTTTTACACATCGCAGATTATTCAATTTCGATTATTTTTTTATGGTAGAAAAAGTAATTTTCAAAATCATACCATATTTTGTTGTTAGGTATAACAGTTGTTAAGATCAAAATTTGCATGCTAAGATTGCTTTGTGCATTTTAGAAAAGTATAGGTTACTTCTTTTTAAAAAGGTTTTGCGTAAATACAAATTTTACACCCAGAGACAAACTGGGATTTTTTCACTCGGCCTAATTACTACTTATATATTTTTATCTTTATCTATATCTTTCCTAAATCCAGATGACCAATATGCTCCAGTTTATATTTAACAATAATGTTTACGGGGGGTTTGGGGGGTATGAAATACCCCCCAACTTAGAAATCGTTACTCTTTGAGTATATAGGCTCTATTATGAAAATGAGTGAAAGAAATTATTCCATTTTAATGCCGCCCAGGTTTTTGTCATTTAGTTTACTTTAATTTATTAACAATAATTTATTATACTAATAATTAAAGTATTATTTTCTTCGAACGTCAAGAAAACTATTGACAAACTTTAAGATTAATTATCAGTTGACAAATCTGAATTACAATTGACGATTTCTGAATATCAACTGGCAAATCTGAATTACAGTTGACGATTTCTGAATTACTGGTGAAACTTAAAATAAACCAATTGGAAGCTAAATGGCCGGTGTCACTTTACTGTACCAGCTAAAACCGTTGCAGACCGAGGTGTTTGGAGGGGAGTAATACCTCGCAGTGCTACAAAATCGCACGATTCAGGAGAAGCATACTCTCAAACTCAAATTTATAGATAGCTAGACCGTTAAATTTGTAGGTATGTTACATTCAAATTTAAAGTTTTCTTAATCGAAAAACAAAGAAATCTGCACTTTTTTGTAGATGTCATTAAAATTCCATTATGAATTTGTTCAAACTCAATCTATGATTTATTCTACTTATTACTTGAGGTGGAATATTTCATCCTCCCGTCACCGTATTTATTAAGAATTTCTCTTCGATTTTTGGGACACCACATGACTTCCTTGTCGTTTTTAGAATGATCGTACAAGAAACTCGTAAATCTATTTGTGCGCGTCATGAATGAATGGGAGGGGCACAACGAGATGCAATAAAAGTCTCAAATACAAAATTTCAACTTTCTACGACCTACCGTATTTGAGTTAGGCGTCACAAGGGGGCGTCCATTAATTACGTAAGGTGATTTTGGCGATTTTTATACCCTCCCTGCACCCTTGGTGAGATGTCGTAAAATTTGGCTTGACCCCCTTCTCCCCCTCATAATCTCACGGAAAATTTTTTTAAATCCGTCTTTTTAGTGTAAATAGTCTGTGTTTGATTGCGTTGGATTTATTAAAAAAAACTTAATTTGCTTAATTATTTTTATTATACGACAAAAATTTTACGTAATATTTGCCAAAATCCCCCTCTGCCCCTCGTGAGATTGAGTGACATTTACCTCGACTTCCCCCCCACTAAACGTTTCACGTAATTAACCGTAAATTACATCCCGCCATTTTTTCTTTTGCAATGAAAATAATATTTTTCAGTTGGAAATATTGCCTATATAAAGGAGGAAATAATTTAAAAAATCCAAATAAAAAAAAAAAAATTTTTTGGAAAATTTTTGAATGTAGCAGATTTGATACACTGTGCTTTATAAATATAATGATTTTCCTAATGTACGTAATGTAAGGTACAAATAAAAGAATCTGCTATACGACGTTTAAACACGAAAATATTCCAACGAATGGCTAGCAACAACTTGTTTTTCATATGTAGCTGATATGATACAATACGTGATGTAGGGTTAATGGACGCTCCCCAACGAAGCTAGCTAAAATGGATTCAGGGAAGATCAAAACGGATATTTCCGTCAAAATCTGGAAACCGAAAAAAATCGGGATTATAATACTTCCCTTTTTACAAGAAAATAATGCCCATTTTGTTTTTGAGATATTTTGAAATATCTAAAATGGACATTTCGCCACCCCCCCATTTTGAATTTTGGATCCAAAATAGTTTAAATCGTTTGTACCTCTTTTGTACCTGTTTAGTAACTTCTTTATTTTCGTTTCTACCAATTTTCTTTTTAAGATAATTCAAAATTTCTAATAACGACATTTCGCTAGTTTCCCCTCCTCCGCATTTGAATTTTGATTTCAAAATAATCTTAATTGTTTATACTTTGTTATACCTGTTTGTATTTTTATTATTTTTGTTTATACCCATTTTATTTTCGAAATATTTCAAAATTTCTAATAATCGCATTTGAAATTTTTCAACTTTAAATTTTTTTCCGCTGCCATCTGCTTCGCCGTCCCTGCTTAAAGATATTTAAAAAAAAATCTGATGTGGACACCACATAACTTCCTTGTAATTTTTATAATAATTGGATAAGAATCTCGTTAATCTATTCATGCGCGGCATTAATTACAACTTTTGGCACGGACAATCGCAACCAAAAATAGGAGGTGCACAACTAGATGCTATAAGTGTCTCAAATCCAAAATTACAACTTTCTACGACCTACCGTATTTGAGTTATGCGACATACAGACGTCCGTACATACGTACGTACGTACAGACGTCACAACGAAAATAGTGAAAATGGATTCAAGGAAGGTCAAAACGGATATTTCCGTCAAAATCTGGAAATCGAAAAAAATCGGTATCACAATACTTCCTTGTTTTACAAGGAAGTAAAAATGTAATTGATGTTGGTAAGAGTGAGGTGGAGTAGTCTAAAACCTCATGACATATCACCAAAGGCGAAGGGGGTGGGGTAGAATGGTGGCCTAAAAACCATCATGTGATTAAAGGACTAAACGACTGGAATACAAAAACTAGCAAATGCAAACTTTTAAGTGAAGGGGGGGAGTTCAGCTTTCTTCCAGTTCCACCTTATTTAAGTATAGATCAAAAGTAGTCGAAATCTAGACCGTTTGTTCTGGTATATACATTATAAAAACCATAATTTAAACTTTTAACTTGGTAAATATGTATTATAATACTATTGAATACTGTTTTAATAAATATTATTTTATTAAAATCTCGTTAATCCATTCTGTGCGTTAGTATGCTCTTTCTGTACGTCAAACGAAAATCTAGTACAAACAAAAATTAATAAGAAGATAAAAGCAAGTACAAACCGGGTAAAAACGATTTAAACTATTTCAGGTCCAAAATTCAAAATAGGGGGAGCAGGGGGGTTGGCAAAATGCACCTGTTATAATCAACTCAATAATCAACGAATAAACATTTTGACAACAAATCATAAAATCTCTGTACTGCTGTGTATTATAATTCCTAGTGAATTCTAGAATACTAATGAAATTTAGTATTTTAGAAAATTTAATAATTGCAACATTGAAATTGTTGGTATCTAGATTATAATTCTCTGATAACCAGATATTACAGTTATGTTTGAACAGACGTTTATTATTGGATTTAGTTGAAAAGTTAAATTTAAAAATATTGTAATATTTTGGAAGAATTCTGTGACTAATTTTTAATTATTGCTTTACTTCTGTTTCGGCGACGAGCGGCATTAAAGCAGTTTTATCATCTCAGGCGTTAAAGTACAACTTTAGTGCTGCCTGCCGCCGGCAATAAAAGTATTTGTAATTAGATTTAATAATTTTTGTTTATTGTTGAATTTAAAATTTTCACTCCTGGGCAAAGTTTTGATGATCGCTAAACGACTTTGTCGGAAAAATTAGAAATCCTTGAAAAATATGAGAAAGGCAATTTATTTTGCTTCTTTGGTACACAGCGCTCTACACATAACAAATGCAACAAATTCTTAAAATTATCACAAAACTTACAACTAAATTACGAATAACCTAAATGCGCGGTTCTATTCTGGTATACAACCCATGTTTGCATTGATCGCATTCACAAAATCCGGGAACGTAAACGGGACTCGGTAGCACTGGTTGTGTGTTAAAAAATGGCAAAAACGGGTACAAACTGTGCATGAACACTTTATTACCGCCCAGGAGTGGCACACCCGCTTGGTGCGCCATGCCTTTCGCGTTGCTTTTGGTATGCACTGGTTTAAACGCCGATCCATAATCGTCCTTTTTAATTTCGTCAGGCGAGTCCTGCTTACTGTGGCTTATATTAAAGTGTTCGATTGCTTTCAGGAGGTCGTGGTTGCAACGTCGTAAAACCAACTCCAGCACGGATCGTTTTTTATTCGGGAATAGCTTAGTGAGCATGTCGATGGAAGCGGGACTCACGACAACGTCATCGCTGGTCTCTTCAGAAGTGGATGGAGCTTTTTCTGATTCGATTTCAGATTGTTCGGTTTCAGGCGAAGTGACTTGCATACCAAAAATTCGACCCGGTGGAAGATAGTCGTAGGTGGTTCCGCTCTCTGCAGACGCTAGGTGAAGAGCAATGGCGTCTTCCGCTGCTTGTTGTCTTTTTAGTGCCACCTTGAAGAAATACAAAGCAATGAAAATTTAATTTCGGCACCGCTGTGGTTACAAGTGGGATATCTATTCAAGCTTACAACATAATAACCAACGGGCTAATATTTGGATAAGGATATGCGATACTTTTCTAATGGAATATCGATCACCATCAACTCGAAACTGTCGTTTTCTCAAATTACATTTTGAATAATCATAGTACTTTTGGAAAAAAGAAAGAAAAAATTACTTACCTGTGCTGCCATAATTCTTTGTCGTTCTTTGATAAGTCCACACTTGGCACAATTGCACGATTTGTAAATGCACTGTTTTTTGTGTCCTCTTAGGGTGGAAATCATACCGTGATTCCTACACCTGGCACATTTTGGCACCCTGGATGATTTACTGTTCGCCAACATTTTTATTTTAATCCGCGTAATTTGCAATGTCTAAAAAGTTACATACACTTGTAGTCGATATAACTTGAAAAGAATACAATGTGAAAGTTACGCATCATAGATTTTCAGGATAACGTCAAGATACAGCATCACGCCACGGCCAATGGGAACGCGAAGAGTTCCCTATCCTGCGGGATAGAATTTCTTGTAGCCAATCGCAGCGATCCAAACATTTTTGAAACGCCCTTAGTGCGATACTTGATTATCTGTTTGGCAACCTCAATGTTTAAATTAATAATTTAAGGATGCAAAAATAACTTTAGCAAATTTTGTTGTTACACGTGTGGGTGGGTGTGCGATGGGCTAAATGGATCATTGGCAATGCACTGTTATTTAATTGACTAGAAATAAATCTGTCTAATTATTTAGATAAAAAAATTGCATGTTACAAATGTTGGCAAAACAGTTCGTTTACTGTAAGATTTATTGGCTAGGAAAAATTTGACACGTCCACTTACGACGCTAAAAGGTTTAAATGCAAATACTTTTTGTGTTTAATGGTCTTGAAAAAAGTAAATAACATTGTATCTAGAGACCGCCCTTGCTTTGGCTCGTCGCTCGAAATATGAACTCAAAGTGAAAAATAATATGAAATACTCTTAGTTTTTTTCATAAATAATTACAGCAAAATTATTTTTATTTTGGAGGCTATTCCATACCTCCAAAACCTCCAAGTTTGAATATCATGCTTGGTATCACCCAATTACATTTGAAGATGCCAAAAATACTACTTTCTGAACAATTACTAAATCAAAGCAACCGAAAGTTTACTAATAATAATCTATTAATTTTGAAAGGTATTACTTTGTCAGATTACATCACACACTCGAGCAAAACCAGGTACTTCAACTAGTAAATTATATTAATAAAGATCCAGTTACATCAGGGAGCTAAAACTATAAGCTTCTTTAGTTTTCATAAGTAAATATGTACTCTGATCATCATCCAGTTCGGCAAATCTTTAGTAGTTCAACAAAATTTGTTTAAGTGCTCTCATCATCATCAGTTGATCCAAAGTGCTTCAAGGAAGAAAGTTTGCTTTTTGTGTTGTTGCGTGCGCCTGACAGTTTCAAAACGATTTAAAGTGCTGAAAGAACCAAGACATTGCAAACCTATGAGCTCTCGCACACGAATAAAATCTTAAAAATAATCTTAAATTAACCGAAGAGGGTTGAGTTAGGTTAGGTTAGATCAAAACCAAGTTACTAAAATAAGTGAGATAAAAATCGCCCCATTAATTATTATTAAATTCTCTAGTGCTTATCTGAGCGACGCAAACAAATGCTGTTCGCCGGAAAGCCACTTTAAGCATCATACACCAAAGCATCTTTCTGCAACAGATTATGTAGGGCTTACCCGGTCTACATTCCAAGAAGAAACATCATATCCTGATTTTGAAAAAGATGTTTAAGAAGAAAGAAACCCGAAAGGACAGAAAATGAAACAAATGGAAGTCAAAGCGCTATGGACTAAAAAAAGATGCTGGAAAGGAAGTGTACAAGGATGTAACGTCATTCCCTTATTTGTAAAAGGACGATGTTCAAAAAAAAACAAGTCCTGAATTGACAGAAGATGCAAAACTGAACCCAGAAGATACATGGAGTGGTCGGAGTAGCGAAGGAATGCTTTATGTAAATCCCGGTTCCATCAGAAGCAGGAGGATTTTAGCAGGTAAAAATCCCATACTATTCATCAGCACAGGCTGATGTTTCACCTTCCAGTAGATCAGGGGTCGGCAACTTGCAGCTCTTTGGCTCCTTAAGTGTGGTTCTCTGACCATGATCAAGTCCTGAAGTTGATCCAGGAGGTGGGACGTTTGCCTCCCTAAAAATAATTTTTTTTTATTAAAAATTATTTTGAGAATTTTATTTTTGTTGTATCTACTACTTTTTATATCATCCCTGAATATGTTTTTCTTTAAATTAAAAAAAAAGGAAAAAACTTAAAAAAAGCTCCTTTATATGCTGAGATTTGGCTTTACATGAAAAAATTTAGATCAGGAACGAAGCTAAGCAACATTTTTCAAGGAGGAAGAGTTCTAAATTTGCCAACCTTTTTGTTTTTAGCCTAATACAAATGAGCTTTTTTTAAGCTTTTTCTTCTTTTTTAAAGCAAACGCTATTGATTTCTTCCTCATCCCCCTATTGCCACGTCCCTGATTTAAGTTCAGAAGAACCAATCAGAAGCTGTAAATAATTAGCGCGACAAGGATTTGAAATTTTTAGGTTGGTAAAAAACTGACCAATCAGAGGTGCGTTACGGATATACTACATAGATCATTATTATGTTTGATGATTGATGATATCCTAAAAAATAGGAATTTTTTTTTAAATTTTAATTAATTGAAATTGAGAATTTTTCTTTATGATTCTCATTAAAAAAAAAAAAATAAAACACCAGCATTTAATATTCCTTGTTTTAATGAATTTGTTCATTGTATTTATGAAAGTTTAATAAATAAGTTCATTGGTTGTTTTATTTCAGTGTGTTTGTAGATTATTTCACGCTATTTAAAAAAGTACTAAACTATTTTTACTGAAAAATTAATATTTTTGAGGCTATGACTATGTGAAGGTGGAAATTTAAAAAATGCTTTAAAGAGGCCTAACGGCCTAACTCTCAAGGATTTGATTTTATAAAAAAAAAGATTTCTTAAGTATTTTTTTACAAAAGTGTTCTCTATCACCACCTAAATTATGTAAAGTCAAAGAGTATGTATATATAGAGGGACAGCCATTAACAAATATTTGTCATAAGTTTTTGTTAATGGCTCTGCTACGCCATCTAGTAGACGGTGTGATCCCTACATTTTAATTTTTAATTTATGGCTGATCCTTTATATACAGGGAGGTATTTTTGCAAAAATAAGTTTTTACATGTTAATTTCCCATGTTCAGCTGTATCCGGTAAAGTGTATCCGGGAACACCCTGTATCAGGGTTGCCAACTCTCAAAAATTTATTTCCCTAAAGCTCAAATAAAAAAACCCTAAAACCCTCACAATTACTTGGAAAATCCCCTAAAAAAATATTATTATTAAAAGAATAATTAAACAAATATTATTAAATAAATGAATATTATTAAATAAATATTAAAGTAATAATACTTTTTTTTTGTTCGTCGGGAGTGGGGAAATCTTTCAAAGACACCACCCAGATGTTATGGGTGGTAGTGTCAGATTTTTACTGACTAAAACCCCACTCCGTAGAAATGCCGGGATACGCGTTACAGCATTACTTCCGGCATTCCGCTCCATATACTAGCTGAGGTTTCCTTCTCATGCGTCGCATGCGTTACTGACTTGATCTTGACGTTGGTCATTTACATTTTTTCAAATAATCTTCTTAGCCACGGCATCCACTGCGGTCCAGTTCTCCTGGCTGGCCAGCATAGCTTCCACCACGTTGTCCGGTGTAAGTGAGAGGCCTATCTGCGGTCTCCAGTGTTCACACCCGAAGAAGGTGTGACATACGGTATCATCTTCCTCACAATATGGGCAGCAGCTGGACTCTGCCCTTTTAAACCGCTGTTATGAGTTGGGAGATCTCATGCGAGGTTTCGCCGTGGGTTCTCTTATACCACACCTCCAGTTTGGGAATTAGTCTATGGGTCCAGCGGCCCTTTTCGTATGAATCCCATCTTCTCTGGCAAATTTGCAGCGATTCGGTGCAAAGCTCAACGTTGGACTTTGGAACCTTGTTGTATCTTGCTTAGCGTTCTAAGGCCAGCAAGTCGATCGGAACCAAGGAGGATAGCACCAGGAGGGCGTCGGTAGAAGTTGTACTGTAGGCCCTTGAAACTCTGAGGGCCATCCCTCTCTGTACTCGAATATACTTTGCCGTATAGCTGGCATACTTAAGTAATTCGTCCGCCCATATTGGAGCCCCGTAGAGAAGTATGGACTCCGCAACCGAAGCCAGGACGCGCCTGCTTGGCTCTGACGGGCCACCCATGTTTGGAAGGAGCCTGGAGATGGCGGTAGCCGCTTTTAAGGCTTTTTCGGACGAGGTCCGAATGTGCTCTCCGAATGTTAGGCAGCGGTCAATGTGGATACCCAAGATTTTGACTGATTCAGTGGGTTTAATGGTTTTATTGTCCACCTGAATGTTAATTGGCAAGTGTTTTCTTCTACCGCAGATCAGGATAGCCTCCGTCTTCTCGGGAACTATTTCTAGTCCCTGTTGTTTTATCCACACGCAGATGTTTGCTAAGGCTTCGTTAGTCTTTTCCATCAGCTCTTGCTCTTCTCTCGCGGTCACCACTACCGTCAGATCGTCGGCAAAACCATGCAATAAGCTCCACTCCAGCACGCATGGGTAGCCTCAGAACCCCATCGTAACTTATGTTCCAGAGGGCTGGTGCGAGGACGGAACCCAGTGTAACACCACAGCTCATGAGGAATCTCACCACCGCACCGGCCTCGTTGGCGGTAATCCATCGATTTTCGAAGTAGGAGGCCACCAGTCATACAAGGTACGGGCTTATATTTCTACGTTTGAGCTCCTCGAAGATGTTTTCCCAGCGCACGGAATTGAACGCATTTTTGACATCCAATGCCACCACCATGGCGTATTGCCTGTTGCGTATTGTGCAGTTTTTTGACTGCGAACGATGTCGGCAATTCGCTCAAGTGCATGGGTAGTAGATCTGCACTTTCGGAAGCCAAATTGGTTTTCAGGTAGGCCCTCTCCTTCCGCGATCTCGGCTTGGAGTCTGCCGAGAAGCATCCGCTCGAAGAGCTTGCTAGTGTGATTGAGAAGGCACAGCGGTCTGTATAGCGATGGTTCCCCAATCGGCTTGTTTCCTTTTCTCAGGAGAACCAGCATGGCCTCCTTCCACTCACTAGGGTATTTGCCACACTTCAAGATTAGATTAAATGCGTTGAGTAGTAAACGTGGCTGGAGCTCGGCTATCCTCTTAACAAGTGCCGCCGGGATATTGTCGAGACCAGGCGCCTTATTCAGTTTGATGGTGGACACGGCCACAGCCAGTTCCGCCTCGGTGAACAATGGAATTGTCGTTACTTCGGGTATATCCGGACTTTTTTTATTGGTATGCGAACGGAAAAGGGCCCTCAAGATAGGCTCAAGCCCGTCCTACGCAATTCCGGAGTCACCTCTTTGCCCGAAACGTTTGGTCACAATTTTGTATGCCCTCCCCCAGACGTCTCTGTCCAGGTCCAAGAGAAGAGATTCCCATCTTCCCAAAGTAATTTTACTTAATAAATAATAAATAACACTGTAATACTGTAATAAAAATTCCCCTAAAAACATAACCCCCCCCCCTGCAAAGATCCCATCCCACTTTTTTATTCTCTAAACTTAGGGGGAAAACTCCTAAGATGGCAACCTTGCCCTGTATAATTAAACCAAGTACAGAACATATACACAAACATTTTGTTTTTCAAACCGGGGGGTCTGGGGGGTATGGAATACCCTCCAGTACATCAATAATTTAATTGTGTTCAAGAAAAGAACTCCTAGAGCTCACATTTCGCTCTCAGTTTAAATTGACTAAGCTTAAACTTCAGTAGTACAATTATTATTGCCATAGTAGAAAAGTGTCGCACTGGAGAGTTTACTTTTTGTAGAAAACTGAATATTAAGTGTTTTATGTATTATTTAAGTAAAATTAAAATTCAACATTGCATTAAATTTTTCAACCTGCAATTATTATTTTTAACTTCGTCCTTTTCCAATAATTAGTTAGTTTGTTATTGCCTGGTAGCGCCGACTACCCTGATGTGATTTAAAGCCTATATTATATTCGATCTTTGGGCTATGGGGAAGGCAACGGGAAGCCACTCCATTAATTAAATGCCGTAGCAGGTCATCTTGGCTTAAATAACGGATATGCACTTAAAGTACATCTAGATTTTGCCAGCTTAATTGGTTCCTTTTCTACGAAAATTTATTTTTATCCAAATGAAAATAACATCCTGCCTTTTTTGAAATTATTTCATTTAATATTAAATGATTAAAATATTTAATAATATTAAACCTTCCGTTTTGAAACCGGGGGGTCTGGGAGGTATGGAATTTCTAGAGCCTGTTTTTCAGTCAAAAATTAACTAATTGAAATTTTAACTTGAATGATGCAATTAATAACATGGTAAAGGTAGTTCGTTGTGACACTTTCGGTGCGGAGTATCATAAATTATTAAAACAAAACAAAGTTTTGTTTGGTAACAAAAATAAATTGTGGGACCAATTAGCTAAATGTTTAATATAATTTTGTGTTAGCGGGAAGTTTTTCCAAAATCCTGCAAAAGATAAAAGTCTTTTTATTTTTTGATTTGGAATTTATTCAAATAAAATTTTAAATTCGGAAAAATATATTAAATTTAAAAAATTCAAAGAACGTAATATTATTTAAAAATGTATTTTGAGGAAATTTTTGAAAAGGACGTACCCGGACGTACCTGAAGTAAAAAATTATATTAGTCTTATTGCAACTTATTTTTAAGTGTGTAATCGGTCTACACTAAAAAAATACGACAAAATGTGATTTTAGTGCGCGATGTGTGACGTATTAACTGTCAGTTTGTTAAATAAACACGAATCCATTAGAATGTTGCATCACATATGTCATTTTAAAAGACCACCCAATCTACATTAGCACTCTGGCTTTAATACGATACCTTTTGCTAAACAAAACATGCCAATTAAAATTTTTTTATTTGTGCTCTTCATACAATTATAAATTCCTGGTGCGATGATCCCGAACATATTCGGGTTTCTTTCAATTTATCCTCTCGTGGTTCTTCAAGTATTTTCATTTTTTTCGTGTAGTGGTGAGAACTAGCAATATTTTATTTGGTATTGTTTGGTGGACTAGTGGTTAGGGTTAAATATCAACACCAAAAAGTGCAATAAACACTTTCACTGATGTAAGTTGCAGGACATCAATCCGTACTGATCATATCTCTGGTTTCTTTTCCATATTTGGCGACAAACCAAAAAAGCCGAATGGTGAAGAAATAGAAAATTTCGATAAAACTCAACACACTGCATCCCAGAAACAAGCCAGCCATTCCACCTATGGAAACTGTTCAACAGTTGATTAGCAGCCTGTGTGTACTTTACAAAATTACCCAAAACTTCAGTGAATCCAAAAATCACGTCCCGTCGCAACCTCATTTTGGGATATTCCTTTAGCCCCCACTGCAGATTAGACCCCAAAAACCAATCCCTCGTGTCGATGTCGTCAATGGAAAATTGAATTTCATCGCAATTGGAGTAACACTTACATTCACGTTTAAGTGTTACCAGACGTTCTAAAAGCAAAAGGTTTTTATACTCTGCATGGTGCAAATGGTCAATGGTCAATTTACCGGAATGTTTGGATAAACAATGGAGACCTTCGACGTCACAAATTTTGTCACCCTCTGAAACGGGAATTAATAGAAAAACAACAAAAATTAACCTATCCTTACCTATCCTTCTGTAAAAATGTGGAATGCATCCACATAGCTTTTTGGAAAGGTCAGCTCTACATTCGGTCCTGCACAAAGTATACGAATACACAGGCGACCGTTTCAAATTACTTTCGTAATAAAAACGACACTTCCGTTGTGGAACACTCAAAGCTTTCGCGCTGTCGGAAGTCAATATGGTCAAACTGGAAAGGTAGATTTGTAGAAAATGTCCGTTTGGAGAATAAATTTCCTTACTAGCAGAATCAACTACTTCGTGAGGGCCATGAAGATAAAACTAAAATTTGTGCTTGAAAATCAAAGTTTAGAAAAAAAACCACTTACGTCAAAGCCAGTCGACATGTTAACGACGTTTGCGAAAACCTCCCCATCCAAAGGATGAATATAGAAGGTAGTATTTTCGGGATAAAGCTTCCAGGAGTTGCTGTCCCAATAACTGAAACAATTCGTTACTTGGCAAAAATCGTAAATATTTATACTTCACTCAAAGTTTACCTGGGAGAGTTATAGACGGCCAAATTTGAGTTGAACGTGTAGCAGATTCCCATTTCAGTCACCACCTTCACCAGAGTGTACATGTAGCCATGCGTTCCAGAATTCGAAACGGCAGGTGCAAAATTATACTCCAATTTTAAAACCAACTTCATGAAGTCATCGCTTGATATATTTTTATAAGGCAAAACCTTATGAAATGTTTTGTAGTTTGCACCGAACAGCGAAATCAAAAATTCTTTCAGAAAAGTTTTGTTCTGTTCCGGAGAATTGGCCACATAGCTAGCAATAAATTCGTCGTTTACCTTATAGGTTGGACAGATGGTAGCAGAAGGAAAGGAAGTATTCCAGGAGTAACGATCTCTTTCCATGGAGATGACAGTCGGATTTGTTTGATAGCGAGTCCACGTGGCACTGCTGAGAACCACGGCTCCATAAACAGCAGTGCATACCAGCGATAACCAAATAAAAATCTCGATTGGGTGTCGTTTTTCTGCAGTCCAGTGAGCAAACCCATGGATCGTACTAACCGACAAAAACAATTGAATAAATGACGACAAAATTTCAAATATGGACAGATTTAATTTAACAGGAGCCACTTCAGTACTTTCAGCATGTTTTTCTGGACGACGCCGCTTAAAAATTTTTAAAAATGATTTCGCCGATTTTATGGCAGGTTTGTCTTCTTCGTTGGTCATTTTTGAAATGCTGCGTGATTGGTATATTCATTTGGTGGAATAAAAATGTTTGAATAATTTATTAGTTTGGAACAATTAAGTATCTCTTACAACAAACTGTTACACAATGGGTCCATTGTTGGTGTATAATGACAGGATAACAATAAAAGCATGGCTGTCGATATGCATTAATTATGGATGATATTGTGGTATTTTCATTGCATTATGTTTTTAAAGCTGTTTCATGATTGCTTTTAAATTATTGTATAAATTACGGTAGGATGTTTATAAAAAATATTTTGTTCTTCAAGGACGACAAATTCTTTTGGATTTAGCCAGGAACAATTTATTTATTTATTGGAAGATTGATCAGTTTTTGGTTAGATTCTGACTTAAGAAATTCTGCTCGCGCGACCAGAAACTCATCTGATCTCGCGACGATATCTCTAGCTGATGGAATCCCATCAACGATATTTTGCACGCAAAAAAATTATTTGTTTTTTCACTCAATACTGAATAAGTATGAGAATATAAAATTACCTTCACTTGTGGACCAATCGATAATTTTTATTAAGATATCAGTGATGACATTAATTCATAAAGCTTATTAGTAACCAAATCCAAAAGTAAACCTTTTAAGAAGCCTGTATATAATTACTGCTATCGATTTTTGAAAATTTAAACTGCTTCTGTGTGTGGTCCCTATATCTTGTAACATCTGCATTTAAAAACATCTAATGGATTTGTGTTTGTTTAAAACATGTCAAAAAATGAATACGCATATCAGCTTCCTTTATTATTTTAAGATTTTGTAACATTTCGCTAGTGGCCAGTGAAAATTTTCTAAAATAAATTTTGGTTATAAACTATTTGTTAAAGTAATATACCTATGTATTTGTGATATCATTTTTTTCAGTGTACGGTGAAAGGTATAAGCACAAAAATAATTTTTATATTAAAATAAAATTAAATACTGCTTACTTTTTGGTTAAGCTAATATAAATATTTTTACATTTTTTAAAATTAAAGTATATTTTTTGTTATTTTCTAAATAATTTTATCGTAAAACCGCTGTGAAATGATAATTCACAAAATAGAACAGCAAAATAATGCAACTGTTTGGTTTATGAACAAAACTTTCTATACCAACTATACGTATTAGATTAACTTAATTGTTTTCCGCGTGGTGGCGTTCGTTTAATGAAAACCGTAAATACGACAACAGGAATTTCAGAATCTGTACAAAAAACTATGATCTGTGATTAATAGAGCTCGGATTTTATGCTTTTGAATGTTCTTTAATATTGATATGCCAACAGATTCGTTATGAAATCTGGACAAATTAGGTAAAAACAAATCCGAAAAACTGTTTGTCAAAATGAATATTTTGCATATTTGAGTAAATATTGATTATATGTACATATTGGCGACTTTTGGTGATTTTCGAAAAATTTTAATAGAGAAAATAAAAAATTATTTTTAGCAATTTAATTAATTTTAATCAATTTCATTAATCAATTTAATTAAAAAAGCAATTTAATTTTTTATTTGAAAAATTATTTATTTAAAAAATTATAAAAATTAAATTGCTTATAATTAAATAAAATAATTGCTTAAATTGGCAAATTTAATAATAATTTTTTGTTTTCTTTATTAAAATTCTTCAAAAAACACCAAAATTGGACCAAATATTCATTATTTACTAAAATATGCACCACATGTTGAAAATATGCAAAATTTGGCAAATTTTACATAATTCGTCCAGATATTAAAATTATTAAATTTTATAAATCTAGGTAGTATACTTATTGAAAATTTGAAAAAAATTGAAAAATTTGAAGATTAAATATTTTTTAGTTTGCATATCAATGCATATCAATAATATCAATATTATTTTATCTATTTTTATCAATTTTAGTGCATATTTTAAAAAACTTCGGTGCATATATATGCGCATATTTTCAAGTATTTTGTTGCATATAAATCCGAGCCCTATTAATGGTGCTTTCTTATGGGAGTGTTTTTTATAGACTCATAGGATCAACATCAATTGCCTCTGGATTAACTTTTACCTAACGTTTAACCAGCCCTTAGTGTTGGTGCAGATAATTTCAATCAGCTAAAGATATGTTTGCTAAGCTGCGGCTGGGGCTCTGCGACAGAAGTCGCAGTGACTGCTCTCCAAGCTTTCTCATGGGAGTGTTACCTTAGAGTCACCTGCAAAGATCGCATTCTAAGAAAACATTCCCATAAGAAAACATTCACTGCGACTTCAGTCGCAGAGCCCCAGCCGCAGCTTAGTAAACATATCTTTAGCTGGGCAAATTTCTCTTCACAAACACTAAGGGCTAGTTAAACGTTAGGTAAAAGTTAATCCAGAGTCAATCAGTCTATATGAAACACTTCCATAAAAAAGCATGATTAATATGAAAGCATGAAAGATATAAATCTTTAGCTGCGGCTGGACCCCAAAAGTGGTTCAAATATGCACAAATATGCATTAATTACTCAAATATGCACCAAAGGTTAAAAATATGCAAGATTGTGCTAATTTTACGTAATTCGTCCAGATTTATTATTAAAATTATTAAATTTTATAAATCTAGGTATAAAATAAAAAATTCAAAGATTACATACTTTTTAGTTTGCATATCACTGCATGTTTATCTATTTTTATCAATTTTAGTGCATATTTTAAGGAAATTCGGTTCATATAATATGCGAATATTTTCAAGTATTTTATTGCATATAAATACGAGCCCTATTAATCATGCTTTCTTATGGGAGTGTTTTCTATAGACTGATAGGATCAACATCAATTGACTAGGGATTAACTTTTACCTAACGTTTAACCAGCCTTTAGTGTTGGTGCAGATAATTTTAATCAGCTAAAGATATGTTTACTAAGCTGCGGCTGGGGCTCTGCGACTGAAGTCGCAGTGACTGCTCTCCAAGTTTTCTTATGGGAGTGTTACCTTAAAGTCGCCCGCAAAGATCGTATTCTAAGAAAACATTCCCATAAGAAAACATTCACTGCGACTTCAGTCGCAGAGCCCCAGCCGCAGCTTAGTAAACATATCTTTAGCTGGGCGAATTTCTCTTCACAAACACTAAGAGCTAGTTAAACGTTAGGTAAAAGTTAATCCAGAGTCAATCAGTCTATAGGAAACACTTCCATAAGAAAGCATGATTAATATGAAAGCATGAAAAATATAAATCTTTAGCTGCGGCTGGACACCAAAAGTGGTTCAAATATGCACAAATATGCATTAATTACTCAAATATGCACCAAAGATTAAAAATATGCAAAATTGTGCTAATTTTACGTAATTCGTCCAGATTTATTATTAAAATTATTAAATTTTATAAATCTAGGTATAAAATAAAAAATTCAAAGATTACATATTTTTTAGTTTGCATATCACAGCATGTATATCTATTTTTATCAATTTTAGTGCATATTTTAAGGAAATTCGGTTCATATATATGCCCATATTTTCAAGTATTTTGTTGCATATAAATCCGAGCTCTAGTGATTAAGATGTCCGTCTACTGCTGAACAGGGCTAACCAGAGGGGGGGGGTGCTCGGGGATTTGTCCCCGGCGCCCTGGATTCCTCAACGGCGGAAGAGTGAATTACCAAATAAATTTCATAAAGCATTTTTAAAGTGCAAATAAACCTTTATAATATTGCATCAAACCAAAAATTAGTTGATTACTTTTCTTTTAGTTAATTTTACATATTTTAGATGTTTTGTGCGTAGTTTTTCTTGATAAAAATACGAAGTTTCATATTTAATTTTTTTTCTTTTTTTATTCATGAAGTTGTTCAGAAGAGCAGGGGGCCCGCGAAGTCTTCCCACGGGGCCTGACGTGGCTCTCGACGGCCCTGCTGCTGAACAAAACCTCTTTCTCTGGAAGAAAGGTTTTTAGCATTTTGACCCTACGGTTGCTAAATCCGGATTGGAGAATGCATGTAACCCTGTTTTTTAATAGTTGATGACGGATATCATCAACCCAGGGGGACCGCAGGCTTTTCTTGCCCTCCGAAGCACGGAGACGGTCATATGAAAGTTTTTTAGACTCTACGGATTCGAACCGAGTACCTTAAAGCCAGCACTTGTTAGACTAACCCACTAACTAAGCCCATGACCGTCTCTACATATAATCTTCAGATTAGATTCTAATAAAATCAATAAAGTAGTACTGGATTAAATAAAAAATTATTGAAAAATTCAAAATTTTATTATTTTTGTATTATTTTGAAAACCCTGTATTTTTAAACAAAATAAAAAAGTAATAACGGTAAAAAAAATATTTGAATTTGAAAAAATTTAAAAATTTTGAACACCTGTTTAGTTGACCCTTAGAAACTACAATTTAAAAAGTAATTATTAGTTGAAATATTGGTCATAAAAATCTACAAAGTCGTAGTTTATAGAAATCCGTGTAGAAAACTTAAGGCCTTTTTTCTAATACTAAACTAAAGAGTTTTAATCTATTCGTGCGCGTCAGTAGCAGACAAATGCAGCCAGAACTGAAAGAGTAAACAACTGTCTAGTTATGAAGATAATTTTTATTTTGATATTATTTATAGCCTATTATTTATAGCCTAAAAGTTTACAATCAACTTTGTTAAAAGAGTTGCTACAAGAGGGAAGTTACGAGGTAACTACTCCCCTATTGGCGATATAGCTTACCGTGGGCGGCCATGTCAAAGGTCAACAATATGGAGTATCTAAAACGTAACTAAGTTATGTATTAAGTTAATTTAATATTTTTCTGCGGAGTGGCGTTTACTTAATCCTCCAGCACTAACAATCGGTCTCACAGACCGACGATTTTGATTTTTAACTGTAAATTTAATACGATAACAGCTGAGGGACGGGCGTTGTCGGAACCTTCAAATCAACTATATTAGTACATCTCGTGACATCCTGCAAGTGAAAATGTTCTTTTGTTCCTTATTTATAAAAAATATAGGTCTCACAGACCGACGTTAGTACTTGTGGAAAAAAAAATTTTTGGTACTGGAGGGTTAATGTAAATCGCCAATATCTCACCAAAAACCAAAAATTGTCTAAATTTTGTTAAAATTTGAAAATTATACCTAAATTCAAATTAAAATAATAATTTATATCTATTTAGTATTTGCCTAAATCCACCCTTGATGTATAAATGTTTTTGTGTGAAACGACAATTGGAAGTGGAGAAAAAGTTTAAGAACTACTGGTTTCCATGCTGTCACATGTTTTCATATGTCAGTTTCATATTTGTAAATATTATGTAGAAGAAGTTTACATACGTTTATCGATACATATCAATAGTGATTTTAAAAAATGCCAACGTCTTGTTCACTATTTGGTTGTAAAAATAGATTTAAATCAGGTGAAAATATTCAATACTTTGGGTAAGTTACAGGAATAATAATGTAAGTAGTAGCTGCACATTTCTTCTCATAAATTGTTATTTTAGATTTCCTCTGAAAAAGAAAGAGTTGCTAGATGCTTGGGTTATAGCTGTAAGAAGAACAAATTTTAAACCAACAAAAAGTAGCAAAATATGTAGTGCACATTTTGAAGAAAGTGATTATTTAGTGCGACCTGGGACATACGTAAAACATTTAAAACCAGATGCAGTTCCTTCTATATTTCCAGCTTTTCCTGAACATTTACAGAAAAAGAAAACAAACTCTAATAGAAGATCGGAAATTTTGAATAGTGTATCCGTGAAAATGGAAGTAGATTCTAATGTGTTCGATCAAATAGTTGACGAAATACCAGCATCCGAAGAGAACCCGACTTCTTCGGGTATTATATGTAAATTAGATAAAAGTAGTCAAACAGATGCCGATTATAATTCAGATTTAAAAAAACAGATAAAAATCTTGCAGCAAAAAGTTAGGCGACGAGATAAGACTATAACTCATTTTAAAGATTTCTATAAAAACATCTATGGTAAATTTGAGTTAACGTAACCTTATTATGTTATTTAAGTGATTAGAAATTTTAAGTTAAATATTTACTGTCGTAAATTAATTTTAGTTTTCTCTAAAAAGTTCGGTCTGAATTAAAATTTCTTTATATCTCACAGTTTTTATTTTATTTTATTATTCATGTTAGAGGGTTTACTGTTCAACTACTGCAGAAGACAATAACCTGTCTATGTAGATATTTTAGTTTTAGTGCCACCCATTTCGTGAAATAAAATGCAATAAATTATAATTTTAGGTTTACATTGAAACTTGTGGAGTCGGAAAGTATTTTGATACCACTCGGCAAAGATTTTCAATGTGACAATTTGGTTTGCACAGGAAAACAGGAATGGCTATATTTGTTTTCATATGCCTTTGTTTAACTGGAATGTTCCACCGTAAATGAGAGAGATGTCATTTTCTATATCAATCGTAGCTATAGTGGCACAGCCTTGTTGGCATAGTTTAGGGCAAATGAGATGCTCGAGCATCTGAAGATGGCGCTTCGTACGCCTAACGGAGCTACGCAACTAACAAATTTTTATTTGTTTAAAATCAGCTTTTTTAGATGATAATACTATTATTTAAGCTACTATAAAGCTACAAATGCATTAGCGAAAGGTTGATGATGATCACAATAAATGCCTCACCAAATAATTAACAACAGCAGCCTCGGACGAAGAGATAGAAAAAATATACACAGAAGTGGAGACTACGATGGCGGGCATCCCACACAAGTATCCTGTGGTCCTCATGGGCGACTTCAACGCGAAAATTGGAAGTACAACCAACGATGACCATCTACGTAATGTGATAGGCAAGTACGGCTTAGGTGCACGAAACGAAAGAGGAAACAGACTCATCCAATTCGCTTTAGATAACAACCTTGTTATTATGAACAGCTGTTTCAAGCACCATCCTAGACGTTATCATACATGGACTTCCCCTAATGGAGAATTTAAGAACCAAATCGATTATGTACTAATTAGAAAGCGATGGTGAACCTCCATATATAACGGACGATTCGATTATTGGAAGAACGAAGACACCAAAAAACCGCAAGACCGCTATCATCAGAGAAGACACGTACACTAGAAGACTTAAACAGAAAAATAAGAAGGTCATGTAGAAATGATAAAAACAAACACATCAGGGATATTTGTGCAGCACTTGAACTACATGCGGATCGACAGGATCAGCGCCAACTCTACAAGAAGGTAAAATATCTGTCACGAGATTTTAAACCACGCACACAGATCATAAAAGATCAAAATGGCAAGACATACACAAATATCAGAGAAATAGTTGAAGAATGGAGAAAATACTGTGCCGGACTATTTGGAGACGCACCGCAAAGAGATTCAGACGCACCAAAGAGAAATGAGCATTTAGAACCAAACATCCTAAGATCGGAGATCGAGAGAGCAATAAAGAAACTAAAAAACCAAAAAGCGGTTGGAGTAGACGGAATTACTGGAGACCTCATTAAGGCGATGGGAGAAGCTGGGGTAACAGTGATGCACTTGTTGTGTCAAACCATATGGCAAACCGGAAAATGGCCGGAGGAGTGGTGCGAATCGACATTCATTCCGTTACATAAGAAAGGCTCACCAACGGACTGTAACCAGGGATGCATTTTATCGCCAATACTATACAATATATACTCAGAGTATATAATGCGTAAGGTGCTCTCCGAATGGAACGGAGGAATAACAATAGGCGGTAGGAAAATCTCCAATTTGAGATACGCGGATGACACCCTAATAATTGCGTCGAGTCTGGAGGAACTTGAAATTATCATGAATAGACTAACCGAAGTAAGCAGGAACTTTGGTCTTCATATTAATAACAACAAAACAAAAATCATGATAGTAGACCGCGCCAATAATAATTCCCCCTGAAATCCACACAGCTATGGGGTTTGAGGTGGTTCGTGACTTTATATACCTAGGCTCCATAATCTCCAACTCAGAAGGAAGTACACCGGAAATAAGAAGACGACTGGCTATGGCAAGGACGGCGACCACCAAACTCGTCAATATATGGAGAGACACAACCGTTACCAGAACAACGAAAATGAGACTGCTGTCGGCACTGATATTCCCTGTGGCCACGTACGCGACCGAAACGTGGACAATCAAGGTGGACGACAGAAGACGAGTTGAAGCCTTTGAGATGTGGGCATACCGGCGCATGCTGAGAATACCTTGGACGGCCCACCGCACAAACGTGTCCATCTTGAACGAGCTACGGGTCAAAACGCGGTTGTCAATTTTTTTGGTTTTGGTTTTGGAATTTGGTTTAGGAGTATTATTACTATTAGTATTACCTATCGAAGAAGTTACAGTAAAATTTTCATCTGCATATACCTATGTGTTCAGTCGTTATTTGGGTACGACTTGTTTGCAACAAGTATATCAAAATTTCCAAAAATTTTTCTAAGATTTTCTTAGATTTTCCTTCACGAATACATCAGATTTCCTCAACAGTTTTTCCTTCAATTTTAGATTATAGAACACTAAATTTTTTGAACATAAGTGGAATTTTCTTAATTCTATTGAGAAATTCTAAAATGAAATTTTCTTATTTTCAAACAATTCTATAGTTTAAGAAAATTCTTGACTAACTTTTAGATTGATATTTCTCTTATGTAGAACATCCTGGATTTTTTAAAAATGTAGAAATCCAAATGTAATTTTAGATTTTTAGAATTAATATTTAAATTAAAAAAAATTATGCTGGCTGATGGGGTTTATGAATTTCTGCAGAATTTCTTTAGAATGAGAATAAAATTTACAAGAAAAAATGATTATTAATTTTTAAATTTTTTTGCATCGTTCTCGAGATACTTATAGATAATAGTAATTTTCAATACAAGTTAGGGAAATAATGATAGGTTGTTTCCGGGCGAGCCGAAGGTGAGATCGGAAACCGTATCGAGTGCTGTCAGTCAGAAACGGTGCGACAAAATAAAACATTTTATATGAACAAAATTAAAGGCAATGAAATTTTCAACAAAAAATGTCTAAAAAGTTTTGCTGTAAAATTGGTTTTTATATGACAAAAAACGGCTTCAAAATGTTCCATTTACATTGGTAACATAGGAGTGTCCGAGTTCTTTTGTAAGTAAAACTGTAGTTTGGGAATCGGAAAAAGCAAAAAAATAAAATTCGCCTGTAGTATTTCTAGAATTTTCTGAGTTTTCTTTAAATTTTTCCGGATTTCCCCCTCGTGTGGTGAAGATGCCATTTATATGGTGAAAACTGCATTTTGGTCTTAAAAGTATTGCATTCTTTGATTATTCTGGAATACTAATTTGGTTATTATTACTTTTTCTTTTATATTCGAACAGACACTTCTTTTAAATTTTGCGATGCACTTGAATATTCGCACACCAAAGTTTGAGAGCCTCTGAACTAATTTGAAGAGCGCCACCCCACAGAAATGATCTTAAGTAAAATTTACGCCATTTTGGTTTCACTACAGTTTCACATTGGCAGTTTAGTTGTGAATTGAATAATGTTAACATAATTAGCTCAATATTTTGGTGCATCTAATTTAATTTTACGTTAATTATTGTAATCATTTCATTTGTAAGTGTCAGTGCGGGAAAAATGTTATATTTTGGATATTGATCGTAGCGGTCTACTTAAATTTCAACATGGTAAGTTCTTAATTAATTAATTTTCAAATTTAAGGAAACATGCTTTATATTTAAACTCTAATTACAATTACATATTGTACAATTAATATAATATTCTGCAACATTTTTCTTCAACTTTGCACGAAAACTCCATCCGTGATAACATCTGATCTGTAACTGTAAACAATAAGCCGCATAAACTTGAAAAAGCTTGTTTTTCAAGAAAATCTGAGTTTTACAGGTAAACTGTAATCATTCCTCTTATAGTCTATGGTTTACTCCTCGTACAATACAATTATATCCTAGATTCAGTGGTGTAGCTAGAATTTTTGCCGCCTGGGGCACCCCGACTTTGCTAAAGTCTATTTTTCTACCCAGCTTTTCCACACAAAGAATAACTCGTCAAATTATTTAATGCAAGCAACAATGAAAAAATTTCCAATAATAATAGAAAAGGAGAAATGATTATTTGTTTTTCCATTAGGCACAGTAGGCCCATTTTACTATACGCCCGGAAATGGGTCCTATTTAGGTCGGATAGTGGAGAGTTTCCTTTAGATAAAAATATTTGCAATTGTGTGGAAATATTGGAAACTAGTCGCCGCCGCCGAGGTCGTATTTTTTTATTGCAGCAACAGTGCAAACATTTCTAATCCTATCTCGTTCGATGTGGAAGTCCTCTTCATCTATACTGCCATCGAATACTGTCCAAGCATAATGTTTGTATCTGCGTACTTTGACATAAGAACACGAAAAAGTGCTGCCCTAAGAAGTACGCTTGGGCGGTACCGCCCCTCATTGGCTATATTGAACTTTCTGATTTTCACTTAAAGTACCTACATATATACTCGGGATCATAATCAACTCGATTTTGCTGTCTGTATGTTTCGTAGAAACTTTTTAGATTCTCTGTCATTCTAAAGTTGCGCCTTCGGGTAATCTTTGCTTGAACCATCATATAACCGAGAATACACTAAGGTCCGAAGAATATGGTTAAATATTTTATTTTAAATAAAGTAAACGGAGAATAAATTAATTGCATGTTTTTAGTCCCTGACAGCAGTGACCGAGTTAGTTGCCTAGTTTACACCGATAACTTAGGTAAAAACCCATACTTTAAATTCGACTTAAATAATGTGGGTGGGATGGTGTAAACCGTTGCTACCTGGTATCCAGTAATTTGGCCGAATTTTTTTGGCCAACAGTTTTTGGCTGATAAATCATTTGGCCGACCAGTTTTTGATCGACAGTTATTTCACGCCAATCATGTATACCAATATCTGATGTACTTAGGGGCCGTTTATACCGGGTGCTGAATGAGTTAGCCGAACATAGGAAATTAACATGTAAAAACTTATTTATGCAAATTCCTGCTTCCCTAATTATTTTAGAGAAAAAATGAAAGACACAAAAATAATGCATAAATATAAACCACGAATGATAAGAGCATTGGATTTCATCTAATTTTTACTTAAAAATCCAAAAAATGCTTTTGAAATTGTTAAAAGTTTCATTTATCGGACTTGCCATGAAAGTTTCCATGGTAATTATTTTGGAAAATATAAATTAAATTGAATTTATTACATGGCCAGTGCGATAAATGAAAATTTTAACAATTTCGAAAGCATTTTTTGACCTTTTAAGTAAAAGTTAGATGAAATCTAATGGTCTTATCATTTGTAGTTTATATTTCTGAATTATTTTTATGTCTTTCATTTTTTCTCTAAAATAATTAGGGAAGCAGGAATTTGCATAACTAAGTTTTTACATGTTAATTTCCTATGTTCGGCTAACTCATTCAGCACCCGGTATATTAGGTAAGACATTTTTTCCAATCTTTAGACTTTAATAACGTAAAATAAATTATTTTTATTCCGTCGTAAGCTATATATTAACAAAAATATTTTAGCCAATCCAAAATCACTTGTCACCTCCACTGTCTCTATAAAGTCTATTACCACGTTTACATGCAGTCGTTAGGTCGACCTAAAGTTAGATCGATCTAATCTAGCTCATTTCTAAATTTTACAAATCGGTGTATACTGTATAATACATGCAATTAGTTAGTTCCAACTGAAAATTCGATGTTACCAACTAAAGCATTTCCAACGTCTAAAGTGTTAACCTAAAATTTTTATTTACAAGTACCACTGACAAGTACTAAGTTACGAAAATGACAACATTAAACCGCAAATCAAAGAAAATATGGTCAATAATATCATAAATCCATATTATTAACCCACTAAGTGGTTGGTACAACTGCACTTTCGAGCTGAGCCTGAGGACTAAGGAGGACTTATAGCATTGGTTAGCTATATATTCAAAATACAATTGTTGAATGATTAATATTTATTGGATGATGCCTTTTGTAGTAAGGTGGCGGCGGATGGTTGTGGATCTTAGTTGGTTGTAGTTTTGTTGAGTGGTTATTGAGTTCAACTAGGTCTTTCTCCTTTATAGTGTTTTATCTTATAATCCTATAATCCTTCGGATCAACGGATTATAAGCAGTGATGTTAATCCGGATAATGGGTCGCCACACCACCCCCTTTCTAGTGAAAAAGGTGAACGATAAAAAAAAAATGTTACATATTAAAATGGTTTTAGCGATGACTGGAGCACCATGAGCGTAGGTGGCTACTGGAGCGGCGTGAGCGTAGTGGGCTACTGGAGCGGAGTGAGCGTAGTTAGCGACTAGAGCAGCGTAGCGACTAGAGCAGCGTGAGCGTAGGTAGCGACTAGAGCAGCGTGAGCGTAGTGGGCTACTGGAGCGGCGTGAGCGTAGGTGGCGACTGGAGCAACGTGAGCGTAGGTTGCTTGAGCGCAGGTGGCGACTGGAGCGGCTTGAGCGTAAGCGGCTTGAGCGTAGGTAACGACTGGAGCAGCGTGAGCGTAGGTAGCGACTAGAGCAGCGTGAGCGTAGTGGGCTACTGGAGCAGCGTGAGCGTAGGTAGCGACTAGAGCAGCGTGAGCGTAGGTAGCGACTAGAGCAGCGTGAGCGTAGTGGGCTACTGGAGCGGCGTGAGCGTAGGTAGCGACTAGAGCAGCGTGAGCGTAAGTAGCGACTAGAGCAGCGTGAGCGTAGTGGGCTACTGGAGCGGCGTGAGCGTAGTGGGCTACTGGAGCGGCGTGAGCGTAGTTGGCTTGAGCGTAGTGGGCTACTGGGGTATCCAGTCGTTTGGCCGAATTTTTTTGGCCGACAATCATTTGGCCGACAGTTTTTGGCCGAACAGTTTTTGGCCGACAGATTATTTGGCCGAACAGTTTTTGGCCGACAGATTATTTGGCCGAACAGTTTTTGGCCGACAGTCATTTAGCCGAACAGTATTTGGCCGACAGTCACTTGGCCGACAGTTATTTGGTGGCAATTGCAGGATGGCCGTGTTAGCACGTATAGTCGAGGAATATGGTCCTGACTATGAGCAGACCAATAGAAAGCAACGTCACCCAAGGACGAATCTAATAAAAAAACTAATACCGTTTCTGAACGACGCGGTATTAAAATTATCCGCGTTAATCCTATCCGATTACCTTTTGTTATTTTCTATATAAACAATTATGTAATTAAGAATCAGTAAGTAGAAAGAATTAGAAGAAATTATAAGTATTAGAAGAAAAAGAAGAAATCAAAAGTAAATTAAAATTATATCAAATATGCCTTTGGAATATGTCGAAAGCAGTCGTGGAGTTAAGCAGCTTTTACATAATGGATTTCTGTTTACTCGCGATAAACAAGGTGGTGCAAAAATTTATTGGAAATGTGCCAAATACAACACTTCAAAGTGCAAAGCAAGAGCAATCACTGAAAACGATGAACTTGTTGGACTTAGTGGCACTCATATTGGTCACACGGTGGAAAGTAGTGAAGTTGCAGCAAAAACTGTGCTTGCTAATATTAAAGAAGTGGCGAAAACTTCAAAAGAAAACCCCCAACAGATTCTGGCAGATGCTACTCTAAATCTTGATACAGCAGTGGCCCCACATCTTCCTTCCACCAACTTGTTGAAACAGACCATTCGCAGAACTCGTAATAGGAATGGTCCTGCTGTTCCAACATCTCCTAACAGCCTGACTGATTTAGTGATTGAAGGAGATTACGGAAAAACTGGCAAAGGAGAGCTTTTCTTACTTTATGATAGCGGACCCAGTGAAAATCGGATTCTTATATTTAGTACCGCAGAAAATTTACAATTATTGGCTGATTGCGATCATTGGTTTGCCGATGGGACATTCAAGTCGGCCCCATCACTGTTCTTCCAACTGTACACGATCCATTCTATCAAGTATAAGGTGGTAATTCCGTCTGTGTTTGTCCTTCTTCCGAATAAGAAGGAGGACACTTATATTAGAGTTCTAGAAGCTATGCTAAACTTGAAACCCGAGTTAAAACCTGTAAGTATTATGACTGATTTTGAAATTGCTCAGAAAAAAGCGTTTCAACGTGTTTTTCCTGGCATCGCTCACCACGGATGCTTTTTTCATTTTAATCAATGTATTTGGCGTGTAATACAGGCTAACAATCCTATTCAAATAAATTTTGGCCAAATGACAGTGATTCGGCTACTGGAGCAGCGTGAGCGTAGGTAGCGACTAGAGCAGCGTGAGCGTAGTGGGCTACTGGAGCGACGTGAGCGTAGTTGGCTTGAGCGTAGGCGGCGACTGGAGCGGCATGAGTGTAAGCGGCTTGGGCGTAGGTAGCGACTGGAGCAGCGTGAGCATAGGTTGCTTGAGCGCAGGTGGCGACTGGAGCGGCATGAGTGTAGGCGGCTTGAGCGCAGGTGGCGACTGGAGCGGCATGAGTGTAGGCGGCTTGAGCGCAGGTGGCGACTGGAGCGGCATGAGTGTAGGCGGCTTGGTCACCTCCCAAGGACCGGAGAACGCTTTGGTGAGAAGACCCTATGGATGGGGCGTGGTTTATTACGTTAGCATTGTTTCTTCGCTCGTAATTTTCGGATGACGAAGTGCGAATTTGCTTTCCACGATCTTAAACCATCGTTCTGTTCTACCATGCATGAATGGTGGTAGTGTTAAAGCCATGATTTGGGTGTGGTTTATTGTGTTACCATTGTTAGCCATTGTTTGTTCTTGAATTCCTGTGTTTCCAGTGGTATTAGTCATTCTTAATCGTATTTAGTTAAATTTCTTCATTGTATAAAAATCGTCGGGGTCACCAGTTATTGCGTTGGTTCAGTTTAGTTGGTAAGGTGGCGGCGGATGGTTGTGGATCTTAGTTGGTTGTAGTTTTGTTGAGTGGTTATTGAGTTCAACTAGGTCTTTCTCCTTTATAGTGTTTTATCTTATAATCCTATAATCCTTCGGATCAACGGATTATAAGCAGTGATGTTAATCCGGATAATGGGTCGCCACAGACTAATAGTCCACTGCATTTAGGATTTTGATACGGAATAATTATATCCTACAGTTTTTGCGCGTTTTCATATATATTGTGATGTCCCGAATAACGTCTCAAAAGTCCGAAGGGGGGCGAGCTCCTCCAAACATGTGGCAACAATGTAAAGGTGCTTTAAAATGGTTTTTGACGATTTTCTTAGTTCCTATCAGTTTTACGAACAAAATACCTCTATTCAAAAAGAAAGATACGATAATTTTACACAAAAAAGGTTCTATAAAATTTTTCAGTCCGAGCAATACTTTTCATGATAAACCCCGCTGAAAAAATACGTATAAAATTTTTTTTTTAAACGTAAAATATAAGAAAAAAATAATTTTGTTTTTAGATTTATGGTTTAATATTATTTATTGAAGGAAGAAGAATCTGAAGGGTTTATATTATCAGATATTTCAGGTTCTGTGTTGTTCGTAGTTTTTTGTTGTGATGAATCGTCTCGTGGAAGAACATGAGGGAAAGAACAGATGTGTAATCTAACATCTCTTTCAGAGTATGGCGGCCTTTATAGTAGTTTTAACGTTCCAACATCCATCTACATGTATTCAAACTTTGAATTAATATTTTTTATTACGGATTTTTTCATTATATTTTACGTTTTAATCTGGGGAAATAAAAAAAAATTTATACTACATATTTTTCAGCGGGGTTTATCATGAAAAGTATTGCTCGGACTGAAAAATTTTATAGAATCTTTTTTGTATAGAATTATCGTGTCTTTCTTTTTAACTAGAGGTATTTTGTTCGTAAAACTGATAGGAACCGAGAAAATCGTCATAAACCACTTTACAGCACCTTTACATTGTTGCCACATGTTTGGCGGAGCTCCCTCCCCTTCGGACTTTTGAGACGTTATTCGGGACACCATAATATATATGAAAACGCACAAAAACTGTAAGATATAATTATTTCGTATCAAGGCATATTTTTTGACTAATTTCTGTGGACTATAACTAGTTCGAGCCAACTTAAGTCGACTTAACGACTGCATGTAAACGTGGTAACTGTAGTTTTAGTATGATTTAAATAAAATAATATAATTTATTTAAATATTTATTTTCCAAAAAATAAATAATGTTGGCCAAATGAATGTCGGCCAAATGAAGTTTCGGTCAATAGAATTTGGCCAAATGACAGTGAATCTTGTTATCCTACCTAAGTGACCATATTTTTAGGTTAGGTCGACAATTTCTTGGGACTGACCTAAGATTAGCGACCCATCCAAACAGTGTAAACTGTTACACCTCAGCTATAGTCTTAAGTAGGTAATTTTGTTTTGTATTAACGTAGGAGAATAACGCCATCTAATACAAAACAAAATTACCTACTTAAGACTATACCTGAAGTGGACGTATGTAATGTAAACTCCACCGCTGGTCAGTAGTTAATCCGTTCTTCCAAAATGGTCAGCGTCGGACACCTGTAAACTTAACACTTGTTACGTTAATTTCTCTCTCAAATTTTTTTTCAAACAAATTTTAAATTAAACGAAAACCGGAGAGCATGTCAGGGGGGTGTGTCTGTAATGCAAGGCAATAAAACATAAAATAATTTTAATTGTTTAATACGTGCATCAAACAACTTAATTCAAAAGTCACAAAAATTTGTTAAAAGGCTTGGATCCAGCTCGCTAAATTTATAAATCAATCAAAAATTACAAAGGTTAAATATACAAAAATTCCACCAATTCCAAATAACTACAATACACATAAATTTCGAAAATAACCAAATTTCACTAACTTGGCCCATGCCAATCGGAATTACCGCGACACTTCTCCATAATTCAATTAATTTGTGGTCATCCAAATCTCCAGCTGTTTTTTCCAACTTAACTTAATATTACAAAATTTACCTTTTAAGTTTTTATTACGAGTACCATCGGAATTCTTAAGCAGTTTCCATGGCGCGCCTTTCCCAAATTATGATGTTGAAGTCGATTATTGATCATCTTAAATTCATGCATATGTTCCTTTATGGACTCCACGAATAAGTGAGTTGACTTCACCCATCTTTAATTATAAACTGGCTCGCGCGACCAATACATTCAAAAGCTACTAGTATCACACATTATATTTATTGAATCCCGAAACCGTGATTAACTAAGCACTTGCTTAAACAATTTCAAATTCTAATTGGATTCGCGAAGGCTTGTTACCAATTCTATGGTTGGTTAGGGACTCCCCGTTCTTCAACGTGTCTGTCTTTTATGTATTTTTCTATTACCCCCCTTCAACACTGGGTTCGCCTGCTGTCTGTAAATCCAGACGCTGAATCGTAAATAATCCCACGGTTACGGCGGAGTTGAGAAAGCATGATAATAATTATCAAACGCTGAATGTTGGATTGTTTCACGCGACGGAAGCTGGTAAGCATAACAATTGGTGTTGATGTATTAGCCGATGGTGCAGATCTCACGCTATCGGACGGTGCTTATTAAGCATGAATTAAAAATACTTTAATTTTAACCTCGTAAAAAACATAGGCGTAACACACTGCTGGCTTCTTTGCTTGTTTCCGTGCCGGATTTTTAATTAATTTTTTCCGGAATTGAATTTGATGTTTGTTGCCTACTTGTTTTCCTATATTATTTCGTTTACTATTATATAAAAATTTATAGTTTTCTAACTAATCGATTATATACATACGTAGGCAACTTTTATAAAGAACAAAATATTTCGATTGAAGTTTTCGTTTTGGAAATAGAAGTAAATTATAATATTATATTTATGTTTACATATAAATAAAAATTCTAAATTCTCACCACCGGAACCCTTCTATTGTTATATTTACTAATAATTCATTTTTTTACAGGACATCCCAACCATTGCAAATGTCTGTTCTCAAATTAAGACGGAAGAAATGGAAATCGAGTTGGACGGCTTGCATCATTCGATTGACATCAAAGAAGAAGCTTCAATTTTCGAAAGTCAACCGCAGGGAGATTGTAAACCAGAAATAATACAGAAACACTTTATATGCGCAATTTGTGGTTATAAATGTGCGCTTAAAAGAAATCTAAAAACTCATTTGAGATCTCATACTATCTACAAACCATTTACATGCGAATTTTGTGACTATAAGTCTGCGGTTCATTCAAATTTAAAAATTCACTTAAGAATACATACCGGCGAAAAACCATTTAAGTGCAAACTATGCAATGGGGAAGTTTCAAAAAAAATAAAAAAACGTTTTTTTTTTAAATTATTAAAATAAATCAAATTTTAAGGTACCCCTATTCAACGGTTTTTTTGATAAATGTTTTAAAGTCCTAAAAAATCGATTTTTAATTCAAAAATATTCAAGATGGAGTACAATTGGTATGATCTTGATATGTTGCAACGTCGCAAGTTCGAGATTTAAATATAGTTCATCTTCGATAATACACACCTTACGAGCGTTACATGTACAAGACAGAGACAAAGTATCTGTTGTATACGAAATGTGAGAACGCTATTTTCACAAACGTCAAAACACTAACCTCAAAATAAAACTGTCTTTGTGTTTTTTAAATGTTTTAAAACCTACGTTTAATCCTGTAATCTACTATAATGGATATAATTATAAAGTATATAAGTGAAACACTCCTTATCAATATGTATGAAAATTAATTTGTTATAACAGTTCTTACAATCGATCTAACAAAAATGTTTTAAGTTGACAGTGGATTTGAAAAAGCCAACTCGAATAATCTGCCATGCATTACATCAGATATGATTACTGAATTTTTTGCGAACAACAGCAAATATTTAAGTGTTGAATCTCGAGGAGTAAAACATGCTAGGTCATCCAGGCAGTCTTATGGAGATGCTGCGGTTGGATATGTACAAGTGAAACTTGTCGATGAAGTTAGTTTTGTGCAAGCAAGAATAACTCCGGAGAACAAAGTCCACAATCAAAGTTATCATGTATCGGCCAAGATAAATATAGAAGAGGATGAAATTTTGGAATGCCTATGCCATAGTTGTGCTGCTTCTCAATTTAACGCAACACATTTTCTTCGATTTTCTCATTTCCTTAATGTATAGGAAGTTAATGCAATCGTTCTTAATCTGTAAATAAATAAATAAAGCAATAATTTTAATATAATATGTACAACAGGTCAGATGTTATATATCGATTACTTACATCAAAATGATCTTCGCAGCAGTATTTTAAACCTTTCGGCACATTTTCCATTCCCAGTTTTTGATACCATTAAGGTTCTTTGCTCTGCATTTCTTGGCACCGTTAAAAATGTTTTATTAGGGGCATTTTCACACGAAGGGATAAAACATGATTTCTTAGCCATCGTAACACAACGAATTAAAATAAAAATATAAGTTATCATTTTGACACGGATTTATGAATATATATATTTTTTTATATTATAAATCCGTGCATTTTGATCAAGTACTCACGTATCATTTAAATAGTAAAAAGTAAGTTGGGTTAGTACCAACTGCAAATTTTAAATTAAAAGAAATTTTTTTAAATTTAAAAAACGACAGTTGTACTTTGAGGTTAGTGTTTTGACGTTTGTGAAAATAGCGTTCTCACATTTCGTATACAACAGATACTTTGTCTCTGTCTTGTACATGTAACGCTCGTAAGGTGTGTATTATCGAAGATGAACTATATTTAAATCTCGAACTTGCGACGTTGCAACATATCAAGATCATACCAATTGTACTCCATCTTGAATATTTTTGAATTAAAAATCGATTTTAATCCATTTAATGAACAAATTTAAAAAAATGATCAATGAACCTCAGGCTCAAATACGTTTAAGTTTCATTTTATGAAAAGACCCAAATTGAGGAAATTTCCCCATTATAGATGTACAACAAAGGGAAGTTTAAAAATTCACATAAGAATACATACCGGCGAGAAACCATTCATGTGCGGGATATGCAATTATAGTAGATGTTCAGTAAAGGGAAGTCTGAAAAGTCATTTAAGAACTCACACAGGCGAGAAACCGTTTAAGTTTGTAACTTGTGGCGGACAGCTTTTTACCTGTGACATTTGCGCTTATTCGACTGCGTATAGATCAAATTTAAGAATTCACTTTAGAATCCATACTGGAGAGAAACCATTTATGTGCAAAATTTGCGACTATAAGTGCACATCGAAGGGAAGCTTAAAAATTCATTTAAGAACTCACACAGGCGAGAAACCATTTAAGTGTGGATTATGCGATTACAAATGTACGGCAAGGGGAAGTTTGAAAATTCATTTTAGAACGCATACCGGAGAAAAACCGTACAAGTGCGAATTTTGTGATTATAAATGTACTGTAAAGGGAAGTCTAAAAAGTCATATTAGAATTCATACTGGGGAGAAGCCGTTCAACTGCGAAGTTTGTGACTACAGATGTTCTGAAAAAGGGAGCCTAAAGAAACATTTAGAAACTCACAATGGTAAGAAATCCGTTAAGTTTTCTAGACTTCAAAATGGTCGAAAACAATATACGTGTGAGATTTGCGCCTACAAAACTACATCTAGATCAAATTTAAGAATTCATAATAGAATCCATACTGGCGAGAAACCGTATATGTGTACAATTTGCGACTATAAATGTACATCAAGAGGCAGTTTAAAAATTCACCTAAGAACCCATAGTGGCGACAAGCCATTTAAGTGTACTATTTGTGATTATAGAACTGCACATCAACCTAATCTAAAAATTCATTTAAGAATACATAGTGGCGAGAAACCATTTGCCTGTCATATTTGTGATTATAAATGTGCAGCAAGGGGTAGTTTAAAAATTCACTTAAGAATTCACACTGGGGAAAAACCGTATACATGCAAAATTTGCAACTATAAATGTACAGTTGGGGAAACTTTAAAAAAACATTTAAGAACTCATACTGGTGAGAAGCCATTTAAGTGCGAAGTTTGTGATTACAAATGTGCAGAAAAAGGAAGTTTAACCAAACACATTAAAATTCATACTGGCGAGAAACCCTTTGTGTGTGAAGTTTGTAATTTTCACTGTGCATGTAAGGGAGATTTAAGACGACACGGACGAACTCACAGTGAGGGAATACCAATCAAGTTTGAAAATTGCATGTTAAATGAAAGTACAAATGGTGACTACACGTCATTGTATTCATGTCAAATTTGTGATTATAAATCTGCGAATAAATCATATTTAAAAATTCACGTAAGAGCTCATAGTGGTGAGAAACCATATACGTGCTCAATATGTGATTATAAATCTTCTCAAAAAGCAAACTTAAAAATTCATATAAGAACTCATACTGGAGAAAAACCATTTTCTTGTCTTCTTTGTGACTATAAATGTACAGTACGGGGAAGTTTGAAAAGTCATTTAAAAACACATTCTGGGGAGAAGCCATTCACGTGTGGAATTTGTGATTACAGATGTACAGAAAAGGCAAGCCTGAAAACTCACTTAAGAACTCACACTGGTGAGAAACCATTTGTATGTAAAATTTGTGATTATAGATGCTCAGTAAGCGGAAGTTTGAAAAGTCACTTGAGAACACACAGTGGCGAAAAACCATTTGCTTGTACACTTTGCGACTATAAGTGCACAGTAAACGGAAGTTTGAAAATTCATATGAGAACACACACTGGCGAGAAACCATATCAGTGTAATATTTGTAGTTACAAATGTGCAGTAAAAGGTAGTTTAACCGGCCACTTAAGGACACATACTGGCGAAAAGCCATTTAAGTGTCAAATTTGCGAATATAAATGTGCAGAAAAGGGAAGCCTAAAAAGACATTTGAAAATCCACAATGATGAAAAACCCATTAAGCTAGAGGACGACTTCAAATGTGACATAAAAGATGGTCTGATATCTAGTTTCAAAGTTAACAAGAAAATATTTACATGCGAAATTTGTAATTATCGATGTACGGTCAGGGCAAGTTTTCAGGGCCACCTACGTACTCATACTGGTGAGAAACCATTTGTATGTAATCTTTGCGATTATAAATCTGCACATAGGGCAAACTTAAAAATTCACTTGAGATCCCATACTGGCGAGAAGCCGTATACTTGCGAAATTTGCGGATATAAATGCTCAGTTAAGGGAAGCTTAAACATTCACTTAAGAATTCATAGTGGGGAAAAACCGTTTGCGTGCGATATTTGTGACTACAGATGTGCAATAAAAGGAAGTTTGAAGAGTCATTTAAGAACTCATGCAGGCGAGAAGCCATTTACTTGCGATCTTTGCGATTATAGATGTACGGGAAAAGAAAGTTTAAAGATGCATATAAGAACTCATACAGGCGAAAAACCGTTTTCGTGTGATATTTGCGGATATAAATGTGCAGTAAAAGGAAGTTTGAAAAGTCACTTAAAAATTCATACCGGCGAGAAGCCTTTTGCTTGTAAAATTTGCGATTACAAGTGTGCCGAAAAAGGAAGTTTAAAAATTCATTCAAGAACTCACACTGGAGACAAACCATTTTCTTGCGACATTTGCGATTATAAATGTGCAGTAAAAGGAAGTTTAGCTAGCCATTTAAGAACTCACACAGGTGACAAACCGTTCACTTGTGGAATTTGCGACTATAAATGTGCAGTCAAAGGTAGCTTGAGAAGTCATTTAAAAACCCACAGTGGTGAGAAACCATACACATGTGAAATTTGTGACTATAAGTGTACTTATAAAGGTAGCTTGAAAATACATTCAAGAATTCATACCGGGGAGAAACCATTTACATGTGAAATTTGCGAATATAAATGCGCAGTAAAGGGCAGTTTAAAAAATCACTTGAGAACCCATACTGGTGAAAAGCCGTTTACTTGTAAATTTTGCGATTTCAAATGTGCAGTGAACGAAAGCTTAAAAGTTCACCTAAGAACTCATACTGGCGAAAAGCCATATAATTGTAATATTTGCGATTATAAATGTGCGGTAAGAGGTAGTCTGAGAAGCCATTTGAAAACCCACACTGGTGAGAAACCATTCATGTGTCTAATTTGTGACTACAAATGTACGGAAAGGGGGAGTTTGAAGAGACATTTGAAAATTCACACTGGCGAGAAGCCGTTTATCTGCGCCCTTTGTGACTATAAATGTGCCGAAAGGGGAAGTTTAAAAATACATATAAGAAGTCATACTGGCGAGAAACCGTATAAGTGTAAAATATGTAATTATAAATGTTCAGTGAAGGGCAGTTTGAAGAACCATTTGACAACGCATACTGGTTTGAAACCGTTTATATGTGCAATATGTGGTTATAAATGTGCTCTTAAAGGAAGTTTGAAAAGCCATTTAAAAACTCATTCTGTTTAATTATTATGTTCATATTTTATTAATTTTTTATTCAAAATAAAAATTTAAACTTTGTGTTTATTTGTGTAATATTTTTTTAATTAAAATTCCAATTCAATTTTCTTTTTCTTGACTTCTTTATATACGAGGCCCGGGGCTAACATTTTTTGGAGACCCCTTGGCCTTGCACGTTTTAATAAAATGCGCCACCGGCGAAAATTTTTGATATTCGAAGGTCAACCGCGCTTAGATCAAATGTAAAATTTTGTTTTAATGTAAACTTAGGTGATTTAAATTTTGTTGCTTTAATTTTTTGAAGCCCCTAGAAATTTGGAGGCCCCGATTATCCGGCTCCGAGTATGCCGCTTTAAAATGAACTTAATTTTATTTTATCCCAGTTTCCCAAAATCCTAAAAAAGACTCTTTTTAGTTACTACTGAAAGAAAAATATTATTTCTGTGGGAGAGCAATCCACTTGAGGACGCGTTTAGTATTTTTATTGCATAAACTAACTGAAGTATTAAGTTCAAACTTTCAAAAGCTATTTTCTCAGAAACAGTTGCTCATAGCACTTTAAGAAAAACGGATGTTTGCTTAATTTTAATTCCCTTTTAATCTACCAAAGCTTGTTCTGATCCTAGAGTTACACATTAGGGGTTCTGGTTAGTCTGCATTTGGTGCTGAAATAGTCATCTACGACACTGATTGTTATAATTTTAGTGTTTGTACGCAGATTATAAACGTAAACAATAAATAATAACTTATCTATCTAAAAAATTAATAAGCTCGCCTTCAATTTGGGTTGCATACATCAAGGAACTCAAGCAACGCTACCGAACCAAGTTTTTTTGATAACAAAACAGGGAAAGTAAGCTGGGCAAGTTTACAGGAATGTAAGAGTTTTATATTCGATATAAGTGTGTTTTTCTCTGTAGGGAAGAGTAAAAACTCTCGAACTGTTTTTTGAATCAACTGGTTTTACTGTTTGAGTTGATTGCCTTCATGGCGAAGCACAACTGACATTCAAATTTGCAGTTTCTTCACTTTTCTTTTGTCTGAAATCACTGGTTTCACGGAGGGCATATCGCCTGAAATTTACTATATCTGGTAAACATAAAAGTTATGACAAGGGGAATGGAAGTAGAAATAATTTTCTCGTTGGCCGGTAATAAAACTCTTCTCAAGTAGAATAAAAAATTCGGAAGGCGCTTTGTCTGCAAATATTAATAAAATTAGCTGGAAGCTGGAATAACATTTTGCTTGTACTTATGACTGATATTTTATAAAATAAATTTCAACTATAAATTTTTAGTTTATTTTAAGTCATTTTTTTCTACGGAAGGTAAAAGGTATACAAAACGGAATAATTATAAACGGAATTTTGGATAAATAATAGGAGATACCACCATCGCCTCTGTCATCGCCTTCATAGGAAATATTCTTTGGGCAAATTTTCGTTACAGTATTACTATCATCTTTGTTTGAATCCATTTTAAATTTAATTTAATTTTTTTATACGTCAAACATCAAAACGTTATGCCAAAATGACTGACAATGATGACACTAGTTTAAAAATATCAAAAAATGTAGGTTATATTTTTATTCTGCGTAGTTTGATTGAAAATATTTAAATTTTTTATAAAAAGCTACCTACAGATGCCTTTCTTCTAAAAAATTCTTTGAAATATGCCATCTCCGGTTTTCTGTTTTTGTTTTTTGATAAAAACCACAAAAATTGGATTTTTGAGTAGGAAAAGGTGAAAAATGACTATGATGAAAGAAACTACAGAGTTTTCTTTTTTACTATATGGAATTTTATTTTAAAAGGCAGAATATGAAATAACAGTGCTGTACTTATTCACATTTCAATTAATAATAATAATTGTTCTTTATTTATCATAAAATAATAATTTGTATCAACTGAAAAGAATATTTACAAAATTTCTAACTATTAATTATTCAATTGGACATTTCCTTAACTTTTTCTTTAAAATTTCTGTCACTATTCCAGGATAGTTCTTTTTTAATGTCGTTGTACATATTTATTCCTTTAGAAAATAACTAGCACAGGCCGCCATGACCTCCTAATATTTGAATGACCTGGAAACTCCTTTTTGCACAGGGTCATTTATTATAAATAATTTCTTATTTTATTTTTACAAAATTATAAAATCACAAAATTAGCCATATCTCTTTGTAATTGACGTAGAGAGCTGGGAATAGTGGCGTTAACCTTAGAACTCTTAGCTGAATAACCAGTTAAAATTTCAATTCAATCGTGCTTTCCGTTGGGGAGATTTTGATGGGACGGACATACATACATACAAACTTTGAATTTTATATATTAAGATGAATTTTGTGACCATTTCAACTTAAGATGTGGGACATCGTATTGATCAGCATTCCTTGTCTTATAATAATGCAACTCACTCCTTTTCGTTAATCTTTGTTTTAGATATGCCGGGGTGTTTTATTCATCTCAATTTTGTATATGAAGTGCAGTGTATTGCAACAAATTCTTTGTTTTACACTCATCCTGTAATGCATCTAGCATATTCTTAATTTGTGTAGACTTTGGCACACCTAATATAGATCTCATTGCTCGGTTTACTACAACTTGCAATTTTATTATTTGGCTATCACCACACATGAACAATATTGAGGAACAATAATCAATATGAGGCATACAAATAGAATTGAAAACCAGTATTCTCGAGTAGAATGGTAATTTTGGGTTGATTCTACAGGTAAAACCAACCTTTTCCCCCAATCTTTTCACTGCGTCATCGAAGTGGTCACTAAATTTCATCTTGTTATCAATTGTAATTCCCAGATATTTAATTTTTTTTACCTCTTCAATTGTATCACCATCGATGGTAATTGTACTTACATTTACAGTTCTTTGATTTGTCAATAGTATCCATTTTGTTTTTCTTGTATTTAACTTTAATTTATTTGTTCGTTACCACTCCGATATTCCAAGAAGATCAAATTAAAACAAAAAGATCAATTATTATTAATGTGTCATCAGCAAATAATTTGATGGAACAATATTGTAATGCCGTATTTATATCATTGATGTAGATATAAATAGTAACGGACTTAAAACGCTGCCTTGTGGCACTCAAAGTTTATTTAGCAGGACTGGGGATTGCACAAAATTAAATTTTACTTCTTGGTATCGATTATCAATGTATTCACTAAAACATCTTAATTCGTTGCCACTTATTTCATATTTTATAAGTTTCTTCAGTAATATGTTTCTATCAATTGTTTCGAAAGCTCGTTGAAAATCGATTAGGTCATATCCCAGATAGCAATGTAAGGTTTTCATAAGCTTGCAGCAACCTTGTCGATGACAAGCGCTAAGGTTGCTTCAAGCTTGTCGTTGACAAGCTGTAAACTTACAAAAAGCTTATCACAAGGGTGCTAGTTGACAGTCAACAAACTTGCATTAACCTTATCATAACCTTGTCGTGACAAGGCAAATGGCTTTTCATAGGCTTGTCATTTACAAGCTTGTTGCAACCTTTTCATGTGCAAGCTTTTTTTAAAGTTTTTGTGAAAGTTTGCTATAGGAATGCTAGTTGACACTCTACAAGCTTATATTAACCTTATCGCAACCTTGTCGTGACAAGGAAAATGGCTTTTCACAAGCTTGTAAACCTTGTCATATGCAAGCTTGTCGCAACCTTGTCACGTGAAAGCTTGTCGCAACCTTATCATGTAGAAGCTTGTTGCAATCTTGCTTGACGCAACTTTGTATACGCTAGCTTGTCGCAATTTGTCATGTGAAAGCTTGTCGCAACTTTGTTAAACGTAAGCTTGTCGTGTGCAAGCTTTTATATTATATTTGCATGTCAGAAAAAGCTTATTTATGGCTTTTTTCACGGTTGTCGTTTACAGGCCTCTGAGAGAAAAAAAATAAATTTAAAATTTTAGATTTTAATTATTTGTGTTTTTATTATATAAGTATAAAAATTAATACCTACAAAAAATTTACAAAATAAAACAATTACAAAAATTACAAAATTACAGAAAATACAATAAAGACAAAATTACAAGAAGTAAGTGGAATTTTGACAGTTTATCTAATTGGTTTTTGTAACATCGCACAGCACGAAAAAAGGGTCGTGCCATCGATCCGTACAATTTCAGCTAGAAAATCCGGTCATTGCAAAACTCTTCGCACCATCTACTTTTCACCATCTATCTATGTGACAAGCTTGCCGATGTAAACCTTTTGTTTAAGTGTAAAACTTTTGACAAGGGTTTCATGTTAAGCTTGTTGCTGAAATCCTTGCCGCAAGCTTTTCTCAGGCTTATTGCGTAAACCTTGTCATGGCAAGCCAAGGACAAGCAAAAGGACGCCATTTTGTTTTCTATTATTTGTCTTGTTTTTTCCTTTACGTGACAAGCTTGCCAATGTAAAGCTCTTGACGAGGGTTTCTTGTTAATCTTGTCGCTGAAATGCTTGCGGCAAACTTTTCTTAAGCTTATTGCGTAAACCTTTTCGTGACAAGCCAACGACAAGAAAAAAGAAGCCATTTTGTTTTTTATAATTTGTCTTGTTTTTCCCTTTACGTGACAAAGTTGCCGATGTAAACCTTATGTAAAGCTTTTGACAAGGGTTTTATTTTAATCTTGCCGATGTAAACCGTATGTAAAGCTTTTGAGAAGTGTGTCATTTTAAGGTTGTAGTCGAAAACCTTGCGGTAAGCTTGTGACAAGTATTTCATGTCAAGCTTGTTACCGAAAGCCTTGCTGCAAGCTTTTCACAAGCTTTATTTTGTAAACCTTGTCATGGCAAGCAAACGACAACCTTGTCGTAAGTTGATGGAAAATTTCAAGCTGCTTTCCCATACTCAGGCTAGTGTTGGGTGTCCAACCTTGCATTGAACTTATTTTTGCTTATAATTTTGCCTATCCAATAGAATTTTTTGACGAATTTTTGGTTGAGTGATTTAGTAATTTAATTTTAGTGATTTAATTTAAAATTAAAGATTGAAGAGCTGGCAGGGTTCCCACTCGTCTGGAGAGCCTGGAAAAGTAAGAGAATTTAAGATTCTCTAATTTTGTTAGAGAATTTTTCATTTTTACCGCCAAGTCAGGGAAATTAAATTTTTAGTTGGGGAACCTATTTAATTAGAAAAAAATATAAATTTTAAAATAAAATATTTTTATTTTAAAATTAATATTTTTTCAATTACAGTACAGCCTCGCTTATCCGGACACACTTTATTCTGGACACTCCACTTCAGTAATCCGGACATTCCGGCTCTTCGGACATTTTATATTTTTTATCTCTGCAATCCGGACGAATTTCTAGTTGCAATTTCAAATGAATGCAATTCATCAGTACTCTTTTATAAGACTAAACTATGACATCACTCAGGGCCGCACCCAGCGCCAAAATTCAGAAGGCTCTAAAATTAAGCGTTTTTAATTTAATTTACTATAAAATATTAAATTTTGAATAAAAAGAAGAAAACGCTAAACGAGAAGTCACCAATTGTGATTTAATTCATATTTTATTTGATTTAATTGGTTTTAAATAAGTAGGGGGTGGCCATTAATTACGTGAGGCGATTTTTCGACCCCCTCTGCCCCTAGTGAGATATCGTAAAATTTGTTTTTTTTAATTACATGATATTTACCGAGACTCCTTGATCTCCTCCTCCCTTAAACGCAATTTTTTTTAACAATTATTTTAGCCTTTACATTTTTTCTGATAAACTAGAAAGGTGAAAAGTTAATATTTATAGCAAGAAAGTTGATTTGGGAGTAGATCTGTCCCCCGAAATTGTAAAAAATCATTAAAGATGATCGACTTTTCCGTTTTTCTGCTTAATTTTTTCACTCATTTTTGCTGTTTATTTCAGCAAAAATAAAGCAATCACACAGAACATGTACATATATGCAAGTTTTCAGTTTTTACCACCGGGGGGTCTGGGGGGTGTGGAACACCCTCCAGTATACCTGTAAGTGTGTTAAAAACACAAATAGCAAACAGATTTCGATTCCAGTTTTAAAGTTGTGATTCCCCTGGGCATTACTGGATCTAGGTTACAAACAACATTTGGAAAAATCAAAAATCAAAAAAACCCAGACCCCCCGGTTTCAAAAACTAAAAATTTTGTATGTTTTCTGTCAAACTTTCAAAAACAAAATCCCTAACTTTTCCAAGTCTTCCCCTAGATCAGGCGTCGGCAACCTGCGGCTCTTTTGATGTCGAGATGTAGCTCTCCAGGTCCACGCACAAATATTACCTAATAATTTTATTATTTTATTTTCAAAACTCATAAAAAGTATTATTCTGCAAAAAAAAAACTTTAAACAGGGTAAAAACACAGGATAAAACAGGATAAAATACCATAATATTGAAATAAAAATGTTAGTGGCTCTTTAAAAAGTGGTAAATTTTGTAAATTGTAAATTTTTTATTTGTTGAATTTTCCAAGAAAGTAAATTCCTTTACCTTTGCAAGTGAAAATCCTGCTTAAACATTTGCCCTAATTTTTAATTTTTCGCCCCCCCCCCCCCTGGCCTCATAATGTGACAAACTACAAGTCGCTGCTTAATCCATATTGCGATCAGGGGCAGTTCCAGAATTTTTTCTGGAAGGAGCAAAAAGATCAGACGGGCAAAAAGTGTTTTCAGATTTGGGATTGTTTCCTTACCTATTTTTAAACGTCTGAGGGAAATGTGCTCCCCCCCCATAAATCCGCCTAAGCTCGCGATTGATATCTGGCAGTTTATTTAATATCTTTCATATTCTTATCTTGTACTTCGAAACCATGCAATAATTGTGATAAATTTGTTTTTCAATTATCAGTAACAATAAATAAAATTAGCAATTCATGCTTACGGTACATTGTCAATTTGCCTAGTTGACACTGACAATATTGTCAATTTGTTTACAATCGGAGGTTAAGCCAGTTCTTCAATTATTATAAAATGATACTAATAATTTTCTATCGGAAACTTAATTTATTCAACATTAATAGGAATTACGTTAAACCTTTCATGATTTAGGAAGGAAGTTAGATACTTCCGAAGACCTTAATTTGATTCGATACCCAGGCGAATACAAAAAAACAAAAAAAAATCATAATAATAAGTATCGGCGTTTTTCCACTGGCCTGTTTAGAATTGGTTAATTTTAAGTTACCAGCCTAAAAATATTAAGTGATTACGGTGGAGTGATGGATCAGTGCGGCCTTCAGCCGCACAACATAGGCAATCAGACATCGTCAACTTTAATATAGATTTGTCAACTGATATATTTAGAAATTGTCAACTGCAATTCAGATTTGTAAACTGCTATTCAAAGATCGACAACTGTAAATTCAGCTTTGTTCAATTTTATTGGGTTATTTTATCAGCTTCGGTAATATTTTTCGACTTACCGATACCGCCTGGACTCTGGACTGCCGATGCTTAGATGGAAATATTTTTTCAAAACTGAAGAACATTAAGAAATGATAGTTTTTGTTAAAATTTTTTAAAAATATTGTGGTTAACAACAAAGTTGAAATTATTTTTATCAGGTTTTCGAAATTTTTATCTCTAAATGATTTGGAAATACGCTTTCTTCACTTGATGTGTTAATAAAATTAACATTTCAAAATAATAACAAATTAACAAAATTTAATTCTGTTTTTGTTGTCGAGCCGTCTTATTCGTAATTAATGAATGATAATGATCTTGATCACTTTAGATCAGCGAATTTTTCATAAACATAAACAATATTTCTTTTAGTTGCTGTTCATATATTATTTGATTCAATTATTACTGCATTTGCTCTACTATTATTTACACATAGGTCAAGGATTAATTATTATTGATAAGTGATAATATTTAAAGTCAATGGCGTAGCATTATAATTTCGTTTGTATAGGATTGGTTTTTAAAAATTAACCATGCCCCTATGCCTTTACTCCTTGTTATATAATATACTATTAATTTCCTGTTTTTCATATTTTTTAATTATGTATTTTAGTTTTCAAACCATTTCTCTAATTAAATGCTGTTTCCATTGAATATTTTTTACTTTAATAATTGCAAAAACACAAATTTAAATGTTAAAATAGATAAGGACGCCACTGGGTCAAAAGTTATAATTAAATATTGATATGGATTATTAATCTTGTGATAAGTGATTGTAAAATAGAAATAACTTGCGATATGTTTTAATTAGTAACTCATCAATTGAGCATCCGGAATGTCTTCAAAAAATTTTTTTTAGCTTTTGATTTTATTAAAAAAATGTGGCGGTCAAAAAAATTTGTTGTAAATGCAGCTAAAGGATGTAGATGTGTCGTAAGTATTTTATCATATTTTTATTATTTTATTTTTGTTTTTAAATTTTTTTCGCCATGGAATATTTCTATATTCATTATTCATACCCAAATTAATTTCTTCAAAATTAAATTAAATTCGAAATTAAATTGTTTTGCCATTTTTTCAAATCGGTATAATTAATTACGATCAAATAATATGTTCCATGAGCTACATATTAGGTTTACCATAAGCCATGACCTAATGTCGTCATGAAAACTGAAGTGTTTTTCTGTAATTATGTTTACTTTTTTAAATTACATTAAATAACACTCAAATTATTAGATAAGGATAAGTAGTATCTGGATTTTCGAAGGTTTTAATGCCAAAACCACTCGAAACCTTTTCAATTTAAATTATAGAAAAACACTCGAAAGGTTCCCCGCAAAGCAACTCAATATTTCATTGAAATTTTTTATCGCGATATCGATGTTCAGTTAGCAATACCATAATCGCTTTTTTTTGGTAATCAATTATCAACTTCAAAATAATTACCATAACAACCTACTCAAAGTGATCAACATTTTCCTCTTAGAGCACCAAGAAAGTCATTGCAATAAGAAGAGAAGACCAAAGCGTTTGGGAACGAAGAGCACCTTTCTCTCCAAGTCACGTTCGAAAATTGGTAAAAAATGGCGTCAAAGTTATCGTCCAACCCAGTAATCGTCGATCATATCCGATGCAAGCTTACCTCAATGCGGGAGCCATCGTCCAAGAGGACATTTCCGAAGCAAGTGTTATCTTCGGAGTCAAGCAAGTCCCCGTAGATCAACTCATTCCTGAAAAAACCTATTGTCTTTTTTCTCACACCATTAAAGCCCAAGAAAGCAACATGCCTCTCTTGGACGCAATCCTAGAAAAACAAATCCGCCTGATCGACTACGAAAAATTAGTCGACCATAAAGGTCTTCGTGTGGTTGCCTTTGGAAAAATGGCAGGCGTCGCCGGAACTGTCAATATTCTACACGGTCTAGGTTTACGTCTCTTAGCTTTAGGTCACCACACTCCGTTCATGCACATCGGCCCAGCACACAATTACCGCAATTCCAGCATGGCAAGGCAAGCAGTTCGCGATGCAGGCTACGAAATAGCTTTGGGTGCGATGCCCAAATCTGTAGGCCCCTTAACATTTGTTTTCACCGGGTCAGGAAACGTTTCTCAAGGTTCCCAGGAAGTTTTCCAAGAATTACCTCACGAATACGTTCCGCCAGAATTACTTAAAAAAGCCGCAGAACACGGAAATCCACATAAAGTTTACGGATGTGAAGTTCGACGCAGGCATTATCTCGAAAGAGCCGAAGGAGGTGGTTTCGATTCGGTGGAATACGAACAGCATCCAGAACGATATATTTCGACTTTCAGTAAAAAGATAGCACCGTACGCTTCGGTCTTAGTTAACGGAATTTATTGGGCGGTAAACAGTCCGAAATTGTTAACGATACCAGACGCCAAACATTTGCTTCGGCCCGCGTACACTCCATGGTTACCAACTTCGGTAGGTGCGCCTGCGTTGCCTCATCGAATGTTGGCAATCTGCGACATTTCGGCCGATCCTGGAGGTTCCATCGGATTTATGAACGAATGTACCACGATCGACACTCCGTTTTGTTTGTACGACGCGGATAGAAATAAGGATACAAAGAGTTTTAAAGGTCCCGGTGTCTTGGTTTGCAGTATTGATAACATGCCGACTCAGATTCCCAGGGAAAGTACCGACTTTTTCGGGGATTTACTCTTCCCGTTTGTAAGCGATATTTTACAATCTGTTGCTACGAAGCCCTTGGAGGAACAGAATTTCCTTCCCACTGTGTTTGGGGTAAGTAGGCTCCCAAATGTTGCGGTGTTTGAAAATTAACGTATCTTCTCTTTTAGGCCATCATAGCGAGTAATGGCAAGCTAACCGAAAATTATGAATACATCCAGGAACTAAGACTGTCGTCAGTGTAAGTTTCCACATTTTTATACTTTCGTTTAATGTTTGTGATTAAATTGTAGTAGAAGTCGTCAGAAGGAATCATCCCCTGGAACCATAAGTAAACGCGTGGTTATATTCGGAGCCGGACGAGTAGCCGCACCACTTGTCGAATATTTGCATCGCGATCCTTCGATAGCTATTACAGTGGCTTGCGAACAAAAAGAGTTGGGCGATAATTTAGTAAGGGAATATCCAGGTATCGAAAGCGTTTACCTAAATGCGGTCAAGAATCCTTCAGGAGTTCAGGAACTAGTCGCAAAGGGCGATATCGTCATTTCAATTTTGCCACGCGATCTTCATGCTATCGTTGCCGAAGCATGCATAAACGAGAAAACTCACATGGTTACAGCTAGTTACGCAAAAGAAAACTTGACAAATCTTCACCAAGAGGCTGTTAACGCAGGCATTACAATCTTAAATGAGGTTGGTTTGGATCCGGGTATTGATCATTTGTTAGCTTTAGAATGCATGCAATCTGTACGTGCGCTAGGCGGAAGAATTACGTCTTTCGAGTCTTTCTGCGGTGGTTTACCAGCTCCCGAGTATAGTGACAACCCACTCCGTTATAAGTTTTCGTGGTCACCACGTAGTTCTCTTATAAACACTTTGGCTTCGGCTAGATATTTAAGTAAGGGCCAGTTCGTTGAGATTAAAGAAGGTGGGGATTTGATGGGAGCTACCAAACCGCTAGATTTTCTTCCTGGTTTTAATTTGGAAGGTTATCCCAATGGAGATAGTACGAAGTACGCAAAATATTATGGAATACCCGAAGCTACTACACTGTTGAGAGGTACGATTCGTTACAAGGGATTCACCCAAGCTGCCCGAACATTGCAGCTATTGGGATTATTAGATCCAGAGTCTCATCCAATTCTTCACGACAAAGGACCGGAAATTACCTGGAGACAATTGGTTTCCAATCTACTGGGCTTGCATACGGATGATATTATTTATGAAAATATGAAGACGAAAATTGCCGAACACGCAGGGTCAGAATACGCTGTGGAATTGTTGGAAGAATTGGGTTTGTTGGACGATGTTGGAGTTATTAAACACGGATCTCCATTGGACACCTTGACACACTTCTTGTCCACAAAACTGAATGTTGGTAAGTCAAAAATAAGCGTAACTATCCAATAATTTGAATTTGCTTCATACAATTAAATTTATAGAAAAAGATGAAAGAGATTTGGTAATCTTGAGGCACGAAATTGGAATATCTTGGCCCGACAAGAGACAAGAAACCAGAGGTATTAACTTTGTAGTGTATGGAGATATAAACGGACATTCGGCAATGGCTAAAACCGTAGGATATCCGGCAGCAATTGCAGCAAAAATGGTTTTAGACGGTAAAATGCTTGCTCAAGTTTGAAAAATTGTTAAACATATTTAATTTTTAGGTGAAATCCAAGAGAGGGGTGTGATTTTGCCGTTCGCCTCTGAAATATACAGACCAATTCTGTCGCGTTTGAGAGCCGAGGGATTAAACAGTACCGAGACGTCAAGATTTGTTTGAATTTGTTAATTAAGTTTAAATTAATTTAATAATCCTTAGTAATTTTAATATTGTTCTTCGTTGAATGAAAAATAATATATAGAACTTATAATTTTTAATTTTGTTTCTTCTCTGGTGTTTTATTGTTTTCACGCGTATGAATGGATTAACAAGATTTTCGAGTTGCGAATGAATGCTGCTAATTTTAATTTTAAAAAAATAAATCAAGAAATCTTGGAAAGTTTTTCTAGTTAGTAAAAAATTATAAGTGACATTTTCGTACCCACAATTTAAATTAAACGTGTAAAGAAAACTCATCGGTAAAAATGGGCAAATCCACAATAAAACGTAAAAATATCGAAGCCAAGTCCTCAGATGATGAAATTCCAAGTAAAAAAATAAATCTAACTACAACCATCAATCGTCTACCGGATGAAATGCTTTTGGAAATTTTTAGTTATTTAACCAACTCGGAAATAATTTTAAGTATATGTAACGTCTGTACGCGATGGTTCAATCTATATGACAAATCAAAATTTTACGAAGTAGAATTTTCTTATTCGACACCCCTAACGGATCTGGAAAATTGTTTCAAGATGTGCCCAAATCTGAAACAGTTTTCGGCCAGACACAGGAGAGATTTTAATATGATTTTAAAAAATGTAAGTCTGGGAGCTGGTTATATAAGTTTTAATTTTTTTTTGTTAAGGCAATAATGTATTGTAAAAATCTGAAGAGCATTAGTATAAGAAAATGTTGGGGTAGCGCTAGAGACCGCGCAATATCAAGAAAGATTATTTATGACATTGGAAGATATTGCCCCAAATTCAAGAGCATACATCACGATGGCATAAGGTAAACCTTAGATTACTTTATTACTTTCATTAAAAGATTTTTACAGGATATCGTATAGTTTATCTGAAAGAAAGCGTATGCTCCGCCGGTTTTCACGATTTGGTAGAAGTTTACAAAGAGGGATATTGGAAAAAAGTAAATCACAACATTTTGGTTATTTCGAGAGTTCATACTAATCTGCATAATGTAATATTATGAGTATGACCCATTGAGAACAAATTAAATTGTAAACTTCCCTGCATTATATATATTTTTTTTATTTCATTAACTAGTTTCAAACTGTTTATTTTTGTTTATTAAATCATACTGAAAAAGACTGAAATAAGTGGAAAATAGTTCATGAAATAAAAAATACAATTGAGAAAAGTTTACAAATTAATTTAATTTTAATCTGCAATCAGGATTTACTGGACTTAAACTATATTGGTATAATGTTTTATTTTTAATGGCTAAAATATTTCTCCGAAGAAGACGGTCAACTGTTCAACAACGGAGAAAAAATTTCTGACTTTTCCAATTAGAAACTTACTATCACAAAAACATTAAATCTCAAAACTGAAGAATGAAATGTAATAGGTATATTTTCCCAAACTAAACATTTTTATTTTTAAATAAGTTGTAATATTTTTACAAAATCTTGGCTGTAAAGTTCAAAAGAATGCTAAAATAATTAAATGTAATCAAACCTACAAATTACAGAGAAAAACGAAAATAAAAAAAGTCTCTTTCTCTGGAAACCCAACGCTGTTCTCTATCTTACGCCAGTTTGTCTAAGATCTCTCTTTTTTGCAACCTTAGGACTCCTTCCTACTTTGAACTCTTTTGTTGAAAGTCTGATGTGCTTCTTTCCATTTTTGAATTCCTTGGATTAAAAGCGTAATCCCACATCCGCGAAGCCTTTCTTTGGCGTCCCAGAACTACTATCCACTTTGAGCTTATTTGCTTTGGAGGTTGACTACTGTACTGTAGCACATAAGAAAACGAAATTTCGATATCAGAAAGTTATTCCACCTTTTCTTATGTAGTTTAAAGTTCCAAAATTCGAATTCCTTAAGCGTGCTCTCTAAACTCCTCGCATCAAAACACGTCGGTTCAAATCATAAAAAGAACAATTGATGTTCTTTTACCACTTTTTGACCATAAAAAATGAAAGATCGCAGGAAGTATACGGTCATTTGATATTTCGAGGTCGACTCGGCTTTTTTAGAAAATTTTTAGAAAATATCAAACTTAAGGATGGAGTCTGATGTGTTGGTTGTGAAAAATTGATTTATTTTGAAAATACAACGCATATTTCAAACCAAAATTCAAAGTATTAAGAAAGTTATAGTACATATTCGAGGGCGTCTTATGGCTCGTACACACACAGTGAATTCAAACGTCACTTTTTCTCGTTTTTCTTGAATAACTCGAAAACTCCGACTTTTACAGAAAAAATGTTCATATATAAAGTTAAACTACATAAAATTTCCTACAAAAATGGTCTTATTCATTTTGCTGTAGAGTGAAACGTTTATGAGATCCAAGTGGTGGTAAAATCACAGATTATTAAAGATGGTATTTTAATGGTATGAAATTAATATTTAATGTGAAATGAACTTAGAACTGACAGAAAAACTATATTTCTTATTTAAACCTCTGAACTTCTTCAAATGGTGAGAAAGCTGAGGATGGGGTGATGCATTTGATGCTTCCCATGCACCCATGCTGTGAAAAGTATTGAAGCCATCGATAGTGGAGACATTGAAATCGGCATTGTCGAATACATATTGACAGAATCCTTGACTTGGAGTAGGCTCTTCAGTGTGGTAGACAGTTGATTACTCCAGTTCTTGAGTGTTGTGATAAGTTCCATTAAATCTCAAACCAGCAAGTAGATTAACCAAGTTTTTTGATTCAAACCTTCTGTGAATGAACAGAGCGACACAGAAGGTATGAAAAATCGAGGGCGAATGGCAGCAATAAGGGCATTATTTTTGCTGAAATAAAGTCCATGAAGACACGACGAAATGTGAACCATTTCCTCAATCCCACTACAAAATTTGTCACAGGGTGGAAAAACAGAATTGACTCAATATCTTCCAATATTATTGCGGTAGCTGCTTTTACTATTCTCTCCCGTTTCGCTTATTCGTCTTTGCACCTCGAAGAATACCACATATCATTCAAAATTTGTCTCCTACACTATGAAAGCACATAACAGTTTTTCTTGTGCAAACTGTGCTAATAACAATGCGGTCCCCATATTTTTCTCTCAGTTTCCCCTTGATTGTTTTTATATGAAGTATTCTTCCCGAAACTTGTTTCAAAAACTCGTCCAAAGAGAACTGGCAGTCGTCATTTCCTTCTATGTAATTAAATATCTCCTCTATTGATGCAGATATTCCTTCATTCTCAGGACATCTTTTTTTTCTCGATGTAGATGCAGAAGCTATAAAGAATTTTTTATAGCAATTTTTATGATAGATTGTATCTGGAGGGATAACGATAATAGATAATGAAACGAAGGACCAACCAATGTTATATTATCTCTTTGTCAAAGCAAATTCCGAACGCTCAATGTTATCAATATAATAATAATTGATCAGCAAGAAACAATAAAGAAACCGGCAATTTCTTTAATAAATCCTTCGTTGTAGCTTGTGTGATTATTTTGCTTTTAGTTTTAGGCTGTTGATTACTGAGGAAGTGTGAGTGAGTGTAGTGAGAAAGATAAGAGTAAGTGACGCATATTAACGAGATTCTCGGAAAGCTTATATTTTCTTTAAATAAAATTAATATTGCATTAAGCAACCTAGAGAGAAATTGATTAAGACCTTTTTTTAGGAAATTTTATGTAGTTTAATTTTGTATCTGAAGTTTTTCTCTAAAAATTGCGGTTTTTGAGTTATTCATGAAAAACGAGAAAAAGTGACGTTTGACCCCTGGTCGGAAGACGCGCTGGTCGGAAGACATCAACATCCAATTTGTAAATGAATACCTAAAGCATGAATATTTGTGGAATTGCAAAAGTGTTTTGCATCGAAATAGGCAAGCCAAACAAGCCGCATACGATGAGGTGAAAAAATGTAGGGCTAAACTGGTTTTTCAGAAAAACAGATTATATTGAAGATTAAAAACATGAGGTCAACTTATTGACAAGAACTAAAAAAATTAAAAAACTCGAAGAAATCTGGATCTGGGGCTGATACAGTTTACGTTCCATCAATAAAATAGTTCCAATTATTGGATGCTTCGTTAAGCAATACTAATTCGGAAATGCGACAAACACAAAGTAATTTGGTCAGTATTTTTATTACATAATTGTGTAAATTTGATAATAAAATATTATTGTATCATTCTCATTTGCCAAGGAACCGATCCTTCTTCCATAAAATAATCAGATAATCTCTCGCGGAGATCTTGAGATTGTCGGGGTCGAACGATTTATCGAATTTCTAGAGAGGTGAAATAATCCAACACTTTACATTTACATCCAATGTAAAGCACAACATGCTTTTATAATTAGGTCTACTTTATCAGGACGAAAAGGTATTGGTTTTTAAAAAATCCTAAACCGGCTTACTAACAAACCAAAAGCTTTCTCGACAATTCTTCTAGCACGTGATAAACGGTAATTGAAGACTTTTTCTTTCACAGTTAATCGATGTTGGGGAAAAGGTTTAAGTAGATAATCTTTCAGTGGAAATGCATTATCTCCGACTAAGAAATTACCTTCTGGTATCATACCATTTTCTAACTCGCGATATAAACTGCATTGTCGGAACACTCCCCCGTCAGAAATCCTACCGTTACAACCTACATCTGTATATCTAAAACAATAGTCATGGTCTATAACAGCCATTAATACAATACTGTTAGTTTGTTTGTAATTTTAATATAAACTTCCGCAATTGTCAGGGGCTTTAATAACTACGTGTTTCCCGTCTATGGCTCCACAACAACCGGGAAAATTCCATTTCTCTCGAAACCCGTTTTCAATAAACTTCCACTCATTTTCGTTTGGAACCTGAAGAATAAGAAAAATAAATATGTATATGTTACGGTCAATGACGTAAATTGGGCATTGACGTCAATGGCCGGGCAATGACGTCAATGCCCATTTACTCTGGCCATTAACGTCATTGACCGACCATTGACGTCAACGCCCGTTAACGGTAGGCAATGATGTAAATATTTTCATTTGACTATAATATTTACGTCTTTGGCCGGTCAATGACGTTAATGGCCAAAATGGATTGGGCAATGATGATATTATGGAATAACTAATATAAAGAACAGCAAAACGGCAATTAAATTTTGACAGCCAACTGGCAAGTGATATTTACGTACCTATGTTGTATTCATTGTATTATAATATAATATTATAATCATTTATTAACAAAAATAATAAAAATTAAAAAATAATTAAATCAATTTTTTTAATGAAATTAATTATTTTTATTCTGGCACGGGAGTGACCCATGGCACTTAGAATTCCAAATTTGTTTGCTGGCACGACACGCAAATTTATTATTTTTACATCCACCCTTGCAATGACAACGCTTGTAACCGTGAGTTCCTAAAACCAGTGGCGTAACTACCAGTGTTCGATGTGTTCGATCGAACAAGGGCCCAGACATTAACAGGGCCCGGTCGCCATCACGACCAAAAAAATAAACTTTTTGTGATTTGTAGCACTAAATATTGAAAGCACCAATAAAACCAGAAAGTAAGTAAGAAAGTAACTTGTCTGCCACATTTTTCATGTACCTACGTATTTAAAATATAAAATATACTGTCTGTTTGGTCTTTTGTTGAATTGAAGTTGAAGCGGCATCGAGAAAGATTAAAAGCACCCGCCAAAGCAAAACTTCCCATCTGGTAAAGATTACAGTAATAAACAAATAAACTGTCACCCTTATATGTATAGCAATTTAACAAAATACCGAAAAAAATAAGAGTAGGTTATAATTTGATTTTTAACACTACACTGCTAGTGTTTTTATTATTTTTTATTAATTTATTAAAACCGGCAGGTACCTATGATTTTCTTGTTTTTACTTAGTAGTAAATCTCTAAAATGATTTTAATAAAACTTAATAACAATATTTATTATTATTAGCAACGAAGACGAATCCGTAGTATAATTTTGCATAATTAAGCGTGTTCATCGTTTTGGCAGCAGCAGGTAAGTTGTTGTCAAGTGCGTAATACTGACGACGGCCAAGTTGCCAGAAACACATGCGTCTATTGCTCTTCCTTAATTATGCAAACGTGTTTAATATGTACTATATTTTTGCCATAAAAATTAATTTATAAAAATTGTTCTGCTTATAAAAAAGTTCCATGTTAATTTAATATTCCATTTGGGGCCCCGCTTGAGTCAGAAACACACGCCCGTAGCTGCCTTGTTACGCCACTGCCTAAAACACTGCTTTCAGCTGCTGCTTGTCTAAGAGTATTCTCATTTTCTTTGGTCGTATCACTAATATTTTCTAACAAAATTAATTTTTCAGTATTTCTTAACAGCTAGTATTAATTGCAAAGCACATTTAATAAATATTACTTTCAGATGGAATCTATAGAATAATAATTTCATCATTTCCCACCCTGTATTGGGCATTGACGTCATTGCCCGGACAATGATGTAAAAACCACACATGTAATTTTAAATGTCAACATTACCCCAAAATGCATGGTCATTGACGTCAATGGCCGGTCAATGACGTCAATGCCCAATTAAGCTGGGCATTGACGTTATTGTCCGGCCATTAACGTTAATGGCCGAATTGTCATCATTGACCGTAACATATTGTGGTGTTTCAAACATCAAATTTAATTTTTTTATATAATTGTTAAGATTTTGTTTTATTTATTTTTACACTTTTTAATTTTGTAAATGATTATTGTAAATTTTGAATTTTTGTGCACTTTTGATGTTGGCATTTTTATGTTGGCACCGAGAAGGTAGATAAGGACTTCCAGCCGTGTCCGTGGAAGGACCCGGACGTATTTTTACGAGTCCAAGATTATTTTTGATTTTGCGTCCCTGGTTTGGAATTTTTGGACAATTTTTGATGTAACTTAAGAATAAAGTTGAGATTTAACGTGAGTAATTGAATTCGTTTTATTTGGTTGAAAATTTGTCTTAATTTTGACAATATTGGGAGTTATTTGGATTTGGATCGTTGAATTAAAATTGGATCTTGATGAAAAATATTAATAATTGGAATTTTGGATATTAAAATTGGTAAAATTGTTTAATGGTTTTTTTGAATATAATATTTGAACTGGAAAAATTAATAAAATTTGTGTGGATGGCGAAGCAGCTGGTCCGATAAGAGGCATTTATAATCACCGTTCCGATTTTAAAAGGTAAAATTATTTGGAAGTTAAATTGGATTATTTAAATTGGAAATTATATTATTGTGGAGCATTTTGGATATTTTTGGTAAATTTAAAAGTGGATTTGAGCTACAAACGAACCCAACCCTGACGAGTCTGGCTCTCCGGCTTGGAAGCCGTACGAGATAGTTATTGATATTTAGTCATAAATATCATTACATCTAATTTGGCGCCCAACGTGGGGCTCGAAAAAAACGCACATTTGGAACTCACCTTTGACCCGGAGATAGTGTCGCATGTTCTTGTTTGCAAATTTATTGGAAAGATAAAAAAAATGTTGCCATGTTTTTGAAACATGGCAGACAGTACAGAAATCAAAACGGGAGGAACGACTTTGGACGATATAGTGAGGATTTTGAAACAATCATTTAAAGAGATGAAAAGAGATAACGATCAATTTAGGGATGAATTAAAAAACTTAATTGTGGATGAAATGGAAAATTTAAATAATTTGTTTATTTCGGAAAATTTAAATTTTGAAGAAGAAAATTTTGATAGTGTTTTGGAAAACAAAGATTTGGATAATGAAGACGAAAATGAAAGTTTTAAAAATTTAAATAATGAAAAATTAAGTAATTTGGAGGAGAAAAATTTATCCTTAAAAAATGAAAATTTGATTATGAAAAATGTAAAGTTATCCGGACAAAAAGATGTAAAAATTGAAAATGATGAATTGGTTTGTTTGAAAAATGATGATGTAATTAATTTTAAAAATGAAAATCTGATAAATTGGGAAAATGGAACTTTTGAAAATTTAAATGGTAATAACAAATTAATTAATTTGGATGAAGATTTAGACAGATTTGAAAAAAAAAGATTGATTGTGGAAAATAAAAACTTACACGAAATAGGTGACACAGAAAATAAGATCTTAGATTTAAAAAATAAAAACTTGGATAATAATTTTAAATTTAAAAATGAAAACTTACCTGAAATATTTAATCCTGAAAATGAAATTTTGGACATTGAAGATAAAATTTTGGATTGTAAAATTGGAAATTTGGAGATGGATTATAAAAAGTGGTATCGAAAATGAAGATCAATTGGAGATGGAAAGATTGGAGAAGACAAGGATAAAGATTTCTGAATTCAAGGATGGACGGACTGCTCCAATTCAAACAAAGATCTGGAGGAGTAAGTGGAAGTTTAAAAATTTTTTTGTAATCATCCATTATGGAAGGAAGCATCCGGTTTCACTGAGGATTGTGGTATGGAAATCCATTAGATGGAAAAAATGAAGAAACAGTTTGAAACAAAACATGAGAAGATTTTTTTATCACCTTTCTTTCGACGGTGACCAAAAAAATCGGAGGAGTAAAGATGTGGTGTTTCAAACATCAAATTTTATTTTTTTATATAATTGTTAAGATTTTGTTTTGTTTGTAGTTATTCTGTTTGATTTTGTAAATAGTATTTTGAATTTTGTGATGAGGCGCGCAGTATTTTTAAGTTGGTAAAAAAAAAAAAAGTTGGCTCAATAGAGTAGTCAACATAGTGCTAGAATAGCATAGTGTTGGTCGAAGGTTCGATCCTCGACCGAGTATGAAATTTATAAAAATGTATTGATTGAATAATTAGTTGTAGAAGGGGCTTTTTTGCCGACGTTGAGTCGAGGGCGGACGTGTTCCGTTGCGTTCTCGTAGAATTTGAGTAATTTTGTAATTTTTTGAAGTATTTTTGTAATTTATGACTGGATTTGATTTTTTGAAGAATAAATTTATTTTGGTGAGAAATTTGAATAATTTTCGTTTATATAATTTTCCAAAGTGGATGAAGATTTCGGTGATTGATTGGTTTGGATATTGTTAAATGTGTTTGGATATTTTAAATTTGGATTTGGATATTGGATTTTGATTAATTAAATTGGATTTTGGGAAATTAAAATTATTTAAAAATTTGGAAAATTTCAACTTCGTTGAAGGAAACGTGTACTTAAGCGATTGCGAGGTCTGTCCGATTATCGCCACATTAAATTGAAATCTATTTTTCCATTTTGAGATTCAATATTAGAAATTTGGATTTACATTACTATTTTATTAAAATAACTGAGCTAGCTGGAGCAAAATAAAAGTGTAGGGGTGGTTTTGTGAAAAATTCATTTTTTTCATAAAATATCACTACATCTTAATTAGAAAAATAGATAAATAGATTTCAATTTAATGTGGCGATAATCGGACAGACCTCGCAATCGCTTAAGTACACGTTTCCTTCAACGAAGTTGAAATTTTCCAAATTCTTAAATAATTTTAATTTCCCAAAATCCAATTTAATTAATCAAAATCCAATATCCAAATCCAAATTTAAAATATCCAAACCAATCAATCACCGAAATCTTCATCCACTTTGGAAAATTATATAAACGAAAATTATTCAAATTTCTCACCAAAATAAATTTATTCTTCAAAAAATCATATCCAGTCATAAATTACAAAAATACTTCAAAAAATTACAAAATTACTCAAATTCTACGAGAACGCAACGGAACACGTCCGCCCTCGACTCAACGTCGGCAAAAAAGCCCCTTCTACAACTAATTATTCAATCAATACATTGTTATAAATTTCATACTCGGTCGAGGATCGAACCTTCGACCAACACTATGCTATTCTAGCACTATGTTGACTACTCTATTGAGCCAACTTTTTTTTTTTACCAACTTAAAAATACTGCGCGCCTCATCACAAAATTCAAAATACTATTTACAAAATCAAACAGAATAACTACAAACAAAACAAAATCTTAACAATTATATAAAAAAATAAAATTTGATGTTTGAAACACCACAATATATACTGCCGTCCTAAGCTAGAAAGCAGTAACTCCATTTCTTAAAATTTTTATTTATATCGCTTTTGAGGATTATTACAACAATATCTGTGATCCTGCAACACTAAAAACAAGTAGGACTAATAGTTATATGCAATAATTAGCAGTCTTACTATTTTTTAATGTTGCAGGATCACAGATATTGTTCTAATAATCCTCAAAAGCGATATAAATAAAAATTTTAAGAAATGGAGTTACTGCTTTCTAGCTTAGGACGGCAGTATATTACTGTACTCTTAAAGATCATCTAATCTTTTATTGTGCTTCTAGTTAGTAAGCTATTCAAAACATATTACAAAAAGTAGAAGAATTACATTGTACATGCAAGATTTTTATGAATTATTATCTTTTTCAGACACTGAGCACAGAACCTCCAGAAAGCGATTCTGTTGAAGAAATTTATGACTCTTTAAATGAAGACTCGGTATATCTAGCAAATTCACCTTCCAAATCAATTACAGCTTTAGTACCTATAGAAAATTTACAAAGTCATTTATTGGGCTGAAATTTAAATATGTTATTCTAAACATCAATGGTTAGAATTGTTAATTTTTATCAAAAATTTTCTATTTTTTACCCCAAATATTTTGAATTTTTGGTTTACGATTACCTGGACTGACGCTACCGCCTGGGCCAGTCACATCTCTTTGTTTTAGGTGTGCACTTTGGCCAGATTAAACATTATATAAATATTATAAAATTAACTTAAAAAAATTTTTTTTTCCACTATAGTCATATAGGCAATCATAACTTAGTCAAGTCGCACGTGAAGTGACGCATTTTAGACAAGTGGTAAATAATTTTTACATATTACCTACTATGAAACTGCCAGTTTCATTGCTTGTCCAGACAGTCGAAACACGAAAATTTTTTTTAATAATAAGAATTTTACAAAAATAGCAATAAATCTAGTAGTGGAAAAAATCGTAAATGAACCACGGTTGTGAAGACCATTATAGACTACGCGCCTTATATTTCTCGGCGCTTCGCACCTCGGAATATAATCTTGGCGCTAGGGCTATAATGGCTGTCTTCACAACTTTGGCCTATAATATACTATTTGTGAAATTAAAGATGTCAATAATAACATATAAAACATTTGAAATGATTGGATTTCATTTGGTAGTAAAAAAACATTCCTGAAATATCTCTGTAAAAAGTACAATTACATCAGACTCCATCCTTAAATATGCTTTCACGGAAAATGACTTAAGTTTAATGTTTATTTTGAGTTTTACAACATTAAGCTGACAATTATTATTATAACCAGTGGAGGTCAAGGGGTGAATAACTCAAAACAATTTTGTATACAGGACGACAATTATTTCCATGCAATTCCAGTGATTTCCAGAGAATTCCTTCCAAATAAAGGCGGATATAGAGACGCCCTTCCCCCTATCTAATTTTATTACTATTCATTCGTATCAAAAATATATAGATGAGTGTTTTATTTTTCAATTTTGTCTAGATTTCCTAAAATATCCCAGAATATTCTATTTTTTATTATTTTTTAGATTTTTATTAGTTTTTTTGGATATTTTTTAAAGATTTTCTAGAATTTTCAATTATCTAAGATTTCCTAAAAATTTTCCAGATTTCTTCAAATTTCCCTCTCGTCTTTTACTAAGTGAAAAAATGATGGAGAAATTGTTATATACAGAACTAAGCAAAAATCAGGGGAAATTTGAGAAAATCTAGAATATTATGGACTGCCTCTTTTTTGATTTTTCCATTTTCTAAAATTTCATTGGCTTAAAAACTTTCTGGATTTTTCGAGATATCTTAAAATACTTTTTTTCCTAAGATTTTCTAGAGTTTTTTACATTTCTCTCCATTTCCTATTTACTAAAATTTTCTCGAGTATTTCCTGAGATTTTCTTGAAATTTCTATGGATTTCTTGAGATTTTCTATATTTCTACAAATTTTCTAAGAATCTGTTTCTTGAGATGTCTTGGAATTTTCCAGAATTTCTTCAAATTTCCCTTCACTAGTACACATACCATTTTTCCGGCGATTTCCCCTTAGTTCTGTACTAACTGGAAAACAGAAGGAAAAATATACAAAAGTGAAAAGAAATCCAAGCAAATTTTAGAGTATCTAAGGAAATTCTATGAAATCTTAGCAAAACTTACGAATGCTATTTTCTTCCCAAGGAAATCTTGGGAAATTTAGGAAATCTTTTGAATGCCATAGATTAATTTTTTTATTTCCTTTTCTTGGCTATTATTGGCTATCCTAAGCTTTTCTAGAATATTCTAACTTTCCTCTTGTCTAAGATTGTTTAGTAAAGGCAGATATAACAGAAACCCCCCCCCCTCCTCCATGAGCCATAAAAAAACAACAAAATTTGGCAAGCGTGTTTTTTAAGTTTCAAGGTCACGCGTTCTAATGGAAATTTAAAGTATGAAATACACAATAATTTCCCCTAAAAATAGTTTTAGTTCTTTTTTTTTATTAATTTAATTAATAATTAATTTTTTTACCTAAATTAATTTATTAAATAAATCAGGATCTAAACATCGCTCAAGACTTTTAAATATTTAAATAGCAAATAATTATTGTATGTTATTTGATATATTGATTGGTTACAGAAGAGGTCCGGACCCCCTAGCACCCCTCTCAACTGCCACTGGTTATTCTAGATATAAAAATTCCAGGGTTCCCACTTTATTGGAAAATCTGGAAAAATAATGGAAAATTTAAGATTTCCTTTATGTTGTCAGGGAATTTCTCAATTTTAGTGCCAAGTCAAGGAAATTAAATTTTCACTCGAGAAAAACAATTTAATTTAAAATTTCTAAAAAAATTTATTTAATTTTAATTAAAATTCCTGATTTTTATTAAATTTTAAAATTAAGATGTTTTTTGCCATTTTATTTTCTGATTTATCGAAATGTCATCGATAATTTTTATTCTTTGTTAAGAAAAACCTGGAAATGTCAGAATTTAATTTTAGAAATTTAGTGATAAATGATAATAAATGATGCCCACTTTGTTTACCTTAATAGGAGAAGACTGACAAAATATTGCTAATACAGTAGAAACTCGATTATCCGGGTCGACTGGGACCGGGCTCAGCACGGATAATTGAAAAACACACAATTGACATTTTAAGTACATTGTTTTGCACGAGTCATTTGTATAATCCCGTGTACATCCCGTAATCGATGTTTAACGCATCCACGGATAAACCACTTCACGGATAATGGGGGTTCTACTGTACTATGTAAATTATCTGATTATATTTGTAATGGTTAAAAAATAATTTTTTTAATTGAAAAGGTCACAGTACAACTGGGGGGCTCTTTTAGCCGTGGGCCCGCGTGCGTCACACCCACTGCACTCCGGTAGTTCCGCCACCGATTATAGCTATAAACTAGATAATTTACAAATTACAGAGCAAAAAGAAATAAAATTAAAATCTCTTTCTATGGAAAATCAACGCTGTTCTCTGTCTGGTACTGTACTTAAGATAGTGCGCTCTCTTAAAACTCTAGAGCTTCTCCCTAGCTTGAACTCCTTTGTTGAAGTGAGGAAAAAGGAGAGAAAGGAGTAAATCGAATTGCTTGGATTAAAGAAGCTTAACCCCACATGCACGACATTCATTTTCAGACTCGGATTTGATCTCCGTGATTTCTTCTGTCTTCATATTCTATTTCTTTTTCTGGTGCTTCCTGTATGTATAGATACAGCCAAGGAACACGATAAATCGAAATCGAAATCATTTTCGATTCTGTACATGGATTGTCATGTACAGCGACTTGTGGTTATTGTCACGGACAGTCTTACTTAAATTGATCGCCCGATGAGAAAATCGAAAATGATTGCCGCACCAGAAGAAGAAATACAATATGAGGACAAAGAAGAAATCACGGAGATCGAATCCGAGTCTGAAAATGGATAACATATCGAAATTGAAAAATGCTGTTTTCAGAAATATGAAAATTGTCGAACCAAATTTTTTTTTAATTAGAACATCGAACATCGTGAATTAGGCCTATAGAGGAAGCCGGGATAGTTGAGAAATCGAAAATTCGATATCGGAAAATTTTATCATATTTTCCTAATATGCAGTTTAACAAGATAAATCAATATTTACAGATTTATTTGTCTTTCAAGTTCAAAAATTTGAATATCACTTTTAGCTGCTTACGAGCATTTCCGCTTAGTTTAAGTGTGCTTTCCAATTTCCTCACATCAAAATACGTCGGTTTAAGTCATAAAAAGCAGATGTTATTTTTTCGATTTTTGAATAAAACAAATAGTTTGTTGTTTATTTTTTTTCTTAAAAATTGAAAACTTTATATGGAAACCTTTTGACGCATTTTCTTATACAGTTTGACGGGATAAATAGATTGGCTCAGGCTCAGGCTCAGGCTCAGCTTTAGTTTCCTTTAAAGTCCGAAAAGGTTAACCCCTTTGATATTTTTTGAACCAAATGTATGCTTCAAAATTATGTGTTCTCCAAACTCCTAACATCAAAATACGTAAAACTTGTAGGAGCTTTCATTCATCAGTTTTCCATTCAGGAAGTATTGCTCATTTAATATTTCGAGGTCGACTCGGCCAACATCATTACTATTAGCAGAAATTTTTGAAAAATATCCAACTCAAATATACTTTCACAGGTAACGACTTTAGCTTAATGTTTATTTTGAATATTTCAACATTAAGCTGACAATAATTATTATAACACTTCACTATATATTCTTATAGTTGTGGTTATTATTCGAAATCTGAAAGTTGAAATTATTGTTTCAAAATGAGAAATGAAATTATTTTGCTATTGGTAACTGCATTTTTCAATTATGTAAACTGTGGTGGGAGTGATATATTATCAAAGGTAAAAGTATTTTCTTAAATTATTTTTATTTAAAATTATTAGTTTTCTACGTATCGTATTTCTTCACCTTATAGTTAAAATTCTATTATATTAACGTTTTTTTTAGTTATGTTAAATAATATTTTACAAGTTTTACTAAATATTTTTACTAAATATCAAATATCTTCTTGAAATTTCTAATTTTTAGGTCATTTCTATGATTTTTAATTATTACAGCGTAATTTTCCAATAAGCAAGTCAGGATAAAGAGTATGTATATACAGACCCCGAAGTAGATACGTATGCTCTTTGCCTATTAATTTGATTAACACCGCTTTTCTTTTTATAGTTTTAATTTTTTCCAGTTTCATCAACATAGATATAAAGTGAAAGAATTTCGAGCACAACTTATCAGTTACAATAAATCCTATCTAAATTCTGCAGAAATAAAGGCATTTAAATACAATCGCACTTCAACTGCTCACAATGGTACTGTGAATTTTAAAATAAATGTAGAAGATAAAGTAGAGGTGAAAGATGTTCATAGTGTTAATTAAAAGTTATAAATTTCTTGCTTTTTAGGTTCTGGTTCAGTCTTACAAATTTTTAAGCAATGAATATCGAAGGACTATGGTTCGTTTTCAAGTCAATGTTAAAAAAGGATTTGATGCCAACGCACTAGGCATACAAGGAATAAAACGGTGTGGTAATGTTACCGATTTTGTTTTTTATAAGGTTCTGAAAATAATTTAAAGTTGAAAATAAGCATCTAAACTAATTTGTTAAAGGATATTACCTATTTTATATGCAACTTTATCGTTGATGACACTCATTTCCCACCGCTTATTCCTGATGGTAAATATAAAGCAGAACTCACATTTCTCTTTTTAAATCAAGAATTTTGCGTAATCCATTTGTTTACGGAAATATACACTCCGATATACCCAAAAAATTAAAAATGTATATGAAATTGATATGGTTTGTACTATTACTTGAATTGCACTTATTTGGGATACACATCCGATATATTGGAGAGTTATTGAGTTTTTGATAATTCACAGAAAATCTTATTCTTACTGCACTTAAACTGTTAACATTGGTTTATTATTTTGCTGCTGTATACTTAACTTTTAATAAATATAGCACATATTGCGTTTTGAATTTTTAAAAGTTATTTCATAATACTCGAAAAATACTTCTCACCCTCAGCAATTGATTTTTTATCAGTATGAGACTCTTTATAGTTAATTTTTCACAATCACAACAACCCCTTTGCTTTTAAATAGAAAAAATAACAAACAACCAAAAAAAAGAGACAAGAGCACATAAAAAGAACCTACAAATTACAAAAATAGTTACCAAAGTTTTAAATATTAAAAAAAAGTTTTATAACTGGCAAGGCTGACTTCTAAAACTCTACGTTGTGTATATGCTGTATAGGTGTATAAGCTATGCTCGACACTACTAATCCAGTCGTAATACTTCTTTCGTATCGAAGATAATAATTAATTAATAATTACATATAATTAATCACAAGAATAGTTTTGATGTTTTATTATTATTTGTCAATCATTTTGTTTCATTTGTCTGTTCATAAAATGGTCAGAATACATAACTCTCTTTACCAATAAAATTTTTAATAATCAGATATTTGCATAAAGATTGCATAAAGTTGGCTTAAATAGTAGATAACATTTTTCTTTATGCAGTTATATTTGTACAGCTTTGGAGCCCCGCACATGTTTTTATTTAAATAGGAATCATTATAAAACCTCCCAGTACCCTTAGGGGCTCCCTAATTCTTGCGGGCCTAGCCCTGGTAGTTACATCCCTGAAGACGCTTTATACTTAGCTCTCTTCTTTTTCTAACGGTTGAGCGAAGAATGTGAAGCGATACAAAGCAATTTGTAGCAATATCGTTCAACAATTTTAATGTGGTACATAAACCTTAAACTACTGTATTTGGCTGTAGAATGATTTTAAATTGTACATTAACCTTTATGTGACTGGGAAATAAAACACCTTCTAATGACGGCATGGGTACCCGGGTACCTTTGCATATAACATGTCCTCATGCGCTCTAAGCAGAGTTATATTCACGATATTATTTGTTGTGTTGTATGTATGGCAAGAGATCCTTTCTGATTTTTGTAGCAAAAAATTACAACTGTTTTCAGTTATTATAGAAATTAAATTTATAATTTTAACCAGGATGTCTCAGTTGACAGGTTTACTACTAAACACTTCAAATTCTTCTCTAGGTCAGGAATTATGTTTGTGCTTTCAGTGTTATTATTCAGTGTTAGTAACCGAAAAGCTTACTTCGTTTCAATATTTTCAGTTGCAAATTTCATTGCCTTTAATTTTTTTAAAATTTTTTTAAATTTAATCAAAATGTCTAAAAAGTTTTGTTCTAAAATCAATTTTTATAACAAAAAACGGTTTCAAAATGTTCAATTTACATTAGGAAACATGGGAATGTCTGAATTGTTTTGCGAGTCACTGGTATGTAACAAACGAGCAGATTTATTTATTTATTCCAGTATAATTTCTATTTTTTCTCTACTTTGACTTTATTTCTAAATAAAATAATGTAAAGAACAATTTAATTTTCATTTTATTAGTACAATTCCTATCTATTTTCATATAAAACCTACATAGGTACCCGGGTACCCACACCGTCATTAAAGGGTGAAATTATTTTGGACCCCACTTTTCCATTATAAAAGTATTAATAATAAACAAAATAATATAATAAAGCATACTATAACACAAGCTCAGAGGTGTTACGAAATTTCCAAACTCAACGAATTTATACACAAAAGATATGAATGCTTCAAACTGGAAAGGTACTCGGGTACCCTTCCAGTCACATAAAGGTTAAGCGCTGAATTCAAATTACGTTTGTATCATTTCAACCTTCGATTTCACCAATTTTCTTCACCTCTACTCTTGGATTTCCACGTAGTGATTTTAGGATATATAGTAGGTAGTAGTGATTTAGTTCATGATTAAATATAGACTTTCAGATGTAATTAACATTCTAAAACAGAAGGATGTAAACTCAAGAATTGTAGCAATCAGCTAGATGAAAATGCTAACATTTTTCTAACATGTTTTTGTTGGATAATGGATAATGTCAATACAATACAGGCGACTAAAAACGAACAAGAAATAGCAAACCTAATCCAAAGCGAAATCATGAAGGCAATAGATACAGCGAAAAACGGAAAAGCTCCAGGACTGGACGGTGTCTGTGCAGAACTGATCAAGTACGGGGGCGGGCGACATGTTACGTGAAAGAATCAGAGAGCTTATAATGCAGGTCTGGAACAAAGAGGTGATGCCCAAGGAATGGAGCGAAGGGGTAATAATAACATTGAAGAAAAAGGGCAGACTCCATCCTTAAATATGCTTTCACGGAAAATGACTTAAGCTTAATGTTTATTTTGAGTTTTACAACATTAAGCTGACAATTATTATTATAACCAGTGGAGGTCGAGGGGTGAATAACTCAAAACAATTTTGTATACAGGACGACAATTATTTCCATGCAATTCCATTGATTTCCAAAAAATTCCTTCCAAACTAAGGCGGATATAGAGACGCCATTCCCCCTATTTAATTTTATTAAAATTCATTCGTATCAAAAATATATTGATGAGTTTATTATTTTTCAATTTTGTCTACATTTCCTAAAATATCCCAGAATATTCTATTTTTTATTATTTTTCCTGAATATTTTTAGATTTTTATGAGTTTTTTGGATATTTTTTAAAGATTTTCTAGAATTTTCAATTATCTAAGATTTCTTCTAATTTTCTACATTTCCTAAGATTGTAAAATTAATGAGATTTTCTTCAAATTTCCCTTCACTAGTACACACACAATTTTTCCGGCGATTTCTCCTTAGTTTTGTACTAACTGGAAAACAGAAGGATAAATATAGAAAAGTGAAAAGAAATCCAAGCAAATGTTAAGGTATCTTAGGAAATTCTATGAAATCTTAGCAAAACTTACGAATGCTATTTTCTTCCAAAGGAAATCTTGGGAAATTTAGGAAATCTTTTGAATGCCATAGATTAATTCTTTTATTTCCTTTTCTTGGCTATTATTGGCTATCCTAAGATTTTCTAGAATATTCTAAATTTCCTCTTGTCTAAGATTGTTTAGTAAAGGCAGATACAACAGAACCCCCCCCCCCATGAGCCATAAAAAACAACAAAATTTGGCAAGCTTGTTGTTTAAGTTTCAAGGTCACGCGTTCTAATGGAAATTTAAAGTATGCAATACAAAATAATTTCCCCTAAAAATAGTTCTAGTTCTTTTTTTTTATTAATTAAAATTAATAATTAATTTTTTGACCTAAATTAATTTATTAAATAAATCAGGATCTAAAAATTGCTCAAGATTTTTAAATATTTAAATAGCAAATAATTATTGTATGTTATTTAATATATTGATTAGTTACAGAAGAAGTCCGGACCCCCTAGCACCCCTCTCAACTGCCACTGGTTATTCTAGATATTACAATTCCAGGGTTCCCACGTCTTTGGAAAATCTGGAAAAATAATGGAAAATTTAAGATTTCCTTTATGTTGTCAGGGAATTTCTCAATTTTAGTGCCAAGTCAAGGAAATTAAATTTTCACTCGAGAAAAACAATTTAATTTAAAATTTTTAAAAAAATTTATTTAATTTTAATTAAAACTCCTGATTTTTATTTAATTTTAAAATTGAGATGTTTTTTGCCTTTTTATTTTCTGATTTATCGAAATGTCATCGATAATTTTTATTCTTTGTTAAGAAAAACCTGGAAATGTCAAAATTTAATTTAGAAAATTTAGTGATAAATGATAATAAATGATGCCCACTTTGTTTACCTTAATAGGAGAAGGCTGACAAAATATTGCTAATACAGTAGAACCTCGATTATCCGGGTCGACTAGGACCGGGCTCAGCACGGAAAATTGAAAAACACGGATAATAATAAATGACGTTTTTTGTTAATATTATAAAATAAACTTATTATATTATAGTAGATTTTAAAGAAGGAACATATTGATTAAAAAGTTCTACTTGAAAAAATCAGAGTTAGCTGGCGCCGAGTTGTCCCATCCCGTAATCGATGTTTAACGCATCCACGGATAAACCACTTCACGGATAATTGGGGTTCTACTGTACTATGTAAATTATCTGATTATATTATTTGTAATGGTTAAAAAAAAAGTTTTTTAATTGAACAGGTCACAGTACAACTGGGGGGGCCCTTTTAACCGGGGGCCCGCGTGCGTCGCACCCACTGCACTCCGGTAGTTCCGCCACTGATTATAGCTATACACTAGATAATTTACAAATTACAGAGCAAAAATAAATAAAATTTAAATCTCTTTCTATGGAAAATCAACGCTGTTCTCTGTCTTGTACTGTACTTAAGATAGTGCTCTCTCTTGGAACTCTAGAGCTTCTCCCTAGCTTGAACTCCTTTGTTGAAGTGAGGAAAAAGGAGAGAAAGGAGTAAATCGAATTGCTTGGATTAAATAAGCTTAACCCCACATGCACGACATTCATTTTTAGACTCGGATTTGATCTCCGTGATTTCTTCTGTCTTCATATTCTATTTCTTTTTCTGGTGCTTCCTGTATGTATAGATACAGCCAAGGAACACGATAAATCGAAATCGAAATCAGTGGCGTCGGAATCATTTTCGATTCTGTACATGGATTGTCATGTACAGCAATTTGTGGTTATTGTCACAGACAGTCTTACTTAAATTGATCGCCCGATGAGAAAATCGAAAATGATTGCGGCACCAGAAGAAGAAATACAATGTAAGGACAAAGAAGAAATCACGGAGATCGAATCCGAGTCTGAAAATGAATAACATATCGAAATTGAAAAATGCTGTTTTCAGAAATATGAAAATTGTCGAACCAAATTTTTTTTTAATTAGAACATCGTGAATTAGGCCTATAGAGGAAGCCGGGATAGTTGAGAAATCGAAAGTTCGATATCGGAAAATTTTATCACATTTTCCTAATATGCAATTTAACAAGATAAATCGGTATTTACAGATTTATTTGTCTTTCAAGTTCAAAAATTTGAATATCACTTTTAGCTGCTTACGAGCATTTCCGCTTAGTTTAAGTGTGCTTTCCAATTTCCTCACATCAAAATACGTCGGTTTAAGTCATAAAAAGCACATGTTATTTTTTCGATTTTTGAATAAAACAAATAGTTTGTTACTTTTTGTTCTCAAAAATTGAAAACTTTATATGGGAACCTTTCGAGGCATTTTTTTATGCAGTTTGACGGGATAAATAGATTGGCTCAGGCTCAGGCTCAGATTTAGTTTCCTTTAAAGTCCGAAAAGGTTAACCCCTTTGATACTTTTCGAACCAAATGTATGCTTCAAAATTATGTGTTCTCCAAACTCCTAGCATCAAAATACGTAAAACTTGTAGGAGTTTTCATTCAGCAGTTTTCTATTCAGGAAGTATTGCTCATTTAATATTTCGAGGTCGACTCGGCAAACATCATTACTATTAGCAGAAATTTTTGAAAAATATCCAACTCAAATATACTTTCACAGGTAAGCTTAATGTTAATGTAGCTTAATAGCTTAAATAGCTTAATGTTTATTTTGAATATTTCAACATTAAGCTGACAATAATTATTATAACACTGCACTATATATTCTTATAGTTGTGGTTATTATTCGAAATCTGAAAGTTGAAATTATTGTTTCAAAATGAGAAATGAAATTATTTTGCTATTGGTAACTGCATTTTTCAATTATGTAAACTGTGGTGGGAGTGATATATTATCAAAGGTAAAAGTATTTTTTTAAATTATTTTTATTTAAAATTATTAGTTTTCTACGTATCGTATTTCTTCACTTTATTGTTAAAATTCTATTATATTAACGTTTTGTTTAGTTATGTTAAATAATATTTTACAAGAACATACTAAATATCAAAAATCTTCTTGAAATTTCTAATTTTTAGGTCATTTCTATGATTTTTAATTATTACAGCGTAATTTTCCAATAAGCAAGTCAGGATAAAGAGTATGTACAGACCCTGAAGTAGATACTTATGCTCTTCGCCTATTAATTTGATTAACACCGCTTTTCTTTTTAAAGTTTTAATTTTTTCCAGTTTCATCAACATAGATATAAGGTGAAAGATGTTCGAGCACAACTTATCAGTTACAATAAATCCTATCTAAATTCTGCTGAAATAAAGGTATTTAAATACAATCGCACTACAACTGCTCACAATGCTACTTTGAGTTTTAAAATAAATGTAGAAGATAAATTAGAGGTAAAAGATGTGCATGGTATTAATTAAAAGTTATAAATTTCTTGCTTTTTAGGTTCTGGTTTAGGCTTACAAATTTTTAAGCAATGAATATCGAAGGACTATGGTTCGTTATCAAGTCAATGTTCAAAAAGCATTTAATGCCAACGCAATAGGCATACAAGGAATAAAACGGTGTGGTAATCTTACCGATTTTGTTTTTTATAAGGTTCTGAAAATAATTTAAAGTTGAAAATAAGCATCTAAACTAATTTGTTAAAGGATATTACCTATTTTGTATGCAACTTTATCCCCGATGAAACCCATTTACCTCCACTTGTTCCTGATGGTAAATATAAAGCAGAGCTCAGATTTCTTTTTTTAAATAAAGAAATATCCGTGGTGCATTTGTTTGGGGAAATATACACTCCAATATACCCAAGGAATTAAAAATTTATATGAAATTGATATGGTTTACTGTTACTTGGAGTGCACTTATTTGAGATATATCCGATATATTGGAGAGTTATTGCGTATTGGTAATTCACGGTGAATTTTATTTAAACTGCACTTATACTGTTAACAATGGTTTATTATTATGATGATGTTGTATACTTAACTTTTAATAAATATGGCACATATTGCGATGACCTGGTAATGAATTCTTTAAATTATTTCATAAAACTCGAAAAATATGTCTCCGCCACCTTTAATAGACTTTTTATGTTTTAATAATAAAAACAACGCCCTTGCGTTTAAATAGCAAATATAGCGAATATACCAAAGAAATGACAAGAGCACATAACAGGAATTTACGAATTACCTACAGAGCAAAACGAAATGAACTAAAGTTTCTTTCTTTGGTAATCAAGTGCTGTTCTCTATCTTGTATTGTACTCAAGACAGTGCTCTTTCTTGGAACCCTACGGCTTCTTCCTACCTTAAACTCCTTTGTTGAAAGGCTTCTTTCCACTTTTGAATTACTTGGATTAAAAACCCCACATTCGCAAAGCCTTTCTTTGGCGCCCTAAGACTGCTATCCACCTTGAGCTTATTTACTATGGAGGACTACTTCATATCAGAGAGACTCCATGTAAGGGGCTCCTGTACTTGTGTCACGTAAGAAAACGAAAGTTTGATATTGGAATGTTTTTCCACGTTTACGTATGTAGTTTCACGAAATAAATCACTATTTACCGTTTTATTTCACTTTAAAGTTAAAAAAATTAGAATATATTTGTTTGGATGCTTACGAGAGCTTCCACCTTGCTTAAGCATGTTTTCCTAACCCCTTGCATCAAAACAGGTCGATTTAGGTAATAAAAGGACCATCTGAAGTTTTTACAATTTTTGAAAAAACCCTGTGCCACATTTTGACCCCAAAAATATAAGGTCGCAAGAAGTATTGGTCATTTAAAATTTTGAGGTCGACTCGGCTAACATCATTACTATTAGCAAAACTTTGTCTAAAATATTCAAATTAACTAGCTGTCACCGCGGTAATGACTTTAGCTTGATGGTTAATTTGAATATTGCAACATCAAGTTGACGATAATTATTATAACACTGAACTAGAATTTTTAGTTGTGGTTATTATTCCAAATCTTTAAGTTGAAGTTTTTGTTTCAAAATGAAAAATAAAATTATTTTGGTATTGGTAACTGCATTTTTAAATTATGTAAACTGTGGTGGGAGTGATTTATTATCAAAGGTAATTTTTAATAATAATGCGTCGTTCTCAGCCAATTAACGCTATGTAATTTAGACGTCAGTTCATAAAAAAGATGACATTTCTTATTTGAAACTTGGATTTTATCGAAGTATTTGAGGTAAATTAGTTAATAAAATAACTAAAAGTTCTCTTAAAGTAAATACAACAGTTGTTTTTATAAATTTATAGTTTAGGACGAGAATTTAACAATGAACAATTGTTCTCTTAAAGTCAAATACATCAATGAAAATGAGGTTTTAAAGAAGAAATTTCAAATTTTTTATTAATTTACGTTAGCGTTAATTGGCTAAGAACGACGCTATAGAATGTAAAATATATGCAATATTTTTATCAAGTCAGGTTGATTCGTACAAATGTAGACTAAAACTGGCATACCACATTTTTAGATTTTATAAAAATTACAAACATAATATTAATAATAAAAAAAATATATAAAAATAATAAAAATAATAAAAAAAAAAAAAAAATTTCGGGTACGGTCCTGCACGGTGTATATGTTTTCGGAGCTGTTGATTTGTGTGTTAAATTGGAGAAATTAGTTGGTTGAATTTAAAGGCAAAGTGAAGAGAGCCTAGTGAGGGGCAAAAACAACCGGAAAAAGTTTGTGGTGACTGCGGGCGTAGGCGAGAGGAAATAGTTGAAGACAAAACAGCGAATAATTGAGGTTAGAACACCTGCGGTAGTGCGAGTACCTCTGAGGGGTTGAACCGGGTTCTCGTACTGACGCTGCAGATAACCACTATAAAATAATTACAGAAGTTGTGAAAATAATTACGGGAGTTGTGAAAATAATTAATAGTTTGCCGCAAGCAATTTGGGTTGCATACGTGCAAGTTTAACGTACGAATGAATAACATCAAATTTAATAGAGAAAGATCAAACAGCACACCATCTGTGAAGACATTCCTCAAAAGAGGTAGAGAAGACATTAACACAAACGAGGAAGAAGAAGAGGCTTTCAGAAGAAGCAAAAAAACACAGAAATCTCCAAATAAAGTAGCGAAGGAAAAAAAAGAGATTGAAAACATGGATCAGCTAAAAGAGATGATGGAGGGTTTAACAAGAATGGTGGTGGATGGTAACAAGGTGAATATGGAGGTAAAGAATAAATTGAATGACATGGAAGCAAATTGGAATGCAAAGATACAGGAAATGGAGCAGAAGATGGAAAATTTCACAGCAAGGCGGATGTACAAGAGGAAAAAATAGCGCGCTTGGAAGAACAACTGGAAAGACTCGAAAAAGAAAAAAGAAAGGAAAACATCATCATAAAAAACTTAACAACGGAAGGAGAATTAACACCGGGAGAAATAGAGGAATTCCTGAACAGAAAAATGCAAATAAATGTCGAGGTGGTGGATGCCTTCAAGGTGGGAAGGAAGGTAGAAAAACAAGTAATCGTGGCAAAACTAAGGTCCCAGGCACAAAAGAAAATAGTAATGGAAAACAAGAATAAACTAAAGGGTACGAGCACATTTATTGAAAGCGACTTGACCAGCAATGAAAAAGAGATACAAAACAAGATATGGTCCCTGGCAAAGAGTGAAATGAGTAACGGAGAGAGAGTTAGAGTTGGCTACCAGAAGATGATTAAAAATAATATAGTGTATACATGGGATAAGAAGGATAATACGTTGAAACCGCATAACGATCAAAACCGAGCGCCAAAAAACTGAAGAGAGTGGAGGGTGGAGTATCCGGACCTCCTCAGACGGATGCTCCAAAAAGGATGACTGAGGAAGATACATGGACAATGCGCAGAACACAAATTATAGAGATGGAGCAAGCGGATAAACAAAAACACAGACCGAAAAAGAAAAGACAGGATGGAGGAAACAATACAATTAGAATGGCAACGTGGAATGTGAGGACATTGCTGAAACCAGGAAAAATAAGAGAAGTTAAAAATGAATTGTTGAGGTATAAGATTGGGTTGGCTGCAATACAGGAAACAAGATGGATGGGCGAAGGCGAAATAAGAGGAGATGACTTCGTGTTTTTATATTCTGGAGAGAAAAAGCAGGGAAGTAATGGCACAGGTTTCATTGTAACGAAGAGATATATGAAGGAAATACTACACTTTAAACCGATGGGGGGAAGGCTATCGTATTTGAGACTAAGAATGAAACCGAACAACCTATCAGTAATAAATGCCTACGCACCGACTGAACATAGCACAGATGAGGAGAAGGAACAATTCTATAATGATTTGGAAATGTTGTATGATGGCATACAGAAACATGATACAATAATTATAATGGGTGACTTTAACGCTCAAATAGGCAAAGAAAGATACGTAGAAGATGTAGCGGGAAAGCACACAATTCATGAAAACACAAACGATAACGGAAACAGATTATGTAGTCTAGCTGCATCACTCGGAATGATTATTAGTAGTCCAAAATTCCAACACACAAGATTACATAAGGTAACATGGATGTGGCCAGGATGTAACAATACCGAAGGGAACCAAATCGATCATGTCCTGGTAACAAAGAGAAGAGCCACTTCCATAAGAGACGTGAGGTCATATAGAGGAGCCAATGCGGACTCTGACCACTTACTGGTGGTCACAAAGGTTAAAATGAAGACAATGATTGAAAATACAAAGCATGAAGCAAGGAAATAGTTAGCAACGGAGAAATTTAAAAACAAAGAACACAAAAAGCAGTATGAGGAAAGGGTGGAAGCGGAAATTGAAACTAAAGAGAAAAGCAACGATATAAACATCACATGGAACAATATAGCACAGAGTCTAAAAACGGGTGCAACCCAAACAATAGGATATAAGAAAAAAAGAAGATCAAAAACATGGTTTGACAAGGAATGTGAACAGGCAAACGAAGAAAAAAGAGAAACAAGAATTGCATGGCTAGCAACAAATGAACTGCACGACTTAGAGCAATATAGGAAGAAACGAAGAGAAATGAATCAACTGTGCAGACAAAAGAAGAACGAGTGGATGGAAGCAAGAATGAGGGAAATAGAGATGAACAGCAGCAACAACAATACAAGAAAATTTTATAAACTAATCAAAGATAGTAAGAGAAAACACGAGATAACAAATAGAGGAATGAGAAATGAAGAAGGAAAGATGGTAGATAGCTCAGAAGAAATAAAAATAATTTGGGAGAGATACTTCCGCAAACTGTTGTATACAAACCAAGAGGAGGAAATAGAACAAGAAACAGACATACTCAACGAAGAAGAATTGACAGAGCCGACAGAAGAAGAAATCATGCAAGCAATACACCACCTGAAAAATGGAAAAGCCCCAGGTAACGATGAGATAATGGCTGAAATGATAAAGAATGGAGGAGAAAAAATACATAAGGAAATCCGTGAATTGATAAAAGAGATCTGGCAACGAGAAGACATGCCACAAGGATGGAAAGAAGGCGTAATCGTAACAATTAAAAAGAAAGGAAACGCTGAAGAATGCCACAACTACCGAGGAATAACTCTTCTGAATACGTCATATAAAATACTGTCCACAGTTATACACAACCGCCTTAGGATTCACACAGAAGAAATAATCGGAAAATATCAGTTCGGCTTTAGACGAGGCAGGTCGACGGTAGATGCATTACATGTATTAAAATAAATTATGGAGAAGAGCTCCAAGAGAACCAAGTAATTAGACATCAGCTGATAACAACATTGAAAGAATTTGTAATACCAGCGAAGCTAAGAAGATTGATCAAGATGACCTTAAAGGATACGACAACTACGATAAAGACTACCCAAGGAGAGACCAATAGCTTCGAGATTAACAATGGAGTGAAGCAGGGCGATGCCTTGTCAGCGACATTGTTCAACCTTGTCTTAGAAAAGATCATTCGGGCTACCAACTGTATAGGAACAATAGTGACCAGAGAGAACTAGATACTGGCGTACGCGGATGATGTTGTCATAATTTCAAGAACAAAAAGAGGTATGACAGAAACATTGAAAGCCATAAAAGAAGAAGCAAACAAGATGGGACTTAATATTAATGAGAACAAAACGAAATATATGAGATGCTCGAGAAGAGACGATAATAATAGCGAAATAACCATCGATAACTGCATATTTGAACAAGTGGAAAACTTCAACTACCTAGGAGTCATGATGAATAAAAGGAACGAGAGACGATCAGAAATAAGACAAAAGATTCAGGCAGGCAACAGAGCATACTACACAAATAGAGATATACTGAGAGATAAAAAAATAAAGAAGAAAACGAAAATAAAACTGTACAAATCGCTGATTAGACCAGTACTAACATATGCTGCTGAGGTGATCTGCATCACTAAAAGAGAGGAAGAGGAATTGAAAATTTTTGAAAGAAGAGTGCTTAGAATGATAGCAGGCCCTACACGACTCGACAATGGTGAATACAGATAAAAAACAAATGCAGAACTATTAGAAATGATGGACGGAGAAGACATAGTAAAGTTCATTAAAGCCCAGAGACTGAGATGGCTGGGACATGTCATGAGAGCGGACAGCGAGGAAATGATAAACGCGATAGTGATGTGGAAACCAAATGAAGATCGTACTAGGGGCAGACCGAGAGCAAGATGGTGGGACGGAGTGACGGGCGATTTGGAGAAGATGGGAGTGAGAGGATGGAAACAATTAGTGATGGACCGTACAGCATGGAGAACAGTGGTTAACAACGCAAGAACGCACAAGGACCTGTAATGAAATGTAAATAAATATGTGAACTAAGAGGATTAATCCAACTCAACAAAAGGATTTTGAAAGTCTACGGACAGCCGTATTCTTACGAATGTAGCGCTATTTAATAATAAAATAATATTATATACAGATAATAAAATTTGTTTTGTCAACGTAAGCAGTACTAATTTATGATAATTAATCAAGTGCCCCTGTAAATTACTCCAGGTTACTCATATTTATTTTTTAATAATCAACTAAAGGTAGAATTTTTTTATTAATTTTTTTTTTTAATGATTAATTTAAAATATTTTATTTAAAAAAATTATTATTTGTGATGTTTATTTACTAAACGATATAATATTGTTTTATGTTGCTATGTTAAGCAACCTTCTAAATTTTTTTTTAAATAAAATTAATTACTTTTTAGAGTTGTCATACATAATATTTTTGACAAACACAATTTTAAAATAACAATATTTTAATTTTTTTCACATTTCTGTCTAGGATGCGAAAAAATAGTGTACGCAATATGTTTAAGAAAGTGATTTTACTGAACTAGATGCGTAATCTACTATTGTTTAATTTATTAAATATTATATTTTATAAGTACACACTAAATATCATAAATCTTTTGCAATTTCTAATTTTTTTTGCTTTTCTATGCTTTTTGATTATTGCAGCGTAATTTTTCAATGAGCAAGGAAGTCAGGACAAAGAATATGTACAGACCCTCAAGTAAACCGTTATGCTCTTTGCCGATTAATTTGATTAACTCCGTTTTTCTTTTCTGTTTTTCATTTTTAAACCGATTTAACTTAATTTTAGTTTCGCCAAAATAGATACAAAGTAAAAGATTTTCGAGCACAAGTTATCAGTTACAATAAGAATGATCTAAATTCTATGGAAATTAAGGTATTTAAATATAATCGCACTACAACGACTCACAATGCTTCTGTGAATTTTAAAATTAATGTAGAAGATAAAGTAGAGGTAACCGATGTTCATAACTCTTAATTAAAAGTAATAAATATCTTGCTTTTTAGATACTGATTCAGGGTTACAAATTTTTAAGCAATGAGTATCGACAGATTGCGATTCGTTTTCAAGTCAATGCAAAAAAAAGTTTTAAAGCTAATGCAATAGGAATACAAGAAATAAAACGGTGTGGTAACATTACAGATTTTGTTTTTTATAAGGTTCTGATAATAATTTGAAGTTAAAACCAAGCATCTAATCTAATTTTTTAACAGGATATTACCTATTTTGCATGCAACTTTATCGTTGATGAAACTCATTTACCGCCACTGATTCCTGATGGTAAATATAAGGCAGAGGCCACAATTTTCTTTTTAAAGAAAGAACTTGCCGTGATGCATGTGTTTGGAGAAATATACACTCCGATATACCCAAAGAATTAAACATGTATATAAAAGTGATATGGTTTACTATTACTTGGTGTGCAATTATTTAGGATACACATCCGATATATTGGAGAGTTATTGCGTTATTGGTAATTCACAGTGAATCTTATTCTACCTGCACTTAAACTGCTAACATTGGTTTATTATGATATGTATACTTAACTTTTAATAAATATATCACATATTGCGATGACCTGGTGATGAAATTTTATAAATTATTCCATAAAAGTCAATCGATTTTTTATGAGCATGAGACTCTTTTTAGTTAATTTTTGACAATTCAAACAACGCTCTTGTCTTTAATTAGAAAAAATAGCAAATAACCAAAACAAGGACAAAGGTATATTACAAGGACCTACAAAATATGTAAGAATAGTTTTTTTTTTAATTTTTAAATATACAAAAATGATATTGTAACAATCAAGATCCTATTTGACTTCAAAAACCATTTGACATAGTTTGGATTGAAGCGATAGGTTAAGGTGCAAACTAATTAACTGTTCGTTCATTATCTTGTAACGTCGAATCGTAAAATAAAATTCCCATCAATTTTCCTATTTTCTAAATTTGACCTAAATATCCTAAGCGCAACCACCAAACTCCGAAATATCGTGCCGTCTAATACCAGGACCCCACGTTTTATACAAAATAACTTACGCTAGATACTACCAGCCCTGTTGTAATATTTCTATCGCATCTACCTCTTGAGAGTATCTGATGAATCAAAAGATCAAAAGAAACATAATTTAATACATTGTTCAAAAGAAAGAATTATGGATCAGAAATTTAAAAATATACGAAAAAAATTACTTACAAATTATATGTTGTCAAATGTCTCTTTCTCTGGAACCCCACAGCTCTGATTTCTATTTTATGCCCGTTTGTCTAAGGGCTATATACAAATGAAGTGCTTCCACGTTTGAGTATTTGTACTCCATAAACGAGTGCTCTTTCTTGGATCGTTCGAGTTTTTTCTTACCTTGCAAGGTCAAGGGCTTCTTTCCACTTTTGAATTCTTTGGATTAAAAGCTTATCCATGCGAGAGCCTCTCTTTGGCGCTCCAGGACTGCTATCTACCCTACCTTAAGTTTATTTGCTGTGGAGGTCCACATTATATCAGAGAGACTCCATATTGGGGGCTACTGAACTGTAAGACATAAAAAAACGAAAGTTCGATATTGAAAAGTTTTTCCATGCTTTCCTATGTAGTTTCACGAGAGAAGTCGATTTTTACCGATTTATTTGACTTTAAACTTTTAAAATTTGAATCTTATCTTTAACTGCTTTTTTGGACCTGTGAGGATGGGCAGACTTGCGATTACATTTTTCAAAAACTTATTCCATAGGTATTGACGCATGTATAATGAAAGGTATTGTAATGGACTCAAAAAAATAATATCAAACGCACAAGTTGAACAACGAAACCAAATGTATTGAAGTGTGGAATAAACTTACAGCATAGTTGAGCTTGGAGGCCAGCCGAAAATGGTGAAAATTTGTTGAAAATTGCAGAAGTTCGTTTTAATTTATGTGGCATAAATTAAATGTTCGGTTTTATGTTGATTCGAAATTAATATAGAATAATATTTTGAGCATTAATATGCTTAAATTTTCTATAAAGTGTCTATTGTCAAGATATTTAAAATTTACATTATTAGTAGTACCCGTTCTCGTCCGTGACCAAACAATTTGGAAAATAAAATTTGAATAAATTTATTTAATTTTAATTCCAAATTTGTGCTCATCCGATCCGATCAGTTAAACAATATCGGGCACGGTTACTACTTGGATGGGTGACCGCAAGATAACCGTTTGCCGTTACCAAATATTTTGATTTTTATTGTTTTTATTTTAACCGGATTCCAGATATAATTTTTATAAAAATATTTGTTAACATTTTTGTTCTATTTATTCTGAGTTTCTAAATTGTTTTTCTTAAATTTTAAAAATTTAAATTTTTTAATTTTCACATCAATAATATTCGGGAAAAGAAAACGAAAAGTTCATTTGGCCTTTTCCGAAAAAACCGTTCCTTCACTGTTAAAACTGGCGGTTTTGGTTTACTCCAAAAAAGGCCAAGATTTGAAAGGAAAATTTTTCGTGATTAGACATTTTGTCGTTTGGCAGATGTAAGAATGCGTTTTTAAAAAAATTCGTGAGGAAGAAAAGTAAAGCCATTAGTAAGGTTCAATCGGTAGTTGCAAAACATTTTCAAATATTTCAAAGAAACACGAAAGGATCCCCTCTTAGGTAAAATTATCCAATTACTAGAATCAGGTCAGAATCTATCTCGCTTTAATTATAAATCTCCGGAATCTAACTACATGCTTGCTGCAAACTGTTTACTATTTGAACACCGAGTTGTAATACCACCATCTCTAAGAAGAGCAATCTTGAAGGATTTACACGCAGCTCATGTGGGTATTATGAAAATGAAAGGTATAGCACGCTCATTTGTATTTTGGCCAGGCATTGATACCGACATCGAAAATATAGCAAAGTCATGTTCCGAATGTGCAAAACACGCACACGCTCCTCCTAAATATCAAGATCACCATTGGGAATATCCGAAAGGACCTTGGCAACGAGTACATATCGACTATGCAGGCCCGATCGCAGGTACAATGTTACTCATAGTAGTCGATGCATACAGTAAATGGCTTGAAGTTAAAACTACCCTTTCAACCACAACCGCATCAACAACTGCAATTCTTGATGAACTCTTTGCAACGTATGGCACTCCAATAACAGTTGTTTCCGACAATGGTCCTCAGTTTACTTCGTCCGAATTCAAGGCATTTTTACAATCAAGTGGGGTAAAACATCACAAAACTATCGCACCATATCCGTCCAGTCGGTGAAGAACTCCCTAAAAGCGATGGCAACGATGCGAGGTACAATTCAGCAAAATTTAAATGAATTCCTCAGACAATACAGGAAAGCCCCACATGCCACAACTGGACAACCACCAGCAATGTTGTTTCTCGGACGTAACCTACGGACACGCCTGGATCTGGTCAGGCCAGAAGATATCCACACACGTATAACTGAAAAACAACAAGCTGAACATGACACATCTTTCCGTACGCTTCAACCAACCCAATTCATCTACTTCATGTCAGGCAACCCAAACATGGACAAATGGGTCCCAGGTATAATCAAGACAAGGCTGGGAGACTTACATTACGAAATTGACTACAATGGGAAAAGCTATAAACGACATATAGATCAAATACGACAACGACAGGAAAGCACAGCCCTAAATGAAGACATTATCGAACCATATTGACGAACCCATGTACTTGGAAGCAACATCACGCAGCCTACAGTTGAACAGCAACAGATGCAAATACCAGAGCAGCCTCCAGTTGAACAGCAACAGATGCGAACATCAGAGCTACGGATAGAGACAACACAAGAAGTAGCCCTGCCACCAATCAATGCCCCACAAATACTCCGCCGCTCAGAGCGACAACGACGACCACCACAACGTTTCTGTACAAGTTAAAGTACACAGTCATCAATACCCCCAAGGAGGGAAGAAATGTTATGTTTGAATAATGCGTTTTATTATCAAGTACACTTTTATGTCATATAATCAATTGAGTTTTTGTTTTATGTTATCAACATTAAAATTGTATTTCCTTTTTAAATAAAGCCTAAATCGAAGTACTTTAGACAAAGACAAAGTATTTTTTTAGAGAGACCCCGTGCGAAGCCGGGTATCCAGCTAGTAGTATATAATAGTAATAATAGTAAGCGGGAGGAGTTAATTATTTTTTGAAGATATTTAATAGAAATGAGTATAAAAATAGAAATTATAGTTTTTTACTTTTAGACTCAAAATATTCCCAAAAACTTGCCTCGTACGTTTCTATCCAAATTGAATTTATTCTTGTGAGATCGAAATTAATTTTGAAATCACTATGTGGTTGGCTTTAGCTTTCTTTGGAACCAATCACTTAAGCGACTTGATTGGACTCGAGCCCGTGTTCCACTGCTTTGGACTTTTGTACAAAATTGAACTACCTCGGAACGTGTCCAGAGATCAACCTTCTCGGATCTCGTTCAAGAATTAACTAACTATTTCAGTTATTGTTTTTCAGGTCGTTTCTAGGCAATTCAACTTTTTTCTCAGATTCAAATTTTTTTACATATTACCTACTATGAAACTGCGAGTTTCATTGCTTGTTGAGACAGTCGAAATACGACAATTACAGATCAACGCGACTGCTGGTCAGAAACCAATTGGTTTCTTCCCTAGGACGGAAACCGTAAAGTTTCTTCCCACCTACTCAGTTTTAAATCTATCGTTTTAACCGTCAATTTATCTGACAGTGACAGTTTTTATATTTTATGAAGGTTGGATTAGTTAATGAAACTCTCAGATTCATTGCAGGTTATATGTAAAATAGTGTGTATGGCACGGGATGAAACACGATTTCAGACCAGGATGTTGCCACCCGTCGCTATCGCTCGGGCAAGCAATCCTCACCCTGGTCTGAAATCGTTTTGTTTCATCCCTAGCCAAACAATATACTATTACATTATTTACCACTGGTAAATAATGAACATATTGATATTTTTCTATAGTTTAGCGACTATCTATAAGACAAATTTTGTTACAAAACGATTTTGTATAACCGAGAGATGCTATTTAATTACATTTAAACTATTCAAAACGTTTTTTTAATATATTAATTATATTTTAAATATTTATAAAAAAAAACTCGAATTAATTATGAGAGGAAGAGATGGCGCCACCTCTTGTTTATTTGAGAAACCGCGATTTTATTTATTAGTATTCATTAAACGCGAAAAATCACAAGTTTATTGAATAATTTCAGCATTTTCAAACGAATAAATGCAAAACAACGCTTTTGAATAACTTCGGTGATTTCTATCCATTATTTAAAACAGGAAAAACTCAGTGAACGACTTTCAAAAACCAAATTTGTCGACAACTGTCAAATCAACGAAACAAAACTAAATTATCATTTGAAATAAATATTTTAAATTAAAAATTTTTTTATTAATAAGAATTTTAAAAAAATGGCAATAAATCTAGTAGTGGAAAAAATCGTAAATGAACCACGGTTGTGAAGACCATTATAGACTACGCGCCTTATATTTCTCGGCGCTTCGCACCTCGGAATATAATCTTGGCGCTAGGGCTATAATGGCTGTCTTCACAACCTTGGCATATAATATACTATTTGTGAAATTGAAGATGTCAATAATAACATATAAAAAATTTGAAATGATTGGATTTTATTTTGTAGTAAAAAAACATTCCTGAAATATCTCTGTAAAAAGTACAATTACATCAGACTCCATCCTTAAATATGCTTTCACGGAAAATGACTTAAGCTTAATGTTTACTTTGAGTTTTACAACATTAAGCTGACAATTATTATTATAACTAGTGGAGGTCAAGGGGTGAATAACTCAAAACAATTTTGTATACAGGACGACAATTATTTCCATGCAATTCCAGTGATTTCCAAAGAATTCCTTCCAAACAAAGGCGGATATAGAGACGCCCTCCCCCCTATTTAATTTTATTAATATTCATTCGTATCAAAAATACTTATATAGATGAGTGTTTTATTTTTCAATTTTGTCTAGATTTCCTAAAATATCCCAGAATATTCTATTTTTTATTATTTTTTAAATTTTTATGAGTTTTTTTGGATATTTTTTAAAGATTTTCTAGAATTTTCAATTATCCAAGATTTCCTAAAATTTTTCCCGATTTCTTCAAATTTCCCTCTCGTTTTTTACTAAGTGGAAAAATGATGGAGAAATTGTCATATACAAAACTAAGCAAAAATCAGGGGAAATTTGAGAAAATCGAGAATATTATGGACTGCTTCTTTTTTGATTTTTCTTTTTTTTTTTTAAATTTCATTGACTTAAAAATTTTCTGGATTTTTCGAGATATCTTAAAATACCTTTTTTCGTAAGATTTTCTAGAGTTTTTTACATTTCTCTCCATTTCCTATTTACTAAAATTTTCTCGAGTATTTCCTGAGATTTTCTTGAAATTTCTATGGATTTCTTGAGATTTTGTATATTTCTACAAATTTTCTAAGATTCTGTTTCTTGAGATGTCTTGGAATTCTACAGAATTTCTTCAAATTTCCCTTCACTAGTACACACACAATTTTTCCGGCGATTTCCCCTTAGTTTTGTACTAACTGGAAAACAGAAGGGAAAATATACAAAAGTGAAAAAAAATCCAAGCAAATTTTAGGGTATCTTTTATTTTAGCAATGAAATCTTAGCAAAACTTACGAATGCTATTTTCTTCCCAAGGAAATCTTGGGAAATTTAGGAAATCTTTTGAATGCCATAGATTAATTTTTTTATTTCCTTTTCTTGGCTATTATAGGCTATCCTAAGATTTTCTAGAATATTCTAAATTCCTCTTGTCTAAGATTGTTTAGTAAAGGCAGATACAACGGAACCCCCCCCCCCATGAGCCATAAAAAAACAACAAAATTTGGCAAGCCTGTTTTTTAAGTTTCAAGGTCACGCGTTCTAATGGAAATTTAAGGTATGCAATACAAAATAATTTCCCCTAAAAATAGTTCTAATTCTTTTTTTTATTAATTTAATTAATAATTAATATTTTGACCTAAATTAATTTATTAATAAATAAATCAGGATTTAAAAATCGCTCAAGACTTTTAAATATTTAAATAGCAAATAATTATTGTATGTTATTTAATATATTGATTAGTTACAGAAGAGGTCCGGACCCCCTAGCACCCCTCTCAACTGCCATTGGTTATTCCCGATATAATAATTCCAGGGTTCCCACTTCTTTGGAAAATCTAGAAAAATAATGGAAAATTTAATATTTCCTTTATGTTGTCAGGGAATTTCTCAATTTTAGTGCCAAGTCAAGGAAATTAAATTTTCACTCGAGAAAAACAATTTAATTTAAAATTTCTAAAAAAATTTATTTAATTTTAATTAAAATTCCTGATTTTTATTTAATTTTAAAATTAAGATGTTTTTTGCCATATTATTTTCTGATTTATCGAAATGTCATCGATAATTTTTATTCTTTGTTAAAAACAACCTGGAAATGTCAAAATTTAATTTTGAAAATTTAGTGATAAATGATAATAAATGATGCCCACTTTGTTTACCTTAATAGGAGAAGACTGACAAAATATTGCAAATATTTATTAGAACATCTTGGATTAGGCCTATAGGGGAAACCATGTTAAAAAAAACGTACCTTGTACCAGGGTAAGTCCGAGATAGTTGAGAAATCGAAAGTTCGATATCGGAAAATTTTATCACGTTTTCCTAATAGGCAGTTTCACGAGATAAAACGATATTTACAGATTTATTTGTCTTTCAAGTTCAAAAGTTTGAATAACTATTTTAGCTGCTTATGAGCATTTCTGCCTAGCTTAAGTGCGCTCTCCAAACTCCCCGGAGCGCTGTAAACCCATAGGTTGCCATCTCATGCATTATTTCCAAAGTAATAAGTATACATTTGGTAATTTCAAATGATTTAAAATGCTTCATTAAGCGCCAAATATAAACTACGTTTATAACATTACAGTTTTTTTTTCAATTTTTGAATAAAACGTATGGTTTGCTACTGTTTGCTCTCAAAAATTCGTGGCATTTTCCTTTACAGTGATGGGATAAATAGATTGGTGCAGGCAGATTTTGCGTAAGTATGACATTAATTTACCAATCCAGTTTCCTTAAAGTCCGAGATGGTTAACCCCTTTGATACTTTTCGAACCAAATGTATGCTTCAAAATTATGTGTTCTGCAAACTCCTAGCCTCAAAATACATAAAATTTGTCGGAGTTTTCATTCAGCAGTTTTCTATTCAGGAAGTATTGCTCATTTAATATTTCGAGGTCGACTCGGCTAACATCATTACTATTAGCAGAAATTATTGGAAAATATCAAACTCAAATTTACTTTCCCGGGGAATAACTTTAGCTTAATATATATTTTGAATACTGCAACATCAAGCTGACATTAATCATTGTATTACTAAACTAAGTAGATACTTTTAGTTGTGGTTATTAGTCTAAATCTCCAAGTAGTAGTTTTTGTTTCAAAATGAGAAATAAAATTATTTTGCTATTGGTTACTGCATTTTTCAATTATGCAAACTGTGATGGGAGAGATTTATTATCAAAGGTAATTTTTAATAATAATAACACTGTAAAATATTTGTAATTTTCTTATCAAGTGAGGTGGGAATTTTATTTATTTATTGGTACAAATGTTGAGTAGAAGCGATACACCATATTCCAAGTTGGTTTTTTTATTAAATAGTTTTTTTTAATTGTTAATTTATTTTTATATTTAATAAATTAATTAATTAAAAAATTATATAATTAAGAAGACGTCCATTAATTACGTAAAGTATTTTTATTTAAATTTGGACCCCCTCCTCTCCTTTGGTGAGATTTGTTAAGATGTTTTTTCGTTTTTCTTCGATTTGGTGAGATTTTGACAGACCCCCTTCCCCTATTTCGGGCTCACAAAATTAATGGACTTCTCCTAAGTACCACAAATCTTCCTGAAAATTCTTATTTTTAGATCATTTCAAAGATTTTTAATTATTAGAGCGTAATTTTCCAGTAAGCAAGGAAATCAGGATAATAGTTATTAGGGGGCGTCCATTAATTACGTGAGGCGTTACGTGAGGGGGGAGGGGGTCGAACCGAATCTCACCAAATCTCACGTGGGGTAGAGGGGGGTCTCGGAAAATATCACGTAATTATTTTGTGTTAACTATTCTTAAATAACAATTATTAAGCAAATTATGATTTTTTATTAAATCCATTGCAATGAGGCACAGATTAACGTATTTACACTAAAAATACGCATTTTAAAAAATCTCACGTGAGATTAGAAGGGGGGGGGATCAAGCCAAATCTCACGATATCTCACTAAGGGGGGCGGGGGGGTCTAAAAATCGCTAAAATCACCTTACGTAATTAATGGACGCCCCCTTAATGCCGCTTTTCTTTTCTAAGTTTTTAAGTTTTTAACTAATTAAACCAAATTTTAGTTTCACCAAAATAGATATAAAATGAAAGATTTTCGAACACAAGTTATCCGTTACAATAAACATTATCTAAATTATCTGGAAATAAGGGTATTTAAATATAATCGCACTACAACAGCTCTAAATAGTACTTTCAATTTTAAAGTAAATGTAGAAGATAAACTAGAGGTAAAAGATGTTCATAAAATTAATTAATAGTTTTAAATTTCTTGCTTTTTAGGTACTGGTTCAGGCTTATAAATTTTTAAGCAATGAGTATCGAGAGATTACGATTCGTTTTCAAGTCAATGTAAAAAAATGTTTTGATGCCAACGCAATAGGCATACAGGAAATAAAACGGTGTGGTAATCTTACAGATTGTGTATTTTATAAGGTTCTGAAAATAATTTGAAGTTGCAAATAAGTATCTAAACTAATTTTGTTAATAGGATATTACCTATTTTGTATGCAACTTTATCCCCGATGAAACCCATTTACCTCCACTTATTCCTGATGGTAAATATAAAGCAGAGCTCAAATTTCTCTTTTTAAATAAAGAAATATCCGTGGTGCATTTGTTTGGGGAAATATACACTCCAATATACCCAAGGAATTAAAAATTTATATGAAATTGATATGGTTTACTGTTACTTGGAGTGCACTTATTTGAGATATACATCCGATATATTGGAGAGTTATTGCGTTATTGGTAATTCACGGTGAATTTTATTTAAACTGCACTTAAACTGTTCACATTGGTTTATTATTATGATGATGTTGTATACTTAACTTTTAATAAATATAGCACATATTGCGATGACCTGGTGATGAATTCTTTAAATTTATTATCAAAGGTAATTTTTAATTTTAATAAAAACACTAAAATATTTGCAATTATCTTAGTGCGGTGGGTATTTTATTTATTTATCGGTACAAATGCAGAGTAGAACCGATTTACCATATTCCAGGTTGACTTTACCTCCAATAAAAATTTTATTTTCTCTTTTTTTTACGTTTTTAAGATTACGTTTTTTGCAAAATTTTGAAAAAAGTCCTTGTCTCACGATTTTCTTCGGCATTTCTGCGTCGATGGCAGTTAAAAGTTTATCGACGTATGTCTGGTGGGCTCTAGTGATGCACTCAAGGTTTTGGTTGAGAAATATTTGCCAGAGCTACCACAATAAGAAAAATAGAAATGTCATCGTATCTCCGAAAATATTTAACCGACTGAGATAAAATTTTGTGTGCCGATGGAGCTTTTAAAATACAAGTATTGACGAGAAAGCAATCGAGCCAAATGTAAAAGCCAGAAAATTACAGAAACTATTAACTGGAATCTTAATAATATCTATTTTTTGTAAAAATTTGTTAGATAGCTTGTAAAAATAAAACAATACATTGGAAAATATTAATAATATCACATCATGTGACAATCATTTGACATTTAATGAATATTCTAAAGTCGTTTGTATTGTTTACATGTAAAGGTGGTCAAATCTGTTAGTTATCACTAATTTAATAATTATTACTTAAATATTCAGATAAATAAAATCTCCGGATATTTTTTATTTCTCTTTTCGTATTACTGTGCTCTAAAAAGTGTTCTTGGCGACTTTCATAATTTTCTAATTTTTAAAAACGAAAATACAGGTAGGTATCTACACTAAAGTGTACCGAATTTATAAAGCAATATAAAACGCACGATAACAGATTTAAACAGCTGACTATTATTCGTAGACCAAGTTTAACAGCTAACAAAAAAGAAATTATGAAATTAAATGACATTTCGCAGAGTTATTCTTAATTAAAGTTATACTAAAATATAAGCTATTTAGTAACGGAATGTTTTTTTTACTATTTTTATTTTAATTAATTTTGTCATAGTTTATAGAATATTTTTTATATTTTTATTGAAATCCACGTGGTTGAATTCATTAAGAAATGATTGCTATCTAGCAAATAAGTTTGTCACCAACTTCAAAATAATCTAATAAACGTATAGGTACAATATAGTGCACCCTGGGTCTGAAAGGGTTAAAATTAAAAATGGTGCTCTAAAAATAAAAAAATAAAATAATTTTTTAAATAAAAAGAAACAAAAAACTCCTTGAAAACATCTATATAAAAGCGTGGTGCAATGAATTTCTGTATAATAAGGAGCTTTGTTTGTTTGTTTAATAAAGTTTTTAGGCAATCAACATCGTCCTGAAACCGACGCGACGATGGTAACAAGTACAATTTCCCAATTTCCTAAAATTGACCTAAAACTCCTACTATATAACTACAACTATATAACATAAGAAAAGAAAAGTTTGCTATCGGAAAGTTTTTCCACGTTTTTATATGTAGTTTTATAAGATAAATCGATATTTACAAATTTATTTGACTTTAATATTCAAAATTTGAACCTCATTTTTAGCTGTTTGCAAGCGCTTCTACCTAGCTTAAGCGTGTGTTTCTAACTCCTCGCATCAAAACACGTCGTTTTAAGTAATAAAAAGACCAGTGATTGTCTATAAATTACCTACTTGTACAAATATAGATCTTATTTAGATCTAATCTAAATAAATCTAAATAAAGAAATCGTAACCGCTTTTCTTTTCTAAGTTATTAATTGTTAACTTCTTCTTCTTCTGCTTCGGGCTTTACATTCCCAGGGGAATTTTGCCACATTTTCCAATGTTTCCCAATCCTATTTGTTGGGATGGATTAGTCCCCATATTCTTTTATTATTTCTAATTATCTTTTAAATTCTTTCATCTGTCCTTGCATCCTCAACGACTTTTTTCCATCCTTTTCTGTTCATCAATCTACTTCTCCAATTCTTCTCATCCATTCGCCTCAGATCTTCAATCGTGTCTTATATCCATCTTTTCTGCGGTCTCTTCTTTGGTCTGTTCACGTCGGGCTTCCACCTCTTTGCTCTTGTAATTGTTTTTTCCTCTTGCGCTCTCTCCACATGTCCCAGCAATCCCAATCTTAGAGCTTTCACATGTCTGACTATTTCAACTTCTCATATTTCACTTTTTAGCTCTGCATTTGTTGTTCTTCTGTATTGTTTTTCACTCACTTTCACGGGGCTCATTATTTTTCTCAAAATCTATCTTTAAAACACTCTAAGATATTCCTCTTCCGCTTCTGTCAGGCAGAGTAGTTCTAGTCCATACGTTTTTGAATAACTTTTATTGAATAATTTGATTAATCAGTATACAACGTGCAGTGTACAACGTGTTGACTTTTCGACTTGCAGTGCCGTACATATTATAGGCGTGCACAGTACGACACGAGTTTTATAAATATTCCCAACATCTATATTATTAGGACCAAAGAAAGAGGACGACAAAGAACAGAGGGCTTTGATGAACCACGAGATCACAAGATTGAACGCTGGGGAAGACATTGTCAAATATGGGAAGTCTCAACGCATTAGATGGTTGGCAGCGGCGATAAAAGTGATACCACTATAGAAACCTGGAGATAGTAGACCGCGAGGAATACCGAGGATTAGATATTTGGACCAGGTAAAACGTGATTTGAGAGAAATGAGGATCGACGACTGGGCTGAAAGGGTTTTCGATAGGCAGGGATGGAGGGATGTGGTAAAGAGGACCGCGAATTACCCGAAACTGTGAAGACATGTAAGACGAACGAACTCGGGAAAAAATGGACAAAAGATGAAGAAGCTGATTATTATTACTATAAACCGTCGTTCTTATGTAGTAATTATATATGATTCATTGAATTAGTTCAACAATTTGATAACGACTCAACGTGTAGTTTTTTTAATTAAAAATTTAAATATTTAAAGGTAAGCAATTTAATGTAAACTAAATTTGTTAAATGTCGCACGTACATCCCAATTTTAAATATATAACCCACTTACAAATCTTACGCGTGTGACTCATCAGTAGGGTCCGGATTTATAGGCACCAAAAAACTTTTACTTCACAAAATGTTGTGACTTATAAAATGGGTTAGGTCAAATCTTCATTAGTTCCCGGTCTAAAATAAATGTAGGTATTTATGTATCTACTGCAATTTTTTTTAAATTTATTAAAAATGTGCTAAAATAAGCACTAAAAATGCTTAAAAATAAATCTAAGCATAAAAGTATCAAAATAAACATATAAGCTTTAAAAAATTAGCGCCAAATGCCTTATTTTTATCAAATTCTACTTATAACTCTAGAGGCACATACATAGCCTTTGTAAAACCGGGCATAATTCGTTTGTGCCTCGCTTTCATTTCATTGACATTTCCAAATGTCAAAAAATCCATTTCGAATTTTTTTCAATTTTTCGAAAAATTACTTCTGGTTTATACCAAGCGAGTGCTCTTTCTTGGAATCGTAGGGTTCGAGCTTATTTGCTATGGAGGTCTACTACAACGTCTAATACTGAACTGTATGACATAAGAAAGCAAACGTTCGATATCGGACAGTATTTCCACGTTTTCCTATTTAGTTACATGAGATAATTCGATATTTACCGATTGATTTGACTTTATAGAAAATTCTAATATGATTTTTAGCTGCTTTCGAGCATTTTCGCTTAGCTGAAGAGTGTTTTCCAAACTCCTCGCATCAAAACCCGTCGATATAATTTTTTACAATTTCTGAGAAAACTTTCTGACATTTTTTGATCCCAAAAATGAAAGGTCGCGGGAAGTGTTGGTTATTTAATATTCCGAGGTCGACTCGGCTAACATTATTACTATTAGCAAAAATTTTTAGAAAATATCAATAAAACTAAATATACTTTCACGGGTAATAACTTTGGCTTATTGTTTATTTTGAATATTCCGACAACAAATTATTATAACACTGAAAGTGGGGAGATATTTTTAGCTGTAGTTATTATTTGAAATCTGTAAGTTGTAGTTTTTGCTTCACAATGAGATATAAAATTATTTTTCTATTGGTCACTGCATTTGTCAATTATGTAAGCTGCGGTGGGAGTGATTTATTATCAAAGGTAATTTTTAATTTTAATAAAAAATTTGAAATTTTCTTACCAAGTCAGGTGGGTATTTTATGTATTTATCGGTACAAATGTAGAGTAGAAACGAAGTCAGGATAAACAATTTGTACAGACCCTCAAGTAAATACTTATGTTCTTTCCCGATTAGTTGATTAATACCACTTTTCTTTCCTAATTTTTAATTTTTTAACTAATTAAACTTAATTTTAGTTTCACTAAAATAAATACAAAATAAAAGATTTTCGAACACAAGTTATCAGTTACAATAAATATTATCTAAATTCTTTGGAAATAAAGACATTTAAATACAATCGCACTACAACTGCTCACAATGCTACTTTGAGTTTTAAAATAAATGTAAAAGATAAATTAGAGGTAAAAGATGTGCATGGTATTAATTAAAAGTTATAAATTTATTGCTTTTTAGGTACTGGTTCAGGGTTACAAATTTTTAAGTAATGAGTATCGGGAGATTACGATTCGTTTTCAAGTCAATGCAAAAAAAAGTTTTGATGCCAATGTAATAGGAATACAAGAAATGAAAAGGTGTGGTAATCTTACGGATTTGGTTTTTTATAAGGTTCTGATATAATTTGAAGTTGAAAATAAGCATCTAAACTATTTTGTTAACAGGATATTACCTATTTTCTATGCAACTTTATCGTTGATGAAACTCACTTCCCGCCGCTTATTCCTGATGGTAAATATAAAACAGAGCTCACATTTCTCTTTTTAAATAATGAAGTCGCCGTGTTGCATTTGTTTGCCGAAATATTCACCCCGATATACCCCAAGAAGTAAAAAAAATTGTAAGTGACATGGTATACCTGGGTTACACTTATTTGGAATACAAATTCTATATTGAAGAGTTACTGGTCAATTTATGGCGAATCTCTACACAACTCCACTTAAAAGGTTACCGTTTGTTCATTAAAGCCTTACATAGGTCAAGCAACGCTAAAATGCGCTTAAATAAAAAATTATTTTTTACAATAGAACAATAGAAATAAATAAAAATAAATAGTACACATTGTTTATTGGTATTTACACTTTATAAAAAAATTTATTTCACTTTATTTTTACCAAAATTACTATATAAAAAATCACGTGATCCACAACACTAAGTTGCTCCACGATCGGCATGATATCTCCAGTAAATGTTGATCGATCTGCAAAATTAAAAAAAGTTCTTGTAAAGTAAAGTTGTAGTTATAGTCCGTCGAGCCGGAATTTTGATATTTTGATTTAAAAAAGGGCCTGCAAGCTTACAAAAAGCATATCTAGTTGACATTTGACAAGCTTTTTTTGCTTTACGTGACAAGCTTGTCGATGAAAACTTTACGTAAAGCTTGCGACAAGGGTTTATTATGTTAAGCTTGTCGGCGACAACCTTGCAGCAAGCTTTTCACAAGGATTTCATGTTAAGCTTGTTGCCGGAAGCCTTGCTGCAAGCTTTCCACAAGCTAATTCCGTAAAGCTTGTCGTGGCAAGCCAACGACAACCTTGTCGTAAGCTTTCATGTTATCTGGGATTGCAGTTCGTTTTCGAGTTAATGTAAAAAAAAGTTTTGATGCCAATGTAATAGGAATACAAGAAATAAAAAGGTGTAGTAATATTGCAGATTTCGTATTTCACAAGGTTCTGAAAATAATTTGAGGTTAAAACTAAGCATCTAAACTAATTTGTTAACAGGATATTCCCGATGAAACCCACTTACCTCCACTTATTCCTGATGGTAAACATAAAGCAGAGCTCAAATTGCTATTTTTAAATAAAGAAGCTGCCGTGGTGCATGTGTTTGGAGAAATATACACTCCGATATACCCAAAGAATTAAACATGGATATAAAAGTGATATGGTTTACTATTACTTGGTGCGCACTTATTTGGGGTCCACATTTGATATATTGGAGAGCTATTGCGTTATTGGTAATTCACAGTGAATCTTATTCTAACAGCACTTAAATTGTTAACATTGGTTTATTATGGCGATGTTGTATTCTTAACTTTTAATAAACATAGCCCATATTATTTGATTTTACTTAATTTTATACATTAACTCGAAAAATACGTCTCACCACCAGCAATCGATTTTTTATGAGCATGAGACTCTTTTTAGTTTACGTCAGGATGTGACGATTACGTAACAAAAAATCTTATATATCTTATTATTTTAATACATTTTTGCAACGGAAAATTGACTTATTGCTTGAAGCATACACTAATGTGTTGATCGTTGCGTATATACATTCCAAGAGAGCTTCCAAGGACCCTATTGGTCCTATTTCACTTAGCTTCACACCTCTTAAAAACCAGAATCTTCGGCTCTGCAGTAGTTCTTTTACCAGTTGCGTTCAATGTGGCGAAGAATGCGGAGCGCTACAAACAACAACAATGTAGTACTTAAACTACTATATTTGGCGGTAAGTTTACCTATTTAAAATTGTACATTAGCGCCAAATACAAATTACGTTTGTATCATTACAACCTTTGATTTCACCAATTTTCCCCATCTCTACTCTGGGATTTCCGCGGTAGTGATTTTAGGATAAATAGGTAGTATAGTGATCAGGTTCATGATTAAATGATTATTGTACACTAAATTACAAGTAAAATTAATTTCTCACTATTTTTTTTTCACTTACTATTCTTACTCCATTTTTGCACAAAATGAGTTATCTACTCTATTGGATACTAATCATACCCAACTAGGCCCTGGCAAAACCAGATAAAATTGTACTATCAGTAATAAAGTTTTTATAGAGATATTTAGTTTCGACTAAATCTATTTTTACAACTCTCAATACTGCAAAAATAAGTTAAATGCAGTTAGTTTGCTTTAGACTAAAATAATTACATGTTCGAATAGTAGCTCATGTAGTAGTTGAATGCAAAAACCAGATAAGTGCTACTTAGCTTCTTTGTTTATAAGTTAACTGTCGAACAAAAGTTTTTGGAGAGTGGGCATAGCTACATGGAGGTAGATAGAAACATTAATCTATTTTCTATAATATTTTCTTTCATAATCAAAATTATAAGAGAGTTAATTGCACCATGTTTGATAATTTTACGTGGCAAAACAAGATAAGTCCCTTATATTCAAACTGTTTTTTAAATTACTAAGAAATTTGATTATTTTTAATATCTACTACAATAATATTTATTTTTAAGTTTTATTGTCATTGCATCGGAATTTAGTGAAAAAATTGGCTATGTAAACATTGCATAACTTTTCCTATTAAATTTGGGTATAAAAATTATCGCTCAACCTCCTCTTTCCGGGTACCATTCGACGAGAAAGACCGCGAGAAAGCTACAATTCGCATCAAAAAGTCAAAAAGTTGAAAAATTTGAAAACGTGTTAAATAAAAGGTGCAGATTTACTTCACACATAATTAGAGGGTTAATTTTCGTCCGCCACCCTCTTGCTGGGTACCGTTTGACGTGGAAGACCTCGAGGAAGCGACAAGTTGCATCTGCGGGGATCAAAAATCGCGCTACGCGGGACGCCGGGCGTAAAACCCAAAAACATGTCAAAATTTTATAAACGTCAAACTTGAAATAATTTCCGAAAATTTTTGGAATTGAGTTGCGACGCGACTCGCATTCCGTCTAACTCGATATACGTGCTTTAAGAAGAGATGCCACACGGAACGATTAACAGCCATATTCATAGACGATGCGTTACTTATACTTAAAACGCTGTCATTAAAAATGACCCTTACCGACCGAGTAAATAAGGTTGCCATAAAAACAAATTCGACCTTATTGGTCTTACTTAGCACTTATTACTTGTCTATGAATCTCGGCGTAAATAATTTGGGTATAACAAATGGTGGTCCAAAAGTAATTGATACTTGAACTTTTTTTATTTTCTTTGTCATTTCTGCAAATTTTCGACGAATTTTCACCATTTTTAGCACGTTTTCCTATGCAGTTTCTCGAGATAAATCGATGTTTACAGATTTATTTGACTTCAAAGTTTAAAAATTTAAAAAAGTTTAAAAAGTGTGGTCTTCAATTTTCTTATGAAGTTTGACGGGATAAAACGATTGACGCGGGAAAATTTTGCGTAAGTATGATATTTACCAATTTAGTTTCATTTAAAATCGGAGAAGGATTTTGATACCCCATTAATACTTTTTGAGACAAATATACAACTTATCTTTTCATATTTTCATTCAGCAGTTTTCTATTCAGGAAGTATTGGTCATTTAATACTTCGAGGCCGACTCGGCTAACGTTGTTACTATTAGCAGCAATTTTTAGAAATTATCAAACTTTAATATACTTTAACGGGTAATGACTTAGGCCAAAGAGTATGTATATATATACTCTTTGCTTAGGCTTAATGTATATTTTGATTATGGCAACATCATGCTGATAATAATTATCATAACACTGAACTGGATATTTTTAGTTGGTGTTATTATTCTAAATCTTTAAGTTGTGGTTTTTGATTCAAAATGAAAAATAAAATTATTTTGCTATTGGTAACTGCATTTTTCAATAATTATGTAAACTGTGGTGGGAGTGATTTATTATCAAAGGTATTTTTTATAATAATAACACTGTGAAATATTTGCAATTTTCTTGCCAAGTCAAGTGGGTATTTTACTTATTTATCGGTACAAATGTAGAGTAGAGCCGACCTACCATATTCCATGCTGATTTTTGTTTATTAAATCTTTTTACTGCAGCGCGAAACAGCGATCTTGTGCTTTTACCGTACCACTGCCAAAGATTCTTAAGCCATGAGGTTTTGCGACGACCAGGCCATCTTCTTCCATTGATCTTGCCCTGAATTATCAGCTGAAGCAGTTCGTATTTCTCGCCTCGCATCACATGTCCAAGATGCTCTAATTTACGCTTTTTTTTACTGTATTCATTATTTCCAATGAAGTGCCCATTCTCCGAAGCTCCTCAACGTTAGTGATGTGATCCACCCATGAGATACGCAGCATTCTCCGAAATATCCACATCTCAAACGCGTTTATTCTCCTACACGAGTCTTCTGTAAGGGTTTAAGCCTCAGCATCATACAGCAAGACAGGAAAGATGTAGCATTTCAAAATTCGCTTTTTTAGGTCTATATTGAAGTCACGATTAGATAATAGACTACCCATTTTTCCAAAAACGTTTCTTGTTTGTTCTATTCGACATCTTATCTCCTGGTGCTGTTCCCAGCGTTCATATAGATTCAACTCTTTGAATTGTCTCATTTTCCAATGTCAATTTCGCATGGATATTTTCCGTCTTACTGATAATCATGTACTATTTGGTTTTCTTGAAGTTGACCTTTAGTCCATATTCCTTACTGACTTTATTAACCATGTTTACTAAGATTTGTAGGACTTCTGCACTTTCTGCCAGCAAGGCGGTGTCGTCCGCGTATCTCAGGATATTTACAATTCTCCCATTTATACATATTCCTTCGGTTTGATTTTAAAAAGCTTCGTTGAATATTCGTTGAGTAGAGGTTAAAAAGCAAGGTCGACAACACACAACCTTGGCGAACACCTTGTAGAACTTCGATTTCTTTCATGGTGTTTTGCCGTTTTCCTGCTTGAAACATACGTACATTCCATGTTGCAATCCTCTTGGCTGAACGGGAGATTCTTCGCACCCCTGCCCCATTGAAGGAGCGCCCGTACTCGGGGCCATTGTTTAATTTTCCTGTCATGATGATTTTTCCTGGGAATAATAGTGTAGTGGTTTTCCATTGCCTTCTACACCGCTGTGCAAACGCCGTTTTCATGGCTACCATTGCGCCGTTTGTTGTCCGAACCATAACCATTTTAGACATTGTCATCTGCCTGTGGTCGGTATTGAAAAGTCAGCTGACACTTTCCAATCTTTGAGTTTGGGGATGGTCCCCTAGACAGGGCCGGCGTAACCATGTCTGGCGCCCTAGGCAAAAGGTTATATTTGCCGCCCCTCCTCAGAGCCGAATGGGATACCTGGAGCAAACACTTTTTAAAGGCTTCTTGGCTTTGTTAGTCAGGATAAAATATATGTACAGACCCTCAACTAAAAGTTTATGCTCACCGCCCATCAGTTTGATTATATTATGAAAAAAATGGCAGTGGAACAATTACCCGACGTATGCGGTCAATGGTGCTCATAGGTAGGATAATGGTGCGCACTGAAAAAAGGAAGAAAAAACAATTTATTGAATGTAAAAATATTTTTATTTATTTAACAAGTAAAAAATACATTAAAATATTCTGATTAAAAAAAAAAAAAGTAGCACCAGCATTTCAAAAAAATTAAAATTAATTGAAATATAAAATTTTTCTTTTCTCGTTTTTCTTTTAAACGACTTTTTACCTTAGTGCCCTCTTTGCTTCTGCTATTTCCAATTTTTCTCTGTTTGGCGCACTTGTGGATAATCGTGCGCATTGCGCACAATTAACCGACAGCGGCAATTTCACCTTTAAAATTCTATAAACCATTGAAAAACGTGTTTTAGTCTGAACTACCTATGCCAGTGTAAAGAGGACACATTAAGCAATATAACAATGCATATGATTATAGAAAACTGTAAAAATGGAAATACTTATGACTTATTTTCTCCGAGACACAAACTAGTACACAACATATGAAAACAACGAAGCGGCCATTATAAATAAGTAAGGTCGAGCTACCAATCCGACTTATATTTGATAGTTCTTACGTTTTGAAGAGATGACGCACGAATGATGATTTCGAAATTATATCGATCGGTTGTGGAAATAAAGGCATACGCACGATTAGCCGCTGCGCACAATTACCCGACTCTCCCCTACACTCCGATAAACCCCGATTGATCGCCCGATAAGAAAATCGAAAATGATTGCGGCACCAGAAGAAGAAATACAATATGAGGACAAAAAGAAATCACGGATGCTGTTTTCAGAAATATGAGAATTGTCGAACCAAATTTTTCTTTAATTAGAACATCTTGGATTAGGTCTATAGGGGAAACCATGTTAAAAAAACGTACCTTGTACTAGGGTAAGTCCGAGATAGTTGAGAAATCGAAAGTTCGATATCGGAAAATTTTATCACGTTTTCCTAATAGGCAGTTTCACGAGATAAAACGATATTTACAGATGTATTTGTCTTTCAAGTTCAAAAGTTTGAATAACTCTTTTAGCTGCTTACGAGCATTTCTGCCTAGCTTAAGTGCGCTCTCCAAACTCCTCGGTTTATTTACCGATTCAGTTTTCTTTAACCTCCTCGCATCAATATACGTCGGTTTATAAGTCATATAAAGCAGATGTTCTGTAATGTCAAAACGTCAAATCAAATCTCCCACGATTAGCCCCACTTCCTAATCTTAACCTAACCCTCCTAAGCCCAATTATGGTGGCCACCAAACCCGCAATGCCGTATCGTCTAATGCCAGAGCCCCCACGTTGTGTACTAAACCTATCTTGACATTACATCCCCAGACGTATAGTACTTCTCTTATATCGAAGAATGAACTTGAACAGTAGCAAATGAATCGAAAGAAACGCAAAGCGAACACATAATTAAGCACAGTAAATTTTGATATTTATTATTTGTCAGTATTTGTTACATTTGTTTGTTTCAACGTTGTGGTTAGCTTTTGATACCTTATAGGTTATAATATCAATTATGTCATTTTGTCAGGCGAATTACATACGTACGTGTTTATGTTCATACTATTGTCAATATTCATAATGATTTTATCATATAAGTTTATATGTTGCATAATGCATAGTTTGGTAATACATAAAATATACAGTATGATTCAGAATATGAAGAGATTGACATATTTAACCTCCCATAAACTGTTACAACATAATCAGTAAACTCCCCAACGTGGATTCAAAAGAATTAAGTTTCGTCTTCGTGCATTTTTTATAACCAAAATGGCTCCCGCACAATATGCCCAAAGTTTTAATGTTATTTTATCAAATCGAGCAACGTCTAAGGCTCTGGAGGTTCCTATAATGGACGCTATCTGGCAGTTATGCAGTGACCTATAAGGTCTCCTGAGAGTTTTGCTACCGGGGTCAATAGGGCTCGTCCTCAATCGTTCCCATAATCATTAAAACTTATAATTTAAATAATCAAGTTCATTGAATTCGATTACACAAAACTCGTAACCACAAAATTGAACCACAATTACAAACTGTTATTTTATACAATTAAATATTAAGTCGCTCTGCAAAAGCACGTGTTAGACGCCTTCCTTTCACAAAAAATTGTTCACCCATCCTCTTCTACTGTTCACCTTGTCGTTGACTACTTCTTCCCCCACTCACATTCTTCGTGGTAATCCATCTTTTGGTTGCGTTCAATGTCGAGCGCTGTAAACCCATAGGTTGCCATCTCATGCATTATTTCCAAAGTAATAAGTATACATTTGGTGGTAATTTCAAATGATTTAAAATCGTTCATTAAGCGCCAAATATAAATTACGTTTATAGCATTACAGTTCTTTTTTCAATTTTTGAATAAAACTTATGGTTTGCTACTGTTTGCTCAAAAATTCGTGGCATTTTCTTTTACAGTGTGACGGGATAAACAGATTGGCGCAGGCAGATTTTGCGTAAGTATGACATTTACTTACCAATTCAGTTTCCTTAAAGTCCGAGAAGGTTAACCCCTTTGATACTTTTTGAACCAAATGTATGCGTCAAAATTATGTGTTCTCCAAACTCCTAGCATCAAAACACATAAAACTTGTCGGAGTTTTCATTCAGCAGTTTTCTATTCAGGAAGTATTGCTCATTTAATATTTCGAGGTCGACTCGGCAAACATCATTACTATTAGCAGAAATTATTGGAAAATATCAAACTCAAATATACTTTCCCGGGGAATAACTTTAGCTTAATATATATTTTGAATACTGCAACATCAATCAATCATTAATCATTGTATTACTAAACTAAGTAGATACTTTTAGTTGTGGTTATTAGTCTAAATCTCCAAGTTGTAGTTTTTGTTTCAAAATGAGAAATAAAATTATTTTGCTATTGGTAACTGCATTTTTCAATTATGCAAACTGTGATGGGAGAGATTTATTATCAAAGGTAATTTTTAATAATAATAACACTGTGAAATAATTGTAATTTTCTTATCAAGTGAGGTGGGAAGTTTATTTATTTATTGGTACAAATGTTGAGTAGAACCGACACACCATATTCCAAGTTGGTTTTTTTATTAAATCGTTTTTTTTTTAATTGTTAATTTATTTTTATATTTAATAAATTAATTAATTTAAAAATTATTAATATTAAGAAGACGTCCATTAATTACGTAAAGTATTTTTATTTAAATATGGACGCCCTCCTCCCCTTTGGTGAGATTTATTAAGATGTTTTTTCATTTTTTTTTTCGATTTTGTTAAAATTTTGACAGACCTCCTTCCTCCATTTTGGGCTCACGAAATTAATGGACGTCTCCTAAGTACCACAAATCTTCCTGAAATTTGTTATTTTTAGATCATTTCAAAAATTTTTAATTATTAGAGCGTAATTTTCCAATAAGCTAGGAAATCAGGATAATAGTTATTAACGCCGCTTTTCTTTTCTAAGTTTTTAATTTTTTAACTAATTAAACTTAATTTTAGTTTCACCAAAATAGATATAAAGTGAAAGATTTTCGAACACAAGTTATCAGTTACAATAAACATTATCTAAATTATCTGGAAATAAGAGTATTTAAATATAATCGCACTACAACAGCTCTAAATGGTACTTTCAATTTTAAAGTAAATGTAGAAGATAAACTAGAGGTGAAAGATGTTCATAAAATTAATTAATAGTTTTAAATTTCTTGCTTTTTAGGTACTGGTTCAGGCTTATAAATTTTTAAGCAATGAGTATCGAGAGATTACGATTCGTTTTCAAGTCAATGTAAAAAAATGTTTTGATGCCAACGCAATAGGCATACAGGAAATGAAACGGTGTGGTAATCTTACAGATTTTGTATTTCATAAGGTTCTGAAAATAATTTGAAGTTGAAAATAAGTATCTAAACTAATTTTGTTAATAGGATATTACCTATTTTGTATGCAACTTTATCCCCGATGAAACCCATTTACCTCCACTTGTTCCTGATGGTAAATATAAAGCAGAGCTCAAATTTCTCTTTTTAAATGAAGAACTATCCGTGGTGCATTTGTTTGGGGAAATATACACTCCAATATACCCAAGGAATTAAAAATTTATATAAAATTGATATGGTTTACTGTTACTTGGAGTGCACTTATTTGAGATATACATCCGATATATTGGAGAGTTATTGCGTTATTGGTAATTCACGGTGAATTTTATTTAAACTGCACTTAAACTGTTAACAATGGTTTATTATTATGATGATGTTGTATATTTAACTTTTAATAAATATAGCACATATTGCGATGACCTGGTGATGAATTCTTTAAATTATTTCATAAAACTCGAAAAATATGTCTCCGCCACCTTTAATAGATTTTTTATGAGCATGAGACTTGTTTTTCTTAATTTTTATGTTTTAATAATCAAAACAACGCCCTTGCGTTTAAATAGCAAAAATAGCGAATATACCAAAGAAATGACAAGAGCACATAACAGGAATTTACGAATTACCTGCAGAGCAAAACGAAATTAAATAAAAGTTCCTTTCTCTGGTAATCAAGCGCTGCTCTCTATCTTGTATTGTACTCAAGACAGTGCTCTTTCTTAAAACCCTACGGCTTCTTCCTACCTTAAACTCCTTTGTTGAAATAGTCCACTGCATTTAGGATTTTGATACGGAATAATTATATCCTACAGTATTGCTCGGACTAAAAAATTTTATAGAACCGTTTTTATATAAAATTATCGTGTCTTTCTTTTTGAATACAAGTATTTTGTTCGTAAAACTGATAGGAACCGAGAAAATCGTTAAAAACCGTTTTAGAGCACCTTTACATTGTTGCCACATGTTTGACGGAGCTCCCCCTTTTTTGGACTTTTGAGACGTTATTCGGGACACCATAATATACAGTGAGTCGCAAAAAAAGTGGGGCACTCCTATGTTAACAATGTTAATTTTACCTTTTCAAGACCATTTTTGACACAAAAAATCAATTTTACAGCAAAACATTTTAGACATTTTTTGTAGAAAATTTCATTGCCTACAATTTTGCTTATATACATTTTTCTATTTTGTCGCCTCGTTTCTGACTGACAGCGACTTAAACAAGACTCTGTAAAACACGAAAAATATTTTCATGTCTATCTCGGAAACGGTGTGACAAAATAAAAAAATGAATAGGCATTTTTTCTTGAAAACTCTATTCTCTACATGTTTGTTTATATACATTTTTCTATTTTGTCGCACTGTTTCCGAGATAGAGATAAAAATATTTTTATTTTTCTACAAAAAATGTTTAAAAAGTTTTGCTGTAAAATTAATTTTTATGTATCAAAATTGGTCTTGAAAAGGTAAAATTAACATGGTTAACATAGGAGTGCCCCACTACTTTTCCGACTCACTGTATATGAAAACGCTCAAAAATTGTAGGATATAATTATGCCGTATCAAGGCATATTTTTTTACTAATTTCTGTGGACTAAAAGGCTTCTTTCTACTTTTGAATTACTTGAATTAAAAACCTCACATTCGCGAAGCCTTTCTTTGGCGCCCCAGGACTGCTATCCACCTTGAGCTTATTTACTATGGAGGACTACTGCGGTGAGAGGTCGGCCTTCGACTCGTTCTTGTTCTGGAGGTGACGTGGGGAGTTATCGTAACCATGGTTCAGGAGGTATTGTGCTCCGGGGCGTGGCATCTGTTTCGAATAGGCAGCCACGTACCATGGTTTCTAAAAATAGATCACTCTGCACGGAATGGTCGTCGTCGCTCTCGCATGAGAGGTTCTGGTTGGGATTTCTCCATCTCGGGAACTGCTCGTCGCAAATGGTTTTATTTAAACAACCTTGCGCCTACACCGCTGTCGAGACAGTTAAGGAGCATATCGCGAATGTTGTGGGGATTTCGGATGTGGTTTGTAAGAGCTTGACCTCAAATACAAAATATTGCTCGTTTAAGATTTGTATTCCGCGGAATGCGATATTCCCAAACTGTTGAACGATAAAGTCTGGCCAAGGGAAACTTTTATTCGAGATTTTTACTTTCGCAAGCCGGTCGATGATAACCACAGTACCCTGGGTGGTCCCGATGATTTTTTAGGGAGTCGTTCATTGCGATAAGTTGCTAAGAGGTAATACGTGGTTCTCTTTCCCCGCCTGAACCTCCGTCTGATCGTCGCGATTTGGTGTTTTCTTGCTCGATTATTGCCACTGATTTTTCTGTAGCTCACTTAAACATTCGATCTCTGAACAATTTTGGTATCATCGCAGTATCTGAGTCATGGCTTACCCCTGATTTTCCATCTCATCTTGTCAGCTTGGAGAACTACGCGGTCGTTAGAGCGGATAGATTGTCTCTCGGGGGGCGGGGGTTGCTTTATATGTTCATAACTCGTTTTCATTTAAAGTCTTGCATGATGGACATCGGTTTGCTTGTGGCTTGGAGCATCTATGGATAAGCATTAAATTTTACCGCATTACGTTTGCAGTTGGGGTGGTTTATAGACCTCCTACCGTTGCTCTTTTCTGTCTGAGGAAGTTTGAAGAATTTCTTTCATTGCTTGGGAGTGAATGCTGAGAAAGACGTTAGTCGAAACCGGTTCACATTAAAATATATATTAATCTCGAGGAAAGTGTATTTTATTCTATTTTTATGAATGTAGAGAGATGATCATTTTAGGTGATATTAACATTAACTGCCTTATTACATCGCCTTCTTTGAAGCGCTTGCAGGACACTCTCGGTGTCTTCAATCTTCATCAGATAATAGCGGATCCTACTCGTGTCACCTCGACATCTACCACTCTGTTGGATAAGATTACTTAGCGTGAGTTTCGTAATTTTCATCAGGCTAGTTTTCCGGCGGATGCGGCAGGTCTCCCGTAGAGTATCGTCAACGAGTTGCCCATTTGTGATTCCAAGGTTGAATTTTTAAATACTTTGATCTTGTCATTGTTCAATGTACATTCTCCTGTTCGAACTCTCGTTTTTCAAAGAGAGGAATAAGCCTTGGATTACTTGGACGATTAGAAAAATGGCGAAGTTGAAGATTTCCAATGTTATTGCGACCTTAGGAGGTATCTGTCTGAGGTATCTGGGTGCTGTTAGAAGGGAAAAGGCGAGCTTTATAAACCGGCAGCTTTCGCTTCATCGCTCAAATCCGAAAAAGCTTTGGCGGTGTTTGTATTCTTGGGGCGTGCATTCTCGTCCATTTAGTCAGATATCTGCACATTTGTCTGATGATCCGGATTTTATTAATGCGTACTTTCTCAGCCCTGTTCCGGGGGATTCTACAAGGACGGATTTAGGATTGGATGATTTGATTTTTCCTGAAGTGGAACCAATCTCCATTTGTGAGGCCACGCCTGAGGTGTTAATTGATGTCGTCGGGGCTCTGCGCTCCGATGCTTTTGGTCCTGACGGTATCAGCCTTCGTATGCTTAGTCTTGTACTTCCGTTTTGCAGTGAGGTGATCTGCAACTTGTTGAATTTTTCGTTTAGAACCGGAGAGGTGCTTCTATCTTGAAGGCATCACGTGTTATACCGCTTTCCAAGGTTCCAATAGCCTTTGAGCCTTCTCATCTCCGTCCAATTAGTATTTTGCCTTATGTGAGCACTTGGCACTCCACCATGATTTGTCGCCTGCACAGTCTGGTTTTAGACCCCACCACAGCACTGCAATCTTTTTGATGCGGCTCACCTCGGATATTGCTTCATCAGTCAATCGTTCTGAAGTCACCTTATTGGTGCTCCTTGACTATTCTAAGGACTTTGACTCGGTTGTGCTTGATCGACTTTTGACCAAATTACACCATTATGGCTGTGATGAGTCACTGTGTAGGTGGTTAGCGGGCTACTTGCGCGATAGATCCCAGGTGGTTGAGTTGGCGGGAAACGTATATCGGCCGTTGACTATTTCTCGTGGTGTTCCGCAGGGGAGCATTCTTGCTCCACTGTTATTTATATTATATACCACTGATTTGGAAAGACTACTATAAACTACTGCTACAATAAATTATAAAAATATGTGTTGTTTTTATTTTAATTATATTTAATGCGATGAATTGTCGCACGATGAATTGACCGCGATAAATTGTCGAGCGATAAATTGACGGTACACCTAAGCGTGTTGTCCTCGCATCAAAGAAAAAAGGTTTTTGACCACAAAAATGAAAAGTCGCAGGAAGTATTGGTCATTTAATACTTCGAGGTCAACTCGGCTAACATTATTACTATAGCAGAAATTTTTTGAAAATATCAAAACTTAAATGGGTATACTTTCATGGGTAATAATTTTAGCTTATTGTTTATTTTGAATATTGCAACATTAAATTATTATAACACTGAACTAGATATTTTTAGTTATAGTTGTTATTCGAAATCTTTCAGTTGTAGTTTTTGTCCCAAAATGAGAAATAAATTTATTTTTCTATTGCTAACTGCATTTCTGAATTATGTTAACTGTGATGGAAATACTATATTATCAAAGGTAATTTTTAATTTTAATATAAACACTGTCAAATATTCGCAATTTTTTTGCCTACCGTAGAACCGACTTACCATATTCCAGGTTGATTATTTTTATTCACTTTTTTTTTATTTAAAATTATTAAATATGCACCGGTTCGCTCATCGAACCGGTGGGATTCTTTTCTTAAGGGAAAAGAAAATAAAACAAAAACTGGAAATTTTCACTAATTCATTCTTTCATTAACAATTATCAGGAGTGTCGCATGGGACACCCGTATTTCTCAAGCGGTCACGCTTGATGTCCCGTCCCCTCTTCTTACCTGATTTGTAATTATTACAGCATAATTTTCCAATAAGCAACAGCGACGGCGCCAGTATTTTTGAAATGGGTGGGCACTAATTGGGCCCAATATATTTGGGGTGGGCAGGAGCACACAAAATTTATAAATAAACTTAAAAAATACATTATTGAAATGAGCACCTAAAAAATTTGAGTGGGCGCTTGGGTGGAAACTCCAATCAACAGGGTGGGAAAGTACCCACCCTGGCCCTCCCCTGGCGCCGTCACTGCACCGCACTTGTGTGCTTTACACCACACTGCTGCTTAGTTGCATTCCATAATCAAATTATTGGGTCAACAAACTTCGAGTGCACTGGGGGCATTCCATGCCCCCCAGATCCCTCGGTTTGAAAATCAAACAGTTTGTGCGTATAATTTTTGATTAATATCATTAAACAAGGAACTTTTACTCTTTCAGAACCAATTACATTTTCATATTTTCATATTCCTTAAATTATTTGGTTCTGAAAGAGTGCGAGTTCCTAATTTATCAAATTCGTAAAAACATAGCCATAAACTGTTTGTTACTGAAACAGGAAGGGCTGGGGGCATAGAATGCCCTCCAGTACATCAGTTATTGATTGACTCAATAACTTGATAATGAAATACAATTTAACCCAATTACTGACATACCCTGAACCCCCAGGTTTCAGAAACGAAACTCTCCGTTTCTGAAACTCACATAATATATTTTTCGATTAATTTTATCAAAAAAAAACTTTTACTCTTTCAGAGCCAAATACCTTTACCGCCGAGAGTCTGGCGCATCCCATGCCCCCCAGACCCCCCAGTTTGAAAAACACAAATTTTCTCAATCCCTTCTTACAATTAATGGGATTCTGAAAGGTATTTTATAGTCCACAGACCCGCTGGTACGACTGCCGCGACCTGAAAATGTATTTGATTCTGAAAGATTAAAAGATCTATATTTTTAAAAAGATCTTGTTTTTCAAATCGGGGGGTTTGGGAGGCATAGAATGCTTTCGAGTGTACTCGTAATTTGTTGATTCAATAATTGATTATGGAATATAATAGAACATAATTAATTCCATACCCCCCAAGTTTTTATTTTTCCAACCGAGGGGGGAGGGGATATTTGTATTAAGTTGTATTCCATAATGAAGTTACTGTGGGAAGGTACTACATTGGAGGGTATTTCATAACCTTAGATCCTTCGGAGAAAATGTTCTGAAAGAGTAAAAGTTTCTTGGTTAATAAAACTAATCAAAAACTATGCACACAAACTTTTTGTTGTTCAAACCGGGGGGTCTGGGGGGCACGGAATGCCCTCCAGTGCACTTTAAACTTCATTATGGAATACAACTTAACACAATTACAGATGTACTGGAGAGTATTTCATGCCCTTTGTCTTACTGTTTTATGTGTCTTAGACTAGTTTCAGAAATGACAGTGGCAACAGCAGTGAAACGTACATATTAATCCCAGCGACGGCGGCAGCATTTTTTAAATGGGTGGTCCAATATATTTGGGGTAGGCAGGAGCACACAAAATTTATAAATAAACTCAAAAAAATACATTATTGAAATAAACACCTAAAAAATTTGGGTGGGCACTCCAATCAACAGGGTGGGCAAGTTTTTAATTGTTAACTAATTAAAGTTAATTTTAGTTTCATCAAAATAAATACAAAGTGAAAGATTTTCGAGTACAAGTTATCAGTTACAATAAAGATTATGTAAATTTTATGGAAACAAAGGAATTTAAGTATAATCGTACTACAACGGCTCACAATGGTACTTTGAATTTGAAAATAAATATAGAAGATAAATTAGAGGTAAAAGATGTTTATAGTATTAACGAAAAGTTATAAATTTCTTAATTTTTAGGTACTGGTTCAGGCTTACAAATTTTTAAGCAATGAGTATCGACAGATTGCGATGCGTTTTCAAGTCAATGCAAAAAAATGTTTTGATGCCAATACAATAGGAATACAAGAAATAAGACGGTGCGGTAATCTTACGGATTTTGTTTTTTATAAGGTTCTGAAAATAATTTGAAGTTAAAAATAAGCATCTAAACTAATTTGTTAACAGGATATTACCTATTCAGTATGCAACTTTATCATCGATGAAACTCATTTCCCACCGCTTATTCCTGATGGTAAATATAAAGCAGAGCTTAAATTTCTGTTTTTAAATGAAGAACTTGCCGCATGCAATTTGTTTGGTGAAATATTCACTCCGATATACCCAAAAAATTAAAAATTTTTTGAAAGTTATATGGTTCACTACCTGGCGTGCACTTATTTGGGATATTGGAGAGTTATTGCGTTATTATTGGAAATTCAGGGTGAATCTCTTTTTGCAACTGCACTTTAATATTGATTTATTATTATTATAATATTATTATGTATGTATACTTACTTAACTTTTAATAAATATAGCACATATTATTTAATTTTATTAAACCACCAGCAATCAATTTTTATGAGCATGAGACTCTTTTAGTTACTTTTTAGCAATCCAAACAACGCTCTTGAAACCTACCCTTCCTTTCAAATATTAAAAATACCAAACAGAGGTAACTTTCAATTTCAACAAATTTCTCCATCTCTATTCTGAGATTTTCGCGGTTGTGATTTTAGGATAATTATAGGTAGAGTGCGTGCCAAATAGAAATAGAACCGTCAATCATCATAGGCCACACTTCTAAGATATTTCCAACCACTTAAAGAACGGTACATGGTATTTGAGCGTTACCGTTTGGCCGATTGGGTTCTTTAATTGGTTGAAAATATTTTAGAGGTGTAACCTATGATGATTGACGGTTCTATTTGTATTTGGCACACACTCTAGTAGTGACGCATGTGTTTAAACCAGGAAACAGTAGCGAAACATTGAACTCCGCATTGCGAAGAACTATACATCATCTTATTTTAATTTATATATGTTTAAAATTAATATGAAAATACTTTTTTTTTCTCAAATTCCTCCGCCAAACGAATTATCTCCCTATGCAGAGTTTCACGAGGTAAAACTCAAATCTGCACGAAGCCTATTGATTTAATAAAACTCACCAGTAGCTATAGCGATGTTGCTTGTTATTTTCATATTTAATTTTATATGTCATTGTCATAAAGTGGTTGTACTTATTTTAAAAATTTTATAAAAAATGGATAACGAAGAATTTAACGATTTCGAAGAGGAAGAAGAAGAAGAAGAACTCGATCCAGATAATCCAGAACATGCTTTCCTTATTTTGGAAAGAGATTTTACAAGGGTATTTAAAATTCTATAAACATCCTTTAACATCCTTATTAACATGTGGTAACTTTTAGACCCTTGCTGACATCGAACAAAATCCAGCTGCTGCAGCCTACGGAGAAGAATTTACCAAATTATTTGAAGCACTGTACGATACAAATGAAAAAAAGAAAGAACTAATCATCTCTGTTAAAGATTTGGAAGAGCAAGTGATCGACAATACTGATAAACTTGACCTAGCAATGAGATTATCGGAAGCGGATGCCGTGACTATATCTCAACTGAAAGGCAAAATTGACCATGCGTACAGAATGGCAGATGCGGCACACGAACGCGAACAATTGGCGCAGGAAATAATCGAAAACTTAAGAAATCAAATTAAGTCTTTGTCCACCGAACTTGATTTCAAAAATAAAATGGGCGGAGAAGAAGAGTAAGCACCTGGGAATTTTTCAAAATTTTGTACTATAAATGTGTTTGCAGAGGTGGGGGAGCGCAGGCAGCAAAAAATGAAGAAGGACTGCAAAGAGAGAAGGATAAACTGATCGGTGAAGTGAGCCAATTGCAGCAGAAATTGGCAAATGCGATTGGGTATCAAGAAGAATTGGAGCGTAAAAATTCTCAAGCTGATGTTAGAATTAATGAGATCGGCATGCAACTCGAAGTGAGCGTCATTTTCTTGTTTTATGGTCGAAAATTTACTTGGGATTTTAGGAACAACTTGGAGAATTATCGAAAACCAGAAGAGAGCGTGACCAATTGGAGGACGACGTTAAGGATTTGAATAGCGATATCTTCAAACTGAACCGGGACATTCTTCAGTTTCAAAATACAATTCAAAAGGATGAAAAAATGCGTGCAAAGCTGGAGCGACATTTGGATGACCAAAAGGCACAGAAGGAAAAATTGAACAAAGATTTGGAATTATTGTCGCAGAAACACGGAAAACTCCAAGACGATCATTCTGCTTTACGCGAGAACAACGAAGAAACTAAGAAAGCTTTGAGCAAAAAGACAATGGAAGCCAGAGTTAATCTAATCCCACCATTGTTCGATTTGATTGCTAATCGTTAACTTTTAGTTAAAAGAAGATGAAGCTGTAAAAATGAGGAATGAAATTAGTAAATTTAATAAAATTCGAGACAGTTACGACAAGAAACTGAGTCGTTGTGAATTCGACAGGTTTAATATCATAGAAGATCGAGATAAGTTGAGACAGCTGTACTGCAACATGGAGAAAGAGGTAGAACAGTACAAGAAGCAATCTGATTTAGATAAAAGAACAATGGATGCAATGAATAGAGAAAAGGATATCTTGAATAAAAATATCTTACGGCATCAAGGTCCTTCCAATCATTAGCCTTACCAAGCCTTCTAACATAAAATTTTCTTTCAGCTGTGGTTAGAGATCACATCAAATTAATCAAAATTCAAGAACAAACGCGGAAGAAATTGGTGTCGGAAATCGACGAATACATAATCGAAGGAGGAAAACAAACGAAACACATTGGTTACTTGGAAAAAGAACGCGATAGAATGATTGACGAGCAACTGGATTTGACCCAAAAAATTGAAGACATAATGGATGATATGAAGTTCAAAAAGGTATTTTCACTTGGTTTCAAGTCTTGCTGACTTCCATCCACCTATCTATTTTAGGCAGAAATTTACGATTTGAAAAAAATCTTGGTCGAAAACGAGACAAAGCTGAGAATGCAACAAAATTTATTCGAAGGTGTGAGAGCTGAACGGAACGGTCTCCAAAAATTGCTGCAAGAATCGACGTCGGAATGCGGGGAGCTTAAAAATAAATTAAAAATCAGCAGTCATCAGTCTGAGCAATTGAAGGAAGATATAGCGATGAAAGAGCAAGAACTGATAAGAGAGGAAACTGTTTTAAGAAAAATGACAAAAGAGAAAGATAACTTGAGGTAGGATAGCGCTTCCAAAAATATTTGGTTTTCATTTATGTTGGGCTTCCAGAGTAGAGCTCGATAATGCGTTTGAAAATATTAAACAGTTCAAGAACACAATTTCCGAGATGAAAGCCGAGGAGAAGCGCCTATGGAAAGTTATCACGGTAGGTTTTTGAAATGGAAAAGGTCTACTGTTTTGATTTTCAGTTTTCTTTTTAGACAAGCGACAGAACAATTCGGCAGCTAACTAAAGATTTGGAACAACTGATGAACGAACGAGATATTTTGGGTTCACAACTAGTTCGTCGAAACGATGAGCTTGGTCTGCTCTACGAGAAAATTAAAATCCTGCAATCGACTCTCCATAGAGGTAAGAATTGTGATGATGCGGTCTCATAATCGCTTAAACTTTTTTCCAGGGGAGGCTCATTATGAACGAAGACTGGAAGACATCCGATTGTTAAAAGTAGAAGTCAAGCGTTTAAGACAAGAAAAGATTCTGTTAACCAAGTCCGTAACAAATATGACTGATTTAAGACAAGAGGTGTTTCATTTGGAACGAGATTTAGTACGAGAGCGTCTAAAGTGTCGCGCGCTCGAAGAGGAAGTTCAAAATCCATTGAATGTGCATCGGTGGCGCAAACTGGAAGGATCCGATCCAACCGTTTTGGAATTGTTGAAAAAAGTGCAACTTTTACAAAAGTAAGTTTCATGAATTGCAAAGAATTCAAAAAGAGGCAGTAACCAAAATTTTCATAGACGACTTCTGCAGCAGGCTGCTGAAGCATTAGATCGCGAACGGCAGCTGAAGGAATCAGAAAATATGTATATCAACTTGCGACAAGTTTTGTCCAGACAACCGGGACCGGATGTTCAAAACGAGCTTATCAAAACCAGAAAAGCTTTGATTGTACGAGGAAATAAACTGAAGGTATCGTAATTGTAGCGGTTGCGACAGCATCCGTACAGAGTATAATTATATTATTGTGTGAATCGAGAGAGCGACTAGAGTGTTTTGGGGGTTCACCCCCCCCCCCCCCAAGACTGTTTATAAAAAATTCTAGGAATAAATTCTTTCATTTTATAGGTCAAATATTTTTAAAGATTTAGTAGCTCCTGGAAACCATAAAAATGCACCGACTGTTTATAAAAAATTCTAGAAAAAATTTCTTTAATTTTAGAGATCTAATATTTAAGGTTGCCGTCACGCCTATGCTAAATAAATGAATAACATGGTGTCATTGTATTTGCTTAGGAAGAAAAAGTACGAACTTTTAGAAACCAATTTTGGAACCATTTAAAAGCTAAAAGTTGGCTCTCGGACCCTAGCTAGTTTTTATTACGATCAGAACACCGTAAATATTAAAAATTTTGCTGTTAAATTTACAATTTTTCGAACAGCAAAAGTAGCCATTTAATAATTTTTATAAACATTACTTTAATAAATAGAAGTATAAGAAGTAGCTGACATCCAGCACAAATGTTCCATCTAACTTGAAAAAAAAATTGGTAGCATTATATGCATTTTTGTAGAAACGTAAGCAAATACAAATTGATAGTACAATATTTCTTGTTATGGCGAATCAACTTGAAATATTTGATAGAAATCTGCCGTATTAAAAGAAAAAAAATTAAATTTTATTGAATAATAGTTGGTCTATTTTCTCAGCAATGGCGCTGTGGGTTAAACGCTACCGGTGCGGTTTCAAACTTTGCTAAGTGCATAATAATAGAATGATGAATTACCTATGATGAGAGTAATTCTTATCATGTACTAGTAGGTAATATAAGGAACATAATATACAGTGAGTGTAGAAAGTATTCGTCACCTCCTATATTACCAATTTAAATTACCCATTTTCAAACCGTTTTTTGACGTATAAAAATCGCTCTTACAGCAAAACTTTTTAGACATTTTTTGTTAAAAATTTCATTGTCTTCAATTTTATATCTATACATTTTTCTATTTGGTCGCCCCGTTTTTGACTGGCAGCGACTTAAACAAAACTCTGAAAAATACAAAAAATATTATCATCTGTATCTCAGAAACGGTGTGACAAAATAAAAAAATGTATATAAACAAAAATGTAGGGAATAAAATTTGCAATAAAAACTACTTATGCATTTTTTTATTTTGTTACACCGATTTTGAGATACAGGAGACAATATTTTTTGTATTTTTCAGATTCTTGTTTAAGTCGCTGCCAGTTAAAAAAGGGGGCGACAAAATAGAAAAATGTATAGATATAAAATTGAAGACAATGAAATTTTTAACAAAAAATGTCTAAAAAGTTTTGCTGTAAAAGCGATTTTTATATGTCAAAAAACGGTTTGAAAATGGACAATTTACATTGGTAATATAGGAGGTGACGAATACTTTCTACACTCACTATATGTACCTAAGTACTTATTTTCTAAGACAAATTGAGCTTGTTCTGTAAGCATGATTTTCCACATACAGATATTACTTGGGTATGTAAAATTACATCCTTATGTATATTTACATAGATTATCGTAGGTCAAAAAGTTGCCAATGATTTTCTATGTAAATTTACATAAATTTTTTTTACAGTGTATCACCGTCACTGCAATGGGCCCAATTTAGTGGCCTAAGTGCGCGTAGGGACATCTCCCTGCCCTCCTACCTAAAATCCAAAATCCAGAAGAGTGCACTGGGGGTATTTACCCCCCAGACCCCCCGGATTACACCAATTGTTTTGTGACTTAAATAATATGTTTAAAGCTTTAGAATCGGAAAAAACTGATTTCCCTGCTAAGTCCAAAAGTAATTTTAATTTTGCTCATCAGGGAGTTTTTACTCCCTAAAAAGTAAAAGTCTAAACATATTATTTAAGTTACAAAATAATTCGTGTAATTCGGGGGGTTTGGGGGGTATGGAATACCTTCCAGTGCACTCCTCTGAATTTTGGATTTTAGGTAGAAGGGTAGGGAGATATCCCTACGCCAAAATTATAGGTAGGCCTCCTAAAAGACAATGAATTAATTTTGAATTTCGGATATTATTTAAAAATCTCATTTTTAGGATTTACTACCCTTTATGGTCCCGGGCCCCTAAGCATTGCTTACACTCGCTTATTGATATCACCGCCACTGTGTAAAATGCAAAAAAAATTTTCGTCTGTATCTCAGGAACGGTGCGACAAAATTTAGAGAATGACATTTTTTTATAAAAAAAGTTGTTTATTAATTTTTCTCTTTCGTTGTACCGACTCTGAGATACATACGAAAATATATTTTGCATTTTACAGAATCTTTTTTAAATTACTGTAACTCGAAAACGGTGCAACGGAATAAAAAAGTGTACTATATAAACAAAAACGAAAGCGATGAAATTTGCAACAAAAAATGTTTAATGAGTATTGCTGTATTTTATATGATAAAAAAGACTTGAAAACCTGCAATTTACATTGTTAGCATAGGGGTGTCCGGATTTTATTATGAGCCACTGTAATTATTTGCTATATTGGATTTTTTTCTGTTTTTGTTCTACTACTATTGAAGGAGGATCTCTTTATTTTAAATTCTTTTCTCTCCTATTTAAAATTATTTGGGGAGCTAACATTCTTTATAAAATTTAATTAATTTTGGTAACATTATCTAACAATCTAACCCAGTGGTTTTCAAAGTGGAGGGCTTGCGCCATGGGGGGCGCAGAGACCTGCAAAGGGAGGCGCGGGCCACTTGTGTAGTTGAAATAAAATTTTCATTTTATTTTTAACACGGTTGGAACTCAATACTTTCCCTAAACTCCCTTTCCTTGTTTTGAAAAATTGAAAAGTTTCGTTTTGTGGAAAAGTACTTTTTTTGAAGGGGGGCGCTGATAATTTTTTCTGGTAGAAGGGAGGCGTGACATAAATAAGTTTGGGAACCACTGATCTAACCAAATATTCAAATTCAGAATTTGAAAGAAATAATCGTAAGATCTATTTATAGCCCCTCTATAATAATAACTCTGCTTGTATTTTTTAGCTGATTACGCATACGTCCTTTCAAGGTAGTTATCATGCTCTACGCTTTGATAAGAAATATGTTGCTTTTTCAATTATAAATTATTTACCTATAGTAAATTTTTATAATAAACATAATTTCTGTTTAAAAATATTTGATAAAATGGGTTCTCATTTATTAATTAATTTAATTCAATTCCCTAAAATTGATTTTTAGAGATCGAATATTAAATAATTTGTTATAAAATATACGTTATGTAGCAAATTGTTTATAAATACGGCAGCACTCAAAAAATTATTATTTGCGAGTTTGTGAATCTGTAAAAAATGCATATCTTATGTAGATGCATAATATTTAATATAGTATCAAAGTCGAGTTGTATCTAAATAGCATAATAATTGAGGATTAATAGTTTCGCCTCTACTCACTACGTATCGCTACTTTACAAATGAATTTTTACGAACATCTACCGCCCACGGTCGTGACGGCCCCCTTAAGTCTTAATAGTTCTTGGCATGACCGTATAAAAGGGGTGGTTTTGGGGGTTACACCCCCCATGGGTTAAGTAATTCTAAATAATTACTACATTACAAGTATTCATTTAAAATACGGGCATATGTCAACCTTCTTTTTAATTTCATAACCCCCCCCCCCCATGACCAATGTTTAACTACGACCCTGAATACAACAAAAAATCGACTTTATTTTTGCAAGAAAATCTGCAGTCTGAAATTAAGATTACTAAAAATTCTTTCCCTTCAGTGGCGGAACATCAATTTTTTGGCCCCCCGCAAAATAATCAGTTTCGAGAATGTTTCACTCTATTCATGAATGTTTTACTCTTTTAATGATCCATTAGGACCCCCCATTGCTCATTGCAGTTTCGGCACTGTATCTCTTATCTTCGTCATGGAGCCATCCCTGACAATCTTATTTCAGATCTGTGAACAAAAAGAAATTTTGTTGCTTTTTTTTATAACTCAACATAAAAAATTTATTTTTATTGTAAATTAGGAGCATTTTTACCCCCTTCCCCTAAAGTAAAGGTAAATATAATTAACTTTAATAATTATTTTTATGTATTTTATTCGGAACAAATGTACTTTACGTGACTTAATTACTAGAATTTATGGTTTACTTTACAAATTCGTCGTAAAAATTCAAACATTTTCTGTATTTTTAGATTCTTTTTTGTTTTCAATTTCAATAGCCCATGTGTGTGAAGTTAGCCCCGTCATTTTTGATAATTTAAGAACTGAATATTGTGCCAGATTGTGCCCGTATTTTTATATTTTTGTTTTGTTTTATAAAGATTGCTTATTTTGGGGTAGAAGTTAGCCCGGCCATTCTAGGTAATTTAAAAACTGAATATTGTGCCGGATTGTGCCCGATGTACCCGTATTTTTTTATATTTATTTTGTTTTATAAAAATGGCTTATTTTGGGGTAGAAATTATACCTGCAATTTTTGATATTTTAAAAACTAAATATTGTGCCGGATTGTGCCCGATGTGCCCGCATTTCTTTTTAACTTTCTTTTTTGGTTTTATAAAGATTACTTATTTTGGGGTTTAAGTTAGTCCAAAAATTAGCGATAATAATTGTAAATATCAAAATTGGATTGGATTCTACTCGAAGTGTGCCGTTATATGCCGTAAATTGTAAAATTTAATTTTGACAAATAACATTTTGTTGTGCCATAAATTATTTTATCAATGGATAAAAGCCCCGTTATTTTCAATCATTCTAAAAATTAAAATTGTATTGGTTTCTACTCGACTTGTGTGGTTGTGTGCCGTAAATCATAAACTTTTATTTTCTGCCGCCATGGAAAATAGCGGAGTTAACTTTTATCGATTAAACAGTTTTTGAAATTTTATGATTTACGGCGCACAACAGCACAAGTCATGATAATTCAATACTATTTTAATTGTTAGGATTACCGAAAATGGCGGAGTTAACTTCTATCCATAAAACAGTTTTAGGCCCAAAAAAATTTTATTTGTCAAAAAAAATGTTATGATTTACGGCACACAACGGCAGAAGTCAAGTAAAATCCAATACAATTTTAATTTTTAAAAGTATCAAAAATGGCGGGGTTTAATTTTATCAATAAAATAGTTTTTGTCCCAAAACAATTTTTTTTCTCAAAATAAAATTTTATGATTTACGGCACACAACGGCACAAGTCAAATTAAATCCAATAAAATTTTAATTTTTAAAATTATCGAAACTGGCGGGGCTAAATTATATCAATAATAATAGTTTTTGGCCCAAATCAATTTTTTTAATTTTATAATTTACGGCGCACAACGGCACACGTCTAGTAGAATCCAAAACAATTTTGATTTTTACAATTATCGAAACCCCAAAATAAGGAATCTTAAAAAAAAAAGTAAAATAAAAAAAACGGCACAACATATTACACATCTGACACAATTCGGCACAATATTCAGTTTTCAAATTATCAAAAATGGCGTCCCTTTAACAGGTACGCCCATGCAGTGTAGTTATGAATTAATTGACTTTTCTTACAGTGTTTGGTCTCGGAATTGAACATGACTGAACAGCAATCAAGCGAATACAAAAGCGATCTAACTAAAGTACGAGAAGAATTAAAACAATTAAAAAACAAATACATGATTGAAAAGAAAGCGCAACAGCGACATCTAGAAGCGTTGAAGAACAGCGCCAGCGGAGCAGGCGACGACCCGCAAGCTAGTCAACTAGGGAAATTTACCGGTGGTGGTTTTAAGATGTCGTAAAAGTGTGGGATATATTAAAATTTGTAGGCGTAGTAAAGATTTGTCTAAAGAAATAAATTCTTTTTGTAATACAAGCACACAGTCCACAATTTGGGAGGTTAGTAGTGACATTGTTTTTGAACTGTTAAAATTTGAGGTTAAAAATGCCAAAGTTGTTGGAAGTTTGTGTCGATAATTTTGAGTCTGCGATGTCGGCTATAACAGGTGGCGCTAGTCGCATCGAGCTGTGTAGTTCGCTAGCCGAAGGCGGATTGACTCCAACTCCCGGGCTATTGAATCAAATTCAAAATGCGAATACTAATAAAATTCCTATTTACTGCATGCTGCGGTGTCGTCCAGGAGATTTTGTATACACCCATGAAGAAATCGAAATCATGGCACAGGATGCTAAGATTCTGACCCAGTACAGTGCGGATGGTTATGTCTTCGGGGCTCTGCAAGAAAATGGAGACGTCGATATGAAAAAATGTCGTGAAATAATCAAAGCCTGTTTTCCGTTACCTGTAACTTTCCACCGAGCGTTTGACTTTTGCAGACGCCCAACTATCGAAGTTGAGGTTGTAATCGATCTTGGTTTCACTCGACTTCTCACAAGCGGACAACAAAAAACTGCACAACTTGGAGTCAAGTTAATAAACCAACTCATCGAACAAGTGGGGCATAGAATCACCATCGTACCAGGTGGTGGAATTACAAAGGAAAACATCAAATTCATAATGGATAACACCGACGCAAGGGAATTTCATGGATCTTTCAGGAAAGTAAAATCGGAAGTCAAGAGCGACGAGGAGATCTCTTTAGGGGAGAAGGACGGTTCGTTGTATGTCACCGATTTACAATTGGTTACAGAAATTGTTCAAATATTAAGAAACGACTGATTTGTTGTAAGTAAAACTGATTCAGAATATAATAATTTTGAGGGTTGCAGTGTTACAAAATCTGAATCTTGTAATTTTAATGCACTTCACATATTTTTGAAAAATAAATGTACAATATTTTTGATGTGAAATGTTTTTATTAAATGACTGATTATTTGAAGTATTCAAATTTGTTTCGTACTATATGTTTTGTTCTTAAAATAATTAAATAAATGTTTGAAAAACAGATTTCGTTGTGCCAATACCCATGAAATACCCATTACCCAACCAAGTCACCGACAGAGCAGCCAAATTTAACTTAAGTAAAAACAAAGTCCTGCCACTATAGACTCATGATTTACGAGTTCAGTCGCCTTCAGGGATGCTTTTAATAATTGCCTGGACTTAAATATCCTACGTTTTTCTAGATCCGTAATTTTTGAGTTAGTGTAGGCTTCAGGGATGATTTTTAGTTAAATCCGTACTTTTTGAATTCTGGGCTAATCGTTTGAAAATAGCCAATCGAATAATAGCATTAGGTTTTTGGTATTTTTTAGCGAAAAATTTGAATAATCTACCATAATTTTATTAAAATAGTTTTTAATTCGTGAGCCCATTCACTTGAGGTGGGATTCCCCTTGTAAGTAATTCACTTTCGAGTAACCCGCGATACTACTGTAATCGATGGAATCCTTCGCTTATTTCAATTAGAAGAGCTTCTATGGATGAAGTTCAGTACCGACAACAGGAAGAAGCAATTGGCACAATTTTCCTTCATGCCCAAGATACTGTGGAGCAAAAAAACATTATTTGTAAGACTTAAGGACACATCAGCATTAATGCCATGTCTGAAAGTATAGGTGAAGATAAAGTTATTGCACTGAGAGGATACCATGCATTTACAGGATCAGATCCTGTGAACATCATCATTTGCCATCAAAGAGAAACGAAATGTCAAAAATTTTGACCAGCAGTTAATTTAACGAAATATTCAATTAGTAAATTAACCAGACAACTATAAGGTCCTCGGTTCGAATCCGGGGAAGTCTAAACATTGTGGGTTGATTATTGCATCAACAACTATTAAAATAGTTAGTTTCAGCTATTCCCCAATGCGGTTCAAGCAACCATGGGGTCTAAATTCTGTACAGTGACGGCACCAGGACGGATCCAGACAAAGTTCATGAAAAGGGTAAAATATAGGTGGTGAGGGAGGCATCGAATTTAGATATTTTAAAAAAATGTAGTAGATTTTGTGATGAATTATGGGGGGGGGGGGGGGGAAGATACTCCGTTATTCTCCTCTTCCAACTGCTCTTGCCGGGCAAACTTAGAAAATAGGAAATTCGAGAAAATTTAGAAAATTTTAGAATATTTCAGGAAATCTCACAAAATTGAAAAAGCTAAAAAATAAAGCTCACATCGAGGAGGTATTTATACTAATAAGATTTTCCTTCACTTTTGTATATCACGATTTTCCCTCGGTTTTCCAGCAACAAACTAGGAAAAACTCATCTGAGAAATCTAAAACAAATTAGAAAAATAAAATAATAAGGAGTTTCAGAATCTTAGAAAATCTCAAGAAATCTATGGAAATTATAAAAAATTCAAGAAAATTTTTAGGAAGAGGAAAATCTAAGAAAACGAAGAAAATTCTAGGATATCTTCAAGAAATTTTAGAAAATCTTACGAAATTCTTAGAAATGAGAAATCCGAAAAAATGTACCGTCTTAAGAAATCTGGAAAAATTTTAAGACAAGGAAATCTCAGAAATTTGAAGATAATTTCTTCAAATTTCCACTTAGTTTTGTATATGACGATTTCCAGTTGGTTTTCCACTAACTAGGAAATCCGAAAAATGTGGTCTTAAGAAATCTCGAAAAATCATAAACCAAGGAAATCTCAGAAATTTGAAGATTTCCTTAAATTTCCATTTAGTTTTGTATACCTACCTACTTATGACGATTTTCAGTTGGTTTTCCACTTAGTAAAAATCGAGGTGAAATCTGGTGTATAAGTGAAAGGAAATCTAATGAAAACCGGAAACATGTTAAGAAATCCAAGAAAATCTCAAGATAGAAAATTTAGAGAATTCTAGAAAATCTTAGGAAATGAGAAATTCGAAAAAATGTAGTCTTAAGAAATCTCGAAAAATTTTAAGCCAAGGAAATCTCAGAAATTTGAAGATTTTCTCAAATTTCTCTTTGGTTTTGTATACCTACCTACGACGATTTCAGTTGGTTTTTCACTTAATAAAAATCGAAGTAAAATCTGGTGTATAAGTGAAAGGAAATCTTAAGAAAACCGAAAAATTGTTACGAAATCCAAGAAAATCCAGTAGAAGTATCAAGAAAATCTTAGAAAACCCAAAGATATCTCGGAAAAATCTAGAACATTTCAGGATCTTAGGACATCTTATCAAATGGAAATATTAGGATATTTTAAGAAATCGAGAAAATCTTATAAAAACCAAGAAAACCTTAGAGAATTGAAAAAACAAAAAAAAATTGTTAAAAATTTTAACAAATTTCAGTAGCTTTTGTTGAGTCATGAGAAGGAGGGGGGGCAATTACTGCTTACCACCCTCTTGTTTGGAATTACAAAATTATTTTGAGAAATTTACCCCTTGAGATTCCATAAGTTTAATTTCATCTTTTGCTTGCTGAATTTGCAAGCTCGAATTGTAGCTTGTACTTAAGCAAAAAATAATAATTAGTAATTCCCTAGCAAGTCACCTTGGCTTCTGCAAAGTAGATCACCTATTACGCACTGCATAGTGTATGGCACTCACCTACTGAAGAGAAAAAGTAACTTTATCTCCCTAGAGAGGAAAAGTAGCTTTATCGTTTTTTTATTGTGAATTAGCAGTTTGGGGCCAAAGGATTCTTTAGAATGGGGGCAAATTGAAACAAAAAGGGCCTTAAGAACAAATTTATTCATAATGCATAAATCCCAGACCCCTAATTAGTTAATATTTATTTATCACAACATTTTTCAGTACATCATAAAAATAAAATATTTATCATGACTATAATAATAATTATTAATAATATTTACCTATTTAAAAAATTCCTTCCAAATATTAAAAAGACAGCCCACTATCCGGACACTTCATGTCAGCATTTTGTATAGTGCAATATTTCTGTTACATCGTTTACTTAGGTTAAAAATTAATAAAAAGTGGCTATATTTTTGTACTCAAGGATTTTAACCTTCCGTTTATAAAATAACTGCTGAAATGTTAGCGTTTTAGTTTAAAAATGGCAGAGCATGCAAAAAATTACGTTTCTCTACAATCAAACTGATCCAAACTTTAGATATGCATCAGAAGTGGTAAGCAAAATAAGGCAACTGTGTATTTCTTAAAGCCCTTATACATGGATCACAAGCAATTTTCACACAAAAGTCAAATATCTCGTCGGCCCCCGCATCAGATGTTTAAAAAAATTTAATTATTGCTAGGGAGTTTTCCAATCTTCCAATACTTCAGGTAATAGAATAGCTAAATATAATTTTTAAGTTGACTGAAATTTGCAAACAGGTATTTGGACGCCATTCGTCAGATAAGCTAATCTAAAAAAGTTTGAGACCAAAGCGCCCTCACCGTAAACTACCGCGATAAATGCAGAGAAAGATTCGTTAATTTTATAAAATACTGCGACGGGGTCGGTCGCTTTTGTGCATAGTTTTATAGTAGTCTTCCAAAGACCCCGACGTCGCTTTAAGTACAAAAAACTGGTCTTCAATAAATAAAATACTTTCACATAGTAAAAGGCATTAATTGAAACATGAAGCATTTGTTGCAAACCCGAACGGGCTTAACATGTCCAAATTTTGGTAAAGGAACACTGTTCGACGAACAACTGGCACAGAATATTTTCCCGCAATTCCGACAATGATGTCTGCGTTTGACCACCGTAAATGTCGCCCCACAGCTCATACACTTGGGCGCCTCAATGTCGGGTATCCAAACGGGCGGCCTTTCCATCCTCACATTTTCGCTTTCCACCCCAACGACTTCTATACAATTTCGGTCTAAATGTTCGCCATTTTCCGTTCCACCTTCGGATTCGTTTGACCTGGGTCTGTTAGAGTATTCCAAATCTTCGTTATTTTCGTTTTCGTTAATGTGAAAGTAAACGTTGTTGTCGAACAAAGCTTCCTGAGCCAAAATATTAGGATCCACTGCAAACTCGTCGTTTTCTATTACTTCAGCAGAGGTTGGACGATATTCGATCGAAGAGTCCAGGCTAGCTTCCGCTAGATTCGGAACTGCGTTCGAATCGGACGCGTTCATAAGGAAAACGGCCTTCAGGATATTTCTTAAGTCGCTGGCAAAGTTGGTTTGTAGTTGGTCTGCCACACCGGCGATACAGACGAACAGACGGTGTAGTAAGTCTTCGCTAGATCTACAAACATAAAAGTAAAAATTTTAGTTGTTAGGATCATAAAATTTAGGACCTACCTAAACTTCGAACGAACTTCGTTTCTACTTGCGATTTCTGCCGCTTGTAAGGCCAACGCAATTTCTTCGTCGTCCGCGCAGTTGCTGTTAAACGAAGAAGTGTCCGAACTGGCAGCACTCGCTTCGTCGATTTCGCCTTGAACCGATTTGACCACTTTGCCTTTCTTTCTGGTCGCTTTCGAAGTGTTCCTACTCGTTCCCGGCGAAGAATTGAACCGATTTTGATAAGCTGGTTTCTTTCTCGTCAGATCGCCGTTTTCATAGGTCGACGTATTTTTTGTGCAATTGCAACTTTTATCGTCGCACAAATCCAAACTAGGTGACCTATCCAAACTGGTCGTCTCGGTACAGATTCCCGAATCGCTCGGCGATTCAATCCTACCTTTAACGATTTCGTTGTTACAGATTCGTTTGTGCACCTGTTCGCAGTTTTCTAAACTTTTATCCGTCGATATGATCGTCGAGAGTGTGGCCGCTGCTTCCGAAATCACTTCAAGAGCGTCGCGATCCGGAAGCGATTCCATACTAGGAGACACTTCTTCCGGGACGTCCAGTAACGAAGCAACGATGGCGTCGTGCTCCACTGTGTTTGATATTAAATATCCTGAGGTAGATGGAGTTTCGCCGTCTTCCGAGTTAATCGCCGAGACAACGTCGCACTTATTGTTCAATGTTTCGCGTAAATTCTCATCGCTGCTGCTATCCTTGCCGCTATACAAATTGGACACGTAATCCTTACAACAGGGATAATCGCTATAAAAATGATTAATAAAGTCGTCCAAGTCACTATACACGTCAAGATCACTAACTAATTTTAAATCACCTATTTGTTCGTTATCACATAATAATTTTTCCAACATATACAGTTCCTTTTTATTTAAAGTCCACAACAACTCCCGAATTTTATGCAACAATGTCCTAAACGGCCTAAACATTTCGCTCATAACTTCTACAGGTTTATCTATACATAACGGACCGTTAGGAAAAATTAGCAAACCACTCACGATAGCTAAACGAGGAATTGTAAACATAAGGGCCGGGTCACAATCGTCCACCATATCTTGATTCAACAATTTCATTTTTAAAGCTCTCTGGAGGGTTTCCGAAAATAGTACACCAATCAGTTGCTGCAGTTCGTATTCCTGAGTCGATTTTACAGGCACCATGGCGCTCACGTAGCACAATTCGAATTCCGCGAAGAGTCGATCGAAAATTTTCAAACTTTCTATTAGAATTTCGTTAATCAGTTCGTCGTTATTTAACAACAACGGACCGTTCGGAGTGTTTCTTCTTAGACTAGTCTCCCTCAACAAATTTCTAACGTTGTCCAAACTTTTCGTTAAGGCTCTCGCTAACGGCCGCATTGCCGTGCTTTCGCTTTCCCGATTTAAAATACAAGAACCAGCAGCTAAGCACTAAAAAATTTGTGAAATTAGAAGAATTTAGAAGGCTAGAGTTAAGTTTTACCTCGGCTCCAAACCAGAGCTGTCCTGCCAAGTTGTCCTGCAACACATCTTCGGGGAATTTCACACGAAAGTCGCGATTCGCGCGTTGCGCTCCGATTAGGTGATCCATTATTGTGTTTGTTATGGTTAAGACTTTATCCTGGTATTGCCGCAACTGATTGACCAACGCCGTGCACCTTTCGGGGTCTTTGCGTCCATCGAAACTGTCCAGTTCGCTGGCCACCATGTTTAAGGCTTCGTCGGCAAAAAAGAATTGCGCCAGGAGTGATGTGTCGTCTTTCTAAAATTAAAAAAGCGGTTAACGAATTTGAATTAAGTAAACTAATCTGAGATGTAACGCCGCTGGTTTGTAAGATACGCAGTGGCTTGGTTGACCGCAAGGTTCTCAAATCTCTCAGAAATCTCCGCATAAATATATGCCGCAATCGATTTAACGGACGTAGTTGAGCGTCAGCCTCCTTTGTAATCCGTACGGCTTATGTAAACAATTTATGATTAATCTCATCAAATGACAGTCACGAGCCGGCACTGTTTCAGACCTATGGTTAGATGATTCATAATAATTATTAAGCTAAAAAGTGATGTAAAAATTATCAGACATAGTTGAGCAAGTTCAAGGCAATTGCAATTTGGAATCGTTTTCATTCATTGACATTATCAAATATTATCTCGTCAATTTTCGTATTATGATGTAGAATATGTATGTAATAATATGTAAAATCCAACTAACTCTAAAACATCAAGTGGTGGGAATTTCCCATTTAAATTATCCCGGAAACGTAGACAAACAACAATGAAATTATATCATTGAGTAATTATAATTAATTTACCTATTTATTAAAAATTATTAACATGTTTTGCCTTCGGCTGGATATTATAATACCAGGTCGACCCCCCGTCACGTGCTTTTTATTAATAATATCGCATACATACCGTGTGGCGTGTAAACATGAATTTTATTAGAATAATAATATTATCACGATAAAAAAAAGATTGCGGTTTGTCTTTTGAATAAATGATAAAGTTGCGGTTTTTTGCAAATGCGATATGAATGTTAATGTGCAACACTGCAGTAGCAATAACAATTTGAAATAATCAACGCGGAAACTGATCTATGAAACATGTCCGAATAAAAATTTGATAATGAGGCACTCCTGGCTCGTGACAAGGCTTACAACTTCATTCTTGAAGTAGCAAAACTGCCAAATTACAGTCTTCCAGCAGGCTAGCCGTCGTAAAATAAACTAAAACCCAAGTCGAAACTTTTTGAGTTGCAAGAAAGTTGAAACTAGAAGTGGAGTTATCGCCAAATAAGTGGATAATGCGATAGTCGCCTCAGGATATAGGTTAACCTAGCTAACGTCAAACAAGTGTGGTCGATGGTATCAGATTGCGAGGCTTGAAATGAAAAGGATTCTATTGATTCCAATGAAAAAGAAGCAATTTACTTTTATAACACTGAAACTGTATAAAAACTGCAGTCTCAACAGGTTTTTATAGTTATTGCTAAAATTCTTGTCGAATTTTAAAGATCAAAATGAAAAAATTCGTTTTTCCACATAAATGTCGGTATTTTGCCCTTTCTGGTGCCGGTACGTGTGTTGGATGTAAATAGGTGCAGCAATTTGTTTTAGAGGGCAGAGCTACATAGTAGCAGTTATAAATTTATTTTAAATTTGATTAAGGTAATAATTATTATAGACGACTTTAACTTAAAAAAATATTCCTGCTATTTTAGACCCGCGAATTTGGAGTTTAGGCACCTGTAGGGATGTTTTACCATCAGAACTTGACCAATTAAATTGGCCATGCAATGTTGTTTTTTGTTTAAATCTTATAATAAATCTTCTGATAAAAGAGGACGTCCATTAATTACGTGAAGCGATTTTGGTTAGATGTCGTGAGATTTGGCTCGATCTACCTCCCCCCCCCATTTCTCCTGAGATTGTTTTTTTTATTTAATTTAATCCAGTTCTCTCGCAATTTTACAGTTTCTAGCAGAAAAAAAAATTATGTGATATTTGTAGAGATCCTCCTCTGCCCAACGTGAGATTCGGCTCGAACCCCTCCCCCCGCCCCGAAACGCCTCACGTAAAAGGCTAATCATAAAGTATATAATTCTGAAAATTTCTTAGAAATTCCCTAATTTTCTCTGATTTGCTCAGATTTCTTTTCACTTATACACTAGAGCGCAGTTTTCCTCAACGAACCCCCCCCCCCCTCTTGGTCTCATCCAAACTTTTTTTTTTTAATTAGTTTGCATGATGCTACCAGATTTGGATGATAATACCAGATTAAATCGATAGCGGATTTTTCAAGTTATGCGAAGGTTTCAGTCAATGCATACACAGAGAAAATATTTATGTGTTTCGAAGTAATTTTTACTTCAATTGAAGTTTAAATCAGCCTCACACCAATTTTGGAGTAAATTTTACTAAATTTGAAGTAAATTTTACTGAATTTGTTATAAAATTTACTCTAATTGATGTAATATTTACTTGAAAATTATTGTAAGGATTGTTTTTTTCTGTATGTAGTAGCTGCGAATTAATATGTGCCTGATAATGAGAAATTTCTTAGGTGTAATTTCGAAATCATCAGTAGTAGAGTAAAACCTTGCAATCCATGGAATGGCTACGTTCTCTACATGTATGTTCTAAGCTGAGGATTCTGCTTCTGCGGTAATCTCACTTGACATTTTGTGGAAGTATCTACCTTTAATAGTTCTCCCAAAAAATCATTTTATACTTTTTTGAAAATTTTGATAGTCGAATTGATAGTCCAGCATTTTAGAGGATGCTAAGCCTCCCTTGCTTCATGTGATGAGCCGCCACTGTTAATTTCACATCATTAGGCATATCAGCCTCCTTCTCTGCTACACGAGTTTCCTCATCACTAATGTTAACTATGGGGGATCTACAGTGTAACGTTGATTCCAAACGAAAAATTTAGAGTAGAGTACATAGGTGCTAGCTGAAAAGCCCGTCCATGGACGGGCAGCTAGACAGTGATGGATCTCATTTTAGCGGTACCTATAATATATTATTTAAACATTTAATTTTGTTTCCCGCTACTGGGGGATTCCCCATTTTTCCCGATTTTCTTGGCAAAATAAAAAATGAAAAATTTCCTATCTTCTCCAAGTCATCTAAGAGTGGAAATCATTGCGATATGGGTTGTGGAACACCCTCCAGTACATACCACAGGATTCTCACTATTTTAGAATACTTGGAGAAATTTTTCAAATTTCGCCAAGAAAAATCGGGAAATTTGAATTTTCAAGCAAAAGTGAGGAAAATCATAGGTTTTTTTTTTACCAAAAAATGACACGCTGTAGCAGGAGCAGCGTGCTAGGATATATCAGGATTCTTCTAAGCTGAGCCTGAGTTCTGAATTTGAGAGATAGATTGTACAGTGCAAACTTAAAAGTTTCGATATCCTTTTTCAGTTTACAGAAATTCAGAGGAATTCAGGGTAATCTGAAGAAATCCTGGAAAATCGTTTGGATTTGGAAAACTTGGACTTGACCCAGTCGTCTTTCGTCCACTGCTGCACCAAACCTTTCTTTTAGTAAAAACAGAGAGCTATGACCTTCATTTATGAAGTAATGATCTCCACTCGGAGAGGTTGATACTTGATACACTAGCAGGCATAAGTCTATATACAGTTCTGTTAGCAATGTAAACTGTACCTTTTGAAGACATTTATTGTCCCCGAAAAATCGCTTTAATCAGACATTTTTTGTTGCAAATTTGATTCCTTTCAATATAGTCATTTATATCTCAGAAACGGTGTGACAAAATAGAAAAATGTATATAAACAAAATCGAAGGCAATGAAATTTGCAATAAAAAATGTCTAAAAAAATTTGTTGTAAAATCGATTTTTATTTGTCAAAAAAGGCTTCAAATGTACAATTTACATTGTGAACGTTGGAGTGAGAGTAACTATAGTGTTATAAAATGTATGGCATTATAATTTAAAATACCGTCGAACAAAAATGCATGTCGAACAAAATGGCAAAAATTTATTTTGGATTCCACAAGGCACTCAAGGTGCTGATAAACTGATAAAGAAATCTGATAAAATTATTTCGTAGGTCTCTCGACAATATTTACCTTTATCTAATCCAAGGCTATTTATTGTCGAGTAGCTTTTTATAAATCAAAAATATTTACAATCAAGTGTAAACACGTGAATTGTTTTGTTTAATAAATAACATTTATTTTTAATTAAATTTCCTATCTTTTTATTCATTTTTACGAATAAATCAGAAAATTAAACTTGATCCTCCTCCGGCTGTCACCAGGAAGTAAACAAACCAATATTTTGAGGGTCAATAATATACACTTTACCTTCACGATAACGGTTATTATTCAAAAACATTGAAAACAATTCGATCGTCGCGTCCTTAGAAATTATAAGCCAACATTTACATTTTTGTTTTTCCCACCTTGAAAAACAATAATTGGCGTAAATATGGACAAGCACGTAAAAAAACTGCGACATTCCGGCTTATCAAGTAATTTAAAAAATGATTGCGGGACAAACCCAACCTATAAACTTCCATTAATTAAAGTACTGGAAGTATCATAAATTATTTAAAAGTTTGATTACAACACACAGTGATCATTGGTAAACACGTTAGGGTCATTCAAGTTCAAAATTTGCTTCATACATTGAGCTTTAATTACCTTTTGGGTGCCAAAATAAATAATATCGATTGCTCCTGTCGTAAACAGTTTCCAAGTTGCAAGTTTTCGCTATTTTATTAGGTTTTCCCAGCAATAAATTTGTGAAATTGAAAACGTCTAGGCTGCGAGGAGACGGATTGTGGTCTGGGTGTCATCAGAAAACTATTCAGAGATGGTTTATGTCAGCAGTAATTACTTGCAGTAGCAAAAACGTGGATTCGGATAATGGTTAGTGAACCCGAACAATGAGTAAATGCTCCCACGAACTTCCTGGTTAAGGATTAGCCGGCAGGATACGAAAGAACGAGGAATTATAATATATAGGCCAATTTCTGGATCTCAATAAATCTCAATAATTTGTCCGTGGACGTTAAGAGCTCAATATAGTACTACGTTGAATTAGTTGCTACCTGGCGTGTGCAAACTGCTGTGCGATACAATAAAACGTAAAAAATAATAAAATGCGCAATAAAGTAGCTATTTCAAAACTTGTTTCTTGAGCGTGATTTCTTTATGTGCGTGCACCTAACATGAACATCTAAAAATATTTGTAAAATATGTATGGTCATCGAAGACATGCAACGAGAACCCCACAAGAAAATTTAGAAATAAGTCCGTTTTTGTTAAAACTTGTTCATTTTAGTTTAGTCGTTTGCGCACTTAATACGTATTTTGTAAGAACAGCGATTATTTTCAATATTCTTTTAACAATAATTTTATTAAATCATACAAAAATTATATTTTAGTTAATTCTGAATTACTCATCTGTTTCAATTTCCCATAGCAAATTTTCGTATCCTTCGATATGTTGCTCTAAAATTGGGCGACGATCTTCACAATACGCTGTGCGCTGATCCACTTTACGTTCCAAGCAATCGCTTAAATTTTCGGTAGCATTTTGCAAATATTAAAGTGTAATGGCTTTCGTTTCTAAGATAAAAAGCAAACGGATAGGTGTACATTAAGGTCATGCGACACCGCCTTAAGGCGACAATACCTTTTTCCAAAATTTCAGTATTTGCCGCAGTCACTCTATTCCTTTGCAGCCTGCTGACTTGAGCTTTTACCTTACCAATTATTTGTTTTTCTAACTGTAGCGATTGTTTGTGACTCATATACAGGAAATAGGATGAAGACACTTCTATGCCCTGTGTCGAAGAATCTCGGTTATCAAATAGGCCCAATTTACATTTGCAATTTTGGAAGTTGGAATTCGGCATCGAGCATATCCAACAAAACTTGTGTCTGCAACCTTTGTTTCGGCATTCCATGTGGTTACATTCACCGTCCTTTTCAATTGCGCTCCGCCTCGCAAATACAAAAATTGCTTGTCAAACAAAGTTTCACTTTTAATCCGAATAAGACAATGTCCTATTTTCACTATAAATCTTTTATATACACTTTCGGAAAATGTGAAAATTCAGAATTTTTTTTTTGGAAAGTGTATTGTCATCGGGGACAAATCCATGTGCAAAATTTCAGCTCGATTGGATATCGGGAACTGGGTCAAATTTGATTTTCTAAGTTTTGCCGTATTCATTCAGGCAAGCAGCAAGGTGACACTATATAAACGATTTAAAAATAATACGGCACTTTAAAACATTTTTTTAAATTTACATCTTCACATACCCATAGCCCCGAAAATATTGATTTTTCAGTAAAATGCTTTAGTGCTTATTTGAAGAGCTTGAAATAATCCACAAACTAGATTTATATCTTTTATTGTCTAAAATCAACGGCTTTTGAGTTATGAATTAAAGTAAGTACAAAAATGTTGAAAAATTCGAAAATTTTCTTTTTCGGTTTTTTTTAAAAACTCTGTATCTTTTAAATGAAACATTTTAAAAGAAATCTAACGCCCCATTCCGAATTGGAAATTTAACGGACTACAACTTTCCCTAGGTTCTAGCAAATTTTCGAGCCCCTTATATTCGAGTGTAATTAATAGCATCGAAAGTCCAATTTTGGGTTATTTTATCAGTATTCGATGTTTATTTTCCTAAATTTTTAGGCCCTAGGCACGCGCCCAATTTTAAAACAGACCCTGCTATTAGATAAGAGGCTCCTTCCACGCTCCAGTGTCCTAATTATCTAAATAATATTTACTTTTTTTTTATTTTTATTTATTTATTTAATATTTAACTAAATTGAGTCGATTTTTGGTCACAAGGCAGATTTTTAAATACTAAATTTCCTTTTACGAGGTTTTTCCATGATTTTCCCAGATTTTTTTACACTTGTACACCAAATTTCCCCCTCGCTCTGATCTATGAAATATATTTTGTATAATAATTTTAAATGTAAAATAAACGTAAATTGATTGTTAAAATTCCCTTCGCTTTTAAGCACAATTAATATTGTTTCACTGGAGGGTATTCCATACCCTCCAAACCCCCCGGTTTAAATAACAGAACGTTTGTGTGTATATTTTCTAATCGGTTTTATTTTTTCAGTAAGAACCTTTTACTTTTTTACAACAAAATACCTATATAACTCACGGCAGTGCTCCCCCCCCCCTAATGTACCAGTACAAATATCTCCTAGACCGTTTCAGGTCTCTGCAGTCTCACATACAAAAGTTTGTATTGATCTTCCGTGATTGGTTTTATTCTTTTATTAGATAAGATAACGTTTCCCTCTTTCAGAACAAAATACATTTATAGTTCGAAGCAGTACGCACTGAAGGTAGGGTACCCCCCCCTTTAAAGTCATAATATCCCTTGTTTCTTCGGCAAAATTATTAAATATTTTTGTATTTTTGTATTTTAGTATAATAAATAACAATTAGTGCTGTATTCCTCAACCAATTAAATACAAAACTAATGGCTTATTCCATTTGACTTTATTGACTTTTCTCTTCTCCTTTATTAGTTTCAAAAATAATAAACTGATAAAATGATAAAATGATGATGATACTTGAAGTTGTATTGTATAATCAAGTTACGGAGTAAACAAATTACTGGTGTACTAAAGCACTAAAGGGTGTTCCATATTCCCTGAAAAATTTGGTCCTGAAAGAGTGAGAGGTCTTAATTTAATCAAATTAATAAAAAAATATAGCAATAAACTTTTTGTTACTGAAACCGGGGGGTCTGGGGGGCATGGAATGCCCTCCAGTACATCAGTTTTTATTGACTCAATAAGTTGATAATGAAATACAATTTTAACTTTACTGACGTACTGGACGGCATGCCGCCCGGATTCTCAGGTTTCAGAAACGGAAAATTTGTTCGCATTTTTTTGGATTAATTTTATTAAAAAATAAACTTTTACTCTTTCAGAACCAAATACACTTACACCGGATAGTCTGGGACTATCGCGCAGGAACTTGATTATGAAATACAACTTAACAAAATTTATGATGTACTGGAGGGCATTGCATGCCCCCCAGACCCCCCGGTTTCAAAGCCGAAAGTTTTATGATGTACAAAACTTCATTAAAATTTTTTTAGCCAAAAATGTTTCCCATTTTCAGAACCTGTTTTCGGGGTATGCTACCTCCCCCCCTCTTTCAGTGAAAACTTACAATCAGAGTCTATTTTTAATTGAGTTGGGTCGTAGGATCTAGCAAATTTTCGGATCCCTGATATTTGAGTGTAACTAATAGCATCGAATTTTTGGGTTATTTTGTCAGTATTTGATTTCTATTTTACGATTTTATGTTCTCTCAAAGAGACAGAGTTTTTTACCGGTGGTTCTGTATATTTTTGATTGGTTAAAAAAGTCAACCAATCAGAGTGGTTTTTTTCGCAAGAAAAAAAATAACCGAGTGAGTGAGTGAGTTATGTACGTAATTCTAATGATTGATATAAATAAAACTGAAAACAAAAGCCTAAACTTAATATTTTCTAAAAAACAAATAAAAAACAACAGTTGGCAATAATGCTAATCCACTTTTTATATATTGGTACCTCTAAATTATAATGTTTTATCATATAAACCATCATTCATAAACTTACTTCTATAAAAAATATTTAAGACTCACCATAATGGATTCTGACGATAATAATTAATAGTGATTTCGATTACGATTTGAGTTACGCAAGTGACGAAGAAATATTTGAAAAGCCTCAATTTCAAATATTAACACCGGATCAAGTGGTGATTTGTATGGACGATATCATAGCAGATGTAAGTTCGGTGGTGCAAATATCGTCGGCCAGTACAGTACGGGTTTTACTTAATTATTTTAAATGGAGTCCGGACGTTTTGATGGATCGTTTGTATAGAGAGGACCAGGAAAACTTATTTGGCGAATTGAAAATCGCCAACCCGTTTACCACTTCTCCTCAAGTGGTAGAAGTAGCTTCTGATGACAAAGAACGAGACGACGAATGTAGAGTTTGTTATGATATTTTCCCGGGTTCAAAATTGATAGGGTTGGAGTGTGGTCATAAATTTTGTTACGACTGCTGGAAAAACCATTTAAATGATAAAATTTTGGATCAAGGAACAGATATAATTACCTGTTTAAAATTCGAATGCAACGTTTTGATCGAACAAGAACGATGCTTGGAAATATTGCACGATTTAAGAGTGCAAGAAATATACAAGCGGCTCATCACGAAAACCTTTGTAGAAAGCAATATTTTACTGACGTGGTGCGCTAATCCAAACTGTGACAAAGCAGTTTAAGTGGAATTTGGGTTAATGCAATCCATAACCTGCAGTTGTAATGTTACCTTTTGCTTTAAATGCGGCGAAGACTGGCACAGCCCACTGAAATGTGATTTGTTACAAAAATGGTCGAAACAATCTAAACTCGATTTGGGAACCGAAACTCGAAAAATTGCCCCAAGTGCAACATTTCAATCGAAAAGAATGGTGGATGTCACATCATGCAATGTGGAAACATAAGATGCCGACACAAGTTTTGTTGGTTTTGTTTAGGCAATTTAGGCAATAATACATGCTGCAACTGTGACCTCTCTAAATTTAAAAAGCAAGTTCCAACCAAAGACGAGGCTACCCGAAACTCATTAGAATGGTACATGTTTCACTTTGAACGATATATGAATCACAAACAGTCACTGCAGTTAGAAGAAAAATTGGTTACTGAAGTAGAAGTTGAAGTCAAGCGGCGGGAAAAGAGTGGAGTGGCAAGGGCAGATTTAGCAGTTTTGGAAGAATATGTCACTGTTCTAAAGCGTTGTCGTAAAACTCTAATTTACACTTATCCGTTTGCTTATTATCTTGAGGAGGAGAGCGAACAGGCTCAAATGTTCAAAACTAATCAAGTTGATCTTCTAAGAGCTACAGAGAAATTAAGCGGATTTTTGGAACGTGAAATGATTCAAAGCTCTTCTGTCACGTTTAAGCTTCTGTCTCAGTACTGCGAAGATCGTCTTGCAGTTTTATAGCGACATGTTGAAGAAGGGTACGAAAATAATCTATGGAGATTTATAACCGACTGTATAGGTGCCTTTAGACACACAATCCTGGCACGCGGGTAGGACCGAACGCCAGCACTCGTGTCAGGCGTGTGTGTCTAAAAATTTTCATTGACCCCCCTCCCCTTAAATGAGATTTGGTGAGATTTTACCGGACCCCCCCCCCCATTTTGACCTCACGTAATTAATGGAAGTCCCCTAATTGGATGCGAATAAACGCGAATTTTGTATAGTTCCAACCAACTTCAAAAAAAGGAGGTTATCAATTTGATCCGTATGTATGTAATATTGTTTGTCCTGACGCATGACGGTCTGGAAAACCGTAATCGGCAGGAGCAGCCCGGGGATATGTAAATATTCAGGATTTCTCTTCCGATTGGCAGATTATTAAAGAATTTGAATTATTCAGATCGATAGATTCAGATCATAAGGATCATAAGGCTTAGATTCAGATCATATTGCGTACAGATCCTAATAAATAAAATCAATAAATTTTATAATTTTTTTTATAATTTCCCCCCAAAAACAATTGATAACTTCCTTATTTATTAACCGATTTCAAAAAATAAAACGGCAATTTGATTAGAATTTCAAACCCTACAAAAGTTCTCTCTTGACTTTTCTCGATAAAATTACCAATAGGGAAGTTATTGGAATGAAACTGGTAAGAGTTGCGAGAAAGTAACATTTTCATTGTAATCAACCAAATTAGTTTGTAATACAAACATAATAGGATTTATTACTCAGAAACCACGAAGAATATCCTAAGTATGTAGAGCGTTTCGGTATGACCATACACGTTTGTAAATAAAAAAAAAAGTTCCATGTGTGAGATAAACCAGATCCGGATTGTTTGCACAAAAAAACTGCATTTCATTACACAACCGAAAAAAAGTCGTTAGGAAGAAATTAACTTAATTAATAGTATAATTAATTGAAACTAAAATTGTCGTACATTGTCTTGTGCAATTAATTAAATTTTACAACCTCGTTGAAAACCTTCGTGATGGCACGTTCGCCGTGACAACTTTATTGTTAGAAACAGAAATTACATAAAATTTTAAAACTTTCAGTTGGCGCTCCCTCTAGCTAGCTTATTCTTTTTTCGGCTGAAATATCCCAAAAGACTACATTAGACTACAAACTGAAGTAGTGTAGAAGCCAAAGTTGAAACTCAGAAGGAAACCTTAAATAATGAAAACCTGTCAGAAGCCAACTAGGGAGTCGTGGTTAAAAGGGCGACCAGGAAGTTAAATATTTTAAAACCCCCCGGTTACTAAATTTTAGACTTATCAGTCATTCTATTTATAGAAAGAGAAGCAGTACCGTTGCAGTGTTTTCCATTGTTTGATAACCACTGTTTAACCAACCAAAGTTCTATTTACCTACTTGGTTTATCAATTTACGTTAAAAATTTAAAACGTTTCATATAATGACCCTCTTCACTTTCACCTCTCTAGGCTACATAAAGGAAACAATTTTGAAACCCTGCAACGTCTCGAGAGTTAATTTGATCTTCCCACTGCGGTAGTTAATTAGCCTAGAGTTAAAATTTAAAAGTTGCGCCAAAAGCAAGGAAACGGTTTCCAATTTTAAGCAATTTGTCTTATCATGACAAACAAAGGGTCTCGTAATTAAAGTGGTAGAAGTGACTAATTTCGATAAATTAGATAATTGTTAAGTTAATGTGACGTCACCGAAATAGAAAGCGAGACGACGATAATACTGTGCGTGTCGAAATTATCATTATGTGGAAAGCCAAAACAAAAAATTAATTACGATTTCCCTGTTGGCTAATTTTTGAGAAGACAAATGATGTTGCTTGACAAAAACAAATGAAGGAAGGTGGAAGGGGGGGGTGCAATTAGGGTTTCTAGAAACCTTATAGCCTGTCAAGGTTTTCTACAGATCTTGTTTAGAAATTTTTGAAACAATTAGATCGATTAATTAAGGTTGAAACTAACTGTACATCAAAAGCAGTTATACTCACTTTGGGCCTGTAAAACCACTTTCTTATTGACTCCATGTTTGCACAAATTTAACTAACACAACAATTTCATCTTCACTGTACACTTAAGAAATATTCACGATAATTAAAATAGCAGCTTTATTATTTAAATCACACAATCGAACGTACATATTTGTTAACAAGTCACCTCAGCATACAACGACCTTTTCGTGTAGCAGCATTGATAAATTCACAGTTTGCACACATTTTCACACATCTTACGACTAAAATTACTTAAGTTTTAATATTAAAATTGTAAAGGTTGTGAAGATAAAACAAAAAAAATCGCAACGGTACTCTAGCACTTACAACCAAATGATTCAGTGTTATTTTGACACATGACAGAAACGAGTGAGTTTAATCAGTGACTTCTGTGAAAAACAACAACAAACATGTAAAAATAACAATCTGTAGTGGCATCTATTATAAAGAAATTGGTTTGATTCCCTACTAAACGAAGTTAGTTCATTCTACACGTCAAGTGATGGCGCCACTAGTAACATTAAACAAATATCATCAATGGGGCAATATACTAAAAAATAGTTCATCATATTGCTGAAAAACTTATCATCCTTGCACATATATGATGGACAAAATTCATTGTTTTAATGAAAAAGTTTTTGCATTTATGAATTTCTTCATCATAAAATTTTTTTTCAGTGTAATTTTTAATTTTAAGAAACAGCAACTAAATAGACGTCCAGGATGAGACAATGGAATATCATTCAGCCATCATCAAAAAGACAAAGTTTTGTACACTAGATTTTCCTTTAAGAGGTTCTGGAGAAATTTCCCTGGATTTTCTCTGAGATTGCATTATAAAGCTCATCTTTAGTATTTCTAAGATTTTCCATTTTTCTAAGATTTATTTTTTGTATTTTATTAGACGGCCATTAGCTTGGTAAGATAGCCGAACAAACTTTCATATGACCGTCTTTGTGCTTCGGAGGGGACTGAAGGGTTTATAATGATTTCTTTAGATTTCCTGTAATTTCCTAAGGTTTTCGGGAACTCTCTTAGATTTCTCTTCACTGGAACACTAGATTTCCCCAGCATTTCTCCCATATTATAAAATACTTTAAATAAGATTAAAATTATTTTCGGAATGTAGATGTAAATAAAACCCTAGCTTATTATCGATAAGCTTTAGACCAGGATCAAATCCCAAAAATAATCTTTTAATTTATTAAGTAATGGACGATAATGAAATTATGGATAACTTTAAATAAGCTACCGAGAAGCAACAGGATTCAACGGATAATAAAACTTATAAAAATACAAGTTTTTCAAATATTTACGGCTTCAAAAACTTGAGACTGGGTGCGGCTACTTCAATGCACCATATCACCTCGGCATTCCTCGGCAAAATTTTAAGACTTTTCTTTAAATTAATTGCTTAGTCACACAATCTAAAATGGTGTTTTATGTAGCTTTATGTAGCTTAGAATGCCCCATGTAGCTTTTGCGATATAATAGGTAACAGCTGTAGAAAGCAGCGTGCTTATTCAGAGCTCCATGCTAGGAAAAGTGCCCATATTCTATGCCTATTCAGCACCTTTTGGAGTATTTCTCTTTGTTTCTGCATGCTTGGAAGCACTTAGTTCAGTTTTGATCACCGCGACTGTTGGCCTTATGGCAATTGTTTTTGATGACAATTGATCTTTGCGACTATTGACCTCATGGTTGAGATCTTGAAAAAAAAAAATTTAGAATTTCAAGTTGTAGCAAGGGTAGAGAGCATTCCAAAAACCTATTTACTAAAACATGCCTTCTAAAATCTGAGCCTTGAGGTCAATATAGTCGCGAAGATCAATTTATTGTCACTGATGCTAAACAGTCGCGGAGATCATTTGTCGACGGCATTAGTTATATTAGGACTGAACTCAAAAGTCAAATGTCGCAAGATCGCCAACTGTCCAGACAGGCTCTGTCTCTGTCTCTCTCACACTCTCATTAGCCAACTTGTTTTACCAACCTAAAAATATGGAGTCGAATTTAGTTGCACACCAGTGGAATTCCAGTGTATCCAATTATCTTCAATAATTGTTTAATTTTAAGTTACTAGCTTAAATAATTTAAAAGTTGCAGGGAAGTAACATATCAGTGCGTCCTTTAGGCCGCACAACCTTGGCAATCGAGGTTTGCATCTATGGTTTTTTATTATTCAAATAAAAGTATTAATATATTAATTATTTTAATTAATTTATTTCTTTTAAGTTGCTAATCTCTACAACTTTATAACTTGAACCTAAACCTAGGTGGAACCTAGGTGAACGGGGTAATGTAAATTGCTCTCCAAAACACCTGCATTTTATTTTCTCAAATTCTATATTATAATCCAAAATATAAATTGTGCTCGCAACTACTTTACAATGAGTTACCTACTTATGTTGTTAACATGAAATTAGGGTTATTGAAATATAAGGCATACACTGACAAAAATAGTTTATCATATTGATGAAAAATTCATCTTTTTACACCGATGAACAAAATTCATCATATTGACGAAAAATTCATAGTATTCATGAACAAAATCAATGTATTTATGAATTTCTTCATCAATATGATGAATTTTGTTCATCGATGTAAAAATGATGAATTTTTCATCAATATGATAAACCATTGTTTTCAGGGTAATGTAAGTCTCTAATTATAAATATTTACACCCAGACCGCCGGTTTCGTAGCGAAGGGTTGCGTATGGTCAGTTTTGGCTGGCCAACCAGGGTAAATCACGGATTCACCGTAAAATGAATTAATTAAGTTAAATTAATTTTTGTTTAATATACTTAAAAAATTATAGTACTTAAAAATATATAAAAATTCTTAAACAAATTCAACAAACCAGTTCAGGTTAAAATGGAAAACGGTGTCTCGGGTTATTCGGACAGGTTAAATCAAACAAATTATAACTTGTTAGCCAACGTTTCGGAGGATTATTTTCTCTCCATCTTCAGGACTGATATGGAAACAAAAGTTCAACAATAAGTACGTGAAATGTTAAAAAAAAACTGAATACACTCACCAAACAAGTAAAAATAACATTCAGGTTAGGTTCAGGTTAGCTTCAGGTTACGTTCAGGTTAAGTTCCGGTTAGGTTCAGGTTAGGTCCAGGTTAGGTCCAGGTTAGGTCCAGGTTAGGTTCAGGTTAGGTTCAGGTTAGGTTCAGGTTAGGTTCAGGTTAGATTCAGGTTAGGTTCAGGTTAGGTTCAGGTTAGGTTCAGGTTAGGTACAGGTTAGGTTCAGGTTAGGTTCAGGTTAGGTTCAGGTTAGGTTCAGGTTAGGTTCAGGTTAGGTTCAGGTTAGCTTCAGGTTAGGTTCAGGTTAGGTTCAGGTTAGTTTTAGGTTAGGTTCGGGTTAGCTTTAGGTTAGGTTCAGGTTAGCTTTAGGTTAGGTTCAGGTTAGATTCGGGTTAGATTCAGGTTAAGTTCAGGTTAGGTTCAGGTTAAGTTCAAGATAGCTTCAGCTTAACCTTAAATCTAACCTAATCTAAACCTATGTTAGGTAAGGTTTAGATGAGCCTAACCTAGGTTAGGTAAGATTTAGATGAGCCTAACCTTTTTTTTTGCATTCGGGAAGGGGGGTGAGCCTTACCTAGGTTAGGTTTATGGTTAGGTAATGATGAATTTGTATGTACCTTTCATTCCGTTATCCGTCATCCTAATATAGGTTAGGTAAGATTTAGATGAGCCTAACTTAGGTTAGGAATAAATGGTACATGCAAATTCATCATTTCCAATCAAGTTTCGCACTGAAACAAAAAGTGTCATATACAGGGTGGCCTTTTGAAAACAAAACAGACGAGATTGTGGTCAACACAATTTTTTTTTCAAAAAATGCAAAAACATTTTTGTTTTGTGTAACATTGGTCGCAAAAGTTGTTCCCTTCGATAATAAAATTGACTTGCTTTCGCATTATTTGAAAAAAAAATTCTGCTGGCCACAATCCCGTCTGTTTCTTTTTCAAACGGCCACCCTGTATACAATGAAATTTCAATGAAAGTTTCATGAAATTGATGAATTTTCAAGCAATGTACTAAAATTCACGATTTTATGAATTTTTCATAATATTAATGACGAATATTCATAATGTTTAAGAATTGTTCTTTGTATTTATGAATTTGTTCATTGCTTTAATGAATTTGTTTATTGTATTTATGAAAGTTTAATAAATAAGTTCATTGGTTCAAATTTTTGTTTCAGTGCGTACCATTTCAAAACTAGAAGGTTAGAGTGGTCGAAATCACAGCTTCTGTGTTCAAATTAATAGAAATAACGAGCAGTGGCGGTCATATATTTAATTTATAGGGAAAAGAAGGGATTTCTAACAAATAATCAAAAAATTAAAAAATACGAGTAAGTATATATTGTCAATTGACACTTCAAAATAGCAAGTTAATAATTAAACATTATTAAAATCAATTCTGTTTTTAAGCTTTCAGCGAAGATTATCGCTTTCATTAGCTAAATAAAATTGATTTTATTAACTATTTGATTAACTTATGATATTGAAGTGTGAATTTATTATACTTAATAAGTTAAAAATGAGGTTGCATTTATCTTTTTCAATTTTCCGTTCCATTTTTAATATCGAAAAACTTTGTTAAACCCCATTTTTAAATATTAATAAATTATATTAAAATTGGAATTGATTTTGTTTAATTTTTGATTGGATAGTAGAAAAGTCTCATGTTTTGCAATGCAGGTTAAGGCAATTTTTACCCACCAAATTATATACCTAGCTGAATTTTCAACCAAATTTTAAACTAACATGTTAGTTTCTTAATCCGGTTCGAAGGACCATGTCTAATTTTTGAATCCGGTTCGAAGGACCATGTTAAATCTCCAGAAAAAGATTTAGAAAAAATCAAAAACATTTGAGCGTTGACAGCCTCACCAACGAGTCTTTAAGCTTGGTTTCCAGCAGTCACTCTTGTGGTAGAATAAAACTCACAGTTCAGTTTTAGTTTATATTTTTATGCATCAAGCACTGATTTTTTTCAGTTTTCTCTATTCAGATTAACAAAATCTGTTAAATCAACTAATCTTTCTATCTGAATAGATAATTTGTTGTTGTCGCAGTAGAAAATTTGTTGTAGCAGCCAAAAGAACTCAGTTAAGACATTTTCCGATATCAGTTTATCATACAAATCGATAGGAACTGGGTGCAAATGGACTGGTATAACAAATACCGCGTCTTCGAAAATGAAGTAAGACTGGTCAAACTTAAACCGCGTCTGGGTGTGGTGGCTTTTGACAGTTTTTGGTTGGTCGAAAGAAAAGTTTTGTATTACGAATAGTATCAGGAATAAGGCTGTGTGAAATTTAGTTGCAGTTTTATCAAAACTGGGTAATGGAAACTAATAGCAAATTTCAATCGTTGATAATTTTCAAATATAAACAAATATATAAAAAGCACATAAACATAACATTTAACGTAATAAAATACAAAATACATAAGAGTGTCTTGGCATCATGTTTGGCATTAAATACGTTAAAATCACTTAATAAAACGGCCAAGTTATAGTAACAAGGATGTAGCTATGTTGTTAGCGTTTAAACACCTTAGCGATTATGAATCGCTAACATGTAAAACGCATTAGAGTGGACAACCTCGTTTTTCAAGTGTAAAAAGCTTTCAACATAAGAAACGAACGCAATTTAAATAATTAAACAGCAACTTAAGTAAGGTACGAAACGCAAGCGAAACGACACGAACAAGTTTATGCTTTGTTATTTTTAAAATTAATGTCGCGGTTACAATTTATGTTGTATTAATAGGCAATTGCTTTTAGTGTAATCAACTAAACTTAAATAGCAAGTTTGGAAACATTTTAACTTTAATCTCTTAACATTTAAACGTGTTTCGCTCTAAAACACCCATATAAAAGAGTTAAAACTTATCTACACATCGACTTTTCAATTTTTAGAATTTGTATTTTTAATGCTCACTTTAACGACATTAGATTTTAATTGGCTTTTATGGTTGATAAAATAATTTATCGAAGAACTTAATTAAAATATTTTCTTTTATTTATTTTAGGCTTCAGCATCAAAACAATGTTTTTAAATCTCAGATCGTTTATCTCTTCGGCATACCGAGACCACTCAAATTCCTAACAATTTGTTCTTTTTAATCTACTAATCGAAACCCCCAAATTCCAAATTTACACAAAATTATCCTAACGTATAACCGCATCTGATAACTAATAGTTATTTGTGGTGTAATGTTGCAATCGCTGGTTAAAACCAAAGAACCATTTCGTGCGTATCAATCCCGTCTCTTGTTTGTTTAATTTTATTTCTAATTTTATAAATTTAATATGTTTTTGGTCCAAGTCACTGTTCGTGCAGCAATTTACTCACAATTTAATTTTGGCAAGCGGAAATGTGCGTTCGAATCGAACTTTTTACGAATGACCAATTTTGATTTGGATGTGTTTTAAGTATAAGAATTATTAGTTAAATCATAAAGCATAAATATTACACACCACACTTGAACAATTTCGATCATTCATCCAAACTTCATAATAAACGAACGTGACACAATTTAACCGCAAAATAGCCTTAAAGCCTTTCTATTTTACTAGCTCAGATTAATTTCTTATAAAAAGAAAAATTAATGATTGAACTACGGTAAAATGATGGTTTATTAAATGTTAAGAACGAATAAACATTTGATTGGATGGAATTATGGTCGAAACATCCCTAATGACCGTCCATAATCTTCTTCACCATTGGAAAATTTTAACTTACAAAGGGAATAAACGATCACGTAGGCTATTATGAGAAACAATTGAAAATCCACTTTAAATATCGCATTCGTTGATTATACCTTACAAAATTGTCTAAAGGAGAGATTAGTCTCGGAATTGTAGAAACAGAGTTCATTCAGGACTTTTTAGACATTTAGTTAAAATGCCTATAAACTAACCATGTTGTCAATTACCTCCAGATCCGGTCCTGTTCTTCCTTTTGCGCTCAGCACGATTAAACCGTAGCTTATAATTATCCACATTCACAATCATATGATTCTTTTACCCAGATGAATGCAACATAATTTCCATGACCCTAACTTAAATCCGCATTAAAACAAAAAATTGTTGTTTAATTGAACAACTGAACAAATCCTTGCAAACGATAGGCAACCATCAGCATTAATAAATAAAATTGTGTAGCTACACTACCCCCCTTTTCATAATAATTAAAACACACGTTAAGTTAAAATAGTGTCATTTTGGTATTATTATTTTTGGTAATCAGGATACTGTAAAATTTAATTTTTTATTTTAATTTATTTTTTCAAATGTTTATCAGTTTGCTTCATCTGCAATTTTTCGGTATTTTGAATTGAAGATCTTCCGATACAATACAAATAAAATTCCTTAAAAGTTTCATTAAAATCCCGACAATTTTTAAATGAAGCTGATCTAATTATTATTAATCAAACCCTTCCGTTACCCTGAATATTCCTTTATGTTTGTTTTAAATGATAATTGCGGACCCTTCTAATCCTGTTTTGATTTAAAAAGTCGGTTCAACTATAGAATAAAATTTTAACAAAAAAGTTATACAGGATGTCGCAGTTTTACTGTTATCTCTAGAACTAAAAGAGATATTGAGATGCGGTTTACGATGAGTTTTAGACTTACAATTTCAAGAACTCGGTTTTTAAAATTTGTTATTTCTACTATTTGATAGTTTATGCAAAAATATTATGTATTTATTGCAACTAAAGTTGGAATGATAATAAAAAGTAATAACAAAAAATATGTTAATAATAAATAAGTGGATTTCCATTTTATTTTAATATTTACTGAAGCATAGAAATATTAAATAAAGAACAGTGACTGAATTAAACTAATACTACATATTATCTTTCGACATGTAATATTGATTTCATATTGTTATATTCTTCTGTTTATTATTTACATTAGAAACTGCACATAATTATGTTAAATTGATTTTAATCGATAATTATTATAAATTATTTATTTACTTTGTCATAAACATTTACTTTTATTTACAAAGTGGCGTCTACAAAACATATAATAATATATTATATAAATTATTTAAGCCAGATTTCATATTAACATTTAATCTACCAATGAAATGCAATGGAAAAAAGCTAATGGTTTTCATAGGTTTGTTTGGGTTCAATTTTCCCATTAAGCTATTCTTTTAAATCTTCCGAAGGAAAATATTTCTTTCAGGGTTTCATGAAAATAGAAATACGAAAAACGACAGCTACCAAGATAAGGATTCTTGTTCTTCCATGTTCCAGGGCCCCAGATGATGTGCGACATGTAGAAAATGATATACTAGGCGCTGACTGTATTGGATCTGAGACTGATTCATGAATCAAAGTTGGGTCTGGACGGTCCGTGTCAGCGCTGATCATAAATTCATCGTCAGTAAAGATGTTTACATTTATCGGCCATATTCCTGTTATTTTGAATCCACTTATAATGGTGGTTGGCACCATGGCTCGAGGGAACGCTTCTCCAAAGAGTTGAACAATGTCGTAGATTGTCATAGTTCTCCCATTCATAGGATTGTTCAAGGGAACAATCCCTATCTTGTCACTTTTTTGAAATGTGTACATTTTAGGCCGGAAGAACACAATTACATTAAATTGACATGTTTTGGTCAAATTTTTTGACCATCTTCAGGACTACAATAAAGGTAAAACAAGTTCGAATCAGGGTGAGAATTTCGCTACTAATTACCAACATTTGGATTTTGGAACATGACATTTACTCTTCTCCTGAGCTTGATTGCTCAATCAAGAGTATAAAATCAAATCCATCTAACTGAAGCTGTAATTCCTAAATGTAAAATCAAAATTATTTTCACCCAAAGTACTTCCAAATGATTATTCTCATTGTTCAGGTCCATATCTTTGGAATTGTTATGCAGATAACAATATTTGGGAATATTTATAAAATTTAAATTGATGAGGTTTGTGAAGCAAACCATCTATTTAACTCAATGTTGAGTGTAACCTTAACTGAAGTATTTACATCAAATTCGGGCAACTGTTCCTTATGCACTATGTTTTTGTGATTTTGGATCACTTGCGGGAACATCAGCGTCATTTTGTCTGTTTTTCTTATGTTCCTTTCGTATGTTTATTTATTTTTTTTATAGTTCCCTCTTCGGTTTTATTCAAATTTTCTTCCAATTTTTCGTATTTTATTTTCGACAAGAATTTAGTCTTTTTTTGTCTTTCGATTCTGTCTATAGTTTCATTTATTGTGTTGAAATTTTCATTCAATTCTTTTAATAACTTCGTATTGTTTTGCTTCATATTTCTGTACTTCTCTCGTAACATCTGCATGATCACATCATATCTATTACCCTCTATTGTTGTAATTTTTTTTGTTAATATCTTATATTTATAAGAGTTCATCTCTTATCTCTCCCATCTCAGTAATATCTACTTCTGAAGGTATAGTTTTTAATCGTGGCATAGACTTACGAGGTTGTATTGAAGTTGCTGGAGTTACGATACTAATTCCTCCAAGATTACGGAAAGTTACTGCACCTGTCAAAGTTGTAGTGTTAAAATCTGCATTGTCAAAAACAAGCTGGACGAATGGGTCATTAGTTAATACAACAGAATCTTGATAAAGTACTGATGCTTTATATACAGGGTGGCCATTTGAAATCGAAACAGACGGGATTGTGGCCAGCAGAATTTTTTTTTCAAGAAATCCAAAAACACGTCAATTTTATCGTCGAGGGGGACAACTTTTGCGACCAATGTCACTCCCGTATTGTTTCATCCCTTCGCGCTGTGATGACAACCCTTGAAATATTAATAGGGATGATATGGCAAGTGATAGCTCATTTGAAAGGTCTTGCTTCCCCAAATGCAGTGCAATAATTTTTTTGAAGTTTTATCAATTATTTAACAAAAATATTGAAGCTGCAAAAATGCGAAATAAATACGATTATTCAAGACATTTAAGAATAAAAAAATGAAAAACACTTGGACAGGTTAACTTTAATTTCAAGGGGGCTGCATTTACTGCCATTCATAAACATTGACAGTTCAACCCTTAAGGTAAAGAGTGAGTTTTATATTAGTGAGTTTTTACCAGTAATTTAAAAACAAAATATCAAGTGTTAGGTATCTTTACAAGCGGAATAAAAATTTCTTTAAATTGATACTATTTTCATTCTTATCCGTGGTGATGGGAAGCAGAAATTAAAGAAAAATCAATTTCCTATGTTAATTTCCTAATTTCGACTGGTCACCCGGTATAACTTCAATGACCAAAAATTCGAATATTTTGGATATTTTTCTACTTTGTGAGCCCGACTTTCCCCTACACGGAAAAAACTAAATGTTAATATTTAATACACGGAAAAACCTGAATTATACTAAATAGAGATTGATGTTTAATACTTAAATAGTAGGAATACACTAACTATTACTAGTATGTCGAACATAGTGATTGTTTTTCAAAAAAAAAAAAGTTTTTTAAAAGGTTCCCGGCTAATTGAGATAGCCAATTTTTCAAATATTCTATTTCAATTATAAATTAAAAAATCCAAATTTGAATTTCAACGTAAAATAAATTACAATATAAAACACTAAATTTTAGTGTTTTTTTTTAGTTTATTCTCGATATGATCTTCTACTCATGGGCGTCGCCAGGGGGGGCAGGGGGGGGGCTACAGCCCCCCCTGGCTTTTGGCAAAACATATAAATTTACAATTGCAATATAAAAATATAAAATTTTTTAACATAAATAATTAATTTTAATAGCGTTTAAAACAATTTGCCCCCCCTGCAATTCTTGGAAGCGACGCCCTTGCTTCTACTTCAATTTTTAATTACAAAAATTCATGAATCGGTGCAATCTCAAAATCGGTGCAACGAAATAGAACTACAGTAGAACCCCGATTATCCATATGGACATTATTGTACAAATGTACTTCAAGTGTCAATTCGTTTAAATTTTCTGCTTATCTACTTTGTTTAATTTAAGTAAAAGTCAAAAAACAAACAAAATTATCTGATTTTTTCAAATAAAACTTTTAAATTAATATGTTCTTTGTTTTTAATCTACTATAATTATAATAAGTATATTTTGTAATATTAACAAAAAACGTCAATTATTATAATCCGTGTTTTTCAATTATCCGTGCTGAACCCGGTCATAGTCGACCCGGATAATCGAGGTTCTACTGTATGTACTATGTATGTACAATTACTATGTACTTAATTGCCCTTTAAATTCACAAAACGTAGGTGTCAATCCGAGGGGTCTGGGGCACATGGAATGCCCTCCAGTGTACCCTATGCCAAATACCTCATTGGTAAATAAATTCTCATCTGAATCTACGTCAATTCGTGATTTTTGGTAAAGAATGTACTGGAGGGCATTCCATGCCCCCTAGACCCCCCGGATTGACATCTACGTTTTGAATTTAAAAAGCACTGGGGACATACGGTGGCCAACGAAAATATTCGATCCCTTCTATATTAACAATGTGAATTGCACATTTTGAAACTGTTTTTTGACATATAAAATTGCCTTTACAGCAAATCTTGTTAGACATTTTTTATTAAAAATTTCATTTTCTTCAATTTTGTACCTATACATTTTTTAATTTTGTCGCCCCCTTTTGGACTGACAGCGACTTAAAGAAGAATTCGTAAAATACAAAAAAGATTATTAAGGGGCGTCCATCAATTACGTGAGGCGTTTAGAGGGGGGGGGGGGAATTTTACTCAAACTCACGTTAAAATAAAAATAATTAAGCAAATTATTTTTTTTAAATAAGTCCAACACAATGCTACAAATTTGAACAAATTTGTCAGTTCAAATTTGCAGTGAACTTGCGTTGTTTTATTTTATTACAAATTATTTAATTACGTTTGGATTATATAACGTATTTTACTTTTTGTGATATCACAATTTATTTTATAACAGGATTTACCATTGTTTTTTTGTTTTGACACAGTATCCTGAAGATGGTTAAGAAATAAACCGAAACTAGTAGATACAAAGAATTTTTATTGGCAAGAATATACTTACCCCTTAGATATTTTGAAAAATGTCCCTTAAATTCACAAAACGCAGGTGTCAAACTGGGGGTCTGGGGCATGGAATGCCCTCCAATGCATCTTATGCCAAATACGTCATTGGTAAATATTTCTCATCTGAATCTACGTACATTTATTATATATTTTTATACATTATACATAAAAATACATTTTTAATTTAAAAAGCACTGCGGACATTCAGTGGCTAACGAAAATATTTAAACCCTTCTTTGTTAACCATGTAAATTGCACATTTTGAGACCGTTTTTGAGATATAATAATTGCTTTTACTTAAAAAATGAATAGACATTTTACGTGATTCTTGTTGTTTTTTGTTCATCAGCATTTTTCCTATTTTACCGTTTCCGTGATATAGTTGACGATATTTTTTGTGTTTTACGCCGGTGGTCATCTTGGCAGCAAAGACCTGATTTTCCCACCTAATTGTTGACATCTCAACTAATTGACGGGAAGACCAGAAAATTCAAAATTTTTACAAAGATATATACAAGAATTCTAAATTAAATATTTCAAAAATCCAATGAAAGATTAGGTAAATTGCTTGATTATACCTGGAATTATCACTTCATTATAATAGAGTCGGTTGTCAGTTTGTACAGTAACTAATGATGACTCGACAATCGATTCAAGATTGATTTGGCTTAGCCATAACAAAAGTGCTCTTCCGACCGGTTTGCTTATGCTGTTTTTTACTGGATTGGAATCGCAGAAAAGACTGTTTAAACCGTTCCTTCCCAGTTCGTTCTCCTTTCATGAGCTATATTGTAGGGGAAACGTATGACATAAGTGACACTTTGATTGCCTAGGTTTTGGAGTTTCACCTAGGTTTTAGTTAAGTTTAGAAGAGGAGCTGACGATTAATAATATGGGGAAGTCCATTAATTACGAGAGGTTTTAAGAAGGAAGAGAATCAAGCCGAATCTTATCCAATCTCACGTGAAGCAGAAGAGGGGGGTCTCGGCAAATATCATGTAATTATTTTTTCCGCAAGAAACTGTAAAATTGCGAGAGAACTGGGTTAAATTAAGAAAAACAAATAATCTCACGTGAGATTAGAGGAGCGGAGCAGGTCGAGCCTATCGAAAAATCGTCGAAATCGCCTCACGTAATTAATAGACTCCCCCTATGTCCAGGCCCACCAGGTTCAGATTGAATTCCACCAGAAAGAATGTAATTAGTGGCCATAGAACAACCAGCTGCTATATTAAAAGTAATTAATTTCTGTTGATCGCGTGGAGAGTTTCCGAAAGTTGTTGATTCTCTTATATAAAGGAGAAAAGCGTTTGGATCTAACTAGTTTGTACAGACCGATATACCTACTTGGCAACTGAGTGAACTGTTCGAGCTCATTTATTTTATACAGATCAATAAATTTGACAATTAATCATGATCACCTTAGCGGTTACCAATGTGGATATCTAAGCTAGCAAGAAATGCATTGAATTCGGTTGTCTCGAAATTCAAAGTCCAAAAATTGAAAAAAAGAGATATAACTCCGACTCTATAGACTTTCATTAATCTGCTAATTTTCTTAGAATTCCATCTGTAAGTATTTTTCTATAAAATTGAATAAGTATCACAAGTTAATTTTTGGGGTACAAAGAAGAACAGCTTTGAGAATTTGCTGTGCATATAAACCAGTACCAGAAGAGAGAAATGCCGACTATTTCCAAGGCAGCAAAGAAGATAGAGAAACGCTTAGAGAAGACTAGATGCGATATGGTAGGCAAGATAGCCAGCGTCGCAAAATATGCAATTAGATAAAACACCGTTATTGTCGACCAAATGTCGACAATATGGCGACTCTATTACGTACAGTTATGTTGTTTTGAGTTTGATTCTGAATTACTAACTATAACATCAAAAAAATGTAAACATTTGATTTATAAACAAAACTTTCTGTATCAACTATACGTATTAGATTAACTTAATATTTTTCCGCGTGGTGGCGTTCGCTTAATGTAAATCGCCAATACTAAATTTGTGTTTGTTTTCGTTGGTCCCGGGCTGAGTAAAATTTAGCCATTTAATACCTCAAAGATGTTGCCAGAATTTTGTTAAGGAGACAGTGTTGAAATAAGCAGATGTATTTAGTCGGGATTCGAACCCATAACTGCGACAGCAATCTAGCATTTTAACACTAGCCTACGACCTCGCTTGCTTTAATTTAAGTATAGATATAATAAAATTATGTAATTTTCATCGTTTTAGTCATAAATATTAGTTTTAAGGAAAATTACTTAAGTATAAATTGTAGTAATTAATTCTCCACAAAACTAATTCTAATTTATGTTTATGTAAGATTAATAGTCTGAGCTACACGTAATTCGAGAAAACATTATCCGTTTTTAAATACTGGACTTTGTATATTATGTAAGTTAATTCCGGTTACCAAAAAAATAATTTTTTTATTTTACTGTTATCAAGTTATGCGACGAAACAGTTTCAAAAACTGCATCAGACAGTTTTTTGCATCAAGTTTAAAAATTCAATATTAGCAACAGGGGTATTATACATTATAAAATTTAATTTATTAAATTAACCAAAATTCAAGCGACTATTCGAAAATAAAGTGCTCACATAAACGTCGATAGGGTAATGGCAAAATTTTGTTAATTAAAAAATTAAATGAATATATGTGCAGCTGAACAGGGAAATCGACTATCACATCAGAGAATAAAATAGTATTTAATTTAAAATTACACATAAAAAAGTAATTGTATTGCTTATATTTAAAATGTGGCTTAAACGCTGCGTTTATCATTTTAGAAATCTAAAACAATAGTTTAGCAATACCTATAATATTACGAGGACGATTAATGTTGTATAAAAGACGAAATATTAAAATTATAGACAGGAAACCAAGTATGGTCAGTTAAACGTTTCTAATGACATTTTAAAGGCGAAGAAAACGACAGGTTGCCTTTTTTTTCTTGAAATTTTTTTACCCATGCAGTCGATATTAAAGGTTGATTATAGAAGATATAAATGATATAATGGTCAATTACATTTCGACGATTGTTGGCAATTACTCGAGTAAAAATTGAGAGAAGTAACGTTTTGGATTTTTAAGTCAGGCAATAAAACCATCTTGAATTTTTTTACCACCGTTTAAGACAATTACAGAGACATTTTTTCCTATTATTACGATAGCACAACCCTTGGGGAATTATTATTTCAATTTTTATATAATCGTTTCGTTATTAAGTTTAAAACGTTCTTCTTTTTCTTCCGAAGTAATAAATTTTGTAATTTTAACGAAAACCGCAACTTAAATCGATAAAAGTTTGATTACTTAACAAACTTTGTCGTCTTATGTTTATGATAATTCAATCAAAACTTAATTAAAGTTTAGTTTAATCATCTTTAGTACCATTTGACTTAATAGAATTAATAACGAGTTTCCAACTTAAAGTAGGTGGTTGTTTTAATGTCAAATTATGTAATTAACTCTTAGAACAAATTTCAGTTTTAGACTCCTTTCCATAAGAATCATTTTTCGAAATAGGGGAACCCCTAATTAACGTTGCAATTCAGGAAATCATTTTTATGTTATATACAGAAATAATTACTTGCTAATATAACAGAACGTTCACCCAATTTTAACATTTTAAAAGAAAGCTTGCAAAACTCTTTGATTACAACAATCTTTATTTATTTCAGTCACGAACATTATTTAGCAGTTTTGCTAATTATTACTATCATTGTTGATGCAAGTGCACTGTAATTTTCGCGTAATTTATATTATTTGGAGGGTATTTTACAATTTCTCTATATGATATTTAATTATTGCAATAAATTTTTCAAGTTACTGTCCTTCAAATTAAGAAGCAAAGTTTCATCAATTGACGGCATTTAAAAAAATTGTTGTTTTTAATTAAAACCTTAATTTAGTTGCGTCGGATGCACTCCTGTGATCTCAAGTCCAAGATTTTTAATGCTGTCCGAAAATGAGGCAGGTAATAAAATATATAAAAATATACTTTTCATGAATTGTTTAACTTTACTGCCGAAACGGGAGGCATTAAAGTAGTCTAGTGGCGCCCGTCAGCGGTTTTCCTGTTAAGTTGAGTCCGTACTAAAACTCTAATAAGAATTTTTCTGTACAACAGATGTTTTGAAGTGCAGTTCATTTGATTGAAAATAATAGAACAAGTGACACTTTAACTTCACGAGTAGATAAAGTAGCGTTCTAACGGCAAGTCTAGATGGAATACATTGGTTTTACTAAAATTACTATTGTAATTACAGAATACGATTGATTTAAAGTAAAATAAAAACTGCTACATATTATTAAAAGTTATTTTTTGATTAAAAAATGATTAAAAGTTATTCTGGTACAGTCCGGGGGGTCTGGAGGATATGGAATACCCCTCAGTAATGGTTAGAACTATCAGTTAATAAGTTAAGCTTTCAATCCGTTTAGGGGTACTTCCTGGAGTATTTACACTAAATGCCAGTCCAGATTTCTAGACCACTAGATTGTTCATCCTAATTGAAAATAATCAGTGATAAATAGTCACATAATTCAAATTCAAAATTTTTTTAATTATAAATTCAATCAGCTTTTGCAGTTTCTTATTTGTAGTTAACTGGTAAATTCTACTGCATTGATTATATCATCTGGATGGTATTCTATTTCTCCCAGACACCCCACCTAAATTGGTATGAACTTCTTCAACTTCGTTATCTTCGTTAGATTTCTTAAAACCTAAGAAGTAAGCAGCTTCCTGTTTTGTTCCCGTGTCCGTTTGTCCGTCCATTTCTGAAAAATTCAAAACTAAAGAGTCGTTCTCAGCCAATTAACGCTACGTAACTTAGACGTCACTCAATAAAAAAATTACATTTCTTATTTAAAACTTTGATTTTATCAATGTATTTGACATAAATTAGTCAATAAATTAAATAAAAATTCCTTTAAAGTCAAATATATCAATGAAAATGAGATTTTAAACAATAAATTTCACATTTTTCTATTATTTTTTTATTAATTAATTTTATTAATTAATAATTTTTATTTTTGATATTGATATTTTTAATATAATGTAGGCCTTATTTGTAATTTTTCTGTATAGTCTACCTTATATTCAAATTAAACCAGAAGATTAAAGAATCCAAAGAACTCTGGTCATCCGAGTTCCACCTTGTTATAATACAAATAATTAAATAAATGGAATTTTTACAAAATTTAAGCATTCATTGCTCGTTAATTACAAATTACAGCATAAATTAAAAAAAATGAATGAAGAACCTGCGATGTATAACCTTTAGGTACTTCCTGAAAAACAGGGGTTCAACAGGGGTTCAACAGGCATTTTCCTGTTTTTTGCTAACTAGCCCAACTTAGGTATGTTTAGGCAACGGTTAACTATCCTATTAGTTATATTTTCTAATTGGAACATAAAGAAGCGTTTAGTAATTACGTGAGAGTTCTTGGGCCTGGAAAATCACACATGCTCTTACCCGGAGAAGGAGGGGTGCAAAGAGTGTTTTTACATAATATTTGATGTTATTTACATCTTTTTTTTCAATTAGAAAATCCTGCCTAGAGACAGGATGGCTTGAAGAGTGACAAGACGGAGAGCCACTGCAACGGAGGTAGTAAAATAGGCCCCATTTAGTGGCCTAAGTGCGCGTAGGGATACCTCCCTGCCCTCCTACCTATAATTCATAATCTAGAAGAGTGCACTGGGGGGGGGGGGGTGCACCAATTATTTTGTGACTTAAATAATATGTTTAGACTTTTACTCCCTGATGTGCAATAATAAAATTTAGACTTAGCAGCGAAACCAGTTTTTTTCGATTTCAAAATTTCTAAACATATGGGTATGGAATACCCCCAGTGCACTTTTCTAAATTTTCGGTAGGAGAGCAAGGAGATATCCCTACGCGCACTTAGATCACTAATCGGTCCCATTGCAGTGGGAATGATACTTTTCGGCGCAGCCGGTTTGACGCCGCCCGCCGGTTTGGTGCAGCCAGTCCGGCGTAGCTAGTTCGGCGCAGGGAAAATTCGGTGCAAGGACGATTCGGCGAGACCAGTTTCGGCGCAGAGACTATTCGGCACCAAAACTAATTCGGCACCAAACTAATTGAAGCAGTGGAACGATACAAAAGGACCATTTGGCGTAAACCATTTTGATGTTTTACTCAAAAACAAAAGAGATTTTTAAATAATATACGCAATTCAAAATTAACACATTGTTTTTTTAAAGACCACCGTTTTGGAAATCATTAAATTGTTCAAAATTCCGTAAATTTTCCGGGATTTCTTGGAATTTTCTGGGATTTCCTGAGATTTAATTGGATTACTTCAAAAATTTTCTTCGAAAAAGTTAAAAAAATAAAAATAAACCAATGTTGTGTTCTAAGATTTCCTAGGATTTTCTAACTATCTCCGATTTCCCATTTCTTCAGATTTCTTCAGATTTCTTCGAATTTCCTAAGATCGCCAAAGATTTCTTTAGATTTCTTCAAATTTTCTTTGACTTATACACAAAATTTTCCCAGCGATTTCCCCTATGCCATTAACTGACATCAACGTTGATGCATTTTAACCCTCCGTTAGGCGCACTATTTTAAGTTCTATAAGAAATACATTAGAGTGGTCTACAATCGTAACCACGGGCTAATAGACCCTGTTGAGAGATTGAGAAAATGGTGTAGTCTAGTTTGTTGTGTTGAGCATAGCGATTTGGGAAAAAATAAAAACGTGCACTTGGTTTATCCCCCTGGTTTATCCTCATTTTTTTGTGTATTTTAAACTTAAATTCAAAATTTAATATGTTGTAGAGGTTCTATTAATTACGTGAGGTTTTTAGAGAAAGGGGGGGGGGCGAGCAGAATCTAATCGAATCTTTTGTGGGGAAAGGGGGGGTCTCTACAAATATTTCATAATTTTTTTGTCGGCAAGAACTGTAAAATCGCGAGAGAATTGGGTTAAATTAAGAAGGTAAAACAAACAATCTCATGTAAGATTAGAGGATGGGGGATCGAACCAAATCTCACGACATCTCACCAAGGGGGAAGGGGGGAATGGACGTCCCCATATGTTTAAAGTTTTGGGCATCGAAAGAGATATATCCACTGCATGGCGCTTATCTAAGTAATTTTATTCTTGCATATCCGGGAGTTGAATATCGTCGATCGATGGCAGAAACCAAAATAAAAAGGGCCCGAGGTTAAACCTATTTACTTATTATTATATCTTCAAATATTAATTGAGCTTTAGTGTAGCCAATGGCAAACCGGGGGATCTGGGAGGTATGGAATACCCCCCAGTGTACGGTTTACACTTTATTTATGGATCAATAGTATTAGTTCTTCGGTATCGAAGAGTTACTTAGTAGCCAATGCTGGGATCCTTGATTGTGAGCACCGTATTTCGAAGTCGCAGTTATGAGAAGAAGCGGGAAGGATGTAGAAAGGAATAAAATTGAGAGACAGGGTCTACTTTTAACTGGGTTGGGCCTTAGGCCCTACCAAAATTTTCGGGCCTCTGATATTCGAGTGAAACTAATAGCATCGAAGGCCCAATTTTTGGATTATTGTATTAGAATTTTAATTTTTGATATCCTCTCTTAGGCTCTGACCATCAAACTGACCATCAAAGTAAGGACTGAACCAGTAAATATTTTTTATTTAAATTGTCTTGACTCTAGTGCCCTAATCAAAAGAAGGATTTGATTGCAATGTACATTCTCCTTGGGTAAAAATAAGAAAGTGAATTTAATAGCTCATTTTCTCTGATTTCTTTGAAAGGATGGATACAAGGATGAGGGATAACTGGGTAACTAGTCCCCCATGACCCAACAGAAACAAGCAAAATCTACTAAAATTTGAAAAAAAGTATTTAAATTTTTATCAAATATCTCCATGAGCCTCATTTACCTTCTTAATTCTAACGTTTTGTCTTAGGGGCTTTCATTTGTTCTTTTCACTTTTCTATCTTTAATGACCTCACATTAGAGTATCCTTTAATGCTAAATATAGGATTACTTTAAGTACGGTCTCGTATTTAGATTGTTAATTTTTGATTGGTATGATGTCGTGAGCGTTTGATCAAGTACAGTAATGGAAAATCAAACATGGAGTTATGCAACCCCACAGACATACATTGCTGAAGATTGCATTGTTTTGTCAGGTGTTATCACATTTTCATATTTTTGGAGAGGAGATTTTTAACGCATCTAGAAGAAGGAAGCAAGGAGGACGACAGCGATGTGACGGTTTCAGGTGAGTCATTTTGTGAGCAGTATCTTGCTCTAAAAGTACACTTTCTATACCAATTTTTTGCCGAACTCACCAGCAGGTATAGATACCGGATCGTCGTCGTCTAGGGAAAAAATTATTTGTCAAATTCAGTCTGTGAAAAGGAGGAATGAGGCAATGCATCGGCACTCTTCAGTCTGATCACGTAGCCAAACTTCAGATGCGATTTTATGTAAGTCACTGCTGCACTTGTGTACTCTGCCTTTGCGGACTATTAGATCGAATAAAAATAAAAATAAAATAAGCTTTAAAATGAAAAAAAAATTATTTTTAAAATTTAAAGAAAACATTTGCTTTGATCATTATTCCTACAAATTTTTTGGTAACTTTTTGTCTATTTAATATTTTTCTCAACCGACTACTTTGCATTTTTTATCTGATCTTTTTTTTGCACCCTAATTGCCATCGGAAGTAAACATTTGTTAGATGCTAATAAAGGGTTTCCCTATTCAGACTAAAAGTGTAATTTATTTAATCGTATCGCTTATTTAATAATGTAAAAAAAAGACATTAAGGAACATAGTAAACATTCGTCCTAAAGAACGAGGTCTTGATATAAAAAGCGACATTAAGTTCTGCCGAGCTTATGTTATTTTTTTCGATTTTGATTTACAAAACGACGTTTTGATGTCTTGAGCCTAATTTTCAATCACGCTGTGTATATTTTAAACAAATCATCATCGTCACATGGCTAATGAAACATCAACCTTATGAAAACGTTTCAGTTGACAAAACGTCGATTTTGATTGTGATCGACTAAATGGACGGCTGTAAAATTGGAACGGTAAGTAAATTGTAACGTTGACGTTGATTTTTTTTTTTGAACAAAACTATTTTAGAATTTAATTAACTAAAATGGAATTTCGTGATAATTTTTAAACGAATGCGCGAGAGTTGAGAATTAAGGTGCAATGCAACTAGGCGGCAATCAGAGTTTCATTAATTTTAAAATCCGTCTAAATCCTAATCATTCTTGACTTACCCCAAGATATTAAAATATTTAATAACCCTTTTTTGGGTTCATTGTCGTACCGTTTTAATAATTAGTCGACATTGCCCGCCAAATAGTCGCTCTTCATGTTTAGGAGAAGCTAAGCTTTTGGTATTCGGATTGAGCTGGTGTTTAAAACCTCATTAATTATTTGTGCAACCCTTTTTAACTTCAATTAACTCTTGAAATGGTTAGACATATTGATGATTTGATATTTACATAATGCATTACGTTTCTTACGTTTTTGGAGAGTACAATCCAATTTCACCCTAGCTTACGTTTATCCTCATTACCTGCGTGCCATTTATTTATTTTTAAACTATCAAAATCACATTATGGTCTTCAACCTCCGATTAACAACTTGTATTATGGTTAAAGCTTCTGTAACATCAAGAATTCGGCAAGATAACACACAATCACACTTAAACGAACCGACAATTCCTTTGATACTTAATTAACGAATAAAATTTTAATTACATTACCACGAATATTTACTTTTAAACGTCTAATTAGTTAATTTATGGCTTAGTTAAATTAGTTCGATTTTTTATTATCCATTTATTACTACGTTGGTTACTCTCGTAAAAACTGAAACGACAAAAAATGAAATTGTTGGTAATAAAATGGTAAATGTGGAAAAAGCAAGAATTGCTTATTTATGTAATAAGAGCTAACCGTTGTTTATGTTTAATTAGGTTCCTACTGTAAAAAAAAATTACAGACCGAATTTGGAATAAGTAGTACTGAAGTTTTGAAATACTCAATTTCAAATTCTGCCAAGTTCTGAAAATATTAAAAATTAATTAATTCTTCAACTCGTGACATTGCTGCTATTTATTCAAACAGATCAATTTTATTTGGAATATTTAACTTTGCAATGTACTGCAGTATTGAATACTTTACAGGAAAATGCATAAACTAGAAATAATCTTGTTCGGCTCAGAGAAAAGTTTGACTTTTCGACAGTTAAATTATTATTAGATATTCTGATGCTTGCATTTATTCATTAATTTTAATTTGTATAACGGAAAGGACGACCTAACTCTACCAGCGTAAAAAATCCCGAAGATGGTTTTGTTGGGCGCTAGGTAACATTAATAAAACAAAACAATTGCGAAAAAGAAAAAAATTGAGAACAAACAAATGTTCAAGTTTGAACTAATTCAAAATTACTTCATACGATCACAAAGTAACCCTTATACATGTGGTGGAAATTAAATCAAATTCATTATCCTTGATTGCATCTCAAAGGATAAGCTCAAATGTTCTTCAGACAGAATACTTTCTTTTGATTGAAATTGAATTTAGGTTGCACTATCCAAACTGTTTAAAAAAAATATTTTCGCAGTAGATGCTACTAAATTACCTAGATTTTGCGGCCTGAAGGTCGCTTTGACCCGCCTAAACGTCTAATTTTTATATTATTTTAGGTTGGTAATTTCTAATAAAAAATTGTAAGGTAAAAAATTGTAAGGTGAATCGCTGAGTCTGAGTGTGTACTATGTCTAACTACTGTTTGACAATTAATAGTTAATAAAATAATGGAAATTACTGCCGATACTGCTGTTACTGCTACTCACTTCCCAATACTTCTAAATACTACAGTATAGTCTACTTTAAACCAGTTATTGGATTATACAGGTCACTGCATCTATTTTGATGTTTTTAAAATTTGATTTTAACTGCAGGTATTTTATAATAGTATTTTAATAATCGGTTACTGTTACTGTTGGATTAATTACTACTAGATGCGTAGTACTGTAGTAGCCCATATAATCCAAAAGTGTAGTTAATTTGTTAACAGTACAGATAATTTTTGTAAGTGGCAGTTGTATTAGAGTTATTAGAAGTATTGTTTCAGTAACTCTTCAGTAATTACTACCAGTTTCAGCAGAAAGCGATAGTATCAGTAGGAGGTGGCAGTAATAGCAATAAGTTGCAGTATCAATTAGTTATTGGGAGTATTAGAGTTTTTACTAGTATTTTTTAATAAGTTTGTATTTACTACTCAATACTGTCTATAATGACTAATACTACCGTTTCTGCTGAACGATTGCTGATTAATATTAATTAATACGGCCTGATTTTTCCGATAGTGTAATTTACTGCTGATGGTACGTATACTGCTTTCGCAGTGGTTCATCCTGTAAGTAAATTTTGAGGATGTACCGATTATATTATGGATGAACTTTAGTTTTTCGATTAATTTAGGAAATAATCAATTTTACAGTTTTGATTTTATACGTAAGAAACACCCAGTTGTTCGAAAATTACCTAGAAATTTGTTGAAAATTTTCAAACAAATTTGTGGGAAATGCTGTGGCTGCTGCTGCTCCTGCTACAGCGTGTCATTTTTTGGTCGAATAAAAAACACTCTTGATTTCCTTCACTTTTGCTTAAAAATTCAAATTTCCGAATTTTTCCTGGCAAAATTTGAACAATTATAAATTCTCTCTCTTCTCCAAGCATTCTGAAATAGTGGAAATCCTGCGATATGTACTGGAGGGTGTTCCACACCCCCCAGACCCCCCGGTTTACAATTTTACCAACCGAAAAATACATATATTAAACTAACTAAGATTAGGACTAACCGGGAAATTTGAATTTTTAAGTAAAAATGGGGGAAATTTAACCTTCGGCTAGAAAAAATTAAAACTCGGAAAGCATATAATTACGTTTATCCAATTAAAACAAATGTTTTTAAAAATTGAATATTTATTAAATTAAACATACAACTGTTCAAGTTAGATGCAAAACAGCAACTGATTTAAAATATAAAAATAAATGCATCGAAAGTTACATTTTGAAAGTGGGGTGTTTAAAACACGTAAACACTTGAGTCGGAGACGACCCTTACATGTAAAACCTTTTTGAAACTTATATATTAATTACTCTAGACTAAACAAATAATTATATTATAAATTATTAGAAGTGGTCTTTAAAGGTTCGTTAGACATAACTCCTCCCCCCTTAGTAAAGAACGTGTCCGGTGAAGCTTGGACACTGTGACTTTCTGATAATTCAAATTCTTCATTTTTCTTCCCCTTAACTAATGATTTAATTTTATTTCTAAAGAGATATAATAATGCAACAAAAATACATAAAACAATAATAATAGTTGTGATAAAATGTGTAACATGCATTACAGGATGTATTTTGATGTGATGTTCCAAACTTTTTGCTTCTTCTTTTAGATCATCTAAATTGTCCAAATGGTTTAATTGCAAATTTACAATTGCGCTAGCCTGATAATCTTGAATTGCTAATGGATTATTAAAAGTAAAATTATTAAATGTATTTACATAAGTTTGATCGTCTATAATTATTTTACAATTGTTTTCAGATGAAATTAACGCATTGTTTATCACTTCGAGATTATTAATTTTATCATTGCATTCTTCAATTACGCTTAACTTAGTTTTACAAGAAGTTAGAACTTTTCCGTTTTTAAGTTGTCCGTAAAGTTTATAATTATTGTTAGCTAATGCATAAGTACAATTATTGTTATTATGAATAAAAGAGCACTTGTTCACTTGGGGTTTGTCTACACACACGATTGAGTTTTCGATCACTTGACACTTTTCGTCAGTCCATAATTCTTTTCTAACACTTTGCAGATGGTACTTCGATGGCGGAATTAGCACCTTGTTTTGCAAATCGGGAATTGGATAAATTCTTGTGTATTGGTAAATGGATGGATCCAGGATAGGTACATTAAGTATACATGTAATAAAATCTCTTGTTGCAAAAATTTGAAACTTTGAAAATTCTAAAATCTTAAAAATATGAACGGTATCTAATTCGAGTAATTCTGATTTTTTATAAATTAGTTTTAAATGATTTATAATTTCAATTAATTCTTCGTCCGATATTATTTCTAAATTTGTAATTTCCGAAAAGGCTAATGAGATGGTTCTTTCAATACTTTGGAGAATGTTTAGTAATTTTAGACTGATGTAATTGTTGTACTCTATCATTAACTGGGTATCAAGAGAATTACTTATTTTATTTATTGCATTAAATGATGAATTCAAATTATTTTGAATTGTTTCGAGATCTTTCGCGTAACGCATTGTTATGTGATGTGCAAATGAACTATACTCGTTTATTTGTTTAACTATCTTTTCTTGATTATTATATAGTAAATCTAAATTTTTGTTAATATCAATTAAATCTTGATTGTCCGGATTGCCGGTAATGAATTTAATAGCGGTTCCTAAAACGTTAACGAGTCCACGTTTGTTACGATATTTAAATTTCGATAGTTGTTTTTCAATTGATTTGCAATTATCGGTTAGTATGTTAACTAATTGTTGTGTAAGATGATTTGAATTTGATGTTTTTGACTGTAAAATAGTAGTACTGCTTAATAACTTAAAATAACTTAATTCTAGATCGCTTATATTAAAATAAAAATAAAACTTATGATAATGACCGAGGAGCTTTGCTGGACCTAGGTCTTCGGGAAAATATCCGTTCGTGTCAATCTTGTCTACCTGAAGGGCCTGGTTTTGACTGGTCAGTTCCATTATTCTGTAACGGAAATTTCTTTTTAAGTCTTTTTAATTTTCTTACGTGTATGTTTGCTTGTCGTTTTGACTTATCTCGTATTCCAATTATTTTATTTTTTTCAATTGATGTTACATTTACTTTATCATAATACGGGTCCGTTTTTCTGATTCGTTGCCGTGTAAAATATACTGTGGGTTCACTAATTTCAACAGTGGATTCTTTATTTTTATTATGATTTTGCAAATTGTTTTGACCTTTTTCGAGTTGTTTTTGGTATAATTGTTCATAGAATGGCAATAATTCGTCTTTTCTTTTTTCGTTATAAATTTCGTAAACCGTTTTACTTAGGTCTAACTCGTGTGCGTTTAAATTTTCATAAGGGCCATATAATAATGTAAATGGGGTGTAACCAGTGGCGGAATGAATTGATTGATTATAAGTTAATACGGCTGATATCATTAAATGTTGAGGACTTTCATTTGGGTCTTTTTCTTTAATTATTCTGAGTTTTTCTAAAATAGTAGAATGCACTCGTTCTATCGGTGAATTAGAACTACTATTATAATTTGTCGTAAAATGTAATTCAATTTTAAATAATTCGCAAAATTCTTGAAATACTTTGTTTTTGAACTCTTTACCTTCGTCACAAACAATTTTCTTTGGATAGCCATGATGAGAAAAGTAATGGCGTAATTTATTTAATATTGTTATACCGGTGATATCTGTTACAAAATAAGCTTGTGTGTAACGCGAAAATAAATCAATTATAGTTATAAATTTATTACTTTCAAAACTGAATGTATCTATGTGAATAACGTCAAAAGGTCTTTTTGAAAGTAGGGGTCCCGAAAATTGAATCTTGTAAGGATTCCTTTCATATTTACTAGCGAGACAAGTTTCGCATTCATTTATAAATTTATTTATTTTAGTTTTCATATCGGGCCAATAATATTTTAATTTTAAATGATTATAAGTTTCGGTGATGCCGTTATGGTTACTTGAATGATATTGTTCTATTACTTCATCTTGTTGGTTTGAATTTTCTAAATCTTTTGCTAATATATTACTTTTTGTAAATTTTACCTGATTATTGAATAGACTTTGAGTGATTTTTAAAAATTTTGATTCTATTTCGTTATCTTTGAAATAAATTCCATATAAATTTCCAGGATTAACGATTTCCTTTAACATTTGTGAGAGATTTTGTAATTCGTTACCTCTTCTAATAGTGACTGTATAGTTATTTTTCGCAAAAATTCTTTTATGATCTACGTTATATTGATCTCCTAATTGTAAGATTATACGATTCGCAAATTGATTTACCGGTTTATCAGAAATGGGCATAGTAAACACGGGGTTTTCATGTGACGTATGTCTAGTATTATTAGATTCATTATCTTCGTTAGTATTATCGTTAGCGTTAATAATTGATTCGTTATTTTTATCAAGGGCGTTAATTATGTCGTCAAGATCATCTAATGGCAATTCTAAATCGTCACCAACATTTGGTGTCATTGACATCAAATCTAAGTTTTCATCTAAAGTTTCTTTTACGTTAATTTCTATACGCGATAATGCGTCTGCTACCTGATTTTCTTTGCCTTTTCTATATTGAATTTTATAATCGAATTCTTCTAATTTTAATCGCCATTTAACGAGGCGAGAATTTGCATCTTTAATTGAAAATAGCCAGACCAGCGGTTTGTGGTCAGTCTCAATAATAAATTGTTTTCCGTAAACAAATGGCCTAAATTGTTTTGTCGTATCGACAATTGCTAATAATTCGCGTTCGATTGTTGAATAATTTCTTTCGGCACTATTTAAAGTTCTAGAATAAAAAGCAATGGGTTTATTATTTTGGGATAACACACCTCCGATAGCTGTGTTAGAAGCGTCAGTTGTGACGTGAAAGATTTTTTCAAAATCGGGATAAGCTAATATGGGGGCATTTGTTATTAACTCTTTGCATTTCTGAAATGCTCGTAAGTAATCGGGATTACTTGTTTCGATTTTTGCTCCCTTTTTAAGACATTTTGTGAAGGGCTGCACTATTCTAGCAAAATTTTGAATAAATTTTCTATAATATCCTATTAAACCGAGAAATGACCTAATTTCTTTAATTGTCTTTGGAAGAGGATAATTTTGTATAGCTATAACTTTTTGGGGATTAGGTTTTATACCTTCTGGAGTAATTACATGACCAAGAAAGGCAACTTCCTTTCGCAAAAACTCGGATTTATCAAGTTGAACTTTTAGATTGTACTGTCTAATTTTATCAAAAATTAGTTTAAGGTGAACCAAATGTTCGTGGAGAGATTTTGAATAAATTACTATGTCGTCCATATAGACAAAACAAAATTTATGAAGAAATTCGCGAAAAATGTTATCCATTACTCGCTGAAACGTACTAGGGGCATTTTTCAACCCAAATGGCATGCGAACATATTCCCAATGGCCGTTATTTACTGAGAAAGCGGTTTTCTTGATTGAATCAACGTCCATCTCAATTTGATGAAAACCTTGCGCGAGATCTAAGGTGGAAAAGTAATTACATTTTCCTAGATTATCCAGAATTTCATCAATTCTAGGAATGGGATATTTTTCTTCAATTGTTTTTTCATTTAGCTTACGGTAGTCTATCACAAGGCGGAATTTCTTTTTTCCACTAGCGTCAATTTTCTTTGGTACAATCCAAACTGGCGAGCTATACGGTGAAATACTGGGTTTTATGATTTTATCGTCTAATAGTTTTTTTATTTGATTTTGAATTTCTGTTTTTAAATGATAAGGATATCTAAATGATTTACAAAAAACTGGTTCATTATCTACTGTTCTAATTTTATGCTTTACTGCATTAGTGAATGTTAAATCGTGATTTTCGTTGTAAAAAATATCTTTGTATTTTCTACATAAACTTAAAATTTCTGCTTTTTCTTCCGGGTTAAGATGTTCCGTACGAATAACATTTTGAATATTTAGATTAGAAAAATGATTTTTTGGTTTCTTAATTTCTACATTTGTTATTGGTTCTACTTTTATTTGTTGTTTAAAATTAATGTCTATTTTACGTACTTCTTCTATGGGTACTTCGCAAAAACCGTTCTTTGCAAAGGCAATTGATTCGGGGATACAAAATTGTTTAAAATTAATTTCAGGTATAAGGACTTCGCCTTCATCAATATTCACGGGAATTTTTATATGAGTTTTAACTCTTTGCTTAAATGGCTTAAAATTTTTTTGGTTTAATTCCAGAAAAAAAGGAATTTTATAATTTCCTATCTCTAACGTTCTATTGTTATAATTTATATTTGCACCTAATTTACATAAATCTTCGCTTCCTAATAAAGCGTCAAATCGATCATGCCAATTGATTACATGAAAATCAATTGCATTATTTATACCGAATTCTTTCAAAATAGGGAAAGATACATTTTCGTCATTAGCGACCGTTTGATTCATGCTCTTAATTAAAAACTGTTTTTTAAATATAAAATTTTTAAAATTATCATGTGCAATATTTGAATTCATTATTGAGTTTGAAGCTCCACTGTCCAGGAGAATTTTTAAATTTAAATTTGGAATAGTGATAAATGGTAATTTGGGTTTGCTAGCTAATATATTTAAATCTATGTTGATTGTTCCGAGGCTGGTATTGGAAAATTTTCAATTGGTTCATTCATATTTTCAAAATATTCTTGATTTTCTAATTGCATTTGATCTGGTTCTTCTATATTATACAATTCCTCCGATATAAAATTATTTGGACCGGATTTTTGAAAATGATTATTATGAGACGCGTTTGGTCGATTACGAGAAGGGTTAAATGTATTTCTTGTTGATATCGACATTGGTGTAGGTTTTGATTCGGGTTTTCTTCCGAATACTTGCGAATTTGTAAAAATTTTATTTTGAACTGGTCTAGTTTGGTAAACTGGACCATGCGGAAATTCATTTTGACTATAATTATTATGATTATTGTTATTGTAATTATTATTATTATTAAATCTACTAGTATATCCTTGATTTTGATTAAAAGTTCGATAATTTGAAAATTGATTATTAGATTGAGGCGTAAACGAGTTAAACCGTGGATTATATGATTTTTGATTAATATTTTTGTGCGTATTATTATGCTTTGGAGCTTTGTTTCGCATGAAATTTAAAAATTCGACTTGTTGTTTATAATTATCATAATTTCTCAATTGCAGCATGCAATCTTCGATTGAATTTACAATTTGATTTGAAATGTGAGTACGATATGGTTCTAACAAGCCTGCCTTAAAAGTATCTAACGCGCTTTTATTATGCAAACTAATTTTATATAATTTAAGACCTTCATCTTGTTCCCTAATTGTAACGTGTTCTAATAATAATTGCAATTTATTTTTAATTCTTTCATAATAAGAATCGTATGTTTCGTTTAATAATTGATAACATGTATTAAGATCAGTTAATAATAAGGTTTCATTTCTTTGATCTCCAAAACGATTCAAAAGTGATATTTTTAATTTTTCCCAGGTGGAACAATCCGATGTTACTAAAGTGTCTCTGGCAACACCAGTTAACTTCGAGCAACAAGTTTCAAAAAGTAAACTATTTAATGAACTAGCTTCAATTGGACTTTTATAAGCCCTAATAAATTTTTCACATTGAAGAATAAAATATGATAGATTTTTGCTACCTCCTTCATATTGAGGAATGGTCTCTTTAGCCAATTTAATTTCTGCAAAATTAACAGACATTTCGAATGGATTAATTTTGTTTAATTGACTAAAAATTATTTCGCTAATTTCTAATTGTAAATCTGAATTATTCGAATTATTTTCCGCGATTTTAATAGGTGATCTATCGCGAATTAAACTCATAGAGATTTTAATACAGTATAACAAAATTTAAGGTAAAGGAAAATAATAAGCGGTACTTACAAAACTAAGGTTGCCAATAACATGTTGAATATGTCTAGCGGGTGAATTGCTGGTGGTGTAGTTTCCGGGTTGCACTGCGGGTGAAGTCCGTCTGCGGTAGAAGTCTCTCTGTAGCAGGTACCAGTGGATCTTGCACCAATATGCACAATTTGGAACGTTGCACTTATAATTTACCCAATTATGATTTAAAAATCGCCAATTCTTCGATAGAATTGTTTGGGCATCCTACCGACTGCGCCAATTACGTTTATCCAATTAAAACAAATGTTTTTAAAAATTGAATATTTATTAAATTAAACATACAACTGTTCAAGTTAGATGCAAAACAGCAACTGATTTAAAATATAAAAATAAATGCATCGAAAGTTACATTTTGAAAGTGGGGTGTTTAAAACACGTAAACACTTGAGTCGGAGACGACCCTTACATGTAAAACCTTTTTGAAACTTATATATTAATTACTCTAGACTAAACAAATAATTATATTATAAATTATTAGAAGTGGTCTTTAAAGGTTCGTTAGACATAACTATATTTATTTAATTAGTACCTTACTACTCATGGAGTTTAGCAGCAACTTTCTGTTATTCTGAAAGTAAATTATAAAAATAATATAAAAATATAAAGTTAAAATTGTAAACCGGGGGGTCTGGGGGGTGTGGAACACCCTCCAGTACATATCGCAGGGTTTCCACTCTTTTAGAATATTAATTTGGTGAAGATATAATAATAATAATACAGCATTTTATTCCTAACGGAATTTTGCTATCTCCGTAGAGATTTTACAAAACCGTTTATTAGGGTGGTTTAGTCCCCATTTTCTTTACATTTCTCTTCTCCATGTTTTTCTGTCTATTATTTTCATTTTCCAGTTCTCGATCCTCACTTTTCTGATGTCCTCCATTACTTGGTCCCACCATCGAACCTTAGGCCTTCCTCTGGTACGGTCCTCTACAGGTTTCCATTCTGCGATTCTTCTTGTAATTGTGCTTACGTTGCTTCTCATCACGTGTCCAAGCCATTTTATTCTCATAGATTTTATTATACTCACGATATCCTCATTTCCCATTTCTCGCAGTACTTCAAAGTTCATCAGAGGTCTGTACTCCTGTTCATTTATCTTTTTTGGTCCTAGTATCTTTCTCAATATTCTTCTTTCTAAAATTCGCAATTCTTCTTCTTCTCTCTTAGCTACACATAGAGTCTCTGCCTCATACGTAAGTACTGGTCTTATTAACGTTTTATATATCTTGACCTTAGTTGTTCTTGATAAGTTTCTATCACCCAGTAATTGCTTGTTCGCATAGTATGCCTTGTTACCTAACCGAATTCTTCTTCTTATTTCTTGTTGTCAGTCGTTTGTGTTATTTACTTGTATTCCTAGATAATTGAACTCGTATATATAGTTGTCGATCTGTAATCCTTCTCTTGTATTTTCTTTCGGACACTTCATGTATTTGGTTTTGTTTTTGTTAATTAATAACCCCATTAGTCTTGCAATTTCTTCTATTTTTTTGCAGATTGCAATTAATTTTTTTTTAGTTCTTGATATGACTACCATACGTCGTCTGCGTATGCAGTTATCTGCACCTCTTTGTTTATTATTGTTCCCTCAGCTTCGAGCTCTCTGCTTATTTTTTCAATCATCACATTAAACAATGTTGACGACATTGCGTCTCCTTGCCTGACTCCGCTATTTACTGCGAAGTTATTGGTTTCACCATTTGAAGTTCTTATGCAGGCTGTAGTTCCATCCAGAGTTATCTTTATTAATCTTATGAGTTTGCTCGGAATATTAAATTCTTGCATGGTTTCTATTAGCTTGTTTGTTTTTATTTTGTCAAATGCCTGTTTGAAATCTATAAACATCATGTACGTACCTATGTTGTTTTCATAGCTTTTTTCAATTATCTGTTTTAACAGGTATGTAGCATTCACTGTCGATCTTCCTTCTGTAAATCCGTATATTCTCCAATTATTTCTTTTGTAAAATCTTTTAATCTTTTGTTTATCAACATTGATAATACTTTATACGCGGAGTTTAGTAGAGTGATTCCCCTATAGTTTTCACACTTTTCTACATCTCCTTTCTTTTTTATGGTCACTATTATGCCTTCTTTCCATTGCTTCGGTATCTTTTCTTTTACCCATACTTGTTTTATGATTTTATAGATTCTCTCGTGTAACTCTTCTCCTCCATACTTAAGCAATTCCGCGTTCAAACCATCTATACCCGGAGACTTTCCATTCTTGAGTTTATTTATTATTTCCACTACTTCCTCGTAAGTTGGTTCATCTACTTGTTGGTCTTCTTCATTTATTCTTTCATATTGTTCACATTCTTCTTCCACAGCTAGCAATCTTTGAAAATGTTCTACCCATATTTGTTTTACTTTCTCTATGTTGTCTTCTAATTTTCCTTCACTGTTCTTCATTCCTCTTGTTTTTACTTTATGTCCTGTTTTTTGTCGCCTTAACTTCTCATAAAATTGACGATTGTTGTTCTGTTTGTTATTTTTTTCTATTTCTTCCATAATTACTTTTATCCATAGGTTTTTTTATGTAAAAACTGTAAAAATATAAAGTCAAAATTGTAAACCGAGGGGTCTGGGGGGTGTGGAACACCCTCCAGTACATATCGCAATGATTTCCACTCTTAGAATACTTGGAGAAGATATAGAATTTATAATTTTTCAAATTTTGCCAAGAAAATCGGAAAAAACAGGGAATCCCCCAGTAGCGGAAAACGAAATTAAATGTTTGTTATTGAAAATTTATACCAAAAAACACTTGTATATCATAAACTTACGGCATGGGTGGAGATAACTTTATAAAAATAGCCAATGTATAATCAGATTAAGTTTTAAACCTTGTTTTACCCAAAGTTTTGGATAATCTTTATAATTTTAGTTTTTTATTTGAAATTTATGCCTTCCACTAATATAATTTTATTAGAAAATTTGTAATTCATGGGCCCGATTACCAAAATAAAAAATTGGGTGGTTATAAAAAAAAATTACTGGCCAGTGCGGCCTTCAGGCCGCACAGATAGGGAAATCTAATAGTTCAATGCCATTCAAAATCGATGAGGCTATATAGCAGCTATTCGAGAGTATCGTTTAAAGAACGATATTATACATATATAACGATACACGTTATGTTGTTTTGAGTTTGATTCTGAATTATTTTATCGTAAAACCGCGGTAAAATGATAATTCACAAACTAGATCACCAAAAGAATACAAGTATTTGGTTTATAAATTAAACTTTCTATACCAACTATGCGTATTAGATCAACTTAATATTTTTCCCCGTGGTGGCGTTCGCTTTATGTAAAACGCGAATAATATTGGAATTTCTGAATTGAATACGTCTATAAAATTGGTAGCAAAAATTGAAGCCTAAGCTTAGAAACTCTATTCGGGGACATTAGGTTTTACCCGTTTTCGCCAAAGTCTACCGATCGGATAACATCGATCTGAAAGCATGAAAACAACTTTCAAGCTTTTACAGAATATTGACAATTCGAAATTTATAACTAGTATTGAGCTAATCAGTAGACCTAGGTGAAAACGGGTATTCCCCGACGACGTGCCGTATTCACGTAAAACCTAATGACAATGTCTCTGTTGCCAAAGATAGCCTTCAATTTTAGGCTTCAATTTTTTTAATGCTTTCGGGAACTTTTATCCTTGTTCAGATTTAAAACGGTCCACTACACTGCAACTCACCTCACAGATAAATAAAATCGGTTAGATTCACACCTTTCTTCTGGCCAAGTAATACCAATAAATAATATTAAACTAATAAAATTTTAAATCTTATTTCAATATTTTTAAACGGAAGACGAGGATAGTATAATATATTGCTATGTTTTGCACTATATAATTGGGGTAAATATTAAATTTGTTCTTAATTTGATTATTTTTTTGAGAGGCAAATTTTTTCATTTTATTTAATTACAAAGCAGAGATTATTGCTAAAGTCTTTTTTAAAGCGTAATTAGTGTCAGGTTTAAAATTTAGACGGAGTTTTGGTATTGGCATCCTAATTTCTTTAAAAACGACGCTAAAAATAATATAAAAAACATGGCGGTATACAAACCTCCCCGAAGTTAAATTTTGCTTTATAATAAAAGTTTTATTCTTTCATAAAAAAATTGTTTATTTTAAAATTTGATGTACCGAGTAAGTAATTAATTAATATTTAAAAAATTAAACATTGACCTGCTTCAAACTAACAGTTATCAAGATGCAAAAAGTATAATAAAACCTAATGATAAAGAAATAAAAAATCTCTACTTGTACGACCATTACCAAAGTCTTCCTATAAAAATTTAAGAAGTTCGGTCCAACGTCTCTGGAGGCTTGTACTAAAGTTTGATATTGTTTTATTTGCTGCCCTCTCGCGGGGTCAAGCGCTAACTAAATTAGTTTCCTGGTCCGATTTGTATTCTGCAATTGCTTGAATTTTCTCGTTCAAGTTTAGTTTGCACTAATAAATAAAAACTTTTTCTTTTAAAATAAAAATTTTTAAATTTTTACATTGCATCACGATGCAACTACTCTTATCAGTTGTTGCAATATAGTTGAACTCCCTCATGGTACTTTAACGAGGACCGGTATTGTTCGTTTCATCTTATAAGTTTATCGAACATAAAAACAAAATTTAAAAGAAACCAATCGATAACTTGTAAAATAATATTATTACGTTTTAGAAAGGCAGTTGTTTCTGCAGATTTTTTGTGGCTCTTACTTGCCCAATTGTGTATTCTACGAGCGTATTGTTGTAGTCGTTTTCTTGTTTTATCCTCTTCGCTGGTCTTACATGTGGTTGGTCGACAAGACATAGCTCACTTGTAACTGCCAACATCCGTCTTCCTCTCTCCTGCGGAAATCCCATAACGGGAGAATGCTTTGATTGTTACTCTTTTGTCTTTGTCGGCGTCACATCAATTTTTCAAACATGGCGCGGAAACAAATGAGCAACCCGGCAAATTGAAGTAAGAAATAGCGGTTAGCTTTTGTTTTATGCCATGCCAACTGCCGCGCTATTGTTATGTTTAAGGGTTTTTTTATAAATCTTTTACGCCCTCTGAATTGTTTGAGAGGGTTTCATAATGCTAGCTTTTTATTGCCCACGAGAATTGTTCTCTTCCTCTCAAATAAACTTCTGTTGTATAATTTTCATTTTATTGTTTGTTGGCTTGTTGATTCTCCACCATATGCCACCGTTTATTATTATCCATCCATACGTTTATAATTAACTAATTGCCACATACAAAATAAACAAACAAATTTTAAAAAACATCAAATTGATGTCAGATGTCGATTGGAACTTTCGGAAAATAATAAGAATTTAATTTGTAGAAAAATTTAACCTAATTAGAGCGTGATATAAATAACGAACCGGAAAAACGGCACAATTTAATTTCTGTAAAATAAAATGCAAGTGCCTTAGAATAGCAACGCAGGTCGGTCCTCGAGGGAAACATCCAGATATCGCACTCACTCAAAACTAACTATATTAAACTTCATTCCGCCATTTGTATAAAACCCTGACTATCAATTATTAAGAGTTGGTACGCATTTGCAGTTAGACAAACGTGGAAACTTTTTACTCTTTGCTCCTTCGGCCCGGCAGTGGGGATTATCCTCTTGTGCAACTTGAAAATACAATAACTAATTTTCTGCGTCTATCTGTACGTATACCTTAGAGACTTTCGTAGTTAATATACATTTACTTTGGATACAACACATTTACAATTTTAATGAAAACTCCGTAGATTTTCACATGGTTTTTCGAAAATGTTAATTTGGTTCTTCGAGCCGGATATTTAAAGTATAGAATAAATATTTTAATTAAAAATTTGTCTTGTTTGAATGAAGATATATTGAGTTTATTTGAAATGTTTCCATGAAGATCCGCGTGAGCTATTTTGAATTAGCCAAATGTACAGAATAAAATGTGTGATAGTTATTCACCATGAATTTTGCAGTCAATTTATTAGACAATTAAAAGTTAAGAAAACTTTTAACTTTGAACGAAGCACTAAAAAAATATTTGCACTTCATCATGGTAATTTAGTGATCGTTTTAATGACTACTTAAACTATAAACAAGGATATTAGCTAAAAAGGGTTAGTTAGCTATAACCGTTTATGTTTTAAGGGATGCGATTACAGAAGCCTACGTTTCGTGGGTAATAAAACGATTAAGGGGTAAAACATTTAGTTTGGAAAATACATTTTGCATAGAACCCCAACAAGTACTATGGTAAAATATGAAAAAACATTTTTATATTCTTTGAAAAAAAACTATTTGGTGAAATACTGAAAACTGAAATAAATATGTATGCAACTATGAAAAACTAATTTTTATTTTTTAATTTATTAAAAAATGGTGTTTTCCGGTTGCCTTGAGATCTATCTTGGACTTGAGATCACAGCAGCGTATACGACCCGATCATACATACTGCTGTACAACTCCCGAGATTGAGTCTGGACAGCTTTAAGTAATATTTTGAATATTTACCAGAGAGCGCTTTAATCACTGCCGTTGGCGTTACTTGTCTACATTTAGTTTCTTTTGCCCATCTCTGCTTCCACGATATTATGCAGGACGCAAGATATCATGCGATTTCTGGTCAATTATTCAATTCTAATTCTTGAATTCTTAAGTAAATTTAGCATAATGTCCGCTTTAAAAACTAAAATAATACAGAATTTTTCATTACCAACCTAAAAATATTAGGATGTTACTGGAGAGTGATGGAGCATCAGTGCGGCCTTCAGGCCGCACAACCTATGCAATTGCATACTTCCTATTAATAACTTAATTTTATCTTATTTAAAATCGCACTGGCCAAGACATATTTTTATCTACTCGAGTTCGAAAAACTGCACTTTATACATTTATTTCTCATGCAGAATTGGCTATTTTGTGAGTTCTCAATTTTGAAACATAATGTAGTGGTGTTGAAAACAAGGGTTATGAAATACCCCTACCCCCCCTCCCAATACATCAGTAAAATATTAATTTTAACGTTAAACGAAATTAAATTTACTTTGAAAATTAGTAACTTATGAACTTCTCATTGGCCCGTTAGTATATTTGATGTGCATTCTAACCTAAGAAATCAATAATATTGTGTCAAATTAAAATCTTATAAAATGATTAGCCACTTGCGGCAAGTCACGCAAATAAATCAAATTAAATTATGAATTAAATAAAATAGTTAGATACTTTATTCAACCAATGATAAGAGCTCTTTAAAGTATAAAGCTTCATATTGTGTCAAATTAAAATCTGACTAGATGACAAAACAGTTGAGGTTAAATTATGTTTATTAACCCGTAAGTAGCGAGGTGGTTTTCTTGTCGTACAAGAAACGTGGTGGTTTACCCCAATTTTGTTTTAAAGAGATAAATTCACTCAGACGATGTGAAACACACATGCCCGAGAGGTACATGAAGTCCGATGATACAATGATTACACCTATCGATATCATTAACTGACGACATTTTCAAAATCTACTGGGAGCTCTCACACCCCACCTCGTTACTTACGGGTTAAAAACAGAATATAAAGCAATGTATTTAGTTATTAGTTAGTTATTTAGAAAATATTTGGAATTCAATCAGAATTATTAGAATTAACAAGGATTTGCAGTTAACTGCACAAGGCCATTCGGAATTACTTTCATAATTGGAATTAATTTTGATTTACTTCAAATTATTTTGGAATTAACCGGAATCATTTGGAATTGGAATTTTTTGAAGTGAAACTAAAATTGGAATTAATTGTAGTTACAAGTTATTGTAAAACTGACGGTTTCTTGGAATTACCTTGATAATTTGGAATTTGAATAATCAGAATTCATTTGCAATTATTTCTAAATTGTCTGGATGAATTTGGAATTGGCGAAAATATAATGATATACTGGAATTTTTTCAAATTAATCTGGGATTGGAATTAATTGTTCAAGTTTTTACAAAGCTGGCGGTTCCTTTGGAATTAGCTTGATAATTTAGAATTTGAATAATCAGAATTAAATTGCAGTTAATTCGGAATTGTCTGGATTAATTTGGAATTGGCGGAAATATATTAAATTATTGAAATTTTTAATATTAATCTGGAATTAGAATTAATTGTACAAGTAAAAAAAAAAAAAGAAAAAGAACTCAAAATAAAAAATTTTAAGTAAATTTGTGGTTTTTAGTATGTATTTATGGTTAAATTCAAAAAATATAAGAATAATACAATACGTAGAAAATCAAAATTCAAAAAATTTAAAAAGGAGACAATTAACACATAACAGGTCTGGATTAAGAAAATTTGAAAAAATGAAAATTTCGTAATACGAAGTACAATATAACGTTATTTCATGGTTATTGCCATTCTTCAGTTGTACGCATCGATTACGATTACATTGTAAAATAAGAAGAAAAAATTTTTCAAACTAAACAAAATTATCGACTAAATTGTACAAAATTGACTTACCATAACCTCCAAAGATTATCAAAACTGAACTTGTTACACGAGGTATGAATAATTTAAAAATGATTTGAACTAAGAAATTCGTTTACCTAGCACTGCTAGTTTGAAATCCGAAGGCACTGCCCTCTTAATATGATTTCTAAAAACTTTGAAAAAATTCAAAATTCAAAAATTTACCACGTTTTTTAACCGTGAGGCGTAAAACTAGAAAAAGAACTCAAAATAAAAAATTTTAAGTAAATTTGTGGTTTTTAGTATGTATTTATGGTTAAATTCAAAAAATATAAGAATAATACAATACGTAGAAAATCAAAATTCAAAAAATTTAAAAAGGAGACAATTAACACATAACAGGTCTGGATTAAGAAAATTTGAAAAAATGAAAATTTCGTAATACGAAGTACAATATAACGTTATTTCATGGTTATTGCCATTCTTCAGTTGTACGCATCGATTACGATTACATTGTAAAATAAGAAGAAAAAATTTTTCAAACTAAACAAAATTATCGACTAAATTGTACAAAATTGACTTACCATAACCTCCAAAGATTATCAAAACTGAACTTGTTACACGAGGTATGAATAATTTAAAAATGATTTGAACTAAGAAATTCGTTTACCTAGCACTGCTAGTTTGAAATCCGAAGGCACTGCCCTCTTAATATGATTTCTAAAAACTTTGAAAAAATTCAAAATTCAAAAATTTACCACGTTTTTTAACCGTGAGGCGTAAAACTAGAAAAAGAACTCAAAATAAAAAATTTTAAGTAAATTTGTGGTTTTTAGTATGTATTTATGGTTAAATTCAAAAAATATAAGAATAATACAATACGTAGAAAATCAAAATTCAAAAAATTTAAAAAGGAGACAATTAACACATAACAGGTCTGGATTAAGAAAATTTGAAAAAATGAAAATTTCGTAATACGAAGTATTAAAAAAAAAGTATTAAAAAAAATTTTTTATTTTGAGTTCTTTTTCTAGTTTTACGCCTCACGGTTAAAAAACGTGGTAAATTTTTGAATTTTGAATTTTTTCAAAGTTTTTAGAAATCATATTAAGAGGGCAGTGCCTTCGGATTTCAAACTAGCAGTGCTAGGTAAACGAATTTCTTAGTTCAAATCATTTTTAAATTATTCATACCTCGTGTAACAAGTTCAGTTTTGATAATCTTTGGAGGTTATGGTAAGTCAATTTTGTACAATTTAGTCGATAATTTTGTTTAGTTTGAAAAATTTTTTCTTCTTATTTTACAATGTAATCGTAATCGATGCGTACAACTGAAGAATGGCAATAACCATGAAATAACGTTATATTGTACTTCGTATTACGAAATTTTCATTTTTTCAAATTTTCTTAATCCAGACCTGTTATGTGTTAATTGTCTCCTTTTTAAATTTTTTGAATTTTGATTTTCTACGTATTGTATTATTCTTATATTTTTTGAATTTAATTGTACAAGTTTTTGTAAAGCTGGCGGTTCCTTGGAATTAGTTTGATAATTTGGAATTTGAATACTGAGAATTAATTGGGAATTGGAATTCAATCGGAGTTATTAGAATTGACATAGATTTGCAATTAATTCCACAAGTTTAATAAAGCTGGTAGCTCTTCGGGATTATCTCGAAAATTGGAATTAATTTGGAATTATCTGGAATCATTCGTAATTGGAATTTTTTTAACTTAAACTGAAATTGGAATTAATTGTACAAGTATTTGTAAAGCTGGCGAATGCTTGGAATTACCTAGATAATTTGGAATTTGAATATTGAAAATTAATTTCAGAAATGTTTGGATTAATTTGGAATTGGAATTCAAACGGAATTATAAGAATTAACATCAATTTGTAATTAATTCCACAAGATTAATAAAGCTGGTGGCCCCTCGGAATTACCTCGACAATTGGAATTAATTTGGATTTACTTCGAATTACTTTGGAATTATCTGGAATCATTCGTAATTGGAATTTTTTTAACTTAAACTGAAATTGGAATTAATTGCAATTATTTCGAAATTGTCTGGATTAATTTGGAATTAATTATACAAGTTTTTGTAAAGTTGGTGGTTCCTTGGAATTTCCTTGATAATTAGAAATTTGAATAATCAGAATTTATTTGCAATTATTTCGGAATTGTCTGGATTAATTTGGAATTGGCGGAAATATATTGAATTATTGGAATTTTTTTAAAGTAGTCTGGGATTGGAATTATTGTACAATTTTTTGTAAAGCTAAAGTTCCTTTGGAATTAGCTTGATAATTTGAATTGGAATTTGAATAAACAAATATATTGAATTATTGCAATTTTTTGAAATTAAACTGGGATTGGAAGAAATTGTAGAAGTTTTTGTCAAGATGATACTTGCCTAAAATCGCACAAAACCTGATCTATATCTTTTACTTTGGTTGTACTTTACCGACGGCAAAGGGGGTGGGGCATCGAGTTGCTGTAGCACCCTGGAGAGCACTTGACTAATTCTTGTATGTAAACTTAGTGTGCACCTAATGTGAACTCAAAACTCAACTTTTTAAAACAAATCAAAACAAAAACTAAAAAAAAGCACAGAAGTTATGCTGATCTGGACTGGGAGGTCTGGGAGGGTCTGGGAGGTTATCCTCTAGCCTGATATAGTTGGTTTAGTAGAATTATACCGTTCCATCCCAATTTCTAAATTTTTATCATTTTCTTCAGATTTTTTTTTCTACTGCAGAACAATAAGCCTTTTTCTCAGAAAGAAAAAACCCCATAGATGATCGAGATTATTAATCATGGAAGACCGACGGCTTTACGTATCCATTTATAACATAAGAAAGTTAGTCTTTTGTCAGATTATAACAATGACTATCTCTAATCATTTCAATGCTTCTTACACTTTCTAAACCAATCTTAGTTGCGAATATTAAAATTAAAAATTTCTTAATTATTACACCAAGATACGTACATACCTATCTAATTTGTAATTTGTAAAAAAATCATTAAAAATTCTTTTTTAAATCTGAAATATATTCAGTGCTCAAAAGTAGCTGTAATACAGATCGCTACAAAAGGGCACCGAATCAAATAAACTTGACGTAATTTTTATTTTTTTAATTGCAACCAATAGCAAAATTTATTAATAATAATGATAAATCTCTATTTCTTAACTAGCTACAAGTGCGAAACCGAACAACACACTTCGCCTTTCTTTGCTGGGTTAAGCGGTTACGCCAGTGTCGGCCAATAAATAGAGCAATATTGCCGTTATTGAAATGAATTATAAGATTTTTATTCCACCTAAATATTTAACATTTTTGCATATTTCCCATCATAAGAAAATACATATAAACATTTAAAAAATTTTAAGAACTTTGGTTAATGAATTTACGAAATTATCTGACAACATGGAAGATGGGAGCCGGTTAATGATCATTAAGCGTTCGAATTAATTTAATCTCAAAAATGTACAAAAATACGCAAAGTGCGCTAAATTTATAAACCGTTATTATAAAATCTGATAACTTGCTTCAAGAAACTGAATAATTTATTTCTTTTGTGCGGTTAATTAATATCTTGACACCTAAATGTTATTAAAATTGTTCTAATATTTAGGCTAGAACGCGTTTCACATGTTTACTAATAATTTTAGTTTTACAATTGGATGAGTTTCTGTCATGGTCTGATGGCATAATTTACTGACGTAATTTCGTCTATTACATTTTCAATCATTTCCGAAATATTTCAATTATTAGAATGTGAGGCCCACCGGTTGGGCGCCAAAATGTCACGCTGCGTCTGTGAAATTAAGTTATTTTAATTGTTGTGTCCAAAACTTTCATTAATTCGCGCTGTAAAATTCTCAAAACCGTTTAAATTAAAAATATCCCTGGTGGTTTTAATTTATAAATCTAGCGAGTACAAATGAAATTCTCTTAAAAAGTAGGATCATTAAAACAAAACTCTTTAATTATTCAAGAGTGCAAATTTAAAGAAAATTACATTATAAAAGAGTAATTCATTTATTAGGCAGTTGAGTGAGCATAATTGGACAGCGATTCTAGGAAAATCAAAATGGCTCCGACGAGAAACAAAAGCAAAGCGGCCGGAATAAAAAACGACAATTAATTCTTGAAACAAAACACTTCTATAAGCTCTCAGAACTCAGACTATAATCAGTACTCCTTAACTTTCCCAAACAAATTACAGGTACCTACACGGATTAAATTGCTTTTTTGTTTATTGCATTTTGTTTCTTGTGTAGGTATATTTTGTTTTAAAACAATCGAGGCGTTTGCGAGTTATTCTGTCACAATTTTGTAGAGAACACTAATTTGAGTGTCAAATTAAAATTAAAATGGCAAAAATTGAAACGTTTAACTTTTTATAACGTTTGGGAGATAACCGGTTAATTGACGGTATATAGTAATTAGTACCGCGGTAAAAAATTGAATTAATATTTAATTTTGATTGATATATATGTATTTAAATATTTAATGTCGTCGTAGTCGTCGTCGACGACGTGAAGCAAGATAATTGGTATATTTAATATCAAAGTTTTAAATCATGCTAAGGGAAAATAATTATGAACGAAAAGCAAACCACTTGCCCGATCTGTAAAAAAACTTAACAGAAAGATATTCAATTTGGTTTCAATCTGTTTAATCCAATGGGGAATGAAATAGGTGTGGCTTATAAAACCGACCCAACCAATGATTGGCGCATGTTTAAGTGTGTTTTCGATGCTATGGCAACGGTGAATTGGAAACAGTGTGACGGTAACAATCGTTCGGTAAAGACAGCACAAGCACAACCGTATGTTGATTGCTTTCAAGCGTATACGGTTTTCAGTGATGCATTTAATTAAACGTGTGGAGTTCGCTTAATTTTTTTTATTTAGTGCCAATCGCGAGTTTATTTTTTAAAATGTCCGATCACGAGCTTACAGAAGACGATCACGAAATTAACGTATTAGACACGGATAGTCGATTGTCAAATAGTGATAGTGAACCGCACAGTGCAAGAAGTCACTGTTCGAGTCCCGAAACTGCACCGAACTCTCATTCCTCCACCAGCACAACTTTACCCTTCAGTATATCAAATTTGCTAGGCAAGCATTTCGACGACAAATCGGAATCCGAGGGTCCCGAAATAACAAATCAGTTATCGTTTCATCCCCACGGAATACATCATCAGCGAAATGGTCTAGGCGGTTTTATTCCATCTGGTTATTATGGACAAGGTGTACTTAGAGTGCCAGCACATCGACCTATAGGGGGGCCGGGTAGTCCTGGAGCGGTGTTTAATCCATGGACTCTTGGTTTGGATCCTGTTTTACAGAGATCCGCAGCTGCGGCGGCTTTTGCATCACAAGTTGTTAAGGATAGATTAGCGGGTAAGTTAACAGATTCTGACACTTTTCCAAACTTTTGATAAAATTAGATCGAAAGCGTTCGCGATTGATCAGTCTTTTGTGAAAGCAATGAAAAGAGACGACCTGTTAAAAGGCTTTCAACGCGTTGTCAAATTGCCTCAGCACCTACATTATAACTTAACTTGTAATAAGACAGGAACACGCGAACCGATTCTTGGTAGCTCGATTCGATAATGGTAATTATGGAACAATTACGTTTACCGGCAGACCTTATTTGCTAAGACAATCACGGGCGAGTTTATAACCCACATTAGCATTATCATACAGATATTGATAATGCAATTTATTGAGTACTTTCCTTGACGAAGGAGTTCTTTGACCTCCGTGTTTGTTCAAAAAAATATCATAGGAGGAATTGTCTTTCGTCCAAAAGCCTTTTCCATCATTAACCTTTTGATTATTGCAGCATCTTCATTAATACCTAATCACGTCGCGTGTCTATGACATTAATTTGGATTGTGAAATACGAATCGAAATTGAAAAAACTCGAGGATGTGCGGATTTTTTAAATTGTCGGTCGTTACATCTTAACCTTATTTTCAATCGCTCGTAGTATAAATTAAAAATTAAATCCGTTAAAGTTTTTCCATTTTTCAAGTTGTCCCAAATCCTCGATGTCACTTCAGGTAGGTGCAAGTAGGTGTAAGAATAAATTTGCATTTGAATTTGGAGTGGTTTGAGATAAAATGACAAAGTTTTCTTAAAAAGTGACTAAGCGAACATTTTAAGTTAATGACTAATGGATTAAAAAATTATCGAGAAGAGTAAAGTTTAAAAATTAAATTAAATAAAAAAAGGATTTTTGATACCTTTGGTCGAAGCAAATCGGAACAATATCTATACCATGTTAAGTCCGACGCGTGCTGAACATATAATATATTAAATTCAAAAAAATATAAGAATAATACAATACGTAGAAAATCGAAATTCAAAAAATTTAAAAAGAAGACAATTAACACATAACAGGTCTGGATTAAGAAAATTTGAAAAAATGAAAATTTCGTAATACGAAGTACAATATAACGTTATTTCATGGTTATTGCCATTCTTCAGTTGCACGCATCGATTACATTGTGAAATAGGAAGAAAAAATTTCAAACTAAACAAAAATATCGACTAAATTGTACAAAATTGACTTACCATAACCTCCAAAGATTATCAAAACTGAACTTGTTACATGAAGTATGAATAATTTAAAAATGATTTGAACTAAGAAATTCGTTTACCTAGCACTGCTAGTTTGAAATCCGAAGGCACTGCCCTCTTAATATGATTTCTAAAAACTTTGAAAAAATTCAAAATTCAAAAATTTACCACGTGTTTTAACCGTGAGGCGTAAAACTAGAAAAAGAACTCAAAATAAAAAATTTTAAGTAAATTTGTGGTTTTTAGTATGTATTTATGGTTAAATTCAAAAAAATATAAGAATAATACAATACGTAGAAAATCGAAATTCAAAAAATTTAAAAAGAAGACAATTAACACATAACAGGTCTGGATTAAGAAAATTTGAAAAAATGAAAATTTCGTAATACGAAGTACAATATAACGTTATTTCATGGTTATTGCCATTCTTCAGTTGCACGCATCGATTACATTGTGAAATAGGAAGAAAAAATTTCAAACTAAACAAAAATATCGACTAAATTGTACAAAATTGACTTACCATAACCTCCAAAGATTATCAAAACTGAACTTGTTACATGAAGTATGAATAATTTAAAAATGATTTGAACTAAGAAATTCGTTTACCTAGCACTGCTAGTTTGAAATCCGAAGGCACTGCCCTCTTAATATGATTTCTATCTTTGGAGGTTATGGTAAGTCAATTTTGTACAATTTAGTCGATATTTTTGTTTAGTTTGAAATTTTTTCTTCCTATTTCACAATGTAATCGATGCGTGCAACTGAAGAATGGCAATAACCATGAAATAACGTTATATTGTACTTCGTATTACGAAATTTTCATTTTTTCAAATTTTCTTAATCCAGACCTGTTATGTGTTAATTGTCTTCTTTTTAAATTTTTTGAATTTCGATTTTCTACGTATTGTATTATTCTTATATTTTTTTGAATTTAACCATAAATACATACTAAAAACCACAAATTTACTTAAAATTTTTTATTTTGAGTTCTTTTTCTAGTTTTACGCCTCACGGTTAAAACACGTGGTAAATTTTTGAATTTTGAATTTTTTCAAAGTTTTTAGAAATCATATTAAGAGGGCAGTGCCTTCGGATTTCAAACTAGCAGTGCTAGGTAAACGAATTTCTTAGTTCAAATCATTTTTAAATTATTCATACTTCATGTAACAAGTTCAGTTTTGATAATCTTTGGAGGTTATGGTAAGTCAATTTTGTACAATTTAGTCGATATTTTTGTTTAGTTTGAAATTTTTTCTTCCTATTTCACAATGTAATCGATGCGTGCAACTGAAGAATGGCAATAACCATGAAATAACGTTATATTGTACTTCGTATTACGAAATTTTCATTTTTTCAAATTTTCTTAATCCAGACCTGTTATGTGTTAATTGTCTTCTTTTTAAATTTTTTGAATTTCGATTTTCTACGTATTGTATTATTCTTATATTTTTTTGAATTTAACCATAAATACATACTAAAAACCACAAATTTACTTAAAATTTTTTATTTTGAGTTCTTTTTCTATATAATATATTATTCTTCAACATACTAAAAAGTAATTTTCTTGCGGAATCGATATATCCTATTAGTATCATCGAAATTTTCATTTTATTATCTACTAACAGAATTTTTCAAATTAAATATTTGTTTGCTAATTTTTAATCAATCCAGTTTGTATTTTTAACAATAAACATTAGGTTGGTATATGCTGGTATGTACCATATATCATTAGAATATATTATATGTATTTACTATTCATAAATTATAATCCACTCTCGTGCATTGTTAATTGTGTAATAACATAGATTTTACAAATTTTATCAATATAATAATATTATCTGTAATTTGTTTTACATATATCCCATGATATGTTAAATATACGGACACGCGGCATTATGTTAAAAAATTATATATATAATATAAAGTCACATTAAGTACCTAGGTAAATAATATATTATATATTTAAACATTATTTTTCTGCGACAGTTTCAATAAAAATATTCATCAACATAATGAGGACGTACACTCAGAGAAATGTTTAATATGTAAACTTGAGTTACTGTTAAATTAATTTAGCGACAACATTAATTGTAATCAAACCGTGAAAGTTAAAAGTAAATACTTTTAGACATTTCAGTACAAAAATTGCAAACTCTAAATTTTACTGCATGATATTTAAATTCCATTTGAAAGGTAAAATTCGTGCCTGTTCATTGGTCTATTAAAATTAATTGAAAAAAAAAAATATATAATATGAAATAAGTTGATTGGTTATACAAATGACTGGGCTTGGTGATTTATATAATTATTTAGTATATTAGATACTGCAAAAGGTACTTATGCATATTTAGTAATTACATATTATATAAAAAGATAAATTATTAATTTTTTGCAATGTCTTTATTACAGTACAGAGTAATTTAAAAAGCTTCATTTAGTATTATTATATTATATTAGTTACTTAATTTAATTATTACAATCCGATATAATTGCACAGAATTAATAAAATTATAAATTTTTAATCATTATTACAATTAATTACGGTAATTATTTATATTACATAATATTATAATAATTTTTCAAAAAGAAATTTTTACAAAATTTTACTATTTATTAGATTACTTCACTAGACTTTAAATCACGGAAAACGAAATTCTGATAAGTATTGGACATGCTTCTTAGAAAAATGTTTTCCGACGGCTGTGCACATGTTATATTAATAATTTGGTGACCCAGTAGATTATAATATTCGGCAGTATTGTTAGAGTTCGATAAAAATAACAACAATGAAACTTATTATTTTAATTTTACGACTACGAAATAGGAGTAAAATAAGATCAAGTTTCACGAATGTTATTTTTGAAAATTCATGAAAACGCAACATATGTTATAGGAAAATCACTCGAAAACGTTAAATTTCATTCTCATCCAATTAACGCTACGTAATTAAAAACGTAATTTAATAAAAAAAATTACATTTCTTCTTTAAAACCTCGATTTCATATCATTAAAAACTCACTTAAAGTCAAATTTTTTTATTAGGTTTTATTATTTTACGTAGCGTTAATTGAATGCGAACGCCGCTTAACTTCTTCTCATAACTTAACGTAACTTTCTGTTTCCGCCATGTGATTCGCAAATTTCTTATACAAAATTTTTGATTGTATAATTAATAAACAGGAGTAAATTTCCGAAAAAAGATACATTCAATATAATCGTGACGAATGCAATCAAGCCAAATTGATACGTTATAATCTATACAGACTACAATACGTTGAGTGGAAATTATTGCTTTTCAATAATAGCTCTGCTTGTAATAACAATTATATTAAACAATAAATAAATTATAAGAAAGTATTCTACAATTTGTGTATTGGGCATATTTATGCTGTATATATTATGGCTTGGTCTCACGGTCAATATTTTTATCAATATTTTGATAAAAATCGTTTTAACCGTGAAACAATTCGTTTTGGCGGCTTGTCAAAAATATTTCAACTTAATTTTATATTTTATTTCAAATTATCGAAAATATTGACCGTGTGATCAGGCCATTAGATATCATGGTAAATTTCATAAATGATTGTTTGATTGAATATATTGCTTGAATGTTTATAAGCTCTGAGGACTTTTTGAAGCCGGTCATAGCTTATAGATAGTGTAGACCTGCATTTCTCAACCGTTCTTGCCCCGCGGATTGGTAAAATATGGTTAATGGTTGATCATTGACTAAAATCACAGAAAATTTTTTAACTCGGGCAGATAAAAGTTTTCCGCGGACCGGCGGTTGAGAATAGCTTGGCGTAGACTGGTGTCAAATTTCGGTTTGATTTTCAATTTCGAAGCTCTTGAAAAGTCTACTTGACGAACTTATATCATCAAACTCTCGGATTTGATTTCTCGTATCAGTTTCTACTAGTAGCGACTCGAGGTTTCTTCATTTGATGACGCTAATCATTAGAGTACGGATTTCTAGAAAATTTGCTATACATAAATATTGATAGCAGAAGGGTAATTGTTATAAAGGTCCATGAAATTAATAAAAATTAGACATTTGGCACTATTTTTTTATGCTTATATGCTTATTTTGATACTTTTATGCTTAGCTTTATTTTTAAGCATTTTTAGTGCTTATTTTAATACATTTTTGATTAATTAAAAAATTTTTTGCAGTAGATACATGAATACATCTACATATTTTAGAAGTCAAGAAATTTTGTGAAGTTAATATTGTGAGGGAGCTTCTTGACTAGGGAATCAAAATCGGCAGACATTTACTCTTACGGATATGGATTTGCAACTTGCCACCCCTCCCCCCATTTTTCGATTTTTTTATCAAAAATAGTTTAAATCGTTCGCACCTTCCTTATTTTCGTTGGTATTCATTTTGTTTTCGAAATATTTTTACAAAATTTCTAATAATGGCATTTGAAGTTTTTGAATTTTAAATTTTTTAAAACTTTAAATCAAATAGCTGGTTGAGATTAGGGCTGGGCGATATTCAAAACTCGATATCGAATTTCGATAATTCAAACACCATTGATAACTTCGATTAATCGATACTTGTCGATAAATATCGAAGTATCGATTAATCGAAGTTATCGATAGTTATCGAAAAGTGCGTCTTTCTGTGCTTCCCATTAGTGAATTTTAGGTTCGACTGGATTTTTCATTCCAGAAAAAAAGTTTGGGGTTCTCTGTTTTCGCGTGCAGGATGACTTCAAAATTATAATGTTCATGTTGTTGGAGAGTTGTCTCCTTGTTCCATTGGATCAGTTATTGGATCGTTATCGATATTTCGATTGTTTTATACAAGGAATCCCAACTTTTTTTCTCGAATAAAGAAACCGGTCGAGCCTAAATTTGATAAATGGGAAGTCAAGAAAACATAAGACAATAACCTAATTTAGAAATATCGAAACGATTGGAATATCGAAATATCGATAACTATCCAAATATCAAATATTTCTAAAATAAAATATAGTTCTTCAATTAATCGATCGATATTTATCGATAAAAAGTCAGCCCTAGTTGAGATACTAACCTTATTTTAAAATTTATGAAAGACCCAAATACAAGTGTGGAGGTAATTTAGAAAAACACTCTATATTCACATATTTTTAAACTGATGTACAGTAATTTTTTTATTGTGTTACTTTTCAAATCAATTTTATTTCAAAAGGTCTTTTAAATGCTTATAAATTTAAGCTTAAAGCATATTTTTATGCATATAATGGCAACTTTTTGTGCTATTTTAAGCGCTATTTTTACGATTTTTTATGCTTAAAAGTCCGTACTCTACTAATCATAAATTATAGTGTAAAAATGTAATCTCATCCCACTGGGGGCTTTCCATATGTGGTAGATGTGATAATTGCACACCTGTTTAAATATTATGCCATTCTTGGTAAAAAATTACTATAAGGTGGTTTGTGATTATTCAAAGGACATTGTTGTAATTTTATTAACACCAACGTAACAGGTATTTAATAATCAGCCCGTACTGACATTTTATTTGAAATTTTTCACATTTGTTTTTGAGTGTGAAAGCTGCCAATGTTCCACCCAATTTTTGTCCACTAGATTTTTTTTACGATTTTTTTAAAGATTGTTTTGTATTTCCAAAGTGGATGGCCTTAAGAATTTCTTTCGAAATTGTTGAAAAAGCAAAACATATTCGTAAGATTTCCCAATTTTCCAAGACTTTTTTAAAGTTTCTAAGATTTTCTCGGATTTCCTACATTTCCTCGAATTTTATATTTTCTTGGATTTCCTCAGGTTTTCTTCATTTGTACGCTAGATTTCTGAAAAATCTGATAAATTTTTCCGGGGGATAATGAAAATTATGTGTACGAAAATGTAAGTTGTCATTCAAGGGATAGATTGTTTGTTCTTGAAACCCGGGGCCATGTGGGTATGGAATACCCCCCCCCCCTAGCGCTTCTCAATCTCTTGATGCATATACTCACTTACATCACTAGTATAGGAAAAATGGCAGAACATGTGATAACTACATCATTTGCATACATATTTATATCGGTGATAGGCTAAGAATTCTGCTTTTAGGGTAGCCTCGTGTTACTTTTTCGATAAATATTATGGAAGGAGTATCTATCTTTTGATAGTTCTCACAATCAAAAATTTAAGTTTTCACTTTTTTAAAAATTTCAATAGTCAAAATAATAGTTCAGAATTTCAGGAGAAGCTAAGCTTTCCTTGGCTCCTCGGACGAGCCGCCGCTGGTTCCTACAACTCTATAAATGATTGTTCTAAATCTTCTCTTCATAGACTGTTAATTTAAATCATACTTTAATTGAAGACTAAAAACGTTTAGACGCAAGCGTGGCCTTAAACTCAAATAATTTGAATTATTCCTCAAACTACTTTTGGATAAAATAAAGCTTTTTTTTACTTTTTTTTTACAACAATTTAGTTTTTAATTTATTTATCACATTTCCCATCATTTAAAATATGCCCTGCATCGAATAAGCAAACTTCTTAAAATCAAAATATGCAAAATATAATAAAAAATATGCAATTAATTCTATTGTTGTAATGGTGCACTCGATTGCTTAGGCTGTGCGGCCTGAAGGCCGCACTGACCTGTTATTTTCTCGAAACATCTCGACTTTGTTATGTTGGTTACTTAAAATGAATCAACCAGAGATGAGTTACCGAGAAAATAGCATACTTGGCTTTTTACATAATTTTATTATAAATTTCTATGTTTTCTTGCTAAGTAATTGACGTTGCATGAACTAAATGGGAAATCAGGTTTTCTGCTGTGGAAATTTTTAAGATCTTTGTAATGGGGTAATTAGCTTTAAAATTTAATATTGTTTACACCATAAAAATTATTATCCAAAAATATTAGAAGATTACTTATCCTCTTTCGAACGTAAATATTTTATGTTTGTTCTGTAAACAAACTTCTGTTATAAATTATAAATTATAAAATAATTATAAAATTATAAAAAAATTATAAATTTAGAAAATTCAGTTTTTTAATTCTCCTTCATATTCCGATTGATACTGCTGAACTAGAGTTTCTCTAAATCCAATAAAGGCCAATAGATAATTTTGCCACCTTCGGTTTTCTTAATTAAACATTCAATTTTGAGTACTGAATAGTTATGAAAATGTAATTTTTCATTTTTATTACTTCAAAAAGATTTGCTATCCCAATGGTTCTCAAAGTGGGTGCCGCAAAATTTTGAATTGTTTAAATTAGAGATGCAAATTGTGAATATTCGAATATTCAAACTTCTATTACTGAATGAAACTTCCAAGTTTCTGTTTACCTGTTAGTACATTTTGCTAATTCCTATTGTCCAAATGTAAACTTAGTGTGCTTTGCTGGTTAGATACAGAGCACACTATGTTTATATTTGACCAATTAAAATTACTAAAATGCATTTAAAGTTACTCTGGAACTTACAAGTTGCAGCTAGTACTGCCAATATTGAAATTTTAAATTTTCGAATATTCACAATAGTTAATATTATGTAAAAAGTCAAATAAAGGTCACAGATCAACATTAGGTTAGTGTTTTAATGGGCAAAAGCCGACCGCAGTTGCCTTCTAGAAGTGTAATAGAGAAGATACTATTATAAACTTATTTTAAATTGGATTGTTTAATCCAATAACGCAACCAGTGGAGTAACAAGCAGTTGAGGGATCCTTGTGCAAAGTTGTTAACGAAGGCCCTGTTTTTTAAATAACTCAAAAACAAAATTACATTAAAATAGTCGAATTAAATAAGAATGGCGTTATTCTCGGCATAACAATTCCCTGGTCACATGCTAGAAGGGAAAAAGTCTGCATAAATGCCTATATACTTATTCCCTTCTAGCATGTGACCACAGAATTATTATTGTTATTGGTTATAATGGTAATACTAGATCTAACGTTATACCAGGTTTATCCGACAATAGTAATACCGGCCCTTATAGAATAAAAAATACAGTAACTATCATTTTTGACAAATTATGAATTCAAATCTTCTTTTGGCTTCGGCAAACATATCAATTATTTTGCCAATATCTAAATTTCAGTGAACTTCATCTTCAATGTAGAGAATTGCTTAGCTTGCTGTGAGGCTATTTAAGTCTACCTCCACTTCTTAAGTAGCTTATAGTGTTATAATTAACTTAAATTTAGAAAATAATCTTTCTGTCGTAGCTGAAGTCGCAAAACAAAAAATTGTATTTTAGTAATTCTAAAATGGAAAATCATTGCATATTCATGTTTTGTATGATGTATCTACTAGTATATCGGCTGCCCACTTTGTTTACCTCAATAAAAGTCGCACTCGCCGCACCCCGGTAGTTTCGCCCCTAAACAGAACAGAAATTTAAAAACAAAGATCCCGTCTTTCTGTATAGTTCCGTAATTTTTGAGTTGCAGCGGTTTTAGGGATGTTTTTAATGCTTGGATCGGTTCTCCTGTTTTTCTAAATCTGTGATTTTCACACACAGATAATTTATTATTAGGTAATTGAACCAACGATCCTAAGATACGAAAGTAAAGCTCAATTACCGTACACGGTATACTGTTGTAAGTTAAAAAAAAAAAGTAAAATCCTGGGACACTCGTGAGAGATAACACACGGTGTCTTGGCAATTTATATGATGTTACGATGTTATCGTCACGATGGTGTTATATCGGTAATTGTTATCGTAGAGTAAAGTGTTTGAATAAACATTTAAAAAAATTTTACTTATACTTTAGGGTAATTTATCGTCTACATTTATTTGAGAACATTTCAAGCTATCAAAAATACATAATGAATTAGGTACACGAAGTAAATAAATAATAATGGAAAAGCAATATTAAATAGAAAAAAGTTTTTAAGGCAAAACAACTATTAAACAAGTAATCAAACAAAAACGAGATATACAACGCGATATTGAACACGAAAACATGATGTAAACAAATATAAAACTGAAAACGAGTAGCTGCTGCAATATTAACGAACAATATATGACGGTGGGTATACATTATAAATAGTTGAATTGGATGGTTGATAATGACAGTTTTTGTATAAGTGGGGGCGCCATTTTGAGTGACTAAGGAAGCCATTTCACTGACTGTTCACTTATTATCGCTTAACACGCAATGTTGTATTTTATTAATTTATCATTCGAACACCCGACTAAATTAGAAAAATATCGGCCACCCTAATAGGAAAACTTTTTCCATCATTGATCAAATACAATTTGTTTAAAATACAATTTCGTTAAAAAGCTTGTATTGATTAAAATGTCATTAAATAAAACAAAAGCAATAATTTTGATAGTGCAAACAAATGATGTATGAAAAACGTGCGCTCAAAGAAAAAGAAAAAACTTTGATACGCTTAGGTAGCGTGTTTTGGTAAAATTAATTTCGTTACAAATTACGATGAAGATAATTACATTCTGTTTTAAAATAAACGAGCTAGGCAATTGAACGAGCCGGATTGTAATTTACAAAATTGAACATCGCAAGTTCGCGAATGCCCTAAAGAGAGATAATTTAACATTTCTAACTTATTTCGCTCCCTACTCGAGAAAACCGTCATTTTCACTTACTTTACCTCAAAAGGTTTTCCACCAAACCTAATACATCACACTCGATATGATATTCCACTTTGGATTTTTTATCGTCGCCGCGCGCATACGCGGGCGCCTCGCAATAAAATCGAACAGGATATCCACGTGTTAAAAACACAATCCTAGCGCCATTAATTTTTTGTCGCTTCTTAAGAAACGATCATTTCAAGACTACACTATGATTAACCATTATTTACTTTTTTAATGCCGTCAAATTTCTAGCTACTGTTGCGACTCGAAAAAACTCTTACGTTCCAAAATCTTCTTTTTTAACCGCGCTTTAGGCGACCGATAATTTTCTGCCTTGATTACACATCGCGTAATAAATAATTAAAGTGTGTACATAACATAAAATAACATTAAATGACCATTTCTATGAACAGACCTCAAAATAATTATTATAACTGTAATTTTATTTAAAAGCAATAATCTTGCAATGCCTTCGGGAGCTTTCAAAAGTACAATTCTGGAGTTTTATTAAATCAACCGGTTGTTTTATTTATCTTTTTGTGCAAAATAAAATACCATGATGTGTTTAACAACCGGAAATATAAAGCGCATTACACTGGAATTTATTCATATTTTAATTTAAATATAAAAAAACTCTGAAAAAAAAGCTATTTTACTTAATAAGTTAGGATTTGTCCGCTTTTTAACTTCAAACACCCAAAAAAAAAAACTTTTTTGCACTTTTACAAGCTCCTATGCTTCAGAAATTATTTAATTGCAAAATTCATTATAAGGATAAATAATAATTTCTATACAATGTAGTTAAGGCTAAAGAGATAAGAAACATCGGACAATATTTATTGCAGTTGGCATTGTGCATATATTACATGCCCATGGATTGATTAAAATGGTCATAACTTCTAGGTAGTTAAACATATGGTAATTTTTCTCCACTTTTCAGAAAGAACGTACTTCTAGCTAAAAAAAGTTACTTGCAGTATTACACGCTATAATCAATAGATTTAGAGTTATCCTTCGTCTAATGAAATTTTATTCTTGTTGACCTTCTATATTTATTATAAAGTCCTTGTCACTGAACTTCTGTATAAAATTCTGAAATTAGTATAGACAATCTTTTATTATAATTTTTCAGTTACGCTTATGATTTTTATTGATCAATGCAAGTAATAAAAAGTTGTCTATGCTAAAAATTTTTGTAAGAAAAAGAGCTTTAAAAATTAAAGATTGAATTGAATAAAGAGAATTTGATTTGAATTGGAAGCTAAATTAATAATTTAAAGAATAATTTAATAATTTTGAAAAGAGTAGAAGAAAATTTTTATAAAATATTAAATTAGAAAATAATTATTGATACGGTTGCATATGGATATTATGTTTAAATTTTTTGAAAATTTACTTATTTTATATTAAAACATTGAGCATTTTATTGGATCCAATAAAAATCGTGCCAAGTTATTGTAATATTCCAAAATCCTCCATTAAATTATTTTGTAAATTTTGTAAAATTTCGAGTAGCTAAGCGGTTGAGACAAAAATTGTTTCTTAAATTTTAATTGAGATTTCAATTGAGTTTTTGAATAATTTTGATTTTTGAATAATTTTATAATATTATAAAATAAATTTGATATCGTGGCAGATGGGCGAGTAATCCAAAATTCAACTTTTCCTTTTATTGAAATTTATATTAAAGTGAAATTTATATTTTGCGTTAAACAAATGAAATTTAAATATAATCCCATTTTTGGTATTATTGTGATTGGAAAAATACATCTCAATATATTGCAGTGTTATTTCTCAAAATTTCGAGTAGTTTTTGATTTATTTAAAATTAAATAATTAATTTTTCTAATTTTTCTAAATTCGTTATTGGTTTTCATCGGCTTTTATAATCCAGCTGTGTGTACCATCTTAAAATTAGTAATTTGAAATTGACTTACATTTACATTTATTATTATTTACATTAACATTTAATTCTAATTTTCTTCTTGTTTTTATATTAATGCATTTAATATTGAGATTATATTCCATATTATATTTTGTTAATTGCTTGTTTAATTTCACTTAAAAATTAATTTCCGTATTTATACTTATAATTAGCCAAATTGCCCATTTGATATTTTTAAAATTCAAATTTTAACTTTTTATTTATTAAATATTTATATTTTTACTATAATTTACAGATAATTTGAAATGTATTATAGTCCAGAACCGTTACTTCCGTTGCAAGGTGCTGTATTTCAAAAATTAGCCGAAGTGTCATTTAAAAATAATTTATAAATTCAAATCTTTTTTTTAAATAAATTAATTTTGCTTTATAAATCGGAGAGTAGAATGGAAGAGTGAAATATACGAAAGGACCTAAGTGCCAGATTTCCTAAAATTGAGATTAATGTAGTTTTAGGTTTTAAATGTCAAGAATGCCAAGTTTTTTGAGTTTCCTGAAATATTGCCATAATGGCACTTAGTCCCTTTTACATATTTCACTCTTCAATTACGGGAGAGTAACGGGTCAGTGCGGTCTTCGAAGCAATTCATATATTAGGAGGTGAAAGCCAGAATAGATAGACAGAATAGACCCCTAATAGATATTGTTTGGGATGGGGGGGGGGGTTGTTTATGAATGAGAATGAATTAATAAAATAATAGTATGTTATAGGTAAAAAACAAACTTATTCTTAGTAAGAAACGTGATGACTAGAACTCGGATTTATATGCACCAAAATACTTGAAAATATGCGCATACACACCGAATTTCCTTAAAATATGCACTAAAATTGATAAAAATAGATAAAATATGTACCTATTAATATGCAAACTAAAAATTATCCAATTTTTGAATTTTTGAATTTTTCTTCTTTAAATTTTCAATAAGTACTGCCTAGATTTATTAAGTTTAATAATAAATCTGTAGGAATAAGGTAAAATTTGCAAAATGTTGCATATTTTCAACATTTGGTGCATATTTAAATATTATGCATATTTTGAACATATTTGGGCCACATTTGGAGTGTTTTGAAAGTTTTACTAAAGAAAATAAAAGATTATTATTAAATTTTGCCAATTAAAGCAATTATTGTTTTATTTACTTTTCTATTTATTAAAAAAATTATAAAATATATCTTTTTATATAAAATTAAATATAATAATTGCTTAAATTGGCTTTTTAATAATAATTTTTTATTTTCTCAATATTACAATTCTTCAAAATATGCCAAAAGTGGTTTAAATATGCACAAACATGCATTTTGACAAGCAATTTTTCGCATTCGTTTTTAACTAATTTGTCCAGATTTCAAAACGAATCTGTTGGTCTATCAATATTAAAGAACATGCAAAAGCATAAAATCCGAGCTCTAGTGATGACTCGTACATGATGACTCATATACAAATTAATTTGGTAGTTATTGTAATTTGTATGATTTGTAAATCAGCTAACTGTATTGATGACTTGCAGATTTGATTGTTCTAGAGCAGGGGTTGGCACAGTACGACTTGAATCTGGTATATTCTCTAATTGAGAATTCAATTATTGAGATTATTAATTCTTATTGTCATTAATTTTCAAATAAGTGAATTTAAAATTGCATAAAGTTATAGTTGATGCTTTTACATTGTATTTAATAAAATAAATTTAAATTTATAATTTGAATTTGGTTTTAGGTGTTTAAAAAAGGTAAATAGAAATGAAATGCTGGCTGTGTTACATTGTAAAGAGTGATTAGTTGATATTAAGATGAAAGACAGAAATAAATAATTTGAAAGTGCATAGATGACAGCACTTTTACAAATTATCTGAAAAACAAAAAAATAGCAATCATAGCTCATAAAAATAATGTCTTGGGGGCTCCAATGATCGGGGGCCCTATGATAAGTACCTCTGTAATCCGTCACTGCATTTGACGTAGTTTAATGTGAATTAACTAACGGTCAGAAAGAGGATAAAGTACTTTAATGCCGCTAGTCACGACGGTAAAATAAAACAATTAATTTTCCAAAAAAGTGAATCATGACAGAATCAAGTAAATATTCGCGATTTACATTAAGCGAGCGCCATCACGCGGAAAAATACTAAGTTAATCTGATACGTATGTATGTAGTTGGTATAGAAAGTTTTGTTTATAAACCGAATATTTGCATTCTTTAGTGCTCTATTTTGTGAATTTAACAAATTTTTTAATTTATTAGATTTTGTTTGTAATTCCGAGTTTGTGTTATCAGTTCTCAAAATTCAAAACTGAAATGTTTTTTAAAGTCTCTTATGTATTTTGGACATGATTGATCCGTATATACAATTAAGCTGATTTAGTACAAATAAAAGAAGTTTTTATTATAAATTTAAATGATGAATGATAATCGTCAAGAATAATAATTAGTCAAATTTAATTTTTTTAAACTTTTTCGAAAATAAATATTTTGGAAATCTACTACATCTTTTCGATAAGTATACTTTTAATTTATTAAATTTTTAGCGATAAAATTTCTCAATTTTACTTTAATTAAATGTAATTCTCAATAATTAGACAATACAATGAAATAGTGCTAATATGTTGCATTATGAAACTGCGTTTGCAGCTTTATTTTTTTTTATTTGGGTTTGTTGGGGCCAAATTAATTGTGGAGTGGTTTTGGTTCCACGTTATACTGTAGGTATATAGTGATGGTGAAAAACTTATTTCGAAAGAGAAAAACATCTGGCACATAAAACTAAAGCAATTACTGCTTGTTCGCAATGTAGCTATTAATATAGGAAATTTTGAAATTTAATAAAAGCACGAAAAAACCACACATCAAATAAAATAGGGGAAAAACGTGTATATTGAATGAAAACTTGCAAAAGGAAGAAACTTAAATGTTAGTATATAAGTACGTATATCAAAATTTAAGAAGTTTAACTGCAAACTTAGCATATCCCAAAAGCGCTATATAAAAAGCTCCATTTACATCCTTTCCAAAAGGCAAGCGCATAACTTGACTGAATTTTAATATAACGTTCAGAGAATATTCAGCCAAGTGAATTACTTTACCGGCCGCCCGGAACTTTAACGTCGACCATCTTGTCTCATGAGGGAGCTTCTTTTAAAAGTTCCGTTGCGAAAAGCTCGAGCATGGATTTAAAGTGACGCCATATTATATGTAATATGTATTGATCTAAGTTTAGAGCTTTTTTCGGCTTTTAAGTTATCCTCTTTTGGCTTTCTTTATTTCTCCATGCGCTTCCAACATTTTACTTACTAAATTATTCACCCAAATGGGATATTTAATAAAATTTAACAGTTTCAACCAAAAAAACTATAACTATATAATATCATATAATCTTGTGACAAAATTCGTTCAAGGTTTTGCCCAAATTAGTTATGCTTTCTCACCTCGAAATTGCCTAACCCTAATAATAATTTTGTATTTTTGCCGAAATAAGATTTTGCATTAAAAAATTTTAAAGTTCCTTTTCAGAAAATCGCCGGTAATTTTTTTCTCATTACCTACCGTGCTCGTTTCGACCTTCATTTGATAATGGTAAAATTCTTAATGATTTTTGTTTTTTTACACAATAAACACGGTAAATTGGACGAAACGAATATTCAGATTGAGCTTTTTATGATGGCACCATTATCGAACGTTTACACTTTTTATCGATTTTTTGGCAATAATAGAAATAAAAACAATTGGTTTTACGTTTTTTACGGCGAGAACGCCGTCGTGTTGAAAGCGATTATACAAAACACTTTAATAATCATTATTACTTCATAAACGAAGAGAAAGAAGCCATTAAATTTCGGATAATGATTTATTACTTAATTAGTCTAAAAAAATTCAATCAGGCATATTAAGTTACAAATATTTTGCAATGCTAATCTATTATTGCGAAGTAAAAGTTACTTTGGAGCTTTTAAATTAAGCAATTACGGCTGTTTGTGTGGTTATGTTGTTTAGGGGGTTGCCGAATTAATAAATTTTCAATCGATGCTATTTTGTTTTAAAACAAAGATGGCCGTTTTGAGGTTAAGGGACAGAAATTAATTGCGTGTTGGTACAATTAAATGTGAGAACAAAAAACCATTTTGTAATTTTATAGAAAAATATTTACAGGAAACGAATATTATTTGGAGACATGTAATTATTTTAATTTAAAGATTAAATCTTCCTAATAATTTATTTTAAGTTTATCTGTATGTAATCGCAATTCAAGGCAAATGTACATATGTAAAAGCATTTTATATAACACAAAGTGTAATTAGGTATTCCTCTTCCGTTTAAATATTAAAATTTTCCTAAATCAACAACAAAAATATATAATAATTATATGTAATAAAAGAAATGGAGCCATTAATTATTTCAATAAAAGGGGACCTATTTATGTAGGTGCGTTAATAAGTGTCAAAATGAGTAATGATGCAAAAGAGCTTTATTTGTTTTTGTAATATTATGATGGAACTGTCACTTATTAAATCGTGACCTTGAAATAGATTTCCATGCCTCATTTATTGTTATGAAACAAAATTACATATTATCACAGCGCCCTGTACTTTACGGAATCGTGGGGTTTCATTTGTGACGTCAGATTTTTACGGTATTGACCGGCGTCAAAACCCTCGTTCATCTTGTGGCTTTGGTGATGATTTACAACGGACATTTCGACCACCGTAATTATTGACTACCGTCTCCCGATCTATAAATTAAAAATCGGTCGGCGACAGCAAAACTACAAAAAAAATATTTTTTAGAACAAATTAATTATAAATACACAATACAGTCATATACAGAGGAACTTGAGGGTTTCGCATAGGATTTTCCTAACCGCCTAACCGCATTAATTCTACCTAATTTGGCTATTTATCTACCGATTGTTATCAAATTTCTCTAGCGAATGCCTTCGAAATGTATACTTAATTGGTGTGAAAATTACGAAAATTATTTCGATAGTTTTTGAGATATCGGAATTTTTCTTCGGTGGACCCAAACGGTGTCGCACGCAACACCTTCTTATCGTGCACCGAAAAATGCGCTAAATGTGCGCTATAAATATTACAACTTCCTTTTGCAAATTAAAGAATGTTTTATTTATTTTTAAACATTTCCGGTTGTTTATTGCACCGTCGGCTCGGTATTAATAAAAGTAAGTTGTATAATTTACATTGTAAAGAGAGCAACAATGCGATCGATATTAGGATTAGAGAATAAATAATTTCGAACTTGATAACAAATTGCGGAAAGTTAAGTAGATATTTACGCATTTAAAATTTATAAAGGGAAACCTATTAAGTTAACCGGCAATAAGTATATGGTAAGTACGAATGTAATGATACATCATCTAAAATAAAAACATTTCTGCTTAAAAAAAACATTTTGATTACAAGAATCAATTTCAACACATTTTAGTACCTAAATCGATGAGATTGTATGATTGGAACGTTTTAAAATTATTATTAGAGACAATCACTCAAAAAAATTCTATTATATTGAGCGTTTCTATTGGATGATTTCTTAATGATCTTTTTACGTGAGTTTAATACACCGTACTTGAAATGGTCATTTTTATTATAAAATACAAGATGGCGGATAATTATTGTAGGAAATATGTTTCTCGCTTCAGATATTTTGAAATGAAACTCGATGATATTTGTGGTTTATTAAAGAGCATGTCGTTTAAATTATTTCATTGTTATATTATGAAATACTTTTCATATTTTAATAATGTAAAATTATATTTGCACTCGCGCGAACATTATTCTCTATTATTTATCAATTATGCAATTGGAGCGTTCTAGTAAAAATTATATGCTCTCTAATTGAATATCACAGGTTAACTATATCGAACCAGGTGTCTATTTACTTAATATTATATTATTATATAAACCTTGCATGTCTCCAATGTAGGCACAATTGACTGCAGTTCAAAAGTTTACACGCAGGATTATTCTTACCTATAATTTTATTTAATAATTTATATTTTTACATGAACTATTAATAACTCTACTTTCCTAAATCAATTTTATTCTCATTATTTATTCAAAGTTTTTAGAATGATCAAAAATTTTACATTTTAAGTATGATTACTCTAAAACAAAAATTCAAACCGTCTTCTGTGAAACTCACCTTAACGCAACACAACTACTTTTTTTAGAAGTCAAAGTTTCAAATACAGAGAAGGCAAAAATACTCATTAATAAAATCAATAAATCTGTTAGTTTCGGTTTCATCAACTCGAGTTAGGTTGAATATAAAATCAATTTATTTCTGCCGCAAACACCTTTCAGGCACTGCTCCGTGGTTAACATTGGCTAGCAGCAACAATATAATCAATTTAAAAAAATTTATTCCAACTGAAAGGTGAAATTATCTCGTGTTTCTTCTTGTACTTGTCGATCTGGTAGAATTTTTTCAAACTAATATTCACTCACTGTTGAAATGGTTTCTTCAGCCCTGCTCAAGGTCATCATCCAAAAAGAAAATATATCATTTGTTTACAAAAATGTTTAGTGCTTTGCCCTTTCATAGCTAAGCTCCGACGGTGAACGAAAGTCTTGCTCCGTTCAATAAGCCAATGACATGTAAAAAAAATAAAAACAACAGCATTTTTGATCAAAGATTTTGCCATTCCAATTCATGAGATACCATACATACATAAAAACAAATGATTCCAGTTGATATCTCTGTTACGTTCCGTATAACATAGACTCGCAATGGCAGAACTCTTGGTTAAAGTTAAAAAATCAGAACGAAATTTGTATAATTTTTTTGTCTTCTGTAGGTATTTTAGAAGAATGGGAATTTTATTATATGTACTGGAGGGTGTTCGCCTCCAGACCACCCGCTTTACACTTTTGACTATAATTTTGACAGTTAACTTTCAACGTAAAGTAAAAGTTGCTACTAAACTCTGAGCAGTAAGGCACTTAAATAAATGATATTCTAAGCTTTAATATTCTCTTGCCGAAGGTTTAAATTTCTCTCATTTTTGTTTAAAAATTCAAATTTCCCGGTTTTTCCTGGTGAAATTTGTAAAATTATAAATTCCAAGCTTGGAGAAGATAAGGGAAAATAATATAAAAATATAAAGTCGAAATTGTAAACCGGGGGGTCTGGGGGGGGGGGGGGGGTGGAACACCCTCCAGTACACATCGTAAGATTTCCACTCTTTTGGAAATACAAGCATTCTAAAAGAGTGGAAATAGAATACTAGTATTCTAAACGAGTGGAAATCCTGCGATGTGTACTGGAGGGTGTTCCACACCCCCCAGACCCCCCGGTTTACAATTTTGACTTTATACTTTTGAGGAAAAGATACCAGTTCACAAAACACCAATTTTTGCTTAAAAATTGAAATTTCCCGGTTTTTCCTGGTGAAATTTGTAAAATTATAAATTCGAAGCTTGGAGAAGATAAGGGAAATTAATATAAAAATATAAAGTCGAAATTGTAAACCGGGGGTCTGGGGGGTGTGGAACACCCTCCAGTACACATCGTAGGATTTCCACTCTTTTGGAAATACAAGCATTCTAAAAGAGTGGAAATAGAATACTAGTATAAACGAGTGGAAATCCTGCGATGTGTACTGGAGGGTGTTCCACACCCCCCAGACCCCCCGGTTTACAATTTCGACTTTATATTTTTGAGGAAAAGATACCAGTTCACAAAACACCAATTTCAATTCCGGAAAATATTTTTATTTAGGTATTCAGTCGCAAATACTTTTTAGCGTTTGAAAATGAAAGCATTGCTTTCGAAATTAGTAACGCAATAATAAAAATATTTTCCAGAATTGAAATTGGTGTTTTGTGAACTTTTGAATATTTTTTGGTTGACAAAAAAAGTCGACCAACCAGAGTGTTTTTTCCACCAAAAAAAAAGTATTAGGATTAGTTACAACTGACGCGCATGATTGGATTAACGAGATTCTAAAAAGAAATCCAGGGTTACGGCACATCTGAGATTATCCCAGCAAGCTACCTCAGATGTAATACAATTAATATGCTCACTGAGTAATATTATTATTTAAAATTATTAGCTCTTGAAAATAATATAAATTAGAATTATCAATATTGAGCTACAGGACACAAATAAAACAAATAGAGGTTGTGCAATTGTCATTGTTTTTGTTTTTTAATTCATATTAAACTTGAAAAAGAAAAAGATATTTTCGTGACTGAGATGGTTTTTTGATTTAATTTTCGAATATTCTTTTATATTTCCAATTTTTCTCTTATGTTCTTAATTTACCTTCGTCAATTTTTTTCTTTTCAAGCTAAACAAAACCTGCACCTAAACAAATGAGAAGTTACGAATGGTTAGTGCGGCCTTAAAACCGCATAACTTGAACAATCGAATTCTATATCATGGAAAGGAACAGGGTTAATACATTAACTTTATGATAAACGGTTTGTTTTAGGACGTAGAAAAGCAATTTAAAACTATTGCTTTTAATTACTTGGGCACATAACCCGATGTTATTTGAATTTCTTTCTGTAAAAAATGTAGCTCCGTAAAATGGAGCTAGACCCTGTACTAATATTTAAAAAGCTACCTCAAACGCTAACAGACTAATAACAACTTCGGCTCCTCTTCAATAGAAGACAGCACGAGGTCAAGGCAAACAGAAGCTTCGGAATTTTCTTTGGTGAACCTGGTGGAACAAAATAAATTAGATTTTTGTACCTCTAAAAATCAATTTGATTGCTTCTGTTCTATGTGTGTATGTACTGTGCTGTTATGTAAACTACACTATATTGCAAAACAAAAACTACAAGTGTAACTCACCGCACACAATTCCATTCTAAAACCATCTTCAAAGGTGAGTGGTTCACAATCTGCGTTAAATAGTAAGACCTTCATACTCAACCTTATAAATAATATGACTTGATTAGTTTACCAGGATATCTCTCTTCGGTCTTTTTTGTTCACAGCAGGACAATCAGCCTCTTCCTCAGAAAAAAACGTTTTAGCATTTAGACCCCACGGTTGTTTAATCCGGATTGGGATACGCCTGTAACCCTGTTTTAATTAGTTGATGGCAGCAATCATCAACCCAGGGGGACCGCCGGCTTTTCGTGCCCTCCGAAGCACGAAGACGGTCATGGGAAAGTTTCAGACTCTCCTCGGATTCGAACCGAATACCTTAGAGTCAACAGTGGTTCGGGTAACCTACTGAGCTAATGACCGTCTCTTGCAATACCAGAATGTAAAGTAATATTATAGCAGTAGGTATAATACTGGTTGATCTAAAAAGTATGCTTACAATCGAGTTCTACTGTATCCATTTACTCGGAGGTCAAGCGACCTACCGGCCGCCATGACCTTCTGTGTGGTTAGAGTAATGTAATTTAAAAACCTACGTAATTAATTTGCTGATTACACTGTGTTTATCGAAATTTGAATTCATAAAGTTTCATCAAATTCATACATTTGTGAATATTTTGTATTTTCTAGTTTTCCGCAAACTAGCTGTGGTGGCAACAATTAGGTGAGGATACTAGGTCTCTCGCCGTCAAGATGGACCCATAGGAGGCCAAAACGAAATATATTTTTGACTTTTAATTTGCGGTTTTGTTTTGAGTTTGATATAGGTATTCGGCTTATTCCGCGGTGACGGGTGTTACATTTGTACGCATTCAAACTGTTATAAAATTTCTAAATGGAACAAAAATGTCTACATTTTGTGTAATTTATTAAAATCATTACAAATTTTTATTTAATTGTAAAAAGAAACCCATTAGTATTTAAGCTCTGTGACGGGTGTTACTAGTACTATTGAAGAATATGCTACCTTGTTAACTAATCATCAAAGTTAAGCTAAATTACAAATTTTTGGCACAATATGAATTGCTAAGCGAGAGTTAAAGGAATCTTCCTACCTGGTATCTCTGTATTTTGTGGATATAGTATTTTTCAACTTAATTTTTTTACAAGAAAAATTTGTGACTGGTGTTACAAGATTTGTGACGGATGTTACGAGTGCAAAATGAGTTCAAATAAATTCTGTTTCTGTTTTTCTTGATTCAAAGAAAATTTTTTTACTGTGGTATTAATTGTTACCCATATTAGGGCTTTAGGCAAAAATATTGAAGAATTTTATTTGAATTATGAAAATTGAAAACATTTTACTATTTTAGTGAGTTATATACCTATTTGCATTTTTTTTTTTTTGGTATTGATTACCGCGGAATGGCCCATTTTGGCCCAGATTAGATATTTTGGACAATTGAGAATTTTCGAGAATACAAATAAATTTGGAATTTATATGAAAATTGATTTAATATGATAAAATTGTAATTTTTGAAATTAAAATTTGAAGGTTATCGTAAAATAAATTTGATATCGTCGCACATGAGCGAGTTATCTGCCGAATTTAACTTTCCCATTTTGTGTTGAAAATTTAATTTAACATTAAATTGAAATTTCTATATTAATTTAATTGGAACAAGTGGAAGATAATATTTGAAAAATTGACTTTTCCAGTTACCATTTACATTGGACTCTTGATTGTTGGATTTTTGGAATAAAAATATAACCGGAAAAACTTTTTAAAGATTCAAATTTTCCGGAGAAGCCAATTTTGAAAATTTGGAAGCCGGGTAATATGCATCTCAATACTTACATACAGTTTTAATAAAATATCGATAATAATAATTATTATACGATATACAGGTACCGTGAATGAAAAATTGAACGATTTTGAAGTGTAATAAATGTTAATTCTTTTTATTTATTTAAAACAATTTTATTTAATATGTTGTCCTTTATTCTTGTACACTTGTAGACAACGTTTTGGCCAAGATTTTAGCGATCGTTGTATCATTTCCAGAGGAATTCTTATTATCTCACGTTTTATTAACTTTTTAAGCTGATCTATAGTTTCAACTTTTGATTTATTTAGCTGAGATTTTAAATAGCCCCACAAAAAATAATCACAAGGTGAAAGGTCCGGCGATGATGGTGTCCACATATCAGGATGAATATAAGATATGCAGTTCTCTTCAAGAAAATTCAAGGTCTTCTTAGAAGCGTGCGCTGGTGCAGAATCTTGGTGAAATATCCAATCATCAGCAGGATATAATTTCTTTGCATCGTTCAAAAGTGGCTTTAAACAATTCTTAATGTAATATTCTGAATTAATTTTGCCCCAGGGTCAACAAAAATTGGCGTTGTGGATCCATAATTTGATATTCCCATGAACACCATAACTCCCTTCGGATGGGACTGTTTTGAGAATACATCCAATTCTCTTGACGACTGCTCGCGACTCAAGTGCTGAATTTTTCGTTGGCCATCAGCATTTGATAGATGGAACCATGCTTCATCGACAGTAATGAATTTTTGCAATTTATTACAATTTAGTAAGTGATATAATCCAAGAGAGCGCTGGTGCCTTTTTTGAATTGTTTCTTCAGAAATGTGATGTCTCCGTGGCTTCTTCATTAATTTTAGGTTTAATTTTTTGTTTAGATTACACCGAATGGTATATTTAGATGTTTTGAACTGATTTGCCATATGTTGTAGTGTCGGAGGATTCGTTTTTAATGCCATTTTCTTTAAATTCAATAATTGTTGATTTGTCAGAGTTGGCTTTTTGCCGCTGCCTTTCTTTCGGATTTTGGATTTATGTTCTGGGATTCCAAATTTTTTATAATTAAAGAGTGTACCTTTCGAAACACAAAAGTTTTGATCTTTACACCTTTTTTGTATCATAGAAAAACTACACCGTTGTTCTAAAAGTTTAAAAATTATGATTTGTTGCTCTTTCGTTAACACCATTTTTGTAACTGACATTTGAAAAAACCAAAATTGTGGCATCAAAAAGTTTGTATCACACACTCTATGGAAAACTTTGAATTTTGTTAAAAAAATAACTGTCATTGGTGAAATTTGAATTTAAATTTGTTCAGTTTTTCATTCACGGTACCTGTACATAAGAAATTTTCGTCACCTTTATTACTGACTATGGCCAGTTTCATTTATCACTGAAAAAAAAAGTAGGTACATCAAAAATTTATCATTTTTAAACCGATGAATAAAATTTACAGTATTGATGAAAAACTCATTGCATTAATGAATTTTGATCATCATATGACGTATCATCTATGACATCATATTCATATGACGAATTTTGTTTACTGGCACAAAAATGCGATAAATTTTTTATTAATATGATGAACCACTTTTTTCAGTATATATGTTACGGTCAATGATGACAATTCGGGCATTAACGTTAATGACCATGCATATTGGGCGATGTTGACAATTAAAATTTCATGTGTGGTTTTTACATCATTGTCCGGGCAATGACGTCAATGCCCAACACAGGGTGGGCAATGATAAAACTATTATTCTATAGATTCCATCTGAAAGTAATATATTAAATGTGCCTTTGCAATTAATACCTACTAGTTATTAAGGGATTATTACCAACTAAATAAATTATCTATAAATAATATACTAAATAAAAAACGATTACAAACTAAAAAAATTAAAAACGGGTTAAAAGCTTTGTTATTGCAAGGGTGGCTGTAAAAACCATAAATATGCGTGTCGCGCCAGCAAATAAATTTGCAATTTTAAGTACTATGGGTCACTCCCATGTCAGAATAAAAATGATTAATTTTAAAATTTTTATTTCATTATTTTTAATTTTTATTATTTTTGTTAATTTGTTAATAAATGATTATATTATATTATAATACAATGAATACAACATAAATATGTACGTAAATATCACTTGCCAGTTGGCTGTCAATTTTAAATCTCAATTTTGCTGATCCTTATTTATAGTTATTCCATAATTTCATCATTGTCCAATCCTTTTGGGACTTTTAACGTCATTGACCGGCCAAAGACGTAAATATTCCAATCAGAAGAAAATATTTACATCATTGCCCACCGTTAACGGGCGTTGACGTCAATGTCCGGTCAATGACGTTAATGGCCAGCGTAAATGGGCATTGACGTCATTGCCCGGCCATTGACGTCAATGCCCAATTTACGTCATTGACCGTAACATATATACCTAGATAAAGATGGAAGATTGGTAGTTTGTTTTGAATCTTGGTTTGGAGTTGGACGATAAGGATTTCAAGCTTGTCGCTTTAATATGTAGTGTCTGCTATCTTGTCTCGTCTTCGGACGAAGGCAAGTAGAATAATATACTGGTATACACTAGAATTATAAATAAAGAGAAATAGAGTGCAATTTTTTTATATGTTGGATAAGCAAAATCCTGAAGCTTATACCAAAAAAGAGACAAAGATATAAACAAAAAATGAGAAGAACAAGAGTAAAAACCATGATGTCTTCTTTGCTCGATTTGACAATAACTAGAGATCGGTTTGGAAGTTGATTAATGGAGAGTTATCTGTGAAGAGATACTCTCCGCCTTCAGATGATCCTGAGTTTGCTGATCTCTTGGGACTTACCAGGCTGGATTCCAACATACAACGAAAGCTCTGAAATCAAATGTATATTGTTCATGATAATAATTGGTATTAAGGTAGTTAATAATTACTAAACTTAATTCAAAAACTAGAACTATTTCAACGGCGGCTCGTCAGAAGTGGCCAAGGTACTCCTCTAAAATTTTAGAACGTGAGCTCTATCAAGAGATAGATACTTCTTCCACAATACTCAATCAAAAAGGACCGTAAGGCTACTGTATAGAAGCAGCATTCTCCTCTTTTGTGAATCACGTGTCTTGTGCAATTGGGGTGGGTGGGGTTACTCTTACCCTATACTTTATGATTAGACTCCTCAAATAAAATAGTTCTAAACCACCAATACTATTATTACTTACGCCGGATCATAGCCAAAAATTATTAACCGACGCTTAAGATAGGTTAGGCTTAAAATAGGTTCTATTGTAAAAGTATTTCTAGCATGCAATTGTAGAAGCTAGTAACTCGAGTTAGGACGCAAACTGTTTTGACAAGAAAACAAGCGTAAATTTAAAATTTTTAAGCAAATGCATTTTTCAAATTTTCAATAGAAGTGAATTTTGTTGACATTATTGTAAATATGCATGAATAATCCACCGTTTCCGTCGGAGTTCTGTTCGTCAAGTTTAACGTGGTAATGTAAAAAAGTTCACGTAATTTTCTCTTTAATTTCAAATTAGATGCTACATTGTGCGTACCATAATTTTGGGAGTGTGCAAATTATTTAAATGTATTTTAATAAGATAAAAAAATCATTAGTAACCGCACAAATTGTGTTTTGGTGTATGGGTCGTGGGAACTCTTGCAAAAACGCAAAAGTCCAATTTTTTAATAAGTTAGGATTCCGTCTCAAGGACATTGTTTTTACCACAAAAACAAAAAATTTAATTTAATTCTGTTCTTGCTATGTTATTATGTACACCAACAGGCGATTTTGTGAAAATTCAGATTTATGAAAACTGACACAAGTCAAAAATTTTATTATATTTTAGTAAATTTAATTTAACATAAAATTTAGAAATTTATGTTTAATTTATTAACGGATTTGTTGGAAATTTATTTGTAGGCGTCGGTGTGGGGTAATCGAATTAAAATTAAAACTCGAGTTTATAAAGTAAAGAAAATTTAAATGTAATTTTGGCGTTTTATGTTTATAAATCGGTTGAGAGAGGAACGATGCGATATCATTTTAAAAAATCCCCTATCCTGGCATTCTCATTTATTATAAATGCGCCACTTTAAAATTCATTCCCGTTAAAACGTTCTAATATTAAAAAAAGTGGAGGGTGTCAATTTTTCATTGAAATTATGTGTGCCTTCAAAGATGAACCGTCAAAATGACACTTCATAAATAATTATTTAAACATTTATTTTAACACAGAGTGCCTCGTTCAAAAGTTACGAAAAGGTTTTTTCAGTTTCAGTTTTAAAACTGAAATTCCAACGTAAATAGAGCCCATCATCGTTGAAAGCTTTATGTTGTCGTGCATTAACAACTGATTGGGTGTCGTACATTTTATTTTACCTTATAGACGACATGATTAATTTCTATACGATAATGATGATATTTTAATAGGTCGTTTACGTTTAAGTATCTTGTTTTAATACTAATGCGTCGTGTCGTAAATAATGTTAAATTACTTAAACTACATTATCATTATCTTTACAGTAAAGACTTTTAAAATATCGAATTTACTTACGTTATTAATAATATCCTTCTTCTCTCTTTACGTCACGTACAACGTCGGACCCATCCTAATTCCGACATCGAACCCACCGCATCTAAAAAAGAAAACAACCCACACCGACATAACACTTCCTCACGAAAGCGTCACTTCATTATTTTTCTAAATTTTCATGATGCCAAATAAAGTGTTAAACGGCTAAACGACGCTTTACGACGATACTGCCATAGTCTAACGATCGAATAACTTTCCGACGCTTTTATAACTTCAACTTATTCGATCACATTTTACTAAGTTTTGTTGTGCAATTTTTGAACAGATTCAGAGCGTGAGATTTATACCTTTTTTCATTTTTCAGCTTTTCCCATGGTCAGGCGGATCGGCCATCCGTACCAAAACAGAACGCCGCCCAAACGAAAGAAACCAAGAACCTCGTTTACTAGGCTACAAATTGCAGAATTAGAAAAAAGATTTCACAAACAAAAATATTTAGCCTCGGCCGAAAGAGCGGCGCTAGCGAAAAGTTTGAAAATGACCGACGCACAAGTCAAAACGTGGTTTCAGAACAGAAGAACAAAGTGGAGGTAAGTCCATTCATTTATTGTAATAAGCAAAATTTAGAATTAAACAATATCCAAAAAACAAAAAACTATGTTAAGCAAAAAGTAGCGGATCCGAAAGATTACCTTGCGTTACTCTGAATTTTACAACTGTAAAGCGACGGATTAGGTCAAGAAGTATCTGTTCCGGTAGTGCATTCCTAACAAAAATAGAAACTTACAATTTAAAATTAATGTGAGTAGATTAAAATATGTATAGGACAGTATAGCCTGAAGTTAAAATTTGTTTTAAACATTTAAACGAACAACGTTATCGTTTTTGGTATAACATACTCCATTATCAATAATTAAATGGTCGCCATTATCTTAATAGCGTCGCTTAATATTTCAAGTATTTGAATAAATAACTGAAATTCCATAAATATATAAGTAAATATAAAATTATTTTCTAATATTTATATATGTTGGTTTCGGTGTCTGCCAATTAAACTAAAAATGTCACGTTTATTTCGTAACTCGTAACTCATTCCATTTAATACTTAAGTAAATTCGTATAAAACCGAATTACTCAATTTCGGAAAAATACTCTTGTCAACTTAGTGGCAATGTAGTTATTTTAACGATGCGGTTGGTAGCATTGCTGTGGAGACGATACCAGATCGTATTAGTGTAATTGACTATAGGTTGGTTGCTTGAAACGACGTCTACCCATTGCATCACGGGTAAAACACGTAGTAATCGAATTGTGGCTTCGTTATTTCATTTGTTTTGCTGTTCTTCTGTTTTATGTTATCTTGTTTGTTATATTGGGCTTTGCGTGTTTGGCTCTTGTCTCGTTCGCAAACGATATTAAAGTTTATAGAGCTTTAAGTCTTTTTCGATTCTAACAAAATTTTGATGCTCCTTTGTTATTTTACTTTATTCCGTTTGCCAGCCTGCCTTTGCGCTGCTAAATTTAAATTTGTCGACGCGCGATGTGTGGCGACCGTCAATTGTTTCCGACGGCGCCACCTTCTTGTTTGACACGGTATGTCCATTACCGAACAGGTAATTAAAAGTCGCAGCAGTTTGTTGTATTTAAAGAACCCCACAACATAACTCTGGTTTTAATCAACAACTAAAAAGATGTTAGATTTAAAAGTTTCTTATCTTAAGAGCCGATTACGACTTGACTAATCTTCTACTTTTTTCTTTCATTCTTTGCCTACCTATTTAAAATAGAACGGTTGAAATAAATGAGCTTTTAGAAATAACAACGTGTTTTTTCCTAATGATCGACTTTTTTTTACTCACTTGACTGACGATTTATTTTGACACTTGTCTCTTTTAACGCTGAGCACTTAGCGCACACACAGGATATGTCGATTTGCATCGCTTACGATTTACGAATCGGTAATGTCAAGGTACGGGGGGGAAACCCCCCAAAACCCGGTTTTAATTTTGGTTTTTTTATTTTCTGGAAATAATTAATGCATTGTAATAAAATGTTTATTTAAATATGTATAAACAATTTTATTGCTTTATTTAAGAATAATTATAAAGGTAATAAAATTGTCGTAACCACAGCTTTTTTAATCAAAATTGCTTATAAGCTTAATTTTAAGCACACGATTTTACAACGCGATAAATATTTAGAGTGTCGTAAAAACGTTTTTAATTTTTATTAATGCCTTTTTATTTTATCGTTAAATATATTTTATTATTACTGGCTACTTGGTTAACCTTCTTTGGTATTGAACTTTCACGTCTTAGCGCTACATTTGCGCTTGATATTAGCAGTGTTCTTTCTAATGTCACTTTACCCCGTTAACTTTTCAATTATGTCGAAATTCTTCTTTCGCTAATTTTACGTTTCACGTGGGATTTCAATTTTTATATTATTAAACGCCCTCTTAGGTTAATTCTCTCTCACCAGATGGGAACGCTTACCGAGACACCTCAAAAGCGGAACTAATTTCAGGTTAATGAATACGCAACCGGTAATTACAAATTTAATATGCAGATTCCGCTTATTATTTTTTAATTATTCGCAATTCGGGCTCACTTTGATAAAAATTGTCTTGCGTCATCTCTTAGGGAGCGTTTCCCCGCCCTTAACATTTCTTAAAAATTATACATTTTTAATAAAAAATTTGCGATGCCGAGAAGTAGGCGTTAGTGTTTAAAAAGGTGTAGTTCTGTTGCATATTCTATAAGACAAATAAATATGGCGCCCAACAAAAGCTAATATTATGTTACTTCAATAAAAAATTTTAAATTACAAATTTTATTTGTTAGAATTATCTGATTGATAGATGACCCATGAAATATTTATCTACAAAATAAAAAAATTTTATTTAAAATTAAAAAAAAAACTTCCAAATCCAAAACTCTATACTGCGAGCCATGAGACTCTTGATATTCAAAAATTTTCGAAAACTAATCAAAATTAATTAATTCTAATCCAATTGAAATTGTAAATTAAAAATTTTTCATTATCTCTACAATCTTCAACTTTCCAAAAAATTCAAATAAAAAAATATCTAATTTCAAAATAATAATTCAAAAATTTACGAAGTCAAATCAAAATTAATTTTATTTCGCACAAGTATACTTTCAAAATGAAACTTTTAATCCAAAACTCAAAATAATATAAATTTAAAAATCGGTTACCGATCGCCAGCGCCTCTGCGCTAGCTGATGCAAACTTAGCTAGTTGAGGGAAAATTCAGAAAAGTTCAAAACATTAACAAATGTCAAATAAAATAAATATTACAAAATTTACAAAACCAAATACCGAAAATGTAACGGAGATTTGGAAAATTATATATACTATTGATGTGTTTTATTATTTTATGCCAAAACATTTGATCAAATTTCGTGTTTTATACATAATTTTCGGTTTGATACAGCATTGATGTAGAAAGTAGAAATTTGATTTACTTGGCCTGATATTATAATACCTCCAGTTCCCAATTTATTGTTTTTAAAGCAAATTTTTCATTTATTACGAGATAAATTATTGAAATAAATCAGATTTATTAAAATTTGAAAAAAATTTCATTTAAAAAAATTGTATGAAATTTGCCCAATTTTGTAGACTTACATTTAAATAAATTAAAAAATTACAATAAATTACCAGTGCTAACAGAAAGTCAGAAAATTTATAACAGTAATAAAAAATGTCAAAATGATAGAAAGGCAGGACAGTGCTAGAACAAATCGACATTTAACAGGATGATAGAGCCTGTTCATATAAAATATTAATATTTTAAAAATTATTTTTTAGTATTAACTTACTAAGAAGTAGGTAGTACTATTTATATAGTAATTACTTATTAGTAAAAAAATAGTAAAAATATATTTTGGATAGTTTTCAAGTCCGAGTCACACTCGAGCTCCCCTGGGACCATAGGCAAAACAAAATAAATTACTACTCTGCAATCTAGTAGTATTATTATATACCAACCCTTATTTTGCAAATTATGTTTTATGATTTATTATAATTTTATATGTCGCAAATTAAATGTCAAATAAAAACTTAAACCAAAGAATTTCGAGTCAGCATCGTAATCGTACGACACGAATAATGGCGTTTTGCACGCAGCATAATGAAACCGGCCAAGTTATGTAATAGTAAAAAATTGTCATAAACTATAAAGTTGAAAAAGTATTGCACAATATAGGTACCTACTTAAAATTAAAAAAAAATAATAATAATTAATAAAATAAAACTAAAAATAATAATAACTTAAAATAGAAAAGAAAAAATAAGTGAGGATTTATATGAAAAGACAGATAATGAAACATTCTCGATAACAGTAACCTATTACAAAATTGAACAGGAAAATTGGTGATTCTGTTCATACATCAATTTTAAACATATTTTTGTGTTTCAGTTTTTTTATTGAATTTTGATGTTTTGTTTATAAATTAGATATTTTTAAGTTAGGTTGTAACAACTAGGTGGAAAAACCGGGTCTCTTGTTGCCAAGATTGCCGTATGAGCGGTCGAGACTAAATTTAATAAAAACAAAAAATTAATTTAATTTTTGAATCAGTGATTTTGAATTTTAAAATTGTCTCCCAAATTTTGGACAAAATTTTTGGATGATTAGTATATTAATTTGGATTCTAAGACATAAAAGATCAAGTTAATATCAGATATAGTTGCAATGATATATTATAGTTACCTAATACTCATGGATGAGGATGAGTTTGATACTATTGCATATGCCGCGAGTTATCTTGTATATTATATTTCCAGTTTACTTTAATAAAATATTTTTAAAAAATTTTAAATCACAAAAAAAAGAACTTTTTGAAAAAAAAAAGAAATAAAAAAAAAGAAGGGGTAAATATCTTAAAATAGTTTTGTACACAGCGACTCGAAATTCCAATAATTTCCATGGAATTCTAAAGATTCTCAATGATTTCCAACAAGGGGGAGGTAACAGGGTAACAATCCCCCTCCCCTATATCTAATATAAAAATATATCTAAATTCTTGGTAAAAAATATGTATTTACCCTCCCAAGCCTCATTTACCTCACCCATGAATTTCTCCTGAATCTGCTCTAGTGTACAACTGAAGCGAAATTTGAGGAAGTTTTAAAAATAGGAAAGACAAGATAATTAGAAAATCTTAAAAATACTATAGATGAGCTTCTTTTATTTTTTTAATTTTCTGTGATTTCATTGGCTTCTCTAAGATTATCTAGATTTCTTAAAATATCCTAGCATTTTCTACAATTTCTGGGATTTTCTATTTCACAATGACCTAACATCATGAAACTTTCTAGATTTTTTTGGATTTTCCCAAGTTTGTAAGATATTCTAGGATTCTCTACATTTCCTTAAATTTTCAAAGATTGTCTTGATATTTCTATTTCTTAGATTCCCTTCTTAACATTTTTCCGGTTAAACTTAGTGGAAAGCCAACCGGAAATCGTCATATACAGAACTTATATAGAGGGAAATTTTCTTTCCTTTGATATTTCCTTCTTAAGATTTTCTTAACTTTCAAAAAACCTTAAAATTAAAAACTTAAAATCTCCTAAGGTTTTTCACATTTCTTCAGATTTCCTATTGATTCAAATGTCCTAGAATCTCCTGAGATTATCTTGAAATTCTAGAACTCTTCTAAAAATTCTAAAAACTCAGATTTTCTGGAATTTCTTAGAATATTTTCAGATTTCTTTTCACTAGTACACCAGAGTTTGCCCAGTTTGTTGCTGGAAAACTGAGGGGAAATCGTGAAGTACGATTTAATTTTTTGAGATTTCTTTGCCTTTCCTAAGATTTTCTCGATAACTTTTTTCGAATTTTCATATTCTAAGTTTGCCCGACAACGATTTTTGGAAAGGAGGGAAGGTAACGGGACTATTTCTGGACTATTTCAGAGATTTTCAAGAGAATCCCAATTAAGTCTACACAAAATTTTCAAGATATTTACCCTTTGTAATTTATTATTTTAAATTTCCACTTAAATAGCAATATAGAAGCAAGTGTACAGAGTATATATTATAATTATTGTTGATTAACATAAAAGATTTAGAATTATTAATCAGGTCCGGACTGGACTGCTGCGGCGGGAAAAGGATCAAATCTTAGTAGGTCGGTGTTTGAAATGCAAGAGGTCTAAGGACAAATCAAAAACTAGAGGAAGAATACAGATGAACTGTTACAGACCGGGGTGTCTGGGGGGTATGGAATACCCCCCAGGCAATTCCAATATAAAAGATTTAGTAGAATAATGCATTGAATTTGAAGAAATCTAATCTTAATGAATTTATTGGAATAACTACCAGTAATAATATGTCAAATTCAAAAATTGTATGCAAATTAATCAAATGTCCAGTTTTCGGTTTGAGGAGGGTAATATAGTCTGCCCAGAAGGGGTAACCTCTAGGGAAATTTGGAGATCTTAGATTTTAATCGCAGGAAATCATAGAAAATCTGTGAAAACCTTAGAAAATCCGAGTAAATAGAAAATTTGAGATATTCAGCAAATCCTAGGAAATCGTAAAAAATTCTAGGAAATCTGTGGAAATTTTAGAAAATTGGAAAATCTTAGAAATACCACAGATAACCTTTGTTATTTTTAACTTTTTTTAAATAAAATCTTAAAGCACTTCAAAGAAATCTTATGAAACTCAAAGAAATCCCAAAAATTTTAAGAAATCCGGGGCAATCTAGGGAAAACTAAGAAAACCTCATGTAAAAGAAAATCTGATGTTCAAAAATGGTTTGAGGTTTTCCCTTCGAAGTTGTTCATACAAACTATAAGCTAGTAACTTTTTAAGTTGAAATTAAAGAAACGTTTTTTATATTTATATTTCTTGTAAAGTTTGCTATTTGTACTTATACCCTTCTAGCATGTGACCAAATTTTCTTCTTAAAAAATCCAAATTTTACTGTAAAGTAAATTAAATTAAAGGGATAAATCGACCATATGTCGTCGTATCAAACATAACTTGAATTATTATTTTATAATATTACGAAATTTAATATCAAAATAATTTAAAATTTCAATCTTTAAATTTAAATTTTATCTCTCGAATCTCCAATTTCAAATTAATTTATTAATAATCGAAACAAAAACTATGCCATTAAACTATTTAAAATCAAATTATTCAAAGATAAATCACTTTTTATTCTCAAAAGTATTAAAATCTGAATCGAAACTGATGAACAAAATTCTTCTTGGCTAAAAGTCTGGTTTTGTCCTTTAGTTGGCGCAACATCAATTATCAATAAATAAATAGGTATAATAATTTTATTTGTTCAGTTTGCTTGTTTGTTGTTTAAAACTACCATATTTCGTTATATATTGCAAATCTAGAAGTTATTTTACACCGCTTTGCTTTGCTAAATTATTCTGTCCCAACCCAGTTTAACAAAATCAAATTTTTTCTTTCTTTAAAAATACATTTGTTTGAAATGTCCAAATGTTTGATGTTAACTTTGATTGTATTGTCAAATAATTTTTTCAAATTTCAAGATTTTATATTTAAGTTAAGAATAAATAAAAAAAAATTATAAAAATGTTCTGACTGCTGAGAGTTGCCATGCAGCTTAACTAAGTATTCAATGATACCCTTAATGCAATTATTGGTTTAATTTTAATTGCACATAATCTCGACCCGGATGCATACTCAACCAGCCAAAACAATAAATTAACTCTATCTAGGAACAAATTGATTTTCTACCAACTTTAAAATTTAATATCAAACAAAATGGAGGTAACGAGGAATGCGAGGCAAAATTTGAGAAACAAGAACGAAGTGTTGAAACAATGACGCTTTCATATTTAATTACCACCTAATTAAACTACCCGGGCGTACTAAATAATTAGTGTTCTCATTTCCACGAAGCGGAAATGCACAAATTCGGGGTTACACTTCTAAAATCTTCAGGCTATATCTAATCGGCGGGGTATAAAACTAAGAAAAAAAAGGGGCGACTGGGAAAAATCTCACTTTTTCCAAAAAATTTTCTGTGAAAATTTGCCGCTCTGTGTAATTTAAGTAAATACAGGTATCTCGCTAATCGCATCCGACGTTCAATTATTAACAAAGCACTAAAACCTGCCGCCTGCAGCAGCCTGCGGTTGTGGCAATATTTTAATTATGATTTACATAGCCAGCCCTTGATAACGTAATTTCCGCACATAATAAATTAACTGTTATATTTCATAGACCTTTTGTTGTTAAATAGGTTGTATTACATGAAATTATTAATTAATTGTGAATTAATTGACTAACGCATTCGGATATTATTTTAGGAAATATTCTTCGGCTAATAAAAAAATCACGAAATATAGCAAATGTTGGGGAGAAGCTTTCCAAGTGGAAATTTTTTTTTATCAAAACCGATAACGTTTTGATCCTCTCGTGAACTTCATTTTAAGACAAAGTATACGTTGAAGGTTTAGTTGAAAGGGAGGTGTCCGGTGGGTTGACGGTCTCGGTTTGACACCCTAAAAGCTTCTGGATAATGCAAGAGCCGACAGAGCGATTCGCTCAATAATGCACGCTGACATCGGTCTAGTGTTTAGAACTTGAAATATTTACTCTTCTAGTCAACGATTTCAACAATTCTGTTGTTTAATCATTTGTTGTAGTAAATTTTGAAATTGTCGATTAATTTGTCTAAACGCTTTTTCCTTTTTACAGGCGACAGACGGCAGAAGAAAGAGAAGCGGAGAGACAGGCAGCCAATAGATTAATGTTATCGTTACAAGCGGAAGCGCTAAGTAAGGGTTACATGCCAGAAGCACCCCCTTCTTCGGCAGGTCCTGGCGATACGGCACTTAGCGCGTTACAAAATCTTCAACCCTGGGCAGGACCCTACAACACATCGCAACCCGCAATGACGGAATCGATTTGTTAAAAATGGTGCTTTAAACGGTCGAAACGTTCTTATTTAAAATTGAGTGCAATAATAATAATGACCCACAAGAACAATCACATTCGTGTTGAAATCAGATAACGAGACTTTACCGAGAAATCGTTGTACTTATACCTAATTAAATAATTATTATTAAATATTAATAATAACGCTGTACTTGCTGAAAAAAGTAGTGTGATTTATGTATAATAAATTAAATAATTGTAGATACATTAAGTAATTACTGTAAGCACAAAATATTGCATTAAAATAAATAAATAAAATAAAATGTAAGATTACAATCGTCAATCTTCTTAATTAACCGTTCGTTTTGCTTGCATGTCGATTTATTTAATTGAAGTACAAATTCATTTCTTTGCTCTACTAATAATAATGGATAACGAAATTATGAGACACAATTAAATTTATCACTTTATTTTAATTTAACGCTTGAGAAACATATACAAACAAAAATAAAATTAATAATTATTTTCTTACTGTTAATTTACGGGAATAATTAAATAAAAAATTAGTAGACCTAATTATCCACTTGATGAAATGTCGTGATACGAAGGATTAAACGCTTAGTATTATGTTTCATAATTAAAATTAGGTAATTGCTTTCATAGTAATTAAAAAATGTCAACCAACAGTTTGATAATATGATAGGCCGGTATCATCATCAATTTTTAATCTAAATCTTCATCAAATTGATATCTTTAAGTTACATGTCCTTAACGGGCGCCAAGACAATTTAATAAAACGATTAAGAAAGGATTTTTATTCGGGTAGGTTGAAACGATCCATTTGAAGACGAAGAGAACGAAGCAAAACTTATCAAAAGTAATAATCAGTAAAAATATTTCACGACTTATAGTACTATCTAAAGATATATATTTAATTAGAAGCTATTATAGCAATTACCGTTATAATTGAGCACTAACGTTAATTGAAAAATCAATGATTACAAGGTAAGTACAGATTCCACAGTTTTTCTCTTTAACTAAAGGAAGTATCCGTCAAAAACGACAATCATCGTTAAAATGAGATCCGCCTTGATTGATGATTGACAGCCTTATTTAAGAGTAATTGAAAATGCTATTATAGAAATATTAAAATAATGTACGGTCTTTAATCTTTTTCCTACTGCTGATGCTGGTGATCAATTACAATGCTGTAATGATTTCTTATTAATCTTAAACGTTCAAACATCTATATTTATTTTTAACATTTTTTAAAATTAATTAAAACAGTTTACCCTCTTTGCCTCTTCAAAACGATCAATGAAAATATTTGAAATTTTATGAAGTAGTAGGTATTTCCCTCAACGGGGGAAACTCAAAACAACATCAAGTCTACGTAATAGAGCCGCCATGTTGTTGACATTTGGTAGTATCACTAGCGCCACCAGCGATAGATAAATCGCGAATAGCCTTGGAAAATTCCAAATCAGAAATAGCCAATCGAAAAATTAGAAAGGAATTTATATATTTACAACGCTAAGCGATTTTAATTTAATGTATTGGTAATTATAGGTATATGTATAGCGTAATAAATAATAAATTATTTCTAATAATTATAATATGCAGTATAATTATTTTTGTTTTTCTTAAAATTTATAGCTTTTCGATATAATTACTGCACTTTTAGTTAAAATTTGTTTTTAAGTTGATTTCTAAGAATGGATTGTTGTGTTAAGTACAACAAACAAACATTAGAATAATTACATAGAAGCAAAAATAATACAAAATTAAGTACAAAATTGATAACCTACAATTTTGACGCTGATAAATTTTAATAATGCATTAAAGATATATTTGTACAATTTGTGGGATTTTCCATCCGCATGCATCCCAGTCGGTATACTAGCAAGTTTTTTGACAAATTCGATTTTTATTTAACAAAAACAATAATGTTGACCCGTCGTTGGTAAGTCGAATTAATCTAATACCTTCAAATGACATGTCTACAAATATTGAGAAAAATAAATTATAGCGCTAATTTTCATTCTCGCATACTTATCGTCTTACAAAGTTGACAGCACCGCTAAAGTGAGCGTCACGCTAACCGCGCAATATTTTTATCACCACCGAACAATTTTTGTGAGTCTGATAGTGATAAAAATGTACATATTTCTATTTAGGATTGGACGTACTAAGGTTATGTGATTTGGTTACGGATAAGTGAAGTTACTTCCATTATATTACGAATGTTGTAAAATATTCATTGTTAATATGTTTGTAATTAAATCCAATTAAAGTGATTTATCTATTAATAATTAAAATAATAACTAATACAATAACAATTATAATAAAAAGTAATCGCCGCTCCAATGAATTCTTTATGATGATCAAGAGCTATTTCCAGTTAACATCTACTATCAGGGGCGGAACTACCGGGGTGCGGTGGGTGCTAGGCACGCGGGCCTTCGGTTAAAAGATCCCCCAGTTGTACTGTGACCTTTTCAATTTTAATAAAAATCTCAAAAATAGTAGGTGCACAACTAGATGCTATTAGAGGTCTGGGGAGATACAGAATACCCTCAGGTCACCAACAATTATGTTCATATGATTGCCATGCTATTAAACTGTGACTTCCGTACCAGGAATTTTACTATATTCTGTGGGGTGTTCCACACCCCCCAGACCCCCCGGTGAGAGTTTTCACCACTCATATACATATGTTGTATAAATATGCACTAAACTTTTTGTTTGTATGTATGCAAACGATGTGAAGAAGATCTAAGAGAATAAAAAGTAAATCACACAACGTACACACCCACACACACACCTTTGGATTTTCAAACCGGGGGGGTATGGAATACCCTCCAATTTTTGATTTTACTTTTCGATCCGAGGTTTAGATTCTGTTTACAAGGAAGTAAAAAATTATGACTTGACACTAAAAATGAGAAATTCCCTGACAAAATTACGGAAATCTTAAATTTTCCATCACTTTTCTACATTTTCCAAAGAAATGAGAACCCTGCAATTATTATATAGGGAATAATCAGTGGCGTATTTACGTGGGGGGAAGCTATTAAACCATGAATTGTCGCAGATAAATTGTCGGGCGAAGAATTGTCCGCGATGAATTGACGTAGGTTCCCCGGGCCCCCACTGTAACTAATCAATATGCTATTAAATAACATACAATTATTAATTGTTATTTAAATATTTAAAAGTCAAAAAATTAATAATTAATTAAATTAAATTAATAAAAAAAAGAAGGAAAACCATTTTTAGGAAAAATAAGTTTGGCATTTCATATTTTACATTTCCATTTTAAATGTTGTTATTTTGTTTATTATTTTACTTTTCTCCTCAAAAGTTGTTTGGAATGATAATCTCGTTAATCCCTTCATGCGCACCAGGGATAGATATTTTTTAATTATTAGATAGGATAGACATTATTTTAATAAGAATATTTTATTTTAATATTTATATTTTTAATATTTTTAAAATTTCAACAAAACAAAACGTAGTAAATTTTGTTGTGTTTTAAGGTGGGGCTTCATATCCTGTTGTATCTGACTTTGTCAGGCAATCTTAGAAAAGGGAAAATTTAGAATAATCTAGAAAAATCTTAGGAGAGCCAATAGCCAAGGAAATCTCAGAAAATTAAAAAAGAAAATAAAAGAATTAATCTATGGTATTCTAAAGATTTTCTAAATTTCTCTAGATTTCCTTTAGAAGAAAATAGCATTCTTAAGTTTTATTAATATTTCATAGAATTTCCCTAAAATTTACTTGTATTTCTTTTCACTTTTGAATACCACGATTTTCCTTTCGGTTATCCAGCTAGTACAAAACTAAGGGGAAATCGCCGGAAAAATTGTGTGTACTAGTGAAAATTTCTGAAGAAATTCTGAAAAATTCCAAGACATCTTAAGAAACAGATTCTTAGAAAATTTCTGGACATATAAATTTCAACAAAATCTTAAGAAACTCGAGAAAATTTTGATAAATAGGAAATCGAGAGAAATTAATAATATTCTGGATTTCCTCAAATTTTCCTTTTGTTTTCCATATGACAGTTTCTTCATCATTTTTCCACTTATTAGTAAACAAAGAGAGGGAAATTCAAGAAATCCCAGAAAATTTTATAAAATCCATAAAAATGTCACTAAGTTTACAATTAGGAAACGTAGAAAATTAGGGGAAATAGAAAAATCTAGAAAATTTTAGAAAAATATACAAAAAATCTTGTGAAGTGGGGAATCACAGAAAATTCTAGGATATTCTATGAAATTTAGACAATCTCAGAAAATTGAAAAATAAAAAAAGTCATCTATATATGTTTTTTAACTATTTAATCAAAATAAGTAGGGGGAGGGGTCGTAATTCTTTGGAATTGCATGGAAATCGTCGGAATTTTGAGTCCTGTGTACAAATTTGTTTTGTCTTTTATAAGAGCAGGGCCCCCGTTAACAACTTTGCACACGGTTCACCTGCTTGTTACGCAACTGTCTACTATGTATTCCAACAAGCTTATAGAACCAGAGATTCAGCAATCTGAGTATTTAGAAAATGAAAAATGAAATTAAAAAATTAGAAGTCCAGTTATTCTATAGCTTAGACTTATAGTACTGGTTGTATGTAGGAATTTGTCGATATGGTATACTGAGTGAGTAAATAATATTACATGGAATACGGAAAACTACATTTATCACAGGCAGAGTAGTCTAAATTTTGATTTGATACAAGAAAGGTCTAATATTACTGAAATTTTAAAAATTACAAGTTCCCCCTCCTCATGTCCACACGACTCTAAAAAATTTTCTAATAAATTACAAATATAAACATTAAATCTTGTGAATAATCTAAAAATTCCGGTAAAAAATGCCCAAAAATGTAGTGCAATCATTTTTTTACCAATCCCGATTAAAACTGCTCCTTTACTGTTTTAGTTCATGCTATAAAGTAGTTGGTTATCTGCCATTACCAATGATTTTAGAACCCAATACCAAAAATCCTAGAAAAGGTTCAATTTTTTAAAATTTTTTTCAGCAAAATTAAATTGAATTCTATTAAATATTTACAAACAACATATTTTATTAAAATGACTTAACTAATCAATGATCCTGTGCAAAAAAAATTTCCACATCTTCCAACAATAGAATGATAGACCCCATACCCCTCTCCCCACAATTTTTGAATTCAAAGGTTCTATAGTTGCGTTTATTACACAGAAAATTTCAGTATTTTAGAATAGAAAAAGATTAGAAAATATGAAGTATTCTTTCCGATATTCCACTAATTGTATGAAATATTCCGATGAGTAAATGTCCTGAATATTTATTAAATACCCTGGTTTGGAGTTTTTTTTTTAGACATAACTGGAGTTTCTTGGATATTAATAAAATTGCTTAAAAATCACTGGTGTTTTGATTGTTTTTCGAATTTTTTAATTTTTTTTTGAATTTTAAAATTTAAAAAATATGAAATTGAAATTTTGAAAGAAAAAATTGAAAATCTATGAATTTATTTCGATTGGAACTTCTTTGGAAATTATTGTAATTCTTTGGAATTCTTTGGCAATATTTGGAAATCTTTAGAAATCACTGGAATTCTTGAAAAATAACTTGAATTTCTAGAAAATGAATAGATTTATTTGTAAATCACCGGGATTCGTTCAAAATTACTGAAATTCTTTAGAAATCGCTGCAATTCTTGTAAAATAACTTGAATTTCTAGGAAATTAATGGAAGTTTTCAAAATTCAATTAGAAATTGCTGGAATTCCTGCAAAATAACTTGGATTTCTAGGAAAGTAATAGAATATCTTGTAAATCATGGCAATTTGTTGGAAATTATTGAAATTCTTTAGAATTGCCCTTGTTTGGAAATCATTGAAAATCTCTGAAATTTTTTGTAAACCTCTAAATTCATGGAAATCTTGTAATACAATATTTTTTCTGCCCTTGCGGGTAAGCAGAACTTTCTCTACACCCTGGAAAAGATGAACCAGCTTTAAAATTCGTATAGAAACCAAAGGTGATATGACCAGTTGTAAATGTGTCGGAAGCGATGGAGTGGCTTCCTCGTCACAAAAATCTCTAAATCAAATTTTCGCTTGCGCACAACTCATCTAGGCAGGGGCGTACTCAGTAAAACAAAACAAATTACTAAAACTTACAATCTTTGAAAATCCTTGGAATTTCATGGAAATCGTTGAAATTCCGAGCCCTGTTCATAAAATGTTTTCACTATGTTTACCCTTTGGAATATTTTCTAGAAACTGAAAATCATACAAATTAATCATAAATCTTCAATTATATAAACAAAGAAGTAGGTACATTAAGTTCATGATTATTTAATTTAGAGAAATAAATTTAAAATTTAATTTATTTGAAAATTTCATATTTTATAAAAATTAATTAATCAGAAATTGAGAGAGTACGTAAGGGGTGTTTTTTAGATCTGCACGACTTTAAATTAAAATAAAACAAAGAAAAATATTTTTAATATCAATTAAACTGGCTTTATTGTATAGATAATTTTATGCACTGGCTGATTTGCGAATTTGCCGCCAGTAGGCTATTCAATTTTTGCCGCCCCTACTGACCTTGGAAATTCGATACTCTAGTTTTTCAAATTATAGCAATGATTAATAAAAAAAATGAGTAGAATTTACTAAATTTTAATAATTGTACTATTTGTCGCCCCCTAAAATCTGCCACCCTAGGCTTCAGCCTGCTCTGCCTGTATTAAAATATTTTAGCATTTAAAGTAAAAAACTGTTTTTTTTAATATGGGGCATGGAATGCCCTTCAGAGCAATTTAAGATTTTCTTAGATTATTAGATTAACTGGAACGTTTTGGGCGTTTATGTAGGTTGCTCATTAATACCATAAAATAAAGGTGTTAATCCGGGGGGTCTGGGGGGCGTGGAACGCCCTCGAGTACATTCTTTGTTAATTATTTCGATGGTAAATATCTCGAAACGTTGAAAACTGAAGAAAGAACACTGGAGGGCATTCCATGCCCCCGAGACCCCCAGATTATTCCTATCGTTTTTAAAAGTTTCTGTTGCCATAGCATACGCTGGAGCAGTGGCGGATTTGCAAATTTATGAGTAATAAATAAATATGAGATATATTGAATATATTGAAAAAATTATATATTGAAAAACTATTGGAATATTTAAAAATTCATGATCACCAAAGCGAGTATTACAGAGCGAGTAATTTTTCATATACAGACGCAGTGGCGTAACTACCAGTGTTCGATGTTTTCGATCGAACAAGGGCCCGGACATTAAAAGGGCCCGGTCGCTATCACGACCAAAAAAATAATAGTATATTATGCATCATGGGACTTAAGGTGCTACTTTTCATCCCGCGTGCGAAGATTTTTGCAGGAGGTGTTAGCCGAGTGCAAAAATCGTACACGAGATGAAAATAACCTTAGTCCCAAGGTGTATTATACTATTTTTCTCAATTTCGCTGAAAACGCTGAATTACATTGCTTAATAACTAAATTTGAGATTTTGAAATTGAGCAAAAAAAACTGAGCAAAAAATTTACCCCCGTTACAATAACTTCTCAGCGATTTGTCGTTAGAAGCCATATGCAAAATTTCAGATCAATAGCGCGCAATAATGGCGCGGGAAGAAAGTATTAATTTAGTCCCGCAAAAGCGGGACTAAAGTGAGCACTTTATTCCCGGAATTGTGAAAAATATTTTAATGATTTAATGCGAATTCAAATTTTTGTGATTTATTAGCACTAAATATTGAAAACACCAATAAAACCAGAAAATATGCGACACTTTTTCAAAATAACTTGTCTGCCACATTTTTGATGTAATTAAGTATTTAAAATATAAAATATATTTACTGTCTGTTTCGTCTTTTGTTGAATTTAGACAGATTAAACGCACCCGCCAAAGCAAAACTTCCCATCTGGTAGCGATTACAGTAATAAACAAATAAACTGTAACCCTTATATAGCAATTTAACAAAATACCGAACAAAATAAAAGTAGGGTTTTTTTTGTTCCCCAATTCCATTTGGGGGGCCCCGCTTGGGTCAGAAACACAGGCCCGCAGCTGCCTTGTTACGCCACTATACAGACGTAAGAATTGCCGCCCCTTAAAACTGCCGCCCTAGGCTTCAGCCTACTCATTCTGTTGGTAAATCCACAGCTGATTTTATGCCATTAAAGTTTAAATATAATTTCGGCTATGTGGTCGCCCCAGCTAGTGCGTACATGGCGCAATCCGGAACTCCAATTTTCACACACTTTTCGCAGCATTGCGCCAATAACTAGTCGAATTTTGATTTCCAGGTGTTCAATTGTCTCTGGTTCATCGGCGTAGACAAGTGATCACACGATTTTGGTGGCCAATTAGCAGGATCATTACGTGAAATTATTCTTTTATCAGAAGTTTATTTGAGTAAATTATAGAAAATGTCAACAATTTGCAAGCGTTGCTCTGGGGTAAGTCTATCATCCAGATGAAATGGAAAGCCAAACTAAACAAAAAGCAACTATCATCTGTTAAATTGGTTGTCAAATAAAGCAGTGTTCTCAACTCAAAGTTGTGAATCTCTAAAAAACACCCTTTTCATAGCAGTTCATAGCAATATATAATATAAAAATATAAAACCTACTCTGATATTAACAAACTTTTTGTTGAATCTAAATATCCCTAATAAAAAATTCGTTAAACCATAATATAACTTGTTTAAAAATTATATCAATTTCGAAGGGCTGTAGAACTTGAATCTGGTTCCTTTTCAAATGTTATTGTTTATTTGTAATTATTCGGGTGCGACATTTTACAGGAAAATAATTAATTATCTAATTTTTCTCAGATTATCTCTTTAATCTTTTACCATTACAAGCTAATTGTGGAAAATAACGGGCGCCAGGTTACCTTAATAAAACACTAGAAATTTGTTTTATTGCGTGGCTAATAAAAGAGAGAAGGGACAAACATATACATTAATCGTAAATCAAGTAAAAATGGCACTAAGATTGAAGGATAAAAATGTTGTAATGAGGAAAATTACAAGGAAATACATAAAAATTAGACTTCCAGAAATCCAATCACAGCCCACCGGGAGGTAAACTAAGCGAGAATTAGTTACACTTTATACGATAGTCACGAATAGGTAGGTACAAGTAATTGACACCCGGAAATAAAAAAAATAGAACTGAATAGACGGTTCCGTGTATTTCTCATTGTAATAGAAAATCGATAGGGAAAATAAAACAATTTAACTAAAACACAAACGAAGCAAAAGCTATTCATAAATAAAAGAGGAGTATTTTGTACATCACATCAGAAATAATATTCAGTTGGTGTGCAGTATATTTTCGGGTAGGTATATTAGATTACATTTTAATCAGCAGCAACTGAGTTGGTACGGGCAGAGGGAGCAGGGTTACAAACCATTACTCAAACCTGACGTTAAATAGCTAATTCAATTGTTACCCCCAACGATGTGTGGTTATCGCCCGATTCTGTTTCAGATAAAATGATCAAATTGCTTTGTATTTTAATTCCTTTTCCATTTTTAGTCGAACACATTTCGTTTATTTTCCAACAAAATATTTTACTTTTTTTCTATACTACCCCTTCCTGGTTTGAAGGTTACGTTGATACTGCAAAAACCAAATTTGTTGTACAAAAATTATAGTAGAATGAAGAGGTTCCGTGTTGGGCCGATATATAGGTTTATCCAAACATGCAATTTAGTAATTATAGGAAAGTGGACGGTGCCGTAAAGCATAAGGGATAGAAACTTAATTTCTAAGTAGGACTATTTTGTTAGGCTACAGATCGGCTATTTTTCCTCGTGTAATTTGGATAATCAAATTCAATTTTGAAACAATGCCCCGAGATGGATTTTAAATCTTCGAGTTACTAGTAGCCTATAAATTATAACATTACCGTCATTATTCATGCATTAAGGAGCGTTACAGAAGTAACGCTGAATATGTACAAGGAAGCCCAGAGGTTAACCCGCCGGTTTTGTGAGCGGTTAACGAGTTTTTAAATTTTGAGTCGCGTGCGGAAATGGTGCATATAGATCAGGCTTTTCGGAACCGAAAAAACTCCAAACTGTTTAAAAACAGACGCACTATTTTCGTACCTTTCAACCCTTGTCAGGATAAAATAAGGACGAAATTTAGAACGTAAACGTTGACGTGTGAGGAAATCTTTGTATTTTTGTTGAACGCAATTTCCGGGGTCGAGAAATAACTGTGACACGCATTATTCACGTAATAACAAAATAATTTTTTCTTTTAAATTAAAACTTTTTCTAAGATTTTTGCAGCATCCGCACGATTTTATTCGATCACTATAATTTTGAGGACAGGATATCACCAATTCAAACTAAAGTCACACGCAAACGTATATCGGCAACTTAAAACAAAGGATCAAGAACCGAGATTTAAAAAATGTCATTTTGTGTCAAATTATGGGTTTGGGTTCTTCAGTAAACTTTAATAAAAGGTAAAAGATATCAATTGAGAGCCACTTTTTTATACAACGTTTTTAAAATCACACAACTTTTGATTGTTCGCTAAAACTGCACAAACGAGTAAAGAATTGTTATTATGTATTTTTGCGGTTTCGATTTCCTGCAACAATACAGGTTTTAATTTTTATTGCTTTTTTTTACTTATTTCCATTTTAGATATTGAGAATTTACGGACACACCTCGTATATGCCGAGTTTCTAACATTTTGGAAATTAATTGCTGCGCTTTTGTGGTTTTATAAGTTCTATCAATTTTGTGACCAAAGTGTATTATTTTCTTCGATAATTTTGTAAATTTGGATCATTTGTTGTGTAATTTTGTTATAATAAAAAAAAGTTAATATTTCGTTCACACAAATTAAATAACACTCAATATATGAAAACTTTTAGGTAAATCTGTAATTTAATGTCGGTTATAAAACCAACAAATTATAACCGAAGGCCTGGAAAAAAGAGTATGAGGTAAAAAATAGAAATTAAGCAACCGGTAGTTAAATTTTAAGAAGACATAATTTTGTAATTTTGAAAATATTGTCGTGTTTACAGGTTTGTGTTTCAACGAAACTGAATTTTTCTGAATTTGTGACGAGGGCATTAAACTAGAATCAAAAGTTATACCTATTATGTTTCGAATATTGTGGATAGAAATTACTTGGAAGTGCTTTTCCTTTTAGTTTTGTATAGAAAAAGTTTACAAGTTATCTACATTAGGTTCAAACCGGAAGATGTTTGAATTTTTCAAAAAAAATCATAATAGGTCGCAGTCTTGGGTAATTTTTAATTACCACAATTGTGCAGAAGAAGGACGCAATTGTGTAATTTTTCTGCACAATTGTGTGGATTCTAATTTTCAGTTTTTACACTAACCTGATTTTTCACATGGCTACGAAACTCTGTTAGCTGTTTGAAAATTTGCGGTATGATATTGTCAAATTATAAATTTGTTGTTACTTTAAAATTACAGCATACAGTAAGATGCAATATAAAAGTACAACTGGTAAGTATTATTTACGGGGAAATCTGGTTTAAAGCATTTCAAAAAAGGTAAGTTCAAAAAAATTCAGGAAAATTCAGAAATAAAAACTATTGATTTTTAAAAATTTACTAAAATTTTTATTTTAATATAATGTTAAGACGTTGACAATGAACATGAAAAATGATAACGGTAAATTGGATCTCCTTGAAGTTGGCCTCCCATCTACAACATTTTGATATAAAAAAATATGGAATGGTTAGATCACGAAAGGTTGCCTGGTTTCATCGTTAGGTCACTTCTAGTTTTTCCGAAAACAAAAATTTTAATTTTGGAAACTTTTCTTGGTAAATTAGCCTCCCATTTGCACGTTTTCGATGAAATAAAAATGGAAACCGATCGGAAATCGACTGAAAAGAATTGATCACGTATGCATTACGTTACGTCGTCTTTAATTTGTTTATAATAAATTAATTTCAATGCAATGCCCCTATTGCGCATGCGCACAATAAACATATTTTAATATCGGTCAATTTTAATCAGTCTGAAGGGCAAGGAAAACGTCGTAAGTTACGAATTCGAATAAAGCAATAGCATAGCGTTTAAAAGAATTTTACGGTGAATTCAAATATTTAAAGAATTAATTTCAACACAAGCGGTTTCCTTATATTAGCTAAAATTGCGCTTTACCAATTTACGGAAATACTCTACCCACTTAATTTTACTTTTTATTATTGAATATAGTTTCGCTGGAAAATCATATTGAAATAGTTACTTATCCATGGAAAAATCATATGCAAATGGTTTCTCACCGATAGAAAATATTTCTAAAGATCAGATGAACAAGAATAAAAGGTCTAACTTTAACATGGACTTGGGAGTTTTAAGTTCTTGAACTTCAGTTAGTTAGTGTCTCTCTTATTTGAAGTTCAAAGAATTTTTCATTCAAATCTCAAAATTACTTCGAGTAAGGGATAAGCTTTATAAATTCTAACCTTAGTTAGCCTTATTTGAAGTTATTTAGAGGTTAGAATGAAAAATTCTTCATACTTCAAATATGGGAGAAGCTAACTAACTAATGTTAAAACTTTTATTCTTGTTCATCTGATCTCGAGAAGTATTTTCCATCGGTGAGAAACCATTTGCATATAATTTTCCATCGGTGAGTAACCATTAGCATATGATTTTCCAGCGAAAATTTAAATTTTATCATCAATGCTTTTGGAATAGGTTATTTTTATTTATTTTATTTTTATTTATATTTTATTTTAATTTAGGTGTTCGAATTTGTAGCTTACGACGCTTTCCTTGCCCTTCAGACCCATTTCATCGCACAAAAATGTTAAAAGGAAGCAGCCCAACACCAACTTCAACAGCTGATATAAACACAACAATATTTTTATTATGAGCATGCGCAATAGAGTCATTGCATTGAAATTAATTTATTACAAACAAATTAAAGACGACCTAACAATATGCATACGTGACTAATCCTTTTTAGTCGATTTCCTATTTGTTTACATTTTTATTTTACTGAAAATGTGCAAATGGGAGGCTAACTTACCAAGAACATTTTTTTAAATTTGAAATTTTTTAAAACTAGAAGTGACCTAACGATAAAACCAGGTGACCTTTCGTGACCTAACGATGACATAACGATTCCATATGTTTTTATATCAAAATGTTGTAAATGGGAAACTAACTTCACGGAAGTGGAAAATGGTACTTGCAGACTTTAGCCCTTTTCCTGAAATTACCAGTTCCTTTTTGGCATAAATCCTGTGGTACATCATTAATAACGCTCCGAATTTCGTCCTTTAACTCTACAATAATTTGGGGGTCACAGGCATAATAAACCTTTCGCTTTGCATGATCTTGGTAGCCAAATTACTTAAGAACTATACAACAGGATTTATGCAATATAATTATTTGCAGATGTGTAAGCTTTACAGATGATAGACATTATTTCATTTTCTTTTTTTCAGTTTCTTTACGTAAGAATCAGGTAAATGCTTTTCCGCTAATGATTTAAAAAAAACATGAATTATCTTTTTATTATTTGCTTTCTGCCCGTATTCACCAACGACAAATAACTTTATTCGTTTGTTGGTACTTGTAGGCGTTTTCTATTGGTCAATTAAATTTTTAATCATAGAATAAAGTTATTATTTAGGAAATACTTGTAATCGATATAAAGTTTGCTTTTCTTTTCACACAATTTTTCACACAAAAAAATACCCGGTTGTTCGAATTGGGCGGAGCTTAACTCCATTCCGTCAGCGGTGCGTGTAATAGACGCGACGTGAATAGTTTCGGTAACGGCCCTCACACATCCCTATCCTATTCCTTCAAATGCGAATCGCTCTTCAAATCAGAAAAACTCCCGATTTCGAAACTTAAGATGTTTGGAATAGAGATTTCATCGACCGGCATTTCCAAATATTTGGGAATAACACTGGACAAGGGGCTAAGATGGGGTCAACACTTCAAAACGACTATTAGGAAAGGCAAAAGCGCTATATCCGCTCTTTATCCCCTGCTAAGTCACATCAGCACGTTGTCTTCAGAAACCGACTTCTCCTCTACAAAACCATTATACGTCTCACATGACGTACGCTTTGACAGTCTGGGATATGCAGCCCAGTTTCCCATAGCGCAGCTCCAGACAACCGAAAACAGCCATTCATTCATGGCTATGTAGTCTATCAAAGAATGTATCCGTTATTTCTTCTCTTCTTCACTTTTCGCATTATTAAGTCTTGTACACATATGAAGCAGAGGCAAGGCGAGGCCGAACGAATGATTAGATGAGACGAGAAACACTGCCTCGGGTGTGCGAACGACCTGAGGCTGTATGAACACTATCCGAGCGGAGTAGGTACATCAAAGAGAATTCGTTTAGGTGTGGACGATATAATAGTTATATATAATGAGTGGATCGCTGCCTCGCTGCATCGAAGGAAACATTTGTTCCGCCGCGCCTTGCCTCGTTAGCATTTTGCCTTATATGTGTACAAGCCTTTAGGCTCTTCGGCCTGTCACGGTGCCCATCTCTTTCTAGGTCTTTCGACACTTCTCTTTCCCTCTGGCTTGCATCTTCTCACTTGTGCCGGTATTCTTTCTTGTCTCATTCTGTCTAGATGTTGTGACCACTTGCTTTCGTTTTCCTTCAGTTTATCTCTTATACTGAAGATACTGAAGATTCCTTGCTCTTCTCTAATTTCGACGTTCTTTATTCTATCTTCTCTTATACATCCGTTCACATAGTATTGGTACCGCCATAGTCCTTTACAATATGTGTTGTAAAAATAAAAACTTACCTGATAGTTGGAGAAAGGCAAATATGGTTTCTCTGTTCAACAAAGACGAGATAAGTAAATCCGAGAATTACAGCGGAATCAGCTTGCTGGAAAGCACATACATATAAGCTGTATGCAAAAATACTAAACAAAAGACTCAGGCCAACAGCAAAACAAATACTAAGAGAGAAACAAATGGGATTTAGAAAGGGCCGTTCGGCATACTTCTGATGCCGATTTCACTATCTGCCAAATTATAGAGAAACATCGTGAGTTCAACCGTCTGACTTTCATTGCTTTCATACATTTTATCTGTCACTCAGCGGAAAAATCCTACGACAACCCGGAGTCCTCCAAAAACCCACTAATCCGAGAGATTGAAACCTAAAAGAAAAGTATAAGAAGCTCAGGTAGATCCTGCAGCCGTAAAATCCCTAATCGATTCTCAAAACCCAAGAAGGCAGAAGGAACACATTTTGAGCTGTTCCTATTTTTGTTTAATTTAACAAGCATATGTATCAGCGGTCGGTGCGAACAGACCCCCTCGATTACCAAATAGGTTTAACCTAAGAGAAGAAATTTTACCCCAGTCCAACGACATTGCCTAGACCCGGTACTCCGTAATGCCCTGAAGGCTTGGTTTGGCTTGGCTTTAAAGATCGCATTTGGCGTCAAGCTGTCCAATTTGATACATTCACTCCGAAGCCAACGTCACACATCTCATCGATTTCATCAAATAATGGACTTAGAAACTCTATGACAGAAGTCAAGATATCAAAAACTGCAACATCAAAGACTTCCCTCTTCGTAGAAGACCACTGAGCACTCCAGCTCCTCCAGATGCATAAGTATACTTTACTCGTCAATTTTTCACGACAGGTGATTCCTGACTTTTAATTTTCTTTCAGATGCACAAACAAATCAAATAGGTAAATGCTGCTTTGAAATCTTTTTTCTGATTTTTTCATTCTCAGTTTCAGTTCACTCGGATTTTCTCTCACTTCTCTCCCCAATATCACTCAACCTTTCAAGACTTTAACTTTCTCAATTAACCTCTACATACTCTCTCTCTCTCTCTCTCTCTCTCTCACGACTTTGTGTTTAATCTCGCAGATCTTCATATCTTTAATCTTAAACTATTTTTTAAATTTCAGTATAATCTTACTTCTAACAGTACTACATGTCAATTTTCATCTTTCCCGACGGCACAAACAAGAACCACGGACGAAGTTCAAATGAAAAACAATCCTTATAATTCAAGTCAGCTCTTCAACTCTTAATTGTTTTGTTTCATTTAGTTCCACAAAACCTCATCGTCCCCTTCCACGATTTCCCTTCTTAACCAAACCGACTTCCAACTTTCCACTTCTTTTTCAACACCAGACAGACTCGATCCACCATCGGGTTACGTAATCCCCTAAAATTACCCATGCCATTTTCACTCTCTTCAGACGTAAAAGATAGTGCTGCCGCATGTTCTTATCTTGCCACTTCTGCTTTGCTTGTGTGCAAAGTGTGGAACTTGATTCTTGAAATGATCCTTTCTCTGGATCTCCAGAACAGACTATGTCTTCGCAGGAACTTTGCTTTCGGCGACGGGTTTTTCGAAAATATAATTTTAACTTAATTTAGATTTCGAAATGAGTAGTTTTAAATTATTAATATGTTATAATGTGAATTCGCCTGTTTTCGGCCATTAACCATAATTTCATGTTTGATAATATATTGTAAAATATTAATTTTAGTACTTTTGTATTCACTTACTTATTTGAATTTTTACTTATTGCTTTTACTTAAAACATAAAATTTGTATGTGCTATTTCTAGTCCATCAAATTCTTCCTAACGAAACGCTCCAACGAAGTGAAATTTTAACTGAAAGTTCTGCTGGGAATTGTAAGGTTAATTTTATCACAAAAATCGACTTGCAAAACAATCGAATTTCTCTGTATTGTGTAAATTTTTTTGTAACGCATTTACAACTAATAAAATTTGTGCATTTTGGAAGTTTATGGAAAAATGACAAATTAGTGCGGCCTTCAGGCCGCACAACCAGGATAATCAGGTTGCCAACCAACCGAATTCCACATCATTGCTAGTTGTATTAAAAAGAACTGAAAATTTAAATCTTTCAATATTTAAAATTAAAAAATGCGGCGCTCTAAGGCAAAAATATAGAAGATATACAAAAATAGAGTGGAAAGTCACAGATATGGAGAGATTAAATGCTAAAGCGACCACCCAGGGTTCATCTCGCTTCACTTAATAGTTGCCGAGGGAGACTACCTGTTTATTTTTTTTTAAATAAACAATTAGGCTTTATCCACTAGCTCACAATAACCTGTGAGAAGACCATCTATCGAGTTCCACACCAATCGAGTTGCACATCAATATAGATTTCCATACCAATCGAGTTGCACATTAATTGCTTTTTACACAAATTAAATTGCATATTATAACCATAGCAAAGTTATAATGTGATATATTTATAATGTGATTCATACAAGAACTCCAAGACTACGGTTCTGGAATAGAATAGTAATAAAAAGACTGCGATTACACTGGAAAAAAAAGTAGATAAAAATTTATCTTTTTGCGCCTATGAACCAAATTCGTTAAATTAATGAAAAATTCAATACAATCATTGTATTGATGAATATTGTTCATTTATATGATGAAATTTGTTCATCAGCAAAAAAATGATCAATTTTCCTCTAAACTAAAATTTTCCATCTCAAGCAGTGTAGATCTGCTATCCCAGCGCTGTGCGAATTCATTTGAATTGCCCTAGTTTGGAATTTTTATAAAAATCTTCAGAAATTCCTGGAACTTGTTGGAAACCTCTGGAATTTATTGGATACCTCTGGAAATCATTGAAATTCTTTGGAAAGTTTTTTAGAAACACTCATGACTCCTGATAAATCTTCAGGAATATTTGGAATTCTCTTGGAATTTCATGGAAATCTGTGGATGTTATAGAAAACTCTTGTAAAAATTTGAAAATTTCCGGGTAAAAATTTTCCAATTCGTTTAAAATTTTACAATATTTTCGATTCCCTTTTAAACGTTTACCAATGAAGTGATTGAATAAATTTTCAATTATGTACGAGTACTTACTTTGTTGCATTCTCATGCAACTTTAGCTAGAATTTATAACATCCATCAACCTATACGAGAAAAAGTAATTACTGTAGAATATTATTATTATTATTAATATTCCACTTTATTTATTTACCTGCCCTACTTAAAAATCAATAAACATTCATTAGAAAAAGCAACTCGTTTCAATATAGATAATTTTAAATAAATAATTAAAATTATCGATAAACTTCAATCAACACAAAAAGCTAATACCAACAAATACGTTTTAAATTAAACTTCAACATTTCATTATTATAAATTTAATTTATTTAAAACTCCAAAAGATAAATTGGTTACCTTTTCTTATCACAAGATTGCTCGTTCTTCGTCTGCGAATCACTTAAAACACAACACAAGAGATAAATTGGGATTAATAACGAAATTATAAATCAGCAATCCGAACCCGCACACGTTCACCAAAATACTAAAATAAATTTAAATCCGATAACATTTTTGATAGGTTCCTTAAGTTCTTTTAACAAATTGATTATGAGTCAAGCGTTAAACGACTCTCTTATCAGTTTATATGTGCAAAAATTTAAAATTTAAATCAACACAAATTTAAGCTGTTTATAGTAGATTTTATAAAAAAAAGGTCAGGCAAAGCTGCTCAGCTTCGCTCAGTCTATTGCGATTTTCAAAAGGCAAATTTGCGGTATATTATACAGGGTGGTAAAGCAGGTCAAATTAATAAGACAATAGTAAGTGTTTGCGGAAGCTATTATTCGCCTCATCATTGGATGTACTTAATTTCTTGGTCTAATGTTTTGAGTTTTTGCGAAAACAGATTTGTTACAGTACTAACGACACTTCAATTTGTCACCAAGGTGGTCGCTCGTCTAGACTAATTTAGTCTCGACCACTTCCGTCGCTACCTGACTTTTCTTCTTCTTTACCTGCGCTCAGTTAGCCATTCATGAGGAGGACTACAAACTTGTGGATTTTACGTGCAATTTTTAGGTAGCAGCCCTAAATTATCGAGATAAGTACAAATTATCCTTGTCACTTGTCAATGATACGCTATTTCCCCTTGTTTTGAGTGTGAGATCTTTTTTGGTGCCTTTTTTTTTGGGTATAAATAGAAAGCTATATTAAAATGTACAATCGTTATCAATGTAAGTGAATTAAAATCAAATATTCCGTGAGGGATAATAACAATAAAAGCAGATGCAACAGAATAAACGCATTATAATAGAGATGTTCGTTGATCCCCTGTATAAGTTGGCACACTTAATTGATCCCCGATGATTACACTTAGCGCAAAGCGCTTGGTGGGAGTGAAAATTCACCCCTAACACTCACGAGTATTTAGTTACTTCCAGTTCAAGTTAATTAAAATTAAAAAAAAGCGAATAGTCCTTGGGCTGAGGAAATAAGAAATTTGCGGATTTAGTTTTGGAACCAGAAGCGACAGTTAACTTAATCCACCAAGAAAAGCGTTGATCGTAGCTGTAATCGCTGTCCATTTCTATTTGAACTTCAATAATTCACCACGCTGACCGCACGATTTTCTTACATAAAAGGGAAAGTTGTTAAAAATCATCGACTAATTTTTCGTTGGTTCGAAAATCAATTTTTGTGAGGTTCGTGAAATAATTTAATTAAAACAAGAGATCTTTGTTGTAATAATAACAAAAAGTGAAGCTAAATAATTATGGTAGCAGTGTAGTAAAAATAAAGGCCAAGGTTAATTACCTTTTAATCTCGAAGTGTGCAAGTTTTTATAGAATGTAAAAGCTTACATGAGGAAGTCAATGACATTTTTGAAACTACATTTTTTATTTCTGCATTTCGTTGGGTTACCTAAAAACCTAATTAAATATACAGAGGAGCCGTTCATCATTTTTGATATTATCACATTTTATTAAAAAATCCTAAAGTATGAAATTATGAAGAAAGGGAAAACGTTTAAAGAAGTATCCAATTGTCAAGTTAGATTAGCCACCCAAGAAGATGAAAATAATGGAATATAAAATTGCAGGATAATACATTATAGTTTTTCTAATTAGGTCTTTCATAACATCAAGACTTGCCTGTTTATCTAATAGGATTTTTTATAATTTTTATATTGATGAACAGATGAACAAATTAAAATAAATTTATTTTTTGATTTCTAATTTCAAATGGTCTAACACCAAAACTATTGATTTGTAAAGTTAATTAGTTAAGTGCTTATTTAGAGAGCATTAAATTGTAGGTATTGAGAAATCCATGTTCTTGACATAACATAATATATTTTTCGCAGGGCTGTTAGACTTCTTTGAAGAAATTAAACGGCAGAAACTTTGAATAGACAATTGGTAACTTTGTCAATCATCTGGTCAATAGTGCTCACTAAGCACACAAATGTCTTTTATGATCACCTATGGTAAGGTTTGGAACGGCGGCGGCTCGTCAGAAGAGGCAAGAGAGGCTTAGTCTCCACTGAAGTTCTGGATTTAACTATGAGAATTTTCAAAAAAGCAAAAAGTGGATTTTCAATCGAGAGATCTATTACAAGATAGATACTTCTTCCAAAATACATATCCGAAGAGTTACGTAAAACTTTGACATATAAAAATTGCTTGCAAATCTTTTTAGACATTTATGTTAAAATTGTCATTGTCTTTAATTTTGTATTTATACATTTTTTAATTTTGTCGCCCGACTTAAAGAAGACTCTGTAAAATACAAAAAATATTATTAATATGTAAGGATAATTACTATGTACTTAATTGCCCCTTAAATTTACAAAACATAGGTGTCAATCCGGGGGGTCTGGGGGGCATGGAATGCCCTCCAGTGCACCCTATGCCAAATACCTCATTGGTAAATATTTCTCATCTGAATCTACGTCAATTCGAGGTAATTGGAAAAAAATGTACTGGAGGGCATTCCATGCCCCCCAGACCCCCCGGATTGACTCCTACATTTTGAATTTGGAGATTATAAGAAGAACCCAGTTTGTTATTGTGTGTCTACTTTTTAACTTTTTAATGGTGTTGTGGTTGAGCTTCAGCCTCTTTTGTAAAAAAAACTGAGCTGGGAACACTCTTACACTATACTTTCTGATTATCCTCATCAAATAAAAAAAACTACAAGCCACCGGTGGTCTGGGGCGAATTCATGGGTTGATGCTGGCATTAAAACTGTTACTCGCATGTCGGAAAACAGGAAGTGGGTCGGGAAGTTCGTTCCTTATTGTATCGGTTGTTGTGAAAGCTCACCAAACAGCCTTCAATTTGTAAGGAGAATTTTTATTTTCATAAAATCCGATAAATTTAACAATTAACAGTATAACTTTGAAAATTTTCTTTTGAAAATTTAGTGTAATAGGATCCTAAAATATCTTAAAATACTTCTATATTAAGTCATTGTAAGATTTTTCAAAAACAAATGAACTTGTTTATTTTATTAGAAAAGTTCTTCAAAAAGACATAAAATTGCTGATGTAATTGATAATTTCCTGAAAGATGACGCGTTGTTATTCAAAAATTTTCTGAAAAACACCCACGATAGTTGATGACATATCGATATAGTCACCTCCAAACTAACTAATAGTGAACTGTTGGCCAAGGTTTCACAAATTTTATGTAACCTCTCACATCCGTTCATGACCTCAGTTAGTCGGGAAGACTAACTCCGTTTCGTTAATTTTAACGACAAGTGCGGATAGAAACGTAAAATTCAAAGTTGGGTGTATGTCAATTAAGTTTGAATAAAAGTGATTTGGTGATGTAATTTCACTGGAAAAATAGGCTTGTACGCGTAAGGTACCTAATTTTTTAGGGACTTAATTCCGTACATTTCGGCATAATTATTTATTTTCATAATTCAGCAAAGCATAATTTTTAAGTAAAAATTGAACCACCCCTCGCTCTGAGCCTTGCCGGCAATTCATCTGTTGCGCGGTTGTGCGTTGCGCCGAAAAGTAGCGTAACAAATGTACTATTTGAATCGAACCCACGAATCCTTTCTTTAGTCCTATCTACATTCTGTAGATACATTCTGTCAAAGCAAGCCAATATTGAATATTCTGTTTGTGCACTAATAATGACAAGCAGCTTTGAGATTAACTTGAAGAACTGCAACCGGTAAACACAGGGCGTCATCGTGTTCTAATGGTTTAAATTAATTACTAAGGGAGGGGAGGGAGGTCAAGCTGAATGTCACTCTATTTCACGTGGAGAGAAGGAGGGTCTCGGAAAATATCACTTAATTTTTATTTCAGCAAGAAACTGTAAAATTGTGAAAGAACTCTGGGTTAAATTAAGCAAAACAAAAAATCTCATGTGAGATTAGAAAGAAGAGAGGGGGTCGAGTCAAACCTCACGACATCTTACCAGGGGAAGGGGGTTCGAAAAATCGCTAACATTGCATCACGTAATTAATGAACCTCCCCTAAACCAGAAGCTATCCATTAGGTTCCCAAAATTGTCCAACTTGTTACCTCTTTAACTCTCATCTGAGGTTTTCATGAATTTATCACACGAGTTCTTTGTTTGCATTTATTTTGCAAACTTTAATACATCAAAACCAACTCCAGATCCTATGGGCTGTAAGACTATTTTTGTTAACTAATGAATAACCCGGATGCTCCGGTGCCATGACTTTGTACTGTCCCCAGACCATGGAAGTCGACATTTGGTTATAGTCTGTTGGTAGATTGAATATTTGCGTTTGTAGTATGTTTGCAATCTGATGTTGGGCGACATTGTTGGTGACAGCCTAAGAGCAGTTTTAATCGCAATCTTCTGCACTTGACGATCGAGAAGCAGAAGGTTCAGAATGGTTTCAATAATCACAGCAGTATGAACTGTTTGCATCACTCCAGTTACAGCAAAACAAATAAATTTCCGAAAGCGTTACAAGAGGTCGCCAATTTGTTTTTTGTTTGGTTTTAGATCACCAAACAAGAAAGCGAAAGTTAAGCAAAATTTTGGCAATAGCATTGTTGAAGATAGCATCCGGGAAGAGTGTAAACATTCTTAACTTTACAGCAGGTGCGTATGCACATTTTGTACAACAATTATATTTTTGTTATAAATAAATAATAAAAAATAACAAAAATGCCTAATTAAATATTAAATAAATGTAAGGGGTTTTAATATTATGATATATACCTTTTATTATTACTATTTATAATAAAATATTTGTAAAAAACAAGGAATTTTTGTAACATCGTACTAAGTACAACAGGCGCCTGCTCATATAATACGTAGTCGCACGCTTGCTAAAAGGTTAAAACCGTCTCTACTTTGGAAGCCACGTAAAACTGTCAGTCTCTCTGGGTCGGTGATTGCCACATCATCGACTATTAAAGCAAGATTGATTTAAGCAGTCTTGGGGATTCCCAAGAAGACAAAACACCGAAAACACGAACACCGGAACTAAACCAAAAAAAATAACACCAAAAGTAACCTAGTGTTTGAATGACATGGAAACTTTTTTATAGATGTTTTGAAGAAAGAACAAGGCATGAATGAACTCAAGGGAATAAAAAACACCGCGACGTGACAGCCAGGATCAAGTCTATAGTATAATTATACGGTGAGCGTAACCTGGCAGATTACGTAACTTTTAACTTCAACTCAACTTTAAATTTAAAAAAAAATTCATAATATCGTAAATTAGTAGTCAGTGGCGGCTTGTGGCTTTTTCATTTGAGGAGGATAATCATACAGTATAGTGTAAAAGTGTAATCCCATCCCACTGGCGGCTTTCCATTTGTGGTAGATGTCTTTCTAGTATTTCAAAGACTAAGTACTATACCACCTTTCTAACAGAAGCTATTTTTTGCCTTTTATACTCGAATTTTTGAATGACCCATAAAATGTAATGTTTACGCCCTGCACTACTGCATTTTCAACGTTACAAACTTATAAAATTGAAAGTAGCTTCCTATTATTAACCCAAATTTAATATTTCCAAAAGTCTTAAAACTGATTATTTTTAAAGAAAAGTAATTTGTATAATTGAGCTTTCCAGAAATCGATTTTTCTGTTTCTTTCTTAAGTTTTTAACGTGACCCACAATTGAAGTTGAAAAATAATACCATTAAATTTGAAGGCAACATTAGGGAGGTATTTTGCAAGAAAAATACATTTAGACTAATAAATAAGAGGCAGTAAAAAATAATCCCCAAGTTAGCAGTAAAGTTTAGTTTATATGACTCTACACCATCAACGCGACGACGCTTTAACTTACAACGACAGCATAGAACAAGAGAAGCTTTCAAAATAATTAGAAGAGGAAGAATCACGTTATAAATAATAAATACGAGTTGTTAGTGTGTCGATGTAAGATGAGGGCGCGTGCGACTTCATGCAGAACACGAGCAGCTCCTCATGTTTGGGGGTTGATGTATGAAAGACACAACACAGCACTAGCCCTTCACCGAGGGCGCTAATTTAATTGTCATCCCTATAGACATCATATTGTGATCTTTTATGAAATAGCTATTGCCATAAAAATACACTCTTTGGTTATAACTTCTTCCAAAAATATTATTTTTCAAAGTAAAATTTGATTTTTCCGCCCACACCGTAAAAAGTAACTTTTAAAAATAAAACTTGCAAAATTTAAAATAATTAAATTCCAAACCGAATGCTTATTTTTGCAGTGTACTCGAGGGCTAATTGTTTGATAAAACCCCAAAGGGGCGCGCACTACAACAGTAAGTTCATTATAAGTTAATCAGCAGACTTGAAAATAAACTGTCCCCGTTATGAAACGTTGAGCAAATCGAGCCCTTTCTGTCTAGGGAAAAATCAACAACAGATTAACTTAATGCAAGGAGCTTTCAAAAATAATACAATAAAGCTGTTACGTCACTCCAGATACATGTAAATGTATTTTTTCTCACAATTGTTCGAGTATGAATTTGAAAAATTAAAAAATTATTTGTATCTTATTAATTGATCTCAGTTGAATTGGATTTTTCAGCGGCAACGAATCTTTGTCACGCGATCTTCGAAGGTAATCATCGAGGAAGAAACTCGTTAGGTAATTTAAAGTATCCAGAAGCCTTTACGGTTATTCGCACTCTTTTTATTAACTTTCATTTAAATCTATAGTTTATTTGTCTTGAAAACTGTCGGTTTGATGAGCTTTCGCTAGAAAGGTCCATGGGGAATACAATTATTTTAGTAGGATTTTGACTAAAAATTTTTGAATTTACTCACAAAATTAAAATTTTGTACTCGAAAGATTTGCATAAAAAATTTTTCAAAAATTAAATTATTACAAAATTTTGGATTGTGAATTAAACCTAGATTTATTATTTTAATCCGGAATTCGGGATCTTCACCTTCACTTCAAATCAGAGAACTTTGTGAAAAGTAAAAATAGAAGAAACTTCCTACTGATTTGAACATTTCATATAAACGATTCTGAAAACACTATTAGCTAGTTCTCGGCCGGAATGTTCTAGTTACCGGCTAGCGTACCGTTTTGTTCTTAGCTTCTCTTATTATATACATACATAAATCCGGAAGTACGTAATAAATCTGAAGAGTTATTCGGTTGCAAATGTTGGGTGCAATTCTCTCCACAACCCCCCCCCCCCCCCCGGTCTTACAGTCTTACTTACGAGTTTAAAAACAAAATTTTGAAATCAAGTTAGTAAGAGCTTTAAAAGCTCTGGTAGCAATTTCAATTGCTGACTACAAGGTCGTGTCCGTCTGAGGTCACATAATTTTCTAATAATCATAATATGAACCCAAAAGTATTTTATTCCTTCTTCTTCATCATTTTCTTCTTCTTTACGTTTCTACTTGTTAATATAAATGGACACCTAGGACCTGAAGCTAATTTTCAGTTTTCAGTTCAGAAGTCAGAACAGGATTTACGTATAAGCTAAACAAGTTATAACTTAGGGCCCCCACTTTCTTAGGGATCCCCAAAAACAATTGTCCGATTGCCAAAAATCATATTTGGCACTGACATAATATAATATCTGAAAGTATGTATAAAGAGCATCATATCTCAAATAGATTAGTGCTTTATCAAGTCTAAATCCGCCCCTACCGATAGTGCTGTGAAAATATTCAATTAAACTGAATTTTCCATCATTGCTGTTTGAGAGGTGACGTCATCGATTTTTGTAAAGGCAGACTTACAATTTTTTTTGCTTGGATAGATTTTCTAATCATCATTGCGAGCAAGGGCTAGCTTCGGATAAACGATGGGTGCAATGGAACCGCCGCACCCAGCGCCAAAATCTAGGAAGCTCCAAAATTTTGAATAAAAAAAATATCTGAGCCCCGGGCTCCATATTAAATCAATAACTTACAAAACGCTAAACAAGAAGTCACGAAGAATGATTCATATTTTCTTTGATTTAATTGGTAAAGTAAAATGGGAGAGGCCATTAATTACGTGAGGCGATTTTTCCACCCTCTTTCCCGCTGGTGAGATGTCATAAGATTTGGTTTAACCGTTTCTCCCCCCCTTCTAATTTCACGTGAAATTGTTTATTTTACTTAACTTAACCCAGTTCTCTCGCAATTTTACAGTTTCCTGCAGAAAAAATATTACGGGATATTCACCCAGACTCCCCCACGTAAGATTGGGTGAGATTCGGCTCAACCCTCTCCAGCCCTAAACGCCCACGTAATTAATGGAAGTCCCCCAATGATAAGACAGGTCTGCAAATTTTTTTTTCTAGTCTTGATACCATTCCTCCTGATTCTTATGTAAGTTAACCTCCTGGATCCAAATATGATCTCCGTTTTCTCCCATCATTCACCGCTTTCGGATGATGCCCCTCCCCTTATCTATTTTATTATTTTTTGGAACAATTATTTCAGTCTTTACATTTCTTCTAGTAAACTAGAGAGGTGAAACCAATTTTGTTTAGGTGTACTATAGGGTGTTCTACACCCCCCAGACCCCCCGGTTTCAAAACTTGAAATCTTATGTATATGTTCTGTGATTGATCATGATATATCTACTTTATCAAAGACTATCCCTTTTTGAGAATAAGTGCATTTGTAGGTTTAGGCAATACACACTGAGTAGTACCGAGTACCCCAGTATCCAACTAATTGTATAAAATTATTGCCACAACATATAAATGTATTGGTTCTGAAAGAGCGAAAGGCTGCTATGTAATAAAATTAATCACAAAACATGCACACAAATCACGGATTTATAAAATCAGGGAGTAATTGTTATTGAATATTGTATAGAGAGCACAGCCCCCTAGAAATCACATATTGGTGTCGCGACGGATAATCCCTTAACAAATAATCCCCAAAGTGAATAATGATTATTATTTTTAAATTAATTTTCAAATAAATTTTTTTTAAATTTCAAAATCATTTGGTTGGGGATAATTTTTTATTTAGTATAAATTTAACCGGCCATTAGGCGCCATTTACCTAATCTGCACTCGGCGCTGAAATAGTTTGATCCGGCATTGGCAGGAAACATCCTTAGGTAAATTTAGTGTGCAAATGAATTAATAAAAGTCGAAAAAAATCAAAAAATGTTTTAAGAAATTCTAGGAAATCTTAGGCAATCTTAGGAATTCAAATAATTTATATTTTTTAGTGCACAAAAATTTGTCTGGTGGCTTCTCCCTCAAATCATTGTCTAAAAAGTTTGTCATGTGACATAGGAAAATCGTTGAGCAAACAATTAAAATTGATTAAAATATCTTCTTTTTCATTTCAGGTCTGCAACTCGGGTTTTTACCAACAGTAATCTCGGTGCTGTATCAAAGTCACAATGCGGGAGTTTCCTTAGAAATAATTTTTTGAAGTAATATATAAACATGAAACTGTAATAAAAATGCCGCATGTTGATGTAATTGGTTGGTCTTAAAACTCAGCGTACAATATTAAAAAAAATTTTGAATTTCAAAAAAATATTTAATCTGCCCGCCATAGCTAACCAATAAGATTTAAACATGGCCGTCCGATGTTGTCAGTTCTTAATTGGGTTATTATTGACAGCTATCATACGTTAATTAAAATTCTTTATTTTTTATTTAATGCTATTGATTATTTCGTCACATCAATGCTGATCAATGCTTTAACTGACAAAATTGGTGCACACTTTTTAAGAACTCTATAAGCTGGATGGTAGCTTCTGGCGAAAGGCCATATACGTGTGGCATTTAAAATCTCTTAAACTGTGGATGCAAAGCTCTTGTAAAAGTATTACTGATGTTTTAAGTGATTCATATAATATATTTATGTAAAATATACAAAGAATTATCATGTTTGTAAATAAATAATGAAACATTGTCGACATGTGAATCTTACCGAAGCACAACCGATCAACAAATTATAACCCAACAGAATAACCAAATATAACGAACTTCAAATATTACATTAAGAATACATGTTAAACCAATTCACTAACAAAATCTGTTCTATTTTTGAAAAACTCTACAAACTGGGTTAATTTGATGAAAATCGCCAGAAGGCGAAAAGCCGTTTATGTGTGGCATTTAAAATATCTTAAACTGTGGATGCAAAGCTCTTTTAAGTTGTCGAGATCTCTGTAAAACTAAAGTATTTGTTTTCATTCAATAAAAATTGTGAATCTAAGTAATCCATAATCACTCATATAAAATAAAAAAGTAACCACGAAATACACGGCGGCCATTACTTGTCATCAGGTAGGCATCTACATTTTAACATTTTAATAGAAGAAAGTACGGCAACATAGTACAGTTGTCTAAAATCCTATAGGTTTGTCCATTCCCACCTAAAGAAGGGTTATGACGTCATAACCCTAACAATTTCAAATTTCATTAATTTTTTTCTGATACTTAACGCACTCAAAAAAATCTGAAAAAAAAACTGATGGCTCCGTTTGATCTCTACTTTCAAATAAAAAAATTAAAAAAAAGTAGGAAACTCCTCCGTTAGTGAAATCAGCATTTAATTGTTTCATATATCAGAGGTAACCTGCTAGGCTGGACTCAGATGTGCTCATAAAAACGTAAAAAATCTGATATTCTATTTTTAAAATACCCGAATGATACAAAATTGAATATTTTTTTGTTAAGAGTTAATGACAAACTTTCTATGACTAGTTTACAGAATTAAAGAGCAACAAGACTACCCTAATTGCGTAGTTAAATAAAATAGTAACAACTTCTTGAAGTTAAAAATAACTGGGATGCTAGAGCCAATTCAAAGGTAAAATATAAGCACTTAACTAAACAAGGAAGATGGCGCTTTGTACGCCTAGTTTGTTAATTTTGTTAATTAGCTTAATCATTATCCTTAAGCAAAGGATGACGAACAACACTAAAATAATTTAGTACCTACCAGCGACCAAGAACAATCAAAAGGGGGTAGCCAAATTGGCCATGGGCCCCTCCAAACCAATGTATTGTGGTGTTTTAAACCAATGTATTTATTTATAAATAAATAAAAATAATAAAAATAATTTATTTTATATTTAACCTTTCTACTGTGTATGGGTCCGTATACGTACCCATTGCGTTACTTTATAAATAAGCTTTATATGCTTTACAAAAGCTTATAATATATAATCCATCCCTAAGAAATAATTGTAATAAGAAAACTTGGAAGCAAATGTACATCTAACTAATATGCACTAATTGTGCAAAAAAAATTGAGTTTTTGTGTTTGTGTTTTTCAAAATTTTGATTATGTTTTTTAAGAAATTCCTCCTCTCTCAGAAATCGATTAATCAGAGTTCACACAAATCATTATTACATTTTTATTAATAATAACTTGATTGTCTGAGTTGTGCGGCCTAAAGGCCGCACTGATCAGTCAATTGTCCGTCACCTCTCAATTTTTTTGGTAGCTGAAATAGTGTTTAAGTTAGGTTGACCAAGCTTCCCATTTTTCAGTTTTGTGTCCGGCTGTTTCAAAATTGTGCCGTTTTGTCTCTTTTTGTGAACATATTTGTGAAAAAAAACTCTGAAATTGGTTTGAAAAATGAAAAAAGAAATGATAAAGCTAGAAATGGGAAAAAACTTTTTTGTATGAAGTGAAAAGCAAAGGTGCTGGATCCCCTGAACCCTCATTTTCTTTTGTTTTTATAGAATTACAGAGGAAAAGTCAAGATTTTTAGACAATATAATATAATATATAATTATCAACAAAGTTGTAATCGGTGTTCGACCGGACAAGGACCGGGAGTTCAAGAGCCCGGCTTTATTACGACAAAAAATAGGACATTATATAATATATAATATTTAATGTTAGATTCCTAGCTGAAAAAGAAATCATATCCACCTTTTCCCATTTTCCTATTTTTTGGGGATAGCCAAAATATTTTCTGTTTTGTTTTTGTCTTGTTATTGTTTCATTTTAGTACCTGATTTTTGTTAAAAATTGTTTCTATGTTAATTTATTACCCGTTTGGGGGCTCAGTGTGACTCTATGGCTACATTGTTGTTCCGCCACTGGTTTTGCGGTTTAAAGGCCGCACTGAGTAGACATTCTGAACAGTAATAAATAGCTGCTGCGGAATTCTAATTTTTAATATTTACGGTGAATCACCTAACAAGATAGGCATATTTCGTACGCAAAACACTTACTTACTATAGGATAGAGAGAAATATACTGCCCAGGAGTTATTTGCAAAAAACTGATCTGAATCGACATATTACCAATAAGATAAGAAGCCAACCTTTTAGTATAATATTATCATTACCATTATTACTTCCATTACTAACAGCAACCATTAAAATAAACATTCATGTAATATGCATACCTGGATACCTGTGTACACGATTGTCATTTTTTTAAATCGAAAACAGCTTTTCAATTGTTTCTTGATTAACGCTCCATCTGTCAGCCAAAAGCTAAAATTATGATAAAATTGAAATTGAAATAGAATTTTATTTTTCTTAAATTTAAATAGTTTTTATAAAAAATCAAATGTTTTTTATAAAAAAATATAACAAATATTAATAAATATTTAAATAATAAAACGTAAAATCGAAATCTGTAATCCGAGATTTGAACTTGCAGTACAAATTCCTGCTAGTGCGTCGCAGGTATAATAGTTGAACTTTCGCTACTACCTCATAGATGTCTCATGCGAATAAATATTTAATTTGTACAAATTTTCGGTGTTGTATTTAACTGATTTGGATTTTTACAACATGGAGATTGTAGATGATTTTGATTGGCCTATCTCATCAAAGCCACATTAATACTTTTATAACCGGCAATTTTATTAAAACTATACTGCCTCAGGTTTGCACGTCGTTTAATTAGAATTTTTATTACCTTTTAAATAATTATGAGTTACATGAACGCACTCTGTAATTAGCAGCAAGATTCAACTCTTCAAGATTAATGTATTTTTGAAAAATTAAGAATTGCTAACCGAGCAGTAATTAAATATTTCAGTTTATGGGAAAAAATTCGTTATGGCTGAATTGGCGTTGTTAAGGTGACCCCGCACACCTGAATATAACTAGTTTATTTGTGTAATGATTTGCCAAAATATTATAAGAGATTTTAGAATGACAAATAGGAAAAACCGGATTTCCAAAGTTGTTTAATTAATTTAACCAGATTTCGTATTAAAAATTCAACACAATAAGGGCAGGCTTATCAATGCAAAATTAAGAGCCGGTTTAACAACAAATTAATCAGCAGTTTTTGGGTGAAAATTTGATGTTGGATAGTTTTAACTAAAAATATAAAAATGTAAACGTGGAGGTACCTAACAACACGTGCTTGATGCCTGTTTAAACCGTGTCTAAGCAGATATAATCGGATATAATTTTAACGATATAAGTTGAAATAATAATTCAACTAATTGGTCTAAAAACAAGAGCAGTCGGTTACTTAAGAGACAGTCGGCTGAGGCCGCCAAGAAGATGCTCATTTGTTATATTAAATCGGCCATAGCATAGTTGGCCATCCTGTCTGCTCAGCTGTTTAGCGATGCTCATATGTCACTCATTTCCGACGTTAACCTTATTTTATTTACTTATCTTTGTGGTATTGTTCGATGCATTCTGATTAAGAAGCGAAACTACCGAAAATTATAATTAGCTCGTTAATTTGTTGAACATAAAGCAACCAATTAACGCGGTTATTTAAAAATAAAAGTTTTGTATTTTAAAATTAAATTGAATGGTAAAAAAGATGAAGATGAAGCGCAAAATTGAGAACAATGGGCTTTCTATGTTCAAAATGGAACATAAAAATACCTTATCAGGATATCGCATTTTGATGAAGTTATTTAATTTTTAGATCCTGATTATCTCACGTTAATAAGCTCTGTGTTGCTAAGGTTTATTTTGGAGGAAATCCAGGCAGCTGTCTGGTTGTATGTTAGCAAATTTTGAATGCCCGCTTTCTTGTTTAATTATAGAACAAATTAATTATGAAAGGTAAAGAGACCACGTATGAGCAGTCCTGCCAAAAGTACCCACTTAACTATGAATATTTCAGGGTAATTTAATAAAATGCCCGTTTCCAAAATAAGCAAAATTCTTTAACTTTTGTTAGTTTTATTAACTCGAAGGAGCGCACAAAGAAGAAATTAATCCGATTTATCTTTGAGATAATTTACTGCTAGCTTCAAAAATGTTGGTCAATATGGTGAATCTCACCCCAATTTTAGAAAATTCGGTGACCAAAATAACGGCTTCAACCAAAGCGTTGCGCAAGACATTGCAACGCAAGTGGATAATGAGTATCATTATTATTATGGTATCATATTATCATAGTATGATAATATGTACGTCGTAGCCTGCATAATATCAACGACGCAATTACCAATTCTTGCCCATGGGATGGAAACGCCCATTGGTACGCTACATTTTCAATGGCCTTAAAGACATTGTCAAGATTGCTGCTAAAGGTGACCATTTTATATGTACAAAAGTCATGGCTTGATCCTGATCCTGGAAAATGGAGAGAAAATTTTAATAAAATAAAATAAAAACAATATAGTCAGTAATGCTATGAATTTGAATTTCCACTAATTTTTATCAGTAGAATTTACTACTATTTTTCCACTAATTCGGGTTCTGAGTAGATGAGTTGCATGTAAATCATGGTTAACATCAAAAAGAAAATTAAATGATTTAATATTTTCCCAGCTATAATTTCTGTTTGTCTAATAGCATATGTTGTTAGCTGCGTTAGCTAGCTTCAAGATTTAGCCTCTCAGTCTCGAGAGCAAATACGGTTTTTTTTAAGAAAAACTCATAAGTTTTTAATAACTCAGAATTTATTGCACGCCCCAAAATTAATAATATACATTTACAGATATACTAAGACGCACGATTTACAAAGGACCCTGACGTTCAACTACCTCATTGAAAAGCTACATTAACCGAAGCGCCACCACGCGAAAAAATATCAAATTAATCTAATTGGTATAGAAAGTTCTGTGTATAAGTAAAACGGTTATGTATTCCTTTGGTAAGTACTCTATTTAGTCAAATTGTCATAACATAACTCAGAATCATATTCAAAACAACATCAAGTATACGTAATAGAGAGCTGCTATGTTGTTGATATTTGGTAGTCCTACAAGCGACATGCCACCCAAGGATGTAAATCGCGAATAGGGAATGAGGTCTCCTTATGCACTAAATATATTGCAATACAGCTAACAGCTTTAAATAAATTTATGAAAAAATTCAATTGCGGGTAATGCGAGTTAATCTGACTCATGATCAGTAGTGCACACTGGCTGCTTTCTATGTGTGGTAGTTGTGACAATTGCATACCGGTTGAAATGTAAGAATATAAATTAACATGGCGGAACTCAGATGACGGCAGTTTTTAGGCTTCTACACTCTTCTGGTTTAACTTGAAAAATGTAGATTACACAAGGCAACAGCGATTAGGCGATCTGGGGTTTATGAGTTGATTTTGGGTAATTACGGTCTCCTGAATACGAAAAAAATATCAAATTTGTCAAATTGACCCTAGTTTTTGAAATAAAGACAACCTTTTAATATTGAAAATAAAATGAAGATTTCTTTTTGAGATGTCCACCTAGGTTCGCTGTCAATGGCTCATTTCTTCATAAAAAGTAATAAAAACTTCACAGTATATTCTTCAAATGTCATCAGGGCCTATTTTTAACTGGGTTGGGACCTAGGTTCTAGCAAATTTTTAGGTCCTGATATTTGAGTGTAACTAATAGCATCAAAGGCCAAATTTTTGGGTTATTTTATCAGAATTTGACTTTTATTTTACGATTATATGTTCTTTCCTTTTGGGCCCCTCTGGCCATTCCACCCTAGGAACGTGCCTAAAGCATCTAACGGTAAAATAGACCCTGTTGAGAGGTTAAGTAGATGATATAGGCTAGTTTGTTGTAGCGATTTGGGAATAAAATTAAAGCGTGCACTGGGGGGTATTCCACACCCCCCAAACCCCCCAGTTTATCAATGGCTACACTAAACCTCAATCAATATTTAAAGTTATAATAATAAATAAATACGTTTAACCTCGGGCCCAATAAACTCGGGGCCGAGGTTAAACGTATTTCAAATATTGATTGAGCCATCGGCAAACTGGGGGATCTGAGAGGTATGGAATACCCCCCAGTTTACTCTATATTTATGAATTAATAGTATTAGTTCTTCAGTACCGAACAGTGACGGCGCTGCCAATGCCTGGATCCTTGATTATGAGCGCCGTATTTGGAAGTCGCAGTTTTGAGAAGAGAAATACGTCGTCGAGGGATATCCGTTTTCGCCCAGGTCTACCGATCGGATAACCCTATCCGATGGACACAAACGGCATTACTGCCCTGTCAAAATCATGTTAACGTTAACGTAATGTTAACAAATGATCCAATCAAAATCCATATTTCTGCTGATCTACCAATCCAAAGCTCCCATTCGTTAAAATTGCGTTAACATTAACATGATTCTGACTGGGCAGTTACACCGTACTTTTTGTTACATATTTTTATAACATTTCTGAACATGCTACCGATTTTATAGACGTATTCACGTCAAAAGGAAGGAAGTCGAAAAGAAAAAATTGAGAGGTTGAGAAGATGATGTATTCTAGTTTGTTGTGTTGGGTGAAGTGATTGGGGAATAAAATAAAAACGTGCACTGGAGGGTATTCCATACCCCCCATACCCCCCGGTTTGCCTATGGCTACACTAAAGCTCAATCAATATTTGTAAACTATACTTTAATTAGTGATTCATAAGAAAATCTTAGAGCTGATATTGTCACTTTTAAGCTTTCTTTTTGAAATTTGAAATAAAAAGTTGGAAGATCAATAAAATTGACATTCATTACGAACTTGCATAAATTGTCCCCAATTACCCCACTTGACTATATAAGTTAAAATCTTGATTGAGGTGTAGTGCAGCTGTTACGGTCAATGACGTAAATTGGGCATTAACGTCAATGGCCGGGCAATACCCTTTTACGCTGGCCATTAACGTCATAGACCGGTCATTGTCGTCAACGCCCATTAACGGTGGGTAATGATGTAAATATGTTAATTTGATAGTAAGATTTACGTCTTTGGCCGGTCAATGACGTTAATGGCCAAAATGGATTGGACAATGATGATATTATGGAATAACTACTATAAAGAACAGCAAAATGGCAATTTAAATTTGACAGCCAACTGGCAAGTGATATTTATGAAAATATTAATAATATAATCATTTATTAACTAAAATAATAAAAATTAAAAAATAACGAAATAAAATTTTTTAAATTAATCATTTTTATTCTGGCACAGGAGTGACCCATGGCACTTAGAATTTACATCTAACCTTGCAATGACAACGCTTGTAACCTTGGCTTTTAAGACACTGCTTTCAGCTGCTGCTTGTCTAAGAGTATTTTTTTCTCATCTCATTTTCTTTGGTTGTATCACTAATATTTTCTAACAAAATTAACTTTTTAGTATACCTTAATAACCAGTATTCATTACAAAGGCATATTTAATATATTTCTTGGAAATCTATAGAATAAATAATTTCATCATTGCCCACCCTGTATTGGGCATTGACGTCATTGCCCGGACGTAAAAAATGTAAAAACCACACATAAAATTTTAAATGTCAACATCGCCCAAAATGCATGGTCATTGACGTCAATGGCCGGTCAATGCCCAACTAAAGTGGGCATTAACGTTATTGTCCTGCCATTAACGTTAATGGCCAAATTGTCATCATTGACAACATAGCCATTGGCAACGCGGGGGGTCTGGGGGGTATGGAATGGAATACCCCCAGTGTATTGTTATGGACCAATTGTATTAGTTCTTCAGTACCGAAGAGTTACTTGGTAGCCAATGCTGGGATCTTTGATTGTGACCGCCGTATTTGGAAGTCCCACTTTTGAGAAAAAGAGGCAGGGCAGGCCTATTTTTTATGCTCTAGCAGATTTTGGGTCTCTGATATTCGAGTGTAACTAATAGCATCGAAGGCCCAATTTTAAGGTTATTTTATCAGAATTTTATTTTTATTTTACAATTTCATGTTATCTCTTTTTGGGCCCTTCTGGCCTTTGGGCCAGGCACGTGCCTAATGTGTCTAATGTGTCTAATGGTATAATAAGCCCTAAATGTCACTTAATTATGTAGAGAAAAGAAGCAAGTAAGCAAAATTTTTTAATGCGTTAATCTTTTAAATAGGTAGATACCAACGGCAATTTTTTTTATATAGTTCTGGTTTTTTTTTGAATCATGCGGACAGGCAGACAGACAGACACGGAGCCAGATCATAAGGCTTCTTCCTATACGTTGTATAGAAGCCTAAAATTATGAACTAACTAAATATTTATCTTTTTTAATTTAAGAAAATTTGAAATATTAATAATAATAAATACAATATAATACAATATAATATAAATAATAATAAACTAAAAGAAATGATTGTAAATTAATTGTTGTCTGATTTATTTAGGATATCATCTTCATCATCTTTATCATCTTCATCATCTTCTTCATCTTCATCATCTTCTTCATCTTCATCATCAACTGCATCATCTTCATCATCGGCATCATATTCATCATCTACATCATATTCATCATCTACATCATCTTCTTCGTTACAATTAGTAACATCATCGGGTTGGCTTCTAAAGCCGTTAATTAAGTCATTATCTAGTGATTCGTCGTTCGAGTCATAATCGTCTGAGTAATTACCGTCATCATCACTTGGATAGTGACCATTATCGAACCAGAAATCATCCCAGTCAAACGGTTCACCATAATCTAATTCGATATCCAATGCATTCTGCGAAATGTGATAGATATCAGATTGTATCACTTCAGTACGTAAAACTTCTCCGCTGGACACCTGCACAAATGTAACTTGATTGAATTGGCGTCTATCCGTTGGACAAGTTTGGTGTTCTTGTTCCCATTGGGTAAAACATGACCCGCAATATTCGTGGTCACAACAATCCAGTAAAACCTTAATATTGTTCGAAAATTTTGATTCTAAACAAATATTGCAGGCAAATTCTTCTTCTTCGTCTGAAGAACTGCTTAAAGATGTATTTCTTGTTTCCGGCATATCACTTTTTTTCACTTTAAAATTATTACTTTTAAATCATACCATTTTTACTTATATACAAAAATTTGTAAGTTGGTATTAAGTACATAAGTAGCTAAAATAGGATTAAGTAACAGAGTCCGTAAGACAGTGACCGGATAATTCTTCGCCACGGGACAATTCGCTTCCGGATTTCCAGAAAGAAAATCTGTGAATATAAAGAAATATAAGAAATCTTCAAAAATCAAAAGAAATTTTAGGAAATCTCAGAATATCTAAACAAACTTAGGAAAGTTGGATAATACTATAAATGAACTTTTTTTCGAAAAAAAATCTTGACTTGCCTAGAAGAGGCCAAGCCTGTTTTTCCTCCTCTGACGAACCGCCACTGCTTTCAACAGAAATTAATTTTGACTTAAATCTACTACTCTTAAATTTACTAAAAGTTTGTTTGCTAGTTTTGTTCATGTTTTAATGTTAACTTCAAAGTTATTCTTGGTGATTCAGACAGTTCAAAAAGGTTTTCACTTCATTGATCTACAACGCTACTTCCTCTTCTACCTACTTAGCCATCAAATTAACGAAGTAAAAGAAACTTTTGATCTGACATTGAAAGCTTTATCTGCGTTAAACGGGTTGAAAACTTTAAGTCGCGAAGTTTTGTAAATGCTAAAATTGTTTCAAAGTAGGAAGCCATGTAACGTCAGTGCGGCTTTAAGGCCGCACAATCTGGGTAATCATTTAGATTTTAGAATAATACGTAAAAAGTAATAATCTTTATGGAAGAAGAATATAGGCAAATCTAGATTCCTATCTTTAGCTAGCTTTAATTTCTTACTGCTGAAGAAATAAATTGACGAAAGAGAAAGAATAATAGAAAAACTTTAAGCAAGCAATAGAGTTTTTTATGCAAAAACAGAAGGACAAAAATAAAATTTGAATTTATCGGAGTTTAATCAGACCGACGTGTTTCACACTTTCACATTACGGGCTTGAAGAAAGAGAGGTTAAGAATGTTTGAGAGAAAGAACCGTAAAGAATCGTTGCCAACAATTAAGAGTGAGAGAAAACAAAGAAATAATAAATAAATAAATATCAATAAATCAGTTTATACAGATTAATTTTTACAAACTAAACTGTTTACTCTGACTAAGGTGGTTATTCTGTAACTCATAAAGGAGCTTTACAAACAAGATTTCTTTCTAAAACGATAAACTTATTCTGTAACTATAAAAAATCTTATAGTGAGAAACTGCCCCTGAAAGGTCAATCTGTAATCATCGACAAAACACAATACGAAGGCGCTGTTAAAGAATTTATTAGATTTACAGAATAAGCAAATTCTTTACATAATTGTGTCCTTTACCAATCCTTTAACAGAAAGGCTTTTCTGTGTAAAATCCAGTCCATAAAGATCGATATTTAACGGATATTCTGTCATTAAAGGATTCTTTATAGTTTCAGAATAAGTGAATCTTTTCAGAAAGGAATCCTTTTTGTAAAGCTCCTTTATGAGTTACCGAATAACCATCTTAATCCGTACCGCTAACTTTCACTAAGTTTCATCTATCTGAGTTAAACGGATTAAAGACATTAAGTTTAAACTAACTAAAACTAAAACAATACTCCTGATATTTTTATTATTTTTTTTACCAATTATTTAAATAAATTTCATTATTCGTTTAGCAATAAAACAATTTTGTAACTCAAAATTTCATTGTGCAGCTTACCTGGATTAAGAAATATGTATAAGACTTGATAACTTAATTGAAATGAATTTCAAATAAGAAATTTCAAGTAGATTTGTGGAATTTAGTATGTATTTATTTGTAAAATATAATATTTAACAGAACTAAACAAAACGTTAAATTAATAGAATTTTAACAGTAAAGTGAAGAAATACAATACATTATTACCTATAATTTTTTGTTTTGTTTTGTTTGGTTCTGTTAAGTATATATTTAAGTTAAATTCGAATAATAACAAGTGAAGTTGCTTAAGTGCAGTGCCGGATCAAGCTATTTCAGCGCCTAATGGTCGATTACATTCACCAATACCGGGTACTCAATATACTACTCAGTGCGTATTGCCTAAACCTACAAATTTACTGATTCTCAAAAAGTGATAGTTTCTTATTAAGTATGTAAGATTAATCACAGAATATACTTATACACAAGTTTTCAGTTTTTAAAACCGGGGGGTCTGGGGGGTGTGGAACACCCTCCAGTACACCTAAACAAAATTGGTCCCAGAATCTAGTTTCCTATAGATTTTTCCAAATGTGTTTTGTAACCTAAGTAGATCCAGCAATACCCAGTGGAATAACACAATTAACACACTTACTGGTATACTGGAGGGTGTTCCACACCCCCCAGTCCCCCGGTTGTGAAAACTTGCATATGTACTTGTTCTGTGTGATTGCTGTTATATTTTTGCTAAAATAAACAGCAAAAATAAGTGAAAATATTAAGCAAAGACACGGAAAACTCGATAATTTTTAATGATTTTTTTTTACAAATTCAAGTGACAATCTTATCACAAATGCGGCGGCGGCTATTGCACCAATGGTTAATCCGGTCCTGCTTAAGTGCATTTTGGAGGCAATGGCATATAGCTTTCTAAATCATTTTGTTTAATGGCGTTTTCAGCTCTCAGCACTTTCTGAGTAAGATGGGGGCCATATTCTCAGTATTTCTTGCAAATAATTATGAAATAAATTGTGAAAAATTAAAAGAAATCACATAAATTAGACTCGCAGATACTGGGGAGTCTGGGGGACCACGGTAACAGCAATAACAACTTTACACCCAAATATCGATATGATTGATGTAGTAGAATAATTCCTTGGCATTAGGGAAAAATGAAATAAGTATACATTTTTGTCCAAATTCCTCGCCATTTTGCATCTAAATCTAAAATTGGTGGAATGAAAACCACGGAATCATGATATCCGTTTTCCTTATTTTAAGACCACCAGACTATTAATCTTACAAAACCAGAAGGTAGTACCAATATTCAAATATTTATTGTTTTACTGTTTTAAAGTTTTAAAGTTTTATTGTTTTAAATTATTGTAGTTTGATCAGAAACTTTGGTTCACCTGTTCTTCTAGAGTTCTTTAGCCTAAAAATAATTTCTATTAGGAAATTCATAGGTTATGTTCTATACAGTGGCGGAACTACCGGGGTGCGGTGGGTGCGACGCACGCGGACCCCCGGCTAAAAGGGCCTCCAGCAGTCGTACTGTTTAATTTTTTAATTAATTAATTTAAGTTTTAATATTCACAATGAAATATAAGTAATATTTTGGCAGTCTTCTCTTATTGAGCTAAACAAAATGGGCATCATTTATCATCAATAATTCAATGTTCCCACTAAATTTTCAAAATCAAATCCTGACATTTCCTGGTTTTCCCTGACAAAGAATAACAATTTTCCATGACATTTTGATAAATCAAAAAATAAAAAGACAAAAAAACTTAATTTTAAAATTAAATTAAAATCAGTAATTTTAATTAAAAAAAATTAATTTTTAAATAAAGTACCATTTTCAAGGTTATAAAAATAAATAATTTTTTTTATAGCCTTGAAAATAAGATAGCCAATAGCCAAGGAAATCTCAGAAAATTGAAAAAAGGAAACAAATGAATTAATCTATGAATTTTCCCAAGATTTCCTTGGGAAGAAAATAGTATTCTAAGGTTTTTCTAAGATTTTTTCATAGAATTTCCTAAGATATTTTAAACTTTGCTTGGATTTTTTTGCACTGTCGTATATCACAATTTTCCCTTCGGTTTTTCAGTTAGTACAAAACAAAGCGGAAATTGCAGGAAAAATTGTGTGCACTAGTGAAGGGAAATCTGAAGAAATTCTGGAAAATTCTAAGATATCTCAAGAAACAGATTCTTAGAAAATTTGTAGAAATATTGAAAATTTTAAAGCCAATGAAATCTCAGAAAATGGAATAATCAAAAAGGAATAGTCTATAATATTCTAGATTTTCTCAAATTTCCCCTGATTTCTCTTTAGTTTTGCATATGACAATTTCTCCATCATTTTTCCACTTATTAGTAAAAACGGAGTGGGATATTTAAAGAAATGCGGAATAATTTAAAAAATCTCAAAAAGTTTTAAGAAATCCAAGAAAATCTTATTAATTTTACAATCTTAGGAAATGTAGAAAATTAGAGAAAATCTTAGGAAATAAAAAATTCTAGAAAATCAAAAAAACTCAGAAAATTGAAAATTAAATAGGGGGGGGGGGTAGTCACTCGTCTCTATATCCGCTCTTGTTTGGAAAGAATTCCTTGGAAATCACTGGAATTGCATGGAAATCTTCGAAATTCCGAGTCCTGTATGCAAAATTGTTATCTTTTTGTCATTTATAAAAGCAGGGCCCCCGTTAACAACTTCGCACACGGGTCCCTCACCTGCTTATTACGCCACTGGTTCTAGAAATCATATAACTAGAGATTTTATACAATTTTTTTAGCAGTTCAAGTCAACTGGAAGGTATTTGTAATTCTTCCACTTCCACTTCACAAACTCATTGTTATAAAATATCTGTATATCATTTCATGTTATTTTGTCGAAAAAAACCAATCAAATTCTTGATTCGCACCGTTTGCAGCCGCTATACGATTTTAGCTAGCTTTAATCGACCATCAGGGCATCACACAAATATAAACCAGGTAAATAATAAAAACATTTTTTTTCAGTTTTATAAAATAAATAAATTTATCTTATAGTTTTAGTGGGTACTTGGTCAACTTGTTTTGCGTTATTAATTGCGAAGCACTTTTTAAATTTTTATGCTTGTATAACATAAAGTGTATAATTTATTTTCCTTACAATTAGGTGATTAATACTGATCAAGTTATTTATCGTATTAACGATACTTAAAGGTGATATTTGAAATAGGTAACCTATTGTCGTTTAATTAATATTTTTTTAATGTTAGCAAAAGCGTTGCCTCAATACATAAATATTAACAATCGGTAATTTTACCATGTACAAGACAAGAGAAAATTAATATTTTATTATAGTAAGGGCTATTACATATACAGTAACCAATAATTCTGTACTTAAGCGAAAAGTTATTATCGTAGTTAAAATATAAAATGCAAAAAGTAATAACTAAAGTTTATGACATATTGTCGCCGTTGTTAATAATTACTAAACGTTGTCTTGTTTTTATATCGTAAATATATAAATTTTATGCCCCAAATACGACTAGGTAAGTACATATTATCGATATCGCCAGTTTAAGTAGTAAAAATTTTTCAAAAAAGTAAAATTCTATTAGGCGTTATTTGTGCAATAAAGTTCGAATATCTTCTAGTTAACATTTTACATAACGGACTCGACAATTATCTTTCACTTCAATAACATTTATAATCTCTCCTTCTAATCGACGGTCCAATCCTATAGGCCATCCCTGTCTATTTTGTTTGTGTAGGCGAAGCCGTGGTTTTAATGGAACACCCAGATCGGCTTGGCGGCATCTTTGAAATAACAGATTGTTATTGCTCTTATGACGTCATAAAGTGTACAAAGTCTTATATTTTAAAATACGATACTAAAATATAATTTACCATTGTTAAGAGTTATTGGTATTATATGGCATCGCGACTTTTAAATGTATTTATTGTTGCGCATATGTTGAGCATATAACCACATAGCACTTATCCAAATTATTCCTCATCATTAAATTTGACATTACATTCTACGATATTGTAATTATTACGAAATGGCTACTTAATGTACATTTTCAACCTATCAAGAAATCATAAAATTTAAATTTTGCTTCCACATTCATACGAATAAAAATTAAACATCAGTACTAATAAGATTAACCGGTTAATGTGAATAATATTTTTTTTCAGCACGTTTGCTACGCCACTGCTTGTCCCTTTCCAAAGGTGCGTCACCGGAAAAACCTATTAACTTTTTATTTATTTTACTGTCCTAAAAGACCAAAAAAAAACTTATTTATTCAGACAACACCCCCATCTGGGTAATATCTCAATTATCCATATATTTCCAAAATTACTCGGAAATGAACCAACAGGTAATTATAAAAGGCTCGATTTCAATTCAGACGCGGAAATATTAAAATATAATTATGGTGGTGTTATTGTCTCATAAAAGGTACAACTTATTTCCTCTCCTGCAGTACATAATTTTTGTGGTTGTTCCTGAATTTACACTAAATCGAAACATTTAAAAGAACATTACGGTCTGTTCACATCCTTCGTTAATTGTTTTGTTTATTCTTGCCGACTTGCGAGTGCGACTGGTATTTGTTTAAATGCTAATTATGTTTGGGGCGTAAACTAAACCATTTAGTGGCGCTAAAATAACCAAAGGAAATTATTATTTACGTTAATTGTTTACTCGAACTTCCTCGGTGTAACTAATCTGAGGAAGTCTTACCGGTCGAAACGATAAAAACCGAAAATCCCAGATTGCAATAAATTTGAATGGAATTAAAGAAGATATTACTTCTTAATTTTATTGCCTTTCCTTAGTAAAAACCATTAAGGTATTGGCTGTTTTGACATGGCAAGAAATTTTACTGGATTTTTGTTACATTTCGGGTTCCGGCACCGACCTTTGTCGGCATCTTTAAAAGGTAAATTAGCGCCGCAGAACGCCTAATTGTCACATCATAAACAAATTCCGACAAAAATGAAGAGAATTTCAAACATATTTTTTTAATTTGACCACCTACTAATTCCAGCATTCCACAAAAATAAAAAAAACTTGTAAAAAACGACAAATCGCAATCGTTTCGGGGGTTAGAGAAATAATCAACAAATCAACGAGATATGAACAAAAAATAACCAATTTAAAATTCCAATTTGGTATTGGTGGTTCGTGTTTTGTGAAAATTAATGGTTAATTGAATAAACAAATTGTGTGAATTACATGTCGTGCTTCGAATTATTACAAATAAGTTAGAGAGGAACTGAATTTTGGATTACGTGCTTCGAGCTAGTGATTTTTTCATGAGTATGATAATGTAATGAAATGATGGTGAAAATTCAGATAAGGAAAAGAGTAATTTAGAAATGATGTTCAGAGCTTTCCTCGTAGAAAAATAAATTTCATAATAATTCTTCATAGATCAGTGCTTGGTTTAATAAAATTGGATTAAAATTTTCTTAAAAATATCAATTTTTATTTGAAAATTCCCCAGGCCACCGATTTTAAAGTTTGAAGTTTAATTATGATGGCTTTCATTCCAGAAGCACTTTTCACTCTTTAAGGCTAGGTTGGATGGTTTTTCGTTGGCTTAGTCGAGAGGTGGTTTGTTCTTTTCTTGTCTAATGTATATGTATTAAGTATTATGTAATATTTTGTATTTTGATCCAATTTACAGTGTTGATTCGAATGGTGTTAATTTATAACTGTTGTAAGTCGATTGGACTTGTCTTTGTATTTTTTTTTGTACTGCTTCTTGAGCTTTATATAGGTACTTCTGTACCTCTGCTCTTTATATTTGTTAATAATAATAATATATCACGACAGTTAAATATTGGTTTAAGGGGAGAAGAAGTATAGAATATCACCAAGCCGATTATCTATATCGGCATAGTTTTTAATTAGATTAAAATTTTATAAAATTTTATTTAACGATGGCGATTACAATTCCCTTGTAAATCTCTGGAATTCTTTGGAAATCATAGAAATTTTTTAGTTTGGAACTAGTTTTGAAATCAAATGCAGATCCAGGCAAAGTTCATGGAGAGGGTAAACAAGGCTAGTGAGGAGAGAGTAAATAAATATATTTTGAAAATTTGGTAGATTTAGTAGGTTTTCGATGAGTTATATGGCATCCAAAGATCCTTGGAGGGCAAATTTAATCCATGGGAAATTCGAGAAAATTAAGAAAATCCAAGGAAATCTCAGAAAACTGAAAAGCTGTAAAGTAAAACTTATCTCGATCATTCTTAAGATTTTCTTTCGCATTTGTATTTCATGATTTTCTCTCGGTTTTCCGAAGAAAAAAATCCAAAGTGATTACTTCGGGTGAAATAATAAAGAATTTATCTTTTCTACTACACCAATTTTTCATCAAATGCATGTTTGTTATAACTTTTCCCAGATTTTAGGATTTCGATTTAAATCCGGGCCCCTTAGAAACCCCAGACCCGGGAAATCACCCTCAACCCTCTTAACACACAGATCTTAAGATGACTAACACCACTATTCACTAACTTTTCTTTTCGATCGATCGAATCATTCAGTTCTCGATCGATCGAGAAGTGCCAAAATCGGTATTCAGTATGCATTGATAACTATAAATGTTTGGATCGTTTTGAAGACACAGACATATCTACTTAACGTTACGCTTGTATCTCCGCATCCAAACCAGTATTGTTTTTAGGAGATACATCCATGTACTAACATAAATCAGCAGACCCTTCAGTTCGTTTTGCGTTCAGCAGGATTTAAGAGAAATCTATTTCTATCTATCGTGCAGCTCTACAAGACCCTAGATGTGTCTTGGTTGACTTAAGTCTTCACAACAGGTGCGTTCTTCAGAGAAGGGGTTATTAGCCCCACACTCAACTCTTGCTCTTTATCCGGGCACTGTCGGGGACCGGCAGTGAAAGCCGATAAGCTACTCGATTCACCCATCGGCTTCCCCAGGCGGAGTTAGGAGAAATCCTGTCAGCATTTAGACCCAAAAGAAGCAACCTTTTCCAGCAGTCCTCAAGGATCCGCATATTTCTAGTGACTCTTTGCCTATGAGTTCCAAGGTCCAGATCCGCATCTCAATAGCAGTCTTCAATGTCTGTTCCTTCACATAATAGAGATACAGTGAAGCCTCTACTGTATCTCAAGAATTAATTATAGTAGAAAATCAAAAAGAATTGACAATTGAGGATATGAACTTGATTTAATTTTGAAAAACGCTGCGGAACCTCCAAAAGAATCCCAGGTTTATAACAAACTTAAACAAGAATTTTCGGATTCAAAAATACTGGTACAACGTACTTTCCTCCATAAAACCAACTTCAACTTCTAATGAACCATTAGAAAATTCATTAGTGTTTCTCAAATATTTCTACCTGAAGACTGAAGACAAAAAAATTCAAGTTTAATTTTTGAAAATAAATAAATTTTACTCTTGGACTCGGACTGGGCGAGTTTTCAACATTCGGGACTCGGACTCCCCTAGTCCTAAAAACCCGAGTTTTCAGAAACCCTAAGTGGAGGAAGGCAGCGACGAATTTTCAAAGCCACAGGAAGTTCATATTAAATATGCACTAAAAACTTGCAGTTTTAATCTTATAATAAAGTCCATGGGAAGTACTGGCGTCTTTGGGAATATTCTATATCTCCCAAACCCTCCGGAACGTAATACTGAAGCTTATAAATGTATTTTGCTCTGAAAAAACAAAAGCTTGTTACATAATATAACCAATCACATAACATCCATGCAAACTTTCCGACAGTTAAATCGCGGAGCCTGGGGGTCATAAAATACGTAAAAGAGAAAATCTCTTAAGGGTAGTACTCCAGGTTTTGTTTATATTTGTTTATATTTGTAATATTGCAGATATGTAGCATAATTTAAAATAAATATTTAAAAAAAATTCATTTCATAAAAATTACAATTTTATGGGGGCTCTGAAATTATTCTGTCATTTCTTTCAAAAAGTCAATTTTAAACAAATGAATTAAAACTGCAAGTTGGTTGTAAAGCATCAAGGATTAAATTCATTTAAACTTCGATTAATAATGAGCTTTTAATTTATTGTAAATGAGATATAAAGTTTCCATAGTTTCCAAGTCTAACAGATACTAGCTAAATCTAATTTGGAAAACCTACTTTTATTAACCCATTAAGTAGGTACCAACGTCCTCATTTGAGGACAGTAACTAAATAAATATATAACAATTATTCTTGTAATTAAAATTTATGTCTAATTTTGTAAAATATGCTTGGTACTTAATGGGTTAATATTCGGTTCTCTAAAGTAAATTTAAGGAATCAGATTCGGACCAATACAGAACTGTATCCCAGTCAGTATATAAAAATTAATTTTTATTATTTAAATTGTAATGACCCAAACTTACATTATTTGTATCTTACAGGTAATTTACAAAAATTCATGGGAACCCAAAAATCCATTAAATTTAAAATGTGAATATTTTAACTACCAAAAAATAATGTGTTTCCTGCGAAAATCAATAACATAAAAAGCGAAGTACTTAATACATTAATTTGTGTTTCGCGTTTTATAAATTAAATTAGAATTAGGTTTAGATAAAGAAGCAAACGCATGAATAGAAAGACATAAATAATAAAAAATGTTGATATAAAAAGCAACATAATAATTATTGCTTAGGTATTTCATCAAGTTTAATATACAAAACTATATAATCTGATTTCCATAATATGTAAATGTACAATTAAAATTGTAATTTATTACCGATTTAGATGTATGTGTATCTGTTTATGATAATTTATTTAAAATATTTATTAAGCTGAATGGATGTTAAATTAGTAACAAACGAAATGAAATAAAATATATAACACGTTTCGATAACAATTTTTCATTAATTTTAAATGAAAAAATATTGCGTGCACTATTTTTTTTACATAATTACACTTCTATACGTTAATTCGAGTCAGATGTAATTAGCTCTTGTGGTGTAAGTAATTGAAATTCATGTAAGTAAATTTAAATCAAGGACGCAAGTAAAAACAGTTTTTTACTCAAATTTGCAATTAAAATTAACCTGTAGGAAGGATGACCAAATTGAACATGGAATATCACACTTGGTCTAACATATTAATGCTAATATAAACAAATTAATTATAAATTAAGTAAATACGTAGGCCTTGTTGGCAACTTGATGATATTTAAAGATTTATCATAACAAGAAAAATATTAGCGACAAAATCGATTTTCCATTGAAGAAAAACCACATTTTTCACTTATTTGGAGATATACAAAGTTTCTAACAATTTATATCCAACTTAAATATAGAAAGTATCCTAAAAAGAGCAACACCTTTCGATTACCCGAACAAAGTAAGTGGTAGGTATATCGTTAATGCATTAATTATCGACAATCAAAATAATTAGTTTGTGCAGCAAATCTTATGCTATGCAACGCAGATTTCAAGCAAAAATATCTCATTAGAATATAATAATTGGAATCACTGGAGTCTTCAAAAATTTAAAAGTATCCCCGAGGTGATACAAGGTGTTTACAAGGTGGGGAGAGCAATTGCTGTCTCAGGTATTGGTTTTTAAGGAGGCAGAGAACTTCATCACCAAAAACAACTTCTAATATTTTTATTCCCTGGAAAGAAACCCTGTATACTTAATTTTTTCCCATTTCACTATTCCTCACAGCTTCACTTCATTTTTAACTTCTGACGAACTTCTGATATCGATTAATTTAGGAAATAATAGATTTTAGCTTAGTTTTGTCTAGTCTTCATATCATTTTGGAGTATTGGGTTTAGGACCCATACCTCCTTCATCGGTTGGGTTGGTTGAACCCTTGGCATGATGGCTTTGGTCGGTTATTGGTTTTTAAGCTACAAGATCAACCTAGGTCTCTTTATACCTCAGGAAGTTCTCGAAATTGTAGTTTGCAATTTCGCGGATTAGTGAGATATCGGAGAACTCTAATTTCTCCGCCGAAAGGCGGAATGAGGGTTGTATGATTGCGAGAAGTAGGTTGCCGGGCTATTCACTGAAAAAAAAATGCAACCGATGAACTTTGGTTCATTGGTTGAAATTTCATTGATTTAATGAAACTTTCATTGAAATTTCATTGTATTTCTATATAATGACACTTTTTGGTTCAGTGTTCGAAGGGTGGATGACTATTCTCCAGATACGAAACAACCTTTCGAAATCGTCAAGGGCTGTTTGAAGGCGGTTGATGATGGGTTGGGATCGGAAGGAGCTACTGAAGTAAGGTTTTTTAGGTTTGTCTTTTTCGCGGGGAGGGGATGTCATGAATATAAATGTTAAAAAGGGTTACAGCGAGGACTGAGCCTTGGGGGGTACCGGCAGTCATTTCCTTGAAACTGGATTTTGACTCTGAACTGTTTGTCTTTTAGGTAGAAAGCTTTGGCTACGTCGAGAAAGAAGGCTCTGGTGGCTTGCTTTTTGTTTCAGTGCTCCGTGATACCCTCTGTGACATGGAGTATTTGGTGCACTGTCGAGGGTCCTGGAGGGAAGCCAAATTGTTCATCGGGGACGATTTGGTTTTCAGCCATCAGTGCTGCATTTAGTCTGGTAAGGATTATTCTTTCAGTCAGTTTGCCTAGTGAGGGTACCCAGGTCTCTGGGTAATAGATTTTAAAGTTTTAATTTGCATGTAAAAAACACTAAGGTGTTCGAAGCCAGTTCCATTCTGTTCACGGTACGTGTACCCAACGTAAATAGTTATAACAAGGTTTTATGAATCAGTGGGGCTGGCTGTATAGTAATCTTCCAGAAGTATAACTGTTAAGGTTATATATTTTATATGTTTTAATTATTAAGGGTTATATATTATTATAGATTTATTTTAAATTGGATTTTGTAAATTATAGCTCTCTGTCTCTGTCGCCTTTGGATTTTTGTGTACTGCTAGAATTTTACGAAATTTTTGAAAAATTTCCGCCGATTTCATGCTGAATTCCTGGATTGCCTTAAGATTTTCTTTCAAATAAGTTGAAACATTGAATCTTTAATTTTCCTTTTCGCCTAGATATTGTAAATTCCTAGACTTTTCCTGACAAAATTTATACAATCTTAAATTCCCTAAATTTTCCAAGTATTTCAGATCTTCCAGACAAGTAGGAATCCTGTAAGTTTTCTTAAGGTTTCTCGGATTTTCTCGGAGTTTCCTTCATTAATTATTGTACACAAGATTTCTCCAGCAATTCTCGTTTCGTTTCTACCAAGTATTACAGCGCTGGGTGCAGATTAGGTAAATGGCGCCTTCAATATTAAACATACTGTATAAAATATTCGAAATTAATTCGGCGCCCATGGCGCTACCAAATAGCAAGAACATGGCGGCTTTATTACGTACAATTGATGTTGCTTTGTGTTTAATTCTGAATTATTTTATTGTAAAGAAATCGACACCTCCTACGTAAACTATCGTATCTTCAAAATCTTAATTTTACAGGAGAGCATTTTAAAGTTTGTAATGTGTATGCTCTTAAGTGGAATGTCAATGTATTTTGTTGCAATTTAAAAAAGAATCGGTATAATTTTTGCAACTTTAGCTTTGGTAACATTAAGATTAGATATAGTACAGTCAATTTCTGCAAAAAAGTAAAAATTGGGATTTTGTGGGTTACGATAGTTTACGTAGGAGGTGTCGAAATGCAAACGTTTGGTTTTAAATACAACTTTCTATACCAACCATTACGTATTAGTTTAACTTAATATTTATCTGCATGGTGGCGTGTGTTTAATTTAAATCGCGAAGAATCTAAGAAAACCCAAGTTTTTATTATTTGGGGTGGTTTGGAGGAGAATGAGGGAGGCTAGAAACTGGAATATGTAGAAAATCGATCAATTTTAATGATTATTATTTATAATTTAAGGGGACAAATCCTCTCCCAAATCAACTTTCTGGCTATAAATATTAACTTTTCGCTTCTTTAGCTTACCAGAAGAAATGTATAGACTAAGATGATCGTTTTTATCCCTTCAACTTTTCGAACAGTGATAAAAATAAATGGAAGGGGGAGAATCCTAAGAACGGTAAGTGATGGGGGAAAACGGGAGTCAAATAAAAAACAATTTTATTTGCAGACCAGTGTTATCATTACTTATCTTATTTTACCAATTGAATCATCTCGCTTAGCGTTTTGTGAATCAATGATTTGATGTGGTGCCCGCCGTTTAGATATTTTGGTGTTCTATGAATAATGGTCCCATTGCACGTGGTTTACACGGCCCAGGTTATAGCCAGTGTATAGCCACTAATGCTAAATAAACGCTTATATTACTATTATTAATTAATTGGGTTCAGAAAAATCTTTGAAAAAAATTTTGATGTATACTTTTTGAATGTGGCAGCTAGCAGGGATGTTTTTATTAAGTGAGGAAGCTTTAGAGATTGGTGTTGTTCGCCTAATTTAATCGTTTATTAAAAATATGATTTTAATATATTTTAGACTATACTAATGTTAGGAGGAAAGTACAAGCCAGCAATTTATTCCAAGAAAACACTTCTATAACATAAAGATACGCAATGGGCGGGGCTAACCTTATGGAAACAGCCAATTAGTAAACACATTTTTCAAAAAAATGATCTACAAAATTTAATGTTTGTATGCCCTCGACTACCATAATTTCATTAGAAAAAATTTTAAATTTGGGTAAAAGTTATCGTACCTACTTTCACACCCTAAAATGCGAACCTCCTGAAAGGAGAAGGCCCCTAAGGAAGAAGAAGAAGTCAGTTGTCTGACTGAACTGAATATTTATAAAAATAAGATTTCCAAAGTACCTACCCCTGACCTTCCCATTAAGGGTGATTAGGATTCTTTCTATTAAAATAAAAAATCAAAGAGATGATAAATAATTTTCAATTTTATTAAAAAAAAATTCTGGGTATGTGGAATTCTACGGGAAAATAAAATTTTTCTTCTCTCATGTTAACCTGTTAATCCTGTTAAACTTTCTGCAGTGACTGTTGCCAGTGGAATAACTTTAAATTTAGATAGATAGATAAATTCAAAATTATTGCCAATTATTTAGGGGTCATCCATAAATTACATCACACGGTAGATGGGGGGGGGGGGTCATCTCAGATTTGTGACAAAAATTTGACAGGAGTCCGGGGGATTTTAAATGTTGTGATGTCACAAAGTCAAATCTTTAAAAAATATATTTTTTTATCAAATTATTAAATTTTATAGGGTAGAAGTGTGACGTCACTTGGCGGGGAGGGTTTAACGAAAATGACACTAAATGTGACATAGCGGGAAGGAGGGGTTTAAAAACCTTAAAAATCGTGTGACGTAATTGCTTAGGTGAAAATAGAGCTTTTATCACTTGATAGCGCTGTATCTCGGTAAATATTAGAGTTACACAAAAATATTTCAGATAAAATTTGTTGTGAATTTCATTCTCCATGTGATTTATAAAAGTCATTTTTCTGATAAATTAACTGGCAAAGAGATATTGCAAAGAAACCAATTTTTTCCGCTATTTGGAACAAAATAAATTATGTGGAATACTGAATTTTTTCGGCAGCATTTATTTAAATTAATTGTAATAACCATACCTGGCCTACTTGAATATTTTAATAATAATTGCTTCCTTTAATTTATGGAATGATCATTTTCGCTTTTCGGAAAATTTTTAATCTATGCTTTAAAACTTTTTTTGTTGGCTCTATAAATCTGTTTTCAGATATTCCAAATAATACTGTTAGAGATAGCATTTATTATATTAATAAACAAACGGCTATTTTCAAGAATATTTTAAAGCCGAAAACACAAATTTAATAACATCTTGTTAACAGTGGCGTAACAAGCAGTTGAGGGACCCGTGTGCAAAAAAGACAAAAATGAAAGAAAATAATAAATAACTCATATACAATTTAACCATAATTTCAAGATAAACAAATAACAAAACTAAATTAAGGGCCAAATTTAGAATAATCGGATAAACTTATAGTATAACGTTATTCCTGGTATAACAATTACAAAGTTGCAGGGTGCCACTTATTAGGAAAATCTGGAAGAGTCAGGGAATTTAAGATTTAAGATAAACAATTTAATTAAAATTTTTTTTTTATTTTAAATTGAATTATTTTATTAATAAATTAATGTTGTTAATTAAGAATTAAAAAAAATTATTGGCTTTAATTTAATTTTAAAATTATGATTTTTTACCTATTTATTTTCTGATTTATCGAAATGTCATGGAAAATTTTTATTCTTTGTCAGGGAAAACCTGGAAATATTAGGATTTGATTTGGAAAATTTAGTGGGAACACTGCATTATTATTGGTAATAATGGTAATACTAAGTCTAACTCAGTGGCGTATTTAGAAAATGCTTTTGGAGGGGGCAGTTTAAATATATTTATTTATATATTATATATATTTATTTTTATTTATTTATTTATTTATTTATATATTTATATATATATATTTCGTTAATCCATTCATGCGCGTCAATTGTAGCTAATCCCAATACATACAATCCCAGCACGCTTCTGCTGCTCCTGCTACAACGTGTAATTTTTTGGTAAAAAAACACTCTGGTTGGTCGATTTTCTTTACCAACCAAGAAATATTTGTCCAATGATAATCCAAACGGGAAAATTTGAATTTTTAAGCAAAAATGAGAGAGGTTTAACCTTCGGCTAGAAAAAATTAAAACTTGGAAAGCATATTTATTTAATTACCTAACTGTTCACGGAGTTTAGCAGCAACTTCCTGTGTTACTTTGAAAGTTAATTATAAAAATATAAAGTCAAAATTGTAAACCGGGGGGTCTGGGGGGTGTGGAACACCCTCCAGTGCATATCACAGAATTTCCACTCTTTTAGAATACTTGGCGAAGATAGGGGATTTATAATTTTAGAAATTTTACCAGGAAAAACCGAAAAATTTTAATTTTTAAGCAAAAATGAGGGAAATTTTGATGTATACTTTTTGAATGTGGCAGCTTAGCAGGGATGTTTTTATTTATTTATTATTTATTAAGCGAGAAAGCTTTAGAGATTGGTGTTGTTCGCCTTATTTAATCGTTTATTAAAAATATGATTTTAATATATTTTAGACTACACCAGGGGTCTCCAAACTTTTTAGCCTAAGGGCCAAACTGATTGCTCCACAACACTCTTAAACACTCTTAATTTGCCTCACTTTTGCTTAAAAATTCAAATTTCCCGATTTTTTCTAACGAAATTTGAAAAATTATAAATTCCCTCTCTTCTCCAAGTATAAAAAATAGAAATCTTGCGATATGTACTGGAGGGTATTCCGCACCCCCCAGACCCCCCGGTTTACATTTTCACCAACCGAAAAATATATTAAACTAATTAAAATTCGGACTCTTTCTTCAAAATATCTTTAATCTATTCATGCGTGTCAGTGGTAAACCAACTAAATAAATATATCCTGATATATAAAATCCCCAGCACGCTGCTGCTGCTCCTGCTACAACGTGTCATATTTTAGTGAAAAAAAAACACTCTGATTTCCCTCACTTCTGCTTAAAAATTCAAATTTTCCGATTTTTCCTGGCAAAACTTGAAAAATTATAAATTCCTGATCTTCTCCACAAGTATTCTAAAAGAATGGAAATCCTGCGATATGAACTGGAGGGTGTTCCACACCCCCCAGACCCCCCGGTTTACAATTTTACCAACCGAAAAATATATTAAACTAACTAAGGTTAGGACTAACCGGGAAATTTGAATTTTTAAGTAAAAATGGGGGAAATTTAACCTCGGGCTAGAAAAAAATTAAAACTTGGAAAGTATATGTATCTAATTACCTTACTACTCATGGAGTTTAGCAGTAACTTTCTGTTACTTTGAAAGTTAATTATAAAAATAATATAAAAATATAAAGTCAAAATTGTAAACCGGGGGGTTTGGGGGGTGTGGAACACCCTCCAGTGCATATCGCAGAATTTCCACTCTTTTAGAATACTTGGAGAAGATAGGGGATTTATAATTTTACAAATTTTACCAGGAAAAGCCGAAAAATTTAAATTTTTAAACAAAAATGAGGGAAATTTAAACCTTTGATTAGAGAATATTAAAGCTTGGAAAAACATTTATTTAAGTGCTCAGAGTTTAGTAGCAATTTTTACGTTTCTTTGAACGTTAGCTGTCAAAATTATAGTCAAAAGTGTAGCCCGGGTGAGCTGGGGGTGAACACCATCCAGTACATATTATAATAAAATTCCCACTCTTCTGGAATACCTACGCAAGACAGAATAATTATACAAATTTCGTCGAAGAAAGGTAGGAAATTTTTTGTTGTTGACCAAAGGGAGGAAAATTAAAGCGTTCGGCTAAAGAAAATTAGAATTGGAGAGACTTATTTATTTTTATATTATAAAAAAAAATTTAATTGCCCCACGGCACATCAAGTTTAGCAGCAAATTTTTGCTTTTTTGCTAAAATTAAATGTTTAAATATTATAACGCTAAAAAAGAAATCCACCGTCTAGCTGCCTGTACGCAGACGGGCTTTCCAGCTAGTAAATAAATAAATAAATAAATAAACAAATAAACAAAAATAATTTAAAGTTATTTAAATTTTAAAACTTTGTAGTAAACAATTTTTTTAACCGGGGGGGAGCTTCAGGGGTACAGTCCGAGGCATCCTTGGGAGGGGGCAGATGCCCCTTTGCCCCCCTCTAAATACGCTACTGGTCTAAGTTTATACCAGGTTCATCCGACTATTGTTAAACCGGCATTTTTTACATTATTTTATATAATATTTTAAATTTTTTTAAAAAGATTCCTGGGGGCACCGCACCCCGGTAGTTCCGCCACAGCTTGTTAATCTTTGTGTTGTCAGACTTAGCGAAGTACAATAAGATTAAAATTCATCTTCATATTTTTCCAACTTCATGTTTTTCTAGCTTAATTTCCATACAAATCCAATAAAAGCAATTTTGATCATTTAGATCTAATATTCGAATTCGTGGAGATAGTAAGTTTTCAGCTGATTTTTAAAATAACTATAAAATAAAAAAGTATTAATAAAAATAAATGTTCTGCGGTCATTAATTTGACTTCTGTTCAGACAAGAACGTCTTCACATAACTCACGAATAAATTTATTTTTAACAAAATAATATAAAATGTAAACAATTTATCAATGCAGTTTTTTATGTTTGTAGCAGCAATGAAAATTTGTAGATAGGCCTCCTGGGGAGTCGCATTGAAAAATTAACAAATTTAATCAGTAAACAAAGAACTAATGGAATGGCCACTAAATTGCGCTCATTAGATGTTAACTTGTGAAGCTAATTATGGAACCGTTAATTATTTCAATTTCTCGATGAATAGAAAATGAGGGTACAAATTTTGAATAACCACTTAGTTATTATGAAATTGTTCTCCGAGCTTCCACGGTTTTCATTCAATTAAGTACAAAATAACTGATGATCATTTACAACTTGAAGTGTATGACATTACAATGAGCTAAACCGAAGCTGATTTTAAGGACGGAGGCAAAACCTGGATATCTTTTGACATTACAATACTTTTAAATACATGTTAATAGACCGACTACAATAGCTAATAGAGATATTGTGTAGAGCGGTTGACACCCGGCTTGAAAAGCCCTTATGGGATTTTCAATAAGTGATGACAACATCCATAACTGTCACTACGGCTGCTGATGCGACTACTGCTAGTTTGGATTCTATTAAACAGATTAATCATTTTTCTAAATTTGAATAATTAATTATTTAATTTGAGTTCATCAGAAACTTTCGAATTTGACTTGAGAACGAAAGTTCTTTTGTCTTCTTATCCGAATTAAAATCGTGTAATTTATGGAAATTCACATTTTGTGGACATGCTTTACATATCCAAGATATAATAAAGCACAAAATTATTACAAACGATGTAGTAGTTTTTAAATAATAAATTCCTATTTATCAAACACACATATCAATTTACCAAATGAATAGTTACAAACAAAGTTATCGTAAAAACAGATCAGATAATGAATCCCTATGTTATAATATTTGTGTTATTGCATGTTCGAGATAGTCTTGATAACTCGGTAATGTTTTGTAGGTATAATGGTAAATTATTATTTAAAACCCGCCACGTATGCCCTCATTAATATCTTTTAATAAAACCGACTCATTTATATTACAATCAAAAATAAATTTAATTATTTATCAAGCGATTTAAAAATAAATAATGGAATTGGGAGCGCCGTCCTGCACGAACGACGCAGGCCATTAAAGTAACTTTAACTACAACTTAATATTATTTCGGTTCCCCTAAAACCATTTTTTTAAAGCTCAAATGTATCTCTTTCGTTCCTCCATATATCTTCCTTTTTATGTGTCGGGATGATGACTTATAAATTGGTTCAGTCGACTTCGTAACAATCTGCGGATATTTACCACCCTGCTCGGCTAACTTAGTATAAATTATTTTTGTGAAAGGAAGGGCAGTCCTGGGCGTGATACCGTGTGAGGTCTGAAGGGCCGTGTATAATTATTAGGACACCTTTTGTCCGAACAGCTGCCACCCATCGTCGATTTCATTGTAGTATAAAAACTTGCTTGTGTAAATTAGCCTAAAATACAAAATATTATTTCATCAGACGGATAAATTATTCAAATTATTGTTCTTAAGTGAAATTTATTATCCAAAAATTAACCTTATTATTCAATTCGCTATTCCAAAATATCGAACGAGCAAAAATTATCTCGTCCTAAATGCTTAATTGGTGCTGCGGTTGGTTTCCGAAAGATGAATGGTGCTTCCAACTGCGCCATAATTTATTATTTTTATCCGTAATGATGATTGTGTTATATTTTACCTCCTAACAAATGGAACTATAAAAACTGCGATCTACCTCGCAATGGAGGGGATGTTAACAAATTTTACCAAAAATCCAGTAATAACAATCCATAATGATGGAAGTGAAATAGAAAAACGGCCGGTTAATGACTTCATCTAAGGTAACGCACACCTAAGGCGACCGAATTGTAACAAAAGAAAGCTCCTATTAAGTTATTACCAATTTTTTCACGAAGCAACAATTTAATATACAAAACGATAGTTTTTGCCTCATTTTTTCAGCTATTATGGAAACCTTGAATATTTCCGCATTCTTAAATAAATTACAAATTATTTTAATTGTTTATGGTTAACTGTCATCGTGTTATCCTTAACCGTATCCTTTATTTTATTACCTACGTGTAGGTAATTTCACACTCATCAGCAATGTCAATATTCGTTTAAAAATCGCCAGTGCGCGATCACTTTAAGTGAAACCAAAACCTCGTTTCAGTAATAAGTCGGTAATTTTATTTCCTGAAGATAATCCCGAGCACGTGAATCCTAAATTGGCGACGAAATGACATACGCGCAAAACAAACACTGCAATATATGAAATTTTGACTGAGCCTTGAACTGCAATTCTTAATTTTAAGGCTGCCATCTCACATAAATAATATTTAAAGCAATTTACAACGACATAATACCTATGCAAAACTAGAATTCTCATAGAAAATTGAGCCGTGCGACTACACAGAATAGTTATTATGTTAAAAAAAATAATTAAATTGAATGTATGGTCATGAATAGATAATAAAAATTGTAAGGTGGGAGTCAAACAACCACACAGGCAGGTTATATACTTACGAATGCAGGTAATTTGATTAAGACAAGATAATTCCTTACCGGATTTAGAAAGCTGAGAAATTTTTAAAAATTGAAGATTATACAATCTTAAAATCGATAAGAAATGGAAACGAATCAGACGTTTGCAGGCAAAGTTGCGTTTTCATAAAAACCCTCATTTTTAACTCATAATGGCGCCTATGGCGTCCATTATATTGTATTCTACAGTCTCAGGTACTTTTATCGCAAATTAAGTGCTGTTACTTAATTAAACTGTGTGATATAGATCGGACAGGCGAACAGACGCAAACCACAGGTCGTTAATAAGGTATAATTTTTGAATTAGAAAAATAAAAAATTAGAAAAGTGGAAATATTAGAAAAATTTGGATTTTTGATAATATTTTCGTGGGTCCAGAGGTGATTAATTTTCTATGCTAATTCCTTAAATTAAATTTCTGGATTTACTGTCTACGGGAACTATTGTCTGTCGCCTGGTATACACTTTACATATTATGTAACTTTAGGTGGCGATGGAGATAGAGGACATTTAGAGAGGTTAATAGAGGACAACCTTCGAGAGGTTTAAAGGCCCTTTTAAAGCATTTTTTTAAATTTCCATCTTCACGTGGCCGTAGCACCGAAAATATTAATTTTTCAGTAAAAACAGCTTAGTGCTTTTTTAAAGAGCGTGAAATCATCAACAAACTAGAATCAAACCTTTTATTGTCTAAAATCAACGGCTTTCGAGTTATGAATTAAAGTGAGTAAAAAAATGTTAAAAAAAATTCGAGCTTTTTTTGTTCTTTTCTTTTTCACACCAAGTTTCGGATAGGAAATTTAACAAAATACAACTTTTGTGTAGTAAAATTTTTTGAAAAACTAATCCATTTCACAGAAAATCAGAAAATAATAAACAAGACAGCTACAAAACAAAAAATTAAATTTACAAAATTTTTATTTTTGTTATAAAATCTGGGGAGCTTGCTGGCCAATCAATAGTTTGATATTCTTCCGATCTATTTTTCAGGATATCCTTCATATAATACATTTACTACTTGAAGCCCAAAATGTGAAAATTACAAATACAAAACTGTCACTGGTGGCGCTAGATTTTTTAGATGGTTTCGAGATATAAGCAAAGGTTTCGCTTAGAAAACTATATAATTTTCAAATAAAATTGTAGTAGTTTATGGCGTAAATCAGAAACATAAACATTAAGATTTACAAATCATACCAAAATTTGCAATGACCCAAAAATCATAAAGAATTGAAAGCGACCTGTAATGACTATACGCAAATTCATTCAAAAACATCCTGAAAGTGGACCTAACTCAAATATTATGGATCTACAAAGATGGGATCTTTCTTTTTATGTTAAATTAGGCAATAAATAACGAAAATTTAAATAAAGATATAGTATGTTATTAAGAGTACGACGACTAGAAGTCAACGGTAGGCGACTCCGCCCACTAAAACAAGTGCTGCACCGATTTACGTCGAGCACATGCACCGTTAGCAGAATGAACAGTTACAGCCATTTATGTGAAAAATCGCAACTTCGAAATTGCTGATTTTCTAAATTAATTGATATTAGAAGTTCAGATGCCATCGAAATTTTGTAAATATTTACATTTTCGGATAAAGGTTTACTCAGGGGTAGGCTGAAGAATTTTGAACAACCGGCTCGCTATTTATTTTATAAAATAAAATACCTATATAAATAAAGTAAAATATTATAACATATAACAAAACATCTAGTGAGAGAGGCACGGTCGAAATAGCCAGTTGTGGGGATCGAACCCAGGACTCCGACATAGCAATCTAGTATTCTAACTGCCAGTCTACAACCGCGCTCTCCTAAAGTTATATAGAACCATATCTTTACCTATGTAATGCACCTCCGATTATGAGTTACAAACCTAAAAAACTGAAAAGTTACGGGAGGGTAAAGGATCAGTGCGGCCTTCAGGCCGCACAACCTAGACAATTCAGCAGAATTAATATTTTTGTGAAATAAATTAATTTATAATATTATTTTTTTTTAAATTTTATTTGAAAAACACAATAATATTTACAATATACCTACTTCAAAGATTGATTTCGTACTTTGCATTGAAAATTAAAATTTAAATATATAAATCTTAACTTGTGAGAAAATAAATAATAAAACTTTAAATACCTAACAAATTCAACTTATACTTTTTTAAGTTTTCGACGACTTTTATCGCCTTCTTCGGAAATTTATTTAATATTTAAAATATTATAATACAAATATTAAAATAAATAAAACAAAAAAAATTTAAAAAAAATATTTAAATAAATAAAAATATTAAATAAAAATTAAAGTCGTCGATTGCTTAAAAAAATATAATTTGATTATATTATTGAATTTAAGTTGTTATTTAAAGTTTTATTGAAAATTAAAATTAAAGACGAATAAAAGTAAATAAAATGGTAAAATGAAGAAATATTAGATAATAGATATATAGATAATTAGCATTATTCTCATGTAAATCGTTTTCTAATTCACAAAGGTATTGTAGCTTATTTCGACATCACCTGAAGCATAATACATCTTTATCTACTACTATTCACTAATAGCTCACTTTCACCACTGATTTGAGTTACATAATTAGCTACTTTCACGCACTAGTGCGGAAAGTATTTTTTTTAATACCGCTGTTGAAAGAAAATTCCCGCGGTGCATTTATTTATTTGTTGACATTGCTTGTCAGATAAAATGTTGTCAGTTTTGACATTTGACGAATGGTCGTGGTAATCAACAAATTTGTATAATAATAATTATATTACTGTGATATTTAATTATAATCCCAAGAGGCAACTAAATGACAAATGTTTTGCTTAAGTTTTATCTGTTTATCTTCGAAATATCCAATTTGATGTTGTAAATATTAAATTTAAATATTCTTTTGTTACCAATAAAATTTACTTTAAAGTCTTCTTAAATATTATACTATAACTTCCACTTCCAAATAAAACCAATTTTCCATAATATTTTTCAATTTATTTTTAAAAGTAAATTAATAATATCTATAATTTAATTATATTTAATATATTACTATTTTTATTATGAATATATTAAATTTTCATAAAGAGCATTTTATTAATTAAATTTAAAAAAATTAGATTTTTAATATTGAATGCCTCACTTTCTACATCAATTACATAAACTACTATTAATGTTTTCTCTTAAAAAGTTCTGTTTAAAATTTAAGAGAACATTGGCAGTCTATGGCCACTGTTTCATGCTGTGAGTTATTGTAATAATATAATGTAAGTCGTTATACAATGACAATAGCTGCGCCCGCAGGAAAAAAATCTTGTTAATTCTATCATGCGCGTCTCTAATTGTAATAATTCTAATTTTAAGTTGATGTTTTATTTTTATTTATTATAATTAACTATCTGAGCATCCGATTATTTATCAAAGTCCGTTTTATCGAAAACAAAATTGTATTTATTTATATTATTGTTTTTTTTTTTATTTATTTATTATAACTATAATTCTATCAATTTGCATTATTATACAAAGTAAAATTTGTAAATTTTTTATAATAAATGTTATTATTGTTAATCTTATTTGTGGTTTCTTTTCAGCATTTTTATTCTCCTATATACTAATAGATCGAAATCTACACGCGTACAATCAAAAAACCTAGTAAGTTGCGTTACTAAAAATTTTATTAATGGATTTTTATTTTATAGTACTACTGAATTTTGAGTGTTCAACCAGAATCATTCCGATTTAGAATTTATTTTCCTTTTCATTATTTGGGGGATGAAAATGTGACTGAAAATTTCAAATTTGAGTTTATTTGTGAAAAATCGTACGGCTACACAAGTCGTTTAATACAAATTAAAAGGGAAAATCGCGTGATTAGAAAATTTAATAAATTACAATCGGAGAAAATTAATTTGACCAGTAATTGGCATTTCCAGTAATTATCCAAGGTCGAATAGAAAGAATTACATCACAATATCGAAGATATTCCAAATTTTTTAATTGTATCATTTGGAATTAAAAAAAACTCATTAAAGTTCTGTTTCACGACGACGCCCGGTAAATAATGGCAATAATAATTGAGTATACAAAATAATAAATTGATTACTCCAATACAAAATATATTGATTATTTTTGATTGCGATTGCAAAGTTACAAGTGATATTAAAATATTTAATATTTAATAAATAAATAAAATATTTAATAACGCCACCACGCGGTAAAATATTAAATTAATCTAATACGTATAGTTGGTATAGAAAGTGTTGTTCATAAACCAAACCTTTGCATTCTTTTGGCGTTCTCGGCAATGTAAATCGCGAATAGCAAGTGAATATATAAAGTCTGCCAATTTTTTATTTATCTTTACCGTAGGAACCTTTCAAAATTAATTAAATACTGGAATTAAATTTTAATTATCTTGTCAATCCTCAATCAATATTTTTTAAATTAGGTTGGATTTCTAAATTTATAACTTTTTGAAATAAAACAATTTATTGAACTAATCCAAAATTGACTCGTTGAATTGTTAGGGATCAGGCTTTTCTCAGAAAATATTAGCAGATAAAAATTAATATTAATTTAAAATTGTAAAATAAACAATATAAACAAACACAATATAAAGTTTAAATTATAAATTTAAATTATTTGAATAATAAATTGCCTACTTATTTTATAAATTATTATAATGTAAATTAAAATTATTTGAATTGGATTGTTTGCTTTGTTAATTTAAAAAAATTAATTTGATAAAACAATAATGTTGTGAACGACTTTATATTGGGTAAACGGACAAAAAAGTGTCGTATCTTTGTATCTGCCTGCACCTACCTACATTGTTTACGGTGCTGGCAAAAATCCCACGAAGCAAAAAACAAGCGAAACGAAATTGAAACAATTGATGTTCGCATTTAGTAATTTTTAAGTCGAGCTTAGCGGTGTGCGAGTTAAGTTGTCGTTAGCCGAAGTACGTAGCCCCTCACGGAAACGAATCGTTATCTCCATTGCACATAATTACCATATCCATATCAATCTAAAAGAAAAATTGCGGTGCCCTTTACATTCGCAAAAAAATTAGTTGGAATAAAAAACAGGTTAATGGCATACTTAATAACCATAATTATGAATTAATATAAACACAATAGGCCATAGATTGTGCTAAGCATTAACTTTCACTTTGATTTCATGCATTGGACCACCCTGATAGCGAAATAAAAATTAATCAATAACGCGAAAAAAAATAAATTAATGAAGATCGATTCGTTTACCCATAAATAAGAAAATATGTAGTAAAATTTAAATGCAATAAATAAGTTGGACGCGGTAAATCTCATAAAATAAAATAATTTACATTAAACAGGTCTTAAATCTTTCGGCTAAAACAAAACTTAATTTATCTCTTAAAAAAGTAAATGGTATAAACGATTCCGACTTTAAATTTCGGTCCGATTGGTGAATACACAATTTCCAGCTAAACACACCTTTCGCTTAGTTTCGCCAATACAAACAACCGCAAACGTTACCAACGAAATATTTTATTTCCCCAACCGAATTAACTGGATTTACTAAACCGGGGATCCACCCTAAAGGCGGAGCTAAATAAGAGTATCGCCCTCCCGGAATAACTTCGGAAACATTCACTTGTATTCAAACCTGGTCAAGCTTCATACCTACGGCGCCGTCTGTTTTCAAGTGAATACGCGGTATATTCCAGCATTGCAAAGAAAGACTCTCATTTTGGGCAAGTTTAGGTGTAAAGTGTGAAAAAAGTGACTGTCTTGGTTTTGAGTGATAGTTTGGTGTAAAAGTGAACGCAGAATGACAAAGAAAACAAGGTACAACTGATGGTAACTTCTGGTCAAAAAATGCATGAACCTGAAATTCAATCACCTAACGCATCGCCACGTGGAATGTCTCCTTATTTGACTTCATCCAAATACAACAGTCCCATTTCCTCCAGTTCTCCAACACCCTCGCTGTCAGAAACAACGGTCCAGATAACCGAAGACTCCAAATACGTATCCGACGACGAAATCAGCGTTGGTTGTCCTAGTCCTGCAATAAATTCCCCAAAAAGCTATTCCGAATGCGAGGAGAGTTTTCTGACCCATAAAGCGTGCCGATCCGAAAATTGTAACTGTAATCGACCGCCCGAAGTGGAAGATTACTTCAAACCGTTAAAGAAGTTAAAGATGGTACATCTGGCCACCGAAAGAGCCATTTCCCCAACGATGGATGTGAACGATCGGTCGGAAGGTGTAAAAAGTTTCTCCATACACGACATTCTCAATCACAAACCAGCAAAAACAGTGACCAACAGCAAAATCGTACGACCGTGGGATTTAGATCCAGAAATTGAGGCTCAACAAAGTTTCGAACGTTTCCATAGACACTTGAAAGCACAACAGTTGGCACTTTTGAGGCCCGAATTTGCCTTCAACACAAGTTACACGTCTGAAACGGGAAGTGATCGGTCGTCTAGTGTTACGAGCGACTGTTGTTCTCCGGATATTGTAACAAGCACAGTTCATAGACAAAAAAATTTACACAATGGTAAACAACCCGGTGCTACGCCTTTAGACGCACTTTTCCAAATGACGTCCAAGACGTTTGATTCCAGTACGGGAGAATCGAGTGCAGGTAAGTCGGTTTTCACTTTTTATATCAATTTCGGCTTTGGTAGCTCTAAAAAAGTAGTTTCGTTTTTGAACGAAAGTTTTTAATATTTTCCCGTCGGATGAAGTAATTTTCTTGTGCAAATTCAGTTTGCATAATCCAAAAACATCGAAAATTTTCTTAGAATTTTCCGTGTCGAAGAAAATTAAGAAGATCTCTTGAAATTGAACCTGTAATTTCCTGACACGAAAATTGCCAGGAAAGAATTTTTCCCAAATGTTTTGTTCGAGATCAGAAATTCCAAGAAAAAACGGCCGAAAGATATATTGGGTAGTTTAAACATAAAGAAATGTCCCGGGAAAGCATTTTTAAAATTTTAATTTTCCACGGATGGGAACGAAAATGGTAGGAAGGAAATTTTTTTCCGTCTCTGAAGATACAGCACTTTTCATATTTGCTCTTTAAATCCCACAAATACAGTAATTAAATAATAAGCACTTAATATAATAAATAAAAAACATGAGTTGCCTTGAAAAAGTAATATCATAGAAATAAGTTAGACAGTTGAAAATGATCAAATATTATTTGTAAATTGTAAATGTAAGATTTAGCAATAAATTAGTAATAATTAACGAATTAGGTATCTTCATATCCAAGGTGAGAACGTCAAAACACAACCTCTTGCGATTGATACTGTTTATTTCATCCGTTAGAGAAAGTAGAAAATTTAACAAAAATCAATATTCTAAATTTACAAATTATATTAAGTTTACCTTTTTAAATCATCCTGATGAGTCTCTTACAATTAAACTGCTGCAAATCAAGTTTTTACTATAGATTTTAAATTTAATTCATAAAATATTTCTTTATCAATCCCCCCCCCCCCCGTTTGCACTGCTAAAAATATTTTTTGAAAAAATATATCGGCATTTTTAAATGAAAAAATATTCGGCCGGTTGAATAAATCTTCTCATTTTTAAAATTACAAATTTAAGTTTCTTCATTTTGACAGTCCAATTTTCCTTTTCCAAATTCCAGATTGGTAAAAATGTTTGGAGCTGCGGTATAGCTATTTAGCTGCTCATTACAGCAGTTTTGCTGTTTTTTAAAAAACCACCTCAATATAAAATTAAAAATTAAACTTAATTGATTTCATTTGTTTGTAAATTTAATCTCGAGTTAAATGATCAAATATGTAAATATTGACAAACAAGAAACAAAAGACATGCGGAGATAATTCTAAATATATACAAATTTTTGTTTATGTTGAAAAACAAATTTTTAGAATGAAATTTAATATGTTAAGAATCTCCCCCCCCCCCTTATTATATGTAACATTTTGTACTTTCGCTGCTTCGCACAATATTAAAAAATATTACAATATTAAAAACCAATTTTCAAATTGAAAAGAATAAAAGTAAATCTTTCCTTAATCTATGTATCGCTTAATTATTATCAAGTTAAAATATCGGGAATTCATGGGGACAATGCGGCCTTCAGGCCGCACAACCTGGGCAATCTCAAATTATTATATTTTCTAAATAATTACAGTTAATTTTTCTGGTTTGATGATGTCTGATGTCTGTAAATTGGTTTAGATAATGAAAACAAATTTACTATTTGTTTCGTCTTTTGTTTTTAACCTAAAACTTTTCCTTTCTGAAATTTCGTTTTAATTGCTAGGTATACAATTAATTTAGAAACAAAATTTGGATTTTTCTTTTTACTTGTTTTTTAATTATTTTAAAAATTACAATAGGTATATAATTACTAATTCAAAAAGAAAATATATACCGGGGGGCATAAAACGTATCGTTCAGCTCCGAAACGTTTTTTGTTTGCTTTCACCTCACCTCACATAACAAGTAAAGATAGAAATTGTTCTGAATATTATACTTTTTTACTTCAAACTAATTTTTATTATATTTAAAAATTCCAAATATTAATATTTATAAATAAAAAATATTGCTGGCAAGAATTACTATTTTCTGTTTTTTGTATCAACCGCCCGAAGACAAATTGTATTTACTTGGCTTATAGAAACCAAACCAAGTTTACTTCATTAGATTTTAGGCTTAAGTAAGTGCTAAAATGTTTTCTTGCCTCTTTCCCCTCTGACCAGCCCTGATTTTAATCTGAAAAAAAGGCTAAAAATGCCCCCTCCTCTTTTCATTTGCTGTTCTTCATTTGCTGTATGGTGAAATTTTTGGATAAAACTTGGAGGCAGGCGTTCGCATAATATTACGAATATGTAAATATTTGGTGGCATTGTTAAATTTTAAAGCAACAATTAACAAGTTAAATTGTTGTCAACAGTATTAGTTTATTTATAAATTATAAAAAGTTAAAAAAATTGAGTAAACAATTTCTCATTTTATCCTTTTAGTGTGGAAGTCCTAATTGAACAAACAAACATCCATTTGAGCGGTTCGTTTTTTTGAAATAAAATTTTCTGTTAGCAATAAATATTGCAAAGAAACAAATCATTAAATAAGGAAAAATACTTACTTAGTTACCGATGGATGGTAGAGTGCTCGTCTCATTTGTTGGTTTAATTAGGTCTTCGCCTTTGGTGAAGTGATTTACCATCACTTAACAAGCCGAGTTGTTATTATTGCGGGGAAAAAATGCAACTTGGCGAGAATGTAATTTATTAAATTGTAAGCAACTTAAAGTGCATCGAGGTAATAATACAAAAATTCTTGAAATCAAAAAAATTCCAAATTAGAGCGTAACTTAAGTGAAAATCGATTACTCTTTGTTAAAACGCCGCGCTAATCGACAAATTTTTTCGACTCCACCTGAAGATGTTCTCGAAATTTTGCAAAACGGAAATTTTCGTCTAATGCTAATAACTTCCTCTGCGTTTAATTACTAAATAGTTGTACATCAGCTGCTTAAGACAAAAAAAGCAATATACAGATTAGTTCGTGTAAAATCCAGTTTTAGGCCATAAAAAGTTCAACACACGAAATGCCGAACCAAATTCTAAGCACTTTATAATTAGTACTTCCAAAAGCAGATATGCCATAACATAATAACAAGGTTAGTTCATTCATGCCAGGAATTACAAAAAAATTGTTTATAAATCAAAATTCAAAAATGTAACCGAGCCGAATGGAGCCCGTTTACCCGAAAAGGAAAAACGAGGGTTTGGTATCACAAAAATGTTAAAGAGTGTGTCGAAAATGTTTAACAGAATTTTTGCCCATCAAATCTAATATTTTTCGAATGTATCACTCGGAATGTGATTAACTTAATTCCAACTTCGCGCACGATACCATCGTTTAAAAAAGTTACAATTACGCTGTGAATGTGAACGTGTATTTAAAAAACGCATCATCGGAATAATTTAGTAAAAAGTTAATCACATTCTAATTTGTTGTGAAGTTAGACGGTGAAGAGCGGTTTGGTCGAACGATAAAATGCGTAACAGACACGTCGGGATGCACAGTCTAAGCTTGTACAGGTATTTTTTGACTTCAAAGAAGCCGACAGTGCCTCGAGCGACGGTTCACACTAATTGGAGGCTCAGGATGGTCAAAGAAGCCGCTGGAACTCAATATTGAGCGTTGTGTAGCTAATTGAGTGACCAACAACTTTATAGGTGGCTATCGTTTTCTTATTTCTATGCTCTAAGGAAATTTTTATACTTTTTATCAACCATTGTTATGTAAGTCGCTGACCCGAATTTATTTTCTCAAAAACTTAATCGAATATCTACTTTGTTATTGACGTTAAAAATTTCTTCGTCAACACGACGGTGTTCGTGCATCACACATGTTAAATTTGTAATGACGCTTGTTATAATATTAAACGAAAGCGAAAACGTTAATGTGACATAACAATGCATTAAGTAGGAGCGTAAAGAAAAAGCTCTTTTTGAGTTTGAGTAGTTCGCTCTCTTCGTATAAAAGATAAACTTGATGTTTCATGAGTGACGCATTATATTACACGTTCCGAGTTAAATTGCGTGTTACGTAACTTGGCATAACAAGATTCTTGTCACACAATATTGCAATTTACTTCTTGAGTATGTGGTGCATAACCAATTATTTTCTGATCGATACCAAAACAAGACACACAACTTGTTCGATTTTTCACTTTGTTTTCTTCAAGTCCCCCTTCCAATGACGATAAACGTATTTTTACCAGTCTTCAATCCTGAACATAAAGTTAAGCCGAAATTAAGATATTAAATTTAAAGGTTTTCAGGATTTTGCAAATTATAATAAAATAACATAGCAATATATACATTTTTTTGGATTCTATTCTCGTGTAGGGTCAAAATGTAATAAGTCCGTTACATATAAAATTACTTTAATTTGTGTTGTCAACAGGTGTGTAATTGTGACATCTACCAAACTTAGCAAGACCGAGTGGTTTAATTTTTTATTATTAAATTATTTAAATTTTAATCTTCTTGGAAGTCTTCACAACCGATATTATATAAGGTGAATCCTTTTACATTTACTTTACCATCAGTTTCCATTTAAAAATTTTTTATTAAAAAATGCAATTTTCACCCAAATTGAGGAGAAAAATCATTGCAATATATTTGTTCCAAAGATGAGAAATATACAAATAACTTTCAGTTTTGTCAGTATTTTTATACTATGAACTGGAGCGGATAAAAAATATTATTCCGAGTTAGTAATAACAATAATAATAATAATTATGTATTTAAAATTGTATAGATAATGATAACAAACCAGGCATAAAAAGTTATATAAAATGATACCTATTAAATATGTCGTGGTAACTTTAGTTCAGCTGATCTTAGCTTAAGCTGTTACTTACAACTGCTCGAGAATGTGAAATATTCTCTAACGCAATCTTTTCTTTTTATTTACGTACAGAAATTCAGAACCCAGTAAAAAATTTAAATTAATTAAAAAAAAAAATCTCAATCGCTGACAATATGGTCAAGACAGTCGAATGCCGCCCGATCTTCTAGTATTCTAGCAAACGCCACCACGCGGAAAAATATTAAGTTAATCTAATACGTATGGTTGGTATAGAAAGTTTTGTTTATAAACAAAAATATTTACATTATATTTTGTGAATTATCATTTCCTCGCGGTTTTACAATTAAATAATTCAGAATTAAACCCAAAACAGCTTCAAATGTACGTACTAGAGACGCCATATTAATTGGTGACATTCTATAGAGTCACGAGCGTCACCAATGGTAAGGTAAATCGCGAATAAGCCTAGTAATATTTCAATTACAAATTTCATCCATTGAATCACATCCGTATGAAACCCAGTACTTCGACTAGTTATTTATAATAATAAGGTCTCTGTTATACCAGGAGCAGGACCACAAGAGGGCGGCATAAGCAACAAATTGAAACATTTAACTCGCGAGGACTCGCGCCTAGATTTGTAACTTGAAATCTCATTACTTTAGCACAGCAGTTCCCAAATGGGGTTCGGCGGAACCCTTAGGGGTCCGCGAAAAAATGCAAGGGTTCCGCAAAAAAGAATTTCAAAATGGCGAAATATAAATTATTCCAAATTTTTTACTTCGCCCAAGGATTCGGCGGCCAAAACTAATTGGGAACCGCTGCTTTAAAGTAACAGTCTTATAAAAAAACATATGGAGAGCATCCACTGCGACTTTAGTCGCAGAGCCCCAGCCGCAGCTAAAGATTCATATCTTTCATACTTTTATATCAATCATGCTTTCGTAAGAGAATGTTTCCTTAGAATGTGATTGTATCATATCAGAAAGCGTGGAGAGCAGGCACTGCGACTTCAGTCGCAGAGCTCCAGCCGTAGCTGAAGAACCTTAAGATGACCAGCTTAAAGTATGATTTCTTAACTGCGGCTTTTACATAACATTTGACTAGCCCATAGTGTTGGAGCAGAAAATTTCGCCCAGCTAAAGGTGTGATTCTTCAGTTGCAGCTGGGGCTCTTCGACTGAAGTCGCAGCGACTGCTCTCCATGCTTTCTTATAGGCATATTTCCTAAGAATGCGATCTTTGCATGGGACTCTAAGGTAACAGTTTCATAAAAAAGCATGGAGAGCATCCTTTGCGACTTTAGTCGCAGAGCCCCAGCCGCAGCTAAAGATTCATGTCTTTCATACTTTTATATCAACTATCAACCATGCTTTCTTATGGGAGTGTTTTCTTAGAATGCTATTGTATCTGCAATCGCAGAGCTCCAGCCTCAGCTAAGGAACCTTAAGATGACCAGCTAAAGGTGTGATTCCTTAGCTGCGGCTGGGGCTCTGCGACTGAAGTCGCAGTGTGCTCTCCATGTTTTCTTATGGGAGTGTTTCCTTAGGATGCGATTTTTGCAGGGGACTATAAGGCAGCGGTTCACAAATGGGGTTTCGCGAAACCCTTTGGGGTCTGCGAAAAAATCCAAGGGTTCCGCCAAAAAGAATTTCAAAATGGCGAAAAATAAATTTTTTCAAATTTTTTACTTCGCCAAGGATTCGGCGGCAAAAACTAATTGGGAACCGCTGCTTTAAGGTAATAGTTTTATAAAAAAGCATATGGAGAGCATTCACTGCGACTATAGTCAATCATAATATCAATCATGCTTTCGTATGAGAGTGTTTCCTTAGAATGTGATTGTATCATATAAGAAAGCGTGGAGAGCAGGCACTGCGACTGAAGCCGCAGAGCTCCAGCCGTAGCTGAAGAACCTTAAGATAACCAGCTTAAGGTGTGATTTCTTAACTGCGGCTTTTACATAACATTTGACTAGCCCATAGTGTTGGAGCAGAAAATTTCGCCCAGCTAAAGGTGTGATTCTTCAGCTGCGGCTGGAGCTCTGCGACTGAAGTCGCAGTGACTGCTCTCCATGTTTTCTTATGGGAGTGTTTCCTTAGGATGCGATTTTTGCAGGGGACTCTAAGGCAGCGGTTCACAAATGGGGTTTCGCTAAACCCTTTGGGTCCGCGAAAGACTCCAAGGGTTCCGCCAAAAAGAATTTATGGGAAAAATAAATTTTACCAAATGTTTTACTTCGCCCAAGGGTTCCGCGGCCAAAACTAATTGGTAACCGCTGCTTTATCATATAGAAACTGGAAATGTTTGATTTTTTCTAACAGGGAAAGATCTCCCGGCTAAAAATTTCTTCGTCAACACGACGGTGTTCGTGCATCACACATGTTAAATTTATAATGACGCTTGTTATTATAATATTAAGCAGAGAAAGATCTCCCGGTTTAACATTCAAAAATCAGAGGTTATTTCAAAGAAATAAATATCTAAGAGGCGGCATTGCATAATTCTCAACCTCATTAAAAAGCCTCGTTTATCCCGCTAGTCGGCGCCAGCTCTAAGAAAAGTGCGGTAAAAAGAGAGATTCAAAATAGTTTACACTTTAAAAATCAAATACAATAAATTATACATCAAAATACAAAATGAATATCTATCCAAGTTTGTAGCTCATTTTTTATGCAATAGTTGTTAAAACAAAACTAAACTTTTAAAAAGGTTTCCGTCGCAATCTTCTTCTTCGGTGATGCTTCCGGTATACCGCTGAACACTTAGCAGTCTTTTTGTTTTAGGGAAAGGCTAATCTAGGTTTTTTCCTCCTTAGTTCTTTTACCCTAATGTGGATTGTGTGACCATTGCATTTAAAAAGGTCTCATAGCAGATACCTCGGGGGTTTGCCATTGAATAAAGTTTTGAATAAAGCTTATACTCTACCCGGGTTCAAACCGGATATTTCAGCTAAGCAATCGACGCACATCTATCAAGCTCTAGGCCCTGATCGTCTTCTATCTACGTCTGCTTAAATGAAATTGGATTTAATGAAATTACTGGTTATGAACCCAAGCAAAAACATATCCACCTTTTAATCTTGATAAATGCCGACAACGATTAAATAGGGCCGATATTTTTGATTAAATCAGTGTTAATCCAATACGAGTACATTATTTTGTTGAACAATTGTTTGGTCATGGGTTTATGGGGGGGGGGGGAGGGGGTTATCATCAGGTTAAAACAATAATTTTAATTTAAATAAAAATAACTGAGATTTAGGTATTTTTAAACAATTTCAATTTGTCCGGCGTTTCAGGTTTTTTTTAATATTTTAGCCTTGAAAATGGGCCAATAAAAGATCTCAAAACGTCGGGAAAATTAAAATAATTGGAATTGGAATAAAAAGCCCAAATCTCAATTAATTTTATCTAAATTATCGAGAGTTTTCAAAATTATGTTAGTGTCAATAGTGTTTAGTGTTCTAGTTATATTTAATAGAGTATAATTATTTAATTTATTATTAAAATTGCTTTACATTAATTATAAATTAATATTGCAATATCATACACTTAGCTGGGATTTGTTTTATAACTTCGAATGCATTTTCTTTTTTCAAAAGTTTTCCTGTATAATAAATGTTTTGGAAAGCCAAATTTTCAAAATCCAAATTTCAATATGAAATAGAAACATTAAATATAAGTGATAACTTGATCACCTACCGCATTATCAAAGTCAACTTTATATTGCCTTTGAATTATTAATTTTCAAAATTTAATAAATTTTATTATCTGAATTAAATAATTAAGATTAAATTCAAAAGAAAATATCTTTTATACTCGTACTAGGTATCTTTAATATCTTCGAAACAGTTATTCCGATTTTAATACGAATTTAAAAGGTATCTACTCTATTGGACACGAATCATATCTAAATAGGCTCTGGCAAAACTAGATAATTGTACTATCACTAATAAACATTTTATAGAGATATTTGGTTTCGACTTAGTCTATTTTTACAACTCTCAATACTGCAAAAATAAGTTAAATGCAGTTAGTTTGTTTTAGACTATAATAATTACTTGTTCGAAGAGTGTTCATGTAAGTAGTTGAATGCAAAACCAGATAAGTGCTATTTTGCTTATTTTGTTTATAAGTTAACTGTTAAACAAAAGTTTTTGGAGAGTGGGCATAGCTACATGGAGGTAGATAGAAACATTAATCTATTTTCAATAATAATATTTTCTTTCACAATAAAAATTATAAGGGAGTTAACTGCACTATGTTAGATAATTTTACGTGGCAAAACAAGACAAGTTGAGTTTGCTCCAACTATGTAGCCGACAAAACCAGGTCTTTTGCCCAAGTTTAGCCAATTGAATATCTAATTTTAATTGGGTTTTTGAGAAATATCCGAATAAAAACTGCGATATTTATGTAAGAGATTTATTTGTATCGGAATTGTTTGATATAAATTATAAATAAAATTTGATTATTTGAGATAAAATTTAAAAGCAACCTAGATTAAGATTTGGAATAACAATTGAAAACATTTAAATGATACGAATATAATTCGAAAGTGAAAATTGAAGGAAAAGTAATATTTAATTCAAATCAGTTTGGTTGAATTAAAATTTAAATTTTTGATACAAGAGCAGTTGGATAAGTGTATCTCTGGTTGAATATCCATTTAAGGAAATGAATGAAGTTTAGTTTGAATTTATATTAAAATTAAAATTGAAAATTAGTTGAATTTTAAATTTTCGCCCTTATGCACTGCAATATTTAGCTGCTTGATTCAGCTAAAAAATATTAAAATAACTAAGAAAATGATTAGTAAATTTTTATTAGATATAAAGAGAGTTGGGTATGAAAAACCAATTATTAGGTAAAATTTAATACCCAACATCAACATAGTAAAATTATTATTAAATAACCTATCAAACAACTAACAATTTAACGCAACAGTGCGAAAAGTTAGCCGAAGAGATTGAAAGTTAAAATGTAAATGGAATTTATTAAATTATTTATTACATTTATGTGCTAAATCTTAAATCCTTTCCATTATTACAATTTTGCACTATAATTGAATAAAGGGAGAACAAAATGAACCAATTCGGATCTTTGCGATTCAACACTTCGGAAAGCTTTAAAATCGCTAAATTTGCTTAGATATATAGAATAAAAGGATAGGTCAGGTCTGTTTTTTTGTTAACCCTTTTCCTTTGTCGCATTCCTGCAACCTTTTTTAAATTATTTTAAATAATTGTATTTATATAAATGTGAAAGAGAGCGACCAAACTAGAAAGATCTAAGTCCTTGGCGAAGAATATCATGCGGTTTTTTGTCCTTCTTTTTATTATGAGTGAATCCGCAAATAATAATAATTATTTGAAAGTAAAAAAAAGTAGACAGTAGTGCATTGACAAGCGTGGTTACCAAAATTCGGCTAAGTACAAAGCAAAAGTTGAAAGAAAAAAAATCAGTGAACGGCAGGAGTTGGTTGAAATTGCATCGACATTAACCTTTTTATCGATGCTTCCGTTTGACAATTATTCTGAGACTGAAATAATTTTTGCAGTTTAATCTTCTGGTCTTACACCCCACCACAACACCCCAAAGCAATTTATTATTTGTACGGCGAGGATAATGAAGGTGTAAAATGTTTTAAAAAAGCAGAAGCTTAATCGGATTCAGTTTGAATAACAATCAATTTTTTGATATGCTTTGTAAATATACCGACAGTCTGCAACAACAACAATTTAGGTGTTTATTTTTTGTAAAAGTAATTCATTTAAAATTGTTCCACTTGGTTGAAAATGAGAATCCTACCACCACCACGCCACCGGTGTTGGTTGGTTGTTATTTTTTAGGATCAATCTCATTTACAGCCGTCAACGGAATTGAATTTCAAATTGATTCTCATTTTAAATTGTGGGAATGATGGTTAATGATATCTAAACACAAATTTAGCTTCCTTCTTTTTTCATCCTTTGGCGCGTTACGCCTTAATGAAGCAGCTGCCCGTTAATCAAATTAACTAATAGGTTGTGAATCAAACTTTTTTTGCCCTGATATTTAATGGGGTTGGAGGACGAGAAGGAGAACCGAGAATGGAGAGGTTGTTTGCACGATTACCATTAATTTAATATCCCGACGCTTTCGACAAATTCGGAAACTTTCCAAAAGCGCGCCTTCGTGCTCCTAATCATCGGTGTCAGGAGTGTCACTTTAAAATGGCTGACGGTTCGAATAATTGAATTCGTATAACCCATCATTTTATGCTTAACACGAACCAAAAATAAACAATTATTTTTGGTAGCTCAGCCGCGATCGTTAGCCAGTTTAATTGATTATCGAATTTTTGATATTCATACTTATTCCAATGCACTGTTATTTTTACGGCGGGCGGCGAGTCGGTTGGCGTGCAAAAATGCTATTAATTTTTTGTTTGACTAATTTTAGTTTGTTTCTTGAGGACCTAAATTACTTTAGTTTGGACTTGACAAAGTTGGGGTGCTTTTAGAACTGCGACAACCGCCGCCCCCAGTTGAATTTCAAATATTTTTATTGCGGTTCTCTCGTCGTGCAATTTTCATTAGATTATCTTCACAAAAGAGTTCTTGATGACAAATTTAAATTATTGCAGACAAAAAGTACCTACATTAAGTTGTAAGGAGAGTTAACGAGGTGAAACTATTATCTGATCGAATGTTGATGTATTTACTATTAAATTTTCCTAAAACCACTGTAGCTCATTTTGACCGTGAGAGTCTAAACTTGTCTCGTTCGTTACCCATGATAAACACTAATTTGAAGTTGTTGGTTCAAGATCCTACGCTTGCACTTTTTTTTTCAATACTAAGCCGGAAAAGTGCAATAAAAAAGAAATTTTTTTACGATTGACTTTTGAAAAAATAACCGATTGCCTACATATTATATAAATCGAGAGGTTCTCACAATTGAGAAATAATTGCGGTGATCTACGTGGTAGCTACCGAATGCTCAAATCATATCGCCGCAAAAAATAATCAGACGTGATCATCTTGCTTCTTATTGATGCCGCTATTTACCGCTAGCAATATTATTTTACCTTCATCATATATTAACTTTCAATAAATTATTATGTGGATGAGATACGACCATATTTTTTAAACGAAATTAGAAATCTATGGTTATCTTATTTACTGCCTCATTACATAAATTGATTACCACTACAATTTGTACACAAAAGTGAAAAATTGCAAAACACTTTGAAATTTTCAACATTTTTAAATAGCTAAATGTTATTACAATTATATGGTAATAACCGGTTCTCATTCGGACCACCAAAGATCTTTGATTTTATCCGAAACAAATTAAATTACGTGATTATTTATAAAATCAAAAGTTATAATTTTTTAATAATACCAATTAATTTATATTTACGAAATTGATAACAAAAAACTTTCATTATAATTAACCCAACCAAATATCTAAATTTATATTCATCAAAATTGTTGTGACCACAGGGTGCACCCCCACATCGGAGTGTCTGCTACTTTTTAATAATTGAAACATAACTAACTTCACGCCGAGTTTTACCTGAAAGGTTATGCAACCAGCAATCCTTTGTTATTGGAATTTTACAGAAACTTTTGTGTTTCCAAACCCCAAAAAACAATTGGTCAATTTTTTATCTTTCTCTTCAAATTCTAAGCTTATCAGTGATTGAATCTGCGAGCCTTGGATGCCATCGAAAGCTCTTTCGTTTGTTTATTTAAGGTTTTCCGGCGGAAAATAAAAAATTGATTTCGTTGAGATGAAGTGTAGCGACCGAAGATTTTCGCCAACAATTTATGCCAACAGATTTGAAACAATTCTTGAGCTGAAGGCAAAGATTTCAAGGTTTATTGGTAAAATTGAGTCTGAATTATCTAAATTTCCAGTTATTGCAAAATGTTTTACCAAATATGTTCTAAAATAATTTTTATTATTATATTCACTATAATTCCTAGGTTGTGCGGCCTGAAGGCCGCACTGATGTACAACTTTTCACCACCTAGCAGAAAACAAGGGTTTTTTGGCAAAAATAACCTAATAATCAGACGAATAATGTTGTTTTCGAGAATTTTGATTGAAGTGACCGAAGATTTTCAGATAGAATTTGTTCAAATCTAATCCATAATTTATTGCACGTTGTCTACTGGGGGTAGTTCATAACCCATTAACTCCTAGTCTATAGCAGTTTAAACTGCATGTGCTCCCCAAATTTTGATCTTTTCTTAGACCTGTTTAAAATATTCACAAACTGTAGTAGCTACGCCGGTCTACTCCGGGCCTGGACTTGAGTTAAAAAAATGTATTCTACCAAAAGAGTGGCCGATCAAACTATTAAACGATTTAAGCATAGACTTGGATAATGACGTAGGTTTCTTGTACTAATCAAAATGAGTCCTAAGTCCATCCCTGGATTATATAATTAAAGAATGATATTAAAAGTACTATATTGAAGAGGTTACATATTTATGAATAAGACGTCACTTTTAAAATTTTGTATTTATGCAAACAGACTTGAAACAATTCTTGAGCTCAAGGCAAATATTTCAAGTTTTATTGGGCAAATTGAGTCTGAATTGTCTAAATTTCCAGTCATTGCAAAATGTTTTACCAAAAACTATACCGCAGTACATATGGAATATTTGCCAAAACTGTTCTAAAATAAATTTTATTATTATATCCACTTAAGTGCCTAGGTTGTGCGGCCTGAAGGCCGCAGTGAGCTTTAACTTTTCACCTACTCTCGGAAAACAAGGGGATTTTTGGCAAAAAAATAATGTTGTCTCCGAGAATTTTAATTGAAAATGTTGTTTTTAATAAAATAAAATAATTATTTCTTTATGCTAGATGTTTTAATTAATTTTGAAAGTGAAGGGCAGGATTTTAAGAAAAGTTAGGTTAATTTATAAATAGACTTAAAACCAAAGCTACAGATATTAAGTAAGTAAAATTAAGAAGTAAAATTATAATTAATATTTAATTGGTTTACGGTGACAATTTGCAAATTTTAAAGTTAAAAATGAAAGGAAAAACAAAATCATATATGATACCAAAGCAGATGGGTATGCTTATCGTTGTAATTAACATTTCTATTTCCAAATTTATTTGAAACTAAATTTAACCTTCAACGAACATTTTTAAGAATTGATTTTTCGGAAAGGTTTGTTATTATTATACAGCATTACCTACTGATTATTTGTTTTATTTTTGCATTAATTTACTAGATTGGCCAGGTTGTACGGCCGGAAGTCCACATCAACCGGGCAGTTTATGAAAAAAGCAATTAAAAGTGCTTTACGTACATAAAGATATTATTTTTTATTAATTAAAATATTATTTTATTTAGTTCAATTTAATTTTGATACCAAAAGTAAATTCACCGGGAGGTATGGAGGATATACCATACCCTCCGATACATCTGGATAACGTGTAATACTTTTATATGGGGTTGCAATACTTTCCAGAACATGTAATTAATATAGGATGTTTCTGAAATTTTGAAATTATTTATAAAAATTTGAGAAACCAATCTTTATAACGCACATGCACTGTGATTTTCTCCCAAACCTCCAGGTAAAATTATTTTAAAAATAGATTTCTATTGATTGATGTAAAAAGTAATGCAAATAACAACTCTTCTTCTCTAATCTCTCTTCTAACAGCAGTTGTTCAATATGAAGATGAAAACTTGTATTCTTGTTAATATTTCATAATTGGCGCAATCAACTACTAATACTTCCCCGAAAGATCCCGAAAGTAGTGAGTCCACCCTTAGTTGATAAATTGTTATCCCTGCCAATAGATTACCACTAGAATACAATTAAATAGGGCAACATAACAGTTTGTAATCGCTACTCTAAGTTAGTGACTGTTAGGAATCACGGATTATATTTCAACTTATAATAATATATCGCTCTTATAATTAAAATTGAAGGTCAGGTTTATAATTATCGCAATGTAGTCTTCTTTCGTCTACTGCAGGTGTATAAAAACTTTCTTTAATAGGGGTATTTGGCCATACCCCATAAGGTTGACTTGCAAACAGCTAGCAGCTTCGCTTGCATCCTGTGTTCCTGTATTTTGGTTTGTGAAAACTGCCAATGTCCCACTCGACGGTCGAGGCACAAGGCACATTTTTGTACACAAAAATGTATGAGATTTTAAAAAGATTACTTTGAATTTTTGTCCTGGATGGTCTTATTTTTCCAGCAAGTGTTTCTAAGACTTCCTTAAACTTCTTAGATAGATGGGTAATCAAGTTCTATAGGCAGCTCCCTCGGTGGTTTGCCATTGTCTGCCGAGAGAAGACGGTCAGAATAAAGGTTTTACTCCGCCCGGGATCAAACCGGTGATTTTGGCTTAGCAGTCGACGCACACAAGCGCCAGGCTGTAACCTTTTTAGATGTACTGGAGGGCATTCCATGCCCCCCAGACCCCCCGGTTTGAAAAACTGAATGTTTGTATTATGATTTCTTTGAATTTTCTACATTTATTCGGGTTGTCTAGGATTTTTACATTTCTTCGAATTTTTTATTTTCTTGTATTTTTCCGGATTTCTTCAGGTATTTTTTCATTTATGCACTAGATTTCCCTAGGGATTCCCGTTCCCGTTTTAAGTGAAGGGTAATCTGATAAAATTTCACCAGAGATAATGAAAATGCGGTGTACAAAATGAATGTTATTCTTCAAACGGAAGATCACGAATAAAAATTGTTTGTTTTTGAACCGGGGGGTCTGGGGGGTATGGAATACCCCCCAGTACATCTTAATCTCTTAATGCATATACTCACCTACGGTTAAATCTGTGTAATCGGAGTTATCTCAAATTCATTATTAGTATCGTAATGCGTAATTGCGGTCCAAAAGTGTAGAATTATAGATTGATCGTTGGTTAGCCTCAACCGAGCTTTAACCGGGAGTTGAAAAAACGGTCCATAACACATTACCGACCGCCAAAGAATTATTAAATCTTACCTGTACAGGTGACAAAAATTACTACAACTATTTTAATTTAATAACTTGAAAGTTTCAAACTAACTACTTGAAATCTTAAAGTTTTTACTTTACGATCTTTACGATTTTGGGTTTTCGGACGGTAATGTGTTAATTAACAGTACTACAGTCAGGTTTAGGTACATCCTGACGCAAAATACAGAAGTATATTTTCTGAAATAGTGAAATACATTTACTGAGTAAAATCAAAAACAAATATCTATATTGAAAACTATGGTTTAATTGTAAGACCTGGGATCTTTGAAACAATGTAATAATGGGAATAATAATAATTCTCAGAATTAAAAATTGCAGTCTTCGGATTTCAGATTTCGAAACAAAAATTTTACATTTTTGTAGAAAACAAAACAAGTAGATATTAAGGTAAGAATGAGAATTTTTTGCAAGTCTCTGATGAGCAGTGGTCAGCTCGGTTTCACGAGCTAAGTAGACAAAGAAAATCTAACTCAACCAAATGAAAATTTAAAATTTCCAGATGATTGAGGTCAAGCTGGAGGTTAACAAGTAAAAAAAAATGAAGTATCGTTCATTTTCATGTTCGTAAATCTAAAAATTGTATGCCGATTAGAAAAAAACAAAGAGAAGAAAATTAAAACAATCACTAAACTTTCACCTTGATACAGCCGTGCTATTAGATGCTTAATCGATTAAGAAAAGTAAACAGAAATGGGTGGTTCGTTCTTGGTGTGTGAAAAATTATTTCCTGCATTAATCAGCTTTTTCTCGGCCAAGCTCACCGTTTCTTATTAAAACAACAAACTCATGAATCGAAGTTACTAAACTTTTTAAATTCATTAAGTTGATGAAGATTAATCGTCGGTCGTTGTCTTATTTCCTTAATCAATTTCATAATTTACCAACGAAGTTTTGATTCGAACCACCCTCGTACGTCACCAAATGCTATTTTAATGCGATTTCGGTAATCGGTGGTAGTTTTTAGTTTGAAATTATGTACGAGGAGGGTTTGGATCAAAAACTATCTCCTCGGCTGTCAATGACGGAATCAGGACAAAAATGTTGATTTCGTTTTAAGTGAAACGTTAATTTTAATTTTCGTAACGAAATCACTATCTTTATTGCTTTATTACACCATTTTAACTAAGACATTCCCATTAATAGTTAATAAAATTTAAAAGAGTGACAATATAAAAAGGTGAGCATATAAAATACATTAGCATATGATGATAAATTTTTATGAGTAAATATAAACATTTTAATTGATTAATATATTATCGTTTATAAGGACTTGATGTGCGCGGTTTGTTCCTTGCTTTAATTGCTCCTTTGTAACACAAATCACCCCCTAGGTAATATAATTACTCGAGACTTTATCGGGGAGGCAGTAAAACGTAGGTATAGCTCTGCTGCACGTCATTCGAAATGGTAATAATTTTTCTGGTAACAAACAAAAATGGATAAACAATGACGGGTTAAGCCGTATTAACGTGTGTGCAAAGAAAAAAAGTTTTAGTGGACGCAATCACGCGAGATCCAAGATAATGTCAAACACGGACTATAAGAAGAACATGAAACGTTGTGTGATTATTTTAGGTTGCAAAATAGGTTGTTGAACACTTATTACCTGCAAATAACCACTTTACATAAGCATATGCTGGTTATCCTTAATCAAAATGTTTAATTCCGTTATTATTGTGAGATTCACCCCATTATAAATTTTACACCTGTAGACTAAACTAATTTGATTACAGTAGATCAACATTTTTTTGTTGTTTGTGAATTTTCATAGACAAGACAATGGCGTGGTTTGAAAAAAATAATCCGGTTTTCAATCGGGCCGCGCCGCCACTCACGGGTTAATTTCGAAACCCAAACGCGTAATGGCGATCATTAACCAGACAACCGATAAAATTAGTTACACCTGAAATAAATATCCAAAGTGTCACCCCTTATGATGTGATCAAGGCTTATCGAGGCAAAATCTGGAACTTTCGACTTATGTCGTTACAATAACGACCCGAATTTTCCCCAAACTTTTGCCTCACTTCATTATTGGCGATGTTATCGAAAGGTAATTGAAGCGAAACCAAAATAGCGTCCTATTGAAAGGGCGTTAATTTAGATGAACTGCGGCGATCAGGGAAGCAATAAAACGTCTCCAAACAAACAAATAACGAGTAATCCAGATTAAGTCGAGGTGTCTGAATAATGGTGACATATTGGATAAGGGGCACCGCAGTCCCATAAATCACTCACACCAAATCTCACATGACCTCTTTCGATTTGCTTATGTAACGTAATGGCACGGATTACGGGAGCTTAAATCAATGAATGCGTGATGTTAAAACATACAAATCAAAACTGAGAATTTGAAATTAAAATTTTAAACTGGATCGATACGCATCGAAGCTGCAGTTTTAGGGCATCGAAATTATAGTAGTTTACACCGTCTGCCATTTCGAAATTAACGGTTAACGGGTCGTTATTTATTTAAACAAACAAGTCTGTCGTCAAAAGTGGCACTTACCCCCCTTTTGAGCAATTCTTTGCGTGCAACAAACACTAAGAAAAGTTTTGTTGTTGTTTCCATAAGAGAAGAAAATTATAGGGATACGCAGTAGTTGAACAGTTAAACGTTCATTAGTATGGCAACTGTAACGAGATATTAGAACGGATATAGTTAGACATAGGTGGTTAGTACATATCGATTACTAATTGTAATGTAGTTGAATATTCGACGTTTCCAAATATTGTTTAAGATAAATTGGTAACCCGATTCTTCGAGTGGGAAACGAATCCCCTAAACGAATTTAAAAATCGTAAATTTATTGATTACTTATCGGAATTATTATGTAAATTAATAATCGGTCGGTGCGCGTTAGTCCTATATACAGTTGCTAATAACTTGTCCACGTTTTTTTAGCTACGCTTGAATGATGTTAATCGAGATTAAAGCTAACTACTCGGCCTTTAAATTACAAGATGTTAATTATAATTAAGAAATACTTTAATAAGAAAATTAGTTGCACCTAATAAAATCAATAAGTTGTTTACAAGATTGGTCAATTTTCTTATTAATCAACTAACCAATTTATCGGAAGATTTTATTTTACTTTGAATTTCAAAATTTTACACAATTAACATATTTGTAATAATGGAAATGTTTAATTTCATGCTCAGTTAAAAGAGATAATTAAAAGACAGCATACTTGAAGGAATTTTCAGAAATAGCAAGAAAATTAATAAAATTTTGAAAACACCTTTCAGAAGGTGAACCGACCGCAAGTTCACTGAGATCCTGAAAATTGAAGCATTCCTTTTTCAGTGACTGTGGATTCTAAAAAGTGTTACCTGAAGCTTTTGCTTCATTAGCTGCAATGTAGATCCGCCACTGGTCTACCCTACAAGAAAATATTGTAAGATAGCTATAAAACCGTTTACCTCGAGGTTTACACTGACAGGCAGTTAGGTAAAATGTACTAGAGAGGCGTCACGGAAGACCAACATCTTCCAGCTGTGTAGGCAGCTCCTCATCTATAAAAGACAATATGAGACATCGGTTAGCCTCAAGTTGCTCAAAGCTATCAAAATATTACAGTTTAAACAGATCGCTAGCTAGCATTTGCTCCTTTGGTCTATGATTAATTTGACATCTTATGTTTTTACGGCTTAAAAATTCATAATTTATAATTATAATTTTGTCGTACTCCGTACAATACATAATATATTCAAGTAAATAATTTAGTATCTTCTCTTAAAAAAAATTATTAGACAATACAAAGACAATGCAGTAATGGGCGTCTGTGGTGACGGCAAAAGAGAGAAGGGTAGTTTTTCCTTGGAGAATTTTAAAATATTACATTTTCATCTGCACAATCTACAGTTATATTTTTACAAAAACCAAATTTTACTTCTATACCTTTTACAAAACCAATAATAATTCGAGTAGCAGATTACCTCGGTGGTTTGCCATAGCCCGCTGGGGAAAGACGATTACCCTACCCAATAGTATTATTATTTATTATTTATTCTTTTTTATATTTAATTTGCAATACTATTAACTAAATTAATTTTCTTTTCTTTAAAAAAAATATTATTAAAAATATTTGTTTCAACAAAGTTTTCTTTCGTTTTCATCTGTTTATTTCTCAGTTTTTATTACCTTTTAATTGAATTTTGTTGTTATAATTATTAAATTAATAAAAGTCTTATTTATTTCTACGCTTGGGAGGAGCATGCAATTATATTTCAGTTTTAAGTTTTAATTACATAAATTAGATGTTTTCATGCAAATATAATAATAATAATAAAAATAATAATAATAATATATTTAATACGGGAGAGCCAAAGGGCGAAGCCTGAAGGCTATAAAAACACCGAAGAAGTAATAGCATTTTCTCACGCAGTTGTCGAATTAAATAATTAATTAATTATTACTACTTAAACTTATATTTTTTCTATGTCAGCTGCCAATTTGGCATGGACTCCATTTCATACGTTATAAATTATCTTGTGATTGGTTGAATATTAAATAAGCCGACCAATGAAAAGTCCACCAGGATATTATAACGAATAATGAAAACAAAAATAAATACACAGGGAAATAAATAAATACAAGCAATTTTGTTTTTGTTTTTTGTAATATAATAATAAATACAATTATTGGCGTACAAGAAACTGCAATTTGTAAAATGTTGACTGCTAGACCAACCTGTTGTATGTCATCTTTATTTTATCTTTCATTTCAATATCTTTGAAACAAATCTGCATTAAATTAAATTACAAAACATAAATTTCTTTATATTGATTTTATCTTTGTTTAAACTAAAACCCCCCGACATTTTTTATATACTATACCATGTATAGCCACCCTTAAAATATAAGCATTAATGTTTTTTTCACATAACTTCCTATCAACTGCTCCTTCTAGATACTTGGGATAGTTCCACAAATAAGAGTTACTCACCGATCTGTTTCATATAGTTTGATATTATACTACTAGATTGCCTAAGTTGTGCGGCCGCACTGAAGGCCGCACTGAACTATTACTTTTCCATTATTCATGAGATCGTAGATCGCTAAAGCTATAAATATGGAATATAATTGGGACGAATAGAGATGTTTCTCCTTTTTCCTATATATAGTAGTGAAAGTTCCCATTTAATAATATCCATCTCATAACATTCATATTAACTTTCAGACTGCGAGACCGGGGGGTCTGGGGGGTATGGAATACCCCCCAGTACAGTAGTAATTGTGTTCGAAAGGAAAACTTTCATCGTGGCAGATAACCATTTACTTTAAACTGTGTCCTGGAAGAGACCAGAAATCTTAAGAGTATCGAACATATTTAAATTTTAATATTTATTTGATATTTTCTGTTTTTCTGCAATAATAACAAAAAGTAAGACAATTTATAGCGAAAAGCTTAATGTTCTTATGAATTATGCTGCTGTTGCTCCTGCCTCAGTGTGTCATTTTTCGGTGGAAAAAGAAACACTCTGATTGGTCGATTTTTTTTACCAACAGAAAAATATATTAAACTAAGATTAGGACTAAAAATATTTGACCAATATTAATCCAAATCAGGAAATTTGAATTTTTAAGCAAAAAATAGGGAAATTTAACCCTTTAACTCTTTAATGCATGATTCTTTTAAAATAATAAACAAAAATATATAATGTGTTATATATATTAAACCCTTTATTCATAAAAAATATAAAAAATTTTTTTTTTCAGGTCTGTCGCTATCAAAATAACCAACAAAGATATGTTGTGTATACACAGAGAAAAATTTTTTGGTCTTTTGAAGTAATTTTTACTATAATATTGAAGTTCAAATCAGTCTCACACCAATTTTAAAGTAAATTTTACTAAATTTGAAGTAAATTTTACTAAATTTGATATAAAATTTACTTTAAAATTATTGCGAGCATTGTTTTGTTCTCTGTATATGTAATTTATATGCAGTGGAAAGGTAATTTTAGTTATGTTTCAGTGTGAAATTTTTTGAAGCGTTTTTCTTATTAACCCGTAAATAGCGAGGTGGGGTGTGAGAGCTCCCAGTAGATTTTGAAATTGCCGTCAGTTAAAGATATCGATAGGTGTAATCATTGTATCATCGGACTTCACGTACCCCTCGGGCAGTGTGTTTCACATCGTTTGAGCGTATTTATATTTTTAAACCAAAATTGGGGTAAACCACCTCGTTTTTTGGGCGACAAGAAAACCACCTCGCTACTTACGGGTTAAGACAAAATTTCAAACCAAATTTTTCACAAAATGGAAAAAATGCAAGGGCAATGTTGTAGAAATGTCCCGCTGTCATTGTATGCTTTTCAAAGATTACCCTACTTATATAACTACAACCAACGTCGAGAACGTTATGTTGTAGTAATGCAACGGCATGCATTAAAGGGTTAATTAAAAAATTATATATAAAAATATAAAGTCAAAATTGTAAACCGGGGGGTCTGGGGGGTGTGGAACACCCTCCAGTACATATCGCAGAATTTCCATTCATTATATAATTTTTCAAATTTTGGAAAAACCGGGAAATTTGAATTTTTAAGCAAAAGTGAGGGAAATTTAAACTTTTGGCTAGAGAATATCAAAGTTTGGAAAAACATTTGTTTAAGTGCCTTACTGCTCAGAATTTAGCAGCAACTTATTGCGTTACTTTAAAAATATAAAAAAACGGGGAAATTAAATCTTTAAATATTATATCGCTAAAAAAGAGATCCGATCCACAGTCTAGCTGCCCGTCCGCGGACGGGCTTTCCAGCTATTGAGTGGAAAGCTCGTTATTTTCCGCTAAAACATCAGCGTAGCTGCATAGAAGCTTAATAACTGCAGTCATCCGAATTCCACCTTATTGATTTAAACTGCAATAAGTACAATAATTCATAATAACGTCATACTGCATTGTGAAAAGTAAGAAATAAATAATAAAATATATAAACAATAATCTTTCTTTCGTTACAAAACTCTCTCTAAATGCTTCTAAAATTCAATCACCTTTATATAATGTAATAGAACTTACTTTCAGTACGATATTACTGTCATACCTGAACTCGGCATTTCCTTCTGCATTAAAAAAAATCAAATCAAATAAATCAATTTTCTGTATAACTAGAACTTTCAGATTAGAATACACAGCAACATTAGTATATCTTCTTTCAGGAAGTTTGTAATAAAAATAAAATTAAAGAAAAATAATAAAAATAAAATAAAATTTCACTCATTAGTGAAAAACTTAGCATTTTGGAATCCTGAGCCAAATATTTTTTAATGGAATCTTTCATAACTTCATACCGAAGTAAAGATGCTTTTAGCAATAAAATTTAACAAAAAATATATTTTGATTTAAAATTTTTTAAAAACAAAATAGAAAAACAAAAAGTATGGCTAAACTAAACTGTTTTTTAAAGATGTTTTGGTCACACACTAATTAAGTAAAACCGAAGTTTTAAAAACCCGCAATTCCATTAAACTTTCTTAAGCCTGCCAAAAAGTTTAAAAAGATATTAGCAAATTTGCGTTTTCGGCTTTACAATTATTTTGAAAATGTCGGTTTTTTCTGTCTTTTTAATTTGCATAATGTAAAATTATTTAATTTACCCTTACCCTACAATTGACCTACTAGATTGCACAGCAACGGAATTACATCCTCGGTAATGGATGATCCTGGCAGGATGGAAGGCGATCGAAAGTTGATGTTAACGTGTGATCTTAACCAGGGTAGAAATAATTTGAAATCAGATGAAAATCGAATTTGTTTAGCCTGGGGCCTAGTTATTGTTTGAAATTATATTTTGGATGTACACAAACTGGTGGGTTTATGCTTCACTTATTGGAGTGTTCATCCGAATTTTAAATAAGCTAGGTCAGGTCATAAGGAAGTGATCGCTCAAATTTAATGGTAACAAACCATTTAATGGATATTAAATTGCTTTTGAAACTTAATTACGGTGGGTTAATAAAGTTTTTTTTTGAAATCAGATAGCCGGTACGACTTAATGGTAAAATATTGTAGTTTTATGGTTTATAGTGATTTAAAATTGATTAACTGCAAACGTAAGAAAAATCACGAGGCAATTAAGAAATTAAAAGTAAAAACAATGCTACCAAAATTTAAACGACTCATAAAACTGTCCGCATTTTAAAGCAACAATAAAACTGAGCTTTCCAAGTCGTATAAAGTTCTCCCATGGGTGATGGTTGAGTTTAGTGGTAGTTCGCGGTCGCCGCCAGAGGTTGTGCCGACAAAAGGAACTAAAGTGTTTCTAATGTCGATTAATGGTCTCCGAGGACCGTCATAAAGATTGTATAAACCAGCTATACTTAAGAATAAATCTCCTTTGAAAGTTTCGGTTCTGCTTCGCAGTTTTAACATTTTTTCTTTTATGAATGAAGCAAGGTGTAACGAACGTTATTATTTTTAAACCTTGTCCAACATTTTATTTTCTCTTTAACCAATCGAAATCAAATTGATCGAAAAAGTGCCTTTTTCATGCAAAATATATTACGCAAAGGTGCGTCCTGCCCCTTTTCGTGTTCAACAGATCCAAGTGTCAAAACACCGCTTAAACCAGATTTATTTCCAAGCTTTTTCACAATTTAAGCTACTTAGCGGATTCGACCTTGAAATTACGCTACCGAATTTTATTTTCGTTACTTTTTCAGAACCTAACTGGACTTGGTCGTCGGGCCGAAAATTAAGTTTGATTAATGAATGGTTAAAAAATTTTTAACTATTTATTTGTATAAATTATAATTATAGAAAACTAATTAAAAGGTAATTATTAGTTACCGGCTTGAAATTAAAAACTTGACCAGTTTTTATCGGGGGCCAGTTAGTTAGGCGGCACAGAACCGTCCTCAGATTCACGAGGAAATTTAGAAATTTTATTAATAATCGGATTAATTTAGAAAATTAACCAAATTTCATGTAATCAATCATAACATAAAGGGTTGGTTTACGAATCCTCCCCTACTGGTTCGCGTAATTAACAAAGGTAATTAGTAAAAAGTGCACCGTCAGATTATTTTGTACACACGGTATTTTGTTTTGTGCTGCTGGGAAATTTGTTTCCTGCTTAATTGCTAATTAAAAAAAATTTATAGTTGGTGACAACGTAAAATTTTGATTTATCGTTACCGTTTTTAAAAGGCACTTGACAAAATTTAATATCCCATCATAAAAATAAAAACACTCTTAGTAGCAAGTCAAAATATTTTTTTCTAACACTTAACTCGTAAAATTGATTATGGTTAGGAAACCGTAAGATAGCAGGACATCTTCAGCTTGTCTTATCGCTAATTTCTTATTTACCCAAAGTAAACTGAGTTTGAGTTTGAATAGTTTGAGTAGTGCGGCGGGCATTAATAAAAACTAAAGGGTGTTGTAAACTGTTGAACAAACATGGCTACCGCATTAAGGGGCTGCTTTATGTTTGGTCTTTCTTATCTACATCAAATAACCAAGACCCGCCTAACGCACGAGCTCCTTCTATTATTTTAAGTAAAACTCCCAAACTATTATTAATTTTCCAAATGGTGCGACGACTGCGCCACACATTTTTTTTTTTTAATTTTGTAACATCTCAATTATTGTCGTGATTGCCTGGGCCACGCAATAATCGCTTCTTATTACAATGATCACAAGAGATTGAAATTCAACTAACTGTTAAAGAAGCACTCGAGACGTGTTTTTTGATTAATTATTGGAAGCATTCGAGTTTAGATTTCTCATTTCACTCCGTGTCATTTTTTAAGCGTTAATGATGGGTATCTCTTTAGCTTGTTAAAAGTTAACTACTTTACTTTTACTTCGTTAATTGCATTTTTTGCCGATTCCTTAACAAAAGCCCTTTTTGGACCACTAACATCTGAATATCTCAATAAACCGACTCTGCACTCTCATTTCTAACAATCCATCACCATTACCGACGATTTCACAGTTAGATTTTGTAAATTGTAAGAGGTTTTTAAAAAAGTAAATTAAGTTTGATAATGGGATGACCCATTAGCTTGACATGTGTTTCGATATCAAACAAAGACGTCCACTTGATCAGGAAATGAGATTTTTATTTGGAAAATTACCTATTCGTTTTTGTATGTTTTATGGATGATCCGCATCGATTAACCAAATCGTAAGACGAGGATGATGGGGCATTTATTGGACCCAGAACTGGGTCCAATGAATTTCGCCAACGAAATCTGGATGTCCCATTAAACCGCCGAACCAATTAACCAAAAAACCGTTATTAGCGGAATAATGCAAAGAAAATAATCAATTCCATCACAAAAATGTTATATACGAGTGACTCATCAAATTATAAGATTATGCGGTTTTGAAAAAATAATTATTTTTTAGCCGCACACATCGGGGGTGGTTAAAACTATCCCGCACCTATCTTTAACCAGGTGGTAGGTGCCGCTCTGTAATCAAGTCTAATTGGTTAGCATTACTAGTCGCATTAATGCTATGTGCGTCTCTTCTCTTGTCATTGTACAATAGATAAATCGTCTTCTTTGTATAATGAATGCCTTCGAGGGTTTATTAAATGTTGCTTCGTATCACCGGTGTATGTTTATAGCTTTTGGTGATTGCAGGTTTCGGTTTGAAAGTTCCTTAAAGGTTCCAAAATTGGGACAATCGTACTTAATAACAATGGATTAATTTTAAGTTTATGTTACCAAATAGTCCCAACACCTTCTAATGTCAAACCATGTCATTATTTCCACGTTGCTATTATTGAGACAAATTAAGTAAATGTTTGGGTATATTACAAATGACTTAACCTGTGGTTAATTATACTGGATGCTTTTTTAGAGTCAAGGTGTGAGCGATTTCGGACTAATATTGCAAAAGCATCGTACCATTAGATACGAGAACCCATCATTATTCTAATGACACTCCTGACACCACCCAAAAGCAAAATACATAACATTCTTCACAGTTGGTAGAGAAACAATAAAATTAAGTAGTATGCGAAATTTGCATAACACAAAGGCTACAAACTAAACAGCGAAGGTGATAAAAAGCAGTAACACCCTTCATGGTGGCTACAACAGGAAACAGAACGACGTTAAAAAATCACCTCGATATTTTAACACAAAAAAACCGTAATTATTATGACGTTTTAATACATAAAAAGTTAATTAAAGTACTCTAATAGTAAGAAAGATTATTTTGTAAAAAATGAATTGTATGGGATAAACGTGTCGGTCTAATGTCTGTATTAATACAACTAAAATATAAATTACTTCCGCTGCGGTTTTTAAAAATTAGATCCAACACCAGTTGGTGAGAATTAAAATATTATATCAATGTCTAAATTAGTCGGCAGGGTTGGTATTATTGTACCTCATATTCGTTTTGAGGTTGAGTCTCTTTTGTGCTTTTTTTTGGTTAGGTTTGCATGACATACAAATAACATAATTCCAACCTTTAAATTACTTAATTATTTTGTTCCTATGCAGACGAGTAGGTAGTTGGTTGAAAAAGGTTTCTTGTCAGAAATAACTACAATAATTTGAAAATTGGATTTTTCTTGTTTCACAATTTAAATTTAAATGCTAAAAGCCCACATCGGCATATTACATAGATAAATAATAGAATGTCTTGAGAATCAGAGCGAAAAAATTGTAAATTACACAGCTTTTCAAGGCAAGGGAACTAACACTTTCAATGCACCAACTTACACATATGCATGTGTCTATATGCTTATTGTAATTCGGCTTGGGGCTTTCCAATAATTAGAAACAAATGCCAATGGAAAATCAGTACAAAATCAGACTCAAAAATTGGTGACCCCGATGTTATATATGATTTCCAGAAAATAACACATATAACTCCTTCTCCATCAAGAATTTGAAATAGTCGAAAAAGATGGAGTAGACCTTTTCAATTCTTGTGCCCAAAAAGGACATTATTTTTATTTGATTTTGTTGTTGTATGTATACTTTTAATATCAACTGAAAAATTCTGTTTGAATTATTCCCTCATTATTCTCATTCTCTTGTGTTATTATTATTGACAACTGCAAATCAGCATTGATTAAGTTCTTTAACTTCTGTATATTACCACGGGTGCTGACTACATGGGTGCACCCATTGAAATTATCTGTAACACTTACGAATTTTATTGGATTTAAGCAGTAACCATGCTACTAATATTTATTTAATGATTAAAATACCTACTGTGTATATATATATCTTAGCCAACTAATAAAAAGTCAAATTCATAAAGAAAAATATTTAAGGTAGCATACAAATTTAAGTGTGGAATTAACAGTTTCTATTGGTCAGTTTTCTAAGTGGCCTTTAATTATTTTTAATTAAGCTCAGTTTAGTTAAGCTTTCCATAAATTTAGCAACACTGCCTGTGTTTTGAAGTGGTCAGTTACTTATTACTTAAACTTAAGAGTTCCTTAAAAAGTTATATTATTTAAGTAGAACTAAATTCTTCTTCTTCGGTCTCCTTTGGTCACTGATGCTAAACACTCGATTTCTGTCTCTAGAGCAGCAGTTTTACGTTATAGCGTAAAAAACTATTCAATCTTAAATTTAATCCTCGCGGTTGGTTACTGAATTTTTCAAATATTTGATAGAAATTCGTTCAGATCACCAATTGGTAACCAAATCTAAAGCAGTACTCATTGGTGCATTTTGGATCGAATGTCCAATTCCCACCTGTATGGGATTGGATTCCCGCCATATTCAGGAACGAAAACACGAAGCAGATCTAGATATGAATTTCAAATTATCACACATCAAACCGGATATGAAAAGAATTTTCTTAAAGAAAACAACATTTAATTCTTTTGAATAGACAAAAAGTTGATTGAGTAGATTTTCTTGTATTTTTAAAAATATACAGCCAATTTGCGTCAAGAAGAAACTAAAAACCATGTCAGTCATCTGATTATTTTTCAAAAATTTTCTAGGGGGATTACCGCCGTATTTAAAGATGTCAAATTTCACAAAATAATTAATTTTGATGTCGATAGCTACCTTATAATAGATACCTTACCTATTGTACAATCAAAATTTAGTTGACATTTGAGTTGACCTCCCAGTTTACGCTGAAGTATGAATGTTTTACGATGACAGACGACTCTTTTAAATGAGGTAAGAAATCACTGTTGAATTATTTTACTAAATTATTAAGTAAATTTAAGCTCTTTTTTTTAAATGCATCAATGATTGAGTGTAATACAATAGTTATAGTTAAAATTGCTACAGAATTTAAAAGACAACATTTAAATGCAGATCGCAGTTGTCTTCTAGGTGTGTCATCGTTAAAGGATTATTATCATAAAATTATTTAGACGTAATATTTAGTAATTATAGCCAAAACCTCAGTGTTTCTAGATCCGCAATTTTCAACTCCCAGCGAGAGTTTTACCAAGTGTTTGGACTCAAAAATCCGAGTATTTGGACTTCGGGTGGCCTTTAGGGTTGTTTTTACCAAGAGCGTGGGGACAGCTATCCATTCGCCTAAACTAATATCTTTATTTTCTTAACTCTGTTGTTCAGGGTGAATATTTTTACTAAAAATAATAAAGCATGTAATGGACGTCGGAGCTTAGGTAGTAACAGATCCAAAAAAATACTTTTACAACATAAAGACACATAATGGGCGGAAACAGGCAATCCTTTTGTCCTTTTTTACCCGAATTTTGAAATTAATATTTAAATTCTTGATTTACCCCATCAGCTACCATAATTTAAATAGAAAATTTTTAAATTTGTAAGCCAGGTTATCGTACCTACTATTCTCTTAATAATTATTACTTTTATGTAAGATTAGCAGCCTGAAAGATTAATGCATCGTTAAATTAATTAAGTGTAGCTTTGCAATTTTCTAAGTTAGAGCGACATAATATTTAGCTGCATTGGTGCTATTATATCCTACCAGATTGTAGTAACTCATAATAATTCATCAAAAACAAGCAAAATAGTATATTACGACAACCAGTGCAGGGTCAAGCTATTTCAGCGCCGGATGCAGATTAGGTAAATGGCGCCTAATGGTCAATATGTGATTTCTAAGGGGCTTAGCTCCCCTATAGAATATTCATTAACAATTACTCCCCGATTTTATAAATCCAAGATTTGTATGCATGTTTTGTGTTTAATTTTATTACATAGCAGCCTTTTTTTATTTTATACAGGTAAGATCAATCACAGAACATATAGACAAGTTTTCAGTTTTTGAAACCGGGGGGTCTGGGGGGTGTGGAACACCCTCCAGTACACCTAAACAAAATTGGTCCCAGAATCTAGCTTGCTATAGATTTTTACAAATGTCTTTTGTAACCTAGATCCAGTAATACCCAGTGGAATCACAACTTTAAAACTGAAATCGAAATCTGTTTGCTATTTGGAATATGTTCCGCCGGAATGTACACCTGTTTGTGTTTCTTAACACACTTACAGGTATACTGGAGGGTGTTGCACACCTCCCAGACTCCCTGGTTGTAAAAACTGAAAACTTGCATAATATGTACATGTTCTGCGTGATTGCTGTTATTTTTTGCTGGAGTGAACTGCAAAAATTTAGCAAAAAACGGAAAATTTGATCATCTTACAATTTCAGAGAACAAATCTTCTCCCAAATCAACTTTCTTGCTACAAATAATTGTTAAAAAAATAATAAAATAGATGGGGGGATCCCTCGAAAGCGGTGGATGATGGGAAAAAACGCAGGTCATATTCAGATTTAGGAGGTTAATTTACATAAGATCAGGGCTCGAAAAAAAATTTGATTTGCAGTGGTGGAGAGGGTTCAGTCGAATCTCACCCTATCTCACGTGGGGGAGTCTCGGTAAATATCTGGTAATTTTGTTTCGCATGAAATTGTAAAATTGAGAGAAAAGTAGGTTAAATTAAGTAATATAAACAATTTCACGAAAGATTAGAAGGGGGGGGGGGAGGGTTAAACCAAATCTTACGACATCTCACTAAGGGAGGGGGTCTAAATACTTATTTTACTTTTCCAATTAAATCAAAATTTAATATTTTATCGAAAATTAAATTAAAAACACACAATTTTGGAGCCTTCTGAATTTTGGCGCTGGGTGCTACGGCTCCATTGCACCCATGGTTTATCCGGTCCTGTATACAACAAGAGACTAAAGTGTTACTTTCTAACAATCTCTTTTAAAAATTATCAAAAACCAAGTGGAAATTTATCTCCATTTTATATAATCAACTGATTTGTCATATTAACCATGCTAGAGTATTTTTAATTCTTCGTCTGTAAGCTTTTTTTCTGTACCTTACGTCTGTAAACCTGATGATGGGAAAAAATTCATGCTGATGTTTGAAACAATCTAGTTGACATCAATTATAAAATTGAGGAAAATTATATTTTTTCTTAATACTTTTTGTTAAATAACTGGAGTTGTTTTTAAAACAAATTGTTTTCGCTGGGACACGAAATACCCAGGTTTACAGACGAAGGGTTAAGGCTACTTAATCAGCTTATAATTATAATTCAAAGTTAAATCAATATAATCAAGAACCCAACAATGATAGACATGTTTCGACCTTATTAGGTCTCATCAGTATCATATAGTTGAATTCTTGAAAATATTGATTTGATTACTGATGAGATTACTGATACTGATGAGACATAATAAGGTCGAAACATGTCTATCATTGTTGGGTTCTTGATTATATTGATTTAACTTTGAATTATTACAATTCTCGGTAGCTAGAATAAGCTACGGCCATAATAACATTAAGGTTATGAGTGAGGTTCAATCCTCAACGCCCCCCCTGTACTGTCCTTATGACATGTCATTTCGACCCCTTCGGAAAGTGCTCCGTAGAACACCCTGTGTTTATAATTTGAATCAGCTTATAATTGTTGTTTTTTTCTGAAGAATTTATTTTCTGTTAACAAAGCGGCAATAATCTGTATATTTTGTGCTGTTCTGTAAGGAAAATTGAATAAATAAATAAGTTTGAAAGTTGAATACGCATTTCTGTCGATTGCGGGGTCTGGGTGGTATGGAATACCCTCAGCTAGAGAAAGCTCAACTTTTTATACGGTCAAAGTCGGCAAGTGACAATTGCATAAAATGAAAATTTTTAATCAAAGCAAATAAGTTGATTAGCATAAATGTTGACTACAAAATTAGGTAAATATATTTATATTCTGCATGTATTACATGATATTATTCTGTTTTAATAATAATTTTTCTACAAACAACATAACATGTTTAGATAAACAACTGACACGATGGAAAATAGGGAAATATAATATTCTAAAAATAATAATTATATTAGATAGCTAAGCACATCAGCCCGAAAGGGTGAGCTGTGGATATTATCTTTCCAGATGAAAATTAATTAGTATTACTTTTACTGCCGCCGACGCGCGGCACCAATGCTATACTTTAGCGCCGCCTATCACCGGCACTGGACAAAACAATTGTTTATCGTTTGCCAATTGCATAACAAAAGTAAATATCGTTGTTTTGAAGTTTTTAGAAACAATCATTTATCATCTCAATGGAGTTTAACTGCGCTATTAATTTTTTATATTCTTTAAACAAACAATCAGCGTTTACGTGTTATTATTGTTTGGTTAATAAAAAATGTAGACGGATAAAGTGACTAATGCAGTTTATGATTTGTTCAAACTGCATTTAATAATAATGTGAATTATTCAGGTCAGATTTTATATTTATACGGTCGGGAATTATTGATTCCCGTTATGGCCAGTATACTTTTGGGAATATTCACATGTGTGCCGGTACACCCTGATTTTATCACAAGATTTAATTTTCGCGTAGCTAATGTTGTAAATTATGTAAAATTTATTGTAAGCTTTGTGGTGGTCGTGGTTTATTAGCTATTTCTTCGTACTTTTTCACGTTCCACTCATTGTAAAATGCTGAAATGGTAATTATAAGTGTCATTACCTGAACCACGACTCAATCGACTATATGGCCACTTAAAAGATTGTAATTTTAACTTCCCGTTAATTTTAACGTAGGTATTATGCATTTAAATCGTCAGAGACTGGGGGGTAAACCCAGACCGCCCGGTTCGTGCGGGCTACATTATGTACCTTCTCTCTTCGTTTACAACTCTCTAACCATCTTGAATTTGAATTTATAAAAATTACATAAATTTTTTGTTAGCTCTCTTGGACTCTGAAGTGTCACTTTGACAAGCAGCAAACAACACTTAGAAATTCACCTCGATGGATGTGCTAATTACTTAAGTAAAAAGCCTTGTCCACTTATTGATGAAGTGCAGACCCCTATGCATTAAATCAAACTTATTATTTTACATTTACTCAACATAATTTTCATTTTCCGTTAAACGTTTAGCAATAACTTTACAACATTGTTTACGACTTTCTAAATTTCTAAACACCTACGACGACATTTATTTTCCGCAATAATTTTGCAGACTAAGAAAATCGTCGAATAAATACTCGGGAATTGTATGCGTCCACTCGAGCCAAAAACGTAACCCGTAAAATTTAATTAAATGTTTTATTTCGGTTTTTGTTGCCCGACTTGATTTATTGCGTTAAATAATAATATCGACATTATATAGCCTATCTCGTTGATGGGGAGTCAATTTGGGGGTGACAATATGTTGACTTAATAGGTATTAATGGCTTGTAACATAATAAAGGGAAGGTACGAAGAATTTGCTAATAAAATATGGGTAATGGACTGTAAATATTAATAGTTGTGACTACTTTTCTTATATTGCATCGCTCGCTACGGTATAAAGTCGAGTGTTCGATTAACTTAACTGTTGTTTATTATTTATGCAACATTATTTAATTTATTTACAACAGAATATGACGCTCTATTTCATTGTCAACCATAGAAATTTTAATTTCCACAGCTTAGCTTTATTTAATTTAATTTTGATGCTATCAACGCTTTGTTTTATTCGGGGCCGTTTTTGAATATAAATTGTTATTTGTAGGGAGAAATATGGCGCATAAAACAAGTAATTTGTAAACATAATGCGGTTCTCTCTCTAAATCTCATTATGTATGTTGTAAAGTTGGACACATTTAACTAAAGTTCTGTAGAACTAAACGGTTTTGGAGTGTACAGTGAATTTATGACGTCACAGTAGAATTTTCGCACCCGTGGCTGGGTGGAATGCTCATTTTCTCATCAGGACTAAATCGGGTGGAAAATAGAGCGCGGGTACGACCGTATTTATTACAAGAGTGTCAACCCCGCAGAGTTATTGTTAGCGACCTACGCTTCGATGCCGACGTCGCTAAACTCCCGGACGCCTCATGAAAATAACATTCACCACCGCCGCCACTAAAATTACTTATAAACAAATAATTTCGAAGCAGTTAATGCACAACATAAAAATATTCCAATTTGGCGACGGGTAAACCGTCGTCGTTAAAATAACTTTTAATAAGCCAATATAAATTCTAAACAGCAGTTAATCAAAATATCGGATAAAAGCGAAAATAAATTCTACACGTTGCAAACTGGCTCATAAACGCCGTAATAATAAAACTGTTGAACTGTGAAAGTGGATTTTTGTTGTTCGCGAAACAAAATGGCTTCTTGACAATAGACGAACACTTGGTCTGTAATTGGTGATTTAGTTGTACACAGAACTTAACCCTCGACCTGCGTTATTTCGCGACCGTAAATAAAATCGACGTACAACACCCGGTATTAAAATTTCCCTTTTCTTCCGACAATTTCAAAATACCGAGTGTTGTACCGCAATCAATTTTAATTAAGTAAAAAGAAACCCAGGGCAGCAATTATATTTCATAATTGCCTGCTTACAAATTAAATTATTTTAAATTAATTTTTATTTTTCACTTAATTGTTCCAACAGCTTTAATTGAAAAATCTACATAATTGTGTAAAAATTGAAACGATTTGTTAAACAATTTTTTTTTATTAATAATTTGACAGGATAATAACGGTGGAGAAAATTTATTTTTCAATTCTGTTCCGAAAAAGAGTCAGCGATAACTATCACGATTTTAATAATTTATTTGTCTATTATGTAAAACAATAGGCAGACGATTATGGATTGTTGCCTTGATTTCGAAATTTTACAAACTGTAATTTAATGCACCAGTAATTCCGTATTCCATAAATTTTATGCACTGCTTTGGCTGCCAATGCCCAAGCTCAAGCACAGCAAGAACTCTGTTCTGTGCTGACTGTCTGTTTTCTCTGTTACATACAGAGTAATATGTGGTCATCTACCCAAAACAAAAAATGACAAATCAGTTTTTTAACAGCTTTTTTATTGCAATTATTAGTGTACTGGAGGGGATTCCATACCCCCCAGACCCCCCGGTTTAAAAGACGAAAAGTATGGTTGTACGCTCTATTGTGGTTAGACAGTAAATCGGAAGTACTTCTATTGTGTATAGCCAATACTAGCTGAATAGAAGACTATTTCTTTATTATAAAAATACACACGTAAAGTTAACGTTAATTTGACGTTAAAATGTCGTTGAATTAACGTGTATTAACGTATACGTGTAATCAGGGTGTATATAATGCGAAATATCGCGATCTGGAGGTATTTAAAATTCAAAATAAATTAATAAATCTTTTTCCTGAAAAGATTATAAGTTATATTTAACAGTTTTTTAATATGATTATTAGTGTACTGGAGGGTATTCCATACCCCCCCAGACCCCCCGGTTTAAAAGACAAAAGGTATGATTGTTATGTTCAATTGTGGGTGGGCAGTAATGCGGAAGTATTTCTAATGCCTTATCAAATGTAAAGATATAATTTTGATTTGAAATCACAAGTATAGTCAATACTAGCTGAATAAAAATGCGCACGTAAAGTTAACGTTAATTAGACGTTAAAATGTCGTTGAATTAACGTGTATTAACGTATAAGTTTAATCAGGAAATATCTGATACGAAATCTCACGATGGAGGTATTTAAAATTCAAAATAAATGAATTTCCTCGAAGTATTATTTTGGTTAATAAACCGGTTTCGGGTTAAGTCGTCATCAGCACAATTAAAACATTTAAATGAAAATAATTCCTATCAAAATTATTGTTGTTCTTCGTCAATTTTGATTTGAAATATTGTAATTTCTGCTGATGAGGACATAACTCAAAACCGGTTCAGTTACTTGAAAAAAGGTTTAACAGCATTTAAAATAATTCAAATCGTGAAAATTTTAACTGAAAACTGTATTTTGAATGGAGAAAATTGGAACTAGAGGATAAATTTAGATGTATAGCAGTGACGGCTCGTGAATTTATGTAGTGGGGGTGCTAGATTTTTTTAAGTAGCAAGTCATTGTTAGAGTTTGGTAAACGACGATACAGTTGTTAACCGGAATCTTATGATTTTATCCAGCTACTAATTTTATGATCTTATTAAATTCATATAATTGATTTTCTTATCGTAAGGATTTTACACTTCCAAACCCCCGATCAACTTATCTGCATATACAAATAAAGTTTATGTCTGGATTTCAGGATAGGCTAAAAATCAGGAAAAATTACAAATAAACTTAGGAATTTTTTCATAAATTCTTAAATTGCTTTAAATGTTGACTTGCAGAATGCAGGTAGAAGGGAGGAGGAAGATAAAACAATTGGGGGGGGGGGGGTATGGAATATCTTTCAGCATTAAGTGTTTGCGAGTTGAACTTGAATAAGAATTTTTACAGGCAAAGTCAAAAAAGGTTTTTTCACTTTCTGGCCAAAATAAAACAGTCAACTCAAGAAAAATATTTAAAAAAAATATAAAGAAGAATTTCAATGTCTGTTGCAAATTTGCAACAATATGAAACGAAGGGTTAATAAAATTAAGCCGTTCTAGAATTAAGTTAATGATTGTTTAAATTTCTGATTGAAAGAGAATTAATCGAGTTTTAGCTATTGATCCTGAACAGGCAATTAAATATGTATTTAAATAATAGTAATAATATTTTTGCCCTTAGTGGAAATTTTTTGGTCGGCGCTCATGAATTCAGGTCGTGGCATGTGCCAGTTAGCGTCTGGCTCGGGAGGAAATCGCTGGGGAAATCTGGTGTACAAGTGAAGACAAATCTGAGGAAATCCAAGAAAATCTCAGAAATACAAGAAATTCAACTTTTCCAAAAGGAAAAGTATATCTTATAAAAAAGAATTAATTATGATTTTTTAAGCGTTAAAACCAGAAAAATGCATTGCTATGATCTACATTTGTATATTAAGGTGAATCCAATTTGTAGATTTTATTAATTTTTGTTGAAATTTAATTGGAACACTTTTTTTATTGGCATATTAAGGAAATTAAGCTGGAGTGGGTAAATTCTAGTAAATGTGTTGCTAATTAACGGAAAACTAATATTTATCGAATTGCAGCAGATTAAATTGTTACATCTTCCACTTTTTTTTAGGCTAGTAGGAGAAGTTCCTGTTTGCCTTAACCTTGTTTTACATCTGAGATAGCTTGCTGGACTCTTCTCAGATATGCGTCACCCTGGTTTTTTCTATTGATGAGCGAAAATGAAAGTTTTTTTTTAACCTTTTTATATTCATATATCTGCATAGTTTTCATATAAATATTTTTAGTTATACCTAGCAAAATTAAAAGTAATCAAAATTGCACGATCTACGAAGCGCAAAATTTAGTTTTTCAGTTATATGTCTAGTTGTCTAGTTGTTCTGTAACTCATCTGAGAGCTGTAGTAGATAATATTCATTCGACTTTCGCTCTGCACCTCAATTGTACAATCTGAATTGCAATTGACGTTTTCTGAATTTATATTAGGTGAATTTGCATAATTCACACTCTGAACACATCACTGGGTGATGTTTAGAAGGCCAATTTCCTAAAGTAACATACAATGATGATTTAATTAGAAAAAAGATAATTTAATGCCGAAGTGTAGGTAACACATAAAATTATTTAAGAGTCAATTAAAAGAGCAATTCGTAAAAATTAAGGAACGAGAAGGAATATAATTAAGTCCTGTAGCGTATTTATTAGACAATTAAGTTTTACACCAATGACTAATTAGTGTTTAAAATTAGTTACAGTGGTAAAAAGAAATTATATACAAATAGTGAGTGGTCGGTCTTTAGAGACAAATATTTCCATCGTCACAACAACTAAACACAGCTGCATACTTCGAGAAAATATTTTTGTCACATTATTAAATGGTGTTAAAATCTTGAATTATAAGCACCAACGTAATAGGATTTATTACAATATAAATGTGGGCTACGATTATTCTATTTTCATTCTTTAAATTCTAAATTAACATTTTTGTTAATTTCGATTAACATTCTTTGCATGGGTTTAGGTGAACGCGCGTGTGACAAAAATTTTGATTTAATAACCAACGATGCTCTAATAAAAGTCAGGAAATAGACGCCACTGTCGAAAGATAAATGACCTAGTCGTACCAAATTGACAAAATGACTCTCCTTAAATCCCAAGCGCCACATAATGTGACCTACCCTCCTACGAAAACAAAATAAATCACGTCACGGTTGTTCAAATCTGCCAAATTTTGACTAAAACCATTTTAAAATTGACATGAAAGAGAAAGGTGAATTTAAATAGTCTTCAGCTTCTGGATGAACACGTCAATTTGAAAATTAAGCTGCAAGTGGATGCATACGCGAGCATGTGATGACAGTTAACCCATCAACGTTTTGGTACCACGGTGGGTTGGGTCAAATTTACACACCATTTCCTCAAATATTTCTCTTAAATTTGCTTTAGGCTTTAGGGAATTACACAATGGAAGAGAAGTGATGACACTTTAGCGGTCGCATTATTTAATATTCTGGGAATTTTTGAAATATCGAAATTTAAAAAATTAAATTTCTTCGAATAGAAAACCACAATTTATTATCTACTACAGATTTGTTTTATGTTGCGGACTTATTCGATTAAAATTTGATGGTCTAACAGTTTTGCGTAATTCTCCTGTTAATAGCTTCTATGCCCGGATCTACAGCTAGATTGCAATTCTTGAGCGACCGATTTACTTTGATATTCTTCTATTGTGAATATGAAATTTTATTTTAATGAAATCTCGAATTTGATCACAATATTCAAATCTACGATTTGTGTTTAAAATGACAAAATTTAAATCAAATTTCGGCCCGGTTTCCCCACCATGCGGTTACCACCCTTAACTAATTGGCGGGAAAACAAAATAATATCAAAACGTTAACAGATAGATTCCAAGTTAACAAACTTTTTATAAAATTTAGAAATTAAACACCAAAAAATTCAAAAGTGGATTTTGGAATACGACAATAAGTAGCTACATACAGCTATTCCTGATTTTATCCTTTTTATCCCGATATAACAAATGTACCTAATACAAAATGAGTAATTAATTAAAAAAATTGTATATTTCTCAGTATAAAAAATTTGTTTTTGTAAGTGAAAGTGCTTTGCTGCTACAATCAACGGAAGAGTATTTTTTATAGTTCGGCAGTAATTTTGCAATTTTTCATAATTTCATCATTTCTATCAATCTATCAATAGAAAATATTCGAAAAAAGCAGGCAAAGCGGGAATTGAGCGATGTTGATATTTAAAAATTATATTTCACTCTAATTTTCAAGTAATTTCGATCTTTTGATCTCTGAATCCGACGGATCAGGGGGTATGGTATACTACCAGTATACCAATCATTGAATAATTGTGTTTATGTGTAAAATATACATTGAAAGAGTAAAGTAAAGTAGAGAGGAACAAATAAAAGACATTTAAATAGCAGCCGCCACTGGTGGTAACAAAATAAGAACCAATGAAACTGGCTTTTATGTGTTCATATGTCTGTGTGTTTTTTGTAATTTAACTAAGGAATTTTCTTTAAATTCCTAAATAGAGTTCCCAAGTTGTGCGGCCTAAAGGCCGCAATGCATTGTCATTTCCTCTTACCCTCAATTTTTATAGATTGAAAAGTAAGAAAGCTGGCGTTTTTCTTTCTTTTGGTAGTATTCTTTAGTTTTAGCATTCAATTAAAATTAAAAAGTTTTCCCTACGTGACTGAACTCTGGGAGGTATTATATACCTTCCAAACCCATTGGTGTGTACCGGTAAAACCTATAAATAAATTTTAAATTTTGTTTTGAAATCATAAATGATTCTTTTCAATAAAATTAATCATAGAGTATTCATGCAAACCATCCGTCTTTCAATCCGGGGGGGGGGGGACAATTTGTAAATATTTGAAATTTTAACACAATATCTAATCAATTATTTAATTGAAACTGAACTAAAATGTTTATTTGCTAACTAGTCACAGATTCTGACAAATGCCTAAAAATATAGGGGAGAAACTGGCCAGTCTTCCGTCCTTATGGGACCGATCCTATCCGTGGAATTTTTTAATTTTGTTGAATTATCTAATTTGCTCCACAATTTGAGCAATTAAATCTTATTATGTAGGCGACCGCTTTGCAATATATTTCAAATAGCTTAAAATTGTATTAATAGATTGCCTAAGTTGTGCGGCCTAAAGGCCGCAATGCGCTGTCATTTCCTTTTTCCTTAACTTTTATAGATAAAAAAAGAAGAAAAATAAGACAACTGGCGATTTTATTTCTTCATGTATTCCCTGGTTTTTGCATTAACTTAACATTAAAAAGTATTTCCTACTTGACTGAACACTGAACCATTTGATGTGTGTACCTCTGCAACTTATATATAAACTTTAAATTTTGTTTTGAAAACATAAATGTTGCTTTATCAATGAAATTAATAATTATAGAGTATCCATGCAAACCATCTGTCTTTAACTCCGGGGGGTCTGGGGGGTATGGAATACCCCCCAGTACAACCTAAAACAAGAAGAAGACAATTTGTAAACTTTCATTTGTTTATAAAAATATTGAATGTTTTAACACAATATCTAATCAATTGTTTAGTTGAAACTTTAAAATGTTTAGTTCAAATTGACAACTTTTCTAGTTTTAAATTGTAAACAAAACTTTAAAAAATGGACGTGTTTCACTATTTTTTTAAATTTTTTTATATGAAAGTAGGAGTCAAAATAAGCATTCAGAATTATTTTCAAATTTTTTTGAGTACGTCTAAGGTAAGAAAAAAATTATTAAAGGAGAGGCCGGTGACGTCACGGGCCTCCTTTTCAGAAAGCAATGAAAAACGTGTTGCCAATTTTAAACAATGTAAATGGCACTGTCAAAGTGTTGCAGGTTATAAACAACAATGAAAACCTAACCTATAACCTAAAAATTTAAACCATGTTTAAATCTGATTGGTTAGCTGTGGCGGGCAAATTAAATATGTTTTTGAAATTCAAAAAAATTTTTTAAATTGTACGCTGAGTTTTAAGACCAACCAATTACATCAACATGCAGCATTTTTATTATAGTTTCATGTTAATAAATTATTTCTAATGAAACTCTCCCATTAAGAGGTTTACGTGAATTTATTTATTTTTCGGAGAGGAGCATCACTCCGTTTACCAATTGTTGACCTGCGTATTTTTTTTGCATTAATTTGTAAAATTTCTGTTTAATTGCAGTTTATCGGCGGTTTTGCTAACTAGCCACAGATTCAGACAACGGCCTAAAAATTTGGGAGAGAAGCTGACCTATCTTCCCTCCTTATAGGCCCGATCTTGCCCGTCGGATTTCCAAAAGTATTGAATTTATTTCAGTTAGTGAAAGTAACATCTTATTCACATGAAGTTCATTACGTCAGACATTTTAAACTTCATAAGTAGGCTTGGACAAAAGAAATTTCCGGTAGGCCCGTATGTGTCGAGAGCTAGAGAGGTCTCACATGGCAATATTGCAAAGTGCCATTTGATAAACTGAATATTTATTTCAAATTTGTAAAAAAAAAATTTTTATAATTTCTCTCCCTTCACTCTTTTTCTGTCTACTTGCAGAACAATCAGCTTCTTTCTCTGAGGGAAAGCTTTTAGCAATTAGACCCCTCGGTTTCTTAATCCAGATTGGGGAATGCCTGTAACCCCTTTTTTTAATAGTTTATGGCAGCAATCATCAACCCAGGAGGACCGCCGGCTTTAAGTGCCCTCCGAAGTACAGAGACGGTCATACAAGAGTTTTAGACTTTCCCCGGATTCGAACCGAGTATCGTAGTGTCAGCAGTTGTTTGGCAAAGTTACTAGGCTAATGACTGTCTTTGAAATTTATTTACAGAGGTCTATTTAATATGAAAGCAGAAGAAACTTGTAGTTTAAACTGTCCCACACCGGGGGGTCTGAGGGGTATGAAATACCCCTCAGCTTGTGTCTATAATATAATCGATGTCCTTCACAAATCATCATTCTCAAACAATGATGTGGTCAAGAAATTTGAACTGAAGGATATAATTCTACTGCATCGATTATATCGGGCTGGTGGGTAATCCAGCTCCCAGACACCCGCTCCGGTTTCATGTTTAAATTGCGTACTCTACTTAACTAACTATTCGATAATTTATAATTAAACATCTAAACAGCTAAGTCTAAAAAATTGTAAAATCAATACAATTTTCGTAAATGCAGTGAATAAAGTAATAAATACAATGCATTTCTTCATCAATAGAATAAACTTTTCAAGTTTCATTCAAAGGTTAATAAAAAATGATGGATTTTAGTATAGACCGGATCTACTTCGTTGTCCGTGGTCCGTGGACAGGGTGTAATATGTTAAACAACCAAAACTGAAATAAAATTATTCGGTGCAATGAATACCATAATAATTATACAAGAGAAGAAGGTAATGGTTTGCTGTGTCTATTAATCATGTGTTCTTGTAAAATTCAAACAAGAAAACCGTGTTAAATCCTGAGCTTTTCTATTTAATCATGGCATGTTCAAATTAAAATCAAGTTCAACCTTCAAACGAGGCAGTCCGCGAATTGTTTGTCCTGCCTGCTTTGTTTTCAAATTTAATATTTGATAAAATTAAAAATATTTACTTCGAAATTCAGAATTTTCTCTCGAGAGATATTGGTTTTTCTTGATGTTCGTTTTTCCTATATAGAGCCTCTAACTACAATTGGGTTAGAACATTAAAAGCAGTGGCGTAACGATTAGCACAAATTCTTTTCTATTTTCAGAAATCTTGGTGTAGCCCAGCTATTTTCACTCACGAGAAGTTCCAAAAAGAGAAATTGGAGTGAAAAATGATTGCGATTAACTACACATCCACTTCATTAAAATATTATTTCGAGTTGATAAATTTATTACAAGTTGAAGATAATTTACATTATAGTTAAGTGTTAAGAATAAATCAAGATTTTTGTAATACGTAAAACATTATTAGTGACATCCAAACGAAAAAAATGGACGTCCATGATACATGTGGTTACAAGCGTCAGAATAAACCGCGTTATTTTTAACAAGGAACGTCAGCTTAATTTAATATTTTAAATTGGTGTGAGCGGTTGACAGAGACATTTAAAACAACATACAATTTTTTATCTTTTCTACATATGTTTTAATATCTTCATTTCTTTTTTTTAAACTTCTTAAGGTAAATAGGTTAGTAAAATATCACATCGGGCAGGAATTTAATATGATTAAATGTTTTTTTTAAATATATTTATTTATTTATTTTAATTCTATTTTTATGCGGAATTTTGCAACCGCTAAGCTGTCATCGCTTGCTGATCATAAAACTTAAATATTCATTTCGCATTCATTAAAATGGAATAACTTATTTCAATTATATGTTACAATATATTTTTTAATCTCATCTAATTAATTAAGTTTACTGTCTTATTACACCTACGTTGTAATGATTTCCTTATTCATTTGTGGTGTTTCTTTTTAATTACGCATATCGTCTGTGGGATAATTGGGATAAGGTATAATTTCTTATAATTGGGTTAAAAGTGCGTCGCACTGCGGACGTACATGTCCCATTTGGTAACAGGTACAGCAAAAGTCGTAAATAGCAAGATTCGGTAAAATGGTTTAGAACCCTAATTAAATAAATAAATTCTCACGTTCTCGACTAATTCGCTTAACACATTCCACAATAAAAGATACAACAACCGAACAAAATCAAAGATTCCCAAAAATTCATTACTAAATACTGTAAGATTACAGGATAAAACATTAAGTTATAGCAACTCTGCTGTAGGTGAGACGAGTGCAAGTTTACAGTCGCCCAAGTGGTTACGACGAAGGAATTCTTATGATCGGAGTTATCGTTAACGAATTGGCCCGGTGTCGGCATGTAACCACAAAGGCCCTCTGTTAGTCACACCTGCCAGCCGCCACTAGTGCTCAACTAGCGAGTTGAACATCCACATACAATGATTTGGCGATATCTTTAATAACATGACTTTTATACATTAACCAGCATTGGCCTCAAGATTATAGTTGTTAAAACTAAACTACTTTAATTAATTCCACATAACAATTTTAAATTACAGGCATCCTAATTAAAAAACTATTATTGATTAATTTTGTACGCCGAACCTATTTTGAAATGAAAGAGTGTGGGGTTAGACGAAGGGGGGGGGATTATAGAAACAGTTGATTAAGAGATGTTTTTTTGTTTCAGACGGCCAAAGTCACCTGAACCTGTTCAACACAAGGCAGCAACCAAAAAAGAAGCGAAAATCTCGAACGGCGTTCACAAATCACCAAATATTCGAATTAGAGAAGCGATTTTTGTATCAAAAGTACTTAAGCCCGGCGGATCGCGACGAAATCGCCCAGTCGTTAGGACTAACGAACGCACAAGTGATAACGTGGTTTCAAAACAGAAGAGCAAAATTAAAACGAGACATGGAGGAATTAAAAAAAGATGTCGAAAGTACGAAACTCCTACATGCTCATAAAAGTTTCCTCGAAAATGTACAAGACTTGGGTATATTAAAGAAAAAAGTCGTGATCGACGACGACTGTCCCAAAAATTTGGTGGTCGCGTCCGCAAAATAGTTGTGTGTATGTTAAAACATAAGAAAAATTTACGAAAACTTTTTTCGCTTTCTTTATTCATTCAAAAATTTTTAAATTTTAAAATCCTTCAAAACTTGAGTGTTGTACTATTTGACGAAATGTTTATGGTCTTCGTAAATTAGCGAAATTCTAAATTACTAATTTAAATTTTTATAGAAACCAGAATATGACCTACGTCGTGAGGAAGAGTTCCAGATTATTCCTTCTTCACGTGTAATTAATTGACTTTTAAAATGTAAAAGTTTTTGTGGTTGAAATATTTATAATATTACATAGAGTGAGCGTTGTTTGTTTTTCGTAAATTAAATCCAAAGTACATAAATACCTACACTTCATGTAAATAGCCTGCTTTTTTTAGTAAAATATAAAAACACAACGATAAATGTACAAATGTATATATGTATGTAATTTTAATTAATTAAATGTTTTAACTATCTAATGTACACATTTTACTTATAAAGTCTGTTATATATTATTATACAAATATTTAAAATTAATAATTTATTGACGTCACTTCGACGGGTAACTGCAATATAAATTATTGTAAAAATTAGTAAGCTTTAGTTTTATTTTGTGAATAGCAGCAATGTGAAATTAATTAAAAGTTAATTATTCATTCATATCTTTTATTTGGTCTTTTCCTCAGGAGGTGCAAGTCCTCCAAACTGCCTAAGGTAAGTACACACCGAAAGAATTTGCAATCCTGTCACGAGAAAATTATGGCTAAGTGGAAACCCAACAGTGACAAATTAATATTTTTAGCAATTATTATTATTAATATACCGGGTGCTGGATTGTCAAAGAATCATTAGAAATTTTACAGTCAAATTACACTGCACCTGTGCAATGTTCTGATGCTCTCCCGATTATTTGTTCATTTCTATTCATTTCTCCATTTTACTCCAATTCTTCAATTTAATTTGAACTAAAATGATTAGGAAAGTATTCAGTATCTGCCTGTTATAATAGCAGTTTATGGAAATTTAAAAATATAATTTTTTATTTAGAATAAATACACAAAGTGACTGAGATAAATGCACGAAAAAGCCGCAAACTTATTCTGTACTTTCATTTCAATAATTTAAAAAACTCAGATTTTTTTTACATTTTTTTTAAAGGATAAAGCTTTAAATCATATTATTCCAATTGAATTTAATAGTAATAATTAAATAGTTACCATTAATTAATAATCTAATGATTTAATAACTATATATAAATATTTTAAATAAAACTGTAACAAAAATTCATTCACAACAATTGGTGGTCAATAAATAAAAGGCCTAGTGAAAAAAGTTACTAAGTCACATTTTTAAAATTTTTCAGAAACTGATTTTAAAATTTTTGAAAATGCGTAAAATAATGTAAATTCTTGTAAAATATTTTTATTCAAAAACAAATAATGTCAGAAAGCGGAAAAACAATTTTGTGACTTACCTACTTTTTTCACTGAGGGCCGGTTGTCAGGGCCGTCGAGAGCCACGTGGGGCCCCGTGGCAAGACTTCGCGGGCCTCCTGCTCTTCTTATCAATTTGATAAATAAAACAAGAAAAAAAATCAAAACATGGAACTTCCTATTTTTATCAACAAAAACTACGCACAAAACATCTAAAATAATTATGTAAAATTAACGAAAAAAAAAAAAATAGTAATCTACTAATTTTTGGTTTGATACAATATACAGAGTTTTATTTACATTTTCAAGATGCTTTTATGAAATTTATTTAGTAATTTGCTCTTCCGGGCCCTTCAAGGATCCCCGAGCGCCCCTCTCTGGTTGGGCCTGCCGATGCAGGTTGTAAAACAAAAAATCAACCTCGGATCAGAATTAACTCTGAGATCAAAGTAAATGTCTGAAGAAGATTCAAGCGTGATCCCTGGTTTAATTCTCGGTTTTTTCTTACCCTAGAAATCGGACGATTAACTTAGTTGAACCCTGATTCAAGTTGATTTTTGAAGTAATGTTGGCTAGTACTAGTAGTTGGTACAAGTAATAGTTTGTTTGCAAGTAATCATTTTATCATGCTCAACTTCACTTTTATTGTTTTTAATTAAAATTTTTTAATTTTTGTGATCCAAAGGTAGATCCTTAATCAGTACAAATGTCATTATGGTAGGAACCACGAAAAATAAAAAAAAAATTTTCTTTCAAAATGGGGGCTACTCAAAACTGACGTAGACTTTTTCAGTTATTTTTTAACTATTCCGAATTTTTAAAATATTGTAAACATTGAAAATTTTGATTTTTTGTCAGTTCCTACCATAGAGGGATATATAAAGAGAATTCATGCCAAATTTCCAGAAAATCGGTAATTTTTTTTTTTATTTCAACAGCGTGTAACTTTGTGAATATATATTTTATGTATACAAATTTTTTTGTGAATTCTTAAAATATAAATAAGCGAATGATAAAAAAATTAATTGTTTTTTTTTCGAACGTCAAACAACGCCCAAAATTCGGGTTTCTAGACTAGAATACCCCCTTAACGTTATTATTATTTTAATAAACGTAAACAAACATTAAAAATTAATTACAACTTCACTAAAATTTAAAACTTTAGAATGGTAAACAGATTTCAATTTGTAAGTCAAATATTTTAAAATCACTAAATTATTTATGGGGATTTTTGCTATTATTAGCAATACCAACAGTAATTTTAAAAATATAAATAACTCTCAGATTAGTTCACTCTACCTGAAAATTGCCTTATACCAGGGGTGGTAAACAGGTCGATCGCGAAGCAATTTTTAGTCGAAAATAGCTGCCGATACTAGTGATTCATAATAATCCGAGGAGGAAACCGCTGGAAATTTGTTCTAAGGAACAAATCTTCGGAAATTTAAGGAAATCTTAGAAATTACAAATAATCTTGCTTTTTAACTTTTTGGAAGGAAATCATGAAGCAATGCAAAGGAAAATCCAAGAAAATTTTAGGAAATCTAGAGAAATTTTAGGAAATCCGGGGAAATCTACAGAAATCCAAGAAAATGTCATTCGAGTGTTTATTATATGCAGGGTTTCCACTCGTCTAGAAAATCTGGAAAAGTAAGGGAATTTAAGAGTTTCCTAACTTTATCAGAGAAAAGTCAGGAAATTTCTCATTTTTAGTGACAAGCCAGGAAAATTAAATTATCAGTCAGGAAAAACAGTTTAATTAAAAAAAATTTTTTTTAATTTGAAATACATTGCTTTTTAAATTTTCAAATTAAATTTTTTTTATTTAAAAATTAAATTTTTTCAATTTTGCAATTTAAATAAAATTATTAATTTTAATTTTAATTTAATTTTATTAAAATTAAGATATTTTTTTACATTTTTATCTTCCGATTTATTGAAATGTTAGCGAAATGTTTTATTCTTTGTTAGGGAAAACCGAGAAAAGGTATGGATTTGATTTAGAAAAAATTAGTGGAAACCTTGATTGTGTCAATATAATATTATATTATTATATTATGTTAAGATTTTAATAAGTAGATCGTGAAATGTTTTTAAAAAACATAGTCGATCATTATATTATATACCATGAAGTTGGCCACCCCTGCTTTATACAACCGCACAGGCGTTGATCCTGGATCAATTTTTTAACCAGGTTTAACTTATCTTCGAGTAAACCCTCCTTTATACAACCGGCCCTGAGTCGCAGTAATAACATGTAATATTAATAAAATAATTATTATTTATTAGTAAAAGAGGTTTAATATAGCGTCATTTTGATATACATATTTTCAAAATCAACTTCAAAATCAACAAAATCAACCAAGTAAAGTTTGGAAAATGGGGTAATCGCTTTTTCTCAATTTTAGCGAAATTTTTATTTATGGGCATAAAATTGTTGGGCTTACCATAGACTAACTTACTTTTTCCACTGAGAATACCACGATTACGACACTTTTACCGATATAATTTTAAAACAGTAAAATTTAAATTTGAGCTCAGTGTAAAATTTCAAAAAATGTCACCTATCTACTTTTTGCGCTAGACTTTTCAAACATTGATGCGAAGAAGTTATGCTCGTAACCATTGAAATAACATATGATTAAAGTGAAACATACAATTAGCAGTAAATGTCATTGAATATTAAGAAATTAGTATAAATGTCTTTATCCTGCTTTATCCTAATTGTAACGCAGTCACGAACAAACAAGCATACATATTCGTTGAGCAAATAAACAACTTGGTGTTTATTTATTTATTTGGTGCACTTCAATTCCAGCTATAAACTGTTCTATTTTCAAGTTATTCAAACTTTCTTCTTTTTGAAGCCCCTTTACAAATTTCCATGTTAGGATGGGCGGCGTTGATTATTGAAGAAAAGCTGTTGTGACATCCTTCAACTTCAACTTCAACTTCGTAACAATTCCATATATTTATTGAAAATAATGGAGGACACCTTCTTCCTCTTCTGTCTGATCGACCTATCCAAGTATCTTCAAAATAATTTATTAATGTCGTCACAATGTATTCATTTTGTATATGTAAAATGCGCTGTCTAAGAATACTTGATACGATTCAACGACGTCGTTCTCCGGCACAAACGCCAAAGCTGCAAGAACATTTGGCGAATTTAGTGGCGATCAAACCGTTTCATACCACGAATTTTGCGACGAATTGTCGCTTGCGCCGAATTGTCGCGTGCGCCGAATTGCCGCGTGCGACAAATTGTCTGCCACAAATTGACTTTTGGGTTTTTCATGAACTATACTAATTAAACCCATATTATTCACTTTTATAGGTGAAATCAAACGATTAAAATAGTGACTTACGTTGTCACGAGACGGTAACTCAGTCTCCACTTGACGTCTAGGGTCTATTCGACTCTAGAAATAATTTAATTTTGGTTCAAGCATTTTGAGAATTAAATGCAGATAGCAGTAAGAAACTTGGATTATATTAGTTTTATTGCATGTCTGGTTTCGGATTTACAATTCTTAGATATACTAGATAATGACTTGGGAATTGCGATAACCATAATCAGACTAAATTCACGACTGCGCCTGCGGCAAGGTAACGTTTTAACTGCTATCCCACGACTGACAAGGAGGGGACACGACGTGCGGGTCACGGAATTTAAAATCCTATTGGGGGAGAAAAGTACTTCGTAATCACAAACTCTAGGCCAAGCGGTAGGACCCACTTCTCAAAAATTAAAAAAGTTTTTGCAAAAATTTTTAATAAATTTTATTCACATAGCTGCTGGGTTGCATCAATTAATAGGTAACCGCAATGGTTCCGAGGTAGACTCGCTCGACTAGCACTCGGTAGGTCCAGGTTTCAATTCCTGCAAGAGTAAAAAATTTTTTAAGTTTTTTTTTGTTTTTTTGTTTGATTTTTTTTGTTTGACACTAAAAAAAATACAACATGGCAGAGATGTATTTTTGAACAACGAATTGCCGAGCACGAACCTCTACAAAAAAACAGTACGTTGATGCAGACTATAGAATAAAAAAACTTGTATAAAAGCTCATACACAATTAATCTGTAACAGTAATGAGAACAGTAAAAAGATAAAATACATGTATTCAGGTGGCTCCATTCACAATTAGCAGGAACGGGAACAGAAACGATTTAACTTTTACTGCTATGATGCTGCTATGGTTATGCGCATGCGTAAACAGCCAAAGGGCGTGTTTTAAAAATTTTAGCCAATGAAATATCCTTACGTAGCTATCGTTACTGTTCCCGTTCTCCTTACTGTTGCAGACTAATTGTGTATGAGCCTTTATGGATTACAATAATCGCAATATTGTTGATTTTTTGAGAGGCGTTTCTCATAATCATGAAACGAATGGTTAAGTTCTGTATAATAAAATATATCGACAAACTTTTTGTTTGCTCCAAATCCAGCTAGCTTTTATTTAATTTTTTAATTTTATTTAATTTTATTCTTTCCAATGTAAAAAAAAAGTTATATTTATTTTTAATTTATTATTATATTTAAATATAATGAGGGGAGGTGCAATTGCATCGAAGTTCTTGCGTTCAAACGTCCCGCGTTCAAACGTCCCCGCGTTCAAACGTCTCTGCGTTCAAACGTCTCCGCGTTCAAACGGCCGCGTTCAACCGGCCGCGTTCAACCGGCCGCTTTCAAATGTCCGGCTCCGTAATTGATGCAACCGAGCAGCTATAGGAAAAAAAATTTTTTCAAAAACTTTTTTATATTTGAGAAGTGGGTCCTACCGCTTGGCTTAGAGTTTGTTATTACGAAGTACTTTTCTCACCCAATAGGATTTTAAATTCCGTGACCCGCACGTCGTGTCCCCTCCTTGTGAGCTTTTGAATAAAAATTTCCATTAAATTGTTAAATTCCTATTATTGATAAATCCTTTGTGTTCTTGATATTTTAGATTTACTGCAAAACCAGCTATATGGCGTAAAACCTACACCGGCCGATTGGGAAGCGGGCAACCGCGATTTAAATACTTGTCGGGTCGAAAACACTGTTGTGATCTAAAGCCCAAAATATATCTGTGGGCTCAGCCAAGATAATCGCTAACATCCGGTAACGGATAGGCACGTAAAGAAGTAGATGATTTTAGATTTTACTTTTTATTTTAGATTTTTAAAATTCAGGTTACTAATTTCTAATTGAAATTCAAAAGTAATTAAAAAAAAAATTGTAAAATCTTTTGCGAACCCCTAAAATAGATCCGCGACCCCTTTAAGGGTCGCGACCTCCAGGTTGAAAATCGCTGATCTATCCAAGTGCGAGTTCTAGCAACGTTACTTGCATCCCATGTTGTTACTAGAATGCATGGTATCGACCTACCATTATATGAAAAATTCATTACACTCTCTCTCTTTCTCTCTCTTCAGCCAATTTTGTCCACTGCATGACAATCAGCCTCTTTCTCTGAGAGAAAGGTTTCAGCATTTCGGAATGCCTGTAACTCTGTTTTTAATAGTTGATGGCGGCAATCATCAACTCAGGGGGAACGCCGGTTTTACGTGCCCTCCGAAGCATGGAGACGGTCATAAGTTCGACTGTACATGAAAATTGAAAATTAATAAGATTCTGTTAATTTACAAGTACAAAGATGGCGGCGCAGTTGTAACTCTATAGATTCTTTGTTTCTACAGGGTGAATCAATAGTGCAGACTGCATTTGTAGATCAACTACAATTCAAATTATCCTGAAATAAAAGTGTTTCTTACGATATGTACGTAGACTTCTCTTCGAGAAGCCAAAATATAAATTACTTTCTAAATCATCCGAAGTATCTATATTATATTCTTTGAATTAATTTATTTTTTTGAAATTTATTATTACTAGTTCTTCAAAATTCTAGTTTAGAAGTTTACTCGTTTTTATTATTATACATGAAGGTAGGTATGGTGAATCTACAGGTTTATGTCGGTTCCGAATTAAATGTTCATTGCAGCTTTCGGTGGTTTGGGGAACTGTGTGCGGTTGGTTGCAGCATTACAAAAAGTTAAACTTTATATTTTAATCTCAGCATTCAAGAGTTCTATTACTGGGCTAACCGACGCTATACTTTCAATATAAAAATCTAGCTAAAATTTAGCTGGGCATTAAAATAATTATTTTCATTCCTGCTCATCGATCAATTGTACAAGCAAATTATTAGTGCACTAGTTATGTATAGCATATTAATAATATGGATAGAATGATAAATAGGATGCGCTGTTTTTAAAGTAAACAATGCTTGCAATGAAGGCGTAGGCTAGTGGAGCAAATTTGTACCTTTGGTATGAAATTATAAAATTATCATATTTGTCTATCCTGGGATATGATTGATATCAGCAAAGACAAAATGATGATTTTGTAGTATACCAAATGTTCATATACTTAAATATAGTTTATTGCGCCACACTCCCTGTCCTGAGGCCATTATTTACTTTGGGAGTAGCGCCTTCTAGGAACGTTATTAGTAAGTAAACAAGTAATTGATTTGATTCAGCGAATATTGTATCCAGTTTACGATAATTGTTTTCTTGCACAAGCATAGAGACTGAAAGACTGAAAACTGCTGCTTGTTTCTTTGTACAAAGTCAAAGTTAATAGAAGTGATCGTAAAAGTTATTAAGAGCAATTACTTTTTTCAGTACCGCTGTCTAAAACTTGTTTGCAGATAGATCGAATAGTTGAACGGTTGAACAAACGATTTAATCATTCATTTACGCATCTAAAATTTCAACGGCAAGCAAGAGTCGTGAGTCCATTCAAGATGCCATGCAGGAATGAAAAAATCACATACTAACATAAATTAGTATTTTAATTTATTCTCTCCTCCCATACTCCCACACTCCCAGACTCCCACACTTCAAGGATCAACAAATGTTTTTAAGATACTAATTTATTCAGAGTAAAATTAGAGAATATTGAAGCCTAAAAATTATTGCTAATGTAATATTTTAATGTAATAAAGTTGGTTTATTTAATTGTTTAAAGTTTGTTTTAATAATTTTTATTATAAACAGGACCACATTAAAAATAATAAATTTTAGAAAAAACATTTAATGTTATTTCTGAAAATATAACATAGGTAATATAATAACAGGACCAAACTTGTTATTTTGTATATAAATTGTTTAATATTTTTGATTTACGATGCTCACAGTATAAACGTCGGGTTACTGTACACAAAATTTACGGTCTAACTTATCCAGATAATCTGAAACGAGAACGATTTATACACGAGTTCCCTGTTTTGTGCAATTTCAACGAATGATTATTATTTTTAATATTTAAAATGTATCTGGCATGTTTTATATTAACTACTAATGTTAACGCTAATGTAAAGCTTTGTTTTTATGCCGTTTCCGCTTGTCGTTTTAAATTATACTCTTGATAAATACACGACATACTAATTTCGTACGTGTCTTATTGATGTAATTTTCATCTGAAATGACGTTTATAAAATGGAAAATTATAACATGTGGAGACTTATTAATAGGCAAACTATTACAATTTCACTGCACTTCATAATTTTTGAGATGCAAAAATAAAGATCGCAGTTATAACAAAACAACCAAAAGATTTTGGTATATTTATGTTATATTATACCGTAATATTAACAAAAATAAATTGATTTGGCTTAATTAAAATCATAAATAATATAATAGTTACAGTATGTCAATTATTATGTAGGCTAATGAGCATACATTTTATGAACCAAATTTTGATTATCTGGAATTGGACAACTCGGCGTCGCCGACCTGGCACCTGTTAACTTGGCGTTAGATGATTCGATGCTGCGCGACCCCTATCCATCGGATAATGCAAAGTTTTCAATAAGCTTTTAAAAAATTTTGAAAAAAAATTAGAAAATTAGAAAAGCTTAATTGGCGCCGAAACGTCGTCGTTGTAGTTAAAATTTAATGTACAATAATTAACTTACCGTTGTTATGGTATCATTGTCGACTCTCTTTTATTGAAAACCAAATTATGTAACCAAATTTAATTGACAACGGCTAGGTATTTACATTTTAATAATGATTTACCAAAACGAGTTAGTTAACTTTAATTAGTTAACTCAAGTTGTTGGTGCATCCCACTCTTAGTTATCAATTAATTCGTTACGCTACACAATAAAGTTGAACGAGTACCTATCTAACAATAAAAAAATAAATTATTATAAAAATAATTATTGCTATCATAGTTTAATATATTAGTTAAGTATATTAAATTAATAATATATAAATTCTTAACTTGTAAAATGTAATAAAATTATACTTCAATATAACATGTTAATTAACCATTAATAAAATCAATTTCATTTTTAATAAATAATAAATAAGAATAATAATAATAAAATTGATTTTGTTAATGTTTAATTAACCTGTTATATTGAAGTTGTACAACCAGAAGTGAAAGTGACACTTTTTATCAATAAATGTGAAGATTGTCCATTAGCGCCATTTTTTAAAAGGACACTTTCAACTTGACGATTTTTTAAATTCTCTCATAAAATTATATACCGGGTGCTGAATGAGTTAGCCGAACGTAGGAAATTAACATGTAAAAACTTATTTATGCAAATTCCTGCTTCCCTAATTATTTTTGAGAAAAAATGAAAAACTCAAAATTATGCAGAAATATATAATACGAATGATAAGAGTATTAGATTAAAGCCAAAAAATGCTTTTGAAATTGCTAAAAGTTTCATTTATCGGACTGGCCATGAAAGTTTCCATGGTAATTATTTTGGAAAATATAATTTAAATTGAATTTACTACATGGCCAGTGCGATAAATGAAAATTTTAACAATTTCGAAAGCATTTTTTGACCTTTTAAGTAAAAGTTAAATCAAATCTAATGATATTATCATTTGCAGTTTATATTTCTGCATTATTTTTGTGTCTTTCATTTCTTCTCTAAAATAATTAGGGAAGCAGGAATTTGCATAAATAAGTTTTTACATGTTAATTTCCTATGTTCCTATTCATAGTTCTATTCATCAAATAGTCTCTTCTAAGAAAGAGATTAGTGAGTTTTATATTTTGTAGAAATTTTATTTGTTTTAATAGTTATTTACATAAAAGTCAGGAAAATTACAAATTACTGTCGAGGAACTGACTTCGTGCCGAGTATTTTTGAACTCCGAGTAATTTTCCTAACTAGACATTTTCCTAACATGTTTTATATTAAATTTTTCCGAAAATCCTAAAATATCAACATTTTAAAACAGTAATTGAACCAAATTTTTAAAATGAGCCAAAATCAAGTTCGTCAATTTGTTGAATCCATAGATATAAACAATACAATACAAAATGACTAATTATTACCGGATTAGTCAGGGAAATTCAATTTTCCTGCGCGTACATAAGCAGGGAATAGTATATTGTTTTATTAGGATGGAAAGATTAACTTTTCCTGTTCAGCGAGTTTTTTCATTTGCGAGGTGAGTGGAACGAGCCGAGCGAATGGAAAACTTGCGTGGCTTAGTACACATCCTTTGTGAATTATTGGTAGGAAAGCATATGCAAAAATTAAGATCGATCGCGCGCAAAAAATTCGAAAAGTAGATAATTTTAATCGGTCAACCAATTTTAATTTAATCAAATTGTAATAAAAATAAACAAAAGTAAGATGACATTTTGATTTAATCTGTCAACTATTTTCAATTTATGTTTTTTTAATTGAATATGTAATTTTTAAATTGAATTCGCAACTGTCAACTTCAATTGTGACATTTATTAAAATTTTAGGCTAAAAGATCAAAATGTTTATTTATTTGGTTAAATATAAAATTTTAAGTTGGTATATTTTAGGATTTAAATGTCAAAGTGAAAGTTTATATCTATTTATTTTTAAATTACGCTCTAAAATTTTATATTTGAAATGGTAAATAAATTTAAAATAATTTTTAGAAAAGGTAGATACCAAAATTACTCAATTTTATTAAAATAATGTCACATTTCTAGTTATTTTTTTTCCTGCCGTCGAAGGTTTACTTTCGAAAAAATCTTTACGCCACGTGGTTTTATGTATGTCGCTAAGGAAAAGTTTGACTTTCGTGTTTAAAATTGATAATGAAACATCTGACTTTCGTGACGTTTGGAGAAAAATTTTATTTCGATGACGATTTCCGGAAAAGATTTGTAAATATTTTGAATTTTCTCGTTTATAAACGAGAAAACGAGAGAACGAGGCAGATATATCTGCCAACCGGTGAACGTTGGATCAGCTAGGTCAATCAAGACATTTTGTTGAAAATGGCCATCATACACGTTTGAGACACAGTTTTCTAAATTTATTAGAAATTTGATATTTTGCAAAAATAAATAAAATTTTATTTTTCAATTAATTTTATTAAAATTTTGAAAAATCGTGTCATATTTGGACAAAATTGAATATTTTTTCGATTGCTGGATTTTGAGATTGAAGAGAATTTAAAGTTGGATTTGGAATATTTAGTACTGTTAATTTTCTTAAGTAAAATTAAAACTTGAAATATAGGGGCAAGAGTGTACGATAAGTTTGACGCGAGTGCATATTGATGCGCTTATCATTCAATTTCAAAGCACATGCTGCTGTCCGTCGCGTCGTCAGCCGTAAAAGTAATGTTAATTAAAATTAATAATTACTTTTTATGTTTAAAGAAGTATTTAAATACTTCTGATATACTATTATGTAAATATATAAATCTTAACTTTTTAATAAATTTCTTAGCTCACGCACTTGGTAAAAACATTCCTGTTGGCCCCCGCATTCAAAAATATCTCCGAAGGTTACAAAAGTAAAAAGTCCTGTTTTTAACTTAAGTTTTGGTAAAATTAACAAAATCCTATTTAAAATAAGAGATTGGTATGACTTTAACAGTTGCACGCTTTGACGGCACCTGCGGCCGGCTCCGCCCTTTAAAAAACATTGCGGTAACTATTACCTATTGCTCAATATTTTAAGTTTGATCATAGTTTATTTTTTCTATTTCAATGTTATCTATCGTAATGCCGTCGGATTTTTGTAAATATATTCGGAGTCCGATTATTGCATTTTATTTTTATTTGTTTCCAATGCCAAAACAACTTGGCTTGACATTTAATCGAAACTCTTAAAGATTCATTTGTTTCATGAAAGTAATTGTTTTGCTTTAGTTGCTTTTTTTATCTTTCCAATTAACAGCATTTTTAAATGATAAGTTGAATCTGCATTTAGTGCATACTAAGTTAAGTACATATTTGACTGCACTACTTTACTAATTCCTAACTGATGTGGGAACCGCGTTTTCAATTTTTTTTCAAATGAGTAATAAAGCAATATTAAATGTAAGAAAAACACACAACTTATACTGTAATAGACAAAGGGGGGGACAAATAGACAAAGCCATCAAAGCCCTTAAGCAGTTTAATTTTGTTTTTCTAAAATTTGAAAACAAAGAAAAAATAGATCAGATTACATTGAAGAAGCCGACAGAATTTAGTGTAAAATTCAAGCTGTGTTAAATTTAAACAGACAAAACCATGTGAAGGTTAATTTTGGAATTAATTTAAAAAAATTATTTCGCTTGTATTTGTCTTTAACAATTCATTAAAAGTGAATTGGATTATTTAAGCTCCCGGTCTGAAGCAAATTAACCTGCGTGCTTTCTCTGAATTTTTATATTTTAGAAGAAAACTTCACTCGCTGAACAAAATTTACTGAAATTTGAAAATATTTTGATAAGTTGCTGGATTACGAAATCAAAACTGGTTTATAGGTACTTAATATAAGTTCAGAATTTTACTTTTGCGATGCATTTTAGGCGGAAATTTAGAATACGAAATTACTCCAAAATTCCGAATCCAAAATTCTGCACTTTTAGCCAATGAGAGAGACTCTTCAATCCAAAAAGTATACAAAAGCTAACTTAAATTTACTTCCAAAAACCAAAAAAATGGCAATTGAAGATTCAAGTCGAAACCATATTTAAATGTTAAATCAAATTTGAAAGTTAAATGGCAAATCAAATTGATGAGATAAAAAATGGCGACATAAGTATGCGACAATATGTAGTTTGTTATGCTGGCTTCAATTTCGATATTTTAGTTTTACAAAATATACTTTTACCATTAAAACCAATTTATTTAATATTTCAAAATTCCAAACAAATAATTCAATTTCAAATCCCCAAATAAAATCATTCATTTCAATTGATCTTATTCAAATATTCAAAATTGGGGCAATTTAAAATCCAAAATAATTATTCTCAAGTTTACTCATTGAAATCAAAATTCATTTATTTTCGCGCAATGTAAACTCAAAATCTAAAATTTCAAACTTTTTGCGGCCATTCTCATCTAACAGCTTTTCACGATATCACGTCAAAACACCGAAAACAAAACATCAAAAACAAAAATACCGAAAAACAAAAACACTAAAACCAGAAACATCGAAAACAAAAATAGCAAAAGTGACACTAGATCAGTGTTTTTGCTTTGGTACTTTTGGCTCTGCTGTTTTTGTTTTTCGATAATTTTGTATTTCTGCGTTTTTGTTTTCGGTGTTTTTGTTTCTGGTGTATTTGTTTTCGGTGTTTTCGTTCTCTACATTTTTGTTTTCAAAACGAAAACAAACGAACAACGAAAACAAACAACGAAATTTTTTGTTAGAAAAATTGAATATAAAAATTTAATAAAGATTTTGAAATACGACGATTTATTTATCCTTCAAAACACACCTTTTTACCAAAACTTTTCTACTTTGCCTGGCGGTCTAACCCAGTCTAGGCCTGCTAAGTAGAAAATTTTAATTACAAAACAACCATCAAGTTCCCTAAAATATTATATTTTCAAGATTTTCAGGTGATTTCTATCTGAAAACAAAAAATATCACATTGAAATCAAACTGTAACTTTCGAGAACTTTGTTATTATTTCAGCTTACTACGAGTAAACTGGTTTCAAATTTCTTTTACAATTTTATTTTTATTTATTTTTTACTTTTACTGCCTTCGACGGATGACATAAAAGTAAAATAAAAAAATGGCGGACAGCATTAAAGTACGTTAATATACATAGCTTTCTGCATATCCATCTATCTGCACTTAAAATAATTATAGGTTTCATAAAAAGTTAAACTTTAAGTTTGACAATGAATGACACAAAGTAAAGTATTTAATATATTGCTTCCAGAAAAAAATATTATAGCGTTTATACTAATTAACGCTAATCACTTATTTAATATTTTTATAATTTTCCTGGAAAATTCAATAAGTACTTAGCAATTAAGTACAATTGTATAGGCAGCAATATGTTTTATACTTACATACATATCGAAAACAATTTTCTCGAGTTAGTGTTTAAATAAAAACTTGTGCTGAACTGGAAATTGTGCTAAGTAACAATACCTAAAGAGTGAATTCGCCTGTTTACGGCCATTTAAGAGAAAGTTCATGTTTGGGATTTTGTAAAATATTAATTTTTGCACTTAGTTTTTGTAAAATACGTCAGAATGTCTACCATTTTTTAAATATTCTGTTATTTTCATGTTTCATCGAAAAAATTCGATCAGATTATCCGGACGCCGGCCAATGTGCTTCCACTTTTCGGCTACTTTTACTAGAATATAAACAATAAACGGACTATAAAAAATAATATTATGCATAATTAGAAGTAAAAACTAAAATTCCTACAATAAAACTAAAATTAATTTTTAAATATTTAATTTAATAATATAATTTGAAATTTTTCGCAATAACAGTTAGTTTTAATTAATTCTATTCAATTACAAGCAGAATTTATTGAAAGATTCCAATTTTTTTAAGTAAAACCCTCTTTCGTTACTTGTTCTGAGTTGTAAGCGCCCGCTGTTCATTTAGTAAAAAAAAATAAAAAATTAACAGTGGTATTTAAATAAAAATTCACAGATACGCTAATAAAAAATTAAAATCCGTAACTTATAGTTTAAATTACGTGGTTTAAACTTCTCTTCCTAGACCACCAGAGAAGACTTAATTTTACATTCGTACTCACTTAAAATTTTTAATACAGGTGATGAGTAATTACCGACACGAACAACAAATTATTATTTGAACAATTAGAAATGAAGAATAACCCAATCTTCGTCGGGACGGTGGTCCTAAAGGAAGAGCTAACAGAAATTTCAAAACCAACTGCTTAGTTTGAAATATTATAGAATCATGAATATTATTTTCGAACCGCATCATACACTTGCTAACAATAAAATGTTAATGTACATCATTAAGATTTTATAAAACTGCAAACGTCTTAATATAGTCACAACCATAAAAACGGTTTATTCTGCAATGCATTTTATTAATTAATTGACAATAAAATAATTTCTCTAAGCAATGATGCAAAGAAGTAATTTCAAACTTGTTTAATATTTGTTCAAACTTCTTACCACCTACGGCTTAACATTTTATATTTCCATATAAAATTTTATAGTTATCTTTTAATGTTTTCCACTTATCTAATATTGTACCAAGTTTTAATTAAGCGAATTTATTATTTCCATTTTACATATTTTATTGGAAAGACCATTGTAAAGTACCATTAAAAACGAAATAATCATAAATAATTTATTAATTATGAAACAGCAATCATTAATTTTACAGTTTTTATTTTAAAAACATATTAATTTGTAAGTTTCTTAATTTGCGGTGTTTTTAATTTTCCCAAAACAATCGAGAAATAGTTCCGTTGTGGTTCAAAACCCCCAACCATTGGAATAATCGTCGTAAATTTAAGCATCACTAATTGGGCCTCACCTCCAAATTTTGTTAATTAAGAAAAATTTGTAGTTCGTTTTGGTCTTTTTAAAATATCGAAAATAACTCATAGAATTTATGTAGCTCGTTAGCGACGATTTCTAATCGTAAAATGTTAAAATTAATTTTTATATCGAAAATTATGGATTATTAAAATGTTGACAAGTCGGCGATTTAAACTTAAGACTGAGCCAGGATTGAAATAAATTCTTGAATAAATTACAATCGGCTTCTGTGTTTTTTTAATTAAGTGTACACTAAAGTGGTCAACTTAAGCTTTAATTTATGTAATCTGCACCGGTTTTTCTAATGTTCTAGCTAGAATTAATGAAAATGCTAAATATCGGCATCATGCAATTTTTCCAATAAATCCAAAAAAATTGCACGCTAAGCGTTGTTCGAGGTGTAATGTCTATTTTAAAGAAAATTGATCGTCGTTAAGGGTGGTCTCAGCTTTGGCGGTGGGTTATATCGCAATTAAAGATGGAAGCCTATCATTACCTGAGATAACGACATAACTAGACAAATGGGCACGGGTTGATCATTTCAAATTATAGCCCTAAGCCGCTCTCTAATTTTAGTACCGCCAACACCTACTGACTTATACCAATCCATAAGTATTTGAAAAGGGTTACTTCCTCGACTTACGTAACCATACCTATAGCTAGATAAAAATATTTTGGATTCCGCTGGGAGGACAATTCGTCGATAATTGAACACGAGAAAAATCGAATGAGTAAATTAGATCTACATTGTCTTGTCACAGTTAATATTGGATATAAACATAGCTTGTTGGACATAGGCGAGTGGAAACGATGTAATGGCTCAAACCATTGAAACAGCACCGTAAATTACCTAGCAGTGTTTTGTCACGGGAACAATTGGTCTCACACCTAGCCGCCTTTTGATCTTGCCGACACATAAATCTAGCCACTTGCCTAATGAAAGCCATGACGTCATTGGCCGCCCGTGAGCACCGCGATCAGTAAATGATCACTGATTTATCGATTTCACAAATGATTGCCCATTAGTGTCTAAGAATATTAGACTCGTTTGATTGTTCACTAAAATGTTTTTAATTTTTTAGCTACATTTTATAGCTCACTAAAAACCATACATTTGCAGTCCCAACTATATTTTAAATGTAATATTATGTATCTGCAAGACATTTGCTTCCACAAAATTTATTTCCTTGCAGTAGGTAACTCTTTGTTGCAAACTTTCAATGCTCAAGTTTTGCAAACCTATTATTTTTAGAAATATCACATGAAAATGTTAAAATTGCTAGAATCTTTCATCAAGTTTTTGAGTTTAATTTTTAGATATAAATTTGAAAAAGAAAATAAAAAGTATAAGTAACAAAAGAATTTTTTAATTTAGGGTTGAAATAATTTTATAGAAAAGATTTTATGTCTACCCCAATATATAGGAATCATAGCAATAAGTATACAAAAACATTAAGAAATACAATTTGATTTTGTGATTATTCCGATTTCACACAAAATCTGTGAATTGAGTTTTATTTTACAGCATTTTAAAGTAAAGTTGCAGGTTGTCAACTATTCGTAAATATTTCTAACCTGTGTGTCTATAAATTGCAGTATCGTCTGCATATAGGGCTATGTTTGTCTTGTGTGCATTTACACAAATTATATTTTCTATAATTTCTTTTAGAAGCAAATCCGAGAATTCATGAGGATGAGCAAATTGATGAGCACATGTAGTATTATAATATTGTTTGTTCTGTCTATCTTACATGTTAATTATAGACAATGATAATATTAACGCTTTCTAGCGTTTTAGTAGCGTTTAATATAGTAATGCATATTAATTATTATTACAATGCATTTGTCTACCACATGTTGAATGCAATTTAGTTGAACTTTGTTGATAGAATCTTTATAATTCAATTAAATGCAAAATGAATTTGTATTTGTTTAAATTTCAACGATTTATATTGGAACATTTTCCGCTGATATTTTCGGCTGGTAGCTTTTTCATCTGGATTCTGGATTCTGGATTTTAGGTAGGAGGGTAGGGAGGTATCCCCACACGCACTTAGGCCACTAAATCGGGCCCATTGTACTGCCTCCGAATGCAGCGGCCCTCCGTCCTGTCAGTCCTCAAGTCACCCTGTCGCCAGGATAAATTCGAGTATCTTGGCAGGCGGAGTGTCGCTGATTCTGGCCATGTTAGGCCAGAAGTCCCCTAGCATGGCACCTCTAATTGACGCTAGCGACGGACAGTGACAGAGCACATGTTCCGCGGTTTCGTCTGCTGTATTACATCCCCGACATCTTGGGTTATCTACAAGTCCCATTGTGTTGAGATGTTTGTTCAGTTTGCAGTGTCCAGTTAAAATCCCTGCAATTGTCCGTAGATTGACTCTGGACAGTTTCAAATAATATTTTGAATGCCTACTAGAGGGTGCTTTGATCGCTGCCCTTGCTTGTCTGCATTCAGTTTCTTTTGCCCATCTGCAAGAATGCAGTTTTAGGATGTGTTGTTTTAGGAGGGTATCGATAGTTTTGACAGCTGGTACAATCATCGGCTCCGGACCGGAGGGAAGGCTGTTGGAGCCGTTTCTTGACAGCTCGTCCGCTTTTACGTTACCCTCGTTACCTTGATGCCCTTTCACCCACGAAAGTGAAATGACATTTGAGTTAGATATCTCATTTAGTGTCTGAATGCATTCTAGCAACAGACCAGATGTGACCTTGTGACTCCTCAGTGCCACAAGTGCCGATCTACTATCTGTAGATATCTGAATGTTTTGTCGCAGATAAGTTTATCTTGGACTATTTTTGCGCAGTGCAGTATACCCATAAGTTCCGTTTGGAAAACTGATGTGTGCCTGCCCAGCGGTATGCTTATGTTTAGGTCAAGTTCAGCAGAGAAAATGCCTGTTCCTGAGCCAACATTGTTTTTGGAACCGTCCGAGAATAGACATATGTCATAGTCGTAGGTTTCTGTTGGATTCAACAGGATATTGTATTTCCTGTCAAATATATATTTAGGGGAGATTCTGTCAGGTTCAAGGTGCAGTAGAGGTACTCTAATTGAGTAGTCCTCTAAAATCCGCATATGACCCACAGCTCTTCGCCTATGGTTCCATAGCCCCCAGCTACGCAGCCTACGAGCAGCCTTAACCGCCATCTCCTGCACATGAAGATCAAGTGGTGGGAGGCAAAGAAGGGTCTCCAATGCTGTAGTGGGTGCAGTGCGCATCACTCCCGTTACAGCCAGACAGATTAGTCTCTGAATCTGGTGTAGAGAGGATGCTGCTGTTACCTGTTTGGTTCTGGGCCACCAGACAAGTGCACCATAACAGAGCATAGGTCTGACCACCGCAGTGTAGAGCCAGAGGGTGATCTTAGGGGAAAGGCCCCATGACCGTCCCATCGCCCTTCGGCACTGCCAGAAAGCCATTCTTGCTCTGCTAACTTTGGTTTTCAAATGTTTTCCCCAGTTTAGCTTCTTGTCAAGTATTATTCCCAGATACTTGACTTCGTCTGCCAGTTTTAGAGGAGTCCCCATTAAGTTAGGCATTGTCATGCCAGGTAACTTTCTTTTATTGGTAAACAGAACAAGCTCCGTCTTTGTCGGGTTGACCGACAGAGAGTGCTCAATGCACCATTCCTCCAGTATTTTGAAAGCTGTCTGCATTAGCATGCAGATCATGTTTTCAAATTTGCCAGTAAGCAGTATGGTCATATCATCTGCGTATCCTATGGTATAAAAACCTTTTTCGTTAAGGCGTCGTATGAGGCTGTCCACTACCATAATCCACAGCAGTGGGGAGAGTACCCCTCCCTGAGGGCAGCCTCTGGTTACAACGCCTTTGATCTTTATGTCGCCGACACATACCTCCACGACTCGCCACTTCAGTATAAAACTGATCCAGTTGGAAATGGTTGTGGGAACACCGTATTGGCCTAGCGCTGCATTTATACTTTCAAAGGTGGTTTTATCAAAAGCCCCTTCGATGTCAATAAACGCTCCTAGGGTGGACTCTTTTTGGCCCAGTGATCTTTCGACGCGCTCCACCACCTTGTGTAGAGCTGTCTCAGTAGATCTCCCAGGGATATACGCATGCTGGTTTACGTGTAATGGTCTGTGTTCCAGAACCGTATCACGTATCTCTCTGTCGCACAGTTTTTCTAACGTTTTCAGGAAAAACGAAGTCAAACTGATTGGTCTATACGATTTTGGCAGGAAGTAGTCGCCCCTGCCTGGTTTGGGTATAAAGATAACTTTAACCTTACCCCATTCCTTCGGTGTGTATCCGTGTGCAATGCACGCTTTGAACACTCGCACCAGATGACTGAGTAGGTGATCCAGACCCCACTGAAGTAGGGCTGGGAGTACCCCGTCAGGTCCGGGCGATTTGAAGGGGCTAAAGGATTTAATGGCCCATGCCGTTTTGGTCTTATTCACAACCTTCTTTGCAATTTCCCAGTCAGCCTCTGTCGGTGATTGGCTTTTGGTGTCAGTCCAATCGAAATCAGAGACTCTTTGGCTATCGGGAAAGTGTGTATGTAGCAGTATTTCGGCAGATTGTGAGAGGGTATCTGTGTATGACCCATCCTCTCAACATAAGCTGCCGGGCTGCTGATATGGATCTTTTGCGAGGATCTTGTTTAGCCTAGCCGCAGCGGTGGTTGTCTCAACCTCGCTGCAGAAGGCTCTCCACGACTCGCGTTGTTTCTTGCGGATTGCTCTCTTGAACTCTGACCGGTGCGCCTTAAACGCTGTCCAGTCGTCGTCCTTCTTGGAGTTTTGCGCTTTATTATAGAGCTTTCTTGTCTCTCGCCTTAGCTGGTCGAGTTCTTCGCACCACCAGGGCGTTGCTCGAACCCGCAGTCCAGCCGTTCTTAGCGGACATGACAGCTCATATGCGTTTATGAGGGAGTTTTGCAGCTCAGTAGCATACATCTCAATTTCCTCAGTAGTTGTTAACTCTTCTTTGTTGGAAAGTCCCTTCAACACTTCAGAATCCATGGATGTTAACAGGTGATCTAGAAAGACCATCCTGTTCGCATTCCTAGGATTCCTATATTGCTTGGGTTCCATTGCTTTAGCCTTTAATTTAAAGGAAATCCATCTGTGATCTGACATTGTCAGTTGGTCGGACACTTGCCATTCACATAAGTAATTAGAAATGCTTAATGACGCCACGGTAATATCAATTACCGAGTTGCGGTGGGGTGACACGTAAAAAGTAGGGACATCCCCGCGATTAAGTATTACTAAATTTGTATCAATAAGATAGTCTAATAGAGACTTACCTCGATTGTTGCAATCTCTACTGCCCCATGCCTGATGATGGGAGTTGGAGTCGCACCCAATGATGAGGTGTTTCTTTTCTTGCTCGCAATAGTTCACCAGATCCAACATCCTTCGAGAAGGTGGTAGTTCCGGCGAATCGATTGGGAGGTAGATGGACGCTAAAACGACATCTTTTAGGCCATGTCCTAAGTCGCAGCTCGTCCGAACTGCTGTCAGGTCGCAGTCGCTGTACTGCGGCAAAAGGTTGGCTTGGATATTGCTAGGTATGTAGATACATGTCCTGCTTTTATTTGTGGAACTACCTGTGAACATAGTCCCGTTTAGTTTTGTAAAACCTCGTATAGAAGATTTTACTAACCAGGGCTCTTGTATTAGAGCTATAGTGTCCTTGCAGTTGTCAAGGTGGCGGCATAGTATTACCACTGCTTCCCGACAATGCTGCAGGTTTGCTTGGAGAAAGCTCCATCCTACCAAGGAAGCCATTTGGCCTACCTTGGAGGGTTTATTCTTTCTCTACATTCACAGCCTCCGTTGCCGGGTTTTCGCCCGTCTCCATGGGAGTTAAGGAGGCTGTTTCAGTTTCCTTAGATGCAGATTCGTCGTCGAACTTCTGCATCTTAACTTTGAAAGAGGTGAACTTATAGTTTAACCTCTCCCCTCTTGTTTTGATGGCGGCGCTGTCTGCCTGGCCAACGCCAAAGACAAGGAGTTTACCTTTCGGCTCATCCTTGCTCGCGTCGTGGAAGACGCACCATTCCTTCAGTTTAGCCCAGGGGTTCTGGGCAGCAAGGCGCCGTGTGATCATCTCAGTGGGTTCCGGTTCCCCAGGAATCCAAAGAGTGACCTTAGTCAGCCTCGGCAAGTTGTCCACCTGGACTACATCCAGTTTAGCACCCTGCCATGGTGGAGGCAGGTTTGCTATGCTTGTTCGCAACCATTCCAACGAGCTCTGGTCACTGCAGACGATCCGAAAGATCTGCCCCGAGTGATAGAACCCGTCGAAGGTAGGTGCTAGCTTTTCCTCATTTCCCGCTGCTGCTATAAAAGCATCTAGTGCAGCGGTGAGGTGATTTTCTACTATGATCACCTGGGACTCATCGAGTTTGCCCAGGGGATATGAGCGGTCTATCACCGCTACTCGGAGGTGCTTTCCAGCGGCCTCTTTGTAGGTGACATTGCCCACCCGATTTGAACTCCTGTTCTCGGAAGTCGGCTTTGCCCTCTTCCCCTGATTGCTCGAGGGTGAAGGCAAGGAGTCCCGAGATCGGAGTCGCTTTTTAGCAGCTTCAGTTTTCAGCTGCTTAGTTTTGTTAATACCGTCGTCACGTGCAGGTGGTTTGGATAACCTGGCCTGCTCGTGTGCAGTTTTGCTTGTCGAGGTGCCCTCGCCTGACTGCATTGCTGCCAGCTGGGCTTTCCTACTACGTTTTATCTCCGCTCCGCAGATCCTTTTTCTCCCAGTCTTGGGAGGTAGGTCTGTCTCGGAAGGAGGTGCTACTTGCAGTGTGTCCTTATTGGACACATCTGCAGATTGAGACGGGGTATCCGAAGACGCACCCATCTGCTGGTTAGTAGCTGATACATCAGCTGGTTTTTTGGTTTTAATTCTGCCATGAAGAGAATTTAGTGTTCGTCCTCCAGAGCTCCCCACCCGCCATGGAGTCCGCAACGTTGGGGACGCCGAAAATCGACGCCAGGGCTACTCGGAGGATATAGCCCTCGGAAAGGTGCGGTGCTTGCACACTACTTCCTTCCCTAAGGACTCGTCCTACTGAACCTCTGATGGAACAGCACAGCCGATTGATCAGGGTGGACTAGTCCTGACCGCCCGTTTGAGTGGAAATCCAGACCAAAGTGGAGTGTTGCCAGACCCAGGAGAACTACTACTGCCCCCGGGCTGGCTCAGCCACCAGGACCCCTTCATCCCACCGTACGGGTTACCGCGCACGGCACAAACACGCAGGTACCTGTATTCGTCTGGTTTCTCCACAATGGCCGTCATCCCGTTTCCTTGACAAGCTAAGCCCGAGCACAAAGGTTTTTAAGCCCCGGCCCGAGCCAGCCTGACAAAACAGACCGAGCACGAGAGAGTTTTATGTCCCTGGCTCGAATCCTAGCAGGTACACGCCCACCGCTTCCTCAAAACACGCAAGCCCCCTCACCACGGCAAGGTTCAGGTACATTCGAGGGGGTAGCTTTTTCATTTGAGGAGTCTAATCATAAAGTATAGGTAGTATAAAACTGCAATCCCATCCCACTGGCGGTTTTCTATAGGTGGTAGATGTGAAAATTCAATTAAATATGCGATTATTTTACTATGCATAAGCTGGTTCGTGATTATTAGAGCTCGGATTTATATGCACCAAAATACTTGAGAATATGCGCATATATATGAACCGAATTTCCTTAAAATATGCACTAAAATTGATAAAAATAGATACATAAAATATGCATTAATATGAAAATAAAAAATATTTAACCTTCGAATTTTTGCAATTTGTTTTCTCAAAGTGCAAAGTAAGTAATTGCTAAATTTTAGCATATTTTTAATATTTGGTGCATATTTAAGTAAATAATGCATATTTATGCATATTTGAGCTACTTTTGGTATTTTTTTGAAAGAATTTTAGTAGAGAAAATTTTTTTTTTATTTGAAATCTTAGTATTCTACAATCTATCTAATAATAGACAATAAGCAAAAGGTTTGACATATTGAACCGGATAACTTACAAGGAGATTGCCCAATGGCACGCTCCCTTTACATTTTAACACCAGAAAGTGTTATTTCAAAAACGATGAGGCAAGTCCAGTGGGTCGTGACGCTTTAATCTCTTTATTCGATGGGAAGATAATAAATCCACATCGAGGGAGTTGGGATCCTGATGTCTGGTGCTAAACGACTTGATACATTCTTCAACTGTGGGCACTTGAAGATCACGGTGAATCACATAATTTCGTACAAACCAAGGGGCGTCTGCGATAGTTCTCAAGGATTTTGATTGAAATCGCTGTATTTTGGCGATGTTGGAGTTACTTGCTGCTCCCTAAAGCTGGATGCCATAGGTCCAAATTGGCTTTATTATGGTTTTATATATGAGCACCTTATTTTCCTGAGATAATTTTGAGTAACGATTCAGTAACCATTGGTGTTTTCTAAAGGAATGACCAAGTTGGAGTCTCTTGTTCCAGATATGTTTACTCCACGTCAGTCTTCTGTCCAAATGCACTCCAAGATACCTAACTTCCTCTTTTTGTTGTAGTATTTTTCCATTGCGGTTAACAGTAGGACATGTGTCTCTCCTTGTAGTGAATGTTACATGCACCGACTTTTGGACATAGGCTTTAATGCGCCATTTCTTTAACCATTTTTCTAACTTGTTTAGATGCTTTTGTAGGTTTGTAGACGCTGTTAGTGCATTAGGATGGTAGGCCAAGATTGCTGTGCCATCCGCAAACGTCGCAACAAATGTGCTTGGATTAGTTGGTAGATCATTCGTGTAAATTAGGTATAGAAGCGGACCCAAGACGCTGCCTTGGGGGACTCCAGAGTGGACTGGCAAAAGTGGTGATATCTCATCTTGATATTTTACAAAAAAATGTCTATGCTATAGGTTGGATTTCAACACTGGATAGAAGTTGTGTGGAAGATATGATTTAATTTTGAATAATAGACCAGTATGCCACACCTTATCGAAGGCTTGAGTTATATCAAGAAATGCGGCTGAACAGTACCTTTTGGTCGCCAAATCTTGCTTGATTTTATTAGCAATTCTGTAAACTTGCTCAATAGTGGAATGCTGATGTCGGAATCCGAATTGATACTCAGGAATCACTTGCCGTTCCTCAATCACAGGCATAAGTCTTCTCAAAAACAGTTTTTCAAATATTTTAGATAAAATAGGGAGCAAGCTGATAGGCCTGTACGAGGTAGTTTCCGTTGGTGGTTTTCCCGGTTTGGGTATTAAAATAATTTGAGCCACTTTCCATTGTGCAGGAAAATATCCCAATCTCAAGATGGAATTAAAGATCATGGTTATAAACTTGATGGCGTTATCTGGGTGTCTTGTAGGACTTTTGCAGTTATTAGGTCAAATCCTGGGGATTTCTTTAAGTTTAAGTGTTTCTTAATGTAGGTTGAAACCTCATTTTTCTTAAATTTTTTTACGGGTAGTTCCATTTGGAGTGGTGCCTCCAGGAATTCTTCAAGTCTGACATCTTCTTCTGGGACTTCTGCTTGGAACGGTTTGAAAACGTTGGCCAGATAATCTGCGAATGCATTTGCTTTTTCTTTATTGCTTCTTGTCCATTCTAGTGTTGGTGTTTTTATTGGCGGAATTGTTGTTTGTGGTCTTTTCAACTTACTAGTTGCCTTCCACAGTGAATAGTCAGTTGCTTCAGTTGCTGTCAGTCCGTTCAGGTAATTGTGAATTTCTTGATTTTTATGATCTTTTAACAGTTTTTTAAGGTTCTTAGTAGCCTTATTATATTTTTAATTTTTTTTTTCTAAGTCTTTTTTTTTCTTGCAATTTGCTTTGAATACGTTTAGGACAAAGGTTTTCAACTTGATGGTTTTGATTTTCTGGGGTTGCTTCCCAGGCTGCCTCTTGTATATTTTTTGTTAAATGTTGTACTGCTTCATCCAGCTCGAATTCCGATTTCAAGGAAACATCTTGCGGTAATTTGAATTGGAGTAGTCTTCTAAACTTCTTCCAGTCAGTTTGCTTATTACAAAGAGTTAGAGGTTTTGGTGTTCTATTGATTTGAGAAGAAAATGTGACTACGATTGGAGAATGGTCCGAGGAAAGTTCGAAGCTAGCCTCCACTCTGAGGTGATTATGCGAAATACCTCAAACCACACAGAAGTCCAACAAATCGGGCAGTTTTTCTCTATCTGTGGGCCAGTAGGTTGGTTGGCCGGTGGAACAGTGATCCAAATTTTTAGATTGCATCACTCGAAACAGCTGTCGACCTCTCGGATTAGTAAGTCTTGATCCCCAGCACGTGTGCTTGGCGTAAAAGTCCCCACCTGCAATGAAACGATTACCGAGCATATTAAAGTAATTTAAGTATTGGTCTTGGCTGATTGTATGTCCTGGAGGACAGTAGACTGCAGATAACGTTGAGGTGCATCCATTGGATTCTTCAATCACTATATTTGCAGCTTGTAAGTATGTCTGGGAATGTTTAAGAGATTCATGATGTTTAATGTTATTTTTGATTATGATGGCTGTACCGCCTCTGGCCCTACCACTCGGATGTTGTGTGTCGTATATTTTATATTTTGGTATCTTAAAATAATTTTTAGATGTAAAGTGCGTCTCTGAAATTAACATTATATCAATATCATGGTTGGATAAAAACATTTTGACTTCTTGGTTATGGCTGGTTAATCCGTTAGCATTCCAGACGGCTATTTTGAGTTGTGTTGCCATTATTTTCTTGTATTGAGCATAGCTGTGAGGAGATTAAGAAGAGTCTCAATTTGCTCCATCATTTTCTCCATCATGCTTTCCAGCCTTGAATGATTTTGGGATGTTTGTGAATTTGTTGTAACAATTTGCGGAGATGGAATGACAGCTTGCGGTTGCTGAATTACTCTTGTTATATTTGCATATGAGTTACCTGGGAATACGTTTGGGTTATTGTGGATATTTGGATTTCTGTTGTGTATGGTATTGTTTGCTGGGTTGGATAGTTGAGTGGGTCTTTTTTCTCTTAAGGTTGGATAAGTTTTCTTCTGGAGATCCTTGTATACAATGCAACCCTTATAATTGGCAGGGTGGTTACCTTCACATAATACACATTGTACACCATGGTCTCGTTCTTTTCTTGTGCAATCTTTAGTGGTGTGATTTCCCGTACATTTGACACATCTTGCTTGCCTATAACAGAATTTGTTAGTGTGGCCGTACTGTTGACATTTAGTGCACTGGGGGATTTCTCTTTTCGGGTGGGGCGGTTCAAAGTTGACAATAGAATTCATTAAGCATGTGACATTATATATTTCTTTATTATTTGGGTTTGTTTTTAGTTCGACGTGGAAAAGTGGTAGTGGCACTTTTGTGACTCTTGAGCGGATGTTATGCAGATTTACCACGGTATGACCAAGTTCTTCGATTTTCATTTTTAGAGTTTCCAATTTAGTCGTTGGGTGCATATTTCGTAAAACTACCCTGAAGGACCTATCACTTTTCAATTGGTAGGTATGAAATTGTGTTTTTTTCGCATTTAGTTGCTCTATAATAACTCGATAGCCTTTTTCTGACTTTGGTTGCAGTCGAACCTGATTATTATAAAGTATCTTCGTCACATAGTCGTCTTTGGCTGCCTCCTCCAACAAGTCCGTTAACGCCGTAATATTATTAATGCCATCAATAAATATGGGTGGTGGCTTGGAGACCTTTATGGGTTCATTATTCTCGTTGTCCTCGGACTTCTCTCCATCTTTTCCTTCGTTTGCTAGGGCTCCAAATTGATTGGATGTTTCGATTGGGGCATTCAACAAGTAGTTCGGCAAAATAGTTTGTTTAGCAACTCTTCTTGGTGCTTCCGGGCTATCTATCTCTTCTACTTCTCTTCCTGCTTACAACTTCCCACGGTCTTTCCTGACTTAACGCTGCTGTCGGTGTAATAATATAAGATTATTATTAAATTTTGCTAATTTAAGCTATTGTTTCATTTAATTTTAGGTAATTTAATTTTGTATTGAAAAAATCATTTATTTTTTTACTTAAAAACTTACGATTTAATTCGTATAATCGGAGTTATCGCAAAATCATCAGTAGTATAGCAAAACCTTGCGGTCCATGTGATGGCTACATCATTTGTATGTGAGCGATAGGCTAAATATTCTGCTCTTGCGGTAGCCAACTTTTACTTTTTGGATAAGTGTTGTGAAAAGAGTATCTATCTTTTTATTATTCTCACAATCGAAAATTTACATTGTTATTTTATTGAAAATTTTATCACTTTGATAATAGTTCAGAATTTCAAAACAGGCTAAGCCTCCCATTCGTCTTCTGCCGAGCTACCGCTGACTATATCCCGTGACAATCCTAATCCATCAAATCCCAGCACGCTGCTGCTGCTCCTGCGTGTCATTTTTTGTTGAAAAAAGTAGCACCCTGATTTGTCTATTTCTTTTAGCAACCGAAAAATATATGAAACTAAGATTAAGACTAAAAATATTTGAAAAATAAAATAATAAATAATTCCGCTATAAGAATAAACAATTAAAATTTAATAATCACATAAAAAGCCAGAACGCTGCTACTACAGCGTATCGTATTTTTGGTTGGAAAAACCCAAAAACGCAAACATGATTAATGAGAAGAAAAGCAAAGAAGAGAAATGAAAACAAAAGAGAAAGAGAAAGTAACAGCAATTAGTGAAGATACATTGCCAGTCAAAGATATAAGATGAAGTCAATTGATGAGAAAGAGAAACGACGAAAAGAAATATAAAAAGAGAAAGAGGAAGTAAAGGCAGTTAGTGAAAAGGCACCGCCAGTGGAAGATATAAGATTAAGATATGATTAATGAGAAGAAAAATGAGGAGAATAATTGGAAAAAGAAGAAGTAAGAAGAAGTTACGGAAATTAGTGAAGAGTCAAATATATAAGAAGATAGCAAAAAGAGAAGAGAACAAACCAAAAAATTAAATAAGCTAATAGAAATAGTAAGAACTTCTTCAACAAACTACAGTTTTGTACACTACCAATACCACACGTTACTATACATCAATCTAGATCCCAACTAATCGAGTTACACATCAATGGAATTTCACAGTATTAATTTTTTAATTGAGACCGTTAAAAGAGAGATCCACCGGTCAAGCTATATATAAACATTAAAAAGCCGGGAAACTGATTGAATGGATAACCGGATAATCGGATAAGTGACGATCAACAAAGCTCAGGGATAGACGTTAGAAAAAGTAGGAATATATCTGCCTGAACCAGTGTTTAGTCACGGTCATAGTAAAACGGGGTTACTTTAGAAACAAAATATTCAGCTTAAATCAGCGGTGGGCAAAATTTTTTCATTAGGCGGACCAGAATTCCAATAAAAAATGCATTTTATTTTGACATTTTCAATTTTAATTATTAATGTTAAAGATCGAAATTTTCTTCACATAAACTAATGTTAGGGCCGGATTAAAGCTCTCCGCGGGCCGTACTTTGCTCTCCCCTGGATTTTTTTGTAAAAAAAAAAATTTCAAAATTATTTATTGTACTTTCGTAAGGGGCCATTCTTAAAATACGTACGCAAAGGGGTGGGGGTGGGGGCTATTTCTTAACCTGATAATATGTGACAGGGGGAAGAGGGAGCCTAACGAAACGTAACTTTTGCAGTTCATCAATTTTATATTGATAAATATATTTCTTGTTAGTTTTAAGTTAAAAAAATGCAAAATAAATATTTTAAATTATAAATATTTGTATGCTAATTAATCAGAACAAAATTATTTATAGGTAGGGGGGTCTAGCTTTTGTGACGTTATATTTGTTGGGGAGTTCTAGAAAATGTGACGCAGCGGGGGGAGTGGGTCTAAAACCCTATTTTATAAACTGCCCTATTTGAGTTTCTTTATAAATTTTGTGTACCCCTGTCCACCCCATTCTATATTTAAAATTCTATAAAATTCTATATTTTATAATTTATTTGTCTCGTCGAATGAAAAAGCTACGAGCCGCCACTGTATGTTGGATATCCCAAATATTATATCTGGAAGAAATATTGATAGAGAAAGGTCAGCTATAACTATATATGTGCGAAGTTATAAAATCATTAACAGCAAGATTCTAATTAATTAATTTTATAGTCTATACAATATTTGAATAAAGTAAAGTCGATATATTATGTAATTAAGATATACAACACCCGGACATTAATTTTGTCGACGTTATTTGCTTGAATTTTTTTTGTTTTACAAAAAATATTCTCTGTTTGCCTTTTAATAGTAACTACCTTGTTTCAAAACTATTGTATCCTTGAGCCTAATAGCTGTTTTTCATTCAAGGCAGTTACTAGACTGTAACTTTGTTGTTTTTTGGCGATAGTAACAAATCATTAAATCAAAACCGACTTTTACGTATCTTCCGAAGCACGGAGAAGGTCATAAGATAATTTAGGCTCTCTTTGGACTACAGTAATCATCTCACAATACAAACAGATTGCCTGGAGTTTGGACAAATAGCAGCCGTAATTCCCATTTAGGTTTTGCTTGCTTTGCAATTAAAAATCTTATTTTATCTGCATAAACACATTTAATTTCTTTATAATTACATGATTGTAATAATTGTAGTTTTATTACTTTGTCTTATAGTATTCAACACAAACTTATGTGCACCACAGCAAAATTTTCACTCAAATAATCACCAACACCAAATAATAACAATAAAAATAAACCACAAAATCCCTTTTTCCAAAATTGCAAAACTTGATAATATATTTTTCTCTGTCGGGTTAAGATCAACCTGATAATATAAACCAACTGTATACAAAAATTGACCATCAGAAGTCTAATAGTATAATCAAATAGTTGTGTAGATTCAATTATAAACTAAATTAAGATGCCAAAAATATAAATAGCTTCAAAATAAAACCAATAGATAGTTCTGATAGAACTTTGGCTTTTTCTATGAAAATTTGAACATATTGAAATATTACGTAAGCAGTAAAAAGTATAAACAGGTACAGACATAATATCGAGATTAACTCTGTCAGAGCCACCTAATGGTTTAATGTTAAAACAAAGTGTATCATATTTGCCACCTTAAGTACGTTTGTAAATTTGAGCTTTTGGGTATTTAATTGGTGTATATACTTCATGAAAGAAATACAGCCGTGCAATTTCAAAATCTAGATACAAAATTTGAGCGTCCATTCTAAATCTACCATTTGGCATCAATGGAGGGAAACGAGTTTCATCGGGAACAAAATTGCACATGTGATAAGTAACGTCCTGTAAAAAATATTTTTGTTTTGCTTTGTTACAAAATGAAAACGTTTTAATTACCTTATTAAAATAAAAACTAGACATATTGCCGCAATTTCTTATTCTGGTTAGTCCGATGGCGTTTGAGTCAAACGCTTTCTTTAAATTGACTTGAAATCGGATCGGAAAATGTCGATATTCGTTACTTAAAAATTTATACACCTGCACCACTGCCTAAAATTATAAAACTTTACTAAATATTGTTACTCAGAGTATAAATTAATATTACCTCTAGTTCACCTCTTACGTCTATCTTGAAATTAAGAGTAGAATTATGAGCAGTAGTAGTTCGATTGTATTTAAATGTTTTAATTTCAAAGCAATTAAAAACAGTTTTATTGTAACTAATTAATTCGAATCGAAGGTCCTTAATCTTGAAGGTATTTTGATGTAACTAAAATTTAATTATTAGTGATTTTCTTAACATAATTAAATTTCGTTCCATGTTTTATGTTTAAATTACTTGTACATTAATATTTATATATAAACAATTTAATTTTAAAATTTTAGTTACCTTAGACAGTATATTATCATTGCAGAAGATATCCGCAGCCAAATATATAAATGCAAAATAAAAAACTACGCTTTTCATTGTAGGATCAAACTTTCAACAATTACGTACAGAAGTTAGAACTCGATTAAAGTCTATGACGCATTGTTATTGTTGTTTTATTTTAACCTACAACCTTCAGAAAAAGGTATTAAACTACAAGGTTGATGATTTTTTTTGGCTGATGTTTTCCAACTTTAGATTATTGTAATCATTATTTACAAGGATATATCAATTTTTCTATCTGTAAAATTAATTTACTCTCGTTTCTTTATACCGAGAGAAAAAAAAAGAAAAATATTATATACAATAATTGTTGGAAAACTTCACCCAAAGTGGAATTTTTGAAAATCGGATTGAGACAATTCTTATAAATGACTATATCAATATTGCACCAATATTGATTTTCAATATTGCACCAATATTTTTTTCAATATTGCACCAATATTGATTTTCAATATTGCACCAATATTGATTTTCAATATTGCACCAATATTGATTTTCAATATTGCACCAATATTAATTTTCAATATTGCACCAATATTGATTTTCAATATTGCAGCAATATTTGTGGTACATTAATATTGAGATTAGTTTATCAGTGATTCAAACACCATTAGTAGGTGAGATAGTGGCAGTGGTCAACATCCCATGTTATGTTTCACACATTATGCTTAAAAAGGTCGACAAGATTATCAAAAAGACACGACAAAGGAAAACGCAGGCGCAGTCTTATCCAGGTTACGTGGAATTAAATTTTTAAGGAGGACTTCAAAAACCTAAAGGCTTTTAGCAATCACTTTTCGATTGCTGAAGTACTAAAGAAACCAATTGTTTTTCTTAAGTTTAATGTAACCAATACAAATGAACAAAATCAATCATATGGGATTACGTTTATGGAAATTCACTACTATACCATTAATCACTGTGCAATTTATAAAATATTTAAAATAAATTTGAAACAGTCATTTCGTCTTTTAAGATTTTGGATAATTTATTGGAGTCTATATTTCATGATAGAGATCCACTTTTGACACTTTAAAACTTTAACACTTCCATGGCCTTATTGAAGACATGGCGTTATTGTATCAACTTCTGTTCAATTTCAGATCATATTATTTGAAATCGAAAAATCAACTTCATCTTCATAAACAATTTTTTTTACATTTTTACAAAATTTTAATTATTTAATTCATATTACATATTACATAATATTACAATTTTATATTACCACAAGAGCAAATATAAGCATATATATTGCTATGATACGAAATGGGGCAAGAGTAAATTTGTAAATATTTCTATTATTAAACAGTTTAATGCCACACAAAATTTTGTTTGGTGCTGGTTTGTATTATCATGTAGGGAGAGATAGAAATTTCGCGCCGTTTTATTCATTTGAAATTTGTTTTGATTAATCTCACGTTTATCTGATTCTACTTTCAACATGGTGTGGATGAAAAAGGAAATATTGTTAACTTGAAACACAACAAGAAACACAAAATTAAGATTCATTGTAAAGGTAATAATTATTGTACAGCACTAAATTAAAATTTAAAATTGTGAAAACTTTAAAATTTGAAAAGTTGGTATGAGGAGATGATAAGAACAGAGAATTCAGAGAACCATGGATGTATGTAATTGAATATGGTAGAAAAATTTTAATTTGAATATTTTTGATTAATTAAATTTTGATACAATTAATATTTTGTGATATGGTTATTTTTCAGTGGAGGTATTTGAAGATAATTATTTACGATTAGTATTTGGTTGTACGATTTTGGGAGAAAATTGGAAATTTTAATACGATTAATATTGGTTTTATGAACATTTTGGATGTGAAGAAAGTTTATTGCGATTAGTATTTGGTTTTGCAGTAAATGATGTTGAATGAATTAATGCTAGAAAATTTAATACCATTGGAAATTGGATACATGTGGTCAAATTTCGTTATTGTTTCTGTTCGCCAATTGATAATGAAGAGTCAATAGACATTGAAAGTGAGTGATTACTATTTTTATTGTAATTTAATTTGATTGATGTTCAAACATAATACACTATATCGTTTCTTAATGCGAATAATTTTTGAAATTTTGAAAATTTTATATCACGTTTGTTCGTAGTAAGAAAAGATATGCACACATGACGCATGATTCCTCAATATCGGAAATTGTCGATACATCGTATATGTTGTTTTTGAATCAGGTAAATGCTTTGTTATACGCGCCCAGAGTGTTAAAAATTTTATATCTGCCCTTATTTGATAATTTAATAATAAATTTTCGTTTATACTTGTACCTACTGATTTTAATTTTGCCCCTGCAAATTATTTTTTACAAGAGCTTAACCGTGGTGTCGGGCGATTTAATTCGCCACCATATCATAGCAATATATAAGCATAATAAGAGCAAAAGAACAAATTGCTTTGCATCTTCATCAGGATAAGATTCGCCTGATATACGATTTTAAATTTACCATTTGGAATCAATGGAGGAAAACGAGTTTCATCAGGAACGAAATTGCAAACATGATAAGTGACGTCCTGAGAACAAAAGATGTAGATACATTTTGAGAAATAAATTTAATATTTGCAAAACCTTATTAAAGAACATAACGGTAATATTGCCACAATCTTTTATTCTGGCTAGTCCGATAGCGTTTGCGTCGACAGCTTTCTTTGCATTGACTTGAAATCGGATCGGAAAGTATCGATATTCGTTACTTATAAATTTATACACTTGCACTAGTAGCTAAAATTACAAAATGTTAATTGGAATTAGGCCGCACTGAATAAATTTTATTTCCAGAGTTTAAATGGCTATTACCTCTAGTTTATCATCCACATCTATCTTGAAATTGAGGGTAGCATTATGAGCGGTGGTACTTCGATTGTATTTAAATGCTTTAATTTCAAAAATATTAAAATAACTTTTATTGAAACTAATTAGTTGGATTCGGATATCCTTAATCTTAAAGGTATTTTGATGAAACTAAAATCAAATTAGTGAAAGTCTTCTTTGCACGATTTGCTATTGCTATTTGCTATCTGAAGCTAAATATATAAATGCAAAATACAAGATTACAGCTTTCATTGTGTGCTCAAAATTTCAACAGTGTTGTACAGAAGCAGTGCCAAGCTCAATTGATGTAAAAATGTAATTGATCAATAATAAATATTTAATTATGATTTTTGTTTCATCATCATTTGTCAGGGCTAATGCTTTCCAACTTTAAATGATCGTAAGCCTTCTATGGTGCGTGAAATAAGTAAGTCTATTTTAAATTTTCTTTGCAAGTCTGGATGTCGATCTACAGTGTCATTGCATATTTTTTGGAGCCCAACTTGGAGCATCTGCAGGCTCAACAGATATACTGCAGTATATCAGTTTCTCGCTCTTGACTTCGAAAAGTAAAACATAAAATGGAAAAACTTGTGCCAAAATGATTGTTACGCCTATGATTTTTATGGTGTTCAAAATTAAATTATTTTTAATTCATGCTTAATAAGCACCGTCCCGATGGCGTGAGATCTGCGCCTTCAGCTACATCAACCCAATTTGTTATGCTTACCCGCTTCCGTCGCGTGTAAAATCCAACATTCAGCATTTGATAAATATTATCATGCTTTCTCAACTCCGCCGTAACCGTGGGATTAATTACGATTCAGCGTCTGGATTTACAGACAGTAGGCGAACCCAGCGTTGAAGGGGGGTAATAGAAAAAATACATAAGAGACACACACGTTGAAGAACGAGGAGTTCCTAACCAACCATAGAATTGGTAACCCGCCTTCGCGAATCCAATTAGAATTTGAAATTGTTTAAGCAAGTGCTTGGTTAATTACGGTTTCGGGATTCAATAAATATAATTTGTGAATTATGTGGTTGTGGGTTGATCAAGCCTCCCATGGATCATCGGCAATTTGAATAGGATTAAGGATTGTAACTTAAGGTCAGACTTAATTGTAATATTTAGCAGGGTTCCAGCCAGGGCCGACTATAATTTGTAAAATTAGATTAAGCTTATTTTAGTCCAATCAGTTTGCGTGGTGATCACTTGGATTTAGATAATCTGGATTGATGATTTAGCATTGAGTTAATGTTAGGTGTTGTACACCATAATTGTGTAAATAATATTAAAATTCATTATATCGTTATGTTAAAAGATGTGTGTTTTTTTGAATCTTTTGGAAGTTTGTTAATTAATCGCCACTCACGCCCGTCTCATCTCGTCGGGTTAAGAAAGTATAAATAAGAAAAGTTAAGTAAGTATCAATAAGTAACATGATCCACCTGTTTCCTACAAGAAGTCTTAGCAATAAGTATTATATAAAATATTGAGAATATTTATTATTAGTACAGTTCATTACAATTTATGAAAAATATACCACAACCAATTTACATATATTTAATTGCGACCCAACTAAAGTACCTAACTGTATGATTTTTAAGCCCCTGGGTACATTGGTATATATATTACGTGATAAAAATTCATCTTTGCTATTTCTAGATCGAAATACAACAATTGCGTTTCTGACTTCAATTTACCATTGGGAATCAATGGTGGTAAGTGAGTTCCATCAGGAATAAAATTACAAATATAGTAAGTAATGTCCTAAAAACAAAAGATTTAGATTTCTAATGGTAAAAAAAATCAAAATATTTGCAAACCCTTGTTAAAGTACATAGTGGTAACATTGCCACAATCTTTTATTGTTGCCAATCCGTTAACATTTTCGTCAAAAGTTTTCGTTAAAACCTTCGGGTGGGCACGTGGGGTCTTTTGGGACCCCCGGGGGTTATTTTTGCACATAATTTTAAAATTTACAGATATTTCACTTTGAAATTTTAGGACATCTCTTTTAAATGTTTAACTATTATATATAATCTATAAACGTTGAACTAAGATCATTATAGACGGTGAAAAAAAGTTTCAAAATTAAAACACCTTCGGATGGGCACAAGGGGTCTTTTAAGACCTCAGAAATAATTTTTTTTATTAGCGGTCTGCAAAATAAATTATTTGTGGCCTAATTAATTTATTTGGTTTTAATAAGGTTTTAATCCTTTAATTCTTTAATAAATTGCTAGTATTGATAACTTTTATGTATTATATTTACATCATAATATGCCGTAGAATTCATGGGGTCTTAAAAGACCCCAAGTGCCCATCCGTGTAACCTTTTTAACGTATCTAACAAAATTTGTAAAAATTTGAGTTTAAAAAAAAATGGATTTGCATAGGTTTTTAACAAATATTTTAATTAAATTAATGTTCATAATATATTAAAAACCAAATTACACAACTTTTATATACAATTATACCGTAGAATTCCTGGGGTCTTCAAAGACCCCAAGTCCCAATCCGTGTAATCTTTTTAACGTGCCCACCCAAAGGTTAAATTGATTTGAAGTCGTATCGGAAAGTGTCGATACTCATCACTCAAAAATGTATACATCTGTACCAATAGCTGGAATTTCGAAATTTTTGTTCAAGTTCGATAAATTTTCAAATAGATAGATTACCTTCAGTTTATCTTCCACATCTTGGAGTTTTTTTTGTAATTTTAAGGGGGTAGGGGGGGGAGGGGGGCGATTTTTTACCAAAATTGCAATGGTTGAAATTTAATTTATATTTAGTTTATATTTTATGTAAATTTGAACAAGTTATCTTACTTACTCAATTAGAATTCCATCCTAGTTTTAGTTTAGAAAACTATTATTTTTAAAACTATTAAAACTATTTATTTTCATAAAAATATTTATTTTTTTTATATTACATCAAAGAACAAATGTGACTCAAATAAACAGAAACCCCAAATATAACAAAAAAAATAAAGCTCAGAATCCCTTTTTCCAAAAATGCAAAACTATTATATTTATCTCAATCAGATTAAAATCACCCTGATAATATAAACCACAGTAATATAGATATTACTTAGATACTTATTATACTAGATATTATACAGAAATTGGCTAGCCATTAGAAGTCCAGGAGTAATCAAATAGTTTGGTATATTGAATCACACATTGCTACATCCATTTGAAATCTCATTATAAACTAATAAAAACAAAAACATAACCATGCCAGATACCGGGTGAAGTGCGTTTATAAATTTAAGCTGTTGGGTATTTAATTGGTGTATATATTTCACCGAAACAATATATCTTTGCTATTTCGAGATCTAGATACAAAATTTGCGCTTCCATTTTAAATTGACCATTTGGAACCAATGGAGGCAAGCGAGTCTCATCGGGAACGAAGTTGCATATTTGATAAGTGATGTTCTGTAGATAAAATTTTTAGGTTTGCTTTACTAGAAAAGTTAAAAAAACGTTTTCAATAGGTACCCACCTTATTAAAATAAAAAGAAGACATATTGCCGCAATCTTTTATTCTGGTTAATCCGACGATGTTTGCGTTGAAAGCTTTCTTTAAATTTACTTGAAATCGGATCGGAAAATGTCGATATTCATTACTTAAAAATTTATATCCCTGTACAAGTAGCTAAAATTACAAAACTTAAATAAATGTTGTTATTTGGTGTATAAATAAATTTTACCTCCAGTAAATCTCCTACGTCTATCTTGAAATTGAAGGTAATATTATGAGCTGTGGTAGTTCTATTGTATTTAAATGTTTTAACTTGAAGAATATTAAAATAACTTTTATTGTAACTAATTAATTCGAATCGAACGTCCTTAATCTTGAAGTTATTTTGATGAAACTAAAATTAAATTGTTACAGATTTTGATGCAAAATTTAAAATTTGATTTAATTATTTGCAGTTACCTTAGATAATAAATTATCATTGCAGAAGATATCCGCAGCAAAATATATAAATGCAAAATACAAGACTACACTTTTCATTGCAGGATCAAAATTTCAACAATTTTGTACAAAAGCTGGAACTTGATTACTGAATAAAGTCTGTGACGTATTGTTTTTGTTGTTACATTTGAACTTACAACCTTCGGAAAAAGGTATTAAACTACGAGGTTGATGATTATTTTTGGTAATGTTTTCCAACTTTAGATTATTGTAATGATTCTTTGCAAGGGTACATCAATTTCTATCTCTATGTACAATTGCTTCAATCTCATTTCTCTGCTCTGAGAAAATAGTTTGTAAATATTAATTACAATTTACATTCATTTTTCCCAAGATTTGGAGTAGGATAAATTAAAGGTATTAATATAGTATAATATAGTATAAAAAACTGCATTTATTAGCATTTATTGCTAGTAAATGCAGTTTTTTTGGTGAAAAGACTATATTAATTAATTGCAATTGTTGAGCAACTTAAAACCAAATTGGACCTAAAAAAGTGGCAGGCACAAATTATGCAATTTTAGTTATCTTCTAGTATACTATATAGATTCTCAAATCAATTTAAAATCAAAAATTCACTTACTAAAAATCAAATCAATTTATTTTCAATATTCAATATTTCAAAGTACAAACGATAATTTCAAAAATAACGGCCACCACTTTCTCCACACCTCTTCGACCATTTTACCCCCCGCTAAAAATTTCCCAGTGAAATTTTACCCCCCGGTAAAAATTCCCTAGTGAAATTGTACCCCCCTGATCATTTTTTACTAGGGGTAATATTTCCCTAGAGAATTTTTACCGGGGGGTAAAAAAGTTCAAAATAACCTCAGTGAATTTTTACCCCCTTAAGAAGTTTTATAGATAAATCAGAATTTTTAGTATTGTTTATGTATCAAATTCGATTATTAATAAAATATTAATATTTTTTTATATTTTATACAAAATTAGTTATTTATAATAATAAAAATTAAAATAATTATTATTTATTTATACAAAATGTTTTTAAATATTTAAAATATTTTCAACGAATTCGAAATTATTAATGAAGGCGTCAATCGAATGGACAATGAGCTATTTGGAATGGACGTTGACGACGTTGAAGTGACATAAGAAACAGATTATGAAATGCAACATAATATATTCAATCAAAATGATTTTAAAGAAATCTTGCAACGATGTTCGAAATTCAAAAGTCTGTATTTGAGAAGACCGCCCAAAATATAAAAGAAAGTCACGAAAGGCAAAAAAACATCTTATGATAAGCGCCGTGCCAATGCAGTGAAATTTAAAGTTGGAGAATTGGTACTGGTACGAAATTGTAGACGAGATTATCGCAAAGGTGGTTGGGCAAAAGCACCCTATACAGGACCGTATGCCATTGAGAAAATTCTGAGCAATGGCAACTGCATTTTACAGTCGAAAGTGGGAAAATCTTTGAAAACAGGATATCCTATCAGTAATTTAAAACATTACCACGACAACGGATCTCAAGAAAAAAATGGCAAAAATGAAGAACATGAATCATCTGTGGAAGAAATTAATTGCATTACGGAAAAATCAAAATTTTGTTTCTGTCCCATAAATAATATTTGGCAAAAACGACTTTGTGAGAAGCTTGGACTTTCATGTGACAAGAATTCCGACTTTGCAAAAACAAAAAACCTTCACACTATTATAGACGTCGAGGCAGACGGTAATTGCTTTTTTAGATGCATATCGTTATGCATTACCGGAAGTGAAGATCAGCACAAAGAAGTACGAAAGATAATTACTGAATTTATGAAAACTCAAAAACAAGAAGTTGATCTGTTTTCTGGTGTTGAGAATTACATGGATATCTCGAAAATGGACAAGAATGCAATTTGGGCAACAGATGTTGAGATGCTTTTCACTGCAGCACCCATAGGAGCCGATATATATTCGTTTACTCAAATTTCAAAAAACCTGCATGGCTAAGGTTTCCAAGTTCAATGCACCTTTCCGATGAACCTAATTACAAAAATCTGGCAATATATTTGAACCATAAAAATTCAAATCATTTTGAAGTAGTAATTTCGGTAAAAAGAAGTGTATAAAAAAATGTAATATTTAAATAAATGTGTTAAACTTTTAAATTATCCTATTTTATTCTTCAAATATCTGAGATAGATATTTTAACATTTCGCAGTAAAATATTATGGAATTTGATACATAAACAGATATAAAAATTCTTATTTACTTATAAAATTCTTAAGGGGGTAAAAATTCACTAAGAATATTTTTAGCAATTTTACCCCCGGTAAAAATTCCCTAGTGAAATTTTACCCCCTAATAATTTTTTACCGGGGGTAAAATTTCGCTAGGGAATTTTTACCTTATAAATAAAAGGGGGTAAAAATTCCCGGCTACACCGGCACTTTTTTTGAACTTTTTTTAATTCGTTTATGGTGAAATAGTCGGTCTTTCGATGCTCAACTGCGAAATTGATAAAGGTAAAGTTTAATCCTTACTTATAAAAACAAAAACTACAAAAACATGGAAGGTAAAGAGGTATAAAAGATAAAATTTGAACCATCTTAATTGACCTGTGTATTCATGTAAATACATAAGGTCGACAAATCGAATAATTTTCTTCTTGTTTAATTCCGAAGATTATTGATATGTGGCGCTAGAAGCTCTCGGCGAATTTATAAGAATATATTAATAATCAAGCTGTGAATAAAAAAAAAGTTTCTCAAAATATTTATTGACATTTATACATATTGCTCTGTTAAGGGCTGAAGGTCCTTAAGAGTTCGTACTTACTTTATTTATGCTATAAAAGCACAGCTTATCAACCTCAGCTTCAAGATCTTTATGCAACGAATGAATATAATTATGCAATCTTTTATTTTCAAAGACTCTTACGAAAAATTATTGAATGAATGTTTGGTGAGTGAGTTTTCTTGCTCGATTAGTGCTACTGGTTTCTCTGTAGCACACATTAACATACGATCTCTGCTGTCTGATTTCCACATTTTTTCCGATTTTGTGACTAGAAACAATTTTAGTATTATCGCAGTATCTGAGTCATGGCTCACACCTGATTTTCCTTCTCACCTGGTTAGTTTGGATAACTACGCGATCGTTAGGTCGGATAGAGCGTCTCGTGGGGGAGGGGTTGCTTTCTATGTTCGAAATTCGTTTTCATTTAAGACCCTACATGAGGGACATCGCTTTGCATGTGGCCTGGAGCACCTATGGATTCGCATTAAAGTCCACGGTATTGGGTTCGGAGTTGGGGTGGTGTATAGACCTCCTACGGTTGCCCTTTCTTGCCTAAGCGAGTTTGAGGAGTTTCTTTCTTTGCTTGGTAGTGACTGCAGTGAGCTGATCATTTTAGGTGACATGAATATTAATTACCTCATCCCATCGCCTTCTTTGAGGCGCTTGCGGGGGATCCTTGATGTTTTCGATCTTCATCAGATAATAACTGATCCCACTCGTGTTACCGCAACATCCAGCACTCTGTTGGATGTGATCTGTATTGATAAGCATCGAATTCCTCTTCAGTGTGGCATTGTTGATCTTTTGGCAGCAACTGATCACTATTTGGTTTATTGTCGCCTGGACCTGTCTGTGCCGGTACAGGAGCCTCGCAAAATCACTTATCGTGATTTCGGTAATTTTGATCAAGCTAGTTTTTCGGCTGACGCGGCTTGCCTGCCTTGGACCATCATTGATGAGTTACACTCTTGCGATTCTAAGGTCGAATTTTTGAATAATATGATCCTGTCTTTATTTAATGTTCACGCTCCTGTACGAACTGTTGTTTTCAGGGGGAGGGATAGACCTTGGATTACGTGGACAATCAGAGAGATGGCTAAGTTGAAGAGGCGGGCTTACAACAAGTATAGACGCACTCGTGCTGTTGTGGACTTCGAATGTTATTGCGATCTGAAGAGGTACTTATCTGGGGCTGTCAGGAGGGAGAAGGCGAGCTATATAAATTATCAGCTTTCGCTGCATCGCTCTAACCCTAAAAAAGTTTGGCAATGTCTGTCTTCTTGGGGCGTGCATTCTCGTCCTTCCAACCAAATAGCTGCTCATTTGTGTGATGACCCTGATTTCATCAATGCGTATTTTCTCGACTCTGTTCCGGGAGGTTCCACCGGGATTGATTTGGCATGGGAGGGTTCGTTTTTGCCGGGAATACAGCCACTCTCTATTCCCGAAGTCACTCCTGAGGGGTTAAGTGCCATTGTTGGCGCTTTGCGTTCTAATGCTCTTGGTCCGGATGGTATTAGTCTTCGCATGCTTAGACTTGTTCTTCCTTTTTGTAGTGAGGTGATTTGTAATTTGTTCAATCACTCTTTTGGGACCGGGGAGGTGCCTTTTGTTTGGAAGGCATCCCGTGTGAGACCTCTTTCTAAGGTTCCACTGGCTTCGGAGCCTTCTCATCTCCGTCCAATCAGCATCCTGTCGCCATTTGCAAAAATAGCGGAGCTCCTTGTTAAAGATGCTCTATGTGAGCACCTGGCACTCTACAAGGTTTTGTCGCCTGCCCAGTCTGGTTTCAGGCCCCACCATAGCACTGCGACTTCTCTGTTGCAGCTCACGTCTGACGTGGCTTCATCAGTCGATCGGGCTGAAGTCACCATATTGGCACTTCTCGACTATTCCAGAGCATTTGACTCCGTTGTTCATGATCGTCTTTTGGCCAAGTTACGTTACTATGGCTGTGATGATTTGCTGTGTAGATGGTTGGCGGGTTATTTGCGGGATAGATCCCAGATGGTTGAGTTAGCGGGAAACTTATCTCAGTCGTTGACGGTTTCTCGTGGCGTTCCGCAGGGAAGCATCCTTGCTCCATTGCTTTTCATACTGTATACAACTGATTTAGTAGGAGTGGTTGATTCTGATTGCCATCTTGATCTCTATGCCGATGATTCTCGGATACGTGTATCGTGTTTGCCCTCGGACATTGATGCTGCAATTGATGTGCTAAACCGCAATCTTGAACAAGTGCGTATGTGGTCGTTGATTAATGGTCTGACTTTAAATCCGACTAAGTCGGAACTCATAATTTTGGGTAAACCATGGCTTGTACGGAAGGCTTTGAGTGTTGCAAGGTCAGCTGTAACGATTGGCGATGAGGTCGTCAGGGTGGTCGATTCCGCTCGGAGTCTGGGGCTTATCTTGGACAGTGAGCTCAAGTTTTGTCAACATGTGGACCGAAAGCTTAAACTGTGCTATTTTAAACTAAGATCTCTTTATCAATTCAAAACAAAATTACCTCCCCACGTAAAGTGGTCGATCGTTAGTAGTACGATTTTATCAAACATCGAATATTGTTCTACAGTGTATTACGGTTTTCTCACACAAGAATATAGACGCAAGCTCCAGCTCTTGCAGAATTCATGTTTGCGTTTTGCATTTGACTTACGAAGGTATGATCACGTCACCCGTTTTTATCGAGATTTAGGTATTCTAAAGGTAGCCCAGCGCTTCTCTTTGCTTTTTGGAGTTCTGCTTTTCAAAATCTGGAAAAGTGGAGAACCGGTTTGTCTACGAAGCATGATTAGGCCCCGTTCGACATGCCACGATCGGGTTTTGCGTGATTTGGGAAACTTCGATCTACCCTCTCATTCCACAGCAAAGTTTGAACAGTGTTTCGCGTGCTCGGCGCCCAGATTTATAGAAGTGCATCGAGGACTCTTTGTAAACTCAGCGAGTGTGGTGTCTTTCCGACGTAATCTAACAGATGAACTTCGCTTACAAATAATGTAATCTGTCAATAAATATTATATTTATAGCCTGCTTTTATGTTGCTTTTATTTTTATGTATGGGTGGTTTGAAAATCTAATCTTATTAGAAATCATCCAATTAAGAAATTGTACTTTTTTTTTCTTAATAAATGTGTATTATTATTATTATTATTATTATTATTTGGTTTTATTTTTTTTAATTTAAATAAACAATTGAATTACAGATTAAAAATTGAATTTTCATTTATTGTCAAATAGCGCTTCGTTCCTAACGATCTATATTATTTGCCGCATTAACCGCGTGAACACTTAGAATGTTAAAGTATGCAAACCTGTCTCTATATTCTTCTTTTCTTCAACCCAAACGGGTCCACTTTAAATTGGTTGTGGAGTCTCGTCCTTCCAATTCACGTTACATGAAACTGCTTCTCGCTGTAACAAATTTTAGTAATTTGTTTTATTTTCTAAGTACGTCGCTGCCTAGAATCGGATTTGGGTGGGGTTGAGTTTGCGTTTTGGAACGCAAGAGGGACTTTTTGAATGTGAGTTCGATAAGTGAGTGTGTTGGTTTTTGGTCTTGTCAAAAGATTGGGTAAGTTTTGATTTTTTCTGTAAAACTTGTAGGGAGACACCTTCATTGTGGACACCTTCGCATATATTTTTTTGATACCTTTCGGTATTTCGATTTTTGGTACTTGTAAAATTGTTTTCGTTTCCAATTTTTTCATAAATTTAATTTTAACACGGCAAATTTTTATTTGCATCGTCGAGCTTTTCTATCGATAATAATTTATCTTCGCTCGCGAATTTTCCACAACGTTCATTTTAATCTAAGTGAAATATTTAATTGTAATGATTAAATTATTTTAAACTTTTGGTGTGAACTACTTGACCTTTTTTATGTTTCTCCAATAGGATAATATTAAGACAAGTAGGTACGATTTTTCTTTCACCAGTTGTGAGGCTGTCGATTTTGTTGGCAGCAAACTTCTTGCAGAGATTATATTTTTTTGGTTATCTGTCATCTTTTTTTCAGAACTTATGATCCCCGCTTTCGCACCACATCAGCTAGATTGACATCTTGGGCATCTACAGTAAATAAAGCTGGTGGATTTACTCCCAGCGTGTAGAAAAAAATTTTTCAAAAAAGCTTCAAATGTGAAATGAAATTTTGTTATTTATTTTTTAAATTTAAAATAAACAAATGAATTACATAAAATTGTAAATGAGACTCCGCCTAACGATGCGCTTATTCCCGAATATAACAATTTCCGCAAAATCCGCAAATATACGCGATATCACTTTAAGAATCTGTTTATGCAAACCTCTCAGGAGTAAAATTCGTACGTCCAACTTTTTGTTGAAAACACGTCCAAATATTTTCAAAATAATTTCTATTGCCACTTCCAAAAATAATTACTAAACACTATCCAAAAATCTTCGAAATCAAAATTTATTCTTCTTAGGCCGAAATGGAATTTTATTCTCTAATGGTTGGGTTCTTAATTGATGAAACCCACCACGTAAACAACTCGATTGGACTCGAGTTCGTGTTCCAATGTTGGACTCTTAGTCCAAACTTGAACCTCCTTGAAACGTGTCGAGAGACCAATCTTCCCCGACGACGCTCAAAGATCGACTAACTATTTTCAAATTGTTTCTTTCAGGCGTTTCCAAGGAATTCAATTATCTTTTCCATTATTCCATTATTTTTATTAAATTATGCTTGTCGCGCACACGCACTTTCGATCCACGTTTATCAACCACATGGTTTTATCAAAATTTCAAATGTTTAATATTTTAACCTCAAAAATGCGACATGTGTCAAATTCTGACATTGACATTAAATTATAAGCTTCTTTGAAACAAACTGAATTAAATTATTTGACTGCAACTAATGACATCTGCATTCGGTTTCATTAAGTATTATTTGAACACTGCATTTATCCCCTTTCGATTTTGACTTAATTTGAATTTTAATACAAATTCATGTTAAAATTGAACATTCGCGGTGTCAACAAATCTTTGTAGATTTTGTAGAAAAGAATTCTGTGTGATGTCAGGGTGACTGTTGTTGTCTCACTCACTCTCGTCTCACACTCATCACTTCTGCCCATGCGCAAAAATTCCGTTCCGTCGATTTATAAATTTAATAATATTTTACAGTGCGTTTGTTACGTATCCAGTTAAACGATAAATCCAGCTTTACTCAAAATCAAATCAATTTATCCTCAAAATTCAATATTTCAAAATATTAACGAAAATCTCAAAAACAACGGAGACTACTTTCTCCACAACTGCTTCAGGCGGACATCTTGGTAAAACACCTCGTTCATTCCGTCAGTCGGCGACAGCTCTCACAAAATTGCGGTAAAATAAAAATTCAAAATCTTGTAATTCTCACAAATATAAAATTTACAAATAAAAATAAAAAATAAAAATATAAACATGCATATGGTGATTTTGGAACATATATTTTAGACAATATATTGCAGTGTTTTTTTCCGTAATATTGGGAACGATTTATTTATTACTATTCAAAGAGTTAAAATATATTTTATATCTATTTATTTTATAATTACATAATATCGGGACTATCAAAAACTGTAATAGTCTATGGAGACCGAGATAGAACGATAGGACGTTGGTTGTAATGAGTTTGATTGATTTTGATCATTATCAATACGTATAATTTGCTGACTTAAAGCAATTTAGAGCATACCAATATAATATATATATATAATATATTGCAGTGTTTTCTTCTTAGGGGACGATTTATTAATTAAAATTCAAATGGTTGATTTCACTTATATTTATTTTTATATTACACCAAATAAACATTGTCACTCAAATAAACACCGATACCAAATACATATAACAATAACGAGAAAAAACTGAATCCCATTTTTCAAAAACCCAAACTCTATATTATATTAATCTCAATCGAGTTAAGATCAATCTGATAATATACACCATTGTAATATAGATGTAGCTATATTACATTGTATAAAGAAATTTGCTGACCATCAGAAGTTCAAGAGTAATCAAATAGTTTGATAGATTTAAGCACAAATTACTACATCAGATTTAAATTTTATTATAAACTATAACTTAAGATGCCAAAAATATAAATTGTTGCAAAAGAAAACCAGTAGATGATTCTGGCAGCAGTTTCGCCTTTTCCCTAAAAATTACAGCTACAAAACTTCCACATATTGATACTCAAAGCTTCAAGTGCAGCATATCGAAATATTATGTAAGCATTAAAGGCATTATAAAATAGTATAGAGACATAATTTTGAGACAATCTCTGCCAGAGCCATCTTCTGGTTAAATGTTATAACAATGTCACCTTAAGTGCCTTTGTAAATTTAAGCTTTGGGATATTTCATTGGTATATATATTTCATGAAAGAAATGCAGCTGTGCTATTTCAAGATTTAGATACAAAAATTTCACATCTATCTTATATCTACCATTTGGAATCAGTGGAGGAAAGTGGGTTTCATCAGGAACAAAATTGCATACGCGATAATTGATGTCCTATAAATAAGTAAAATCTTTAGATTAGCTTTACTACAAAATTAAAATATTTTTTAAACCTTATTAAAATAAAAAGTAGTCATATTGCCGCAATCTTTTAGTGTGCCTAGTCCAATAGCGTTTGCGTCGACACATTTCTTTAAATTGACTTGATATCGCATCGGAAAATGTCGATATTCGTTACTTAAAAATTTATAAGACTGCACCAGCGCCTAAAATTATTAAATGTTAATAAATGCTCTTACTCAGAGTATAAAAAATTATTACTTCCATGTTATCTTCTATGTTTATCTTGAAATTAAGGGTAGCGTTATGAGCTGTGGTAGTTCTATTGTATTTAAATGGTTTAATTTCAAAGATATTAAAATAACTTTTATTAAAACTAATTAATTGTATACGAACGTCCTTAATCTTAAAAGTATGTTGATGAAACTATAAAATTAAATTATTAGTGATTTTCTTGGGACGATTTACTGTTAATATTTGTTGCTAATGTTTTATATAAAAATAATATATCAAATTTGATTTTACTATTTAAAATTTTTAGTAACCTTTGACAATATAGTATCATTGCAGAAGATATCCGCAGCAAAATATATAAAAGCAAAATACAAGACTGCAATTTTCATTGTAAGTTCAAAATTTCAACAATTTCTTACAAAAGCTGGAACTGGATTACTGAATAAAGTCTGTGACGTATTGTTTTTGTTGTTTTGTTTTACCTTCAGTAAAAAGTAATAAACTATAATGTTGATGATTTTTTTCGGCTAATGGTTTCCAGCTTTACAAGGTATTATCAATTTCTCGCTCTATACAATTACTACAATCTCATTGGTTGTAAATAATATATACAATGGTTGAGATTATTCCAAATAAGTTTTTTTATAGAAGCAACCCCAAGTAGCATTTCTAGCTGCAAAGCAGCTGCGAATATCAATAGCTGTTTATTTGCTAGTTGGCAGCGAGCTATTCATTGCTATTTTGCCAGCGGTGATCCATTTAGAAAAATAGCTGCTAATCAGCCGAATCTCACCAAATCTCACGTGGTGGTGAGGGGGGAGGGGTGTGGCAAATATCACGTAATTTTTTGTTTTAAGTAGTCTTAAATAAAAATAATTAAACAAATTATGTTTTTTTGAATAAATTCAACGCAATCAAGCACAGATTAACGCATTTACACTAAATGAGGAAGGGGATCGAGCCAAATCTCACGACATCTCACCAAAATTGCCTCACGTAATTAATGAATGCTCCCTAATGGCTGATTGACATTGTAATAAAACATAAATAAACGAAACCTGTATTTCCCTATTTTAAATCTACGTGCAAATGCCGTACCTTTACAACAATTCGAAGTAATTTAACAATTTAAAATATTTACTAATACTTGATGTATTTATTTTATAAATTTTGTTTGTAAACCCACTCCATGAAGAGATCCTGCGTACGGGCCTGATATTTACACTTACCCTATGTTTCTCTTTAACTATAAATTCTATAGTAATAATAATATGATTGTTTCGATTGTTATGGTGTTAATAAGAATCCTGAGATAGTTTACTTTGACTAAACCGTGATAAAACTAGCTTTAATTAAAATTTAAAAATCAAATTTTGAATTTTTTAAAATGTGGTGCACTTTTATTTATAGAGTGAAGCAAATATCCATACATAATTATGTTGTCACTTATTTTGCAAATAGTTTTCATTGTGTAAAATAAAATAAATCACAAAAAATAAATAATTTTCAATTTTAAACGTAAAGTTAATTTTAAAATTTTTTTACACATAAACCACGTGGTTCCATTTTGGCCTCTTCAGATTAGAACCTTTTCCTCTTTTCATGTAGCCATGTAAAATAAATATTTTAAACTTTTTGAAATAAAAAAATTATTTAAAATAAATAAAACATTACGTAGCTTGACTCTAACTTTCCCCTACCCTCACGTAGCCCTGTAATAGCTTTCTACCTAAACTATGCTGCTTGACCAAGACACGTGGTTTATGAACGACCCCCCATACTAATAATAATTATTATTGATGTACTATTTATTTTATAAATATTTAGAAATTTTTTTGCATGTTATCACAGTTAATCATTTATCATTATATTTTATTATCAGTTATCATTCTGTGTGGACCAGGCCCGGTTGTTCCCTAATATTCTTCTTACAATACATTCTTTCTTACAGTGGCGTAACTACCAGTGTTCGATTTGTTCGATCAAATAAGGGCCCGGACATTAAAAGGGCCCGGTTGCTATCAACCAAAAAAATAAAATATTTTAATGATTTAATGCGAATTCAAATTTTTGTGATTTGTAGCACTAAATATTGAAAGCACCAATAAAACCAAAAAATATGCGGCACTTTTTCAAAATAACTTGTTTGCCACATTTTTCATGTACTTACCTAAGTATTTAAAATATAAAATATATTTACTGTTTGTTTCGTCTTTTGTTGAATTGAAGTTGAACGCCATCAAGAAAGATTAAACGCACCTGCCAAAGCAAAACTTCCCATCTGGTAGCGATTACAGTAATAAACAAATAAACTGTCACCCTTATAATATAGCAATTTAACAAAATACCGAAAAAAATAAGAGTAGGGTATATTTTGATTTTTAACACTACACTGCTAGTTTGTTGCAAGTTTGTTGTTTGTTAAGAAGTGTTTTGTTTTTATAAATTTTTTTAAGCGTGAAATAGTGGAGTTTTTAAGTATAATTGTTTATTTTGGAGTATAATTTATTAAAGTTATAGTAGGTATTTCTTTAAATGTAAGGAAGCTTTAATAAAGCTATTATAGAATGAGTACTACATATAAATATATGGGGGGGGGGGGGGATTAAGTCAGAAATACAGGCCCGTAACTGCCTTGTTACGCCACTGCTTTCTTACAATATTCTTACATAATTTCTTACAATACAAACACATGTACTACCCATAGCCGAGCAGATTAAGGAGAAGTTTCGTAATATGAGGGTAAGGCGTTCGAATCCCAGACCAGCAAAAATAAGTGAAAAAGAAATTTCTTTACAAAATTCAATTTAATATTACAAGTACTAAACGCTTTTCAGAACTAAAATGTTTAAAAGTTAGCCCATGTAAAATACACTGTAAGTATTTGCAAACGTTTTCACCATACTATGGCATCGTCAGGCGATCAGGCGATGATGCCATATGCAACATATTAAAATATTATGTAGGCAATATTGGCGGCTAGTGGTTTTTCATTTCAGGATAATAATCATAAAGTACAGTGCAAGAATGTAACCCCACCCCAGCTTTTATTAAATAAAAGAAGTTAACTAGGAAGGAGACTGACGCTGAATTACGTTTTTCAAATGCTACGTTGGACTCACAATAAAGAACTGCATTTTATGCGCTCAATATTTTGAAGTTCCTTGTTTAATCGAGAGCAGCACATATTTATGCGAGTAACCGGACATTTCGCTACGGGTCATTTCGCTCCCGGACATTACGCTCCCAGACATTAAGCTACTAGGATACTTTCGTTACTAAGACATTTTTCTACCGGACATTTCGTTATTATTTCTACTCTGTAGTTATTTTATGGAATATTGCTAGCTACCTAGTCGCAATAGAGCCTCCCAGTCGAGGTGGATTGGCTTTAGGCAATTTTTAATGAGTTAAACGCCAGCCAAAACGGCTCGGAGCTCCCGGAGCGGAGCGCAGGATTGCGTAGGGTCAGTTTGGTCTGTCGCAACCACAGCAAATCACGGATCCACCGTAAAATGAATGAATTATGTAAATTGTGTAAGTTTAGTAAGAAAGTAAAAGTGGTACAGAAATGTCCTGGGAGCAAAATGTCCCGTAGCGAAATATCCTAGAACCATCATCTGTATATACCGATGTTCTAGGCTAGGAATTTTGATAAAATAACTGATAAGTCAATAGAAACGCAAGAGTGACCACACACACTAAACACAAGAATGGTTTTGATTCTTTATTATTTGTCAATCATTTTATTACATTTATCAGTTTCGACATAGTAGCAAATTTTGTTATTTTGTAAGTTATAATGTAAATATATTAATATATGAATTAAGTTAAGATTATTGTCGGATATTTGCATAACTTTTGTCATAAGTACACTGTGATTCTGAATACGAATAGATTCGCATAGAAATACAATAAGTGAAAATCCTTTACCCTAAAACCAAATAGATCAAGTCTCGTTCGTACCCTTATTTTAGAAAATATATATGTATATATAAATTATCCCATAGTTTTAATATTACATCATCAAATGTAGCTATGATTTTGTGGAACTTGGCTGGCTGAATTTGGTGCGGAACTGTCTCCCTTGCCTACCCCGACAAGCCGCCACTTGTATGCAATAAGAAGTATATGCCAATAAAGACATAATTTCAAGACAAGCTCTGCCAGAGCCACCTACTGGTTTAATGTTAAAACAATATATATATTTGCTACCTTAAGTGCTTTTGTAAATTTAAGCTTTTGGGTATTTAATTGGTGTATATATCTCAGTAAAGAAATACAGCTTTGCTATTTCAAGATCTAAATACAAAACTTGCGCTTCTAATTTAAATTTACCATTGGGAATCAATGGAGGAAAATGAGTTTCATCGGGAATAAAATTGCACATGTGGTAAGTGATGTCCTGTAAATAAAATTTTTAGATTTTCTTTACTACAAAATGTAAACGTTTTCAATAGGTACCTTCTTAAAATAAAAAGTAGACATATTGCCGCAATCTTTTATTCTTGCAAGTCCCATAACGTTTGCGTTAAAGGCTTTTTTTAAATTGGCTTGAAATCGTATCGGAAAATGTCGATATTCGTTACTTAAAAATTTATACGCCTGCACGAGTACCTAAAATTATAAAACTTTAATAAATGCAGTTATAGGGTATATATAAATATTACCTCTAGTTTATCTTCAACGTCTATCTTAAAATTGAGGGTAGCATTATGAGCTGTGGTAGTTCGATTGTATTTAAATGTTTTAATTTCAAAAATATTAAAATAACTATTATTGTAACTAATTAATTCGAATCGGACATCTTTAATCTTGAAGGTATTTTGATGAAACTAAAATTAAAGTGTCAGTGATTTTGATAAATAATATAAAATTTGATTTAATTATTTTAAAGTTTAATTAGGTACCTTAGAAAATAGCTTATCATTGCAGAAGATATCCGCAACAAAACATATAAATGCAAAATTCAAAACTACGCTTTTCATTACAGGCTCAAAATTTCAACCATTTCATAGAAAAGCTGGAACTCGATTAACGAATAAAGTCTGACGTATTGTTTTTGTTGTTTTATTTTAAATTACAACCTTCCTAAAATGATATTAAACTACAAGGTTAATGATTTTATTGGCTAATGTTTTCCAATTTTTAGATTATCGTAATGGTATTTACTAGGGGCTATCAATTTCTCGCTCTATACAGTTACTTCTCTCTTATTTTTGTACTATGAAAGAATAGTTTGTAAATATTTATAACAATTGTTGAGTAACTTAACCCAAATTGGACCTAAAAATTTTAGTGCAATATATTTGTGGACATTAAATTGTCTATAACACTATTCTTCTATATACTAAAATCTCGCATTGGTGTTGTATTTTTCTATCTGACAACCTGTTGTTTCATCAAGTTTGGCATATTATGGTTATATTTTTCAGACTTATTATTATTTTTATTTTCATAAGTAAAACAAACAGTTTTGTCTTGATTTTCCTAAAATGAATTATTAATAATACATAATAATGTATTTTAAAATTTTAATATTAAGTATTAGGTACCATAGTTGTACTGAGTTGAAGGCAATCGTAATATAATATACCGGGTGCTGAATGAGTTAGTCGAACATTGGAAATTAACATGTAAAAACTTATTTATGCAAATTCCTACTTCCCTAATTATTTTACAGAATAATTGAAAGATACAAAAATTATGCAGAAATATAAACTACAAATGATAAGACCATTAGATTTTATCTAACTTTTACTTAAAAGGTCCAAAAATGCTTTCAAAATTGTTAAGATTGTCAATTATTGCACTGGCCATGTAATAAATTCAATATAATTTATATTTACAAAAATAATTACCATGGAAACTTACATGGCAAGTCTGATAAATGAAACTTCTAACAATTTCAAAAGCATTTTTTGACATTTTAAGTAAAAGCTAAAGGAAATCTAATGTTCTTATCATTCGTAATTTATATATCTGCATTATTTTTGTGTCCTGCATTTTTTCTCTAAAATAATTAGGGAAGCAGAAATTTTCATAAATAAGTGTTTACATGTTAATTTCCTATGTTTGGCTAACTCATTCAGCACCTGGTATAATATGCATTTTATCCTTAAAAGTTTCTAAATACGTATAATTTGCTGGCTTAAGACAGGATTCTACTTTGAAAGCAATTTTAGTGAATTTTTTCATGAGACTATTAATAAAGATATTCATATGAGCTTTGTAAGGATTTAAAAATATACCTACTCTTGAAATACTTAAAAAAATTATTTTGATATATTTTATGGAGAAATATTATTTCTGGGCTCGATTAGTAGGTGCGGCTGAGGTGGTGTTAAAATCTTGAAATTGGGTTAGCTAAAATAAGATAAATTTAAAGTTTTAGGGTTTACAAACTGACCCGGCAGACGTTGTCCTGCCCATCCTCATTATAGTCATTGTTTGTCAATGATTTAGGTTCGACACCTAAAATGAGGGAAGAAATGAAAATAAAAAAGGGAAATAAAGGGCCTGCATTTTTGAGACCAAAAAGATATATGAAAAAAGAAATTTAAGAAAAAGTTTATAAATTATTACAATTTGGAAAAATTTGCAACAGTAATACGGTTTAAGTTATGGAACTCAAAATTTTGCACATATATGGCAAGCTAAAAAAAATTATTTTGAAAATTTCAATGAAATTGAAGCAAGTTGAAAAATCAACAAAATCAAAGCAAAGCTGATTTTTTATGAAATTTATAAAACTTATAAATAGGAGTACCAATTTTGGAACAATTCAGTACTAATTTGTCGCTTGTCCGACAACTACCTTGCAAGGTATTAAAATTCTTTGGCCATTATTAATTCAGATCAGATTATCTTCGTAAACTTAGTTTAGTCTTAAGAAAACGTATACACCTTTACACCTAAAACAGATTTATTTCAATATTTTGTTGTCAATTATTTCACTATTTATAAACTACCTACCTACATATTTTGATAATAGATTTGGTTTCTATCAATTTGTTGTGTATTTTGAAAACGAAAATCTTCATAAAGCACTATCTTTCAAGATTGAGGTTAAGTTACACATAAATGTATGTGCGTGAAGTTAGCCCCCCTTTTGTCGAAAACTAAAAATTGTTTTTTTTGTATTGTGTTGTATTCAGTTTGTATTGTAAATTTTTTTTTCATTTCGCGAAGCATAAAGTTATAAATTGCGAAAAACCATTTTATGCGCTGGCCCCCCTTTTTTGAAAATTTTGAAAGTTTTTGTTTGTATTGTGTTGTATTCAATTTGTATTGTTTGTATTGCTAAAATTTAAAGTCCTAAATTTAACATTAGTCGCGTAAATCGCGCAAAAAAATTTCGCGCTGGCCCCCCATTTTCGAAAATTTTGAAATTTCTTTTTTGTATTGTGTTATATTCAATTTGTATTATTATTGGTGAAGAAAATTTCGCCCAGCTAAAGGTGTGATTCCTCAGCTGCTGCTGAGGCTCTGCGACTGAAGTCGCAGTGACTGCTTTCCATGCTTTCTTATAGGAATGTTTTCTTAGAATGCGATCTTTGCAGAGGACTCTAAGGTAACAGTCTTATAAAAAAGCATGCAGTCGCAGAGTCCCGGTCGCAGCTAAAGATTCATATCTTTCACACTTTTATATCAACAATGCTTTCTTATGGGAGTGTTTCCTTAGAATGCGATTGTATCATAAAGAAGTGTAGAGAGCAGTCACTGCGACTGCAGTCGCAGAGCTCCAGCCGCAGCTAAGGAACCTTAAGATGACCAGCTAAAGGTGTGATTCCTTAGCTGCGGCTGGGGTTCTGCGACTGAAGTCGCAGTGACTGCTCTTTATGTTTTCTTATGGGAGTGTTTCGTTGGAATGCGAATTTTGCAGGGGACTCTAAGGCAGCGGTTCCCAAATGGGGTTCCGCGGAACCCTTAGGGGTCCGCGAAAAAATTCAAGGGTTCCGCCAAAAAGAATTTCAAAATGGCGAAAAATAAATTTTGCCGAATTTTTTACTTCGCCCAAGGGTTCCGCGGCCAAAACTAATTGGGAACCGCTGGTCTACACACTGCATAGTGTATGGCACTTGAAAAAGAAGAAATGCTGCTGTATTGTCCGACTAATTTGAAATTCTTGGGTATAGGGACTTCTCGAGACGGACGTTTCGACGCGAACGTTTCGGCGCAAGCCGGTTAAGTGCAAGGACGGTTTTCAAACAAGGGGGGCCAGCGCATATAATGGTTTTTCGCGATTTATAATTGTATGTTTAGCGAAATGAAAAAAAGATTTACAATAGAAACAATACAAACTGAATACAACACAATACAAACAAAAACATTTTAGTTTTCGACAAAAGGGGGGCTAACTTCACGCACATCATAAATATCTGCGTTATACATATTTGGATAAAAGAGAAACACACCAAGGTGAATTTGCGGTGATGTGAATTTACCGCTACTTTTATCACATAATTATATTTTGTCATTCACCATCAAGTTTTCTTTAATATTCATCCTACCAAAACCTCCAGTGTACATAGCACAAATTTGGCACCATACGATAGGGGCTCGATAATTCAAATCCATCACATAAATTTGACGCCCAACGTAAAACTTTATATAAATAAAATAATCTTGCTCCAGAATTACAACACAATATATTGAATTATTAAAGTGATATCTGATAATTTTAAATTTTTCCAAAATTCGAATTTTAAATTATTGTGAACAAACGTTTTAACGTTAAAATGGAACGGTAAATTTAATTGATAAATTGCCATACATGCAGCGGTATTAAACATATTCAAAGATACCTTCAATCTTTCAATTGCTATTCCAAATATTTAATTTTTCACCATTCGGGCTAATTATAAATCTTCGAATTCAATTCCAAAATATTTTTTCTCGCAATCCAACATTCAGCCAAATTCTGAAATCAATTTCAAATCAAATATTCACTTATAGTCCGATAGAATTAAACTTCAACCCAAAAGTTGCGTTCTAGGGGATGAAAGTTCCACCAATCGATAGCTAAAGGTTCCCTTATGAACATATTAAAATGTATCATCTCCATTTTTAGGCCGTCATTTATAATTAATAAAAAAGAATCCAAGATTTACGACTAATCGACTTTGATCCTTCATTTCTCCAAAGTTACTCACCCAATCCAAAAAATAAAATTACCAATTTATAGAACGGAAAATTTACTATCATATTGAATTGGAAAACTTTGTGAGAAATGCACCATTAATGCATTATAATGTTTCAAAGTAGTTTGTAAACATTTATTTGACAAAACGTCAGCTGATCGAATCGCTACGCCTCCCATGGCATCTGCGCCTGCGCCGCGTGTTGCGCTCCGTACGCAGTACATTCTTATGTCCACTGAGAATAATTTTAATTTAATTCTATTTAATTTTCCTGATTGTTTCTCCTAAATTTCCCTGTCTTCATATTTTTTGTACTCGATAAAAGTAATTGAATTCTTTTAAATATTTAATATTAGAGTAAGTAGGTAAGTATTTAATAATTAAAGTTACAGTCAAACTCAAGGGACCATCAAAAAAGTTGGAATTAAGCAAACTTCAAGTTATGAAAATAAAATTACACGTAAATATCTGACAAACCTATTATAGTTTTTCAAAAAAATTCGATTTATATAATAGTTATATAATAGTAAAAATTGAGATGATACATTTTAATATGTTCATAAGGGAACCTTTAGCTATCAATTGGTGTAACTTTCATCCCCTAGAACGAAACTTTAGGGTTGTTTCCATTGACTGGACTATTAGTCAAAATCAGATCAATTTATTATCAAAATTCAATATTTCAAAATACAAATGAAAATCTTAAAAATAACGGCGACTACTATCTCCACAACCGCTTTAGGCGGGTATCTTGGCAAAAACCCTCGTTCATCCCGTCAGTCAGTCAGCGCCATCTCTCACAAAATTGCGGTAAGGTAAAACTTCAAAATATTAGAATTCTCACTTGTAATATCACAAGAGAAAGTGAGAATAAACTGAAAATAATTTCACATATTAAAAGTATTTCCCCGGCAATAGATACGATGAGAGCCCAAAGAGATCGAGTAGCTATTGACGAACGGCAACAACTTTGAGAAAATATGTCAAATTATTTTGTAATTAATCGAATTCTTGTGTGGTATTTGATTAATTATTTTTTTCGTTGATTTTAATGTTAATTTTATGGACTGACGATGTACTAAACCGTTTTTGATTTATTTTATTCATAATTAATTGACAGCCGTCAAATCAAATAAATTTCAATAAATTATTCTCGCGACAATAATGTAAATATATTATTCTCACTAGCATAATGTTTTGATTGGAAACTTTGACTGAAATTAAAAGTTTCAATTGGTTTTCAAAAACAAAAAAAATCAAAAATATATAATTTACAACAGAAATTAAAAATAAAAATACAAAAATTCAAATGAGAATTTTGGAACACGACAAAATATTGCAGTATTTTTTTCCGTAATATTGGGAACGATTTATTTATCAATATTCAAATGATTGAAATGTATTTTATAGGTACCTATTTATTTTATATTTCGTATAAATTTAAACCAGTTGTCGTACTTAGCAGTCTGTTCTAGTCCTAGTTTCCAAAAAATTAATTGTTAAATTAATAATACAAACTTTGCTTACTTTGTAATAAAAAATCTTTCTTTATATTTATAAACACATTTTATTTTTTTATATTACAACAAAGAAATATTTTCACTTAAATAAACACCAACACCAAATATAACAAAAATATAAAGCACATAATCCCTTTTTCCAAAAGTGCCAAACTCTATATTATATTTATCTATTGGGTTAAGATCAATCTGATAATATCAACCATAGTAATATAGATATTATTTAAAATACAGAAAATGAGCATAGAGTTATAATAAACAATGTGTATATAGAAAATGGCTGGGCGTCAGAAGTCCCGGAGTAATCAAATAGTTTGGTAGATTAGATCACACTTTACTACATCCAATTAGAAACTCATCAGAAACTAACTTAAGATGTCAAAAATACAAATAGCTACAAAATAAAACCAGTAGATGGCTCTGGCAGCACTTTCATCTATTTTACTTTGTATTTTATTTTCTGCAAACATAATAATATATTATTATATTAATATATTTTACATCAAAACTTTGAGTTCTGATCATTAATGTAGATTAATCATTATGTAATTATTATTATTGCTGGCATCTATATGCAATATTCATATTTAGCCAAAAGTACAGATTGCTTTTTACTCAAAGCTTCAAATGTAACATATTAAAATAATAAGTAAGCACTAAGCAGTAAAAAATATATACCAATAGACACGAAATATCAAGACTATTTCTGCCATTGCCATCTCTTGGTTTAATGTTAAAACAATGTATATATTTTACACCCTAAGTGCGTTTGTAAACTTAAGCTTATGGGTACTTAATTGGTATATATATTTCAACAAAGAAATACAGCTTTGCTATTTCAATATCTAGATACAAAGCTTTCGTTTCTGCTTTAAATTTACCATTTGGAATCAATGGAGGAAAGCGAGTTTCATCGGGAACAAAATTGCATATGTGATAAGTGATATCCTGTAAATAAAATTTTTAGATTTGCATTACTGCAAAACTAAAACGTTTTCAATACCTTATTAAAATAAAAAGTAGACGTATTGCCGCAATCTTTTACACTGGCTAGCCCGAGAGCGTTTGAATCGAAGCCTTTCTTTAAATTTACTTGAAATCGCATCGGAAAATGTCGATATTCGTTACTTAAAAATTTATACGCCTGCACCAGTAGCTATAATTATAAAACTCCTATAAATGCAGTTATGGATTGAAAATAAATATTACCTCTAGTTTATCTTCAAGGTCTATCTTGCAATTGAGGGTAAGATTATGAGCTGTGGTAGTTCGATTGAATTTAAATGATTTAATTTCAAAAATATTAAAATAACTTTTATTGTAACTAATTAATTCGAATCGAACTTCCTTAATCTTGAATGTATTTTGATGAAACTAAAATTAAACTGCAAGTGATTTTGATGCAAAATATAAAATTTGATTTAATTATTTGAAAATTTTAGTTACCTTAAATAATAACTTATCATTGCAGAAGATATCCGCAACAAAACATATAAATGCAAAATGCAGGACTGCACTTTTCATGGTGAACTCAAAATTTCAACAATTTCATACAAAAGCTGGAGCTGGATTACTGAATAAAGTCTGTGATGTATTGTTTTGGTTGTTTTATTTTAACTCGCAACCTTCATAAAAAGGTGATTAACAACAAGGTTGAAGCTTTTTTTAGTTAATGTTTTCCAACTTTAGATTATTATATTCGTTATTTACAAGGCTATGTAAATTACTACACTCTGATTTCACTACCCAGCTAGAATAGTTTGTAAATATTATTTGAAATTGTTGAGATTATAAGTTTTTTACAGAAGTAACTTTTTCTTTAAGTTTAACGCTGAGTTAATTGTATAATTAACTTTACCTTATTAAATTACCATAAATAAGTACATTTAACAAACCTGGTAGTTGTTCAAACTGATATAAGTTTTAGTAATTGCTATTATGTTGGTCATGCGAAAATAAGTTATTTATATAAAATCAGTGTTCTCTAATACTGCAATGGTCCGAGGTAGAACGGTAGGACCATGGTCGTACTGAGTTGATGGCGATCGTAATATACAGATATTTATGCATTTTTTTATTTATATTTATTAATACCAAAGAGTATATATATATAGAGGGACAGCCATTAACAAATATTTGTCACAAGTTGTTGTTAATGGCTCTGCTACGCCATCTAGTAGACGGTGTGAATTTTTAATTTATGGCTGATCCTTTATATACAGGGAGGTATTTTTGCAAAAATAAGTTTTTACATGTTAATTTCCCATGTTCAGCTAACTCATTCAACACCCTGTATATAGAGGACCAAAAATTAAGACGTAGAGACAACCCCCTCCACTAGATGGCGTAGCAGAGCCATCAAGAAATACTTGTGACAAGTATTCTCATAAGAGCTGTTCCTCTATATATACATACTCTTTGTTAATACGGATAATTTGCTGATTTAAAGCAAATTATTGAGCATCCAAATATAAATATATATATTGCAGTGTTTTTTTTTCGTAATAATAGGGACGATTTATTTAATAAATTTGAAATGGTTAAAATTTCATTTATATTTATTTTATATGTCAAGTAAATATAATCCAGTTGTTTTATATTCGATGCTAGTCTTGGTTACGCTACAACGTGTTATTTTTTGGTGAAAGAAAAAACACTTTGGTTGTTCAAATATATTTGTCCATTATTAATCCAAACCGGAAAATTTGAATGTTTAAGCAAAAATGAGGGAAGTTTAACCATCGGCTAAAATAAATTAAAACTTGGAAAGCATATTTATTTAATTACCTTACTGCTCACGGAGTTTTTAGCAGCAACTTTCTGTGTCACTTTGAAAGTTAGGTATAAAAATAATATAAAAATATAAAGTCAAAATTGTAAACCGGGGGGTCTGGGGGTGTGGAACACCCTCCAGTACATATTGCAGGATTTCCAATCTTTTAAAATGCTTCGAGTAGATAGGGTATTTATAATTTTACAAATCTTGCCAGGAAAATCCCGGGGAATTTGAATTTTTAAGCAAAAATTAGGGAAATTTAAATATTAGGCTAGAGAATATTACAGCTTGGAAAAACATTTATTTAAGTGCCTTACTGCTCAGAGTTTAGCAACTTTTACGTTACTTTGAAAGTTAACTGTCAAAAGTGTAATTCGGGTAGTCTGGGGGTGAACACCTTCCAGTACATATAATAAAATTCCCACTCTTCTAGAATACCGACAAGAGACAGAATAATTATATAAATTTCGTCGAAAAAAGCTGGAAATTGTTTGTTTTTGAGCAAAAGTGAGGGAAATTAAAACGTTCGGCTTGAGAAAATCAAAACTTAAAAAAAAATTTTTAATTAAATGTTTAAATATTATACTGTTAACAAAGAAATCTACCGTCTAGCTGCCTGTCCGTGCACGGGCTTCCCAGCTAGTAAATAAATAAATATAATTTAACATTATTTAAATTTTAAAACTTCGTAGTAAACATTATTTTTATCAAGGGGCGACTTTAGGAGTACAATCCAAGTCATAAACAGCCACTGACACCACAAGATTTGTAAATATTACACTTTAGTTTAAAAATATGTAATGCATACAATGAGCACGGTGGAGGTTGTGCGTATACGAGGGTGGTCTGAAAAGTTTCCGACCTAACATAGAAGCAACTAATTTTTTTTTAAATTTATTTTTATTTTTCTACCTAGTCTCCTTTTAAGTCTATATACTTATCCCAGCAAAGCTGCCACTTTTTTAACCCGTCTAAATAGGACTCAGCGTGTTTCTCTGCAAAATAGTTGTTTACAAAGGTGATAACTCCTCATTCGACTAAAATCTCTATCTTCCGAGCGAAACTTTTAGCTTACAGAACAAAATACAGTTGGTTGGGGCTAGATCTGGTGAGTAAGATGGGTGGTCAAGCAGTTCAAATCGTAATTCGTCGATTTTCGCCATGGCAAACTATGAGGTGTGAGACTGGTGAAACAACTTTTTTTTTCTGCTAAAGTGGCCGTTTATTCGGAATTTCTGCCTTCAGCTTGTCAAGTAATGATGCGCAGTATATGCTTCTGTAGTGGTTGTTATTTTTTGAAAATAATCGTTTAAGATAAGTCCATGGTTATCCCAAAAAACAGTCGCCATCACTTCCCAGCCGAAGGAACAATGTTTGCCTATTTTTGGAGCTGATTCCCTCTTTGTAGTCCATTGTTTTATGGGAATTTTTGTTTCTGGAGTGTAAGGATGTATCCAAATTTCATCTACAGTAATTGAACCGCGCCAAAACTCTGATTTATTGCCCCTAAACTGCGTTAACAGAGGATTGAAATTATTGTTCATTTGAACACGTTTTTGTTCAAAGTGAGCAAGCGCGGGCAGCTTTCTCATGCCTAAATGTTGATTCATTATATGACAAATACATTTTTTGGACATACTCATAGTCTCTGCTATCTCCCTAATTTTCTTTCGAAAGTTGTCTAGCATTATTTGGTGCATTTGAGCAATGTTATCGTCAGTGGTTGCAATTTTTGGATATCTCGAACGTTCATCGTCTCTCAAGCTAGTACGCCCACATTTAAATTCAGCTGCTCAATATTTCACGGTGGTAAATGATGGTACAGAGTACACAGTGTCCAATTCGTCTTAGATTTTTGTAAACGTATTGCCTTTCAAAGCCAAATGTTTATTGATGCTCGATACACGATTTTTTCCATTTTCACCAGTACACTCGCATTGACTCACTGAAGCGGTTGTCAAACAACATCGGCGGGTCCAAAATGGCTGAAATTTTGGTGAGTAGCTGTCAAAGCTAGACCAAACACATTCCCTATTTTTTTTTGACAAGTACTGCCATGTTCATGTTGAAGTCGGAAACTTTTCAGACCACCCTCGTACTACTTTGAGGTTGTATGTTGCATGTGTAGTGGCGGAGTTGTACATCTTGTATTTTTTGACAATATTATTAATATATTGTCGTGTTTCATAATCTTTTTTTTAAATTTTGAAACTTTAATTTTTTTTTTTTTGAGATTGAATTTATTTTATGATTTTGAATTTGCTTTATCCATCTGAATTTTAATTTTATTTATGTATATACAAAACGAGCTCGCGCGCCGCAGACAAAAATTTTTCAACAAAAGGGGCGTGGCTATTTTATTTTTGAGTATAATTATTGTGTTATCACTGTTAAGGCCACATTACACGAGGCGATTTTTTCATGCGATCGATCACTGCAATAAGTTGCAGGCGCTTAGCGCTTCGTGTGATACAAAATCGCTCATGCAATTTGTTGCTGCAACTTTGCGCAAGTGCGATTTTTTAAATTAGGACTTGATCTAATTTTATACGATTTTTTCTTGAGATTTCTTACTATCAACTTAAAAATGTTTGGAAAATGTTTCTAAATGATTTTCTATATACAGAAATTCACTGAATTAAACCAATAGGTTGGTATTACAGTAAATATGTCATGTATTTATAATATTTTTTCTAGTTGTCAAAAATAAATATCCACATGCGAAAATGCGCAGCAATTTTTCGCAACCCAAAAAATCGCTGTAACTTATCGCAGCGATCGATCGCATGAAAAAATCGCTTCGTGTAATATGGCCTTTAGTTGGTAACCTACACTAAAAACAATACCTAACTACAATCAAATCAAACAGTCAAACACAAAAAAAATTTGTTTAAAAAAATTTTTTATTGCACCGATAAAAAAACGACTATGATCATCATGATTTATAAAGAAAAGATTATCATTTAAAAAAAGGAAAAGTGTCTGGGGGGGCTATAGCCGTCCAGCCTCACCCCCCCCCTTGGCTGCGCCACTGACTGACTCTAAGTTACTCGGTTCGAATCCGGGGGGAGTCTAAAACTCTCATATGACACTAATACCAAATATAACAAATAAGATAAACCACAGAATCTTTTTTTTCAAAAACGCTAAACTCTGTACTATATTTATCTCTAATGTTCTCTAATTTATCTCTAATTAATTACAGATTGATCAACCTGATAATATCAACCGCAGTAATATAGTATATGTAGTTATAATAAACACTGTATAAGAAAAAAATAGGCTGGCAATCGGTAGTTCAGGAGTAATCAAATATTTGGGTAGATTTAATCACAAATTATATATATATGTTACGGTCAATGATGTCAATGCCCAGCTTAGTTGGGCATTAACGTCAATGACCATGTATTTTGGTCATTGTTGACATTTAAAATTTCATGTATGGTTTTTACATCATTGTCCGGGCAATGACGTCTATGCCCAATACAGGGTGAGCAATCATGAAATTATTATTCTATAGATTCCATCTGAAAGTAATATTTATTAAATCTGCCTTGGCAATTAATACTAGCTGTTAAGGAATACTGAAAAATTAATTTTGTTAGAAAATATTAGTGATACGACCAAAGAAAATGAGAATACTCTTAGACAAGCAGCAGCTGAAAGCAGTGTTTTAGGATGTTACGGTTACAAGCGTTGTCATTGCAAGGGTGGATGTAAAAATAATAAATGTGCGTGTCGCGCCAGCAAACAAATTTTGAATTCTAAGTGCCATGGGTCACTCCCGTGCCAGAATAAAAATGATTAATTTAAATTTAAAAAATTTATTTAATTATTTTTTAATTTTTATTATTTTTGTTAATAAATAATTATAATATTATATTATAATACAATGAATACAACATAGGTACGTAAATATCACTGGTCTGTTGGCTGTCAAATTTTAATTGCCATTTTGCTGTTCTTTATATATTAGTTATTGCATAATATCATCATTGCCCAATCCATTTTGGCTATTAACGTCATTGACCGGCCAAAGACGTAAATATTGTAGTCAAATGAAGATATTTACATCATTGCCCACCGTTAACGGGCGTTGACGTCAATGGCCGGTCAATGACGTTAATGGCCAGGGTAAATGGGCATTGACGTCATTGCCCGGCCATTGACGTCAATGCCCAATTTACGTCATTGACCGTAACATATATATATATTGTCGTGGAAAAAAAGGACAATCGATTAAAAAAATCTAGGATGAAAACAATAATAAAAGTCAATTTCAGTTTGTTTTTTTTTAATAAGAATGTCAGATGTAATGTTTATTGTTAATTTCAATTTGGAATGTTTTGAATACAATTTGTAAAAGAATATAATAAAAGATTCGTTAGAACATAGGTGTTATACGTTAATAGATAAAGTAATAAAAGGGCACAGAAGTAAACATAGCAATATGTTGTAAATAATTTTATAAATGTCAATAATTTGTTAAATGACGGTAAGATGTCGGGTTTAATTTTTAAATATGATTATAATTTAACTTTATAATTAATTTTAGGAATAAGTTGATAAAGACAATAGTCGAAACTAGTCCTAAAAAAAGAAAAGAAAAATTGAGGAAAGTGTAAAATATTTTAATATAATAACAATATATAGCAGTGTTTTTTTTTTCGTAATAGTAAGAACGATTTATTTATTATTATGTTATATTTCATGTAAATTTAAATCAGTTGTCTTATTTTCTATCGTAGTCCTAGTTTAAAAAAATTTAAATATAAAATTAATAATGCAAATTTTGAAACTTGGCTTACTTTGTAATTAAAAATCATATTTTATTTTCATTATAACATTTAATTTCTTTATATTAAACCAAAGAAAAACTTTTACACAAATAAACACCAACACCAAATATATATTACAAGAAATATAAAGCACAAAATAACTTTTTCCAAAAATGGAAAATCTATATTACAAGCATTTATCTCTATCGGGTTTTCATCAATCTGAACCACAGTAATACAGATATTATTTAAAATAAAGAAAGTGACCATGTAGATATAATAAACACTGTATACTGAAATTAATTGGCCATCAGAAGTCAAGGAGTAATCAAATTGTATGGTAGATTAAATCACACATTACTACATCCAACTAACTTAAGATGTCAAAAATATAAATTGCTACAAAATAAAACTAATAGATGGTTCTGGTAGCACTTTCGCCAATTCTACTTTGTATTTGATTTTCATCAAACATAATATTAATATTTTATACAAAAGAACTTTGAGTATCAATCTGAATCATTAATGTAGATTAATCATTATGTAATTATGATTATTGTTTGCTTCTCGCAATGTTAATATTTAGCCAAAAGTACAAACAACAATTATTATGAAAATTACAACTACAAAGTTACACAGATTACTTCCTACTCAAAGAATCAAGTGTAACATTTTAAAATATTATGTAAGCACTAAGCAGTAAAAAGTATATTCCAATAGAGACATAATATCAAGACAAGACCAGAGTCACTTACTGGTTTAATGTTAAACAATATAAATATATTATATTTGCCACCTTAAGTGTGTTTGTAAATTTAAGCTTTTGGGTATTTAATGGGAGTATATATTTCAGCAAAGAAATGCAGCTTTGGTATTTTAAGATCTAGATACAAAAATTCCGATTCTACTTTAAATTTACCATTGGGAATCAATGGAGGAAATCTAGTTTCATCGGGAACAAAATTGCACATGTGATAAGTGATAAGTCACTTATTACATTGTGAAATAAGTGACTGCGTGCAACTGAAGAATGGCAATAACCATGAAATAACGTTATATTGTACTGTCGTATTACGAATTTTTCATTTTTTCAAATTTTCTTAATTCAGACCTGTTATTTGTTAAATGTCTCTTTTTTAAAATTTTTTGAATTTTGATTTTCTACGTATTGTATTATTCTTATATTTTTTTGAATTTAACCATAAATACATACTAAAAACCACAAATTTACTTAAAATTTTTTATTTTGAGTTCTTTTTTTTAAAGTACAAGGTTGATGAGTTTTTTTTTGACTTATGTTTTTCAGTTTATATTATTGTAATCATTATTTACAAGGTTGCATCAAATTTTTTCTCGTAGGTAAAGTTTACCCGAGTATGGCACGAAAAGACTCAGGGATGGCAAAAAAAGGTGAGATTATGCTTTTAAAAACTTGTTTTCACAATTCCAGGAGTAAAGTGATGCTTGTAATATACGTTTTGCAAATAATTCTCTCCAACATAATATTGAATTTGCAAAGTTATTACAATTTCAAAATCAAGGAAAATACTCGGATGGAATCTCGTTAATGCATTCATGCGCGTTAATATTGGAAAATATTAATCCCGATTCTTGAGTGCAATACTCACTTCCCAAAATTGTTTCTACCTTTATCAAATATGCTTAGACAAACTAACAAAAAATTACATCAAAATATCACGTTTTGCAAATAATAATTCTCTCCAACATATTGACAGCTCTATTCTGTAACGTTTTCGTTATCATAACGATTCGTTGATACCCGTAAAGTTTGGTGTACACTCAAAAATTTTTTAAGGTTATAAAAAACATTTAAGTCATTTTAAATCCCAATCGCGTATCAAACAATATTTCGAAAGGCAAATTTTTTGTTTTACTTCAAAATAGCTTTTTATGATAAAATTAATTATTACATACCCAAAATACATTCATTAGATGTTGTGCAATGTATATCTAACAGATATCCAGATAATGTCCTGAACATTTATATACATTATCTGGACTGCAACTGGATATCCAGTAGCTATTGAGTGTTGACTGGGTAGTATCAATTTATAGCTACAAAGTACAGAAATAGAAAGTTCTTTCTTGTTTTATAAAATAAAAATTTTTTCGCTTAATCACGTGCGCACTCTAGAGTTTTCTTGATTTCCTACCATTTACCCTTTCGTGTAAGATAAGTCGTAAATTGCGGCATCTTGTTTTTGTTTTTTAGGATAATCCTGAATAATATTATGATAAATTTAATCTAAAACATTAATACAATACTCATTGATTTATTCTAAATTTTTACGTAATGACTACACCACAATATTCGTAAATAAATAAGTAATGCTTACAATGAGCAAACTGAGGTTGTATACTACTTTGGGGTTGTATGTGTAGTGGCGGAGTTGAACATTTTGTATTTTGGGACAAATTTATATTAGGTATATAATATTATATTGTCGTATATCAAAATCCTTTTTTTAAATTTGGAATTTTATTTTTTTAATTTTGTCTTGTGATAAGTTATTTTAAAAACTTTGAAAAGCTTTATCCAAAATAGGTGAAACTAACTTTTTATCTGTCATCTGTCATCTGTCAAAAATTACAAGCTGTCAAAATTGAAAGTCAAAGTACTGAAGAGATCTCAACCAAATTTGGTATGTAGGATCATTGTCCCCACAGCACAGGACTTGACAGCATATGGAACCATTCAGTTTGAAAAAAGTCGTTTCGCATTTCTGTGTCGATGACAATCGAACTTCTTGGACGTGGCTTCTAGTGGTGGAAGTAAGGTTTTGGCAGAGATATTTTTGCCGAGGCTACCATAATAAAAAAAAATGAAAATGTCATTGTATCGCCGGAAATGTGTAACCGATTGGGATAAAATTTTGTGTTCTAACAGAGAGGTTTTAAAATACAAGTATTGGTGAGGAAACAATTGAGCATAATGTGTGCTGATGATTGGAGGCATTGCGACAGAAGTGACAATATTTTTTTGAGATTGTATTTATTTTATGATTTTGACTTTGTTTTATAGATCTGATGGAAGGCCAAGTTCATGGAGGTTAAATAATAGTTGGTAAGGGTAAAACACTTTTGTGCTTTATAAGGTAGATATTAAATTAATTGTGTAAACATAAAAACCAATATTTTGTATTTGTTTTCTATAGATAAACTAAAATATTACAAAGTTTGAAAGCAATAACAGTAAAAAGCCTATCGATGTTAATGTATAGTTTATTATTAAATTGATGAAATACTAACTTGGCTGGATATTTGTTTTTAAATGTTGTTCATTAAATTAATAGAATAATATAACGTAAAACATTTTTCATTTCAATTCCAGGTTCTGTACGAAATTGTTGCAATTTTAAGCTTAACAATGAAAATTGTAGTTTTGTATTGTACATTTATATTGTTTGCTGCAGATGTCTTGTGCAACGATAGTGTTATATCTAAGGTAATTGTAAAATTTATAATAGTTTAATTAAATTTTTAAAATTAAAATTTAATTTTAGTTTCATCAAAAAACTTTCAAACTTAAGAATATTCGAATTCAGTTAATGCATTACAATAAAAGTTATTTTAATCACATTGAAATGAATTCATTTAAATATAATCGAACTACTACCGCTCTCAATTTTACTTTCAACTTAAAGGTAGACATTGAAGATAAATTAGAAGTAAGTAATAATTATTTAACTTTTTCGAGTTTTAACAAACCATTTTAATTGTTTTACTATATTTGACCTAACTTAAAAGAAAAATATTTTAATATTTTTGAATTATTTGAAAAATTTAGACTAATACCAATTACAATATTTTAGGTACATGTGCAGGATTATAAATTTTTGAGTAACGAGTATCGAGCCTTTCCGATACAACTTCAAATCAATTTAAGAAAATGCTTCAAAGAAAACGTACTGGGATTAGGCGCAATAACAGATTGTGGCAATATTACTGATTTTTATTTCTATAAGGTTTCGAAAATTCTTTTTTATTAATTATTTATTTAATTAGCAAAATAAATTTTAAGTATTTTAAATTTTATTTACAGGACATCACTTATCATATGTGCAATTTTGTTCCCGATGAAACTCGCTTTCCTCCACTGATTCCCAATGGAAAATTCAGAATGGATTTTCGATATTTGTATTTAGATCATGAATTAGCACAGGTGTATTTATATTATGAAATATATACACCAATGAAATACCCAAAGGCTTAAAAATCACACCGACTAATGGATTAGTGTGGTTGTCTATTAATCTTATATATGTATTTTAAATATATTGTTATGATATTTAGGTCTTAGAGGGTTTAAACATACATGTTTGATAAAATTTGTAAAATGTGTTTAGTAGTAGTTAAAAATAAAGTCACAACTTGCACAGAATCAGGTGAAAAGAGTTACAGGTTTCAAACCCAGAAGGCATTTTAAATTGTTTGAGAAATTTCTTCAATTGCACTATAATGACCAAGCCGATTCACCCAATTATTTAATAATAGGATAATGTTATAATTTCTCTTCGAAACTTCACTTTATGAAAATTATTATTTAATAGCAAAATTGCAGCTGGAATAGCTGATTTTTGATTAATAAAATTTTTTCTTGAGCTCCAATGGGAACCTGAGGCGCATGCTCAGTAACGTAGACGTTGTAACCTCAAACATGTGCTGAAAATTAAGTTGCATACTTTCAGGAAGTAGAAATATAATATAATCGCATACAATGTGACGTCACAGTCTCAAGTTTCTAACGATCGCGTTTTAAATTTACATTAAGTATAATTAAACTTTTACTTAAAAGTGTCGAAAATATATACTTAGAAGAATCGTTTTTAAATTACCTTTTGATTATTATGCCAAAGTCGATGAATAAAAGAAATTTTTTTTGAAAATTATGAAACATTTAATAACAGATGTAATTTTATTAATAATTTTATAACGAAACTAATAGAATTGTAAGTACAATTACCATTATTGTACCTTAGGTACCTACACCTTTAATAATAAAAATAATAATTTTTATGATTCACGTGCCTAAAACTAATCGTAAATAATAAACTGATCAAATTTTAAAGCTCATTATTATAATAATCGTGTATAGTTATCACGATTGGTAATTATACTTTCACATCGATTTGTATTACATCATTCGATTTTAGCAAGAGGCAAAACGTGCTTACATTAAAAAATATTCTAATTAAAATTACCAACCAATATCCTATCGTTTTAGGCGAAATGGAGGGGTTGAGATAAATGAGAAGGGATCACTTAAATTTAAACAAAATGAGCAGGCTTTTTCTAAATTGCACCCCGATATCGACGCCCTGTAATTTTATTGCCGAAGACACTTTAAAAACATAGAACTATTTTAAAAGTATACATTTTACTACCAGGGTTTAATGTTTGTATAATTTTAGAATATTGAATTTTTTTCTTTCTAGGGGGCAAATTTCTGCAGGTGCTTTGATATGATACGCGTACCCATAAATAATGGTATAATAGATGACTATTAAGGAAATCGAAAGTAATCTTTGATATCTGACCGAATAAAACAAAATTTTCAATTTATTTTTTGTTTTTGCAGCATAAACGATCGTCCCTTACTGGACCCTAAAAGTCCTCCTCCTTGGGGCGTCGTTATGTGAAAAACTTTACATTTTTTCTCGAATTCCCTTATTAGTCAAATTAACGTTTGACAAGCATAAAATTAAATAACAATTTGTGATACAAACACCAAAATTTATCAAAGTTAGACGTTCATTTTTAAATTCGTAAATTGCCTGTTAATATAAATTAAAAATAAGTATTTTGCTGTTTTTGTACATAAAAGTTTAAAACTATTATGAAGTTCAATAACCAGGATGCCATTATTTACTATTCTCGTCAGTAAGCAGATGAATTCTGATTCTACTCAAGCATAGCCAAAAATTTAACTGAGGTTATTCTATTTCTCCATTTTTGAACACTCCGACTAGAAAGGAAACGTTTAGGCATTAAAGGTGTAATTAATTTTGTTTATTTGCTCTCTCGGAGAAGTATTATTGCTCAGAAAATTGTAGAAAAATTTCAAGTATGTTGTTTTGTTTCAGATAGACTCTTCTGATTGGTGGGTTCTACCTAAAAACATTATTTAATAGGATTATTTAGTGGCGATTTAATTAATATAAGTAAAATTATTAGTTATAAAATTTTCTACTTTATTTAAAAAGAACTTCAATTGCAATGATGTTATGCAGCTTTATCCTAAACTGTCCCAGAGATCCTTTAGTTTAGTTGAAAATACCCAGATATCGAGAAAAATATACCTCGAGTTCCCTAGAGATTTTAATATGCAAACACAGCGGCGTAGCAACATATTTACACTGGGATTTTTACGAAAATTTTAATTGTTTTAAACAAAATTTAAAAAATGTACCTTCAATTCCGGGATCAACTCGCTTGCACGGAAAGCCACCCACAGGTGCGATGACGGAAAACCAAATACAGAAGTCATTTATTCCAAATCAATTGACAGGTGTATCCAAAAAACAACACGCATAAAACAAATGCTTCAACCAAAATTACATATTATGTCGTTGCAGAACGTGATTATCAAAAAACCAACACCTGAAATCGAAAAATGCCAAGGACGTCTAACAAAAATTCTGAAAATAACAAATAATGTAAAATTGCAGAAGCAACATAAGCAAAAAATCTTATCAGGGTAATAAACACCATACTGCACCAACAAAACTTTAAATTCATTTAAAGCCGCTTCAAAATTACAAAGTTAATTTAAATTCGGAATTGCCAATGTCACCAGATACAAGTGCAGTGTACGTTTTATGCTATGCAAGTTAGCGTAAATTTCCCTAGATTTACAGAAAAATCTATAAAAATCCCCTTTTCCACTTTTAAAATTCGTAGATTCCTAGATTCCTAGATTCCTAGGGATTCGTAGAAAATCCCTAAACCTCGCAATGCTGCTTGATGCTAATTACACTACCTACATATTATATTGATTTTACTTTTTTATATTTTGACTTTTTAAAACCAAAAAATACAAATCTTGGCAAACTTTGTGAACTTTCGCGTGTGCAAAAATACAAATCTTTAAGGATGCTCGCCTAAATCTGAAAAATATATCAAATAAATCAAAATTTAAATTAATTTTAAAGCTAAATAAAACTTTTATTTATATTTCCTTCAGTTTTAATTTTCAATTTGACGTCTAAATTAATAATAGTAATGAACGTTGCAAATATCCAAATTAATATCTCAAAATTCCATCCTCAATTATCAAAAAAATTATTTTTTTCAAAAATAATCAAAATTACTCACACAAATTAAATCGCACTCTCTTTGCAAAATATATCAGACTCAAAATATAAATCACAATCGAAAATTCAGAAAACCAACTTGTCGTGACCGCTCTCTCAACGGCAGAAGCGTGGTTTTCCCACCTAGCTACTGCCACGCCACCTAAATTAGTTTGCAGAAAAACCAGAATATACAAAATATTTTTACAAAAAATAATTTACAAATTAATTTCTGGATCCCAATATATAATATTTTAAAATTCAGATTTCCTTAAAACGCTTTAACGGATCATTCTAATGCCCGTATCCCACGGTCACAACTTTCATCTATATTTTGATAATAATTTTTATATTAACCGTTGTGATCAAATTTTACTATCCGTCAAAATTACTTTTAAGTTGTTTCTATTGTCATGATGTCACATCAACAGCTGATAAAATTAATAATGAAAATTTTTACCGTGGGAGAGGGGCATAATCAAAATAACTTCTCAAAATTTAAAACATTTAAAGTTTTGCAGCCAAATAATTTTACTTAGTCAATAAATAAAATTAAAACTTATTTTGCACCAATATTAGTACTTACACTAACTTTCGCTTACCAATATGGACCTGATGAGATGAATTGCACGGCAAAAGTCATAAACAACGTTGGAATATGTCATTATAAGATATTTATATTTATTATAAGATATCATTAAGCCGGACGGACGGTACACCTGTCGCCGGGTGTAAAACTTTAAGTTTGACTATTAAATAACATAAAATCAATAAAATCAGTAAAATTTTTACTGTAAAAATTTCTTTTGAAGAGAGAATCCAGTCAAAGTAGTTATATGCTAACTAAACTAAATTTTGATGATGTTAAAGGCCCCCCCCCCCTTCATATCCTATCTCCTCACAGCGCACACCCTGTTGTAAATTTTTGAGTGATTTAAATTGCACTTCTTTACAATTTGAATATTTAAAATTAATGAATAATGAGAACGCAGATTTCTGTATATAGAAAGCAAAGATTAATAACTCTAATATTACTGGGTTTATGCACACACCGTAAAATGACGCAATGGTATATTCCAAGAACTTGATTGACTTCTCGTTAGACCAACAGATATATATGTGATAAAAATAATGTAAAGTTTTTAAGTCTTCAAGGCAACCATGCCGGTAAGATTGGCAGAAAATTATGCGAAATAAATGCTAGGTGTTGATATACAGAGTGTTATAGTAATTTGCAGAACACTGACATCAGCATGTCATCTTTTAATTAGGTAAATAAAATCACACGTTGATAGTAATTCCACTAATTGCTGCTTTAATAGAGATAATTTCATACGTCGGTCTATTATTAAAGAAATTATTTACACAAATGTGTTCAATGTTACTGCTATATTTTAGTTTAGTTTTTACCCCGAATCCGTGGCTAATTAACTCCGAGTTTCGCTCTACCGCAGAAAGTTAACAAAACAGAAATAGTGGTATCTGATGTAGATATTATTACAATAAAAATTTGTTAGTCAATTAAAAATGTAAAAAGTGTTGCCGAAGAGGTCACCATAAGTATTAATGTTGCAAATTGAACAAATCTCATTACCCTTCTCTCCCGTGCCGCTAGTTTATCCAATTCAATTTATTTTATTTTAAAAGCGTAAAAAAGTTAACGATGTTTTCTAGAAACAACAATAATAATAATAATTTAGCGTAACTTATTAATAAGTGTCTATAAAAATGGTATTAGCAATTATGATTGCATAAAAATCGATTTTAAAATCATCAAATACATCGAAAATCTGTGAAATATCAAGGCGGCCCGTTTGGTTTTCAGAGTGGGGAAAAAAGTGAGGGGTTTGCGTGGCGGCATCTTTGTAGATCCTTATACGGTAACTAATTACCACAGTTGCCGCCAACCAAACTCAATAAAAAGACACTCAAGTCTATGGTTTGTTCAAGTGTTTGGACATAAATTTACTTAATTATAATTAGTACTCTAAAAGGATTTTCTTTTAAACGTTAAATTGACTCGAGCTGTAATATCGTAGATCGAAAATAAATTTTCTAAAAAATCAAAACAGCATGTGAAATTAACCAATTAAAATGTTCCGTGTTGATGAGACGATGAGAGTGTTATAATTAGTAGTTAACAACGCCTTGTCAATTGTGTAGGTAATTAGAATTGTCGGCATTGATATTTCTGAATAATTATAAGGTGAACGAGCCTAAATTTCTTACAAGGTGTCGGCATTTGTTTCAAACTACTCACTTATTGGGTGGGCAGAGGGCAGTCTCATCGATAAAAAACACCTGAATGGCGTTGCTATGTAGGAAGCCATGTTAGGTGTGATTCTTTTGTTTCTGGGTGGTAAACAAAGACAGTATAAGACGTTAAATGGGGCAAAAGCATAAAAACGAATACCACAAGCTTCAAGTTTGACGTATATAATTGAGATTTGATAGACACTTTCGGATCTTCAAAATTTTGAGTGATGACGTACCTTCCTTATTATTTGCTGAGTGATTTTTTTTATTATTTTTTTTTTCATCTTATTTAAATTACTTTTTGAATTTTTATTAAGCATTTCTTGCAAAGTAACTGCTATTTTAAATTTTCATTCAAGTTAGTTGCCATCGTATATACAGTTTCTTATTTTTTTTTCATCAAATTGTCTCATTAATCAATTAAGTCAACGACAAAAAAATAATTAAAAGCTACATACACATTCACGCGCTACATTTTGTTTTTAAAAATCGTTATAGATTTAGTGGCGCCCTCTATCTTTGAGTAGACCAAAATGTAACTTTAAAAATCGATATAATCAAAAAATACCTGCAGTTCTTAATCTAGATTGCTTTAATTTGATTATTGTGTGACTCATAATAGAGGTCGCTGTTTTATATCACAATAAAATTTGTTTGAAATTCGGATTTTTTATAATAAATATTTATGAATAAAATCAATTAAATTTAAGAACTCTCAATATTGGATTTATAAAATTACAAAATTTATTTATTTAAATTATTTAATATTTTCGATTTTATGGTTTTTTCCTTAAATAATTGAAGTTGCAACAGCTATTTGGATTTTCCAGGGCTCTGGCCACCAAGATGACTGCATGTACGATGGGGACCGATTTTGTCTCCTGGCTTCTCGATCACAATTTTGAATTTGAGTTATATTTTTGAAAATAATTAATTTGAGTTGGTAAGCGATTTTGATTATTTTTCAATTTTAAAGTTGTTTCTTATCTTGAACAAAGTCAGATGGGATTTTGATGGAATTTTTGATTATTAATAGTTAATGAGTTAATTGGAAGTATTGAGATAGAGAGATTAAAGTTGGAAGGTAACTAATTTGGGTGTTAAAATTTAATTAAAACTTCCAGATACCAAAATTTTCCAAGTTATTTCTCCAGAAAAATGCAAATTCTTAGAAATATTGCCTGCTTAGATTTTAATTTAATTTAAAAAATGGAAAAGTCAAAATCAAACAGATATCTGAGACTGTAGCTTTAAATTAATTTTTCAAAATCTGAACAAAATTTTCTTAAAACCATTAAATTCAATTAAAATACTTAATTTGATTTTGGTATTGGGTACTTAATTTCGCAAATATTTGTCAAAATCAAATTTTATTTTCGCCAAAGCACTCATATATAAAATACCTAAGACTAAAAGACGAAAGACGGAATATAACAAGGCAAGAGTATCTAACAGAAAAATAGCGATCGAAGAACTTAAAAATAATGAGAAAAGAAAACAATACGAGGAAAGTCTGAGAGAGAAACTACTTAGTGAGAAGAAAAATGATGATATGGAAGAGGAGATGGACTGCATCATAACAAGTATACACAAAACAGCAGGCGAAGCATTGGGACAAGACCTGAATAGCTACAAGGGATACACTAGAGAGGCAAATAAAAAATATAAACAAAAAAAGAACACATTGTTTGTGAAAAAGATGAAAGAAATCGAAACTAGTAGCAAGTTCAGTAACGCAAAGATCTTTTATTAGCTATTAAGAAAGCAAAAACCACTAAACAGAATAAAGCCAAGAGTTATGAAAGATGAGGAAGGAAGAGTACAACATAATACCGAGAAAGTGAAAGAAATCTGGATTAGACATTTTCAGAAACTGCTAAACGAGCAACAAGAGGAAGATAACGATGTAAGTATAGCAGTTGCAGACGGAAACCAAGAAATACCCACACCAACACACGATGAAATAATTGACGTAATTCAGAGAATGAAAAATGGAAAAGCCTCCGGAAGAGACGAGATAGGTATGGAGCTCGTCAAGTGTGGAGGAAAGGTGCTCCAGGAAAGGATATGTGACCAAATTCAGAAGACATGGAACGAAGAGAAGATGCCTACAAAATGGAGAGAAGGTATTATAGTGCCGCTAAAAAAGAAAGGAGATCCTGAAGACTGTACAAACTACAGAGGCATAACGCTGCTCACTGATATTCAGAAGATTAAAAGAACAAACCAAAAACATAATAGGGGAATACCAATTTGGCTTCACGGAGGGAAAGTCCACAGTAGGGGCAATACATATAGTGAAGCGAACAATGGAATAGGCGATGGAGCATGGTATCGATCTGCACATGCTGTTTGTGGATTTCCAACAGGCGTTTGACAAGGTGCACAGAAAAGAACTATTTAAAGTGCTGGAAGAAATGAAAATTCCGAACAAGCTGATTAGGCTCATACAAATGACAATGAGTAAAACAACGGCAAGCATCAGAACAACAGAAGGAGAAACAGAGAGCTTTGAGATAAACAACGGTGTGAGACAAGGAGACGCACTGTCGGCGTTGCTTTTTAATATCGGTATAGAAAAGATCACCAAAGAAATGGATATAAAAGGATCGATTGCAACTAGAGAAGGACAGATGCTTGCTTACGCGGGCGACATGCTAATTATAACAAGGACCAAAAGAGAATGATAGAAATGTTTAAGAAAATGGAAAAGGCAGCGAAGGAGATGAGACTGAGAGTTAGTGTGAAGAAGACAAAATATATGAGGTGCACAAAGAACACAATGGGTAGTATGAAAGACCTGGAAATAGAAGATTATACATTCGAAGAGGTAGGGTTTTTCAATTACCTTGGGTACATATAGATAGGAATAATAGTAGAATGGAAAAAATCAGAAGAAGAGTACAAACAGGTAATAAGGCCTACTATGCTAATAAAACCCTGTTTAAAGACAAGACACTGACAATAGAAACGAAAGTGAAGATATACAAAACACTGATTAGACCAGTGATTACATATGCTGCGGAGGTGTGCATGTCGCAGATGGAGGCCGAGGCACTACTTGTACTAGAAAGAAAAATACTACGCACTATCATGGGCCCCAAAAAAGGTGAAAACGGCGAATACAGACCGCTAATGAATCACGGGGGCTGATCCTCCCCTTCATATGGATCTGTAAATCCTAGAAATAGGATAGCAATATTCTTCTAGAATGTAATGCTTTAAATAATAATAATAAATAAATAAATGCAGTCAAAATTCTGCAGACTCGTGAACTTGGACATCTCTAGTGCGTCTGTTATTTTATTGCCAAAATGGCCGATTAAAGACGGACAGAATTTGGTGCTCGTAAATTTTTAATAAATAAAAGTGATATTTTTGATCTGAGAAATTTTATTTATTTCGAATGAGAATTATTTTTGTTTTATTTTTTGTAAATTTTGTTCAAATTAATTTGGTAATTTCTACTCAAGTTTCAAATCATAATTAAAATTAATTTAATGGTAAAAACTGTGTAATATTTAAATTAACAATTTAAAAAACAATGTAAATTTGATACGAGTACAGATGGGCTAGATAATATCCTATATTTAATATGTCCATTTTACATTAAAATTTATCGGAATTAAATTTAAAGTAGACAGGCGCGAACTGGCAGTATTTTTTTTCAGGGCGCTAATATTCGAGCTGTTTTGAACTTCTGTCGAATTGATCTGTTGGACTGAAAAATTCAATTCGTTTTTCCATTACTTATCAATGATCGTAATCGGTTTTTGATTATTTTTAATATTTTGGAATTGAAAGAGCCCGTCCCAGCCTACTCTGAGGGACCCGGGATGATCTAACCCACAACGTCTCTGTCCAGTCCGCGCCTGCTTGCAGATACTGTATCTGGCAAATAGGTAAGGCATCACAACCGAGAAAATGATTGCATAATTTCACAAAATTTAATGAAATTTCCACACACCTGTACACCAAAATTTCACAATGACTCACCTCTCGATCAGACTTAAACTAACTTTGATTGACTGCTTATCCAATAGATAACTTATCAGAAGTTTAAATTGGGGTTTTAATACTGAAACAACAAAATGGTAGGTTCAAGAAGTAAAGAATTAGGCAACCAACGATGGTCACCGTAATAAAATTGTTATTAAAGCAATCTACACTGAAAAAAAAAATTAATCATAAATTTATCATTTTTTCGCCGATGAATCGAATTCATGGTATTTATGAAAAAAAATCATTGAATTTATGAATTTTTTCAGCAATAAGATGAATCAATTTTTTTTGTGTATACCACCTAGCTGTCAAATTAAATAAAAAAAATCTGTTAATAAAAGTCATTCTTACTATGAATAAAATTTATTTTTGAAAAAAAAACATCATGAAAGGTTAAATTATAATCCTCCACTGTTTGCAGCTTTATCCTATTGGCTGAAGTTCAAATGTGATTCTACCACGATTCGGGGACCACACTGAAAAATAAATTGTTTAAAGAGTCTCGAAAACTGGACCAGAACCAAATGAACGCCAAATGAAGTGCATTTTATTTACCGCGATTTATCATGGTGGCTCTATTACGTACACTTGATGTTTTGAGTTTGTTTCTGAATTATTTTATCGTAAAACCGAGGTGAAATGATAATTCAGAAAAAAATAATAAACTTTCTATATCAACTATACGTATTAGATTAACTTAATACTTCTCCGCGAGGATAATGCAAATCGGATTAAAAATAAAGTGGACGTTGCAATAAATAAAGCTATTACTTACAAGACTACATCTTCATTCTTTAATTCGCATAGACTTTTTAATTCTGTGTTACTATTGGCTAACCAAAGAGTGAATCTTTTATCGATGAAGTATAATTCTGAAATATGCGTTTTTAGGTCTTCCATTGTTGTAATCTTTCGTGGGATTAAGATATAGCCGCATCTCTTCAAAGTAGAACAATAACGACTTAACTCTAATTTAATGCGCAAGTGTGAACTAAACGGAAAATATGGTGTAGTCTCGGTTGTTACTCTAAAATAAAAGTTTTTAAAAACAATAATTTAATATAACGCTTGCAATCAACTTACTTAATGATATCAGACTGTTTTATAATTTTGATGCTTTCATGAATGGGTAGAACACAGTTGTTAATGGTCAATGTAAATTTTTCATTAATACCATATCTTTTTGAAATGCTTTCCATTAAGTCTCTAATTGTTCGATGTTTCGGATTGATCCGAACAATAATATTATCAGAAGATTTAGATAAAATAAAGGAGATAGCCACCGTCGTCATTGTTTTAGCCAATTAGGTAAGTACGTTCCTTAAGACAATATTAACAAATTATTCTTAATATTAATAATTATTATTAAAAATACAACATAAAATTTATTCAAATAGCAGTTTTAAAACTTTATTTTGAGATAATACACATCGACATCCTGGCTACAAAGAAAAAATTTTCAAAATAAAAGTTATTTTTCCTGTTTTGTAATTATTTTGAAATAAATTTTGCTAAATTTGATGTTAAATTTACTTTATAACTTAAATGAAATACTTCAAAATTTAAATACTTACAATTTAACAATGAGGCTAAACTTCACGACTGCAGAATGCTCTATTCTAATGTCTAACTATGAATAATAATAATAGATAAGAAGTTATTTGTATAAGAAGATAATTCTATTACCCCATTGCAGTGCTATTAAACATTAAATTTAATACCCCATGTAAAGAGTGAGTTTAATTTCCTCTATTGAAACAAATATTTCAAAAATAAAATTTGTAATTGACCAGGCATTTTTCTTGCCAACACAAAAATCTTAAAATTTTTAATTTTGCCTCTCCTCAAAGTGGAGTCAAATAGAACAGCAAAAACGCTTCCTCTGGATACGCCACTGTTCATCGGTGATTTAATTTAATTTTTACGTTTTGAGGTTTAGAACTATTGTTGGTGTATCTCCTGACTTAGCATCTGATTGGTAAGAATCCGGTGAGATGACCGAAGATCTTAACTAGGTGAGGTTTAAGTTTAACCAGTCTCACAAGAAAAACTAGTAATAAAGATCCCACGAAAGTAATTTCGTGCCATTCTTTGTTATTAAAAGTCATTGTTACTTTATAAATTGTATTTTTTAATTTAAAAAAATATTATATTTAAACTGCAGAAACAGAATCGTCAGTCTAGAACAGGGGTAGGCAAATTTTTTTTAGTAGGCAGGCCAGAATTCTAGTAAAAATGAGTTTTGTTTTGAAATCTTTCAATTTTAATTATGAATTTTAAAGTTAGAATCTTTCTTTAAACTAATCTTAGGGCCGGATTAAAGCCTTCTGCGGGCCGTACTTTGCTCATCTCTGGCCTAGGACATGCTATATCCAGATAGCGATTTGCAGATTTTACTGTATTACTGATGATTTCGAGATTACTTCAAAGAAATTTCTCATCATCAGGCACAGATTAACCTAAAGTGACTATGCATCGACTATAACCTCCGCAGAACTATGAAAATGCCGAGCCTCCTTGAACGAAAAAGCTACAAGAGGATAAACTGAATAATAAACATGACAGGTTGAAGGACTACAGAATTGGGCGAAGATGGCGTGTAATATATGCCTAACCTAGTCGTCATGGCTTACGGAGTACCGGGTCTGAGATTCACATCTCCTTCGTTGGTTGGGCTGATAAAACCCTTGGAATGGCGTTTAGAGAGGATAAACCCCTACTGATCAACCATAATCGTAATTGAGGGGGATCGGTTCGCGCCGACTCTGGCTGTAATAAAATTTTGATTGAAGCAATTTTTATACTGAAAAAAAAAACAATTGATGAAAAATTTATTAGTTTTGCGCCGATGAACAGAATTCATCATATTAATAAAAAATTCATAGTGTTTATGAAAAAAATCATTGAATTTATGAATTTGTTCAGCAATATGATGAACCAATTTTTTCAATGTATACCACCAATGTATATGTATAAAGTTTATTTTTGAATAAGAACCATTAACATAAAGGTTATAATTATTACAATCTTCCACTTTTTGCAGCTTTCTCTATCCTATCGGCTTAAATTCAAATTTGATCCTAGTTCAATTCAGGAACCACACTAAAATATAAATTGCTTAAAAAGTTTTGGAAACTAGACCAGAATATCAACAAACTGGAGGCTCTATTACGTACAATTTATGTTGTTTTTACTTTGATTCTCAATTATGTTACTGTAAAATAACGATAAAATGATAATTCATAAAATACATATTATAATAACTTTCTATACCAACTATACGTATTAGATTAACAATAATTTCCCGCGTGATGGCGTTCGCTTAATGTAATTCAACTTAAGAATTTGGATTTATATTTTAAAAGGTAATAAATATGTACAGTGGGCCAAGAAAGTCTCCGTACGATCCCATATTTTCCTATATTATCAATGTAAATTGCATCGTACGGAGACTTTTTTCCGCCATATAATGACCGATTTTTCAGTAATATTTCTTGGACATTTTTTGTTGTAAATTTAATTCTCTTCATTTTTGTTTATATACATTTTTGTATTTCGTCGGGCCGTTTCCGAAATATATTGACTTGAAAAAAACTCAGTAAAAATTTCAGAAAATTTAACATACTGCTCTTATGGGAGTTTTAATAAAATTTTTACCAAGTTTTTTTAAAGTCAATATATCTCGGAAACGGCCTGACAAAATACAAAAATGTATATAAAGAAAAATGAAGCAAATTAAATTTGCAACAAAAAATATCTAAGAAATTTTGCTGAAAAATCGGTCTTTATATGGCGGAAAAAAGTCTCCGTACGATGCAATTTACATTGAAAATATAGGAAAATATGAGATCGTACGGAGACTTTCTTGGCCCACTGATGTATAATGCAATACGGATTAAAGATAAAGTCGACTTTTTATTAAATAAAGTTATTACTTACATTACTACATCTTCATTCTTTAATTCGCAGAGACTTCTTAATTCTGTGTTACTATTCGTTAACCAAAGAGTGAATCTATTATCGATGAAGTATAATTCTGAAATATGCGTTTTTAGGTCTTTCAATGTTGTAATACCATTTGATGAGATTAAGGCATAGCTGTATCTCTTCAAAGTAGAACAACTACTTAAATCTAATTTAATACGTAAGTCTGAACAAAACGGAAAATACGGTGCAGTCTCGGTTATCACTCTAAAATAAATTTTTTTAAAAACAAAACAAAATAATATAATAATTATGCATGCAATCAACTTACGTAACGATATCAGACTGTTTTATAATTTCAATGCTTTCATTTAAGAGTAGAATGCATTCGTTAATGTTCAACGTAAATATGTTCTTAATTTCAAATTTTGTTCCAATATAATTCATTAGGTCTCCAATCGTCTGATTTTCCGAACCAATCCAAACAGATATTTTATCAGAAGCACCTGGTAGAATCAAATAGACAGAAAAAATTTGAGTCATTTTGGCCAATTTTAAATTCAATCTATATTATTGAGTAACCTGAAAATTTCACAAATATTTTAAAATAAATGTTTATTGAGTGGTAGTTGAGATAAGGAACATAAATAAATTAGTAATCAATAGTTTGCATTCTTGCAAGAAATATTTTCTTTTTATGAGCGCTGGAGCTGTACGATAAGATTATTCATTAAATAAATAATTTCCAATAAAAAGTTGTTAAGGTCTTTTTGGGTTATCTTGCTGGAATCTATAATCAATGGCTACAGGTTACACAATTCATGCTTATAATGATTGCAATAATAATTATTACTATACTATGGAGTTGCAAAGGTAAATAAATTAAAAATATAATATAAAATGTTTATACTTACAATTTCCAAAATTTTCAATTCTAATAAGTTTTAACACAGACGACTACACAGAAACTAACAGAACAGTGCAAGCGACAGCAGCCTCAACTAAATTTTAAGAGGGAGTTTTAATATGCATACAGATTTTCTAGAATTTTATAGAAAATAAAATAGAAATTTTTCACTCAATAACCTAATTGTATTGTTTTATTTTCAAAAACTTTACAATATTTAATAATTATGTAATAATGAAATATGAAACAGCGGCGGCTCGTTTGAGGAGGCAAGAGAGGCCGACCTTCCCCTGAAATCCAGAACCATTATTAATTAAATTATTAAAGTTTAAAAAAAAGTGAAAAAGTGAAAAAGTGGATTTTCGATTGTGAGAACCATCAGAAGATATAGCTACTTTTTCCACAATACTTATCCAAAATATAAAATAAAGCTGCTGCAGAAGCAGAATCGTCAGTCCAGCACAGATATAGACAACATTTTTTTAGTAGGCATGCTAGAATTCCAATAAAAAAATAAATTTTGTTTTAAAATTTTCAATTTTAATAATTATTAATGTTAATCTCACGCCTGGCCTAGAACACACTATATCCAGATGAAGTAGCCAGTCGCGGTGATATCACTAAGCGAATGAAGGCAATACTTAGGGGCCCGGGACAACAAAGGATCCCAAATCTGAGAACATTTTTTGCCCGTCTTGAGCCCCCCCGGAAAAAAATTTCTGGATCCGCCGGTGCCTGCAGAGGGAAGGCGGTCAGAATAAAGTTACTCCTCTCGGGATCGAACCGGTGATTTCGGCTTAGCAATCGGCGCACACAAGCGCCAGACCATCACCGGCGTCTAATTGTACCGTGTCGCATCTCTTTCTAAAGCACGTATAGCGAGTTAGACGGAATGCAAGTCGCGTCGCAACTCGATTCCAAAAATTTTCGGAAATTAAATCAAGTTCGACATTTATGAAACTTTGACATGTTTTCGGGATTTACGCCCAGCCCAACGGTACCCGACAAGAGGGTGGCTGACGAAAATTTACCTTCTAATTATGTGTGCAAAGAACTAAATCTGCACCTTTAATTTAACGGATTAAAAGGAGGTAGTACAATAGGCCCGATTTAGTGGCCTAAGTGCGCGATGGGATACCTCCCTGCCTTGCTACCTATAATTCAGTATCTAGAAGAGTGTTCTGGGGGGTATGGAATACCCCCCAGACCCCCCGGATTACACCAATAATTTTGTAACTTAAATAGTATGTTTAGACTTCTACTCCCTGATGTGCAAAGCTTTATGGTATGGAATACCCCCAGTGCACTCTTCTGAATTGTGTATTTTAGGTAGAAGGGCAGGGAGTAAATCTGCACTTAGTAGCCTAACTGCGCGAAGAGATACCTCCCTGCCCTCCTACCTATAATCCAGTATCTAGAAGAGTGTACTGGGGGGTATTTCATACTGTCACAAGTGGAAATGTATAATCTATAAATTAATGTAATGAAATAGATTTCCACTTGAAGCTCCCTCGTATAATAGGTTGACAAAGTATTGTAATAATAATTAATAAAGATTATGGAAGGGGAAGCATCAAGCAGTGCAATAGAATAATTAATTAGTAGAGTCAGTGGTAAGTGAGTCGTCAAGTCGTAAGTCGAGAGTCATTAAGTGGACGTCATAAGGTCAAGATGTAGCTGCTTGATGGTTCCACCCGCCAAGGGTGTAAATGTAGAGTAAGTTATAGATTTAAGTATGTAAATAGTTTTTAGCATTAGTTAATATTCTTATTCAATAAATAGTTTATTTTGATACACCTGTGCTTACAATTAAATCAATACCAAATTAACCCTAGTCAATTTAGCTCTAAACTCCTGAACTACACAACCCCAGTCACGAGTACCAAAATATACGTGACAATACCCCCCAGACCCCCCGGATTACACCAGTAATTTTGTAACTTAAATAATATGTTTAAACTTTTACTCCCTGATGTGCAAAGCTCTAAACATATTATTTAAGTCACAAAACAATTGGTTTAATCCGGGGGGTCTGGGGGGTATGGCATACCCCCCAGTGCACTCTTCTGAATTGTGTATCTTAGGTAGAAGGACAGGGAGGAAATCTGCACTTAGTAGCCTAACTGCGCGAAGAGATACCTTCCTGCCCTCCTACCTATAATCCAGTATCTAGAAGAGTGCACTGGGGGGTATTCCATACCCTCCAGACCCCCCGGATTGCACCAATTATTTTGTGACTTAAATAATATGTTTAGACTTTTATTCCTTGATTTGCAAAAATAAAATTACTTTTAGACTTTGCAGCGAAATCAGTTTTTTTCAATTTCAAAGCTCTAAACATATTATTTAAGTCACAAAACAATTGGTGTAATCCGGGTGGTCTGGGGGGTATGGAATACCCCCCAGTGCACTTTTCTGATTTGTGTATATTAGGTAGAAAGGCAGGGAGTAAATCTGCACTTAGTAGCCTAACTGCGCGAAGAGATACCTTCCTGCCCTCCTACCTATAATCCAGTATCTAGAAGAGTGCACTGGGGGGTATTCCATACCCTCCAGACCCCCCGGATTGCACCAATTATTTTGTGACTTAAATAATATGTTTAGACTTTTACTCCCTGATTTGCAAAAATAAAATTACTTTTAGACTTAGCAGCGAAATCAGTTTTTTTAAATTTCAAAGCTCTAAACATATTATTTAAGTCACAAAACAATTGGTGTAATCGGGGGGCATTCCATGCCCCCCAGACCCCACTCTTCTATATTCTAGATTTTAGATAGGAGGGCAGGGAGATATCCCTACCAGCCGTTAGGTCACTAAATCGGGACCATATTGCAGTGGCGGTGATGGCCCCGGGCCATAAAGGGTACTAAATTTCAAAAAATAGATTTTTAAATAATTAATACATTCTTTTAGGGGACCGTTTTGTATATTTGCTTACAGGCCCTAGCTAATCTTGCACCGCCACTGGATGTAGCCATCAAATAAACCACAAAGTTTCACTGTAGGTATTACTGATTATTTCGAGATTACTACAAAGAAAGTTATCATCAGGCACAGATTAACCTGAAGTGATTATGCATCGACTATAAAACCTCCGCAGAACTAAGGAAATTCCGAGCCTCATCCTTGAATCAAAAAGCCACAAGCCGCCACTGCTAATCAATCGCTTTAAATCTGATTTATACCCGATTTCTTCAACTTGAGAATTGAGAGTTAAGAAGGTAAGAAGAAGAATAGCACCAGACTAATAGTGGCAAATATGTCATTTAATTAAATAAATATTACTTTACAATAAATAAATAAATACAATTTTGAGTAAATAATTTTAATATCAAAACAAAGCACTTGTACTTGCGATTTTCTGTTCATCCTGTTCGTTCTACAAGTTGTTTTTGACGTTATTCCTGGTGTAAATTTTTAATTTTACAACATGTAAATGAGTTGTACCAAAAAATTTCGACAAAACATCTTAAGATACCAATGTTTTTACAAAAGAGTAGTTGCATTTGGGTTATGATTAGCCGAATCCCCGGCAAGCTAATGAGGGAAAATTGCATTGCCTTCTTGTCTGTTCCATTGCCGTTTACATGAAGCAAATGCCACCTCTCGGAAAAATATTAAATTGATCTAATACGTGTAGTTGGTATAAAAAGTTTTGTTTATAAACAAAACGTTTGCATTCTTTTATTGTTTTATTTTGTTGTGTACGTAATAGAGCCGCCATGTTGTTGACATTTGGTACTGTTACGAGCGCCACTAACGGTATTGTAGCATACTTTTCTTCAGAAGCATATCTTCAGAAGTTAATAAGATAAGTATTATTTAGGCAATATGTCCATTTAACTTTCGTTTTTCGTTGTCAGCTCAGATTTAGTGAGTACGAAGGTAATACACTTAACAAAAATACAAAATTAAATAATTTAATTTAAATTATACTTATAATATACTGAACTTACGTAATCACGTCTTCATTTTTCAAGACGTACAAACTGTTAAAATTACCTCCATTCAACAAAAGCTTGATGGGTGCCGGAATCGAGCACATCTCCGAAATGTGCGTTTTGAAATCTTCAAAATTTTTAATTTCTGATGAAATCCAAACATATGCAAATTTACGTAAATCGGGGTAATAAAAACTTAAATCTAGTTTAATTCGAGTGTCCGTGAAAGGGTAATAGTCTGCATTACCAGTTACCACCCTGCAATACAACATCGAAATTATTGAAAAACGCGCGAGTGTACGTGTACTCATACTTACTTGACAGCATCAGACTGCTTCATGATTCTTATATTTTCGTTTGCTGGAAGAACGCAGTCACCAAGAACTAACGAAAATCTCTCTTGGATTTTAAAGTTTTGCGAAATCTTTTCCTTCAGATCTTGGATAGTTTTCATTGCTGATGGAACTTCAATAATAATGCCATCGGAATTGGGCAGAATCACGTCAATTGAAAAATGTTCCATGATTAAAGTTAAGAATTTATTGAAATCGAAATTTTAAAACAATTTAATTTTTATTGACAAAGAAATCGGTCGATATTTATAAGAAAAACTATTTGCCGGAGTTAAACAAGGACCGACGATAAGATAAGATTTGTCAAGTATCCTCTTAGATGCCTCGCTATTGTATTCCGTATTACCTATTGTGCTATTGAGTTAGGCAAAACCTAAATCATGTTTATTTAAATTAACTTATAGTAGTGCATTATTCTCCGGATTTAAAGATCTGATAAGCGAAAGCGAGCAAGCATCTGAAGTACTGAAGTGTTGTTACAATTTGCGTGATTGATAAATTAATTTTCTATATTTGTCAGAATGAGTCATCACCAGTTTAAATCATTATCGCTCATTTACGCTCAATAAACTATAGTTGCTAATTTTGCATCATTCTGCATCTTAACAATCTCTTTGACGCAGCATAATCAGGAAAGATTCTGTTTCAATATATTATTAATTAGGTTAACACCGGCCCTTTTGGTGGTAAAGCGGCCTTAATGTAAATTTTTAATCCATTTAAAACCGAAGAAGAGAGTTAAATGGTCCAATTACGTCGGAAATAAAACCAATATTGGGATAATCAGAAACTCGACGGTTATAAAAAGAATCGAATTAAATGTAATTTTCTGCATTTACCCGAGATCTTTACGAATCGCTCTTGAATAAAGTATAGAGAGAATAGCTTCTGATTGGCTAACAAAAAGTTTGCTAAAGTTGTCAACTAGTTCTCCGCGATCCTGAAAAATTTTTGGCCCCACGAAAAGATACGACTAGACGAACGCAAGTCGGATCGCTGAAAAACTTTGTTTTTCCAATAATTCCGCAATTGGTCGCTCGATAAACACCCACGGCGATAGTTGAACTGATTGTAACGTCGGTTTAGGTCCAATTTGTAAAAAAATTCGAGGTGACGAGAAAAATCGAAGATTTTGTAATAAAATTTGTTCTTTTCTTGTCGGAAGAGGATTTAAGTTGCGGGAGAAGTCAAGAGCTGCTTGATTGAAGCGTTTTCAAATAAAATCGGTCGCGTACAACGAGCGCTATTACGTCCTGTTAGAAGCTGTGGTTAGATCAAATTGCTTGTGATTGAGTAGAAAAAAGTATTGATCATTATCCAATTTTTTGATACACATTCAAGTTTGAAATAAAAAATCAAAAATTTATCGAGATAGAAATAATGCTGACTGATACTTAAATAGATGTATGTAGGTAAAATATTTATCTACAGGGTGTTCACGCCACGTTTTCAAAATTTTTGTTATGAAATGACATGGCCTGCTTTCAAAATGAAATCTAATTTAATCGTGGCCACAAGGATAAAGAACTGTTTACAAGTAATAGAAATTAAAGGATTTAAGATTGTCTGCTTCTCTGAAATCTGAATATAACTCAATATACACTCCCGAACAGAGCTTTTAATGTTTCCTAAATATATAAACAGAACTTTATATGTAAAGGCTACACTGTTAAAAATATCGAAATCCAAACAATTTTTTCTTAAAGAACCCCATGCGGGTCATTCTTCGGTTTACATCTTGCAGTTTGCGGAAATTTGTTGATTTTTCGAAAAATTTCGCTTTGTTCAAGTTTGTGTCGGGGAAGTGTATATTTAAATGGATTCTAATAACAGTGTAGATCAGCAAAGACAGATGACTGATGGATTATTTTTACAACATTATAAACAAACGATTGCATTACCGGCCTTTCCTTCAAGTTTAGTTGTATCTTTGTCTTTCTCTTGTAATATCGTTATAAATTTTATGTAGTTTGTGGATCTGTTTATACATCTACTCTATCAGAACAGAACATAAAATGTATTATTAGTAGTATTTAATGAGTTGTTTGGTCGGTATTTAAATGACCGCGTATTTTAAATTTTTACAGCATATACCTACAACATAAGTAAACAAATCCGTCATGTAATGTTGTATATTTAAAATTTCCTCGTTAAAAATAGAATTAATTTCCTTTATATTTAAATATCTAATCCGATCTTATTTTAAAATTTAAAAATTAATTTCGAAAGCCCCCCGGTAAGTACAAGTTAAATTCCTTAGAGTGGATACTTTTGAGCCAGAAAATGCAAATCTAAAATTCAAAATTAGCATGTGAATGTAAATATTGTAGGCACTTGAGCGTTGGAAAAGTTTCTTGAAGGTGCATCCAGGCACTTAAATGATAATTTTCGCCAAATTTGCAGGAAATGGGAGAAACGCTATGAGAGTTTTAATAAAATCGTTTTAATTTTTGTTAAACAAAACCGGGTGGTATTTTCGCCCCTAAGCGTAACCTAATCTGAAGTTTACTGGTCCGTCATAATTGTTTATATTAGTAATTTTATATTGTTTATACTTTTAAAAATGAGTGTTCCCATGTGCTGGTGCTAGTGTTGCAAGTGCACAACACTTGAGTTGTCAGGAAGAAAAACGTTTACTTTTTGAAGAAAAAAAAAGGCAGCATAATTGATACAAAGGGTAGCAAGCGTAATGGTAAAGAAGGTTTAAACGACACTAATTTTCATTAGTCGTAGATTTTCGACTCATTGATTCAACTAAATATACTTCCTTAGCGTCGAAAATCGTTGAAAAAGTGCCCCCACAGTTCCAGAAGACCGCTTCACTATTCGATAATCCAATATCGAATTTTTAATTACGCAAATGCATTATTTATCAGTGCCATCGTTTGATAGAATAATGGAATTGATTGGAATGAAAAGATACTAAGTGTTGCGGTTTAGAATGCAAATGCTAACAATTTTGAATTGTGACAAAATTTGATACTTATTAACTTTTGTAGTTGCTTGTTCATTGGAAATTTTGCCGAGAGGGAAGCTAAAATATACGAAAATCGACCGCAAAATACATTTCATGTGCTAACACCTGAACCGTGAACTAAATATTTTAATAATTTTGCTTACCGAATTAACTCTTTATCCGTCATCAAGGTGATCTCAAATTAAGTTTATAATCGTGTAAACTTCTGTCAGTCTGTGTATATGAATTATAATAACCATATGCATATTAAGCTACCACTTTGTTCAAGTGTGTGTGCTTAAGTAGATATGTTTATATAAAATAACTTATTTTAGAAACATTAAGTGGTATGTGTACCAGTCTATGCTCTAAGTGGAGAGCTTCCAAAATATTAAAATCACTTAATTGTTTAATTGCCCCATCATAACTTGATAACTTTCTATCAAGTAGTACACTAAACCCCTTTTTTGTACTACAGGAGAGACGCAAGCACGTAGGGGTAACTCGGAAGCTACGACGAGAACACGAGATACTTGATATCCAACGCTTGACACTCAAATTGCTCGGTTTTTAACTTATACAATTAATTGTAATCACACATTCAACGTAAACTGTAGATCCTTACAGTTCTTCAGATCCTTACTAGACAGGACACGGTGAGCAATGTGACCCTTTCATTTCAAATCAAAAACTAAAATTAAAAAATCACAAAGTTAATTTTGAAAGATAATCTCGTTCATATGTCACCGCATCTAATTAATTTTATACTTACCTTTAATTTTAATTTCAAATTTAAAAATTTGTCCAATTAAACTAATTATTAATCATATTATCAAGCTTACTAAACTTATTTTTCGGTCTTCAGATTAAATTCTTAATTATCCAAAAAAATACTTTTCAAAAATAATACCACTTTGTTCAAAATTCAAAATAATTAAAAATTACTTAAGCAAATAAATCACCAATTTTATTCTCAAAATATAAAACTCAAAATCAAATCACGATTAAAATCCCTGAGACAAGATTTGGTCTCGACCCTCACCCGGGGTATCGGTAACCCCGCCTAATTGGTCTAACTTCAATTAATTGCCGGGAAAACCAAAAAATTCAAAATTTTTACAAATTTTACAATATTATTCGCAAAAAATCGCCGCATTTGCAATTTACATGCGTTTTTGTATATGGAATTTTTGTATTTTGTGCCTAACTTAATTTTTTCTAAAATAATTTTCAGAAACCCAAAGCTGTTTTTAAAGAAGTTAGTAAACACTGGATAACCAGAGAGAGGGGTGTAAATTCCCTTAAGAATAAAAGAATACGGTTTTTTTAAGGACTGTAATTTTTTAGTAGGCTACTGCCCCCGTTCCCCAATATTTCCATAAAAAGTAAATAAAAATGCATTTTTTCACAAATTTAAACACATCACTGGAGAAAAAAGTTTACTAACCTGAATTGCTGCTAAACCCACGAAGTGGACCATACCTACAATAATAAAGAATATTCCTCGTTAGTTATCATTCCAAGAGGGAATGGTTTTTTCAAATTTCCTTTAACATTGTAGTCTTTTGGTCGTATTCTTCTTGGCCATAATAGCTTTTCCATTTTCCATAACTCACATTTTATTCTTTATTCTTTTATTCTTCATACAAAAGAAACGCTGCTGACAGGATTCGACCTTGTGCGGCAAAATCTCAATTGATTTCAAGTCCATCTTCATAACCACTAGTACACCGCAGGTGTTATCTATAAATTTTTCTTCGATATTTGTAGCATTGAATTTTGTAACACAAAAATTTTGAATAATGAATAATGAAATGAAATGCAATTTTAAAAATATATGATTGCTTGACATGAACTACTTTCCATTAGATTTAACTTTCAAATTTTTAAGTTTTATTGATATTTATAAAACACAATTAAGGCAAAGAGCGATGAACACATGTACTGCTTTTTCGACTTCCTAAATATAAGTGACTCAAGGACGTTACTCATTATAGGGAGGGACGGATTGTAAAATATTGTGCAATATTTGCAATTGAAATAAACGTGACGAGTCTCATAACATTTTGAATTTTATAATACAATATGCTCAATGTAATAAAATCTGATTTTTGTTTTACATATAATTAGGGGTCGTCCATAAATTACATCACACGATATTTAAGGTTTCTAGACCCCTCCCTTCCCCTATGTCACATTTAGTCACATTTTCAGCGACCCCCCCCCTAGTGACGTCACACTTCTACCCTAGAAAATTTAATAATTCGTAGAAATTTTTTTAACTAACTTAAATTAAATCAATTTTACAGGTCTTAAATAACAATTTATTTTTATTGATATTTAATTTTATTTTCGGCCGCATGAAAAAACGCACGCAAGCGCTACGTATGTTGACATCACAACATTTGAAACTCCCCCGGACCCCCTGTCACATTTTTGTCACAAATCTGAGATGACTTCCCTACCCCCTAACGTGTGACGTGATTTATGGATGGCCTCTTATTCGTAAAATCATCTAATGCGCTATGCATTTTTCAAAATTTATAACAGAAAATAAATTCTCTGGAAACATCAACGAAGTTAATAACTCTTTGTTTTTGCAAACATTTGGCTTCTCCAATAATATTATAATATTAAGTTGGTTAATATTCTGGAGAACCCAAAAACTTTCACCTCGACGACAAAGCACGGGAGAAAATCATCTGAGCAATATTTGACACTTTTTTAACTTTAAAAGACGCAAGTGTTTTGTTTTTCGACTTATTTTTATATTTTCTCTGCTGTTTTCATAGCTATTTGATTTAGAGAATATTGTAAATTAATTGCGCTGTGGTTTGGATTCCAGGTTAAGCTGTAAGTAGAAATTGTTTATATAGTAACTCTATTTTAATTTGTGTTTTTAAATTTTTTAATTGTGCCAAATATTTGCAGAAACAAAAAGTCATTACGTCATTAGTCATTACTTTTGATGATGTTTTTAAAGAATTCATTTTTGGTTTTAAATTTAAAAAAATAGATAGCATCTTAGATGATTTTATGAATAATTCAACGATAACAAATCTTATTTTATTATATTGAGCTTAGTGGATCCCAAAATTTAAAATGTTATGACTCGTGCCGTTTATTTCCATTCACAAAATATTGCAAAATATTTTACAATCCGCCCGTCCCTATAACGGCTTTGCGGCACTTAAATAAATAAAACTTAAAAATTTGGAAGTACACTCAACATCAACATTTAGAAAGTAGTTCATGTCCCAATCATATATTTTTAAATTTTATTTTATTTACTTATGGGCAAACCAATTTACATATTCAAAAATCAAAAACCTACGGTTTTACAAAATTTAATTATACAAAAATCGAGCAAAAATTCATCAATAACACTTGCGGTGTCCGAGCGGTTAAGGAGATGGATTTGAAATCCATTGGTTAATCATCGCTAATCATTATTTTAAATAGTTTAGTGAACAATTTGTGCTTCCGAGTGTTTTTTTATAAAGATTTTATTCGTAATCGTTAAGAAAATGTTCGAGTGTCCACGTTGGTAAGTAATGGGCAATGGAGAAACTATTATGGTCAAGAGGAATAATTGAGAGGACTACAGTGTTAAAGGTAATTTGACAAAAGCTGTTCTCATCTGAAATGATAACACTAACAGAACTTTCCTTATTATTGCAGGTAGGGTCCACTTCGTGGGTTTAGCAGCACTTCACGTTAGTAAACTTTTCTCTCCCGTGATGTAGACAGTGAATTATATCTCAAGATCGTCCAGTGTGAGCAAACGCGACATATACCCGAACAAACGTTCATTTTATGTCAATGACTTCAAAAAATTTAAAAGTCATTTTTTTAAAACAAAAGATAATGAGCGGCACTAAAGTAGAACTTCAGTAGCTCAATAAAAAATAGGGAAGTCCCGGATATTTTTAAACCATATCAAATATGGTTTTAGGAGTTTTTCTAATTTCTAATTCTAATTGAGGACATATATTGATTTTTTATATATATTTTACATATTATATTGATGTTTTGAACAGTTGACTTTTTACCTAGTAAAAATTTTTGAAAAACCAATCCATTTCACAGAAAATCAGAAAATAATTTATCATTTTATTATCATTATATTATCAGAAAATAAATAAACAAAAAAAAAATTAAATTCACAAAATTTTTATTTTTATTGAAAAATTATTTTATTAATTAAAGGTTAAGCTCCTAATAAGCGTGAAAATTATTTTATTTTAAGTAAGACCCCGGGCGAAGCCGGGTATCCAGCGAGTATTTAATAATAAATTTATTAAGGTGCGTTGCGGATAGATAGAAGGATAGAAGGATACACATAGCTCTTTATTATATTTAAAAATTAATAATAAATTGTATATTTCAGATCGGATTAGAATATTTAAATTAACTATACTCTTGAAAACGGAAATTTTATTTTCATAGTATGCTGACGTTATTTCTATTATTCTAATACAACATATTATTGATCAGTAATTAAATTACATACCTATATATTTGGCTAACCCTTATTGTGAGCCTCCTCGGGAAAATTTTTTTATAATTCAGTATACTTAAAAAAAAATATCTAATTTTGCTAGAACAAAATGCAATAATGATGACCACGTTTGACAACTCACCATGGATCTTTCCTTTTTCAATAATTTTTCAATTATTCTACTACAGGTTTTCACTTATTATGTTGATCTGATTCCTGAAAGTTGCTACAATTAAAAACTTGGATCTTGAATGTTTTTACATAATAATTTATTATAAATTAAATTTAATAATACAATGTGCATCGTAAATATTTAAACATGACTTAAGTACTACATAATAATATCCCTTATATACAATAATTGCAATAGTAATAACTTTGGTATATTATTTGGTGAGATTACAACTTAAAAGCATTTCAAGTGCTCCACGAGGCATGAAATGTCTTACAAATTTATTCTCTATTTTCTACAATCAAATCATCGTCCTGATTGTGTTGCAGGCTTCCGATGATCGCGGAGGGATGGTAATAATTAAAATAGGGAAGTAAATGTAACGAACTATTATATTGTTGACACAAGTTCAGCATCGATTCTTGCAGATTTTTGGAACCGTACTTGTGTGACAAGTCTTTATTGAACGGATCGTACATAAACAAATCCGATTTGTTCGTGTCGCTGTAAATTGAGGACTTCTGGTATATTAACCCTTTTTGTTGCATGAATAGCGGGATGTCGTCCTTTACCAGCACTTTGACCGCCACTTTTCTGGCGTTGTGAGTTAACATGCTCTGTTCTTGCATTTGTAATTGTTTTCGTTTGGTTTTGTATCTACGATTTTGATACCAAATTTTTACTTGCGTTTCCGTGAGCTTCAATGCGTGCGCTAGGTCAGCCCTTTCGGGACCGCTCAAATATCTCTGTTGACTGAAGCGACGCTCGAGTTCGAATACTTGCGCGTGTGTAAATGCTGCCCGCGATCTCTTCTTACGACCCGATTGGTTCACATCGCGAGAAGTGTCGTCTGATTGGATTTCGTGTGAGGGCTCCGGTGAATTTGCAGGAAAACTGGGATAACTTTCTGAAAATAAAAAATGCGTTAGTCATATTTTTAATTAATCAGTTTTGTGTTATATTAATTTTCAAATGTTCAGTTTTTCAAAAATTTGTTTTTTAATGGAATTATTCTATTCCAATTTCCGATATATTAAAAAAAAAGATGAAGATGAATTAAATGGGTAAAGAAAAGTGAAAAATTTGGAAATTATTGTCCTTTTATATCTCAAATTGAAAAAATTAGGATTAAAATACAAAAAACAAAAATTAATTAAAATTTTCAAAAATAGAATTATTAGAAAATCTTTTACTTTTTGCCAAAAAATGTTCAAAATCGCATATTTATACCTATATTTCACACAAAATTCATTGAATTTTAAAATTGGCAACAGATAGGTATAAACTATTGGTATAGAAAGTTAATCACTTTGATAGCATAGCTGATTTAACCCGCACACTTCTAACAAGAGGACTATACAGTTGACCTCTCGCAGATTTTGGAAACTTTGTAAATTTGTAATTTTGGTAAATTTGCGTTTTGAGATTTAATCTGATGCCGCTTTTTCAGAGATAATGAGATTTAAATATGCAATTTCAAATTGTACAAGCTAACTAAAATAGGTGGACAAAAGTTTTAACATTTTTAGTATCCTACATCAGGATTCGCTTTCGGCTGTCTATTTTTCTTCTAGTCAAAATTGCATTTAAATTTTGTCAATCATCATAGGTCACAATAAAGTTCAATTCCCAGTTCAGAGTCGTGCAATATAACATCAATTACTTCAGTAGTGGGATTAATTAATTTGGCATCAGTCAATGGCGTGGTTTTAAATTTTTTAGATTACTAACATTTTCATTTTAATTACTTTTTCGGAATGTTGAATTCAAATTTTTAATATTATTGAATTGAATTGCCTGGGAAATATTCCATACCTCCCATACTCTCGGTCATGAACCTCAAAATTGAGTTTGGTCAGCCGTGATTTCTATGAATTTAACAATGAATAATATCATATCTCACTTTATTAATTAATTTTATTTAGTAAAAGGAGGCAATATCATTTTCTCTTTGATTCTTCAAAATTTAATATTATTCTGAATTGAGAAAAATTAACTCAGCATAATTTTACATATTATAAAAAATAGAAAATAAAAAATCGCAATATGTTTATTATTTTTTTCAAAATTTTAGATTCAATTACCCCCCCCCCCGTTAAAAGTTCCATAATTTCTTCACTTATTCCCATAAAATCCGAAGAGCAAAATCCATAATATTTTTACAAAATTTAATATTATTGCTAAAAAAATCGTTGCATTTATGAATTTCTTCATTAATACAATGGAATTTGTTCATCGCATCGGTGCAAAAATAAAGATTTTCCGATGTTAATTCTAGTACGGATAATCCAAATTTCGATATCAATGGATATACATTACTTAGCTGATCTACTAAGATAAAAAATTTAATATTATCAATGAAAAAATGATTGAATTTATAAATGTGTTCATTGATACAATGAATTTTATTCATCAGTGCTAAAAGACTGCCCTTTTGATCAATATAATGAACTTTTGCTTTCATAATCCGACGGAAGTTTTATATTTTGGTTTAGATTTTAAGGTCTTGAAGGTCAACTCTATAAATTGTCTACATACAGGGTGTTCTTTGCAATAGATACACACTTAGATGACCAAAAAATTCTCTTAAGATAACTGTTTAACTAAAATCCCAATTTTGTTTTAAAGTGAAGAAAAGAGGGGGGGGGGATTTATAGCAATTGTTATAATTTATATCTTTAAATATACCATCTAAAATATTGCTTCTTTACTGAATTATTAAAGAGTTTGGAATAATTATAATTATATAAAATAAACTAAATTCTAAATCTTCATTGTTTAAAATCAACTGCTGAAGAATAAATCTATAAATAAATAAAAATGAAAAAGAATATTTTAAACTTTTAATTTAGTTTTCCAAACTGAACCACGGAGTAAATTCCTTGTCGGAAAAACTACTGAATCTTTGACCGGGGGGTCTGGGGGGTGTGGAACACCCTCCAGAACAAGACATTTCGATAATATTAAAATACTGAACCTAGAATTAAGAGAATATCTTCACCTAAACATTTAAAATGAATGTTAATTCTATTACTGAGAGTACAAATTTGAGAGCTGGTCTGAGATTAATTCTCAAAATGTAAGCTTTTTCTATAATATACTCCAAATTTCGATATTCTGATTGGTACATCTTATGATTAATGATTTTTGAGATTTGATTTCTAAAAAAATATTTTGAACAGAACAAAACTGTAAACAAAGACAAATTCAACACTGTCTTGTGTCCAAACTAGTTGAGTCAGACAAGCTTCCAATCTCTCCCGAGAACTTTTTATTTTCAAGTTGTTTCTACATTTGATAAAAATAATTTTTTCTTCTGGACGATGGAGTTGCTGACTGGTATGTCAAATAATAAAGTTTCGTTCGATTGGCACCTTTTGCCATTAATCAAATTTAATGATTTTTGTTATTAATGCGTTTTGAACGACTCAACTCCGGTAAACAAACGTTCTAATTTCATTATGGTAAAAAGACAGCAATTACGAATATTAAGTAACGCCTGTGTATCAAAAGTACAAAAAGCTTTTAACTTAAAAGCTTTTGAGTATGGTACCAATGTGTACCAGACGCCATTTTATTAGAATTATGGAACGGCTTTAAAAATACGTAATTTTTTATAAAAGAAATTTATGGCTCATAATGAAACCAAAAAAGAGCTCACTTTTCACTTACCATACAATTTTTGATTAGATTTCGTCATATCCAATGCCCGTTCTTGCGAAGTTGCATCTTCTGCGCCCCTTCCAATCGAATCATTATTCAAAATATTTTCTATCGAAAACGGCGTAACACAAACCGAATTTTTTTCACCTTTAACCCCCGAATCTTCCATGGCGCTTCGCACTTCACAAAATTAGCTCACTTCTTTATTCGATAAAAAAATTTGTTTTTGTTATTTTCAAGGTAAACTTTTACCTTTTTATTTTTAAAAAAATTCAAATGTGCCTGTACGGAAATCGCGCCAGGACTGATGTTGATCATCCCAAATTGTTTCTGACACCGCACTCGAGTTGTGGTGAACAGACGAGACTGCGAAATAAAGCTGTCTATCTCTGTTGGCTCAATGAATAAAAATACTGAAACGCCCTTTTACAGGATAGTTTCAGAGGAGGGATTTTTAGTTGGCTTTTTTAAGCAATCAACCGAGCAATTACCGCTACCATTCTTTAAATTGTAAATTAAACGCAAAAGCTTGCACCACTTTTCACGAAAATATTTACACATACATCGAATGGTTTAATTGAATTTATGACGTAGAAACTATTGAATGCATAATTTATTGTTATTAATTGATAACAAATAATTAAGTTTAATGGACACTTGAACCTGATGAGCAAATTATGCAACAACGATCGTTTACGAAAGTAAATCTTCTTAAGTTTTGCAAAATCAAACGCTCAAGTGTTGTAAATTAAATTGAAATAAAATTTATTTAAGTGGTCCAGAACCGTGTTAATTTTATTTATTGTGACCTTACTGCGAGTACCTCAACTTCAAAGCTTTTAATTTTTGTTTCTTTTTGTTGAAGGTGCAAACCGCTTAGATTAGAAACAGAGTAGCTGAAAAATACATTTTTACTTTTGTTTGTAAATCAGCGAATTGTATTATGTAGCTCAAAAAGCAGTGTTAACAAATAAACAAAATAGATTTAATTTGGTGTAGGTTCTGAAAGCTCATAATTTCAGTAATCCGACGGCCATTTCACAATCATAGTGTTGCGATATGAAAACTTCAAAATACTACTACATCAAATTTATGTTTTTAACTTTTAAACATAAAACAAAATGTTTTTCACATTACAACCCCGATTTTTAGCCTTGAAAATGGGTCATATTTGGAAAGACTCGAAACGTCGTACAATTTAATTGAATAAAAGACCTCAAACTCAACAATTTTATATCATATTAATATATATAAAAAAAGTCAACGATAAAAAATTATTACTAATTAATTTTAAATATTTAAGTGAAGAAATACTGCAAATTGTAGATTCAGTATTTTTATATTATCGACATGCTTTGTTCTGGAGGGAGTTCCTCACCCCGCAGACCCCCCGGTCAAAGCCTCGGTTGTTTTTCTGAAGAGGGATTTACACCGTAGTTCAATTTCGAAGTCCAAATTAAAAGTTTACTGTATTTCTTGCAATAATAAATAGTTAGTAAATAAAAGAGTAAATTACAAAATTTAAATATAAACTTTTATGAATAATTCCCAAATTTTGTTAAAAAAGGCCAAAAATCGGAAAATTCAATGCGAATACTGTATTGGCTACTTGCATATGGTTAGCCCCGCCCATGAAGAACAGATCTAAAAAAAGAGAGAAAAAAATTTGCCTTTAAAGCTCGAAAATCAACCTATTTATAAAAAATATATCTCTGTTACTAAATAAAACTCGAAAGCAACTTTACCAAGTTGGTTCTTCGATTTGGGAATTTGGAATTTTTTTTGCGAATATTGGAAATGCTTGCGAAGTGCTGGCGAATTCTGTATAGGATTATTTTGTAAGTGCTGAGTTCGTTAATATTTTTAATTTTAATTAATTAAAATGTTAATTGTGTAAGTGCTGGGTTCCTTAATTTTTGTAATTTTAATTAATTAAAACAGTGAGAAATAAGAAGTATTGAAAAAAAGAGATCTACATAATATACATTAGTATATCTACGATTTCCTAGAATTTCATAAGAATTTACAAGATTTATTTTCTTAGATTTCTTAAGATTCCTTTAAATTTCTTCGGAATTTCTCAAATTATCCCTAGATTTCTCCAACAGTTACTCTCTCGACTTTAGTTTATAACTTCTAATTAATTAAAAAGTTAATTAAAAATAGAAAAATTAAAAAAATGACATCAGTATTAGTACGAATATATCTAAGATTTCTTAGAATTTTATAAGATTTCTTAACAATCTCTTAGAGTTCTTCAAATTTTCTCGGATTTTCTCAAATTTTCCCCAGATTTCTCTAACAATTCTTCGTCCGACCCTAGTTTATAAATTTTCATTAATTAAAAAGTTAATGAAGAATATAAAAATTTAAAAAAAGACTTCTATGATTTCCTAGAATTTCATAAGAATTCATAAGATTTTGTATGATTTCTTAAGATTCCTTCAAATTTTTCAGGATTTTCTCATATTTTCCCCAGATTTCTCTAACAGTTCCCTTCTCGACTCTAGTTTATAAATTTTAATTAAATAAAAGTTTATTGATAAATATAAAAATTTCAAAAAAGACTTCTATTATTTCCTAGAATTTCATAAGAATTCATAAGATTTTGTAAGATTTCTTCAAATTTTCTCGGATTTTCTCATATTTTCCCCAGATTTCTCCACCAATTCTTCGTTCGACCATCGTTTATAAATTTTAATTAATTAAAAAGTTAATGAAAAATAAAAACATGTAAAAAAAAACTTCTATGATTTCCTAGAATTTCATAAGAATTCATAATATTTTGTAAGATTTCTTCAAATTTTCTCGGATTTTCTCAAATTTTCCCCAGATTTCTCCACCAATTCTTCGTTCGACCCTCGTTTATAAATTTTAATTAATTAAAAAGTTAATGAAAAATAAAAAAATTAAAAAAAAAACTTCTATGATTTCCTAGAATTTCATAAGAATTCATAATATTTTGTAAGATTTCTTCAAATTTTCTCGGATTTTCCCCAGATTTCTCCACCAATTCTTCGTTCGACCCTCGTTTATAAATTTTAATTAATTAAAAAGTTAATGAAAAATAAAAAAATTAAAAAAAAAACTTCTATGATTTCCTAGAATTTCATAAGAATTCATAATATTTTGTAAGATTTCTTCAAATTTTCTCGGATTTTCTCAAATTTTCCCCAGATTTCTCCACCAATTCTTCGTTCGACCCTCGTTTATAAATTTTAATTAATTAAAAAGTTAATGAAAAATAAAAAAATTAAAAAAAAAACTTCTATGATTTCCTAGAATTTCATAAGAATTCATAATATTTTGTAAGATTTCTTCAAATTTTCTCGGATTTTCCCCAGATTTCTCCACCAATTCTTCGTTCGACCCTCGTTTATAAATTTTAATTAATTAAAAAGTTAATGAAAAATAAAAAAATTAAAAAAAAAACTTCTATGATTTCCTAGAATTTCATAAGAATTCATAATATTTTGTAAGATTTCTTCAAATTTTCTCGGATTTTCTCAAATTTTCCCCAGATTTCTCCACCAATTCTTCGTTCGACCCTCGTTTATAAATTTTAATTAATTAAAAAGTTAATGAAAAATAAAAAAATTAAAAAAAAAACTTCTATGATTTCCTAGAATTTCATAAGAATTCATAATATTTTGTAAGATTTCTTCAAATTTTCTCGGATTTTCTCAAATTTTCCCCAGATTTCTCCACCAATTCTTCGTTCGACCCTCGTTTATAAATTTTAATTAATTAAAAAGTTAATGAAAAATAAAAAAATTAAAAAAAAACTTCTATGATTTCCTAGAATTTAATAAGAATTCATAATATTTTGTAAGATTTCTTCAAATTTCTCCGGATTTTCTCAATTTTTCCGCAGATTTCTCCAATCTTCTCAACGCTAATTTATAAATTCTAATTAATTAAAAAGTTAATTGAAAAACAAAAAAATTAAAAAAAAGACATCTGTATTACTATGAGTATGAGTATATCTAAGATTTCCTTAGATTTCTTAAGATTTCTTCAAATTTTCTCGGATTTTCTCAAATTTTCCCCAGATTTCTCCAGCAATTTTTTGTTTGACCCTAGTTTATAAATTTTAATTAATTAAAAAGTTAATAAAGAATAAAAAAATTTTAAAAAAGACTATTATTTCCTAGAATTTCATAAGAATTCATAAGATTTTGTAAGAATTCTTAAGATTCCTTCAAATTTTGGGAAGGAAACTGTTAGAGAAGTTCCCTTCTCGACTCTAGTTTATAAATTTTAATTAATTAAAAAGTTAATTGAAAAATAGGAAAATTAAAAAAAAACTTCTATATAAATATTTCTTCGATTTCCTAGAATTTCATAAGAATTCATAAGATTTTCTTGGAATTCTTAAGATTTCTTCTTTCTCCGAATTTTCTCAAATTTTCCACAAATTTCTTCATCAGTTCCCCTTTCGACTCTAGTTTATAAATATTAATTAGAAAGTTAATTGAAAAGTAGAAAATTAAAAAAAAAGTTTCATAAGAATTCATAAGAAAAGATTCCTTCAAATTTCTCCGAATATTCTTAAATTTTCCCTAGTTATCTCCAACAGTTCTCCTCTCGACTTTAGTTTATAGATTTTAATTAATTAAAAAGTAAATTATAGTCCACACAAGTAATCTTACAATATGTCGTAACTTCCAAAATGACAAATTTTCGGGTTTTGATTGATTCTTATGTATATTTTAACGCTCTTTTCAATGGAATCAAAACCAAAATTTTTTTTTTTCAAGTTACGACACTTCTCATCTCAGGGTGCGATATGTGCAATAAAATATATAATTTTTAACTATAAACTATAAAAAATTTTAAATCAAAATGACTTTTTTCAACTAAAATTAACATTAGTATAAAGAAAAATACCTAAATATTTGATATTATTCTATTTTGTGGTAAAAAAATGTAAAAACGGCGTTAAATAAATTAAAAACTAGAATGGGTCTCACAAACCGACGTTAGTATTCGTGTTATAAAAAAATATGTGAGTACTGGAGAGTTAAATATTTAGCCTTTTCTCATAAATTAAAGGTAAAACATCTTTGAAACTGTTCACAACTTCTAGATTGACTATCTTACTTTATTTTATCTTTAATTGAATTTAATCGTCACTACTTTAAGATCTGCGGCTGTATAATTTAGAAAGTTTACCATACCTCCCAAACCCCTGGTTTATGTTTATTATAATAATCATTTTTTTGTAGGTTTTTTCAGGATCAGTCATTTAGTCATTCCAGGGATTTTGAATAATAGTTTGTGTTTATTAAAATCCATAAGATAATCGATTGGACAGTTGTCATGGGAAATGAATTAGATTTAATTGTATGCTACTTTTGCTAATTTTTTAGTAATAAACTGATCTATAGTATGTCATGTCCTGTCACCTGTTTTATAAGGCATCGGCTTTATTATTAAAACAATTATAATGATAAGCAAACAGTTAAATGAAATTCATTACCCACGACTACCTCTTAAAATGTGTTTAATTGTAGATTACATTAGAAACAAACTACCGATTAAAAACAGATTAGAATTTTTCAAAAGAATCCCTAAAATGGAGACATCAACAAAATGCAATATTCGAGTTTGAAAAGGCGGCGGGCGCCCTATTGCCTTCTAGCTAAAACATTAAATAATACAAATAAATGCTAGTTATTTTTTAAATAATTAATTTTCAAATCCCGGGAGAAGGGGGCTGCATATTAAAAATTAAATTAATTAATTTAAATTTACAAGTTCATTGCAGACTTTCACTTTTAAAATATCATCAGACAGTAAATTATACGTCCGCTATTAAATCTGCTCGAGCCATTAAGCCATCCAAATCCTCTTCAAAAATATTGACACAGTTGATCAAATGACAAACATTTAAACATTAAATCAATCATAAAATTACGAATATCACAAGGGTGAAATTTCAGCTCACCTGCTGAACAACCCTTCCCTTCCGAAAAAATCCAAGCTAATAAATACGGCAATTTCAACAATAAACTCCAATTGAGGTAAAGGAAATTAGTTGTCATAGAACTTTGAGCATCCGGGATAGGGTACGTGTCATTTGAAATATTATTTACATATTAAAACTACCCCAAATTATTATCCCTACTTAAAGTTATTAGGTCTACATAAATTAAAGTCATCATAAGAGGGACAATCAAATTTCCGTTTTTACAAATAATTCCCCAAACATCTAATAGTTTACTTTTGTTTGATTAACTTTCAATAAATTTATTTTTCATTCTTCTCTCTCTAACAAAACTAATTCCCCCTTGAAAATAAAAATTAAATCAAGTTATTATGACGTCAATAAAATCATTTGGATAAGTAGCACTAAGGGCAGCTATGAATTCGATTATCTATAATGGGCGAGTGTACATTTCACTTGTAATGTTTGTATTGGTTAAAAGGCTATTAGGGTTTTGATTCCCGCCGAGAGTTGTAAACACAAGTCAATTCTATTAACAAACTTAAAAGCTCTAATCTCAAAGAACTTCATGTTTATCAATATTAAGTCAGTAGCTTTTACTTAATTTTTTTAAATGTTCTTATAGTTGCCAAAGTACACATTAAAAAAAATAAACGTATTTCACGGGCCTCCTATTTTTGAAACAAATTATAATAGTGACCACAATAACAAACCAAACGGACGTGTGCCAAATATCTCTAAAAACGATTGGTTCACAATACTTTTTTTTAATAATTTAAATATACCTGATAATTGATTTCAATTTTAAATAATTTAGGTAATGTTTACTAGTATTTTTTTTAAATTTTAGGAGCGTCGTTTCCGGCGGGCGCACGTCATGATTGCCTTAACATCCCCGGAAAAACATCACTCACTATTTACAACCATAATCATTTAAAAATAACATACAACATTTATTATTGTAACAAAATGTTAAATTTGTTGGTGGTTTGGTTGTTATTTATTAACAAATATCACAGGAATCTAATTAAAATCATAAAGAAATTAGGGGTTTTGAAATATGATATAGAGAGAAAAATTGATGCATTGAAAACATATGTGATAACTTCTTTGTTTAAGATAAACTTACAGAGTTAGTCTGAAACTTAGTAATGGATAGAAGCAGCCTGATTGTAATTTGCATCGACGCGGGACGTGGAGAGTTTATAAGTCTCAGTGAATTACCTTATTTTCATATCATACCATTGGCTGTCGTTATCAAACGGGCATTGTCAAAAATTTATTGGTTTTTTACCATTTGTGTTTTATTATTGCCAAATTGTTTTAACTGTAATGTTCTTATTTAACAAGTGTATTTATTTATTTATTCATTTTAAACTGTACATAGTATTCTATTTAGACAAAGTTAACGCCTGTTACCGTGTTTCGAGCCATCAAACATCAAATTATTGCGTGTCTATTGCATATAAACAGACTTTCCATCACGTTATTGATGTGAGAATTAGTATTATTTTGCTGTTTACCGACGTTCACATGCTTGTCTTTCTTCACAGTCCTGAGGATGAAGGCATAAATTAAACCTTCGAAACGTCGACGATATAACATTGTTGTTTTATTTGGTGTCCGCATACCCGATATCCCGTTTCATTAATTTACCATCGGACGAGAATATTTTGAGATATCATCAAAGGTTTGAAAAGCAAGAATTAGGCAAAGAATTGGTACCTGGAGGAGGTAACGGCAAAGTTGATCCTGCAACTGTTTCAAGCTAAGATTTCTCGTTTATAAAGCACATAAACTGCTCATTTTTGGAGCTTTCCTTTTATTGGGTATCTCCCCACTGAGAAGACCTCTACGTAGAAGGTGGGTAAAATGGGTGGGTGAGTTTCGGAAAGGGGAAGGTTAGATTGAAGATATTCGGCAAATGTCTACGTGTGTGAACTTAGCCTCTCACATTTTATAAAAATAATTTTTGAAAGTTGTTCTAGGTTTGCTTTATGATGTAGTAAAAAATTTTTTTCTTCAAACGACACGAAAGTCAAACTTTTCCTTAGCGACATACATAAAACCACGTGGCGTAGAGTTTTTTCGAAAGTAAAACTAAAAAATTAAATTAAAACTGGTTGACCGATTAAAATTATCTACCTTTCGAATTTTTTGCGAGGGATTGATTTGAATTTTTGCATATTATGCCTTCCTACCTATAATTTACGGGTGTGTGTACTAAGCGAGGAAGATTTTTTGCTCAGTTTTTTTATATCTGGCGCCGTTCTCGAGTTATTGCTAATTTTAAAATTTATTTTTGAATTTTATTCGTTTGGAGAAAAAGTAACACGTTTTATTCGGATGGAAAGGTAAGTTTACCTGCCACGCAAGTTTTCCATTCGCTCGACTCGTTCCACAATTTGCTACGCAGGAAAAGTTAATCTTTCCATCCTAATAAAAAATATACGATTTCAATAACTGAAATATTAACATGAAAAATCGCGAAAAACCATTTTTCCAATTAGCACTATTTTTGTAATTTAATAAAACATCAACAGATGGCGCTACATTAATTATTGTTTAAAAATCTACTAGCAGGTCTCGCTATTAATGTAGTGCCATCTGCTGATATTTTATTAAATTTCAAAAATAGTGCTAATTGGAAAAACGGTTTTTCGCGATTTTTCTTGTTAATATTTCAGTTATTGAAAAAATATTTTACAACAATATAAAACAAACCTAGAACAACCTGGAACAACTTTCAAAAATTAATTTTATAATTTTTTCCTCGTTTCAATGGCGAAATGGTTTGACTAGCAGCCAGGCTGAGAAATTCTTCCATGAGATATTGAACAGAGAGAAATTAGAAATTCAAGAGATTTTTGTGTGAGAGAAAGATAGAAAATTATGGGTCTAGTTTTTTTTCCAAAGTTTTTTGAAATTTTTGTTTTAAAAAATGTAGTTTTCAGTTTTCGACATAGATATTTTTTATTCATTTGACGTAAAATAATTGGTCTACAGGCAAGGTAAACTAGATTCAATTATCTGTAAATCTATGTGTAGTATAGCTTTGTAACCATATTAGGGCTTTACCTGTATGAGCTTCTTGACGTTTTTTGGCTCTTTTGCAATTTTTGGGAAATCTTTGACAAAAGGGATTAAGTTTGAAAACTTATAGTTAAGGCTTAATATTTAAGGAGAATCTACGGATTTTCAATAATCGAACGCCATCATGCGGAAAAGTATTAAATTAATATAATACGTATAATTGGTATAGAAAGTTTTGTTTGAAAATTTGAGATTCGGTAAAGTCACGAACGCCACCAATAACGGTAACTATATTTTACACTTATAGATTACTGCTGCTTAGTGTACACTACACTGTAACACAACTAGTAATTCAACCCCAGATAAAAACGTAGTAGATTGTGGTAGTGGATATCATTATTTTAAAGTAGATTATTGATTATTAAATACAATCATAGGTTATTTTAAAGAATAAGCATTTCATCTACTGTATAAAATGCTATTCTTATGAGAAAGTAAGCACTGAAGCTTTGCGTTTCCGGTACATTTTTACTAAAATTTCCTGTTGAAAATCCTATATAAATTTACTAGGCTTTGTATAGGTAGATACTTTTGAAGTATCATCGGTTGCATATCTTTTAGGCTAAATTTTCATTGAACTACATAATAATTTATACAAGCCTACATAAATTTCTTCAAAATATTATTTTTATATTTCTTGTTCATTGCATTGTTTTAAATGTGAGTTGTTTTCTTATTAAAATAAAAAATAACTTTAGTATTCTGCTTCTGAATATTTTAAATTCCTAAATTTTCGATAATTATTATTATTAAATTAAAATATTAACAAAAACTATAAACTAATAAATAAAATGAAAAATTTAGTTTTAGCTCTAGATACTGCACGGGCCATCAAGCCTTGAGGTGGATGAATTACTTATGATATGATTATGATTAATCCAACAAAACTCGAAATTATTTGCACGAAAACATCATAAATACATTATTTTAGGATGTAATAAAACCAATTTGTGTATAAAATGAGTCTAGGTTTTCCATTTCACTATTAGCATAAATAATAATATATCAATGTGTCCTTCAGTGACTGGAAACAAGAGGACTTTCAACTGGAAGTACACTTAACGATATTGATAGTGGGGGATAATTTTTCATAAGAAATTGCTATGGTTCAAGTTTATAATTTATTTAAAAGCATTAATTTCCTTTAAAATAATTAGGATAGCAAAAATATATTGTATTATTGTATGTTTTAAAATCCTAGCGAGCTAGCTATTGGATAAGCATTATTAAGCATTTGCAATTTCTGCTAAAAATATAATAATATGTTCATGTTTAATTAACCGAATATAAATTTATCTAATTGTTTTCCTGTTTGTTTACAGTATACGGAGGTTAATATTACAAAATATATATTTCTTATCTATCTGACCATTACTGTTGGCATTGTGTTAGCGTATATTAGTTGGGCAGTCGCTTGCTGTTTAATTTTTGAACCAATAATGAAAAAAATTAATTTGCTCTTAATAATTGCAGCTTAATGGCTCGTACACACACAGTGGATTTTGGCCAGTAATTAGTAGTAAGTAGTAAATAATTTAGTCGATTGACCTACTTACCCGTGTGTGAACAGTAAAAAATTAGTCGAGTAGGTGAGTGGTTAAGTATAGTAGTTTAGTAAAATGAATTAGTACGTAGTAGACACGACAAGTGATCGTGGTAAGTAGTAAACTTACCCGTTGTGTGAACAATAAAATTTAGGCGAGTAGTCTAGTAATTACTAAAATACATTAGTAAAACCATTTAGCCGAGCGAATAGAAAATGTTCTATTTTTTTGGCGAGTAGCGTTCCCTTATCAAAATCGGTGTATAAATACATGAGATAAATATTTTGCTTTTCTCGGGAAAAATTATAATGCATATGTACCTACCCAGATTTGAAATTAAAATTTCTTGTATATCATAAAAATATAGTTTCCAATAAAAAAACAAAATATTGATGTAATTTTATTATGGTACTGAATATTCTTCCACCTACAAAACATTTCACACTTCAAGAACTGTCAGAAACAATTTAGGGGTACTTGAATAAAATGGGGTACTTGTACAAACAAAATATGTGCAAAATTTGTAAAAATACGATCCCTGTGATCTCATCAACTATCTGAATTTTTTTCTTAATTTTTACTAAACTATACTTATCCAGTAATTAATTATTGAATGTCTAATTATATTATTGTAATATTAAAAAAAATTTTAATTGTTACCCATTAACAAATAATTAATTCTTGAAATTCTAATTATATTATTCTAATATTAAATACTATCTGGTCAAGCGGCGTATCTGCCGCGCTGACCTAGTGTTTGAATGATAGGGAACAGGGCTTATTTTTAACTGAGTTGGGCTCTAGGAAATTTTCGGGTCTCTTTTATTTGAGTGTAACAAATAGCATCGAAGGCCTAATTTTTGGGTTATTTTATCAGTATTTGATAAATAATCATAATAATAGTAGGTACATAAATATTGTCGTGTTCCAAAATCCTCTTTTTTTAATTTTAATTTTTTAAAATTTTATTTTATTATTGGGTGTTTTATTATGAATTAATATGAAATCATTTTGTTTTGAATTTTATTGTGCGAGTGTTTTTAAAGTTGATTTTATTTTATATTTGAATTTGTTTATAAAAATTTATTTGTAAATAATTTTGTGCAAATATTGTAAATTTGAATTTGATTTTTAATCGTTTTGAGGCCGCAGAGTACGGACGTTTATCGGAGTTGATCTCCGGTAAAATTTTGATATTTTTGAAGCTCAAGTTTACGTAGAATTTTATGCTTATAAGGTGTATGTACTCCAGCGAGGTGTTTTTCCGTGGTAGATCAATTTTCTAAATTGAACCGCTGGGGTCATAGCAATATATATCATAATATAATAATATACTCTATTATCATTATATTTAGGCCCAACCAGAGGGGGAGCGCTCGAGGATTTGTCCCCGGGGTCCGGGATCCCTCAAGGGCCCGGACGAATTAGTTACTAAATAATTTTTTGTTTTAGTTAGTTTTTGATAGGTATTTTAGATAATTTGTGCGTAATTTTTCTTAATAAAATTACGAAGTTTCATATTTTGCTTTTTTAATTTTTTTGTTTACGAAATTGTTTCGAAGAGCAGGGGGCCCGCGAAGTCTTGTCACGGGGCCCGACGGGGCTCTCGACCTAAAAACAAAGATTTGTTTCAAACTGTACAACGTTGCACAATAAAAAAATTGTGATTGAATAATTAATTTTTTTATTAAACTTTCAAATCTGTACTTTATAATGGACCACCTCGAGAATAATATAATAAATTGTTAGCTTATATTATAATAAAGGCTCAGTTTTTAAATTAAACATGACAATTCAAAAATTGACATTGAAGTAAAAATTGCAAAAAAATATTGTGCATGTTTCTCCGATCTCCATTCTTCCACATTTTATTGATAGGCGCAATAATGTCATCACATATAGTCTCTTTGTTTCAGAAATTTCTTTTGCCAAAAGTTTCAAAATATTTACTAAAGCACTATTAATTGACATCTGACGTTTATACTTATCCATTTCAAACTGTACTAAATACTAAACTACAATATCATTGTAGTAAGTACTTAGTAGTAAGTAGTAAATAGGTCACTAACTACTTACTACTAATTACTGGCCAAAATACACTGTGTGTGTACGAGCCATTAGCTACAGAAGCCTATGGAAATGAGAAAATTTTCTCTAAGGTATGTCAGAATAATTATATGTTTTTCATTGACGACATAAATATCATAAACTGTATTAAATTGAATTACAGTTTCATCAAAATAGCTACAAAATAAAAGACGTTCGATTTGAATTGATCAGCTACAATAAAGATTACATCAGGTTTTTTGAAATTAAAGCATTTAAATACAATCGTACTATTACAGCTCACAACGTCACTATTAATATTAAAGTTAAGGCGGGAGATAAAGCCGAGGTAAAGTATTTGAGATGAGATAACATGTTTTTTAAAAACAACACTAGATACCTATTTATACTAAATTTTGTAGGTCGTAGTTCAAGGACATAAATTTTTGAGTAACGAGTATCGACACTTTCCGATACGTTTTCAAGTTAATTTGCAGAAAGCGTTTGAGGCTAACGCTGTTGGACTTCGTGCACTGACCAAGTGTGGCAATATTACATCACTTTATTTTTATAAGGTTTTAAAAATAATTTTTTATATTTATAGCTATCAATGTTTTAATTTATATTGTTCACAGGATATCACCTACCACGCATGCAATTTCGTAGTAGACGAAAATGAATTTCCTCCATTGATTCCTAATGGTAAATATAGAACCGAGCTTACAATACTGTTTTTAAATAAAGAAGTTGCTGTTGTGCATTTTTATGGTGAAATATATATACCAGTGGCATATCCAAAGAATTGAAAATTATATAACAAAAAATGATTAATTCAATGTAATATCAAATATTGTATTACCATAATAAATATGATTCATAATTAAACTTACTGTGTTATAATGCTGAACTTACTATATAGGCATCCCTTCGTCCGGGTGACATTTTCCAATACTTACTACTTTAATTTCTTTCAATTGCATGGATTACTGAAATTCAAATTTTATGCTACCAATATTTTAATATTGAGCAATTTAACCAATTATTTCAGCATTCATCAGTCATTTGCTTATGAAAATTTCCAATTTAACAATATTTATCTATTTTATAATTTTCCAAATTCTGTCCAACTTCGAGACAACTTATTTAAATCACATCAAAATCTCCCCCACTCAAAACTTATTTATTCAAAATTTCAATTTAAATCGCGTCAACACAACCACTCCGATCAAACGCATCGACAATAAGGAAATTTATTGTTCGCCTTTGTACCAACTTAAAATGTTCGCACGAGAAAACGCACAAATTCAAAATTTTACAATATTTACACAAAATTATTTAAAATACATAAATAAAATTCAAATTGAAATCCACATAAAAAATTCAAATCACAATTAAAATTTAAGCTCGAAAACAATAAATTCAAAATATAAAATGGTTGAATTAAAACTTAAATCATCAAAATTTTAAAGAAAGATTTTCTAACACCTCAATATAATAATCACAATTTTTAATTTATTTCATTAAACTTGTGGAACGTATATTTCTCCATATAAATTGAATAACCCTGCTTCTTGATTTAAATACAGAACACAAATTTCAATTTTATAGAAACCATTGGGAATCAGTGGAGGCATATAATGATCATCGGGCACAAAATTGCACATGTGATAAATAACATCCTAAAACAAAAATTCTATAGCTAATATTGTTACAACTAATAATATTTATTTAAACCCTTTGAAAAATTAAACTTGTTAAATTACCACATAATTTCGTATTTTGTAATCCTAATACATTTGAGGCATATACTTTTTGCAAATTTAGTTGAATACGTATAGGAAAGTATCGATATTCGTTACTTAACAATTTATAAACTTATACGACGATCTAAAATAATACAATTGGTTTATTATTCAAAATCATTAAAAAAGTTATGAAATAAAAATCAGTTTAATACTCAATAAATTATTAGATGTTACTAATAGTAAGTATTATTACTGTTCCTCTCAATTGGTAAGCATATATAGTGTCATGTTATTATGCTAGGGTACAAGCTAGGATTAAGACGAGGGACACAAGTATCAAAATACTAACTTAAATATATGCTCATGAGGCTACGTTTAACTAAAATCATTGATTTGCTGGTTTAAATTTTACCATGTAACTTAAAATGCAACACACGATCTTGCAAAATGGTGATGTACTATGGATAATTCAATTTTCTTCTGGTATTTTATTGATTACAATGTCCTGCGTGGCATAATTATGACGATTTGAGGTACCATACGATTTGAGATCTAAAATAAATAATTTGTTGTTATAAATGTATAATTTTAAGAAATGTGTGAAGACATTATGTTAAACTTACGTTAGGTAAACATTGTGAGTAGAGAATTCTTGTGTTCGGGACGATTTAGTGCTTCGACGATACAAAATTTGACATGGAGGCAGATAAACGCCATGATGGTTAATATGACGAGCTGACTATGGAAATTACATGAAATGGATGAGGAATAGGTCCTAGAGAGAGATTGAGGCAAGATGGCCATCTCAAAAGCAAATTTAAAGAGAATATTTCAAATTATGGTAAATGACAGGCAGCTGTCAGATGGAAAATTTGGTAAAATCAAGATTAAAAAAAGAACTCAAAGTAAATTTGTGGTTTTTAGTATGTATTTATGGTTAAATTATTCAAAAAATATAAGAATAATACAATACGTAGAAAATCAAAATTTTGATTTTGAGTTCTTTTTCTAGTTTTACGCCTCACGGTTAAAAAACGTGGTAAATTTTTAATTTTGAAATTTTTTCAAAGTTTTTAGAAATCATTTTAAGAGGGCAGTGCCTTCGGATTTCAGACTAGCAGTGCTAGGTAAACGAATTTCTTAGTTCAAATCATTTTTAAATTATTCATACTTCATGTAACAAGTTCATTTTTGATAATCTTTGGAGGTTATGGTAAGTCAATTTTGTACAATTTAGTTGATATTTTTGTTTAGTTTGAAAATTTGTTTCTTATTTTACAATGTAAGCGATTACGTGCAACTGAAGAATGGCAATAACCATGAAATAACGTTATATTGTACTATCGTATTACGAATTTTTCATTTTTTCAAATTTTCTTAATTCGGACCTGTTATGTGTTAATTGTCTCTTTTTCAAATTTTGATTTTCTACGTATTGTATTATTCTTATATTTTTTGAATAATAAAATCAAGATTATTCTGTAAGTATTTAAGATACAGAAGCATACTATACGGCAAAAGGAAGAGAATAAAGAGCTCGAATTTTTGAGATCAAAAAGTATTTGAAAATTCAAAAATTAAGAAAAATTTCCAAAAATATCAAAGATATAAAATTTCGGGTTAGATTTTTATTAATTGTGGAAAGACGGAACGAGCTAGAGGATTCAAAATTTTTCCACATATATTTGAGATAGAGATGGACAAAATTGTAAAATTTCATCAAGATCGGTGCAGTTTTTGAGGATAGTGGTCATGGCTATCTAAGTTTTTGAAAACAAATTTCAAAAAAGTATAAAAGGAGTTGCAGATTTCAATGTTATTCATCAGTGTCAGTTTGACAGTTCAGTGAACGAGCACGTATTCTTTTTGCTTGCACTTTTCAGCGCACAAAAACCTTATAAACTCAACCGTTGCTAATCAAACGAATATTCTACCAAAGGCCATTTTATAATTTGATTAAATCAGTTATAAACTCTCTCAATATTAACCCGGAAGATTCAAATAATGCATATTACCTCACAGACGAAAAAGTCGCCGCCCGATTAAGCAGAATTACGTCCATTGAAGTTCCCGTTAGAAACAAAAAAAGAAAAAATTCTACAGGCCTTGAACTGGAGTCCGATCTTTTCAAGATTATCTGTCCTGCTCCAAAAGAGCCTGAAAAAGAACTTACTATGAATAATAACATCATTCTTCCGACACCGGAAGTTCCACGGGACGAAAACATGCAAATCGAGCACACCACTCCGTTACTCGTCTACAACAGTTTCTGCGTTCTCATGAACGCACCCGAATATGTACCCAGAGCCACTACTAGCCAATTTCAAGCTCCCATGCCTCTAAATAAAGGCTGGACCACCGTGGGTAGTGCAAGCACCCGAAAATCCACCCCACAACAAACAAGAATCCAAAAACCGCCGCCGATTATCGTAACCAAGCCAATCGGCCAAATACAAGTCTTTATGGACAAAATCGCTCCTGCAGCCAAAGCACCGATCCAATTTAAACACGTCCGTGGCCAAACATTCTCCGATGTTAATCTCGAGGGATACACATTCCAGGCCAAAGAGGATAAGGCCGTAAAAGTCGTTCTAAAAGGTTCGCCATACATGGATGAGGAATATGTTAAGCAGCGATTAACCACCGACCACAAAATTACGCCAATCAAGGTTACCCAACTTAAAAACAAGTACGGCGACATGACTAGATCCTTCCTAGTGGCATTCCCGCCATCAACCACTCAATCCCAAATTAAGTTGATACGATCAATTGGACAAGTCATTGCGAAATTTGAAGAATACTCGCGCCGCAATACGCGTACACAGTGTTACCGTTGTCAGCACTTCGGGCACGGAAGCTCGAATTGCCACATGTACCCAAGATGCATCAAATGTTTGGACTCGCACCTGTCAAAAGATTGCCCCCGCAAGACAAAAGACGAAGAAGTAAAATGCTGTAACTGTGGTCAAGCCCATCCGGCCAACTACGCTGGCTGTCAATCGTACATCACTTACGCCGAGAGGGTGAGTAGAAACTCCCAGCGAGCATCAAATTCTTTTAACTTTTTACAACCTCAATCTACCCGACAAATACAACCCCAACCCACCCGACAAACACAACAGTTCAATGTACAACAACAAAACTTCCCCCCCTTACCGACACCACCTCAACCCCAACAACACTTTTCGCAATCTAACACCCCCACTCACCAAAACCTGACTTACACCCAAAATTTACAGACACCGACTTAGGGTAACCCCGGTGATCTAAAAACACTTTTCAACGAACTCAGAGATCTTCAATCCACCATAAACATTTCACAAATGATCATGATCGTTCGTGAAATAAAACAGAAATTAACCGGGGTTACTGACACATTCGAGAAAATACAAGTACTTGCTGATATTGCTGCTAAATATGATGACTAGACGGCACAACACGGACTTCAAAATCATATCTTGGAACAGTAACGGACTGACGACAAAATTCAACGAACTACAATTACTTACTGACAAAATTCAACCTGACATTATACTCATACAAGAGACCAGACTGAATAAACGGACGCCACGCCACCAAAACTACCAAATTATGAAACAATAAATAAACCAAAGACGACCAGCGGTGGACTTTTAACTTACGTCAAAAACATCTACGACTACTCCACCACCGACATGACAACCGACCGAGGAGAAATCCAAATCACCCAAATTGACGACTTGACTATAGCGAACTACTACCTCTCCCCTACAAAAAAACACGACTTTACAAAACTGGACGATATACTACTAAACTCCGGCAAGGTAATTATTACCGGAGACTTCAATTCTATACACCCGGCATGGAACAACTATACGACAACCACCAACGCCACTGAATTACATAACTATCTATTAAATACTGACGCCCTCCTATCCTATCCCACAAACTCCCACACCCACTACTCCTATACCCCAAACCAACGTTCTTCTACAATTGACCTGACAATCACAAAAAACTTAAATGTTTTAAATACGACTACCTTAAACAAATTAAGTTCCGACCACCTCCCTGTACTAACCGAAATTTCGACACTAAATTTACGGACTTTTCCCCCAAACACAATTAAAACCACCGACTGGAAAACTTTAGGCAAATTATTACAACAAATACCCCTCAACGCAAACATACAAACAAGAACAGACATCGACGAAGCCATCAGCAAACTTACGACCGACGTCACAAAATTATTCAACGACTGTACCACACACAAACCCTCCCCCAAACGAAAACTAATACTACCACCAGACTTACTGACCAAAATTAAAAATAAAAACAAACTACGCAAAAATTTACCAGACTCATTATTATCCCGACCTAAAAAGGCAAATTAACAAATTAACTAAAGACATTAATTCCGACATTTCTAAAATCAAACACGCAACATGGACAAAAACATTAAACAGCATCAAACCCCAAAACCTAAAATCACTCTGGACGATTGCAAATGCCATAAAAAGCAAAAATCAAAAAATTGACCGACAATTCCTCACACTACAAACCAAAAACGGACTAAAAATAAGCAACCAGGACAAAGCAAATGACATAGCTGACATATATTTAGAAAACCACCTACTGACAAGCAAACAAAACGACCCTATGACAAATCTTCAAGTAAAAATGAGTACAGACATCTTCAAAAATAATAACTATCCCACCCCACAAGACGACTTGACATCCCTTCAGGAAGTTATATTCATTATTCGAAAACTCAAAAACAGATCCGCCGGTAACGACAATATCAGAGCTTCACTCGTCAAATTTTTTCCTAAAAAGTTGGTCCTGCAACTTTACTACATTTTCAAAGCTTGTTTAAAACTACAATACTTTCCGACTGACTGGAAAACTGCCACCGTCATCCCTATCCCCAAACCAGACAAACCTAAAAATCTACCAACGAGCTACAGACCTATTAGTTTGCTACCCGTACTATCAAAAATACTAGAAAAAATAATACTTACAAGACTTCAAACTTTCGACGAAATACATAACAAAATTTTACCAGAACAATACGGTTTTAGGAAAAATCACTCAACAATACTTCAACTTGCGACATTGACTGACAAAATTACAAAACAATTTAACCAAAACAAAACTACAGCGATCATTACTCTTGACATTGCGAAAGCATTTGACACTATTTGGCATGACGGACTAATTCACAAATTAATAGACGCAAAGTACCCCCCGCACTTAATAAAAATCATTCACAGTTACCTACAGGACAGACAATACCAAGTGAAAATTAAAAATTCTCTATCTTCCCCACATCCTATCCCTGCCGGAGTCCCCCAAGGCTCCATCCTGGCCCCCCTCCTTTTCACCTATTTTATAAACGACCTACCAAAACACCCGGACACGACCATCTCTTTATACGCCGACGATACAGCCATAATTACCCATTCATACCGAATAAATAAAGCTATTACATACCTACAACGACATATTGACTTGCTAGAACCTTACTACCACCGCTGGAAAATAAAACTGAACGAGACAAAGACTACCTTCACCATTTTTACTCACAAAAAAAAAGACAAACTGACCATTAAACCAAAAATAAATAACATAGAACTAACGCAAACCGACACGACAAAATATTTAGGCATCCTATTAGACACCAAATTAAATTACAGACAACATTTACAAGCAACAGCAACTAAAGGAATCCGACTACTACATGCACTGTACCCACTTATGACGTACAAAAACACCCTCGACCCCAAACTAAGAAAACTACTATACACCTCCATGATCAGACCAGTACTTACTTACGCTTGCCCCATATGGAGCAATGCCGCCCCCTCCTACCTCAAGACTCTCCAGATCGTGCAGAACAAATGTCTCCGCATTATCACCGGCTGACCGAGAACCACGGAGACTTTTCGCCTGCACGAGATGGTGGACATACGGACTTTGACTAACTACATTTACAACAACGCTTACAACTTCTTTACCAGGACAGTTAGACAAAACAAAAAGACGGCACATATTGCACAACTAACCGACAAAAATATGCCCTTTAGGCAGACTCATAAACTATTACACAACATACTACTACACCAAAGACTCTCCGATATATTTTTTTGTTGTTGTTGTTGTCCATACTTTTTTGTCCTTTTTAATTTATTCTCGTAAATTTAAGTTTTACATACCTCAAGATTAAACATGCTCGCTGGGTTTTTCTGCTCGTTTTCCTAGCAAATTTCAATTTCATACTTATTTAACTTTTTATAATGTTAACACTCAAAATCTGTTCGATAAATCAACCGATAGGCACGAACATTATTATCATGTAACCATAAATTATTGTTAAATAACTATAATTGTGAAAATATTATTGGCAATAAAGAGTTTAAACCTAATGTTATTCATTATTGTTTTAGTGGTTGACCAAGAAAGACGTGCCAGTCTTAACCTAACTTTTGTTTTTAACCAAAACCGGCCCTGGAAGTGTTTCCGAAACAAATTATAAGTCTCTCTCGGAATGTTAGTTAACCTAAAATTAAAATATTAAAACTTTTTCAACAAATTTAAATCAAAGTGACTCGTGTAAGAAGTATATAGTGAAGGTGAAATTAAACGTTGCGGTTAACAAAAATAAAAATTTTTTTTATAAGAAGATTAATGAACTGTTACTTACGACGATCGGGGAATATTTATTGGAAGAATTTTTGTGCATCGTACCTTCGAAGTTTATGTCGCCGGTTTGTACCAAACCCTTGCAAGGTAAATTTTATTTTTATTTGGCCAAATATTATACAGATCTGTTTCCATCACACTAATATTATTGTATAACCTACAAAAATTACACCCATTTAACATATATGTAATACACTTTCATGTTATGTCCTAAATTGTTTTATAAATTTGTATATTTACCTGTTTTTGATCACAAATATAATTTTGTTCACTACAAATCGTCATTACTTTCATTTAAACATTAAATATTCTTGGAACATCCCTAATTTTGTACACCATCTTAACTTTGCTAAGTGTAATCGTTAATGTGTCATGCGCGTATAGCTACACACACGTTCACGTTTGAACATCACAATAGACAATCCAGATACTGTGAAACTTCCCTAACTAGAACTGCTCTAACTCGAGTAATTATATAAATCGAATATTGACAAGTAATTTTATCTCCACAACTCGAAGTTTCTCTAATTTCAACTCTTTTGGTGGTCCCTTGAGATTCGAGTTAGGGAAGTTTGACTGTATATTGGAAACACATTTTTTAATTATTATGCAAAATAAAATGCATTGACATTTTAATGATTCTCCTGAAATCTTCTCACTTCATTTCTATATCTATAGTTGTTATAAATTAGTTAATGAATTCTTAAATTTACCTCCAGTTTATCCTCTACGTTGACTTTAAACTGTAAAGTAGCATTAAAAGCCGCGGTAGTGCGATTATATTTAAAGGTTTTAAAATCAAATTTATGGACAATATTTTTATTGAACCGGATCACTTCAGAACGCTTATCTTTAATTTTATATCAATTTTGCTTAAACTGTAATACAAAAAATTGAATCTACTATTCTTGTGAACGAATGAAGAATGGGTGCATTATAGACTTTGCAAAGTTGCATTATTAAAGTATCAAGTGTCATAAAACTATTATTTGAAGTTTGCTATATAGAGTGAACATTTGTCCAGCGTTTTGTCATTAAATAATCATTAAAAAAGTTTTCAAGGTAAAAGTTATACAACTTAAAAAACTAAAAAGTGTGGCGGGGCACGTTGCAACTAACTGTTACAATGTAACCCGTTCACATATTTTGTGGTTAAAAAAAAACAAAAACAATAAATCTGATTTAAACTCAACATAACTTTCTTGTTATTTTTAGAATGATTGTATACAACTTACCAGAATCTCGTTAATCTATTCATGCGCGTCATAAATAAATTCCCTTTTGAACGAATGAAGAATGGGTGCAATATAGACTTTGAAAAATGTGGACACACTGGATCTGTGCGAAAAAGACCCGTTTTATATATGTGTAAATTGTACCTAAAAGTGATGATAGTGCTTTTGAGTAAGTGTTGCAATTTACCCTAGCATGTGTTGCAACATTCCCCGAAGACGGGGTACATTGCAACATGATCACGTTTTTTATTAACTTTATGTAATTTATCTATTATTGTTTTTAAGTTCCTTAAATTTATATACCTACGTGCCTTAAGGACCAATATACATATCTCCTTCAATATTTGGATTCTATTTTCCATAATAGTTTAAAAAAAAATAAAAATTAGAAAGTGTTGCAACTTGCCCCGGTCTCCCTATAACTATTTGTTGGCAATAATTATATTTAAGTCTACAACTAGGTTAAGGTAATTTTACTCATAAAACTCCAATTGGTGATTTGCCGCATCTTCCTGTATTGTTGGTTTTATGAGGAGATTTCCTTGGGATAGTACTTATGATACTTATTAGTACAAAGGTACTAATGTTTAGCCCTCGTACCTGTCCTTCTTTTTTTTAGAACGGCTGGAGGCAATTTCACACGCCCTCCAGTTGGTTAAATTTTTCAAATCTGTTAAGCCTTCGGGAGGAGCTTAAATTTTCAACAAGTGAAATTGCTTAAACCAAGTTATTAGTACACTCCATGAACTCAACTGTATATTGTCGTGTTTCAAAAGTTGAATTTGGATTTTTTATTAAATTGCGAGAATTTTGTTTATTTTTTTTAATCAATTTAATTTTGTAAAAGATTATTTGTAAATTTAAAATTTTTGTTGGGTCTTTTGGTGTTGGCAGTTTTGTGTTGGCACCGGGAAACGAGATAAAAGATTCCAGCCTTGTCCGTTGGACGGAACGGACGTAGTTTGATGATTCTCTTAAGATTTATTTTATTTGCGTTCCTAATTTGGAATTTTTTTTGATATCTTGTGATTATTATTTTTGAAAATAATAAAATTGGAATTACGTGAGTAGAAATTTTGATTTATTTTGCTTGGAAGTTATCCAAGGTTGGACAAGTTAAGTTTTGGGTTTGGAGCCATTAATTGTTAATTGGTGGATGATTTGGATTCTGGAAGTTAAAGTTACAATTTGGATAAATTAAAATTATTGTCTTTGAAGGGGAAGGTAACTTTGTTTGAACGGCGAGCATATGCATGATAAGTCGTGCTCGCAATCAGCGTACCATTTATTGAATGCAAGATTTATTTGAAAAGTTAATAATTGAATTAAAATTAGAATATTTTGATATTTTGGGCAATTTGGACATCTTTTATGATAATTTGAATATTTAAAAAAAAATTAAATTGGTGCTGCTACGAACCATACAGGAACCGGCTACTGAGGAGTTATGCGAACCGACAATACGAGCTAGTCGAGGTAAATTTAGAAGTGTGGAAAAGGTTTTGTTGGATTATAATAATTTTTCACAAAATACCACTGCAATAGTACATGTTCATGAGGAGTTTTGTTACCATTGTCAACTCCACAATAACTAATACAAATATTTTGAAGAGAGACTTGTTGTCTTACGAAGTGTAGAGTATAAAAATATATAGGATACAACTGTAAGTAATTGTGAATAAAATTGTTTATTAAAAGTGAATTCTTATAAAATTATTATCTTGTTCGTAAGTAGTCCTTCAACATCAACCAAGAAATATTTCGGTAGCCGCATCAATGAAGCTTTTAAAATAATTAAAAGAAAGAACTAAATAAAATTTAGTTTAAGATTACATGATTAGATTTTGAACATGTAATAGTTTATGAAACTTAATTAAAAATAGTTATTTATGTATCAAGAGTATTATGACGATGTTTATGTCGAGGGCAACCAATTTAAAAGGCTGCTAGGCCTGAGAGTTTTTTAGTTGCTCGAGAGCATAATCATAGAGTAATGCCTGTGTTGCATACAACGTTTTATAATACACTTCAGTTGAATTTGAGAAAAAAAAATGTAAATTTTAAAAAAGCAAATTATTGTAGAACCAAACAAGCAGGAAAGTGATTAGGTATATTAGTCTCATTTTGAGTTTTGAAATCAATATTAAAAACCAATTTAGGATTTGTATCCTTAACATAATTTTCGGTTATTTTCTGTTACTGCTTTCGGTAAACTCTCCGAAATAGCCATTTTACATCGAATTAGAGAAGTAATTTGGTACAAATCTTTTACTATCTATCCATTTCTTTAGGATCAGGACCGGATTATTAATGCATGCTAGGCAAAAGTTTCAAGCGCCCCCAAAATAACTTTTTTAGAAAATTTCGAGCTCAGTCTCTATGTTCCTAATATTTTGAAATTAAACTTGAAATTCTTGTCCTACAAATACAATTATATTTATCTTAAAATCCAATCGCGCGGAGGCGCCAATTTTTTGTAAAATTATTTACCCAATTCGTGATAATTTTATACTCCTGAGTCGATTTCACTTTAGTTAGACTAATAAAAAATATAAAGAAACATAATTACTAATAACTAATCGAACAAAATTTAACAAACGTCGTTGATAAAATAAGGTTAAAATACCACAATACACTCAAACAAGTAGTGTAAAACGAACTATTTGCTGGTAGGTAATATGATCTGTTGGTTAACATGACTAGAGGTTGCTTAAAGTTGGTAAAACCGGTCAACCTCTACAACTACCAATGTCGTTAACTAATAGTCAGCTTAACTAATAGTTGAAACCATAAAATTAGGCAACAAATGTTTTCTGTTCCAATTTTAAATTCATTTTTATTTCAAAACTAAGTAAGTATTTCATTTTTTTAGTGTACACATTGATTTTAGTGGTTGTTAATTTGAGTGCTGCATTTTTGTTACAATTTAAAATTTAAATTAAAATTTTTTATCCATTTCTTTTTAATTTCAGGTAAATATAAGTTAATTTTAATTTTCTGTGTTGGTTGAATTTACTCTTTTATCTTCAAGTAATAAAATAAATAATATAAAACAATAAAATTGAAGAAATCCATATATTAGTGGCTATTAAACCTCAATATTTTATTAAATGTGCCTAATTTACTAAGGGTAAAGGATGTATCCTACATATATTTTTTGTGTAGTTATGACTTTTTTACGTCATAATTTAAAATCTAAATGCCAATTATAATTATTTTTTGATATTTTATTGAATTCTTGGGAAAACTTTACTAACGATTAGTATTCTATCTTTCATTTAAATATTAAAAATCGTTTATTTGCACTTAATTCGATGGAGTATTTTACCTACCTCGTATCTATTTCAAAAGTTTTGAATCCAGTAATTTGTTTTACAGAGACTGAAAATGTCATCAAGAGGGCATAAGATGGTACAACTTTGTAAAAATTATATACATAATTAATTACATTATATACATTATATAATATATACATATAATACATCTCCACCATGCTAAAATGAGCTCTGAAGGGCGTGACTGGTGCTAATGAAATTAAATATAAAAAGAAATCAGTATTCAGATAAGGAGAGTCGATTTGGTGCTTTCTGTATCCTTATCTTCCCGAAGATGGGGTGTTCGGGATACAGGGTTGTTAACGAAAGAAAACACAGAGAGGGAGGAGAATCGTGTTTAAACGGGGATTTCTTGGGTGTGTTTACGGGAGTTTTTGTTGGTCGAGATCTGAGTCAAAGGGGAGTTTCGACTAAAGGAGCGGGAAATGGGATGAGGAGATTGACAGCGATCTTAGGGTGATGGGGATATGGAACTGGAAAGAGACTGCACAGAATAGGAGAATATAAGTTATAGTATCTATATATGGTAACTTTATAATAAATTTAATAAATCCAGGTGCCCAAACGGCGGTGCCTAAATGTCACGTACCTGACGTACCTGATACTTTTTACCTATTTAATAGGAAAGTATCGATATTCGTTACTCAACAATTTATAAACTTATGTAGTCCACATAGAGATTTATTGAAGAAAAGGTCCAAAATCTTTAAGAAAAAATCTATTTATATATTTTTACATTACCTCTGTTAAAGGTACCTACCATTGTGAGCCGTAATAGTTTGATTATATTTAAATGTTTTTATTTACCAAATGTATTCAATACATAATGTTCTGATAGCAGGATTACTTCAAAATCAATTTCCAATTACTTATTGTATTTTTTTAAACAAATAAAGCATTGGTAAATGATAAATTTGCAATAAGCAAAATTTTAAAAAAATAATTTTTTTTATACTTACCTACAAATCCCATTTTTCTAAAACAGTGTAATTTCGCATAATATGATTTCAGTCATCAATTCAAAATGATTGTACCTCAAAAAATCTAATATTTTTGCTATCAGTGCCTTTGCAAAGGAGCCAATGCTTGGGTGCCAAGTCATCTAGATACAACACTGCTTAATTTGTTTATTTACGGACTCTTTCAAATTATACAAAATCAAAATTATAAACATTTAATAGCCACATTTTATTTCTAAATGGTACATGCAAGATATAAGACAATAATTATAAATAGTTACATTTTATCTACCTATCAATGTGAACCTTTAGCTCAACTCAACCCCATTGGTCGTCAATTTTAATGTATTAATAACAACTTTTTATTTTTTCTAATAAGCTTGTGGTATGTAAACTTCACCATAAAAATTGAACATCCCTATATCTTGATTTAAATACAGCATAACAATTTCAATTTTAAATAAACCATTGGGAATAAGTGGAGGTAAGTAGTGGTCATCGGGCACAAAATTGCAAAAGTGGTAAATAACATCCTAAAACAAAAATTCTGTAGCTAACATTGTTACAACTAAAAATATTTATTGAAACCTTTTGAAAAATGACACTTGTCATATTACCACACAATTTCGTATTTTGAAATCCAAATACATTTGAAGCATATACTTTTTGAAAATTTAGTTGAAAACGTATAGGAAAGTATCGATATTCGTTACTTAAGAATTTATAAACTTGTACGACGATCTAAAATTATACAACTTTTTTATTATTCAAAGTAATTAAAAACAAAAAACAAAATAAAAATCAGTCTAATACTCAATGCATTATTAGGAGTGCATGCTACTTGTAACCAGTATTCCTGATACCTATGAATAGATAAGCATACTTAGGCGTTTATTCCTTAAAGACAGACGGGTCTTAAAAACAGGAATGCTCATTCATAGATAAATACATACGGATATATTAGAAATAGAGTGTGGATTAGAAAATGCAATTAAACACAGACTATTGCAAAAGATCAACTTTTTTTAGTTTTTCCTGTTTCATTAACATTTGAAATTGAAGCATTGTTTCAGGAATTTTGCCGATTTGGGCTCGATTGTTTTCGGCTCGAAAATTACAATTGGCTAATTCAGGTGAGCGCGCTGGGTCAGTTTCAATCGCCTGCTAGAGATATCAGGCGCCAAGGAAATTTGTCTTGAAAAAAGTCCATGGAAACCCTTGCTTAAGAAAAAGGCTTACTCAGTGTTTCGAGTAATATGGGCGTCATTTGCACGATACCTTGTTCAAACTCGTGTAAAGATAAAAGGAAAAAATAAAAAATTTGATCATTTCCTAATAGTCAGTGTTTTATTCCATTTTCACATCCATACGTCTGCCACGCGCTACCATGTACATTCAACCATATGCACAATACAATGCATTCATATTGGAAATGATTGTTCTGCATGTTTCGCACTTAATTTTTACTATATTTATTTAAAGTTGTTATAAATTAGATAATAAATGCTTAAATGTACCTCCAGTTGATCCGCTATGTTAACTTTGAAGTGAAAAGTAGCATTAAAAGCCGGTGTGGTGCGATTATATTTAAAGGTTTTAATTTCGAAATTATGGAAAATATTTTGATTGAACCGGATCACCTCAGTTCGCTTATCCTTAATTTTATATCCATTTTGTTTAAACTGTAATTGAAAAAATTAAATATTAAGATATTAGTAAGATAGGCAGTAGCTGCTGAATATCAGAAATATAAAAGAGAAAACAGACCTAAACAAAACGTTAAAATAATAGAATTTTAACAGTAAAGTGAAGAAATAAACCACGTGGAAAATATTACAGTATAAAAAAATATTTATTAAAAAAATAAATAATTAAAAATTTGTAATGCGATATAAGGCCCTATTTCACCGTTATTTCCGATCTTTAGCTGCACACAACGAAGAACGGGAAAAAAAGTATAAGAGACAAGAAATAATATGGGAACTAAAAAAAAATTATATACAAAAAATAGTGACTAAAATATTCAAAATTAAAAAAGAATATAGCAAAATGAACATTACAATGCATTCATTGATTCTCCTGAATGCTTCACACCTTTTTTTAATATATCTATAGTTGCTATAGTTAATAAAGCAATGAGATATTGTAGCTGTTGTCGGAAACAAAATAAAGAGATAGGGAGGACCTGCTGAATACTGAAATAAAAAAAGATAAAATGAATTTAAATTAAAAATTTGAAAGAGATTTGTTAAATGATATGTTAAATACGTAGTATGTGTTTGTTATATGTAACATTTAACAGAACTATAAACAAAACATTAAAATAATACAAGTTTTACAATAAAAGGAAGAAAATAATATAAAGAACATTATTATATAAAGAACATTCATTAATTACGACTTGACAGATTAGGATTAAAAATAATTAAAAACGAAATATATGAATATTACGATATAACAAAATTGAAAATTGATTTTGCGATATGAGGCCCCATTTCACGGTTATTTCCTATCTTCAGCCGCACATAACGAACAAATTAAAAAAAAATATAAGAAACTAAAACCAGTATTGGAATATAGATACAGTAAACAACGAGAGGATAAAGATTAAACAATAAATAGTTATTTTTATCATTAGGCTGGAAACTGAATTTTTCAGAGTACGAGTTTTGTTACAGGCAGAGGCGGATTAGCCGAGGCCTGTATTTACGAGTACTCGGAAAACAGTTTCCTGCCGCATGATAAACGTAATTTTTTACGCCGACTTGTATAATTTGTTACAAAAAATCATAAAATTTAATTATTTTTTTAAATATTTGGTATTAAACGTCAAAATTTGACGTAAATTTGACTTTTAAATTTAATTATTTTTGTTTCTAGACTAGGCGTGAAAACCAGCTTTTCAAGCCGCATTTGAAGTATGCAATTGAACACTTGTCTGACAGAGGCGTAAAAACCTATTTTTAATTTTAACTTTAAAAGCTAATAGCTTATTAACACTGAACTTTTATTTTGAAATTGTAATAATTGCTACCTTACAAATGTATTACAAATTCGCTTATAGCAGAAGTAAACAAAAAAATTACGGATTTTTTTATGGAGTTTATGATACTCTATTTGTAAAAAAAATTCGTAAATTTTCAATTATTTAGTCGACTTATTCCTTTATTGCATGTGACCACAGATTAATTAATAATTATCTTCAATTGTTGAGTTTAATTTATATTTTATTATGACAAAATACCTTAGACAAAATATCCTGATTGCAGGCAACATCTGAAAAAATAATTAGCAGTACTACTAATAGCGAAACAATGTTCTTCATCGTTGCTTGTAATTTTTAAGACTTGCACAGCTTCACTTTAGAACTACAAAATACATTATGTAGTGAACTAATTTTCTATGAGATTAATCATCCATACAATTTGATTACTTAATGTAAATTTTAAAAAGTTAATCATTATACAATGAAACCAAATGGGAAAGTCATTAGGTATAGTACTCTCAGTTTGAGCTTGAAACTATATTTTCATCAACAATAAAAACCAATTTAGGATTTTTATCGTTTACATAACTTCCGGTCATTTACTGTTGCTGCGTGTTATCTTTTGAAAATGCGGTAAATTTTACTGTTAAATATGAATTTCCTATTACAGGAATAAATGATTACCTTACTATTTATAGTACTTATATCCAGAAAATTATTAAAATTTTAGCTTTATTTGTCATTACTAATGTACGAGTGGAACTTCTTCCCCGACAGCGGAAGCTCTTCTCTGAAATTCTTTGATTTGATTAAGATATTTTGATAACAAGTATTGATATTATTCGAACAGCAAGTTACAACCTGCAAAGTTGTCGTAGTAGTAGTGAAAGTTAAAAAACCATTAGTATAAAGTATAACAGAAATTTCTTGAAGAATATTTAATGTCTTACGTAATTAGTGGAAAGTGCGAAGAATTGGGAAAAATGAAGTATGCAAACCAAATTTTAGTTTAAGCATTTTTTCTGTGGTCATTCATTTTGAGTCTTTTGCTCAATTTAAAAATCTACTCTGGGGGTAGATTGGATTTACAATTATTCCACCCCAGTATATCGCTTTGCTGTAATTCAACATTTCATTTTTTTTATAACTAGTTGAAGTTTAAAAAATTTGAAATTTTACTTTAAAATAATTCAGAATTTATGTTTAGTTAATCATTTAATCAAATAATCATTAACTAAGTACTAGTTTATCATTATTAAACAATTGCGATTTCTGCTAAAATATAATTATGTTGCGTAGCAGCTTACTGTTTAATTTTTGTACTAAGAATGAAGAAAATCATACTGCTGTAATAGTTGTGGATTTAGTTCAAGGGTCATTCCATGTTAAACCAACAAGTCACTCAAATGGACTATCACAGATTTCTTTGAAACGTTGGTTAATTATTATCTTTAACAACTTGAATTCACATAGGATTTAAAAAAAATCTAACTCATAGCTTTTTAGTTAATTAATTATAAAAAAAATTATAAAAAATGTAGGGTCTACCAATAGAAACTTTTTTTTTCAGCAGGCCTGCTTCTTATGATTTTTATGGTTTTTAAAATGGTTTTTAATCTAGAAGAAAAACTATTTTCAATTTTAATGCATGAAATGGATGATCTAGAAGAATTCCTAGAAGATATGCCCAAGACCCTCCCGGAAAGACCTCAAAAGATTTGATCAAATTCAGCTTTCATCCGTGAAATTCCAAATGGAAATTACTTATTGGGCTATAGGTAATAAGGAATCTTTATTTGACAACTTTAATATTTTAATTTTCAAAATTCAAATTATCTTTTTTTTATCATAACAACCAATAATATTTTTTACAATCTTGATTTTTATATTATACAATTATATAAAAATACACTACATATACTCCCCCTCCAGTGACAATGTAACAAACAAACTATTATAATAAAAACAAAACTTTTTTATTTGAGTTGGGGTTCTCGGTTTTTAAATTATTATCCAGAAAAGCTGGTTTAAGTCTCTCAATACTCACGCTTCCCTTTTTAGTATTCACTTTAATTTTGAAAAATTTTGAAGTTCGTTCTAAGATTTCAAAAGGTCCGCTATATGGAAGTTGCAATCCAGTTTTAAGATCGATCCTGACAAATACATGGGTGCATGGATGCACAAAAATGTTTTTTGATTTAATGTCACGAGATACTGGTCTAATTTTGGCAAAACTATATCGTAACTGCTGGATTAACTCATCATGAGAGTCTGAGCATTTACTTTTCCCAATAAATTCCCCAGGAACTCGAAGTTCCTGTCCGTAAAGTAGTTCAGCGGATGAAAAACCTAAATCTTCTTTTAGAGCGGTTCTAATACCAAGGAGAACGATAGGTAGTTCGTTGAACCAAGCAACCGAATTACCACAAGCTTTTAGTGATGTTTTTAATTGGCAGTGAAATCTTTTCACCATTCCATTAGCTTGCGGATGATAAGCGGTGGTATGAATCTTATGAATGCCTAAAAATTTTGTAAGTTCAGTGAAAAGAGAACTAGTAAATTGTTTTCCACGATCCGTCGTAATTTCATGAGAAACGCCAAAACGGGAAATCCAATTTTGAAAGAAGGTTCTTGCAACAGTATTAGCGGAGATGTCTTTAATTGGGTAAACTTCGGGCCAACGCGAAAAACGATCAACGATGGTCAACATGTATCTAAATCAAGATGCTTCAGGAAGGGGTCCAAATAAATCTAAGTGAATATGTTGAAAACGTTTTGATATTATTGGAAATTTACCAATTTCTGATTTAGTGCGACGATTAATTTTGCATTTTTGGCATTTAATACAAGTTTTTGTCCAACGATTAATGCCGCCATTCATATTCTGGTAGCTCGAATACCCGGATGTGATAAACTATGCATACTGTTAAAGATCGATCTCTGTAAAATATTAGGAACAAAAGGACGATTTTTATTCGTATTAACTTCACACCAAATTCTAGTGTCGGTAAAAAGAATTTCAATTAATTGGAATTTTAAATTTGAATGTTTACAAGTGTTAATAAAGTTTTGTAAAATTTCGTCATCATTTTGAGCTTTCATGATTATGTTAAAATCTATCGAAGATGAGTTAAAAGAATTAATTTCGACTGAAAGGCGCGAAAGTGTATCGGCAACTACATTATCTTTTCCTTTAATGAAACGAATATCAGTGGTAAATTGAGCAATAAATTCTAAATGACGTGTCTGTCGTGGGCTACGTTCTGTTTTTGATCCAATCGCATATATTAAAGGTTTGTGATCGGTGAAAACGGTAAATTCTCGACCATCTATAAAATATCGAAAATGTTTAATTGATAAATACATTCCTAATAGTTCACGATCGAAGGTAGAATATTTTGATTGGGTTGGAGTCAATTTCTTCGAGAAAAATCCCAATGGCTCCCAACCTTTATAATTGAATTGCTGTAAAACAGCTCCAACGGCAAAATTTGAATCGTCTACTACTAAACTGTATTTTCGGTTTTCTAAAGGATGAACTAAAATTTTTGCAGTCGATAATTCTTCTTTTATTTTGATAAAAGTTCGTTCACAATTATTGGGCCAGGTAAATTTTGGTGCTGGTCTCTTTTTACATTCTTTTAAAAACATATATAGAAGATCCAGCAATTCTGCTAATTTAGGAATGAACTTATTATAATAATTGATCATTCCTATGAATTGTTGTAAAAGTCGGATTGATGTAGGAGAAGGAAAATTTTTAATTACGTTGACTTTGTTCTCTGAAGGAGTAATTCCTTTAGAGGAAATTGCAAGACTTAAGAAATCTAGTGAAGAGACACCAAACATACATTTGGAAGCTTTGATGTTTATCCCGTATTGTTGGAGGCGTTCAAACAACAAACGAAGGTGTCTTCTACAGAGTGTGATGCAATTAGAATATCGTCAATATAAACAAATAAAAAATCTAATCCAAATAAAGTCGAATCCATAAATTTCTGAAAGGTTTGTGCAGCGTTTCTTAAAGCAAATGGCATTCTGTTAAATTCAAAAAGGCCAAAAGGGGTTGTAATCGCGGTTTTAAATTTATCTTCGGCAGCTACAGGAATTTGGTGATAAGCGCGTTCTAAATCTATTTTCGAAAAAATCGTGCAACCATGTAATTGTTGAGAAAAATTTTGTATGTGTGGAATGGGGTAACGGTCAGGGACTGAAACATTGTTTAACTGACGATAGTCACCACAGGGTCTCCAGTCTGAAGTATCTTTCTTGGTCACTAAATGTTAAGCTGAAGAAACTTGAGAGGAGCTAGGTTGAATAATACCTAATTGAAGCATGTGTTGAAATTCAGTTTTAGCAATCTTATATTTTTCAGGATTTAAGCGACGTGGTTTGACAGCTGGTAGTTGATCTTTAGTTACAATTCTGTGTACTACGTCGTGTTTAACTAGAAAATTAAAATCTGGTGCCGCAAAAGGTGTAGGAAACTCTTTCAATAAATTTCCGAATTTATTGTTAATTTCGAAAAATTTTGGCGTTGGGCAATTTGATTTTTTTGATAAGCAGTTAATTAATATTGAGGTAACACTGTCAATTAAGCGTTTATTTTTTAAATCGATCAAGAGACCAAATTTTGACAAAAAATCTGCTCCGATAATTGGTTTTTGTACAGCTGCAATTACGAATGGAAATATAAATTCTTTTCGTAATCCGAAATCTACTTTTAGCAGTTTAGAACCGTACGTTTGTATAGATGTTCCGTTAGCAGCTGATAAAACTACATCATTTTTAACTTTAATGTCAATAAACCAATTGCTTGGTATTACCGACAAATCAGCATCTGAATCAAATAAAAACTGTTCCAAAGAGATTTGATCTTTTTAAAATAAGCGACATGAAACAAAATCTCTACATGTAGTCGCCTGTTTTGGTAGAGGGTCTAGTTTAAAATTTGTTCATTTGAAAAATGTTTGCAACCTTCTTGGCATTTAACTGCTTTGCTCCCAAAGTTTAGATGGTACCAACATAGGCCATTTTCAATACCACTTTGCGATTTTTTCCTGCTTGGGGTTCTTTTGTAACGAGAACCACTCCCGGAAGGAGATCTAAATTTTTCTCTGCTTAATCTATCCAATGTGGTTTTGATTTCGCTGATTTCTTTTTGTAATTTTGTAACATCTTCACGACGTGAAGATACTGCTGAAATAGCACCACATTGAGTTGCCTTCTAAATCTTGTCGGCAAGATCTTGAAGTTCTAATATAGGTTTTTCACCAGCAGATACGACGGCTAGTTTTACCGCGTTAGGTAAACTACGGACCCATAAACGTTTAATGAGATCGTTATTAATGCTAGCTAATTCACCCGCTGTATTTGTTAAGTGGCGATAAAAATCGCTTGGTTTTCGGTCGCCTAACTCGTTTCCTGATAAAAGTTTTTCCAGTCTTCTTTCTTCACTTTCAGAATTTCTGGCAATTAATTTCTTTTTTAATGATGCATACTTTTCGGAAAGCGGTGGATGAGAAATTTCATCTAGAACACATGTGATTGCGTCTTCAGGAAGAAAAGAAAGCAGAAGTTCATACTTTGTCTGATCACTTTTAATATTTTTTAATGAGAATCGAGATTCGGCAACCGTGAACTAAGCAATCGGATTATTGGTCCAAAACGGGGCGAGTTTGACCGACGTGGCAGAAATGACTTCCGGTTCAGTAGAAAAATTATAGTTCATTATGATATATTGTCACTGGATTAAAAATTAATATATAGTAATAACGTATGATTAGACAGTTTTTGTAAAACAATAAAATTAAGAAAGTTTTAACCTTGTTAAGTTTGTATAAATCGGATGTCTGCTGTCCAAATTTCTTCTGCAATTATCGCAAATGGTTTCGTTATGAATCGTAAATATGCAATCCAAATCTTCCACGGCTTTATGAGCTGTCCAAAATCGAAATGTGTGATTCCTATTTAACCAATTTTTTTTCTGGATTTAAGTATCCAATGTCCAACTATATTTCAATATCCAATTAAATTATTTCAATTTAATAAATTCTGAATTCAAATATCCAATTATATTCCAATATCCAATTAAATTAATTTTGGTAAATAATAATTCTAGTGAATTTCAGTTTCGTTGCCACTCGGCGTAAATATTATTTAACAGAAGGAACAAAGCTCCTCGTCGAGGGTCACCAGTATTGGGCTATTGGTAATAAGGAATCTTTATTTGACAACTTTAATATTTTTATTTTTAAAAATTCAAATTATCTTTTTTTTTATCATAACAACCAATAATATTTTTTTACAATCTTGATTTTTATATTATACAATTATATAAAAATACGCTACATACTAATTATTGACCTGATTTAATTGAGTTATTTTGCAGCTTTATGTTAACTTAAGGGTGGTTTCTTAGTTTCTACGACCTTGTAAATTTTAATCTTGACCCAATCACACACACAACATTTATTTTATTATAACCCAAAATATGACCTTCACCCAACCCGCCACACAATATTAAATTTTATAACATTCTAAATTTTACTCTGAATTATTAATGGTATTTTATATTACATCATGAGGTTTACCCATTTACGTTATCCATTGCATTTGGGCGAAGTTGGGAGTAACGTAGACTTATACACAGAGTTTTATTAAAAAAAGGTCCAAAATCCTGAAAAAAAAAATCTAAATATTTTAATTTACCAGATGTAACTATTCAACACATAATAGTAGGTGAAATATTCTGCTTTTGTCCTTTTTAATAATTAGGTCATCCGGGTTTGTCGTTCCATTGAAACGCTTTAGGTTTGGAATAAGTTCAGTTTATTTTAACTGGTTCAATTACATAGTTACATTATAGCAAGTTGCAATATTTATGTGGTATTAACCACTCGCAAATAAAATAAGACTAAGACTAAAAACTAGACAAAAAATATTTTATCTTGACTTCGGCCAATATACTGTGATCATCAGCAAATGGTCATTGTCACTAAACAGGTCGTCTCCAATGAAAATTACATTTCATTGACTCCGGATATCAATAAGAAAATGCAAGTTTCACACCACATATATCATTTTTAAGTTATATTACACAGGATTACTTCTAAATTAATTTGCAATTACCATATATTGCATTTTTTAAAATAAAGTATCGATAAAAATGGTAAATTTGCTAATTTAAGCAAAATTTAAAAAACAATTTTTGTACCTACGAAACCTATTTTTCGAAAACAGTAGGTATAATTTCACATAAGGTTTCAGTCATCAATTTAAGACGGTATGATCTTGAAAAATCTGATATTTTTGGGAGCCAAAGTTTGGGTGCCAAGTCATCTAGTTTTTCTACTGCTTAATTTGTTCCTTTACAGACTCTTTCAAATTATACAAAATAATAATTATAAACATTTAATTACCATATTCTATTTCTAATTAAGGTATATGCAGAATTTAAATATATTAATAACAACTTTTTATTTTTTCTAATAAGCTTGTGGTATGTAAACTTCACCATAAAAATTGAACAACCCCATATCTTCATTTAAATACATCATAACAATTTCAATTTTAAATAAACCATTGGGAATAAGTGGAGGTAAGTAGTGGTCATCGGGCACAAAATTGCAAATGTGGTGAATAACATCCTAAAACAAAAATTCTGTAGCTAACATTGTTACAACTAAAAATATTTATTTAAACCTTTTGAAAAATGAAACTTGTCATATTACCACACAGTTTCGTATTTTGAAATCCAAATACATTTGAGGCATATACTTTTTGAAAATTTAGTTGAAAACGTATAGGAAAGTATCGATATTCGTTACTTAAGAATTTATAAACTTGTATGACGATCTAAAATTATACAATTTTTATATTATTCAAAGTAATTGAAAAAAAAAACAAAATAAAAATCAGTCTAATACTCAATGCATTATTAGGAGTGCATGCTACTTGTAACCAGTATTCCTGATACCTATGAATAGATAAGCATACTTAGCCGTTTATTCCTTAAAGACAGACGGGTCTTAAAAACTGGAATGCTCATTCATAGATAAATACATACGGATATATTAGAAATAGAGTGTGGATTAGAAAATGGAATTAAACACAGACTATTGCAAAAGACCAACTTTTTTTAGTTTTTCCTGTTTTATTAACATTTGAAATTAAAGCATTGTTTCAGGAATTTCGCCGATTTGGGCTCGAAAATTAGAATTGGCTAATTCAGGAGAGCGCGCTGGTCAGTTTAAATCGCCTACTAGAGATATCAGGCGCCAGGGAAATTTGTCTTGAAAAAAGTCCATGGAAACCCTTGCTTAAGAAAAAGGCTTACTCAGTGTTTGGAGTAAGAAGATCGTCATTTGCACGATACCTTGTTCAAACTCGTGTAAAAAATAAACAAAAAAATAAAAAATTTGATAATTTTCTAATAATCAGTGTTTTAGAAAAAGAACTTAAAATAAAAAATTTTAAGTAAATTTGTGGTTTTTAGTATGTATTTATGGTTAAATTCAAAAAAATATAAGAATAATACAATACGTAGAAAATCAAAATTCAAAAAATTTAAAAAAGAGACAATTAACACATAACAGGTCTGGATTAAGGTCATTTTTTCAAATTTTCTTAATCCAGACCTGTTATGTGTTAATTGTCTCTTTTTTAAATTTTTTGAATTTTGATTTTCTACGTATTGTATTATTCTTATATTTTTTTGAATTTAATCAGTGTTTTATTCCAATTTCACATCCATACGTCTGCCACGCGCCACCATGTACATTCAACCATATGCACAATACAATGCATTCATATTTGAAATGATTCTCCTGAATGTTCGCACTTAATTTTTACTATACTTATCTATAGTTGTCATAAATTAGATAATGAATGCTTAAATGTACCTCCAGTTGATCCGCTATGTCAACTTTGAAGTGAAAAGTAGCATTAAAAGCCGGTGTGGTGCGATTATATTTAAAGGTTTTAAATTCGAAATTATGGAAAATATTTTGATTGAACCGGATCACCTCAGTTCGCTTATCCTTAATTTTATATCCATTTTGCTTAAACTGTAATTCAAAAAATTAAATATCAAGATATTTGCCAGTTTATATTCAAGTGACAAACTAAGATAATAAATTTTATTAGTAAGATAGGAAGTAGCTGCTGAATATCAGAAATATAAAAGAGAAAACAGACCTAAGCAAAACGTTAAAATAATAGAATTTTAACAGTAAAGTGAAGAAATAAAATACGTAGAAAATATTACGGTATAAAAAAATATATTTTGAACACCTAAATAATTTAAATTACGTAATGTGATATACGGCCCTATTTTACGGTTATTTCCGATCTTCAGCTTCACATATTCTAGAAGGTGAAAAAAAGGACTAAATTATTAAAAACTGTCAAAAATTACCTTCCAATAGTGGTGAGCAAGTGACGTGGCGGTGGCGTGGTGACCAAGTGGCAGGTAGAATCGGTAAAGCCCATGATAGGTAAAGCCTATGTAAACAAATGAAGATGCGCGCTTCAAAATGGTATGGCTGTGACGTGGTGTCAGTCTGGTGTCACTAGTCAACAAGTTTAATTTAATTTTTAATTAACAAGTTAATTAACGACATAGATTTTGCATTTACAACTGAGTATTTCTGTTTTTATAAAAAAACTTATTGAAAAACTTTCAAAAATTATATGAAAAATTGAAATTTATAAACATTGAAAATTTAAAAAAAACACTATTAGGTTCATCCATTTTGGCAAAAAGTGAAAAACAGAAATACTCAGTTGTAAATGCAAAATTCACGCCGTCACCATCCGGTTGCCAGTCGAAAATTAAACTTGTTCGAGACTAGTGGCACCAGACTGACACCACGCCACTTGCAAAATACCACGCCATCGCCACACCATCTTGATACGTGCATCAAGGCTTTACATAGGCTTTACCTATCATGGGCATTACTGATTCCACCTACCACTTGGTTACCACGCCACTGCCACGTCACTTGCTCACCACTTCAGTGCGCGCCTTGCCTAAACTGGCACCTTCTAAACTTCTGGCTAAACTTCTTCACTTTACTAATAAAATTCAATTATTTAAACGTAATCAAGAATATACAGTAAACAATGAGATATTAAAGATTAATCAATTTAGAAGATTATCAGTTTCCATTTCCTAATGATTATCTTCAATTGTTCAGCTTAATTTATATTTTATTATGACAAAATACCTTAGACAGAATATCATGACTCCAGGCAACATCCAAAAAAAGAATTATCAGTACTACTAATAGCGAAACTGTGTTCTTCATTGTTTGCAATTTTTAAAACTTGCAGAACTTCACTCGAGAACTACAAAATACATTATGTACAATTTTCTAATTTTCTATGAGATTAATAATTCATACAATTTCATACTTAAAGTAAATTTAAAAAATGTAAATCATTGTACAATCGAAACAAACAGGAAAGTGATTAGGTATATTAGTCTCATTTTAAGTTTCGAATTTATATTTTCATCAATAATAAAAATATATTTAGAATTTGTATCGTTTACATAACTCCTAGGAAAAATTTTAGGATTATTTGTTTATCATTAGTTTCTGTTCAAATATATTGCAATGTACCGGGGTGTAAAATTTTATTAAGTAACCTACCCCCAGTAATCGATTTATTTTTGAGCAATGAGACTCTTATTTTTTTAAATTAAATTTAAACATTCAAATAAAATGGTAAATAAAATCAAGCGTTGATACGAACGGTCAAATGTGTGCGTCCATCTGGATGCACGTGCGTTGTCCATACATAAAATTTTCACTGAGTTGCATTCAATTTGTAAACGTAATTTTTAATCTTGTTAATAAATTACCGATTTCCAATTTTTCTTCTCATCCAATTTCTTATAAATTATTATTTTCATCAACCATTGTAATTTTATTCAAAATTCCATGCAAATCACTTAAATATCGTCCAAACCTTAGACAAATTCCAATTCAATCAAAATCACTTCCATTAACTCAAAACTTATTTATTCAAAATTATTAACAATATTTTCAAATCAATGCATAAATTAAACACAATTATATCAAACATTTTAACGGAGACCAACTCCAGCACGTCCGTACTTTACGGCTACAACGGCAAAAAGTACCCCACTTCCTTCGCTTGGTTACCAACTGGACGCCGGCGGGAAAAACGAGCAGTTTTAATTATTTACAAAATTAAACAAAAACATACAAAATAACAATATTCTTAAAAATCAAATTAAAAATTCAAAATTTATTAATTGGATTTTGGAACACGACAATATAAATTTTCATGTTTAATTAACCGAATATCAATTTACCTAATAGTTTTCCTGTTTGTTTGTAGTATGTGGAGGCTAATATTATAAAATCAAATATATTTATGCCTATACCTATGGCAATGAAAGAATTTTCTCTAAAGTAGGTCATAATATATTGTTCTTTAACGACGTGTATTACATAAACTGTATTAAATTGAATTGCAGTTTCATCAAAATAGCTACAAAATAAAAGATGTTCGATTTGAATTGATTAGCTACAATAAAAATTACATCAGTACTTTCAAATTAAAGTATTTAAATACAATGGTACTACTACAGCTCACAACCTCACTCTTAATATTAAAGTTAATGCGGGAAATAAAGCTGAGGTAAAATCTTTGGATGGGATAAAAAAATATATATAAACAACACTTGATACATATTTAATTTGTAGAGAAGGAGTTCTCACCCAATGCCAGTAAGTAAGGAAAAAGGATTTCGGGTTGGCTGGGTAGCAATCAAACAACTTATAACTTGTAGGTCGACGTTTCGGACGCTTTATGCATCCATTATCAAGACTGTAATGGAGAAGCCTGTATTACAAAAAGTACTACAAGTCAACAAAAACTACACTCACCGATGACAAGTTTAGGTGGAAAAATGTTTGATGAAAGCTATTGGGAAACAGCGTAGGTCGATGATCGTGTTTACCGCTCAACAAAGTCAAATTGTTTAAAAAAGATTTTCTATAGACGTCTGTTGAGAGGGTTCCGTCTTCATTTCTAATCACTTTCAGGTCTAGGAAGGGTATGGTACCGTCTGTTTCGAGTTCGTAGGTAAAACTTAGCATTTTGTTGTACTCATTCAGTATCTTTATACAATTGTCTACTTCTATAGCTGGGACCGCTGCAAAGATGTCGTCAACATATAGCAGCGAGAATGGCAGATGGAATGTTATGGTCCCGAAGAAATTGTAAAGTAGAGTGTAAGCTATGTTACATCGGACAAACGAAACAAAGACTTTCAGCCCGAATTCACCAGCATATGCAAGACGTCAAGTCAAAGTCTAGCAAGACGGGTTTGTCGGAACACGCCGTACAAACCTCACATAAGTTTAAACAAGACGACGTCAAAATATTAACCTCGGAGAAAAGTTATGTTAAACGAACCTTTCTGGAGGCGGCGTTCATCAGCTCAACGACAGAAAATTGTAACAAACAACTTGATTGCCAATTCCTACACAATGGATATAAAGATCTTCTGAACAAGTTTAAACTCAAGTTTTCCAACAATTCATAACACCTGTTCACCTGCCGGTTTCTTGTCGTCTATGACTACTGTTCAGCCAGAATTGTGTTGTCGCTGTTCTTTACCATGTTAATCTTAATTAATTTTAATTTATTTGTCTTTTGGCGATTTTATTAATGTTATTTTCTTGTCGGCGTTGCTGCAACTCACAATAGCTCGCTTAATTGTAAAGCGTCACATGTGTGGCACTGATATCTATTTACTACTGTTATAGGCCGCTACTTCCAAGTTACCGACTTGCAAGTAGACGTAAGGTATGTTGGGTTGTATACCATCAGGTTCATTTCGGATCACAGCTATCAGCTCAGATGGGAAGGTTATTGATATCAAATAATTTTATATTGTAAATGAAAATTCGTTACAAGCCGAAAGTTTTAGTAGTTTTTAACAAAGGTTTCTTTTGATGTTTTTATACCTATTATTTACATTTTTAAAGAATTTGACTTTGTTGAGCGGTAAACACGATCGTCGACCTACGCTGTTTCCCAATAGTTTTCATCAAACATTTTTCCACCTAAACTTGTCATCGGTGAGTGTAGTTTTTGTTGAGTTGTAGTACTTTTTGTAATACAGGCTTCTCCATTACAGTCTTGATAATGGATGCATAAAGCGTCCGAAACGTCGACCTACAAGTTATAAGTTGTTTGATTGCTACCCAGCCAACCCGAAATCCTTTTTCCTTATTTAATTTGTAGGTGGTAGTTCAAGCATATAAATTTTTAAGTAACGAGTATCGACACTTTCCGATAAGCTCTCAAGTTAATTTGCAGAAAGCGTTAGAAGCAAACGCAATTGGACTACGTGTAGTGACCAAGTGTGGCAATATCACATCGCTTTATTTCTTTAAGTTTTTTAAATAATTTTTTATAGTTATAGCAATGCTTTAATTTATATTATTCACGGGATGTCACCTACCACGTATGCAATTTCGTAGTTCACAAAAGTAAATTTCCTCCATTGATTCCTAATGGTAAATATAAAACAGAGCTTACAGTACTGTTTTTAAATAAAGTAGTTGCTGTTATACATCTTTATAATGAAGTATATGTACCAGTGGCATATCCAAAGAATTAAAAATTGTATATTATCAATAAATGATTGATTCAATATAATGTTAAATATTGTATTATACAAATTTAATATGATTCCTAATTAAATTTACTAATTTATAATGCTAAATTTACTATGACGACATTTTCTAATACTTCACTTCTGAAAGTTACGTCTTAAAATAAAATATTATTTGTAATGAACCTATCTAAACTATAGCTTCTTTTTTTCTAGGCAGTAGTAAAACTTCATATTCATATTTTTACAAATAGGCGCTTGCAACTCGAACCAAATATATTAAAAGCATAAAATAAACAGAAGTATAAAACAATATTATATCAGAGGGGTGCGCGATGATAATTTTGTTTGAAATTTGGTCGGAACTACTGAAAAGCTACACTCAGAGAAATTTCATAGGTTATTTTAACTGATATTAATAGTTTTATAACGATTTTATAATTTTGGTTAAAATAAACAATGTTTTAGTTTAAAACAAATATTGTTAGATTGTTCTTTTAAACAATCAGAAACTGTTAGGTAACAAAATCGATATCAACCAAAAAAAATTGTTAATCTACTAGGAAAAAGTACATTAACAATATTGTTAAATTGTCATTTGGAAATTTAGTTAAATCAAAGAATGCTTTTTGATATGACTAAGCGTTAACTTTAGTTAATTTAAATATTTAAAAATTGTTGATAAAGAAAACTGGAATGAACAATAAAAATTGTTAATTCTAACAAGGAAATAGTGCAGCCACAATACCTTTTAAACCATCATTTTAATTTGATGTTACTTTATTCAATAAACTTGGTCGGATCTTCTGCAAACTTGCAGTTTTAATAGCGACAACGCCCGACTTTATGTAGTTGTTATGTTTGAGTTATTTTATTTATAACCGAAACGTCTCTGTATTTTTGCTCTAGATGTAGAGTGACTACTAGGTGAAGTGAAATTTCAAAATTTTCTAGTTGTGTTTTTATCAATCATTCATGAATCCAGCTGATTTGTGCGGTGCAGGATCCATTTAACTAATTTAGATATTACAAATAATTCGTGGGCGCTACAACCAGAAGACGAAGAATTAAAAAATGTATTAATATCTAAATTACGTCAAATTACGTTAAAGTCCTGAGTAACCATGTCAACTAGGAAGAGGGGTTTCCCAAATTTGGTCCCATTATTTGAAGGTAAGTGAAAGCTTAATGTAAATTTTCTATGTAAAGTCCACCTTAACGCCATAATTATACCGTGAATTAACCGGCATATTTCAAGTAACATTAAAATTCAAACTTTTATTTTATGAATTATTTTATTTTATTAATTATAAATTTTTTTACAGGAAATATTACATTTTCGGAAGATAATTTTTTAATTATTGTATTAAGCAAGCTCCAAAGCACCATGCGCATAACTTCTAACCATCAGATCGCAATATTATAGGTAAACTACAACTTAGTTTGAGTTTGAAATTTTTTATTTCACTTGGGCGATTTTCACAAAATTACTTATAATAAAATGTTTTAGAGCCATTAACCTTGAACCATGGAACGAAGTTGAGCAAAAGTAGAAGGAAACGTTTGAATTAAGAAGAAAGCAGCCAATAAGGCAATAACATTAATTGCATTTTATTAGTGAAACTAGGGCCTTTATTTAAACATCCACACGGATTTCCTAAGTAAGTTAAAAAGTAAAATAAATTTTTATGTTTATTGAATAAATTTTTTTTAGATCGATTTAGATTTTGCCAAGTTATTCCCTGATCCAGGATTTAATTTATTAAAATATTGGAAGTCATTTCAAGACAGCATTTATGCCGATAATCGATAATAAATACTGAGGACATACTCCAAATTGGAAATCGCAATATAGTGTAATTACAATAAAATTGTTATTTGTTAAACCATATTTTTGTTTATTTACTAAAAATAAAGTTTACTAACTATATTAATTGTAGTACTTTATTAAAAAATAGTGTGGGTACAATTTTAAATGTTACAGTACAACTTCAATAGTTCTATAATTTTTTATATATTCGTTGAGTTATAAAAATTGTTTGTAACCTATTCAACAGTTAGATAACTATTTATTTAACTGTTATTTAGTAAATTTAAATAATAAAATGTAACAATGCTATTCAACTATTCTTAATCGGTTAAAATAACTATTTTTAATGATAGACGCCATATCAAACTCTCTTTTTGTTTAATTTTACCTATAAATTTCTTTGAGTGTATAATATCATATCGGTCGGCATTTATTTGATCTAAATTTCCAGTGATTGTAATCTAAATAAAACCTAAAATATACTTATATCAATCTGCATGTAGAAATATATTATTATATTTTCTCTAGTAAAATTTGCTTTGACGAAAATTTTACTTTTACTTAAAAACTTACGTCTAAAAATTTAGATGAAAATCAAAAACGAAATGAAATAAAGTTATAAGCATTTAGCAAGTTTGCTTTATTTCAAAATGTACAATATTTAAAAGTGTGTAATCCAATCGGATTAACCAATTCAAACAATTTTCATTTTTTTGGATAATCCATTGTTGTGTATATTTCACCATATAAATTGGCCAGTACTAGTTCTTGATTTAAATACAACATAACCATTTCCAATTTATATAGGCCATTAGGAATAAGTGGAGGCATGTGATTATAATCAACCACAAAATTGCAAAAGTGATAAATAATATCCTAAAACGGAAACACGTTAGGTACAGGTACTCTGTTACAACTAGAATTAATTTAAGAAACCTTTTGAAAAACAAAACTTGTGAAGTTACCACACATCTTCACATTTTGCAATTCGAATACATTTGCGTCGACGAACTTTTTAAAATTAACCTGAAAACGTATTGGAAAATGTCGATATTCGTTACTCAAAAACTTATAAACCTGTACGACAACCTAAAATGACATAACACAATAAATTATATAACATTATTACTTTTGGTTGGACTGAAGATCTTAAAATAAAGCAGAATTACCGGCTACTACCCATTTAGCCATTACCGGTAATAATATTTAAATATACAAATTATATAATTTCTATTAAAATTTACTTCCACTTGATCCTCCAAGTTAACTTTCGGGTAGATAGTACAATTGTGAGCCGGTGTAGTTCGATTATATTTATACGTCTTTAGCTGGAAATTATGCAAAATACTTTGGTTAAATCGAATCACTTCCGATCGCTCATCTTTCATTTTATAGCCAAACTGATGAAACTGAAATGAGAAGACATTAAAATGATTTTCAGTATAATAATATTAGTTTTCTTTAAGTTACATATTGCTATGATCTATCATAGCTTATATTATTTGTATATTTTTTGTTTATTTATCAATAAAATGAATTTTTTTTCTCGAGCTTACCAAAACATGCACAGAATTCAAAATTTTACATGTAAAAATTCAAAATTAAAAAAAAGGATTTTGAAACATGACAATATATAACCAATATATAAATTTAAATAATCTTTTTCAATTTTAAAATTATCAAATACCTTAGAAACATCTTGTATACAAAATATATATTCAACAAATATTAGTACTAACAGCGGTATAATATACCTCATACTGATTTAAAATTTGAACAACTTTTCACTAAAACTCAATGCAATAAACTAATTCTTCTTTGACTGATGTAAGCAGAAAAATTTTATAATAAAAATCTGAGTAAACTTAAATAACAAACAGGAAGTTTAATACATAGGTACATATGCAGGTAGTAGGTAGTTGTTTCATTTTGAATTAATTGACTTTGGATAGTATATTGTTGTGTTCCAAAATCACCCATTAGATTTTTGATGTTCATTTGTAAACTTAGTTAATTAACTAAATTTTATGTTTAAATTAAAAATTTTGAAAATTATGTAAATTTTGAATTTTACTCCTGTAGTTGACGTTGCAACAACTAGGTGGAGAAATCATGTTTTTGAATAATTGGAAATTTGATTTGAGATTTTAGTTTGCGATAAAATTGGAAAAATTTGATTATTTTGAATTATGGATAAATAAATTAATTTGTATTCAAAGATGTACCAGAAATTAAATTTGATAATAATTATAAATTCTAATTATTGGATAAAATTTCTATAGGCGATCTAACTTGAGGTTTAATGTTTTAATTTTATATTGACAATTTTATTTAAAATTAATTTGAATTTCAAAGCTTTTGAAGAGTTTTATTAATCACCTGAGGTGATTTTATTATTGGAGTTTGGAGTAAAATTTAGATTTATTTATCTACTTAAATTACACGACAGAGTATATTGTATAAATTAAATAACCTTGCTTCCTGATTTAAATTCGTGTTAGTGGCCGAATTATTTTATATATTGTCATGTTTTTTTATTAAATTAAGCTAATTATGAGCCTTTACGGTAAATTTTAGTTGTTGAAATTTTATCACTCGATGAGAAGAAATTAAGTTTTTAAATAAAATAAAATAATATGTTGATTTGAAGTGTAATCCTAAAAAGAGGAAAGCTGTAGTTATAAATTTCTAAAATAAATACTTACCCGATGAATTAATTGAGATCATTTCATAGTTTTGCTTAAGAATAAAGATGTTTTTAGATCACAAAATCTTCGAATGAGAGGATGATGATTAATGATGATCAGGACTGTAAATGATAATGCATTTAGGGCCTAAAACTTAAAATAAAAGTGTTTAAAAAAATTAAAAAGAGAAAGGGTAACAACAAAAGTTGAATTCCTCACCGATTGAATTTGGCGCCATTGTTTTATGTTTGAAAATTGGTAATTTTGAAAATGGTAAGAACAAAATGAGCAGAATACAAAAAGGACATTGCGAATATTACTTACCTTCAATAAAGAGTGAATTAGTTAGTAAACAAAAATTAATAAGTGGAATTATCGAATAAGTGCACAAAAAATCAACACAAACAAAACTTTTAAACCAACAGTAGCCGTTTTAAACGTGAGGAACAACAGCAAAATAATCACCGAGAGAGGCCGCTTCCAACTTAAGTACAGGGTGAGCGGATTATTGTGAAATAAAACTTAAACATTTTTTAAAACAATTTAAAAACTACGTCGTGATGTTATAAAATTTTATTATTATTCATAATTTGAGTCATTACGTTAAATTTTCAGTTAGCTACGTTGCAACAATTACGTTTTACATAAATTTAAAATTTACCTATACGTCTTTTGGTTAATTATTAATCGTTCTTATGTTAGACAAAGTTATAAAAACATCGTAGCATTTTATTTTAACTCAAGTAAATGTTAAGGGTTAAATTGGTAATTATTTAGAAAATTTCATAACTAATTTGAGTCATTAAATTTAAAAATTATCAACATATTATTGTTTTATTCATTAAGATTTTACAAGAGTCTCATGTTGAAAGGTGTGTGCGCTCCAACGAGGCGTTTTACAGTAGCGGGTGGTTTTTGCGAATTTATACCGTTGGGGGCATAGCAATATCTATCATGTCATCAGGTCCAAGTCGATTATTTAAAATTTTAAATCAAGGTTTAATCTGTGAATCACTCCATTTTCAATGGATTACAATCTATTTGAAATAATTCATTAATTTACTCTGAACCTTTTATTGACTATCGATCGTACTGACTAACCGTAATCTCCAAAAATTAAATTGTTGTTTAAAACAAATTAAATGTTTTTATTATTAATTAGTTGATATTTGAATTTTCTAATGAAGATCTTAACCAATAACTAACTAGAAATTTATTATTGTAAATATTATTTCTTAAAAAATTATTTCCGAAGTAACACTAGGTTTTGGCTAACTTAAGTAATACCAAAATTCAAATTTACCTTGGACAATAGAACTTCGTTGCAACAGATGCATTCTACACAAAATATGAGAACTAAATTTAAAATTGTGTTTGCCATTTGTCAGAACCAAAATTACATAATACTAGTTCAATACTCGAATGCAGTATAATGTATACCTTATACATAGTTAGAAGTAGTGGAATCAGATAACCACAGAATCAGATTACCACGGAAGTTAAATATAAACAACAGATAAACATCAAAATAAATTTTATATTTACAATGTTAACAATCAAGATCTTTATAGAGGATGCCAAAAAGCATCGACGTTGAGAGAGAGTGGGTCTAGGTCCAATTTTCCAGCTCAGTTTTTTGATTTCCAATCTCTCTAGTTCGGGTGTGCTGTTCCTTTCTTCAACATGTAGATTTTATTGGGTAATTCTATCTAATACCAGTTTTTTTGTCTTCAATTTTTTTTGCAAGACAACTTTCTATTTCTTGATTTTCCCGAATACTTGGAAAATCGTCAGCATGTTTACTGTTGAAAGGGAGAAGAGAGCAAAACGCGAGGCCACTTGGTGGAATCGACATCTCAAAACTCTCAGGACAGACACAGGTAGAGCATTCAGCAGGGCAAAAAAAACTGGGGACCGGGAAGCATATAAACGCACCCGTCTTAAATATACGTACTCTATACGTAAAGCAAAGGACAACACCTGGAGGAGGTACTGTGAGGAGGTCGAAAGAACTCCGGAATGTGCCAGACTCCAGAGAGTACTCCAGAAATCAAACCACGGATAGGTGGGAAAATTGATAAATTCACAGAGTGGCACACATCCTCGGGGGGGAGACTCTTGGGCTTCTGCTCAAGACACACTTTCCGGGGCGCACACCGAAACCTGGTCCAGATTCCACCACCCAAAGGTCCCACAGTATACCGATGTATCGGGCTGGTAGGGAACACTGGAAGGTGGCGAATAAAATTATTAACAAAACGAAGCTTGCATGGGCGATAAGATCTTTCAAACCATACAAGTCTCCGGGGGTTAATGGCTTGTTTGCTGCCCTGCTACAGGAGGGACTTGGGAAGCTGTCCACCTCGTTATGTGCTATATTCTGTGGGCCTGTAGATGTATGATTGGCAAAACTTGGGGATTAAAACCAGAGATGGTACTGTGGCTATACACCAGAGTGGTGGTACCCATAGTGGTACACAGATGGATCTAAAACAAAGATATGGTATATTTGATAACATGAAAAAATATTTTCCTGATTATAATAATTGTATTACATGTTAGAGAAATTATTAATTGACAAATCTTACTGTTTTTTATCAACAAAATATGCAAATAAATGAATTAGTTTGCGACACATGGGCCCTAGGTGTTTCGAATTTCCGATTCTCATCAGGCAAACCTGGAAAATATTATTAATGCGAACAGTATTCAATTCAATATTAAAAATAAAAATTATTTGATATTTCTTAAATTAAAATTATTACCTTACTTGAATCCGAAATGAATAAAAATTAAAAATAATCATTTTTGTCAATCAAATTGTTATTTTTAATTTTTATTCATTTAGGAATTAAGATGAACACAGATAAACTTTTTCGAAAGGAAATCATAAGACAATCTAAAAGAAAATCCAAGAAAATGTCATTGAAGGAAATCAGGTGAACAAAAATTGGGTCTGTGGTTTCCTCCTCGGAATAAGCTAAGTTGCTAAGTAAACATTATGTTTCTTTGTCTACATACAGGGTGGTCCGCAGCAAACGTATGAATTTGAAGAAGGCATTGCTCTCTTCCTAACGGTCCTATATGGTTGAAAATCGAGTGCTCCGAAAAGGGAGAAGGGAAGTTTATGTTCCACGCGGTATCAGTAGCCATAATGGAGCGTGCCTTCCGTTTAAGGTTCAATATAGCATACGAATCCGACGACAGGTTGACAGTAAGGTGTGCAATTTCAAGAATTGGGGTTATCGGCACTTACTTATTTGAAGAATATGATTGAGCGGTTACAGTCATTTCTGCACGTTGTCTCACAATGATGCAGGATTTTTTCTTGCCCCAGTTGGAAAGGATGGAGCTGCAAGACGTTTGATTTAAGCAGAACGGGGCCACAACCCACACAGCAAAGGCTATTTAAACTGACCAGCGCTTTCCCCTGAATTGGCCCCTTGTGATTTTTTCCTGAAGGAATATCCAAAATCCTTGGTTTATAACGATGGTCCCAGGACCCTGAAAGCCCTCAAACACATCATTAGAGCCCAGATTTTATCCCAAAAAAATTTCGGTAACAATGCTTTAAACAGTACACGCAAACTTGAGAAACAGGTTTACTTAGTGTTTGAAATGTGAAGGGCACTATTTGAGCGATGATGCTTTGTTCAAATCCATGTAAACTTAAACTCTTATGATAATGAAACAGGAAAAAGTAAAAAAAATTTGTAATTTTGTAATAGTCTGCGTTTTATTCTATTATCAAATGCATGCGTCTACCGCGGGCCACCCTGTACTATTAGAGTATTAATTTTTAAATGTTAGGATAATATTAATACTATTATATTATATTATTATGTTAAGATTTATAATAGGTAGATCGCGAAAATAAATTTTGAAACAGTCGATCGTATATATAATGAAGTTGGCCACCCCTGGATTAGAGGACTCCAGGTAAAAGCAGTTAAATTTCAAGTTCAAAATGGCAGAACAGCGTTTCGTACTTAACATCAGCTAACCAATCTTTTGTAGGCATAATGCACATCCAAAACATCCAAAATCTCCAATTCGGCGCTAATATACGAATTAATTTTCAGTTTTCACTTTATTACAAAGTAAAAATTTCACAAAAATCTCGCTTGGAAAATTTATAACGTGCTCGCTCTTCAAGCACATCTTAAGAGAGGGCCAACTTCAGAAAACCAAAATTCAACTTCATAAAACGAAATTGGCAACAAAACTTTCAACACTTTTATTTTTAGGTTTTCGTAGTTCGAACAAACACTGATGATTTAAGAAGGAAATTTACAAACTAAATAATGAGTACGAAGGAGTTTAAAGTAACATAATTAAAAGTCTTTTTATTTATTCTTAAATAACTAAAACTCATTTGCAGGACATAAACAAATTAAATGACCGCGTTCTATAAACTAAAAGAAGCATCGACCCTTTGTCTCTCGAACTCAAAACAACACAATATATACTATACTTAAAATAAAAGATAATAGATTTTCATTGCAATATCTTTCTCTTACTTGATTTTGAATCTGTACTCGGGGAATACTCATCATGTTCATCCAATGACAATTGCTATTTAATAGAGTAATTCCCTCTCCTTTTATACGATAGTCAGTTGTCCACTTTTATTTTCCGATAAAAGTTCAGCTTAACAGGTACTAATTAAAAATGGCAAATATATTTTAAAACATGTTGGAGAAGACAGGCATCTTTTCGGTGTTTTACTGCAGTCACTTTACCTAACTATAGCTGGGATTACTAATTATACTGTCATTTAAAGTAAAATCATTCCAGGGAAAACTGATGATGACGGGAAGGTAATCCAAAGAGCCCGAAGTCTCCAAGCTATTTTGCTTTAACCAAACTATTATAATATTATATTGCATTTTTTTAACAAATAAAGCATCGGAAAATTTGCGAAACGCAAACTTTGACACAGGATAATTTAACGCAAGGTCTTAGTTAGTGCCCAAAACTTGGGCACCAAGTCATCTCATTAAGATATAACTTAATTTGCTTCAATACAGACTGTTTCAAATTATTCCTAATAATAATAATAACCATTTAATAACCATGTTTTATTTCTAATGTAGCCTTTACACAAATTAAAATAGTTGTATTTTAAATTTAACAATTAAGCCCTTTAATCCAATCCCATAAGTCAACAATGATTAATATATTAATAACTATTTTTATTTATTTCCATAAGCTTGTGGTATGTATACTTCTCCATATAAATTGAATAATGCTGCTTCTTGATTTAAATACAGAATAAAAATTTCAACTTTATATATACCATTGGGAATAAGTGGAGGTAACTGATGGTCATCGGGCACAAAATTACAAAAGTGATTAATAACATCCTAAAGCAAAAATTCTATAGCTATTATTGTTACAACTAAAAATATTTATTTAAACCTTTTGAAAAATGAAACTTGTCATATTACCACACATTTTTATATTTTGGAATCCAAACACATTTGCGGCATATACTTTTTGACAATTTAGTTGAAATCGTATAGGAAAGTATCTATACTCGTTACTCAACAATTTATAAACTTGTACGAGGATCTAAAATTATACAATTCTTTTATTTTTTAAAATAATTTAAAAATATTAAAATCAGTTTAATATTAATCAATGCATTATTCAGGTTACATCTCTATTCTCTATATATTGTAATGTTTGACTGCTGTGAAACGCTACTGGTTGAGTACTTCTATCGGCGCTAGTGGTTACTATATAAAATGGCACGTTATTGTCGTATTTCATTTAGTTAAGGGGAATCATGGTCAGCTGTTCGCGACATTGGTTTGAATTAACAAATAATTTCTACAATTTTAATTTTTATGCTTTCAAATTTCGTATGGAAGTATAAAACAATAAACACTATTCAGAGGCAAGGTCCTTTTTAAAAAATTAATTTTAAAAATTTATATTTTTGAATTTGCAATTTATATCGCTGCCTACTTAAACGTCATGACTTTATACATCACCCATAATTTTTATAATAAAAATTAATGTATATTAACAACACACGTTGTTTATTAAATTTAAAATTTTTGATTTAAATTTATAACCGTATAGTGCTGCTATTAGATTTGGAGCGAATATTTGTAAAACTATGCATCTCCAATTATGTTTTATACACAAACACAATATAAGTTTTCTATTACGTGTAAATTTTTTACACGTCGTCGAAGTTGATAGCTTACCATAACATTTTCCCTTATCAATCAACATCCTCTATTTTTAGCATATCTAGTATTGTCGCGCGCAACTTATGTATGCAATTGCATTCTTGCATTTTAAATAGCATTACACTCGAAGGTGCATTTGAATTTAAAAAAATGTATTTTATCATACATTTTATATAATAAAATATAAAAGTGTTATTTTGGTGCTCTAAAAAATACCTAATTTTCAGTGATTTTGTTGTTTCCAGTGAATTTGAAAGACTATAAAACCGATATTTTAGTGTTTTAAAAATTATTAGATTTTCAGTGTTTTTATTGTTTACAGTGTCTTATAACGAACGCGGATTATTTAGTGTTTTACAGATTTTATTGTTGTGTAAGTATATAAAGTTTTCAATAATTTTTACTATTTTAGAATCGAAATTGTTCAACATGCCTAAGGACAAGGCTCTTAAGAAACGAATTAATTTGCCATTAAGTATAAGAAGAAAAAGCATGAAAAATCGAATGAAACATGCTCGTGCTTTGTAAATTGTTTTTTTAAGTTTTAAAAAGTTGCACTATTAATTGTGAATTTTTTTAGTGCTGCTGAAAAAAAATCCAACCAATTATGTAGTACATTTCCAGCGTAAGTACCTATTATTTCATTTTAATTACGCGTAGATTTTAATAATCCAAACTATACATTTTTAATAACGAATACAAATTTTTGCATTTATACTGGTGAAGCGAGGGGAAAACCGCAAACAAAATTTTTGTACACCAGATTTCCTTTTATGAAATTTCCCCGGATTTCTTAAAATTTCCTGAGATTTCCTAAAAATTTCTTTGGATTGCCTAACATTTCCTTGCATTGCCTAAGATTTCCTTGAATTGCCTAAGATTTCCTAAGATTGCCTAGAATTTCCTAAGATTGCCTGAGATTTCCTGTCACTTGTACACCAAATTTCCCCAGAGATTTCCCCCTCGTAGTGAAATAATAATTAATTGTTAGTTATTCGATATTACAATATGTAAGCATTTTCTAAATATGCCACACTGAATCGTTTACTTTTAAAATTGTGACAACTGAAGAAATTATTGCAGAGAATTGTTTCATGGATATAAACGAAGAAGAAAATACAGTAGCAATTATAGATGAATCGGGCGAATGTTTACCAGCAAATTCTTTCATGGATGAAGAAAATAACGAAGTAGTTATGAGGTAATTTAATTTGTAACAAAATTAATTAAATTTCCATTTTAATTTTAACATATATTTTAGAGAAACACCGATAAAAAATAATGTTGATGTTATTGATGGAAGAAGAATTATTAACGTCAAACATTTATTTAGTCAAATTTGTAATGCAGAAAAGCACGAACCTTTCGATTGTACAATAGCCGATATGATAGTGATCAAGGAGCAAAGATTTGGTTTACGTTCCAAATTTACTCTCCAATGCGAAATGTGCCAAATTATTAAAATCATCGACACAGAAGAACCAACCCAAGAAAGCATGAATATTAATCAAGCTGCTGCTTTTGGAGCCATATCGACTGGCATTGGATATTCACAATGCGATGAATTTTTATCTACAATGAATATTCCGTTTATGTCTTCGGGCACATATCTGGAAAAACAACAGGAGATATCGACGCAATTACATGACACCGTATTATCTGTTATAATCGAAGCAGGAAAAGAAGAATACAAACTAGCTGAGGAATTGGGTGATGTTGATGAAGACGGAATAGGTAATATAACAGTAATTGCAGATGGAGCTTGGTCAAAGCGTTCGTATAATGTCAATTACAATGCGTCGTCTGGTGTGGTAAGTTTATAAGTAGAATTTTATTTTATATAAATCTCTTTATTATTTATTTTCATTAGGCCTGTATCATTGGAGAGCGAACTGGGAAGATATTGTTTTTGGGTGTACGTAATAAATACTGTTCAATTTGTGCATATAACGAAAGCAAAAATGTAAGCAAAGAACATATTTGTTTCAAAAATTGGACTGGAGCTTCGACAGCTATGGAAAGCGACATAATCGTAGAGGGTTTCAAACAGAGCATAGAAATGCATCGGCTAAGATATATACGTTTGGTTGGAGATGGAGATTCGAGCGTTTCCTATAAATTAATCCAAGGGAAACCATATGGTAATCTACGTGTTGAGAAAGTTGAATGTAGGAATCATTTGTACAGAAATTGTTTTCACCGATTGCGAAAATTGGATGGTATTTACCTGCTTACTATTAATATATTACAAATTATTTTTTTTTCTTTTTCAGAAAGAACAGCAAGTAAATTTAATAGTAAGAAGATTCCGAAGAACTTGAGAAAGCATGTAGTGAATTCTGTAACAAGAATCATAAAAGATATTAAAGTGGCAGTGAAATACAGAAATAATGAAGAAACGGAACTTAACACAAAAATTTCTGCATTACAAGAAGATATTAAGAATGTCCCGTCACATGTTTTTGGGGAACATAAAAATTGTGTACAAATTGGATATTTTAAATGTGAACCCCAAGATGATGAACTAAATTATGTTCCCAGCATGACCGAATGTGGATTGTATAATGATATTTTGGCTGAATTACATAATATTACATGAATTACTTTTATTTGCGACTATACTTTAAAATTTAAAAAATTGGTAATGTAATATTTTTTAATAAAAATAAAAATTAAACCATTCAATTTAATAATTGTTTTGCCACTTGTAATTTGTGATGCAATTTTAAATAACAAATGCACGTAATGTTCACGTGATTCTTATGGCATTCCGCTCTTATCTTATCTCTGAAATATGACGTTTCAAACAAGGAACGATGTTCTCGTTTTCATCTTGGTTGCAATACAAAAAAAAAGGAAATCGCATTAATGCAGCAAATTTTTAATTTTATAGTACATAATGATTGCGTACGGTGGCGCTGTCAATCATTGAGAAGATATCAAAAAGAGAAACGTAAGGGGGCTGTTTGTTTTCATTATAAAAAGTCACGTGCTACTGTAGCGCCTTAAGAAAAACAACAAGATTCCAAAAAAGCAACATTTACAATTTATGCACATTTAATGAAAATTAAATTTTGTGTTCGTGTAGAGTGACTGGTTGAGTGTATTCGATAATCCCCAAATACAGGTAAAAAATACTTAAAATTACAACTAAATACTAACGCAATGTTCTTTTAGGTTATATGAATCTTCGAGGGAACCTAGTTACAAAGTATAAAAATGTTTCTACCTTATCTGTGCGAACTTCATATGCCAATTCCTACGTGCTCAAATTTTCCATTAATTTTACTTTCTTTACCGTAGGATAGTCTTCATACGGAAGAAATTACTTGCACTTCACCTTTAAAAACCAAAACAGCAAAAACCTGGTAACTCATCTTGTACTTATAATCAGCTTGATTTTATCTTCCATTTAATTTATTTCAATAAGGTGATGTTCAAAAATTTTCATCCGTAACCTCAATTTTGACTTTCCGAAAAGTTCTCGTAACCTATAAACTTGAATTGTATTGCAACGAACGATGCGTGCGGTAACGCGTTCAAATTTACACTAACTAGCATCTTTTTCCGGCCGTCCTTTTATAAATTTTCTCGTTTTTACCTACTTGATTCTTAAAAATCGCTTCTTTTTATAAAATTTTCAAATTCAAGGCAATTTTGATTTTAAATTGGAATTTTCTGTCTTTCAGATCTTGACCATTTTTGGTGGAAAGTTCCTTCATGACCTCAGGAGTAACCACAATAAATTTCACGAGATGAAATGCACGTCGAAGGTTTCCAGGTGCATTTCAAAATGAAAACGCACGTGCTTTTCCGGAATTCTACATTTCCTTGTATCGGCCCAAATCCGTTCCGAATGCATTTTTCTTATCTCTGAACATCTTCCCGAGGTTGTTCCCATCATTTTCATTCCACTCAGTCCACATAAAAATTGTTATTCACGAAAATTGCGAACTTTGAATTTTGACAGTTCACGGTTTTAATAAATGTTCACTTTAACACTTGATTCCTCATCACAACTACCTAAATTCGCACTTAAACGCTCCTTAAATACTAAACATAACTTATTCTAATAAAATTTTCAAACATCGCAGGTTTGATTCTCGATTTTCAAAATCGGCTATATTTTTGAAGTTTCTTGTAGCTTTCTTTAACTTTAGGTCAGTAACCTTCCAAAATGTGGCTACTTGTTCCTTTATAACTTAGTTGAAATTTTTATAGGCAAAACCCCAATTACACCTGACCAAAACATGATTCGAGTAACCACCGGAAACCGCTCAACGATGCAACCCTTTCCCTCGATATAAACCATGCAGAGGTGACCCACACAACAATTAGCTAAATCACATGCTGTCCTAGGTATCCTACCATAACATGACAATATATATAGGTAATCATACATAGGCGTTTATTCCTTCAGGAAAGACGAGCTTCCAAAAGAGGAATGATCAATAATATGCATTGCATTTAAAATGATTCTCCCGCATGTTTCACACTTTATATCATATGTTGTATATTTAGCTAGAAATTATCCAATGGATGCTTAAATTTACCTCCAATTTATCCTCTACGTTAACTTTGAAGTGCCAAGTACCGTTGAAAGCCGTTGTAGTGCGATTATGCTTAAAGGTTTTTATTACAAAGTTATGGCAAATATTGTTATTAAACCGGATCACCTCAGATCGCTTATCCTTAATTACATATGTATTTTGCTTAAACTGTAATTAAAAAACATAGATATTAAAGTTATTGCTAGTTAATATGCGAAAGACACTAGGTATATAATATGTATTTGCAAAATTTAATATTTAACAGAACTAAACAGTACATTAAAATAATAGATTTTAACAGTCAAGTGCAGAAATACCTTGAAAATTATTAACCAAAACAATCAAACAACCAAAACAAAAGATTAATTACGATTACAGGCTAGGACTAAAAGTATTTAAAAAGGATAAATGAATATTACGTTATTAAAAAGTGTTCTTGAAAAAAAAAAATAGTTATAAATTCTAATGCGATATGTCGCCCTTTTTTATGGTAATTTTCAATCTTCAGCCGCATATAACATAGAGAGTAAAATAAATATAGGAAACAAAAGAAACATATTATTCGATCTAAATAAACAAGGAAGTACTACAAATAATGATTAAAATATTAAAAATTGACTAAAATGACTTACCAATAATCACACATTAAATATCAAATTTAAGCGAAACCATCGAAGAAATCTAATAAAATAATTTTTAAAACGTATCGTCGAAGCCTAAGCTTCAATTTTTTGAAATAATAATTTTGTACCTATTGTATTTTTTCACTTGACTGTTAAAGTTCTATAATTTTAAAGTTTAGTTCAGTTAAATATCACAGAGTATTAACAAAAATTTACAGTATAACAATGAGAAGATCGAGATTCAACAATAAGAAGATTATCTGTTTCTATTCTAAATGATTATCTTCAATTGTTGGGTTTAATTTATATTTTATTATGAGATAATACCTTAGACAAAATATCCTGATTGCAGGCAAAATCTGAAAAAAGAATTGCCAGTACTAATAGCGAAACAATGTTCTTCATAATTTTTTTCAATTTTTAAAACTTAATGCATATACTACTTTACGCTAAAACAGGAAAATTTTTTATGGAAATAATTACCCATGTAATTTGTTACCTAATGTTAATGGATAAAACACAAATCTCTGTATAATCAAAACAAACAGGAAGGTGATTAGGTTCAGTTGTTTTATTTTGAGTTGTTAAATTATATTATATTCATAGTTTTTAAAAATCAATTAGCGTTTGCATAACTTCCGGTCATTTTCCGTTGCTGCTTGTTGTCTTTTGAATATATGGTAAATTTTGGGTAATTACTGCTAAATATGAGTTTCCAACTACAGGAAAAATAATATGATTACTACATGGGAAAAATTATAAAATTTTCAACGTTATTTGTCATTATTGATTCATGGGAGTTACTATTGATTCAAACTGATTCAACCACATCCGGTTGTAACGCCACTGGATCTCAAGCTGAATACTCGTTACTTAAAACCTGTTACTTTTTGATATTTTAACGAACACTGTCTATCAAGGGTCTATACAGGGGTCAGGAAATTTAACACCAAAAGACGTCAAGTGGAAAACTATAAGTGTTTTTCCACAATCATTTTTACTTCCTTGCAAAACAAGAAAGTATTGTGATTTGTTTCGATTTCCAGATTTTGACGGAAATATCCGTTTTGTCCTTCCCTGAATCCATTTTGACTATTTTCGTTGTGACGTCTGTACGTACGTACGTATGTACGGACGTCTGTATGTCGCATAACTCAAATACGGTAGGTCGTAGAAAGTTGAAATTTTGGATTTGAGACACTTATAGCATCTAGTTGTGCACCTCTTATTTTTGGTTGCGATTGTCCGTGCCAAAAGGTGTAATTAATGACGCGCATGAATAGATTAACGAGATTCCTGCCCAATTATTATTAAAATTACAAGGAAGTTATGTGGTGTCCACATCAGATTTTTTATTACTAAGAATTATTAAGAACATTATGCATTCAAGAAAATGGTAAAGAGATATTAAATAAACCTTAAAAATTAGCTTTTTAAACCAGTTCCATTAGCTAATAATGAGGATAATTAATATATTACTTGATAAAAATTTATTTATTTGGATAAGTTGTAACCTTTGTTTGAAATTTTTTACTTAGTCAATCCCGTTTTATTTAATTTAAATTCAATTTTGTCACTTTTAATTTGGTAAAAGAACATTCTTATGCCCTCTATCGGTGAATAGTATAATTAAGCCCATTTTTAAGTAATCACAGATTCGTTATTAACGCAGTTACCTGCAAAACCCCCTTCCTCCTTTTGATGATTAACTGCGCATCGGCTGCAGCGAGCAGTCCTTTAAGATCAGCGGACTCCTTAGGTTGTGTGTTGGGAAATGGTTTCTTTTTTGTTGGAAAACTTGGAAAATTTTAGTGTTGCCGTTTAAGTTTTGGGGTTCTTTATGATCTAGGCAGATCAAGAACCATTCTGCACTTGTTGCAAATTTAATTCACAAATTCCAAGAGATTATCCAACATTGCGCAATCCCAGGTTTCACTTGAAAATTTGAAGGAAAACCATTTGAACATCACTTTTGCAGACAACTCAATATCAACCTTTGTGGACTACTGGATTTAACATCCCGGAACGTTGTTGGTTACCACCATTTGCACCCCAGTGAGGCGATGATTGCAGATTTCATCGGTCGACCACATTGTTCAGCGTCCATCTTGTTTAGTTTTCAACGTTAATCCGCTTACTCTACACAACTGTAAGTGACTACGATTCTTTTAATTAACATCCCTCGAAATTTGCTTTCACCAACAATTAACGGTCCACCTTGTATTGAATTTCTGAAAAATTTCCGTTGTGACGTCATCCAGTAACCTTGCCGGTTTGAACCATCCCCAGCATTTGTGATTACCGGTTTTTGCATGTTTTTAACCGACCTAAATAACTTTCAAATTTTAAGAAATTAACTTTTAACTTTCATGTTATTTAGTTTAGTGCCACCGATACATTGCTCCGTTAAGTTTATGGGAATTTAATCCTCGGTTAATTGACAATAATTTTGATTCCACTACCGAAATAACTTGAAGTGCTCCATGCCAAACGTATTTTTAGTTAATCTTAATTGCTTTTGACTAACACTGCAAAACTTTGACTTGACTCGTTGGAGGTCATCGTTGCAATTATTTTGTGTTCCTTTTTTTTTCGACACCTCTACGAGTCGGGGATACAAAGTATTATTTTGTATGCTTGCTATTTTAATTATTTGATTATCTTCAAAATATTATTTCAAAAACTCTATTGGGTTAATTGGGTTGTCTATCTCTAAGGCAACATTTTATTGTATTAAATCTTTAATGTTACCATAACACATTATGTGAAAAATTATATTATTTACAGGTATTGAAAATTAATGTTAAACTTCATCTCATCATTCATTTAATTTTAAGCATTATAACCGTCCGGAAACCAAAATTATTATCAACTTTTAAGATCTTGTTTGTGGTACTTTTGCAAATTATTCACCAACTATATTTTTATAATTGTTTTGTCATTAATTAACCTTACATTAAAATCTATTAATTTTTCATTGACATATCTTTCTATGGAATCTACCTGCCCAAAATCATATTTAGTTGAAGATTCCATCTCGAGCCGAACTCAACTCAAGGTAAGATTTAGTGACATTTGCTCGAGTGGCGCCCTCTCGATTTTGACGACTCTTGAAGATTCTTTGAGCATCATCGTTTACTCGGACCCAGGATTTCCTTGTTTTCAGCGACCCACAACCTCGCCGACTCGAGCAAGCGGCAATCCTGTGTGTCTGAGCGGATAGCCATTCCCCCCTATCAATTTTGAGACTTAGAGCAATTTGAGCCCGTCACAAAGTCCTTCTGTCCAATCAGTCTAAAGTCATTCTTGTTAAAGACATTAGAAAAATTGATTGACAGGCATATAAGGGATTGTGTCTTGGTAGATTCGCCACTGCACAAATACCAGTATGCGTACCAAACAGGAAAATCGTGTAAGTTAAATAAACATGAACTTACTCACAGAATTGCGAAGGCTCTTGAAGACCAAAAATTGCTCTGGGAACATTCCTAGACATCGAGGTGGCGTTTGACAATACCTCTTTGGACTCTATAGAGGAAGCCGTAAGCAAACGGGGAATACACCCAACCATAGCAGGTTGAATTAGTGCTACCCTAAGGGGCAGAGAGATTAGTGCCAGTCTGGGACAGGCGACCGCGAAGGTCTCTGCCGCACGGGGGTGTCCGCAGGGTGGTGTTCTATCACCCCTACTGCAGTGCCTGGTGGTGGATAGCCTTTTGTGGGAGCTGGAATAGATAGGAGTTTACGCGCAAGGATTTGCTGACGACATCACTATCTTAGTAATTGGTAAATTCGGGGAAACTGTATCATCTTTGATGCAAAGAGCCCTGAAAGCTGTCGAGAAATGGTGTACACAAGAGGGATTATCGGTAACCCCGGAAAGAAGAAACTGCAAGACGTGAAAACGCTAAAAATGTGGGGGAAAGAACTACATGTGATAAAAGAGGTCAAGTATCTGGGTCTAATTTTGAACAACAGATTGACCTTAACCTGTCATATACGCAACGTAACAATCAAGGCGACACGGGCCCTGTGGGCCTGTATATGTATGATTGCCAAAACTTGGGGATTACAACCAGAGATGGTACTGTGGCTGTACACCAGAGTTGTGGTACCCATAGTGACGTACTCGGCACTGATCTGGTGGCACGAAACCAAGAAAAGGAAGAACATAACAAGGCTTGGCAAGCTGCAGAAACTAGCATGCCTAGGAATCACGGGGGCAATAAGATTAACGCCTACCGCAGCCATGGAGGTCCTACTGGGGCTGCACCCACAACACATAGTGGTTAAAGGTACCTACCATTGTGAGCCGTGATAGTTTGGTTATATTTAAATGTTTTTATTTACCAAATGTATTCTATACATAATATTCTGATAGCTGGATTATTTCAAAATCAATTTTCAATTACTTATTGTATTTTTTTAAACAAATAAAGCATTGGTAAATGATAAATGTGCAATAAGCAAAATTTGAAAAAAATAATTTTTTTTATACTTACCTACAAATCCCATTTTTCTAAAACAGTGTAATTTCGCATAATATGATTTCAATCATCAATTCAAAATGATTGTACCTCAAAAAATCTATTATTTTTGCTATCAGTGCCTTTGCAAAGGAGCCAATGCTTGGGTGCCAAGTCATCTAGATTCAACACTGCTTAATTTGTTTATTTACGGACTCTTTCAAATTATACAAAATCATAATTATAAACATTTAATAGCCACATTTTATTTCTAAATGGTACATGCAAGATATAAGACAATAATTATAAATAGTTACATTTTATCTACCTATCAATGTGAACCTTTAGCTCAACTCAACCCCATTAGTCGTCAATTTTAATGTATTAATAACAACTTTTTATTTTTTCTAATAAGCTTGTGGTATGTAAACTTCACCATAAAAATTGAACATCCCTATATCTTGATTTAAATACAGCATAACAATTTCAATTTTAAATAAACCATTGGGAATAAGTGGAGGTAAGTAGTGGTCATCGGGCACAAAATTGCAAAAGTGGTAAATAACATCCTAAAACAAAAATTCTGTAGCTAATATTGTTACAACTAAAAATATTTATTGAAACCTTTTGAAAAATGAAACTTTTCATATTACCACACAATTTCGTATTTTGAAATCCAAATACATTTGAGGCATATACTTTTTGAAAATTTAGTTGAAAACGTATAGGAAAGTATCGATATTCGTTACTTAAGAATTTATAAACTTGTACGACGATCTAAAATTATACAACTTTTTTATTATTCAAAGTAATTTAACAAAAAAACAAAATTAAAATCAGTCTAATACTCAATGCATTATTAGGAGAGCATGCTACTTGTAACCAGTATTCCTGAAGCCTATGAATAGATAAGCATACTTAGGCGTTTATTCCTTAAAGACAGACGGGTCTTAAAAACTGGAATGCTCATTCATAGATAAATACATACGGATATATTATAAATAGAGTATGGATTAGAAAATGGAATTAAACACAGACTATTGCAAGAGACCAACTTTTCTTAGTTTTTCCTGTTTCATTAACATTTGAATTTGAAGCATTGTTTCAGGAATTTCGCCGATTTGGGCTCGATTGTCTTGGGCTCGAAAATTACAATTGGCTAATTCAGGAGAGCGCGCTGGGTCAGTTTAAATCGCCTACTAGAGATATCCGGCGCCAGGGAAATTTGTCTTGAAAAAAGTCCATGGAAACCCTTGCTTAAAAAAAAGGCTTACTCAGTGTTTGGAGTAAGAAGGGCGTCATTTGCACGATACCTTGTTCAAACTCGTGTAAAAAATAAACGAAAAAATAAAAAATTTGATCATTTTCTAATAGTCAGTGTTTTATTCTAATTTTACATCCATTCGTCTGCCACGTGCTACCATTCATATTTGAAATGATTCTCCTGAATGTTTCGCACTTAATTTTTACTATACTTATCTAAAGTTATTATAAATTAGATAATGAATGCTTAAATGTACCTCCAGTTGATCCGCAATGTTAACTTTGAAGTGAAAAGTAGCATTAAAAGCCGGTGTGGTGCGATTATATTTAAAGGTTTTAAATTCGAAAGTATGGAAAATATTTTGATTGAACCGGATCACCTCAGTTCGCTTATCCTTAATTTTATATCCATTTTGCTTAAACTGTAATTCAAAAAATTAAATATTAAGATATTTGCCAGTTTATATTCAAGTGATAAACTAAGATAATAAATTTTATTAGTAAGATAGGAAGTAGCTGCTGAATATCAGAAATATAAAAGAGAAAACAGACCTAAACAAAACGTTAAAATAATAGAATTTTAACAGTAAAGTGAAGAAATAAAATACGTAGAATATATTACGGTATAAAAAAATATTGATTGAAAAAATAAATAATTAAAAATTTGTAATGCGATATAAGGCCCTATTTCACCGTTATTTTCGATCTTTAGCTGCGAAAAAAAAGTATAAGAGACAAGAAATAATATTGGAACAAAAAAAAAATTATGTACAAAAAGTAATGACTAAATTATTCAAAATTAAAAAAGAATATAGTAAAATGAAGATTACAATGCATTCATTGATTCTCCTGAATGCTTCACACTATTTTCTAATATATCTATAGTTGCTATAGTTAATCAAGCGATTAGATATTGTAGCTGTTGTCGGAAACAAAATAATGAGATAGGGAGGACCTGCTGAATACTGAAATAAAAAAAGATAAAATGAATTTAAATTTAAAATTTGAAAGAGATTTGTGTTATACTATATACGTTAAATACGTAGTATGTGTTTGTTATATGTAACATTAAAAGAACTATAAAGAAAACATTAAAATAATAGAAGTTTTACAATAAAAGGAAGAAATACAATATAAAGAAAATTATTATATAAAGAACATACCTTAATTACGACTTGACAGGTTAGGATTAAAAATAATTAATAACAAAATATATGAATGTTAAGATATAACAATATTGAAAATTGATAATGCGATATAAGGCCCCATTTCACGGTTCTTTCCTATCTTCAGCCGCACATAACGAAGAAAGTAAAAAACAATATAAGAAACAAAAACCAATATTGGAATATAGATACAGTAAACAACGAGAGGATAAAGATTAAACAATAAGATTATTTTTTTCTATTGCTGTCGTCACATGCTAAAGGCGTATAGTTCCAAATATCCAACTTTGCAAATGACCCAAAAAACTTATTTTTAATTTTAATTTTAAAAGCTAATAGCTTATTAACATTGAAGTTTTATTTTGAAATTGTAATTGCTACCTTACAAATATATCACAAATTCGCGTATAGCAGAAGTAAACAAAACAATTGCGGTTTTTTTTATAGATTTTAAGTATAATGATATACTATTTGTAAAAAAAATTCGTAAATTTTCAATTATTTAGTCGACTTATTCCTTTATTGCATGTGACCACAGATTAATTAATGATTATCTTCAATTGTTGAGTTTAATTTATATTTTATTATGACAAAATACCTTAGACAAAATATCCTGATTACAGGCAACATCTGAAAAAATAATTAGCAGTACTACTAATAGCGAAACAATGTTCTTCATCGTAGCTTACAATTTTTAAGATTTGCACAGCTTCACTTTAGAACTACAAAATACATTATGTAGTACATCTTGATGAACTAATTTTCTATGAGATTAATAATCCATACAAGTTGATTACTTAATGTAAATTTAAAAAATGTAAATCATTGTACAATCAAACCAAACGAGAAAGTCATTAGGTATAGTAGTCTCGGTTTGAGTTTGAAACTATATTTTCATCAACAATAAAAACCAATTTAGGATTTTTGTCGTTTACATAACTGCCGGTCATTTACTGTTGCTGCTTGTTATCCTTTGCAAATGCGGTAAATTTTCTGCTAAATATGATTTTCCTATTACAGGAATAAATGACTACCTCACTATTTATAGTACTTATATCCAGAAAATTATTATAATTTTAGCGTTATTTGTCATTATTAATTTATGAGTGGAACTTTTTTCCCCAACAGCGGAAGCTCTTCTCTGAAATTCATTGATTTGATGAAGATATTTTGAAAACAAGTATTGATATTATTCGAACAGCAGGTTACAACCTGCAAAGTTGTCGTAGTAGTAGTGAAAGTTAAAAAACCATTAGTATAAAGTATAACAGAAAATTCTTGAAGAATATTTAATGTCTTACGTAATTAGTGGAAAGTGCAATGAATTGAGAAAAATGAAGTATGCAAACCAAATTTTAGTTTAAGCATTTTTGCAGTGGTCATTCAGTTTGAGTCTTTTGCTAATTTAAAAATCTATTCTGGGGGTAGATTGGATTTACAATTATTCCACCCCAGAATTTACCTCCAGTTGATCGCCTAATTCAAGTTTTGCGTGGAAAGGACCATCAAAAGCCGGTGTAGTGAGATTATTTTTAAAGGAATTTATTTCAAAATTATGGAAAATATTTTTATTGAACCGGATCACTTCAGATCGTTTATCCTTAAATTTATAAACATTTTGTTTAAACTGTATTTAAAAAAATTAAATATTAAGGTATTTGCAAAATTATATTCGAATGACAAATAAAAAAATAAAATTCATCAATAAGACTTGTTCTAAGAATTGTTCTTGGAAACAAAATAACTATAGTAGATATAAAAAGTACCCGATAAACACTGGAATAAAAACAAATTGGAAACTTACAGACAAAAAACGTGAACTTAAATTAAAAATTTCAAGTAGATAAGTGGTATATACGCTACATTTATGTAGTCTGTATTTGCATAATGTAATATTTAAAAGAACTCAACAGAACGTTGAAATAATAGAATGTTAACAGAATGTGAAGAAATGCAATACGTAGAAAATTATTATTTAAGAAAGCCAAAAAAAGAAATTAATTACGACTTGACAGGTCAGGATTAATAATAATTTTAAAAAAATAAAAGAATAATACAATATAAAAAAATATATTTTGAAAAACTAAATAATTTAAATTACGTAATGCGATATACGGAGTAGATTAACTATGCGGGTTCTACATCAATTTCTTATGGGAATTAACATGGGAAGATTTTAACTGCACTTACTTCCGGTCTCTGACGTCACAGCATTGTTTTAAGTATTTCACCAACATTTAATGGTGGTTTTAATGACGTCACAACGTATAGAACAATGGGGGTTTGGTTTGACATCCTATTCTATAACAATAGGCATTGTTTCCAATCAATTGTTTAAGCATTTCGAAGACAATTACTTCCGGTTTGCTGAAGGTAGGTTCCTATTGTTCACAGGGAGACGCTTAGGCCTTTTTGGCAATGGTTGTGGTTTAGGCCCTTTTGGCAGGGGGCGTGAGTTAGGTCCTTTTGGCAACGGGGTGTGGTTTAGGCCCTTTTGGCAGGGGTTGTGACTTAGGCCCTTTTGGCAGCGGGGTGTGGTTTAGGCCCTTTTGGCAGGGGGCATGGCTTAGGCATTTTTGGCAGCGGGGTGTGGTTTACGCCCTTTTGGCAGGGAGCATGGCTTAGGCTTTTTTGGCAGCGGGATGTGGTTTAGGCCCTTTTGGCAGGGAGCATGGCTTAGACCTTTTTGGCAGCGGGATGTGGTTTAGGCCCTTTTGGCAACAGGGCATGGCTTAGGCCCTTTTGGCAGCGGGCTGTGGTTTAGGCCTTTTTGGCAACAGGGTGTGGGTTAGGCCTCTTTGGCAGGGGACATGACTTAGGCTCTTTTGGCAGCGGGATGTGGTTTAGGCCCTTTTGGCAATGGAGTTTGGCTTAGGCCCTTTTGGCAATGGGATTTGGCTTAAGGCCCTTTTGGCAATGGGGTGTATTTTATATGACAAATAAGTCATGCATGCGCGTGTTCCTCCGAAACCCAGATAATTTTTGAAAAATTTTATTTAATTAGATTTAATATCGATGAGTAACTAATCACATCATTAAATAAACAAACAAGCAGTTGATTCATTAAATAAACAATTATGTAGTAAATTTTAGGGGCCCGCAAGGTAAATATTATAATTTTAGAAAAAATTTATTTAAGTAGATTTGATATCGATGAGTAACATAATTACATAATTAAATAAACAAACAATTACCTAGTAGTATAAAATTTGTTAGGGCCTACAAAGTAAATACTATAAATTTTAAAGAATAAAAAATTTAACCACCCCCCCTCCAATTTAAAATTATTATAAATATATAGTTTTTTTTTTTTGGGGTAATATAATATTCGAGCGCGTCAAGTCAAGAAATCAAAATGTCTTTAAATAACAAGCGTAAAGCAGTTGAAAGTGAAAACAAATCAGTGAATTGTAAAAATATAAAAGTTGATGAATTGGATCAGCAGCATAGTGCAAAACCCAAAGAATTGTTATACCAAACAGCATATTATTTAAATAAATCTAAAAGCAAGAATGTTGGATTAGGTTTTGGATCCATACGAATTTAATGCAGGATTAATATTATCGAGTTCAAAAGGAATAGAAATATTTCTAACCGAATTTGAATGGAATGTTATCATTAGCAACAAGTGCCATATTGAAAATTACTTTAGTCGTAGTGATCCTCAGTTCGAATTCATATCCCAGTATATAACAGGACTAATTGTGGAACCGGCAAAGATTAATGAAGATTTGTTAATCAAAATTTCAAAGGATGAGCGTTATATTTACTTGGGGGAAGAAAGTGTAAAAGGAATATTTCAAATTGATGAAATCATTCAAGTTCGAATAGGAAATTTAAAAAATTTAAATTTTAAAAATTATTTCCATGAAACTTTATATTCCTGCGTAGAATTGGGTGGCGATATCTTGGATAACGTTCGTTATATAGCACAACCGACTGACGTGAATTGCAGTCATGAAAATTTGTGCATCCTGATTGAAATCTTGGTTCTTCGACCAAATATAATTATGGAAGCGGTTCAGAAATTATTCATTTAAAGTGGTTGAAGTGAGACATACGGTTTATTCAATAGATATTCTAGGATTTAATATACCTCAATTTATACCAAAAGAACTAGCAATTTATGACGGTGAAACTATAAAACATTATCTTTTTAAATCACCATGTCTGTTTAGTGAACTGAATGATAAATTCAAATTTCAAGTGCATTGGTTAGAAAACAATCATCACGGCATACCTTTCAATTCCGGTTCAACGGATTTAAAACACTTTAGTGAAATTGTAATTCAGAAAACCGAAAAAAGCCGACGTAGTATTTTGCAAAGGACATCAAAAATTTAACTGTCTTGAACCCATTTTGGGGAGAAAAATTTTTCAACAACTTGAAGATGAGGACCACTGGGAATGCACCTTTTATCCAGAAGTCCCTCTATGTAATAATAATCATAAATTTGAAATGTTATTTTGTTCGATAAACGATACCATAAAATTATACAATAGTATAATATGTTCAAAAAAATTAATGTAATTACCTCATCAAAGATTCAATAAAAATTTTAAGAAAATGTTTATTTATTTAAGATTTTAATTTACACAAACCTACAGTTACATCATTATAATATTCTTCAATAAAAAAGAAAAATAAATGGAATAAATGGAAATCAGAGGTTCTCAAATTATATTTGTCGAGAGGTATCTTAAAGTAATTATAAAAATTCAGGGCACCCCATTTTGAGAATCACTATAGTCTAATTAATAAATATAACGTTAATTCAAGTATTTTGAATATTTTAAATATGTATCTATTTATTTATCAATATTTAGTTTCTAAACAGAATATATTTAAAATAAAAAAAAAAAAGAAAGAAAAAAAAAAACGTTAGCAAGGTGTTTACATTATCATCAATAAGCTAAACAAAAAAAAATAAATGAAAGACTTGAATAATGTTATTATCATCCAAGAAGTATATGAAAGAGGTTCATTTGGGTAGTGAAGCTAAAATATTATAAATTTGATTATAAATTATTAAATTCATATTAGATAATATGAATTCTATATTGATATTATCAACCATTTTAAATGGTACATTCTATATATAGCTTTCCCCAAAAATGTTTTGTATGAATATGCCTGTTTGGAGTACGAAAATGATTTAAGCGAGGCTAATAATAATTGTTCATGGAAATTAATGGATGTGACGAAAAACGTCGATATTTGTACATTTACGATCGATTTTGAAACACATGACAGTTTTAATTACAAGTTGAAATTAATCGATAATTCAGCAAAAAGTATCGAAACGAAATGGGAAAAAGTTCAAATTAATTGTAAAATACCGCACGATGATAACATTCTCATCTGTCAAAGTGTCTTTGGAACAACTACAATGTTTATTTTAGGAATCTGTGTATATTATTATTATTTAAAGAAACTCAATATAATTAAAAAAACCTATGACATCGATTGTAACTAATACTTACATTACAATGAGATTTCCATTTGTATACAAGTATACTCAAAGAAATACAAAACTACTAATTTAATAAATATGTTTTATTTATTTAAAAAAAAAAAAATTAATTTTACATTGGATTAATAACACCTGTAAACGGATTACAATAAATTATATACAGAGCTGATTTCTATACTTAATACTCAACATAGGCTCTTCAGCTTGCTCGTTTTGTTTTGACATGGCAATAACGAATATCGGTTCTTATTTAAACATTGGAAAATTTAAAAACAGTTCAGTTTTCTCATATGGGACAGCATAATGCAATAGATTCATTACATCTCTGATAAACTTATTATAAAATACCTAAACAATTGATCAGAGACAATACTAATTTTATAATCTTGTTTAAACAAGATGGGTTAAATTTAAAAAATGTATACGAATATACGATGATCACGTGGGTAACAAATTTCATTCACTTTTCTAAAATGGTATGAAGTACACAAAAACGAAGAATTTAATATGCCAAGTTCTTTAATGGCTTTAGAGGTCTGTACCATAGCCTCTGCTTGTAACAAGATAATTTTCTGAAATCAAATTCAATAGGCAAAATTCTTCAAGGTGGTTATAGAAATATTGATAATCAGTCGGTAAGTGATACGCAGTGGCTGTTGTGGGAAGAACATACAAGAATAGTGTAAATAGCTCATTCAACCAAACAAACAGAAGTCAGATTGGGTGGTTTTAAGGCTGATGGCTACTGTGAAAGTACAATTCAGGTGTTTGAGTTTCACGGATGCTATTTTCACAGTAATCCTTTATATCACAAGTATGATAGAGACACCCCGCTACTCGATAATCTATCTGATACCCTAAATCTAAGGTACGAATCAACAATTACAAATACCTAAAGATTAAGGTTACTGGATTATGATGTGATTGAAATGCGAGAATGCGAATTTAAAGGTCAATTAAATCAAGATATAGTGAGGTATACAGAAAACTATCCTCTTATCAAGCTATTACCTCTGAATCCTCGAGATGCGTCTTATGGAGATAGAACAGGAAACACAAAGGCTCATTACAAGATAAAAGAAAGCAAAAAAAAATTAAATATACAGACATTTGCGCACTTTATCCTTGGGTGTGTAAATACAGTAAATTTCCTATAGGCCACCACCGCGTATATGTGGGAGAAGAATGTCCAGAATTATCTAAGGATATTGACAGTATAATAATATGTAAAATATTATCTCCTCAAGACCTGTATCGCCCTATGTTACCCAGCAAAATTAGCAATAAACTTATATTTTCATTACGTAGAGTGTGCGCAGAGATACAAAATAATAACGCGTGCAAAGAGAGTGTTGGAGATAGGTTTCTAGGAGGTACTCGGGTTATCGACGAGGTGTTAAAAGTTATAGAAAACGGTTACACAATGTTAGAAGTACATGAAATTTGGTGTTAAAATGTGGAAAATACGATAAGAATAACCGAACTGGTGATTTCTTTACTTCAATAATGAAAAAGTTTATAAAAAATAAAACAACAGGCTAACCTGAAAACAAAGAGCTATATGTTGAACATTTTTTTAAGCACGAAGGCATTCAGTTAGAATTTGAAGAAATCATAGAAAATTCAGGATTACGAGCACTGACGAAATCAATGCTACACTCATTTTGAGGGTAAACTGGGATAAAGGCAAAATCAACCTAAAACAAAAAATCATAAACAGTCCATCAGAATTTATTAATATAATGACAGATCCTACTTACATAGTGAACATTATTTTACCCATTAACGATAATACATTTGTAGTTAATTGTGAACATAGCGAAGAAACCTACGAGTTACATATTATTATCAACAGTAAACGTTTGCCTGGCCGCCTACACGACATGCAACACAAGCCAGGTTAAAATTGTATTCCAACATAGAGATGCTGGGCGACCGACAGGGTTTTATATTATGTATAAGAATATTACATTTTATCAAATAAAAGTATGCAAAATTTGGAGCTATGATATTGAGACATGTTGTGGGAGCTGTTCGATCTTTAAGGTGCTTTACCAAATTTACAGAACATCAATCATTCAAGGCGAACTTCAGTATTAAGACACATTGTGCGCTTCTTTAAAACAGTTTTTACAAAACGTTTTATTACAAGCTTCGCAAATCCATATATACTTGGCGGTTTTTCTATTAGCCTCCGATTTACCATAAAGAGCAGCCTCCTTCTGGTAACACATGAAACAACGTCTTTTAACAGACCCCCTTATCAGATGATGCTTTTCAGCCTCTTTAACACCACCTTTACCGTTAACACTACCGAGGTCTTTGCTATCACTAGCGGTGTCTTTGCTATCACTACCGGTGTCTTTACTATCTTCATCATGAGAGATGCAAGTCTCACTTTCTTGCTTATTTATATATTCTTTTTCTACATCAGGTATAATGTAGGTATGTGTTTCTAAATTTTCTTGATTATTTTCAAATATAGGCGATTTCAATATTCTTTTATATATCCTTTTTACATTAGGTATGCTGTAGGTGAATGTATTTTCTTGTTTATTTTTAATCATAGGTGATTTGATTATTCTTTTATATACCTCTTTCACATTAGGGTTAATGTAGGGGTACGCATTTTTATGTTTATATTCAAATACAGAAGGCCTTTTTCTTCTTCTTCTTCTTCTTCTTCCATATATCTGTTCTATTGTAGAATTATCAGTATCTTGAATACAGTATTTGGTAGTGTAAGAACTTAGAAAGTGATACTTTTGATTGTCACCTATTACAATACCCATGATAAATACAGAGGATCTTATCAGAGAATGGTATATTTTATAACATGACCCTCTATATAAACTCGCACTATTATACCCTAACCGACCCTAGCACACAATTTAACAGGTCTGTTCTCTGTGTAAATAAAAAAACATGTAAATAAAGAACAATCATTTCACTATTTTAAGTACATACTTAATATCTTAAGAATTAACAGTTAAGGTTAAATTTTACATATGCTTAACATGGGAGTACATACAACTTCCAAGTCACGAGGTGTTTTGTTGACGGTACGTGTACTCTGATATAGTCTTAGTAACAGCGGCACCACAGGTGCGGCATCCCAGTCGAGGGGGATTGACTTCAGGCATACAATCCAACAGTTATGCCCTAAATATGAACAGGGCTGTTTATAGTTACCCTAACATGCCCTAAATATGAACAGGGCTGTTTATAGTTACCCTAACATGCCCTAAATATGAACAGGGCTGTTCATAGTTACCCTAACATGCCCTAAATATGTACAGGTCTGTTCATAGTTACCCTAACATGCCCTAAATATGTACAGGTCTGTTCATAGTTACCCTAACATGCCCTAAATATGTACAGGTCTGTTCATAGTTACCCTAACATGCCCTAAATATGAACAGGGCTGTTCATAGTTACCCTAACATGCCCTAAATATGAACAGGGCTGTTCATAGTTACCCTAACATGCCCTAAATATGAACAGGGCTGTTCATAGTTACCCTAACATGCCCTAAATATGAACAGGGCTGTTCATAGTTACCCTAACATGCCCTAAATATGAACAGGGCTGTTCATAGTTACCCTAACATGCCCTAAATATGAACAGGGCTGTTCATAGTTACCCTAACATGCCTTAATAAACTATAACTAACTATAAACAGCCCTGTTCATATTTAGGGCATAACTGTTGGATTGTATGCCTGAAGTCAATCCCCCTCGACTGGGATGCCGCACCTGTGGTGCCGCTGTTACTAAGACTATATCAGAGTACACGTACCGTCAACAAAACACCTCGTGACTTGGAAGTTGTATGTACTCCCATGTTAAGCATATGTAAAATTTAACCTTAACTGTTAATTCTTAAGATATTAAGTATGTACTTAAAATAGTGAAATGATTGTTCTTTATTTACATGTTTTTTTATTTACACAGAGAACAGACCTGTTAAATTGTGTGCTAGGGTCGGTTAGGGTATAATAGTGCGAGTTTATATAGAGGGTCATGTTATAAAATATACCATTCTCTGATAAGATCCTCTGTATTTATCATGGGTATTGTAATAGGTGACAATCAAAAGTATCACTTTCTAAGTTCTTACACTACCAAATACTGTATTCAAGATACTGATAATTCTACAATAGAACAGATATATGGAAGAAGAAGAAGAAGAAGAAGAAAAAGGCCTTCTGTATTTGAATATAAACATAAAAATGCGTACCCCTACATTAACCCTAATGTGAAAGAGGTATATAAAAGAATAATCAAATCACCTATGATTAAAAATAAACAAGAAAATACATTCACCTACAGCATACCTAATGTAAAAAGGATATATAAAAGAATATTGAAATCGCCTATATTTGAAAATAATCAAGAAAATTTAGAAACACATACCTACATTATACCTGATGTAGAAAAAGAATATATAAATAAGCAAGAAAGTGAGACTTGCATCTCTCATGATGAAGATAGTAAAGACACCGGTAGTGATAGCAAAGACACCGCTAGTGATAGCAAAGACCTCGGTAGTGTTAACGGTAAAGGTGGTGTTAAAGAGGCTGAAAAGCATCATCTGATAAGGGGGTCTGTTAAAAGACGTTGTTTCATGTGTTACCAGAAGGAGGCTGCTCTTTATGGTAAATCGGAGGCTAATAGAAAAACCGCCAAGTATATATGGATTTGCGAAGCTTGTAATAAAACGTTTTGTAAAAACTGTTTTAAAGAAGCGCACAATGTGTCTTAATACTGAAGTTCGCCTTGAATGATTGATGTTCTGTAAATTTGGTAAAGCACCTTAAAGATCGAACAGCTCCCACAACATGTCTCAATATCATAGCTCCAAATTTTGCATACTTTTATTTGATAAAATGTAATATTCTTATACATAATATAAAACCCTGTCGGTCGCCCAGCATCTCTATGTTGGAATACAATTTTAACCTGGCTTGTGTTGCATGTCGTGTAGGCGGCCAGGCAAACGTTTACTGTTGATAATAATATGTAACTCGTAGGTTTCTTCGCTATGTTCACAATTAACTACAAATGTATTATCGTTAATGGGTAAAATAATGTTCACTATGTAAGTAGGATCTGTCATTATATTAATAAATTCTGATGGACTGTTTATGATTTTTTGTTTTAGGTTGATTTTGCCTTTATCCCAGTTTACCCTCAAAATGAGTGTAGCATTGATTTCGTCAGTGCTCGTAATCCTGAATTTTCTATGATTTCTTCAAATTCTAACTGAATGCCTTCGTGCTTAAAAAAATGTTCAACATATAGCTCTTTGTTTTCAGGTTAGCCTGTTGTTTTATTTTTTATAAACTTTTTCATTATTGAAGTAAAGAAATCACCAGTTCGGTTATTCTTATCGTATTTTCCACATTTTAACACCAAATTTCATGTACTTCTAACATTGTGTAACCGTTTTCTATAACTTTTAACACCTCGTCGATAACCCGAGTACCTCCTAGAAACCTATCTCCAACACTCTCTTTGCACGCGTTATTATTTTGTATCTCTGCGCACACTCTACGTAATGAAAATATAAGTTTATTGCTAATTTTGCTGGGTAACATAGGGCGATACAGGTCTTGAGGAGATAATATTTTACATATTATTATACTGTCAATATCCTTAGATAATTCTGGACATTCTTCTCCCACATATACGCGGTGGTGGCCTATAGGAAATTTACTGTATTTACACACCCAAGGATAAAGTGCGCAAATGTCTGTATATTTAATTTTTTTTTGCTTTCTTTTATCTTGTAATGAGCCTTTGTGTTTCCTGTTCTATCTCCATAAGACGCATCTCGAGGATTCAGAGGTAATAGCTTGATAAGAGGATAGTTTTCTGTATACCTCACTATATCTTGATTTAATTGACCTTTAAATTCGCATTCTCGCATTTCAATCACATCATAATCCAGTAACCTTAATCTTTAGGTATTTGTAATTGTTGATTCGTACCTTAGATTTAGGGTATCAGATAGATTATCGAGTAGCGGGGTGTCTCTATCATACTTGTGATATAAAGGATTACTGTGAAAATAGCATCCGTGAAACTCAAACACCTGAATTGTACTTTCACAGTAGCCATCAGCCTTAAAACCACCCAATCTGACTTCTGTTTGTTTGGTTGAATGAGCTATTTACACTATTCTTGTATGTTCTTCCCACAACAGCCACTGCGTATCACTTACCGACTGATTATCAATATTTCTATAACCACCTTGAAGAATTTTGCCTATTGAATTTGATTTCAGAAAATTATCTTGTTACAAGCAGAGGCTATGGTACAGACCTCTAAAGCCATTAAAGAACTTGGCATATTAAATTCTTCGTTTTTGTGTACTTCATACCATTTTAGAAAAGTGAATGAAATTTGTTACCCACGTGATCATCGTATATTCGTATACATTTTTTAAATTTAACCCATCTTGTTTAAACAAGATTATAAAATTAGTATTGTCTCTGATCAATTGTTTAGGTATTTTATAATAAGTTTATCAGAGATGTAATGAATCTATTGCATTATGCTGTCCCATATGAGAAAACTGAACTGTTTTTAAATTTTCCAATGTTTAAATAAGAACCGATATTCGTTATTGCCATGTCAAAACAAAACGAGCAAGCTGAAGAGCCTATGTTGAGTATTAAGTATAGAAATCAGCTCTGTATATAATTTATTGTAATCCGTTTACAGGTGTTATTAATCCAATGTAAAATTAATTTTTTTTTAAATAAATAAAACATATTTATTAAATTAGTAGTTTTGTATTTCTTTGAGTATACTTGTATACAAATGGAAATCTCATTGTAATGTAAGTATTAGTTACAATCGATGTCATAGGTTTTTTTAATTATATTGAGTTTCTTTAAATAATAATAATATACACAGATTCCTAAAATAAACATTGTAGTTGTTCCAAAGACACTTTGACAGATGAGAATGTTATCATCGTGCGGTATTTTACAATTAATTTGAACTTTTTCCCATTTCGTTTCGATACTTTTTGCTGAATTATCGATTAATTTCAACTTGTAATTAAAACTGTCATGTGTTTCAAAATCGATCGTAAATGTACAAATATCGACGTTTTTCGTCACATCCATTAATTTCCATGAACAATTATTATTAGCCTCGCTTAAATCATTTTCGTACTCCAAACAGGCATATTCATACAAAACATTTTTGGGGAAAGCTATATATAGAATGTACCATTTAAAATGGTTGATAATATCAATATAGAATTCATATTATCTAATATGAATTTAATAATTTATAATCAAATTTATAATATTTTAGCTTCACTACCCAAATGAACCTCTTTCATATACTTCTTGGATGATAATAACATTATTCAAGTCTTTCATTTATTTTTTTTTGTTTAGCTTATTGATGATAATGTAAACACCTTGCTAACGTTTTTTTTTTTTCTTTCTTTTTTTTTTTTATTTTAAATATATTCTGTTTAGAAACTAAATATTGATAAATAAATAGATACATATTTAAAATATTCAAAATACTTGAATTAACGTTATATTTATTAATTAGACTATAGTGATTCTCAAAATGGGGTGCCCTGAATTTTTATAATTACTTTAAGATACCTCTCGACAAATATAATTTGAGAACCTCTGATTTCCATTTATTCCATTTATTTTTCTTTTTTATTGAAGAATATTATAATGATGTAACTGTAGGTTTGTGTAAATTAAAATCTTAAATAAATAAACATTTTCTTAAAATTTTTATTGAATCTTTGATGAGGTAATTACATTAATTTTTTTGAACATATTATACTATTGTATAATTTTATGGTATCGTTTATCGAACAAAATAACATTTCAAATTTATGATTATTATTACATAGAGGGACTTCTGGATAAAAGGTGCATTCCCAGTGGTCCTCATCTTCAAGTTGTTGAAAAATTTTTCTCCCCAAAATGGGTTCAAGACAGTTAAATTTTTGATGTCCTTTGCAAAATACTACGTCGGCTTTTTTCGGTTTTCTGAATTACAATTTCACTAAAGTGTTTTAAATCCGTTGAACCGGAATTGAAAGGTATGCCGTGATGATTGTTTTCTAACCAATGCACTTGAAATTTGAATTTATCATTCAGTTCACTAAACAGACATGGTGATTTAAAAAGATAATGTTTTATAGTTTCACCGTCATAAATTGCTAGTTCTTTTGGTATAAATTGAGGTATATTAAATCCTAGAATATCTATTGAATAAACCGTATGTCTCACTTCAACCACTTTAAATGAATAATTTCTGAACCGCTTCCATAATTATATTTGGTCGAAGAACCAAGATTTCAATCAGGATGCACAAATTTTCATGACTGCAATTCACGTCAGTCGGTTGTGCTATATAACGAACGTTATCCAAGATATCGCCACCCAATTCTACGCAGGAATATAAAGTTTCATGGAAATAATTTTTAAAATTTAAATTTTTTAAATTTCCTATTCGAACTTGAATGATTTCATCAATTTGAAATATTCCTTTTACACTTTCTTCCCCCAAGTAAATATAACGCTCATCCTTTGAAATTTTGATTAACAAATCTTCATTAATCTTTGCCGGTTCCACAATTAGTCCTGTTATATACTGGGATATGAATTCGAACTGAGGATCACTACGACTAAAGTAATTTTCAATATGGCACTTGTTGCTAATGATAACATTCCATTCAAATTCGGTTAGAAATATTTCTATTCCTTTTGAACTCGATAATATTAATCCTGCATTAAATTCGTATGGATCCAAAACCTAATCCAACATTCTTGCTTTTAGATTTATTTAAATAATATGCTGTTTGGTATAACAATTCTTTGGGTTTTGCACTATGCTGCTGATCCAATTCATCAACTTTTATATTTTTACAATTCACTGATTTGTTTTCACTTTCAACTGCTTTACGCTTGTTATTTAAAGACATTTTGATTTCTTGACTTGACGCGCTCGAATATTATATTACCGCAAAAAAAAAAAACTATATATTTATAATAATTTTAAATTGGAGGGGGGGTGGTTAAATTTTTTATTCTTTAAAATTTATAGTATTTACTTTGTAGGCCCTAACAAATTTTATACTACTAGGTAATTGTTTGTTTATTTAATTATGTAATTATGTTACTCATCGATATCAAATCTACTTAAATAAATTTTTTCTAAAATTATAATATTTACCTTGCGGGCCCCTAAAATTTACTACATAATTGTTTATTTAATGAATCAACTGCTTGTTTGTTTATTTAATGATGTGATTAGTTACTCATCGATATTAAATCTAATTAAATAAAATTTTTCAAAAATTATCTGGGTTTCGGAGGAACACGCGCATGCATGACTTATTTGTCATATAAAATACACCCCATTGCCAAAAGGGCCTTAAGCCAAATCCCATTGCCAAAAGGGCCTAAGCCAAACTCCATTGCCAAAGAGGCCTAACCCACACCCTGTTGCCAAAAAGGCCTAAACCACAGCCCGCTGCCAAAAGGGCCTAAGCCATGCCCTGTTGCCAAAAGGGCCTAAACCACATCCCGCTGCCAAAAAGGTCTAAGCCATGCTCCCTGCCAAAAGGGCCTAAACCACATCCCGCTGCCAAAAAAGCCTAAGCCATGCTCCCTGCCAAAAGGGCGTAAACCACACCCCGCTGCCAAAAATGCCTAAGCCATGCCCCCTGCCAAAAGGGCCTAAACCACACCCCGCTGCCAAAAGGGCCTAAGTCACAACCCCTGCCAAAAGGGCCTAAACCACACCCCGTTGCCAAAAGGACCTAACTCACGCCCCCTGCCAAAAGGGCCTAAACCACAACCATTGCCAAAAAGGCCTAAGCGTCTCCCTGTGAACAATAGGAACCTACCTTCAGCAAACCGGAAGTAATTGTCTTCGAAATGCTTAAACAATTGATTGGAAACAATGCCTATTGTTATAGAATAGGATGTCAAACCAAACCCCCATTGTTCTATACGTTGTGACGTCATTAAAACCACCATTAAATGTTGGTGAAATACTTAAAACAATGCTGTGACGTCAGAGACCGGAAGTAAGTGCAGTTAAAATCTTCCCATGTTAATTCCCATAAGAAATTGATGTAGAACCCGCATAGTTAATCTACTATACGGCCCTATTTTACGGTTATTTCCGATCTTCAGCTGCACATATTGTAGAAGGTGAAAAAAAGGACTAAATTATTAAAAACTGTCAAAAATTACCTTCCAATAGTGGTGAACAAGTGACGTGGCGGTGGCGTGGTGCCCAAGTGGCAGGTAGAATCGGTGAAGCCCATGATAGGTAAAGCCTTTGTAAAGAAATGAAGATGCGCGCTTCAAAATAGTATGGCTGTGACGTGGTGTCAGTCTGGTGCCACTAGTCAACAAGTTTAATTTAATTTTTAATTAACAAGTTTAATTTCGACTAGCAACCGGGTGGTGACAACGTAGATTTTGCATTTACAACTGAGTATTTCTGTTTTTATAAAAAAACTTATTGAAAAACTTGCAAAAATTACATGAAAAATTTGAAATTATAAACATTGAAAATTCAAAAAAAAACCACTATTAGGTTCATCCACTCTGGCAAAAAGTGAAAAACAGAAATACTCAGTTGTAAATGCAAAATTCACGCCGTCACCATCTGGTTGCCAGTCGAAAATTAAACTTGTTCGAGACTAGTGGTACCAGACTGACACCACACCACTTGCAAAATACCACGCCATCGCCACACCATCTTGATGCGTGCATCAAGGCTTTACATAGGCTTTACCTATCATGGGCATTACCGTTCCACCTACCACTTGGTTACCAAGCCACTGCCACGTCACTTGCTCACCACTTCAGTGCGCGCCTTGCCTAAACTGGCACCTTCTAAACTTCTGGCTAAACATCTTCACTTTACTGATAAAATTCAATTATTTAAACGTAATCAAGGATATACAGTAAACAATGAGATATTAAAGATTAATCAATTTAGAAGATTATCAGTTTCCATTTCCTAATGATTATCTTCAATTGTTCAGCTTAATTTATATTTTATTATGACAAAATACCTTAGACAGAATATCATGACTCCAGGCAACATCCGAAAAAAGAATTATCAGTACTACTAATAGCGAAACTGTGTTTTTCATTGTTTGCAATTTTTAAGACTTGCAGAACTTCACTCTAGAACTACAAAATACATTATGTACAATTTTCTATGACATTAATAATCCATACAATTTGATACTTACAGTAAATTTAAAAAATGTAAATCACTGTACAATCGAAACAAACAGGAAAGTGATTAGGTATATTAGTCTCATTTTGAGTTTCGAATTTATACTTTCATCAATAATAAAAATATATTTAGAATTTGTATTGTTTACATAACTATTAGGAAAAATCGTAGGATTATTTGTTTATCATTATTTTCTGTTCAAATATTTAAATTTTCATGTTTAATTAAACGAATATCAATTTACCTATTAGTTTTCCTGTTTGTTTGTAGTATGTGGAGGCTAATATTATAAAATCAAATATATTTATACCTATACCTATGGCAATGAGAGAATTTTCTCTAAAGTAGTTCATAATATATTGTTCTTTAACGACGTGTATTACATAAACTGTATTACATTGAATTGCAGTTTCATCAAAATGGCTACAAAATAAAAGATGTTGGATTTGAATTGATTAGCTACAATAAAAATTACATCAGGTATCTTCAAATTAAAGTATTTAAATACAATGGTACTACTACAGCTCACAACCTCACTCTTAATATTAAAATTAATGCGGGAAATAAAGCTGAGGTAAAATCTTTGGATGGGATAAAAAACTATATATAAACAACACTTGATAAATATTTGTTGATATTTGAACTTTCTAATAAGGATCTTAACCAATAACTGACTAGAAATATTATTATTGTAAATATTATTTCTTAAAGAATTATTTCCGAAGTAACACTAGGTTTTGGCTAACTTTGGTAATACCGAAAAATACATAAATTAAATAAATTATTAAATATTAATTCAAATTTACCTTGGACAATAGAACTTCGTTGCAACAGATGCATTCTACACAAAATATGAGAACTAAATTTAAAATTGTGTTTGCCATTTGTCAGAACCAAAATTACATAATACTAGTTCAATACTCGAATGCAGTATAATGTATACCTTATACATAGTTGGAAGTAGTGGAATCAGATAAATACAGAATCAGATTACCACGGAAGTTAAACAACAGATAAACATCAAAATAAATTTTTTATACAACTGACATTAAAAATGTCACTTTTAGTTCAAGTTACCCGGGTTAAAAATTGAATTTTATAAGGTTGCTGGTTAAAAATATTTTTAACGCTAGTAAAAAATAGTATATTATACACTTAGGTTGAGAAGTGAGCCATTATTTACCGAGCACGTCTATATTCTGAGGCGCGTAGAGCCGAAGGATATAATGTGTGAGGTGTATAATGGCCTTCTCAACCGAAGTATATATAGAATTTTTACTTTCCGAACTCCTTAGTAAGGAAAGTATTGTAATCTGAAATTGAAAAAAAAAATTGACCCCCAATTTTTTCATAAAATTTTTATGTTTTGAGGTTCCCTTAAACCATTTCTACAATTTTTGAAAAATGTCTGTATGTGTGTGTGCGTAGGTCTTGCTATAATTATGTGGACTTCCTACGGAATGAAACCCACTTTGTGTGGACTTCACCATTTGTGGGGACATACACCGGTCCCCACAATTTATTTTCATGTTTAAACCGTTTTCTAGGGTCTCCCTACCACAGAAAAGTTGAAATTTCTATATGTCCCCACAACCTCGCTATGATTCTGGTGTGTGAACATAACAAATTTTTCCTATAATTATGTGGACTTGATTGAGAGTATGTTAGTGCTGCCCTCTACGGCGACCAGTTGTACTAATCTAACACAATTACTGTGTAAGAGTAAGAGTGTTTAGAGGAACTGTGTTTGCTTTCGCATTGTTGTGCGGACCTCTATGTATTTTAAACGATTATTGTATAAATTATACATATACATCAAATAAATATTGCGCATAATTGATTAAAATGCTATAGCGTCGAATTTCAAAGGTAACCGAATTTTTGTGAAGGTGTATTTTATAATTTTTGAAGTTAATAATAATAATTATTATTAATAATAAAATTCTCGTCCAAACTTTGATAATATAAAATTAATTATTCAGCTTAGCTAGCTTATTATTAACTGAAAAACGATTTGTTAAATGTCAAAATAAAAATTTCTTAAATTTTTTTTGGCATTTTAATGCCAAATTATTATTGTTTATCTTTTTATTTTATTGGATTAGACATTTAATGGACTTTAAATTCAAATATTTTTTCGTTATAGAAGATTATTCGCAAGCATAGGAGCAACTAGAGGGGATGGGTGGGCTTAGCCCCCCCCCCCAAATAAATTGACTACGATAAAAAAATGGATATTTCTATTGATATAGAAAGCATAATCGACGTAAATTCTCGTTTTAGCCCACCCAAAATATTATACCTGGTTGCGCCTATGTTCGCAAAGAACTGCTTATGGTTCATGGTTCCATATCATTCAAGATCCAACGCGACATATATCACATATTAGTAAGGAACGGGTTTATTTATGTATTTTTGCATTTTTCATTACTGGTAATTTCACAATCAGTCGAAATTTTTCATACGTGCCACATCTGGTACGCGTATAGGTTTGCTACATCATCCATCGGGGCGAAGAAATATTTGTTCTATCTGCGTCTGGTGACATTCCGTATCTGAGAAAACTTAAATTTTTCGACTATTTCGACACCTCTTACGTAAACTATCGTAACCCACAAAATGCCAATTTTTACTTTTTTGCAGAAATTGACTGTACTATATCTAATCTTAATGTTACCAAAGCGAACGTTGCAAAAATTATACCGATTCTTTTTTAAATTGCAATAAAATACATTGACATTCCACTTAAGAGCATACACATTACAAACTTTAAAATGCTCTCCTGTAAAATAAAGATTTTGAAGATACGATAGTTTACGTAGGAGGTATCGATTTCATACTCGTATGTAGTGGACATACTAAATTATGTAATTTTATATTGGTTATAAAATAAGTTTATGGTACAAATCCAAAGGCGCGAAAATTATGCAAAATATGCATTTTAAAACAGACAAGAAAGAATAGAACCAAAATGCAAAATTACATAATCATAATATGTATTATATTATATAATTTAGTATGTCCACCTACTACATAAAATAGTCGAAAAATTTAAGTTTTCTCAGATACGGAATGTCACCAGACAGATAGAACCAATTTTTCTTCATATTTTTCATTCATAAAGTTATGTATTTTTGCCAAAATAATGTGGAGATACTACACGGTTTCACTTCTTTAACGACGATATGTAGAAAATGTTGCAGTATGCGTTATAAATAGTAACAAAGGCGCTTACCTATCAGTTGAAATAGGTATCATGTTACCGAGTCGACGCTTTATTAGTATCGTTGGAATACCCGATCTTATAAAATGAATGCAAATATTAAATTTTTATAAAAATAATAAATATTAATTTAATTCTTTCAAACTTTAGTTTACCTCCTGAACTACATAATATAATGATAATGTACTTGTGTTCATTTCAAAAGTAAGCAGTGGAAATAACTTTTGTTCTTGAGTAAGGATCTTTTTTTTAGGTTTTCGCCTTTTTATCGATACAACAGGTATACAACAATAGAACAATAGTCACATCAGTAAATTTTCGTGTCCTGGTTAATTGCCTTGACTAACAAGAACGAAGGTTTCAAAACCAGTACGAATGGTCATACATACCTTAATTTGGATGGTTTGTGGGGATATCTTATGGGGAAGGAGTTGAACTTAAAATTCTAATAGGATTGGTTTTGAACAACCTCCTAATCAATATTGACTCAAATTTACTCAAAGACAAGTAGTTATTTCGACTGGCTGCTTTTGAAAATAAACACCCGCGGTATATTAAAATCATAGAAAAATCCAATGAAAATCAATAAATTTCTTTAAACCACCCACAGTTTCTTAAAATTCTAATTTATTTGATTAAACAGGTATCAGTAATAATAATAAATTAATAAAGCAGAATTTAACCACACCATAGGAATAAATAATTTTTTGGTAGTATTTGTAGATACAATAAATTCATATAGTACACTACTTCTTGTAAATAGATTTTAAGAATTCAACTTAGTTCAATTTGTCAAACAAATTAAATTTTGGTTCCTGTTCGTCAATGATTTTGAGGATAAAGCGGTTATGTACGTTGCTCGGAGCAAGAGCAAACCGCTACGCAGAGTGAAGCAGACCACTTGTTTCACTAGTTTTTTTTTAAATCACCGATCCATGGAAAACTCAGAAAACATAATTTTTTACAATGGCGCCAATGAAGAATTCAAAGGTGATTCTGGTATTTGCCGGAAAGTTGCCATCTTAACGAGTTCAGAATAGTTTTTTATTATTCCAACAATTTTTGAGATAAATTACCAAATGCTTTGTTTTCTAATAAAAAAGATGTTTTGTTAGACGTTTAGAGTAACCAAAGATATTAAGTAACCCTGGAAATTAAAATGTACTCTGTATATTTTGTTTTACTAGGAAGTATCAGATTTTAATACATGACCTACCGCTATCTACTTTTTATTATGACGTAGCAGGTAATCTACGGCGCGAATATGCAGTGTAGGTTTATCAATTCGTCGGAAAATTTTTATAATGTTCAGCGTTAATTCTTTACCACGTTGTCCGATTTTAATGATTCTTTTTTTGTTAGAAATTCCCCAACCTGAGGGGCGATCTCATATAAATTTGGTCACGATCATAAAATAAAAAAATGCAAATTATATTAAACGCATAGGTAGCAAAATATTCATTTACATGATGCACTTGATAAAATATGGCATCGCAACTGCATGTTATGTTGTGAGCTATTATTTAAATTTTTTAAATTTTAAAGATTTATTTACAGTATGATCTTATTTTTTGTTAACACAAATTATATTCAACAAATCTAAAACCACCTAAAACGCAATATGAAACTTTCAAGTCGTGATTTAAAAACAAGGACCAGGACGTTAGCTCGATTTTTAAATTTAAGTGTATGCACTTCCCCCTCCGTTTGACAACAGTGATAACTTCGTGCCAAATAATAAAAACTTTGTTTCCGGAACTCCTTAGAAACTCCGGGCCCTGGGAAAATTACCTGCGACCCCCCTCTCGTCGGACATGCCTTAAAAAATGAAAAAGAAAACTCCTAATAACAAGCGACACGGCGTCTATAAAATTTGAAGTTTTAATTTATTGACAGCTCTTGTTAAATTATAGTATTATCAAGGACGTTTATATCGCTTATGTGAAGACTATGCCGACAACTGGACTAAATTTACGCGCCTAAACATAGATAAATGAGAGAGGGAATCTTCAGAGTACCTCGTTTGTTGATTAAACACATTATTTCAAAGAACAATATTCAGCAATCCTAACCGAAATGCACACGATTTTTAATAACGGAAAATTTTTTCATTGTTACAAAATTATGTAACGCGGTGTTTTAAAAATTATTTATATTTAAAGTTAAAATAGATCTTTGCGTTACGGACCTAGAGAACAGTAACAACTTCTCAGTTTCTAGCTCGAAGTTCGAAGGAAGTCTTATTTTATAATTATATCTAATTATAATAAATACCATTTTTACTTAATTGATCGTTTTCAAAGTTACAAATTTTAATTTAATTAATAATTTTTTAAATTTAATAATATTTAATTGTAAGCCATTAGATACGTAAATGTTTAAAATAATTTTAGTCTTTGCGATCCGCATCTAGCATCTAGCGAGTAATTTTATTCTCAAAGCGCTACTAGCTCAGAGCGCAAGAAATGCGCATAATAAAACCATTTTTATTTTGGGGCCGTTCCTAAAATACGTCATGCAAAATTTTGCTTTTTCGGACCTTCCCTTCGTCACCCTGCGTCACATTTTCTGGAACCCCTCAACAAATATAAGGTTACAAAAGTTAGAGTCAAGCTACGTAATTTTTTATTTCTTTTAAAAACAATGTATAGGTAATTTCTTTTTTCAAAAAGTTTAAAATATTTTTTTAAACTAAATATCGCTCATGTTTATTTTATACCAAATAATTTTGTTCACAGAAAGCACAAAATAATAAAAAAAACAACTATGTTCCATTCAGAGGGGGGAACCACGTGGTTTATGGATGAACCCGGTTGTCTTTTAATCACTTGAGGTTCTAACAGGGGGGGGGGGTGCATTAACATCACGATGGTAATAACATAATTAACTCTTAATTAGGCGCATGTGGGGGTCAAGACAATTTAAAATTGAAAAAAAAAACACTCAATTTTGACCCCATGAGACAAATTGTGTGATTTTCTTAGTGCGCCTAATTAAGGATTTAAGGACAACCCTAAACTGAAAAGAACAATAAATTAACAGAAAAACTATTGCATTTAATTTTTAATCCTTTATCATTTTGTTTATTGTAAATTGTAATAATGTAACATTAGTAAGATTTTTTCATGGCTTTTACGTCTTACGTTGTTTTTGGAAGAAACGATTATCTTGATATGATCATAATTCATAATATCGTATAACGATTATGAAAAATAGCTTGATCCGTCACTGATTATAATATATTATTGTTTCTAATTTGTTTGTATATTAGTATCTAGTTATTATCAGACTTATTCTGATTATATATCAGAATTTCTAAAAATTGAAAATATCCAACTAATTAATTTACTATTTCGCACTTCTAGCATGTGACTCGCGCTCGCCCACGTCCGTAGCTTGCAACTAGACGCAACTTGATCTGTCTACATCTTGTACATTTTGTTATTTGACTACTTAAAATTTTTAATAGGAGACTAGGAGAGTGGAATGAAATGTTAAAATGTGGAAACATAATAAGGTATTGAAAAAACTACCTATTTAAAAACAATATTGGCAATTTATATCTTTTGATTTAAGCACTGATGACCTTTGAAAAAAATGAAAACAAATTTCGTCTGCGGCGCTTTTTTTTAATTTTTATTCTCCCCTCCATAAATCAAATATCCACTCCTATGTACTATATATCCCGATTTCATGATTTTAAAATATGGTAACTTTAATTATAGTACATCTTGATCTACTATGCAAGAATTTGCTTTGTTTTTTTTTTCTTATTTGTTAATTTAATTGTGATGATGATAGTCACTTTGTGAAAATGAGACTTCTAGTGTAACGAATGTTTCTAGTTCGGAGTTCGAACCAGAAAGTCACTTTTACTTTGAAATAATTTTGTAATTCTTTTTAAAAATTTTAATTAGGGGCCTAAAACTTATTTCACAGTATAAGCCATAAGTAAAAAGAAATGAAGATTTTAATTATTTTACAAATATAATATATTATAAAATTATAATATAATTATTTTGGGACTTGGAAATATAAAATATCCGACGCCTAACTAAAGTGCGTCACCTCTCCTGTACATATGCACTACAAAAATTTGCTGAATAGCAATAGCAGCAGTCCACAGTGTTGTTGTTACCTCGTTGTTACCGTTGATTTTATTAAACGATGCAGACGTACATAATTTTTTAGTGTGCAAATAGGAAGCTCATGAAAAAAATCACATCTATTTTGCAATTAATTAAATTGTAATATTGTAATTTTTACATAAAAAATGTGCTAGAAAATTTCAGGATTTGCTGTTCAAAAAATTCTTTTGCGCTTCCTGTAAAATTTACTTTATATGGCTTACGTTAAGATAATGGTAATTATAATTTATGGGAATATTGGCAGGGGCCGCGCCAAGCCCTTCTGGGACCCGCGAGCAAGTCACTCTTATGCGACGTCCTCCTCCCCACCCACAGTGATTTACAATTCAAAAGTATATACAGTGGCTCACAAAAATAAGCGTAAGTCATAATGTTAGCAATGTAAATCGTACCTTTTGAAGACATATTTTCTAATAAAAAATCGCTTTTATGACAAAATTTATTAGACATTTTTTGTTGAAATTTCATTATCTTCATTTTTCCAAGATCCCTTGGCTGCGTTGCGCCGGCGCTGAAGAGCACTCTCCGCCCTCACTTTTAGGGACTCAGGGCAGGGCCTGAGTATAGGGTACAGACGTAATTATTGGTACACTCTCAAATTAACGAGACAATTTTCGTAGCTTTTTTTTTATCAAATTTATCGTTTTCTACACAGCATTAAACCGTCAATCAACGATTAAACTATAAATATTAGAAAAAATTTTAGTTATAAATTAGATTGGAACAAGAATTGGTTTCTTAGAATGGATAAACCAATAATATTTAAAAAAAAGTCGACTAAGTTGCCTGACTACCAATAGCGTACGGCCATGTTTAATTCTGATTGGTCAACTGTGGGCAGCTTAAAGATTCTTTTAAAATTAAAAATTTTGAGAGTTTTAAGCCCAACAAATTATATAAACATCCACCATTTTTATTATAGTTTATATCTTCTCTCCTTCTTCCATTTTTAGGCTAGGATAAATCCTGTTTGCCTTTACCTCGGGCTGTCTTCTATCAAAGACAGCAGAACCGAAGTCCCAAGTCTGTGAGCATATTCATTGCTTTACATCTGAGGCAGCTTGCTGGACTCGTCTCAGATGTGCCCGTCACCCTGGATTTTCTGTTGATGAGAGCAAATCATCAACACAGGGGACCGCCGGCTTTACGTGCCCTCCGAAGCACAGAGACGATCATAAGAAATTTTAGATTCTTTCCAGATTCGAACCGGGTACTTTAGTATCAGCAGTTAATCAGCTAACATACCAGGCTAACGACCGTCTCATATATACATATATGTTACGGTCAATGACGTAAATTGGGCATTGACGTCAACGCCCGTTAACGGTGGGCAATGATGTAAATATTTTCATTTGATTGTAATATTTACGTCTTTGGCCGGTCAACGACGTTAATGGCCAAAATGGATTGGACAAATGATGATATTATAGAATAACTATTATAAAGAACAGCAAAATGGAAATTTTGCCAAAAAACAGCCAACTGGCAAGTGATATTTACGTAAATATGTTGTATTTATTGTATAATAATATAATATAATCATTTATTAACAAAAATAATAAAAATTAAAAAATAATGAAATAAATTTTTTTAAATTAATCATTGTTATTCTGGCACGGGATTGACCCATGGCACTTAAAATTGTAAATTTGTTTGCTGGCGCGACATGCACATTTATTATTTTTACATCTACCTTTTCAAATTGTCATCATTGACCTAACATATAGTATATACTATAGTATATGTTATTTCAAAAAATTATTTTTAAGGAAACTCCCCCATCTGAGTACCTAATAATGGGGACCGTCCACACAATTCGATGTTCTTATTACGTGTACCTAATAATGGGGACCGTCCACACAATTATATGTTCTTATTAGATGTACCGAATAATGGGGACCGTCCACACAATTCGGTGCTCTTATCATATGTATCATGAACCTAATAATGGGGACCGTCCACACAATTATATGTTCTTATTAGATGTACCGAATAATGGGGACCGTCCACACAATTCGGTGCTCTTATCATATGTACCATGTACCTAATAATGGGGACCGTCCACATAATTAATGTTCTTATTATATGAGTATTATTATTTATTATCGATTATTAATATTTGAAATTGTATTTTATTATAAATATAAAATTTTCTCTTAAAAGAGGACTGGGTTAAATATTTTCGAATAAAAACTTTCAGCAACGGTAGTTTGGTAGTATATGTTGTTCCCTTCAGATGTTTGTTAAAAATAAACTTAAAATTAAAAATAATCTTTTTCATTGTTCATTTAAACCGTTCCTTTTAAAAAGCTTTATATTAATACCTATTATTTATTTCGTGGTTAATAATTAGTATATATTTTATTATCGAACTTTTAATGAGATATTTTAAGTGAAAAAAGATCGAACTTACGTTTTTGACTTCACACTATGCAACTTCTCACGTGACTTTATCGTATGAAAAATCCTATCTAAAATGGTAAGCAATGCGCATTGCTTTATTTTGTTTTTACGTTACTAATAAATACTAAAAATTGTATAGTGTGAACGTAAAAATATTTCTAATATGACAAGTCGTACGATAAGTCACATGAAAAATCTCATAGTGTAAACCAGCTTTTAGACTTTGGATAAACAATGTGAATACTATTGAATTGCAGCTTATTATACATTAGTAAATCAAGAATTGAAGATTTTTTCATTATGTTATGTCTCATTAAAGTTCAATAATAACAAAAAAAGTCCGGACACCCCTACGTTAACAATGTAAATTGCATGTTTTCAAGACGTTTTCTTGTCATATAAAAGTCGGTTTTACAGCCAAACTTATTGAACATTTTTTTTGAAAATTTAATTACCTTTATTTTTGTTTATATACATTTTTCTATTCCGTTGCACCGTTTCCGATTTACAGTGACTTAAAACAAACTCTCTAAAATATTACCATCTGTAACTCAGGTAAGGTGCGGCAAAATTGAAAAAAACAAAAATTTAGAAAATGATATTTGTAAGAAAAATTGTTTATTAATTTTTCTCTTTCGTTGTACCGTTTCTGAGACACAGACGAAAATATTTTTTGCATTTTACAGAGTCTAATCACTGTAACTCGAAAGGGGGTGTTCATTAATTACATGAGGTGATCAAAAAATGTTGAATGACTATTGTGGTAAAAGAGATTTTTATATAACAAAAACTTACTTGAAAACGCGCAATTCACATTGTTAACATTGGAGTGTCCGGATTTCATTATGAGTCACTGTACCTAATAATGGGGACTGTCCACATAATTGTGCGTTTTTATTTAACTTATTAATGGGGACCGTCCACATAATTGAGCGTTTTTATGTAACCTATTAATGGGGACCGTCCCCAGAATCGTTTTTTTAATATTCTATACAGAATTTGGTGTGTATTGAAAAGCCCGTCATAGTGGCATTAACCTCGCTGGAAACTGAATGTCACAGTAGTGATGGAATGCAAGTCCACACAAATGAGTCTATTTCAGACGTCCACGTAAGCATTGCGGGACGTGTAAGGGTGTGTGTGTGTGTGTATGTATGTCTGTGAACACGATAGCAACCAAACGAAATAACAAAATCACTCCAAATTTTAAATTTAAGTTTTTATCTGTTGTGGCACGAAGCCTATTGAAAATGGATAAAATCGTATGGGGGGAACGGGGGGTTTACTTGAAGCGATAAAACATAATCCATCATAACTCCGAAACGCAACGAAATAGGTAAAAGTTTATTAAGACAAAAATTATCCTTATCAAATTACCCACACCTTTTGTTCTATAAAATTTTTTCTAAAATAAAAAAAAATTTTTTTTTTATAAATTTAAAAAATTAAAATCAAAAAAAAATTTTTTTATAAAATTTTTGAATTGCCAATAAACAAGCTAATTGTTTTGTACAAAGAAGTTTAGTTATTACTGATATATTTTTTTATTAGTATTTTTATTTTTGCTTATTATTTCGATTTCCTGAATGTTTTTGACGATTATTGCTGATGCTCTGATAAGATTTAGTAATTTAGTTTTTTCTATCCGAGGTAAATTAGGAGTTATTTTTAATATTCGGAAAGTTATGTGATGGCCACATCCGATTTTTTTATTTTTACTACTAAACTGATATATTACTATATTTGATTAGATTAGATTTTGATAAATATAGCTTTAGTTGCTTCCTATTTATTTTTCAGATATTTCGAAATATCAAGTAGTGTGGGTGTTTAGTTGTCAAATAAGGAAAATAAAACTAATTAAATGCAATTTTAAATGTAATTTTCCAGGAAATAGCCGTTTTCTAAAAGTTTATGTAAAATGTGTGAATAAAATTTGGAACATGGGGAACATAGGTCTACTCTTGCAATAAAAAAAAACATTGACATTTCCAAGTTATTTATCTAGGTGTTTTTTTATTATCATTATTTACCTAGGGTGAGAAATATTACTTCTCATTAGAGGAATGGAGTAAATAATGCTCATTTCTCATGTTAGTAGTAAAAAAAAGCTTTTTTCCACTACTAGTCATATAGGCAATCATTATACAGTGACTCAAAAAAGTCTCCGTACGATGCCGAATTAGCAATTTAAATTACAATTACTCTGTTTTTTACTATTGATTTGATTATGAAATTCGATAATTTGTAAATATATACAATTGTACAAAATATTAAGAAAAAAAATTACCAAAAAATGCTTATTAACAAGAAAAATTTAGGCAAACTAAAAAAAATGAAAATAATTAAAGTAAAAAAAGTCTCCGTACGGTGATTATGAAAAGGCCCCTAAAAGTTTTTAATAAATATTTAATATTTTGTACAATAGCCTTTAGCTTGAATGACTGCTTCCAAACGTCTAGGCATTGATTCTACTAAGTTTTTTGTGACATCGGATCCAATTTTGTCCCATTCTTCTTGTAATATTTTTTTAAGACTATTTTTGTTAGTAATATCGTGTTTGCGGATTCTACGGTTTAATTCATCCCACAAGTGTTCTATTGGGTTTAAGTCGGGGCTTTGCGGGGGCGAATGTAGTTGTTTGGGCACGTGATAAAGTAGCCATTCCTTAACAATCATGGAAGTATGCTTTGGGTCTTGATCTTGTTGAAAGATAAAATTGTTTGGAAGGCTTAATTTGGTAACACTATCTTTTAAATTAGTTTGTAAAATATTTAAATATACCCACTTGTCCATTATCGAATCAATAAAATGTAATTTTACCACACCCGACGCTGCCATACACCCCCAAACCAGAACACTTCCTCCACCATGCTTTACTGTAGGAATAACATTTTTAATATTGAGTGCTTCGTTTGGCTTTCTCCATACTTTTTCTCTTCCATCCGAACCGAATATATTAAATTTACTTTCGTCTGTAAAAATCACCCGTTTCCAGAACTCCATGTCTTTGTTTCTGTGTTCTAATGCAAACTTTAGTCTTTTATTTTTATTCACTTTCGATATTAGAGGTTTGCGTCTAGCAACATGGTACTTATAATTGTTTTTCTTAAGCACATTTCTTATTGTCTGGTCAGAAACACTAATATTAAATCTATTACGTACTTCATCACCAATTTTTGTAGCACTTTTTCTTGGATTTTTCTTCACTTCGCGTAAAATAGTGCGGTTCGTAACTTCACTTAGTATCTTGGGGCATCCAGATCGAGGCTTATTATACAAGGAACCCGTGTCTCCATAATTTTTAATTATGTATTGGACACTTGACTTGGATTTGCCGACAGTTTTCCCGATCTCGCCCATTGATTTACCTTTGCAGTACAAATTAATAATTTGTTGCCGCACTTCAATGGAAATTTCCCTAACCATAATTAATTTTTCTTTTAAAACGCACTAACTAAAGTAACAATGTAAAGAAACTAAATGTATAATTTAATATTTCATTGTAATGCATTATAAAACGTTGCAATTTTTTGCAGTAGGCGGCTTATTAGATTTCTATAAACAAAAAAAGAATTTATATGCATCATCGTACGGAGACTTTTTTTACATAAATTATTGTGATTTTTTTTAGTTTGCTTAAATTTTTCTTGTTAATAGGTATTTTTCTTGATTTTTTTTCTTAATACTATATATAATTGTATATATTTACTAATTATCGAATTTCATTATTGACCACTGGTAAATAATGAACATATTGATATTTTTCTACAGTTTAGCGACTATTTATAGGGCAAATTTTGTTAAAAAAACGATTTTGTATAACCGAGAGATGCTATTTAATTACACTTAAACTATTCAAAACGGTTTTTAATTTGATTAATTTCATTTTAAACATTTCTAAAAAAAGTCGAATTAATTATGACAGGAGCGCTAGCGCCACCTCTTATTAATTTGAGAAACCACAAAATTACAAGTTTATTGAATAATTTCAGTATTTTAAGACGAATAAATGCAAAACAATGCTTTTGAATAACTTCGGAGATTTCTATCCATTATTTAAAACAGTAAAAATTCGGTGAACGACTTTGGAAAACTAAATTTGTCAACAACTGTCAAATCGACAAAACAAAACTGTCATTGGAAATAAATATTTTAAATTTGAAATTTTTTTTAATAATAAGAATTTTAAAAAAATGGCAATAAATCTAGTAGTGGAAAAAATCGTATATAAACCACGGTTGTGAAGACCATTATAGCCTACGCGCCTTATATTCCTCGGCGCTTCGCACCTCGGAATATAATCTTGGCGCTAGGGCTATAATGGCTGTCTTCACAACCTTGGCCTATAATATACTATTTAACACTAGTGGTAATTAGTTTATAAATTATTTATAAACAGTAACATACATATTTATTTATAATATATAATTAAAAACACATTAGAATTAGAACAATTACTGATATTGGTCCCTTAGGAAGTATATAGTTAACGAATTTCTTGCTGCCAAATAGTACAAACTGTTTTAAAAATACGCACAAGTTTTCTGACGTTTCTAAAAAACAATTTTCAATTGTCACTGCATAACGTGGCTACATCACGACATAGCTGATTTTTGTGAAACAATTTAAAATATTCCTAATAATTATTTTGAATTTGTTTTTAAATTAAATATAAACAGTTGTATAAAAAATATTGTACGATATACATGTTAAAAGTGATTTTATTTTGTTCGTGGGGGTTGCTCAACTCGCTCTCGTTCGTTTCGCAAAATTCCCCACTATCAAAATAAAATCCTACTTTTAACACTTATATCGTAAATAGTTATTATATTTACAATGTTAACAATCAAGATCTTTATAGTGGATGCCAAAAAGCATCGGCGTTGCGAGAGAGTGGGCCTAGGTCCAATTTTTCCAGCTCAGTTTTTTGATTTCCAATCTTTCTAGTTCGGGTGTGCTGTTCCTTTCTTCAACATGTAGATTTTGTTGGGTAATTCTATCTAATACCATTTTTGTCTTAAATTTTTCTTGCAAGACAACCTTCTATTTCTTGATTTTCCCGAATACTTGAAAAATCGTCAGCATGTTTGCTGTTGAAAGGGAGAAGAGAGCAAAACGCGAGGACACTAGGTGGAATCGACATCTCGAAACTCTCAAGACAGACACACGTAGAGCATTCAGCAGGGCAAAAAAAACTGACGACCGGGAAGCATATAAACGCACCCGTCTAAAATATACGTACTCTATACCTAAAGCAAAGGAGAACACCTGGAGGAGGTACTGCGAGGAGGTCGAAAGAACTCCGGAATGTGCCAGACTCCAGAGAGTACTCCAGAAATCAATCCACGGATAGGTGGGAACATTGATAAATTCACAGAGTGGCACACATCCTCGGGGGAGGAGACTCTTGGGCTTCTGCTCAAGACACACTTCCCGGGGCGCACACCGAAACCTGGTCCGGATCCCGCCACCCAAAGGTCCCCCAGTACACCGATGTATCGGGCTGGTAGAGAACACTGCAAGGTGGCGGATAAAATTATTAACAAAACGAAGCTTGCATGGGCGATAAGATCTTTCAAACCATACAAGTCTCCGGGGGTTGATGGCTTGTTTGCTGCCCTGCTACAGGAGGGACTGGGGGAGCTGTCCGCCTCGTTATGTGCTATATTCAGAGCAAGTTTAGCTCTGAATGATGTACCTCAAAGCTGACGGAACAAACCAGGGCATGCATCATATACCCAGGCAAAGTCCTTCTGTCCAATCAGTCTGGAGTCATTCTTGTTAAAGACATTAGAAAAATTGATTGACAGGCATATAAGGGCTTGTGTCTTGGTAGATTCGCCACTGCACAAATACCAGTATGTGTACCAAACAGGAAAATCGTGTAAGTTAAGTATACATGAACTTACTCACAGAATTGAGAAAGCTCTCGAAGACCAAAAAATTTCTCTGGGAACATTCCTTGACATCGAGGTGGCGTTTGACAATACCTCTTTTGACTCTATAGAGGAAGCCTTCAGCAAACGGGGAATACACCCAACCATAGCAGATTGGATTAGTGCCACCCTAAGGGGCAGAGAGATTAGTGCCAGTCTGGGACAGGCGACCGCGAAGGTCTCTGCCGCACGGGGGTGTCCGCAGGGTGGGGTTCTATCACCCCTACTGCGGTGCCTGGTGATAGATAGCCTTTTGTGGGAGCTGGAATAGATAGGAGTTTACGCGCAAGGATTTGCTGACATCACTATCTTAGTGATTGGTAAATTCGGGGAAACTGTATCATCCTTGATGTAAAGAGCCCTGAAAGCTGTCGAGAAATGGTGTACACGAGAGGGATTATCGGTAAACCCGGAAAATACCCCAGTTGTTGCATTCACGCGACGCAAGAAACTGCAAGACCTGAAAACGCTAAAAATGTGGGGGAAAGAACTACATGTGGTAAAAGAGGTCAAGTATCTGGGTCTAATTTTGGACAACAGATTGACCTTTACCTCTCATATACGCAACGTAACAATCAAGGCGACACGGGCCCCGTGGGCCTGTAGATGTATGATTGGCAAAACTTGGGGATTAAAACCAGAGATGGTACTGTGGCTATACACCAGAGTGGTGGTACCCATAGTGACGTACTCGGCCCTGATCTGGTGGCACGCAATCAAAAAAAGCAAAAGCATAACAAGGCTTGGCAAGCTGCAGAGACTAGCATGCCTAGGAATCACGGGGGCAATAAGATCAACGCCCACCGCAGCCATGGAGGTCATACTGGGGCTGCACCCACAACACATAGTGGTTAAAGGTACCTACCATTGTGAGCCGTGATAGTTTGATTATATTTAAATGTTTTTATTTACCAAATGTATTCTATACGTAATATTCTGATAGCAGGATTACTTCAAAATTAAATTGCAATTACTTATTGTATTTTTTTAAACAAATAAAGCATTGGTAAATGCTAAATTTGCAATAAGCAAAATTTGAAAAAAATTATTTTTTTTATACTTACCCAGAAATCTCATTTTTCTAAAACAGTGTAATTTCGCATAATATGATTTCAGTCATCAATTCAAAATTATTGTACCTCAAAAAATCTAATATTTTTGCTATCAGTGCCTTTGCAAAGGAGCCAATGCTGGGGTGCCAAGTCATCTAGATTCAACACTGCTTAATTTGTTTATTTACGGACTCTTTCAAATTATACAAAATCATAATTATAAACATTTTATATTATCAGATATAAAGTAAAAGTGGAATAAACAAAATGTGCATCAACATAGGTTATTAGCCTACTTAATATTTTAGTAACATAACTATTAACACAATTAATAGCATTTAACATTTAATAGCCACATTTTATTTCTAAATAGTACATGCAGCATATAAGACAATAATTATAAATAGTTGCATTTTATGTACCTATCAAAGTGAACCTTTAGCTCAACTCAATCCCATTAGTCGTCAATTTTAATATATTAATAACAACTTTTTATTTTTTCTAATAAGCTTGTGGTATGTAAACTTCACCATATAAATTGAACAACCCTATATCTTGATTTAAATACAGCATAACAAATTCAATTTTAAATAAACCATTGGGAATAAGTGGAGGTAAGTAGTGGTCATCGGGCACAAAATTGCAAAAGTGGTGAATAACATCCTAAAACAAAAATTCTGTAGCTAACATTGTTACAACTAAAAATATTTATTTAAACCTTTTGAAAAATGAAACTTGTCATATTACCACACAATTTCGAATTTTGAATTCCAAATACATTTGAGGCATATACTTTTTGAAAATTTAGTTGAAAACGTATAGGAAAGTATCGATATTCGTTACTTAAGAATTTATAAACTTGTACGACGATCTAAAATTATACAACTTTTTTATTATTCAAAGCAATTTAAAAAAAAATAAAATAAAAATCAGTCTACTACTCAATGCATTATTAGGAGTGCATGCTACTTGTAACCAGTATTCCTGATACCTATCAATAGATAAGCATACTTAGGCGTTTATTCCTTAAAGACAGACGGGTCTTAAAAACAGAAATGCTCATTCATACATACGGATATATTAGAAATAGAGTATGGATTAGAAAATGCAATTAAACACAGACTATTGCAAAAGACCAACTTTTTTTAGTTTTTCCTGTTTCATTAACATTTGAATTTGAAGCATTGTTTCAGGAATTTCACCGATTTGGGTTCGATTGTTTTGGGCTCGAAAATTACAATTGGCTAATTAAGGAGAGCGCGCTGGTCAGTTTAAATCGCCTACTAGAGATATCAGGCGCCAGGGAAATTTGTCTTGAAAAAAGTCCATGCAAACCCTTGCTTAAGAAAAAGGCTTACTCAGTGTTTGGAGTAAGAAGGGCGTCATTTGTTCAATCTCGTGTAAAAAATAAACGAAAAATAAAAAATTTGATCATTTTCTAATAGTTAGTGTTTTATTCCATTTTCACATCCATACGTCTGCCACGCGCTACCATGTTCATTCAACCATATGCACAATACAATGATTTCATATTGGAAATGATTTTCCTGCATGTTTCGCACTTAATTTTTACTATACTTATCTATAGTTGTTATAAATTAGATAATGAATGCTTAAATGTACCTCCAGTTGATCCTCTATATTAACTTTGAAGTGAAAAGTAGCATTAAAAGCCGGTGTGGTGCGATTATATTTAAAGGTTTTACATTCTAAATTATGGAAAATATTTTGATTGTACCGGATCACCTCACTTCGCTTATCCTTAACTTTATATCCATTTTGCTTAAACTGTAATTCAAAAAATTAATTATTAAGATATTTGCCAGTTTATATTCAAGTGACAAACTAAGATAATAAATTTTATTAGTAAGATAATAAGTAGCTGCTGAATATCAGAAATATAAAAGAGAAAACAGACCTAAACAAAACGTTAAAATAATAGAATTTTAACAGTAAAGTGAAGAATAAAATACGTAGAAAATATTACGGTATAAAAAAGTATTTATTGAAAAAATATATAATTAAAAATTTGTAATGCGATATAAGGCCCTATTTCACGGTTATTTCCGATCTTTAGCTGCACACAACGAAGAACGGGAAAAAAAGTATAAGAGACAAGAAATAATATTGGAACTAAAAAAAATTTATATACAAAAAATAATGACTAACATATTCAAAATTAAAAAAGAATATAACAAAATGAACATTACAATGCATTCATTGATGCTCCTGAATGCTTCACAACTTTTTTTAATATATCTATAGTTGCTATAGTTAATAAAGCGATGAGATATTGTAGCTGTTGTCGGAAACAAAATAAAGAGATAGGGAGGACCTGCTGAATACTGAAATAAAAAAAGATAAAATGAATTTAAATTTAAAATTTGAAAGAGATTTCTGTTATACTATATACGTTAAATACGTAGTATGTGTTTGTTATATGTAACATTTAACAGAACTATAAACAAAACATTAAAATAATAGAAGTTTTACAATAAAAGGAAGAAATACAATATAAAGAAAATTATTATATAAAAAACATTCATTAATTACGACTTGACAGGTTAGGATAAAAAATAATTAAAAACGAAATATATGAATATTACGATATAACAAAATTGAAAATTGATAATGCGATATAAGGCCCCATTTCACGGTTCTTTCCTATCTTCAGCCGCACATAACGAAGAAAGTAAAACAAAACATAAGAAACAAAAACCTATATTGGAATATAGATACAGTAAACAACGAGAGGATAAAGATTAAACAATAAGATAATTTTTTTCTATTGCTGTCGTCACATGCTAAAGGTGTATAGTTCCAAATATCCAACTTTGCAGAAGACCCAAAAAACGAATTTTTAATTTTAACTTTAAAAGCTAATAGCTCATTAACACTGAACTTTTATTTTGAAATTGTAATTTATTTTACTTATTCCTTTATTGCATGTGACCACAGATTAATTAATGATTATCTTCAATTGTTGAGTTTAATTTATATTTTATTATGACAAAATACCTTAGACAAAATATCCTGATTGCTGGCAACATCCGAAATAATAATTAGCAGTACTACTAATAGCGAAACAATGTTCTTCATCGTTGCTTGCAATTTTTAAGACTTGCACAGCTTCACTTCAGAGCTACAAAATACATTACGTAGTACATCTTGATGAACTAATTTTCTATGAGATTAATAATCCATACAATTTGATTACTTAATGTAAATTTTTAAAATGTAAATCATTGTACAATCAAATCAAACGGGAAAGTCATTAGGTATGGTAGTCTCGGTTTGAGTTTGAAACTATATTTTCATCAACAATAAAAACAAATTTAGGATTTTTGTCGTTTACATAACTTCCGGTCATTTACTGTTGCTGCTTGTTATCCTTTGCAAATGCGGAAAATTTTACTGCTAAATATGAATTTCCTATTACAGGAATAAACGATTACCTCACTATTTATAGTACTTATATCCAGAAAATTATTAAAATTTTAGCGTTATTTGTCATTATTAATGTACAAGTGGAACTTTTTCCCCGACAGCGGAAGCTCTTCTTTGAAATTCTTTGATTTGATTAAGATATTTTCATAACAAGTATTGATATTATTCGAACAGCAAGTTACAACCTGCAAAGTTGTCGTAGTAGTAGTGAAAGTTAAAAAAAACCATTAGTATAAAGTATAACAGAAAATTCTTGAAGAATATTTAATGTTTTACGTAATTAGTGGAAAGTGCAAAGAATTTGGAAAAATGAAGTATCCTAACCAAATTTTAGTTTAAGCATTTTTTCTGTGGTCATTCATTTTGAGTCTTTTGCTCAATTTAAAAATCTACTTTGGGGGTAGATTGGATTTACAATTATTCCACCCCAGTATATTACTTTGCTGTAATTCAACATTTCATTTTTTTTATCACTAGTTGAAGTTTAAAAAATTTAAAATTTTACTTTAAAATAATTCGGATTTTATGTTTAGTTAATCATTTAATCAAATAATCATTAACTAAGTACTAGTTTATCATTATTAAACAATTGCGATTTCTGCTAAAATATAATTATGTTCATGTTTAATTTACCGAATATCAATTTACCAAATAGCTTTTCTGTCTGTTTGCAATATGTGAAGGTTAATATTACGAAATATAGTATATTTATTATCCACCTGACTATTACCGTGTTGCATTGTGTCAGCAAATATTAGTTGAGTAGCCGCTTACTGTTTAATTTTTGTACTAAGAATGAAGAAAAGCATATTGCTGTTAATAGTTGTGGATTTAGTTCAAGGGTCATTCCATGTTAAACCAACAAGTCACTCAAATGGACTATCACAGATTTCTTTGAAACGTTGGTTAATTATTTTCTTTAACAACTTGAATTCACATAGGATTTAAAAAAATCTAACTCATAGCTTTTTAGTTAATTAATTATAAAAAAAATTATAATAAATGTAGGGTCTACCAATAGAAACTTTTTTTTTCAGCAGGCCTGGTTTTTATGATTTTTATGGTTTTTAAAATGGTTTTTAATCTAGAAGAAAAACTATTCCCAATTTTAATGCATGAAATGGATGATCTAGAAGAATTCCTAGAAGATATGCACAAGACCCTCCCGGAAAGACCTCAAAACATTTGATCCAATTCAGCTTTCATCCGTGAAATTCCAAATGGAAATTACTTATTGGGCTATAGGTAATAAGGAATCTTTATTTGACAACTTTAATATTTTAATTTTCAAAATTCAAATTATCTTTTTTTTATCATAACAACCAATAATATTTTTTACAATCTCGATTTTTATATTATACAATTATATAAAAATACACTACATATACTCCCCCTCCAGTGACAATGTAACAAACAAACTTATAATAAAAACAAAACTTTTTTATTTGAGTTGGGGTTCTCTGTTTTTAAATTATTATCCAGAAAAGCTGGTTTAAGTCTGTCAATACTCACGCTTTCCGTTTTAGTATTCACTTTAATTTTGAAAAATTTTGAAGTTCGTTCTAAGATTTCAAAAGGTCCGCTATATGGAAGTTGCAATCCAGTTTTAAGTTGATCGATCCTGACAAATACATGGGTGCATGTACTTAATTTTGGATGCACAAAAATGTTTTTTGAATAATGAAGCTAATTGTAATTAAATTAACCCAAATTCCGAATTTAAATCAAACCGACGCGACGTTTGATTTAAGAAGAACGGGCCACAACCCACACAGCAAGGGTTTGCATAGACTTTTTGCGAGACATATTCCCCGGGCGCCTCATCTCCCTAAAACGCGATTTAAACTGACCAGCTCTCTCTCCTGAATTGGCCCCTTGTGATTTTTTCCTGTGGGAATATCCAAAATTCTTGGTTTATAACGATGGTCCCAGGACCCTGAAAGCCCTTAAACACATCATTAGAGCCCAGATTTTATCCCAAAACAAATTTCGGCAACAATGCTTTAAACAGTACACACAAACTTGAGAAACAGGTTTACTCAGTGTTTGAAATGTGAAGGGCACTATTTGGGCGATGATGCTTTGTTCAAATCCATGTAAACTTAAACTCTTATGATAATGAAACAAGAAAAAATGAGAAAAATTTGGAATTTTGTAATAGTCTGCGTTTTATTCTATTATCAAATGCATGCGTTTACCGAGGAGCACCCTGTACTATTAGAGTATTAATTGTTAAATGTTAGAAAAAGAACTCAAAATAAAAAATTTTAAGTAAATTTGTGGTTTTTAGTATGTATTTATGGTTAAATTCAAAAAATATAAGAATAATACAATACGTAGAAAATCAAAATTCAAAAAATTTAAAAAGGAGACAATTAACACATAACAGGTCTGGATTAAGAAAATTTGAAAAAATGAAAATTTCGTAATACGAAGTACAATATAACGTTATTTCATGGTTATTGCCATTCTTCAGTTGCACGCATCGATTACGATTACATTGTAAAATAAGAAGAAAAAATTTTTCAAACTAAACAAAATTATCGACTAAATTGTACAAAATTGACTTACCATAACCTCCAAAGATTATCAAAACTGAACTTGTTACATGAGGTATGAATAATTTAAAAATGATTTGAACTAAGAAATTCGTTTACCTAGCACTGCTAGTTTGAAATCCGAAGGCACTGCCCTCTTAATATGATTTCTAAAAACTTTGAAAAAATTCAAAATTCAAAAATTTACCACGTTTTTTAACCGTGAGGCGTAAAACTAGAAAAAGAACTCAAAATAAAAAATTTTAAGTAAATTTGTGGTTTTTAGTATGTATTTATGGTTAAATTCAAAAAATATAAGAATAATACAATACGTAGAAAATCAAAATTCAAAAAATTTAAAAAGGAGACAATTAACACATAACAGGTCTGGATTAAGAAAATTTGAAAAAATGAAAATTTCGTAATACGAAGTACAATATAACGTTATATTGTACTTCGTATTACGAAATTTTCATTTTTTCAAATTTTCTTAATCCAGACCTGTTATGTGTTAATTGTCTCCTTTTTAAATTTTTTGAATTTTGATTTTCTACGTATTGTATTATTCTTATATTTTTTGAAGTTAAATGTTAGGATAATATTAATATTATATTATATTATTATGTTAAGATTTATAATAGGTAGATCGCGAAAATAAATTTTGGAACAGTCGATCGTATATATAATGAAGTTGGCCACCCCTGGATTAGAGGACTCCAGGTAAAAGCAGTTAAATTTCAAGTTCAAAATGGCAGAACAGCGTTTTGTACTAAACATCAGCTAACCAATCTTTTGTAGGCATAGCGCACATCCAAAATCTCCAATTCGGCGCTAATATACGAATTAATTTTCAGTTTTCACTTTATTATAAAGTGAAAATTTCACAAAAATCTCGTTTGGAAAATTTATAACGTGCTCGTTCTTCAAGCACATCTCAAGAGAGGGCCAACTTCAGAAATGCAAAATTCAACTTCATAAAACGAAATTGGCAACAAAACTTTCAACACTTTTATTTTTAGGTTTTCGTAGTTCGAACAAACACTGATGTTTTAAGAAGGAAATTTGCAAACTAAGTAATGTGTACGAAGGAGTTTAAAGTAACATAATTAAAAGTCTTTGTATTTATTCTTAAATAACTAATAACTAATACGATAGTCAGTTGTCCACCTTTTTATTTCAGATAAAAGTTTAGCTTAACAGGTAATTAAAAATGGCAAATATATTTTAAAACATGTTGGAGAAAACAGGCATCTTTTCGGTGTTTTATTGCAGTCACTTTAACTAACTATAGCTGGCATTACTAATTATACTGTCATTTAAAGTAAAATTATTCCAGGGAAAACTGATGATGACAGGAAGGTAATCCAAAAAGCCCGAAGTCTCTAAGCTATTTTGTTTTAACCAAACTATTATAATATTATATTGCATTTTTTTAACAAATAGAGCATCGGAAAATTTGCGAAACGCAAACTTTGACACAGGATAATTTAACCAAGTCATCTCATTAAGATATAACTTAATTTGCTTCAATACAGACTGTTTCAAATTATACCTAATAATAATAATAACCATTTAATAACCATGTTTTATTTCTAATGCAGCCTTTAAACAAATTAAAATAGTTGTATTTTACATTTAACAATGTATACATTAAGCCCTTTAATCCAATCCCATAAGTCAACAATTATTAATATATTAATAACCATTTTTATTTATTTCCATAAGTTTGTGGTATGTATACTTCTCCATATAAATTGAATAATGCTGCTTCTTCATTTAAATACAGAATAAAAATTTCAATTTTGTATAAACCATTGGGAATAAGTGGAGGTAAATGATGGTCATCGGGCACAAAATTGCAGAAGTGATTAATAACATCCTAAAGCAAAAATTCTATAGTTAATATTGCTACAACTAAAAATATTTATTTAAACCTTTTGAAAAATGAAACTTGTCATATTACCACACATTGTTATATTTTGGAATCCAAACACATTTGCGGCATATACTTTTTGAAAATTTAGTTGAAATCGTATAGGAAAGTATCTATATTCGTTACTCAACAATTTATAAACTTGTACGAGGATCTAAAATTATACAATTCATTTTATTTTTTAAAATAATTTAAAAATATTAAAATCAGTTTAATAATAATCAATGCATTATTCCGGTTACATCTCTATTCTCTATAGGTAACCATACACAGGCGTTTATTCCTTCAGGAAAGACGAGTTTCAAAAAGAGGAATGATCAATAATATGCATTGCATTTAAAATGATTCTCCCGCATGTTTCACACTTTATATCATATGTTGTATATTTAGCTAGAAATTATCCAATGGATGCTTAAAATTACCTCCAATTTATCCTCTACGTTAACTTTGAAGTGCCAAGTACCGTTGAAAGCCGTTGTAGTGCGATTATGCTTAAAAGTTTTTATTACAAAGTTATGGCAAATATTGTTATTAAACCGGATCACCTCAGATCGCTTATCCTTAACTATATATGTATTTTGGTTAAACTGTAATTAAAAAACATAGATATTAAAGTTATTGCGAGTTAATATGCGAAAGACACTAGGTATATAATATGTATTTGCAAAATTTAATATTTAACAGAACTAAACAGTACATTAAAATAATAGATTTTAACAGTCAAGTGCAGAAATACATTGAAAATTATTAACCAAAACAATCAAACAACCAAAACAATAGATTAATTACGACTACAGGCTAGGACTAAAAGTATTTAAAAAGGATAAATGAATATTACGTTATAAAAAAGTGTCCTTGAAAAAAAAATAGTTATAAATTCTAATGCGCTATGTGGCCCTATTTTATGGTAATTTTCAATCTTCAGCCGTATATATCATAGAGAGTAAAATAAATATAAGAAACGAAAGAAACATATTATTCGATCTAAATAAACAAGAAAGTACTACAAATAATGATTAAAATATTAAAAATTGACTAAAATGACTTACCAATAATCACACATTAAATATCAAATTTAAGCGAAACCATCGAAGAAATCTAATAAAATAATTTTTAAAACGTATCGTCGAAGCCTAAGCTTCAATTTTTTGAAATAATAATTTTGTACCTATTGTATTTTTTCACTTGACTGTTAAAGTTCTATAATTTTAAAGTTTAGTTCAGTTAAATATCACAGAGTATTAACAAAAATTTACAGTAAAACAATGAGAGAATCGAGATTCAAAAATAAGAAATTATCTGTTTCTATTCTAAATGATTATCTTCAATTGTTGGGTTTAATTTATACTTTATTATGAGAAAATACCTTAGTCAAAATATCCTGATTGCAGGCAAAATCTGAAAAAAGAGTTGCCAGTACTAATAGCGAAACAATGTTCTTCATAATTTTTTTCAATTTTTAAAACTTAATACATATACAACTTTACGCTAAAACTGGAAAAATTTTTATGGAAATAATTACCCATATAATTTGTTACCTAATGTTAATTGATAAAACACAAATCTCTGTATAATCAAAACAAACAGGAAGGTGATTAGGTTCAGTTGTTTTATTTTGAGTTGTTAAATTATATTACATTCATAGTTTTTAAAAATCAATTAGCGTTTACATAACTTCCGGTCATTTTCCGTTGCTGCTTGTTGTCTTTTGCATATTTGGTAAATTTTGGGTAATTACTGCTAAATATGAGTTTCCAACTACAGGAAAAATAATATGATTACTACATGGGAAAAATTATTACATTTTTAACGTTATTTGTCATTATTGATTCATGGGAGTTACTATTGATTCAAACTGATTCAACCACATCCGTTTGTAACGCCACTGGATCTCAAGCTGAATACCTGTTACTGAAAACCTGTTACTTCTTGATATTTTAACGAACACTGTCTATCAAGGGTCTATACAGGGGTCAGGAAATTTAACACCAAAAGACGTCAAGTCTTTTGGAAAACTATAAGTGTTTTTCCACAATCATTTTTTATTACTAAGAATCTATAACATTATGCATTCAAGAAAATGGTAATGAGATTTTAAATAAACAATAAAAATTAGCTTTTTAAACCAGTTCCATTAGCTAATAATGAGTATAATTAATATATTACTTGATAAAAATTTATTTATTTGGATGGTATGTATACTTCAGCATATAAATTGAATAAGCCTGCTTCTTGATTTAAATACAGCAGTACATTTTCAGATTTATAGATACCATTGAGCATAAGTGGAGGTAAACGAAGGTCATCAAGTACAAAATTGCAAAAGTAATAAATAACATCCTAAAACAAAACAACTTTAGATAATATTGCTAACTAAATATATTTGTTATGCACATTTCCATATTTTGGATTCCAAATGCATTTGGGTCAAATACCTTAGTAGGTATGGGGGCGCTTGTGCCAGACAGAATTGTAAGGCGGGTTGCCTATTTTATATCTGCCTAGCCCAAGACGCCCGCCATGACCTACTTTGTATATTGTTATAAGGGAGGGGGTAAACTACAACCTACACCTTTAAAATTTTTAAAATTGAAAATCATAAGCACAATTAAGGAGCTAATTCAGACACGTCTATTCAATTCAAGGAGTTGTTAATGAATGACATATTTAGTTAATTACCCGAGACCTATAGGCATTACCCCCACCCTTTAAAGATAGGTATTGATGATGACGTCATCAATTCCGAGAACTACAATCATGTTCAGACTTGCAAAATCACTTTGTTCTAATCGTTTAAATTAAGAAGTCAATTATTTATTTTTAATAATTAACAAATGATATGTTCCAAAAACAAAAAACCCACAAGAATAATAATACAATAACACGCATGCGCCATGCAGGGGACAGACCCTTCGTCTGTATACCACCAGCCAAAGACCTACTTCATATTGTTATAAAAGAGGGGTGAAATTTCAGGGTAATTACCTGTACCTACCTAGAGGCATATATCACATGACTATCCATCAGCAACATAAACGGACAGCCACCGATTACCTGTACTACAGGACTATTAGGCATTAATTGAGATCATCACACGACAGTTACCAGTAGCCTGTATTACCACACCTTATTACCTGTAACACATGATTATTTACTACTTACCTGTATCACATAGCATCAACTACCTGTAAAAACCTACATACAAATAATAAATTTATTTAAATAATAAAGCATCACCCCAGCTCAGACCTCAACATCCCCGATAGGGGCCGCTAGTTATATACCTCTATTTTATGAAAAGCATCAACCTACTTTGTAGATAGGTATTACAAATGCTCAAAATAGGATACTGTCCCTTAAGTAAGGGCATCGGTCAGCGGAGTCTATTAGCTGCAGGATAATGGAGTTCTTCCGCAAAAGACCCAAATCCCATAGGTGACACAAAAATTTTAAAAATAAAAATTTATCAAAAATTTAAAAATAAAAATTCTTACCAAAATTCACAATTTAAAGAGAGATAATTGGAACACAGGTCTAAAATTTGCTAATGCACTAGGTACTACATCACAACACTTTAATACAAAATTTAATCACAAATTTAAAATTAAAAAAGTTACCAAAAGTCTTTAGCACAATTAAGAAGGTAATTCAGGCACGTCTACTCAATTCGAGGAGTTGTTACCGAATGACAAATTTCGTTAATTACTCTGAGACCTATAGGCACTACCCCACCTCCCCCAACCCACCCCTTTAAAGATAGGTATTGATGACATCATCAATTCCGAGAACTACAAAAATGTTCTATAGGTATACTATTTATAGGTATTACATCACCTCCTCCCCAACCCTTTAAAGATAGCTATTGATGACGTCATCAATTCTGAGAACTACAAACATCTTCAGATATGCTTTTAGAATGATAATAATAAATTTTGTTCAAGGGCAAAATACACCATAAGAATAACACGGGAACTCAAAACATAGCAATCACTTCCGATTGAGCCTAAAAGGCTACTTGGTATTCTTGGCCTTGTCTAATTATATCATTCTCTTTATCTAGGGGCATTATTCCTTGTACCAAAAGGTGTACTTATCATTTTGACAGGTAGGGGACTTATTGTTTGGAATACAAAATTCTCATCAATTATGTTATTATAATAATAATAAGGGATAAAAGTTTTCAATTTGTCAATAATCATGCATTAGTTAAAAAAATAAACTTGAAAATAAAAAGTGTTTTAATGTGGCGCAATATTATGCAACGCGTAGGTCAAGGTCATAAACGTGTTTACGATTTTATGTAATTTATAATGTAAAAACAATTTATTTTAAATTTTGAAAAAGCGAATTTTAAAACGACTGCTATTCTGTTGGAGGTTGATGGGGTGAATTTATTGAAATTCAAATTTATACAGAAGTACCATAATCAAAACTTAAAAGACTTTCTTTCGTTAAACAATACCTTAAAATTATATAATAGTATTTGTTGTTATAATTTAAAAAGTTTATTTTAGATTTTAATTTTCCAAAATAGTATACAGTTATTAACCTCGAGCAATAACCATTGCATTGATTAATTAATTTATATTATTTATATAATTACGTCATTATACTTTATTCAATAAAAAATAAATATGTAGAAGTTCTCAGAGGTTCCCAAAATGTATGTATCTTGTATTCTAAAGTAATTAAAACGCACAAAACCATTGACTACCACTAGTATAATTAATAAAATATAAGTATAAAAACACGCAAAATACCGAAATTTGTAGGTATCATGTAGTGTAAACATCAAAATAAAATATTAATTTTAGGATTATTACATATTTTAACCCAGTCTTTTATGAGAAAGTAGCACAAAATCAAAGGAATAAATTAAAATCGACTGCTGTTTTGTTGTAGGTACGTGTACTAGCTTTAAGTACAGTTTGATGTTAGCTGTTTAACCATTCTTTCAACAGACACCGAAGTAAACACTTATAAAATGAATACTTTTACTGTTTTAAAAGATTTTACAAAAAAAGTTCAACGTTTTAATACGAAGGGTAGAACTTTGGAGTTTAAAATAAATCCTGTTCCAAAAAATCAAGTTTCACATATTTTTATAAGAAAAGCAATAAAGGACATTTTAGTATTTGCTACAAATGGTGCGAGACCAACTGATAAGATTGGAATTACGTTCTGTAGTGAGGCTTTCGAGAGAGGTCAGGCGTGGATGAATTTCACTGATGTGTGTGATGTAAGTGTGGACCGCATTTGGGATCTCATTGGCAGCGTATTTCAATCTAACTCTTCAATATCAATTACCGATAAACTTTGTTTGAAAGTTACAACAGTTCGCTTACCGACAGGATCTGGAGCTCGTAAACATAAATATAATACTTTTAATGAAGAATGTGTCATGCGAAGAGGAATTGTGTCAATTAACAATATTGATAATTTATGTTTACCAAGAGCTCTTGTTGTTGCGATAGCCAATGTGGAAAAGGACACCAAATATCAAAAGGTGCGGAAAGACACAGGAGCGCTACAAATAAAAAGGACAATGAAACTGATAGAAGATGCTGGGGTAACCATACCTGAAGAAGGTGCAGGAGTTCCAGAGATCCAACAATTCCAAAGACATTTTGGAGATAAATATAAAATTTGTGTTTATCAGTATGGAAGTAAAGGAAGAGATGTTATATACGAATCACCACCAAATGATAAGGGAAGATCACTTAACCTGCTATATAATCGTGGTCATTACAACGTTATAACCTCCTTAACGGCTGCTTTTTGCTGTAGTTATTATTGTGAGAATTACCATATTCCATACAACCATAAAAACAAACATAGATGTGGTGGAACGTGTCAAGCATGTTTTCAAAGTCCCTCATGTATCCCCGAAATTAAAATAAAATGCACAAGATGTAATAGATGGTTTAAAAATCAGCAGTGTCTAGATAATCATATTAAAGGTGTATGCGAGCAAGTTAGATGCTGTACCAATTGTCTAAAAACAATTAAGTCGGGTAGACTACATTACTGTGGTGAAGTGTTTTGTAAGATTTGTAATAAACATCAGCCTCAAGATCATCATTGCTACATGCAGCCGGCTACAGGAAAGCCAAAAACTACAGGATTTTTGTTTATATTTTACGATTTGGAGACACGACAAGAAAAAGTAATTGATGAAAAAACAGTGAAACATGAACCTAATTTATGCGTTTTAAAACAATGTTGTTCTACATGTATTAGCGACCTAAACATGGTTTATTGTCAAAGTTGCGGTGTAAGAGAGAATATAATAAAAAACAATGTTATTGAAAATTTTGTAAACTACGTGCTGTCTGTGCGAAAAACACACAAGCAGGTTGTAGTTTTGGCACATAACGGTCAAGCGTTTGACCACCAATTTGTGTTAAATCACATTTTAACACAGACTGACCTAATACCAGAACTGATAATGCGAGGAACTAAAATCATTTCTATGGTCATTGGGAATGTTAAATTTTTAGATTCCTTAAACTATTTTCCAATGGCTCTAGCAAAATTACCAAAAGCCTTTGGACTACCAGACACATTTAAGAAAGGATATTTTCCACATTACTTCAACACGACCGAAAACGCTGATTATGTAGGCCCATTACCAGATATATCCTACTATAGCCCAGACACGATGAAAGAAACTGAAAGAACGGCATTTCTAAAATGGTATGAAGTACATAAAAATGAAGAATTTAATATGCGACGCAATTTGGAGGCGTATTGTGTTTCTGATGTTAACATTCTCATGCAAGCATGCCTTAAATTTCGAGAGCAACTCATCAACACAGGAAATGTATGTCCGTTCACGGAGGCTTGCACCATAGCATCAGCATGTAACAAGGTGTTTAGACGGAATTTTCTAAAACCAAATACAATTGGTATAATACCTCGAGGCGGTTATCGAAATATCGATAATCAGTCGGTAATTGCTACACAATGGTTGTTGTGGGAAGAACATTCACGCAATATACATATATTTCATTCAGCCAAACAAAAGGAAGTCAGATTAGGTGGTTTGAAGGTCGATGGCTACTGTGAAAGTACAAATCAGGTGTTTGAGTTTCACGGATGCTATTATCACGGTCATCCTGTATGTCACAAGTATGATAGAGACTCCCCGCTACTCGATAATCCATTTGATACCCTAAATCTAAGGTACGAGTCAACAGTTACAAAGATCGAAAGATTAAGGTTACTGGGTTATGATGTGATTGAAATGTGGGAATGCCAATTTAAAGAACAATTAAATCAAGATATAGTGAGGTATACAGAAAATCATCCTCTTATCAAGTTATTACCTCTGAATCCTCGAGATGCGTTTTATGGAGGTAGAACAGGAAACACAAAGACTTATTACAAAATAAAAGAAGGCGAAAAAATTAATTATATAGATGTGTGCTCACTTTATCCTTGGGTGTGTAAATATGGTAAATTTCCTGTAGGCCACCCCCGCGTATATGTGGGAAAAGATTGTCCAAAATTATCTAGGGATATTGATGGTATAATAAAGTGTAAAATATTACCACCTCAAAACCTGTATCACCCTGTGCTACCCAGCAAAATTAACAATAAACTTATATTTTCTTTATGTCGAGTGTGCGCAGAGATACAAAATAATAACGTGTGCACACATAGTGTTGATGATAGAGCTTTAGAGGGTACTTGGGTTATCGACGAAATATTAAAAGCTATAGAAAAGGGTTACACAATGTTGTACATTGTACAAAGTACAAAGTACAAGAAATCTGGTGTTATAGTGTGGAACAATACGATAAGAATAATCGAACCGGCGGTCTCTTTACTTCAATGATGAATAAGTTTATAAAAATAAAACAACAGGCTAGCGGATGGCCAAAAAACTGTGTTACACCTGAAGACAAAAAGCTATATGTTGAAAATTTCTTACAACAAGAAGGCATTCAGTTAAAATTTGAAGAAATCGTAGAAAATTCAGGTTTACGAGCACTGGCAAAATTAATGCTAAACTCGTTTTGGGGTAAACTGGGACAAAGGCAAAATCAACCTAAAACAAAAATCATAAACAGCCCGTCCGAATTTTTAATATAATGGCAGATCCTACTTACATTGTAAACACTGTTTTACCTATTAACGATGATACAATTGTAGTTAATTATGAGCACAGCGAAGAAACCTATGATTTACTATCAACTGTGAATGTTTGTTTAGCTGCATACACGACTACACAAGCCCGTCTAAAATTGTATTCCTACTTAGAGACGCTGGGAGAGAGAGTTTTGTATTATGATACAGATTCTGTAATATTTGTTACTAGACCTGGAGATTTTGAACCCTTATTAGGAACTAGTGTAGGTGAAATGACCAATGAATTAGAAGTATACGGACCGGGGAGTTATATTACAGAATTTGCCTCAGGCGGCCCGAAGAATTACGCTTATATCGTTTATTCGCCTGAAACAGATAAATATCACGAAATATGTAAAGTAAAGGGAATTTGTATAAACCACGAAATAAGTAAGGAAGTAAATTTTAATGCTCTAAAGATGATGATGATGTTAACAGCTAATGAATCTATTGATTCTAAGAAAATTACATATCAGTCTATAGTCAGAACTCAGATACATGAGGTTGTAACAAAAACCCAAGAAAAAATATTTAGACCTACATCAAATAAAAGGAAATTTGAAGGATGTGATTCAGTTCCTTATGGATACGCAAAGAAAAGGAAATAGACTAAATCATATTTATTTATCTTTTTACGAATGGCCCCATAATATATTATTTTTTATTGAATTAAAATTTGAATATCTCAAATATTTATACATGTTTAATTAGCATAATATTGTAAATATATTTTTAAATAAAAACGTAATTTAAATTGTTTTATTTTTTATAGATATAACCTATCTCAACAGCTATCAAGTTGTTTATAAATAATATAAACAGATAAAGTGAAGTATTTCAACAAATACAGGTGTTGATTAAATTTTATAGTACAAATTTATAAAAGTTATGAGCAATATACTTTTGATGTAATTCGTAAAATTTTTAAAAACACAAAACTAAGAAAAGTGCTCTATGTTTCACTTGAAATAATAAGAATGACGTAACACCCATACACAACTAATAAACCAAGCCTGTCCATAAACAGACCTGTTTATATAAACCAACCCAAGATACTCTATCTTACCCTATCATACCTAATATGCCTAATATGCCCTAAATATGAACAGCGCTGTTCATAGTTACCCTAATATGCCCTAAATATGAACAGGTCTGTTCATAGTTACCCTAAAATGCCCTAAATATGAACAGGTCTGTTCATAGTTACCCTAATATGCCCTAAATATGAACAGGTCTGTTCATAGTTACCCTAAAATGCCTTAAATATGAACAGGTCTGTTCATAGTTACCCTAATATGCCCTAAATATGAACAGGTCTGTTCATAGTTACCCTAAAATGCCCTAAATATGAACAGGTCTGTTCATAGTTACCCTAACATGCCCTAAATATGAACAGTTCTGTTCATAGTTACTCTAACATGCCCTAAATATGAACAGGTCTGTTCATAGTTACTTGGTTTATAGATTATATATTTTTAATTATATAGCAGGTTAAGTGATCTTCCCTTATCATTTGGTGGTGATTCGTATATAACATCTCTTCCTTTACTTCCATACTGATAAACACAAATTTTATATTTATCTCCAAAATGTCTTTGGAATTGTTGGATCTCTGGAACTCCTGCACCTTCTTCAGGTATGGTTACCCCAGCATCTTCTATCAGTTTCATTGTCCTTTTTATTTGTAGCGCTCCTGTGTCTTTCCGCACCTTTTGATATTTGGTGTCCTTTTCCACATTGGCTATCGCAACAACAAGAGCTCTTGGTAAACATAAATTATCAATATTGTTAATTGACACAATTCCTCTTCGCATGACACATTCTTCATTAAAAGTATTATATTTATGTTTACGAGCTCCAGATCCTGTCGGTAAGCGAACTGTTGTAACTTTCAAACAAAGTTTATCGGTAATTGATATTGAAGAGTTAGATTGAAATACGCTGCCAATGAGATCCCAAATGCGGTCCACACTTACATCACACACATCAGTGAAATTCATCCACGCCTGACCTCTCTCGAAAGCCTCACTACAGAACGTAATTCCAATCTTATCAGTTGGTCTCGCACCATTTGTAGCAAATACTAAAATGTCCTTTATTGCTTTTCTTATAAAAATATGTGAAACTTGATTTTTTGGAACAGGATTTATTTTAAACTCCAAAGTTCTACCCTTCGTATTAAAACGTTGAACTTTTTTTGTAAAATCTTTTAAAACAGTAAAAGTATTCATTTTATAAGTGTTTACTTCGGTGTCTGTTGAAAGAATGGTTAAACAGCTAACATCAAACTGTACTTAAAGCTAGTACACGTACCTACAACAAAACAGCAGTCGATTTTAATTTATTCCTTTGATTTTGTGCTACTTTCTCATAAAAGACTGGGTTAAAATATGTAATAATCCTAAAATTAATATTTTATTTTGATGTTTACACTACATGATACCTACAAATTTCGGTATTTTGCGTGTTTTTATACTTATATTTTATTAATTATACTAGTGGTAGTCAATGGTTTTGTGCGTTTTAATTACTTTAGAATACAAGATACATACATTTTGGGAACCTCTGAGAACTTCTACATATTTATTTTTTATTGAATAAAGTATAATGACGTAATTATATAAATAATATAAATTAATTAATCAATGCAATGGTTATTGCTCGAGGTTAATAACTGTATACTATTTTGGAAAATTAAAATCTAAAATAAACTTTTTAAATTATAACAACAAATACTATTATATAATTTTAAGGTATTGTTTAACGAAAGAAAGTCTTTTAAGTTTTGATTATGGTACTTCTGTATAAATTTGAATTTCAATAAATTCACCCCATCAACCTCCAACAGAATAGCAGTCGTTTTAAAATTCGCTTTTTCAAAATTTAAAATAAATTGTTTTTACATTATAAATTACATAAAATCGTAAACACGTTTATGACCTTGACCTACGCGTTGCATAATATTGCGCCACATTAAAACACTTTTTATTTTCAAGTTTATTTTTTTAACTAATGCATGATTATTGACAAATTGAAAACTTTTATCCCTTATTATTATTATAATAACATAATTGATGAGAATTTTGTATTCCAAACAATAAGTCCCCTACCTGTCAAAATGATAAGTACACCTTTTGGTACAAGGAATAATGCCCCTAGATAAAGAGAATGATATAATTAGACAAGGCCAAGAATACCAAGTAGCCTTTTAGGCTCAATCGGAAGTGATTGCTATGTTTTGAGTTCCCGTGTTATTCTTATGGTGTATTTTGCCCTTGAACAAAATTTATTATTATCATTCTAAAAGCATATCTGAAGATGTTTGTAGTTCTCAGAATTGATGACGTCATCAATAGCTATCTTTAAAGGGTTGGGGAGGAGGTGATGTAATACCTATAAATAGTATACCTATAGAACATTTTTGTAGTTCTCGGAATTGATGATGTCATCAATACCTATCTTTAAAGGGGTGGGTTGGGGGAGGTGGGGTAGTGCCTATAGGTCTCAGAGTAATTAACGAAATTTGTCATTCGGTAACAACTCCTCGAATTGAGTAGACGTGCCTGAATTACCTTCTTAATTGTGCTAAAGACTTTTGGTAACTTTTTTAATTTTAAATTTGTGATTAAATTTTGTATTAAAGTGTTGTGATGTAGTACCTAGTGCATTAGCAAATTTTAGACCTGTGTTCCAATTATCTCTCTTTAAATTGTGAATTTTGGTAAGAATTTTTATTTTTAAATTTTTGATAAATTTTTATTTTTAAAATTTTTGTGTCACCTATGGGATTTGGGTCTTTTGCGGAAGAACTCCATTATCCTGCAGCTAATAGACTCCGCTGACCGATGCCCTTACTTAAGGGACAGTATCCTATTTTGAGCATTTGTAATACCTATCTACAAAGTAGGTTGATGCTTTTCATAAAATAGAGGTATATAACTAGCGGCCCCTATCGGGGATGTTGAGGTCTGAGCTGGGGTGATGCTTTATTATTTAAATAAATTTATTATTTGTATGTAGGTTTTTACAGGTAGTTGATGCTATGTGATACAGGTAAGTAGTAAATAATCATGTGTTACAGGTAATAAGGTGTGGTAATACAGGCTACTGGTAACTGTCGTGTGATGATCTCAATTAATGCCTAATAGTCCTGTAGTACAGGTAATCGGTGGCTGTCCGTTTATGTTGCTGATGGATAGTCATGTGATATATGCCTCTAGGTAGGTACAGGTAATTACCCTGAAATTTCACCCCTCTTTTATAACAATATGAAGTAGGTCTTTGGCTGGTGGTATACAGACGAAGGGTCTGTCCCCTGCATGGCGCATGCGTGTTATTGTATTATTATTCTTGTGGGTTTTTTGTTTTTGGAACATATCATTTGTTAATTATTAAAAATAAATAATTGACTTCTTAATTTAAACGATTAGAACAAAGTGATTTTGCAAGTCTGAACATGATTGTAGTTCTCGGAATTGATGACGTCATCATCAATACCTATCTTTAAAGGGTGGGGGTAATGCCTATAGGTCTCGGGTAATTAACTAAATATGTCATTCATTAACAACTCCTTGAATTGAATAGACGTGTCTGAATTAGCTCCTTAATTGTGCTTATGATTTTCAATTTTAAAAATTTTAAAGGTGTAGGTTGTAGTTTACCCCCTCCCTTATAACAATATACAAAGTAGGTCATGGCGGGCGTCTTGGGCTAGGCAGATATAAAATAGGCAACCCGCCTTACAATTCTGTCTGGCACAAGCGCCCCCATACCTACTAAGGTATTTGACCCAAATGCATTTGGAATCCAAAATATGGAAATGTGCATAACAAATATATTTAGTTAGCAATATTATCTAAAGTTGTTTTGTTTTAGGATGTTATTTATTACTTTTGCAATTTTGTACTTGATGACCTTCGTTTACCTCCACTTATGCTCAATGGTATCTATAAATCTGAAAATGTACTGCTGTATTTAAATCAAGAAGCAGGCTTATTCAATTTATATGCTGAAGTATACATACCATCCAAATAAATAAATTTTTATCAAGTAATATATTAATTATACTCATTATTAGCTAATGGAACTGGTTTAAAAAGCTAATTTTTATTGTTTATTTAAAATCTCATTACCATTTTCTTGAATGCATAATGTTATAGATTCTTAGTAATAAAAAATGATTGTGGAAAAACACTTATAGTTTTCCAAAAGACTTGACGTCTTTTGGTGTTAAATTTCCTGACCCCTGTATAGACCCTTGATAGACAGTGTTCGTTAAAATATCAAGAAGTAACAGGTTTTCAGTAACAGGTATTCAGCTTGAGATCCAGTGGCGTTACAAACGGATGTGGTTGAATCAGTTTGAATCAATAGTAACTCCCATGAATCAATAATGACAAATAACGTTAAAAATGTAATAATTTTTCCCATGTAGTAATCATATTATTTTTCCTGTAGTTGGAAACTCATATTTAGCAGTAATTACCCAAAATTTACCAAATATGCAAAAGACAACAAGCAGCAACGGAAAATGACCGGAAGTTATGTAAACGCTAATTGATTTTTAAAAACTATGAATGTAATATAATTTAACAACTCAAAATAAAACAACTGAACCTAATCACCTTCCTGTTTGTTTTGATTATACAGAGATTTGTGTTTTATCAATTAACATTAGGTAACAAATTATATGGGTAATTATTTCCATAAAAATTTTTCCAGTTTTAGCGTAAAGTTGTATATGTATTAAGTTTTAAAAATTGAAAAAAATTATGAAGAACATTGTTTCGCTATTAGTACTGGCAACTCTTTTTTCAGATTTTGCCTGCAATCAGGATATTTTGACTAAGGTATTTTCTCATAATAAAGTATAAATTAAACCCAACAATTGAAGATAATCATTTAGAATAGAAACAGATAATTTCTTATTTTTGAATCTCGATTCTCTCATTGTTTTACTGTAAATTTTTGTTAATACTCTGTGATATTTAACTGAACTAAACTTTAAAATTATAGAACTTTAACAGTCAAGTGAAAAAATACAATAGGTACAAAATTATTATTTCAAAAAATTGAAGCTTAGGCTTCGACGATACGTTTTAAAAATTATTTTATTAGATTTCTTCGATGGTTTCGCTTAAATTTGATATTTAATGTGTGATTATTGGTAAGTCATTTTAGTCAATTTTTAATATTTTAATCATTATTTGTAGTACTTTCTTGTTTATTTAGATCGAATAATATGTTTCTTTCGTTTCTTATATTTATTTTACTCTCTATGATATATACGGCTGAAGATTGAAAATTACCATAAAATAGGGCCACATAGCGCATTAGAATTTATAACTATTTTTTTTTCAAGGACACTTTTTTATAACGTAATATTCATTTATCCTTTTTAAATACTTTTAGTCCTAGCCTGTAGTCGTAATTAATCTATTGTTTTGGTTGTTTGATTGTTTTGGTTAATAATTTTCAATGTATTTCTGCACTTGACTGTTAAAATCTATTATTTTAATGTACTGTTTAGTTCTGTTAAATATTAAATTTTGCAAATACATATTATATACCTAGTGTCTTTCGCATATTAACTCGCAATAACTTTAATATCTATGTTTTTTAATTACAGTTTAACCAAAATACATATATAGTTAAGGATAAGCGATCTGAGGTGATCCGGTTTAATAACAATATTTGCCATAACTTTGTAATAAAAACTTTTAAGCATAATCGCACTACAACGGCTTTCAACGGTACTTGGCACTTCAAAGTTAACGTAGAGGATAAATTGGAGGTAATTTTAAGCATCCATTGGATAATTTCTAGCTAAATATACAACATATGATATAAAGTGTGAAACATGCGGGAGAATCATTTTAAATGCAATGCATATTATTGATCATTCCTCTTTTTGAAACTCGTCTTTCCTGAAGGAATAAACGCCTGTGTATGGTTACCTATAGAGAATAGAGATGTAACCGGAATAATGCATTGATTATTATTAAACTGATTTTAATATTTTTAAATTATTTTAAAAAATAAAATGAATTGTATAATTTTAGATCCTCGTACAAGTTTATAAATTGTTGAGTAACGAATATAGATACTTTCCTATACGATTTCAACTAAATTTTCAAAAAGTATATGCCGCAAATGTGTTTGGATTCCAAAATATAACAATGTGTGGTAATATGACAAGTTTCATTTTTCAAAAGGTTTAAATAAATATTTTTAGTTGTAGCAATATTAACTATAGAATTTTTGCTTTAGGATGTTATTAATCACTTCTGCAATTTTGTGCCCGATGACCATCATTTACCTCCACTTATTCCCAATGGTTTATACAAAATTGAAATTTTTATTCTGTATTTAAATGAAGAAGCAGCATTATTCAATTTATATGGAGAAGTATACATACCACAAACTTATGGAAATAAATAAAAATGGTTATTAATATATTAATAATTGTTGACTTATGGGATTGGATTAAAGGGCTTAATGTATACATTGTTAAATGTAAAATACAACTATTTTAATTTGTTTAAAGGCTGCATTAGAAATAAAACATGGTTATTAAATGGTTATTATTATTATTAGGTATAATTTGAAACAGTCTGTATTGAAGCAAATTAAGTTATATCTTAATGAGATGACTTGGTTAAATTATCCTGTGTCAAAGTTTGCGTTTCGCAAATTTTCCGATGCTCTATTTGTTAAAAAAATGCAATATAATATTATAATAGTTTGGTTAAAACAAAATAGCTTAGAGACTTCGGGCTTTTTGGATTACCTTCCTGTCATCATCAGTTTTCCCTGGAATGATTTTACTTTAAATGACAGTATAATTAGTAATGCCAGCTATAGTTAGTTAAAGTGACTGCAATAAAACACCGAAAAGATGCCTGTTTTCTCCAACATGTTTTAAAATATATTTGCCATTTTTAATTACCTGTTAAGCTAAACTTTTATCTGAAATAAAAAGGTGGACAACTGACTATCGTATTAGTTATTAGTTATTTAAGAATAAATAAAAAGACTTTTAATTATGTTACTTTAAACTCCTTCGTACACATTACTTAGTTTGCAAATTTCCTTCTTAAAACATCAGTGTTTGTTCGAACTACGAAAACCTAAAAATAAAAGTGTTGAAAGTTTTGTTGCCAATTTCGTTTTATGAAGTTGAATTTTGCATTTCTGAAGTTGGCCCTCTCTTGAGATGTGCTTGAAGAACGAGCACGTTATAAATTTTCCAAACGAGATTTTTGTGAAATTTTCACTTTGTAATAAAGTGAAAACTGAAAATTAATTCGTATATTAGCGCCGAATTGGAGATTTTGGATGTGCGCTATGCCTACAAAAGATTGGTTAGCTGATGTTTAGTACAAAACGCTGTTCTGCCATTTTGAACTTGAAATTTAACTGCTTTTACCTGGAGTCCTCTAATCCAGGGGTGGCCAAATTCATTATATATACGATCGACTGTTCCAAAATTTATTTTCGCGATCTACCTATTATAAATCTTAACATAATAATATAATATAATATTAATATTATCCTAACATTTAACAATTAATACTCTAATAGTACAGGGTGCTCCTCGGTAAACGCATGCATTTGATAATAGAATAAAACGCAGACTATTACAAAATTCCAAATTTTTCTCATTTTTTCTTGTTTCATTATCATAAGAGTTTAAGTTTACATGGATTTGAACAAAGCATCATCGCCCAAATAGTGCCCTTCACATTTCAAACACTGAGTAAACCTGTTTCTCAAGTTTGTGTGTACTGTTTAAAGCATTGTTGCCGAAATTTTTTTTGGGATAAAATCTGGGCTCTAATGATGTGTTTAAGGGCTTTCAGGGTCCTGGGACCATCGTTATAAACCAAGAATTTTGGATATTCCCACAGGAAAAAATCACAAGGGGCCAATTCAGGAGAGAGAGCTGGTCAGTTTAAATCGCGTTTTAGGGAGATGAGGCGCCCGGGGAATATGTCTCGCAAAAAGTCTATGCAAACCCTTGCTGTGTGGGTTGTGGCCCGTTCTTCTTAAATCAAACGTCGCGTCGGTTTGATTTAAATTCGGAATTTGGGTTAATTTAATTACAATTAGCTTCATTATTCAAAAAACATTTTTGTGCATCCAAAATTAAGTACATGCACCCATGTATTTGTCAGGATCGATCAACTTAAAACTGGATTGCAACTTCCATATAGCGGACCTTTTGAAATCTTAGAACGAACTTCAAAATTTTTCAAAATTAAAGTGAATACTAAAACGGAAAGCGTGAGTATTGACAGACTTAAACCAGCTTTTCTGGATAATAATTTAAAAACAGAGAACCCCAACTCAAATAAAAAAGTTTTGTTTTTATTATAAGTTTGTTTGTTACATTGTCACTGGAGGGGGAGTATATGTAGTGTATTTTTATATAATTGTATAATATAAAAATCGAGATTGTAAAAAATATTATTGGTTGTTATGATAAAAAAAAGATAATTTGAATTTTGAAAATTAAAATATTAAAGTTGTCAAATAAAGATTCCTTATTACCTATAGCCCAATAAGTAATTTCCATTTGGAATTTCACGGATGAAAGCTGAATTGGATCAAATGTTCAAAAAAACTTATAAAGTTGTACCACGATCTATAATGATATTACACTGATTATTTGAAATAATTAGATTATGGTAGAAATTTAGCTTATTAAAAATTTTTGTTCAAATGATTTATTAATAATTAATAATTATAAATAATAATTAACAAATAATTAAATATTGACCGTTGCGAATGCGTTCCATCAGTTTAACATTCAAATATTTTTTTCGTCATTGGATGCCATGGTATATTTATGGTAGTACACTATATCCGATGCCCTGCAATACAAAACAAGCTACATAATTGACAACATAAATCATAAACAACATATTATATGCGATATTATATATGAATATTATTGATCTATGGTTAAGGATTAGTCAATGGATGCTCTAGTTTACCTCCAGTTTATCTACTAGGTTAATTTTTGCTTTAAGAGTACCATTAAAGTACTAGTAAGTAACTTTAGTAGTACCATGTCGTACTAACTACCGAGCTTCATCTCCAATCTCCATCTGTTGCCGCAACTACAACAGCATCGCCGATGATACCGACATCAACCATGCGAGCCTCAAAGATATTGCGGAGATCTGTTACAGGCGATATCTCGTCCCTGCATAATATGTATTTCTATATATAGTAATTTGCTCTTTTGCTTTTTTGTTTTATATACATATGTATATAGTATAATTTTTTTTTTCTTTTGTTATACACATTTCATGTAATTAGTTTCGGCTGTTTGTAGTGTGTCTAAGCCTAATAAATAAATAAATAAATAAATAAATTAAAAGCCGTTGTAGTGCGATTACATTTAAAAGTTTTCACCTTTAAAGTAGAAAAAATATTTTTATTGAACCGGATCAGTTCAGTTCGCATATCTTTATGCTGGTAGTTATTTTGTTGAAACTAAAATGAAATAAAGTATTAGAATTCTGTTCTAAAATATGTACTGTTTTGAAAATTAAGGATGTGAGGGAGAAACAATCGGAGACAAAAGTAGAGTTAATTTAAATTTCACGAATATAGGTGTTATGTGTGTAGTAAAATACTTTTTAAATATCAAAAACGATAAACAAAGTTGTAAAAATGCATGTAGAAAGATTTTTTTCGTTTAAATCGGTTTATTTTCTCAAATTACAAATATTAAATTTGACATAACAAAATTTTTATTAGTAGCTATACGTGGAATCGAACCTACTAACAAAATAAAAAATCTGATGTGGACACCACATAACTTCCTTGTAATTTTTATAATAATTGGACAGGAATCTCGTTAATCTATTCATGCGCGTCATTAATTACAACTTTTGGCACGGACAATCGCAACCAAAAATAGGAGGTGCACAACTAGATGCTATAAGTGTCTGAAATCCAAAATTTCAACTTTCTACGACCTACCGTATTTGAGTTATGCGACATACAGACGTCCGTATATACGTACGTACGTACAGACGTCACAACGATAATAGTCAAAATGGATTCAGGGAAGGTCAAAACGGATATTTCAAAATCTGGAAATCGAAAAAAATCGGTATCACAATACTTCCTTGTTTTACAAGGAAGAAAAATGTATTAATTTTTATGAGTAAAAATTGACATTTGTTGTTAAAACTGATAAAAACCGAGATATACATAATATTTATAATACCAAGAAGTTTTAAATATGTTTAGGGTTCTTTTAACGTCGAAATCTATATTATTTTTAGAGAATTGAACGTGACAACTCTACATCGGTTGTTCAATTACTAATTATTTTCTTGAGAACGGGGTAGTAACCATCATGAAATTTTGCTAAAACCTTCTTCTATTTACAAGCTCTAACTACAGAAAATTTGAAAAAATTCTTATATTTTGGTCATATACAGGGTGCTGAGTGACTTAACCGAACATAGGAAATTAGCAAGTAAAAACCTATTTATGCCAATTCCTGCTTCCCTCATTATTTGACAGAACAATGAAAGACACAAAAAGTAATGCACAAATATTAACTACGAATGATAAGACCATTAGATGTCATCTAACTTTTTGTTTAAAAACCCAAAAAATGGTTTTTAAATTGTTAAAAGTTTCATTTATTGGATTGATGGCCATGAAAGTTTCCATAGTAATTATTTTGGAAAATATAAATTAAACTGAATTTATTACATGGCCAGTGCTATAAATGAAAATTTTAACAATTTTGAAAGCATTTTTCTACCTCTTAAGTAGAAGTTAGATGAAATCTAATGGTCTTATCATTGGTAGTTTTTAAGATTTCTTAAGATTTTGCTTTAGATTTTTATTTAGACAAATATTTTACTGTGTAATACCTTGTAATTTTCCCTAACAGCAGACATAAGTATTGTCAGCAGTAAAGTATAATTTGACACAACATTTAGGTTATTAATTTAAGATGGTTTGACTTCGAAAAATCTGAAATTTTTGACAACCAATCTTTTTTTCAGGAAGCTAAAAATTGGGTTCCAAGCCATCTAATTACACCACTGCTAAATTTGATTTCTTAAAGAGCAGGTGTAGCGCGATTATATTTAATGGTTTAAAATTTAAAATTATCGAAAATATCTTTATTGAACCCGATCGCTTATCTTTATCCTTATATCAAGTTTGCTTTGAAAAGAATAAGTTTAAATGGAAACGAAAAGCAAGATAAAATTGACTGAGGCTAAGATGCCGGAAGAGGTGGCGATTTTAGACCGGGAAGAGAAAGAAAAAAATGTAGATATGATAAATATATTAAGCAACAAATAAGCGACAAACTAGAGCTGCAAAACAAGCAATTGAAAGACAAACTGAAAGAACAATTATGTGAAATGAATCTTAAGCTAGATAATATAAATCAATGTTTTGCAGGTGTAGAAAAAAAAATTGAAAAAATAATCGAAGAAAGACACGAGACTAGAGATCAAGAAGGAAAAAGGATATTAAACAAAGTCGAAGAGCAAGTTGAGGAAAACCAAAAACGAACTGAAAGAGTATGTGCAGAAGTAAAAGAAACAAAGGTTGAAATAGAAGAAAAGGTGAATAAGATAAATTTGGAAATACAAAAAAATTATCAAGAAGGAAGGAATATGTTGAACAATGGCGATGAGAAAAATAATGTAAAAAGATATATCCAAGAACTAAATTTTAATTTAAATTCTGAAATAATGACAAAATTTGATAGTGAAGGACAAGAAGACCCTAATTTACACATTACGAAAATTAAAAGCTTGACGGATAAGATAAAGAACGGATCAAAAATAAAAGCAATCGTTAGAAGCACAATGAACGGAGAGGCGGAAAATTGGTTAGGAACAATAAAAGAAAAATTTGAAATAAGTGACGAACTGAAGAAGAAAAGTTGTAGAGGTAAAATAGAAATTGGTAGAAAAAGTGATTAATGTTTGTGATGCGACGATTTTAAAATTATTTTTAGAAATAATATATCAACATGAAACTATAATAAAGATGCTGCATGTTGAAGTAATTGGTTGGTCTTAAATCTCAACGTACATATTAAAAAAAAAAAAAATCTGCAACTATGATATTAATGTTCGGTGACCTTTCCTCATTCTTTAATTTAAAAAATGCCAAACTACCGGCTACCTACCCATTTACAGGACACCGGTAATGATATCGAAATGGAAATATTTAACTTATAATATTTTAGAACTAAAATGTTTTTCAATTTATCACAAATTAAATACACCATGAGTATATCATTTCACAATGGTAAAAATCTTGAAAACCTATCTCAAAATGTTCGGCATGCAAAAATATGTAAGTTGGTAGGAACTACTCAATTGGAGTTAAAATTTACCTCCAGTTTATCTTCCAAGTTAACTTTCGGGTAGACAGTAACATTGTGAGCCCTTGTAGTGCGATTATACTTAAAAGTTTTCATCTCAAAGTTATGAAAAATATTTTTATTAAAGCGGATTACTTCTGTGCGGTTATCCTTGACTTTAAAAGAACTTTGATGAAACTAAAATCAGAATAATAAAGGTTAAACTTGTTACGAATATGATTTTTATTGTGTTGAAAATTAAATTATTTTTAATTCATGCTTAATAAGTACCGTCCGGATAGCGTGAGATCTGCGCCTTCAGCTAATACATCAACACAATTTGTTATGCTTACTAGGTTCCCGTCGAGATCGTGTTATATTTTTTAATTATATTTTTCAGCACTCGATAAATATTGTTTTGCTTGTTAAGTTCCGTCGTAACCGTTAGATTATTTACAAATCATCGTCCTGTATTGTAGAGAGTAGGCGACCCAAGTGTCGATAGGGCGTGATAATATACAATATAAGTAACTCACAGATGCGGGGAAAAACAGTCCCAGCTAAACCATCAAAATGGTAACAAGCCTTCGCGTAATCTAATTTATAATTTGAAATTGTTTAAGCAAGTGCTTGGTTAAATTCGTTAATTACGGTTTCGGGATTCAATGAACTCAGTTGTGAATTATGTTGTTGTGGGTTGATCAAGTCTCCAATGGAATATTGGCAAATTAGATATGATTAAGGATTGTAACTTAAGGTCAGATTTATTAGTAATAATTAAAAGTGTTCCAGCCAGGGCCGACTATAAATTGTAATTTAGAATAAGTTTATTTTAGTCCAGACACGGCCGTGGTGACCACTTGGATTCCGATGGATTTGATTTGATAATTTGTATTTGAATTTATTATGTGGCAACCAAATTGCCTTGGGTTCCAAAGACCTTTGGCCTGACCAAAATAAACCAGGCGTTTAGTAAAAAGTTTTTCTAGTAGTTTTCCGAATACGGGGAGAAGACCAATAGGCCGGTAAGCTGAAAGCTCGTTCGGATCAGGTTTATTTGGTTTTGGCAATATTTTGACGTATGCTTTTTTCCACGGTTTAGGAAAATCGCCGTTAGTAAGACAAGAATTTAGTAGTTTTGTTAAAAATGTTAAGTTCTCTTCGGCAAACACGGTGCATATGTCAGATGTAAGATTGTCGATGCCAGGAGCCCTGTTTGGACTCATGCAACTTAATGCCTCCCACACCTCCTCCTCTGTGAATTCCTTTTCGTTGCTAGTATCGCACATGTAGGGCGAATCAAACATTTGTCTAAGTTCGGTATGTCTATGTCGCGTATCGTCAGTATCATCAGGGTAAAGGTGCTGTAATAATCTTTTTGCTGTCTCATTGCTGTCCTTGGTAAAGTTGTTATCGCACATTAGTGTTAGCGGAGGACGTTGTATTGGGGCGTCTTTAATAATTCTATTTGTCAACGACCACACATTTTCTTTCCCTTGAAAATTGCAAAAAAATTTAAAATGTTTTGTTGCAGTATTTTTTAACAAGTCACCGTATTTCTGCTTTTCCAGCTGATATTCTTGTAGGTCATGTGTAATATCAACATTTTGATTCGTATAAGAATGAATACGGTGATGTAGTTTAATGCACTTCTTTTTCAAGTCTTTCAGCTCATTAGACCACCATGGATTGTACGGCTTTGTGATTCCACGTATTTTCATCGAAGAGAAACATGATTTCCGGATGTCTTCGGTTAATTGCTCCACGGTGGAATCTAAAGGTTGGTTTATGCAAAACGTCGACGCACGCAACGAACGCACCGCACGCGTCCAAATAAAGTTGAAGCATAGAATTTCAGTAGGAGCGTTTATGCAGTTAGTTTACATTCTTGATTTTTGGCGGCGTGTGCACCATAAACCCTCCTACTGAAATTCTATGCTTCAACTTTATTTTGACGCGTGCGTTGCGTGCGTCGACGTTTTGCATAAACAACCTTAATTCGCTGGAAGTTATGTTTTCGAAATCGGTTTCTAATAATTTTGAATTTTCCAAATTTAACTTTAATTTATTTTTAAATTTTTCTCAATTAGCAATTTTGTTCCTTAAGAGGTAGGTTGAATTAATTTCTGATTTATTGATTTCATTTTCTACTGAAATTTTAAAAGTTATTGCGTTGTGGTCAGAAGACGGACAGATGGCTCTGTCCACGCTCCACTGCGATAATCGGCTGACGATGCTCTCGGAAGCTAGCGTGATATCTATGATTGAAGTTAGTATAGTATCATTTCTTATCATTTCAAATGTAGGTGAATCTCCTTCGTTGCATACATTTAGGTTGTTTGAATAAGCAATGTTGAGGACATCGTCACCATGACTATCGCTTCTATAGGATCCCCATGCGGGATGGATTCCATTAATGTCCCCGCCAACAATAACATGCGAACCTTTAGTGTCAACCTTTAGGTTGACTAAGGTGTCATTTACGTCATGGTCCGGCTCGATGTAAATGCTTCCAATGTAAAGATATCGCTGTTTTAGAGTGATCTTAATTACGACTAAATTTGTATCCGAGTATTGAGACATGCCAAGCACCGCCCCAATACTCTTTTTTATCAAAATGTCGCTCTTGCAACGCGTATTAGCTGTGTTGGATCTGTTACTTTGGAAGACATATACACCGTCCACACCTTTAACATGATTGACTCGTCCCACATATGGTTCGGTTATGAGGTTATGAGCGACTTTTCTGTCGCTATTCATAAAGTATACTGCAGTCACTTTACCTAACTATAGCTGGGATTACTAATTATACTGTCATTTAAAGTAAAATCATTCCAGGGAAAACTGATGATGACAGGAAGGTAATCCAAAAAGCCCGAAGTCTCCAAGCTATTTTGCTTTAACCAAACTATTATAATATTATATTTCATTTTTTTAACAAATAAAGCATCGGAAAATTTGCGAAACGCAAACTTTGACACAGGATAATTTAAGGCAAGGTCTTAGTTAGTACCCAAAACTTGGGCACCAAGTCATTTCATTAAGATATAACTTAATTTGCTTCAATACAGACTTTTTCAAATTATTCCTAATAATAATAATAACCATTTAATACCCATCTTTTATTTCTAATGCAGCCTTTAAACAAACTAAAATAGTTGTATTTTACATTTAACAATTAAGCCCTTTAATCCAATCCCATAAGTCAACAATTATTAATATATTAATAACCATTTTTATTTATTTCCATAAGTTTGTGGTATGTATACTTCTCCATATAAATTGAATAATGCTGCTTCTTGATTTAAATACAGAATAAAAATTTCAATTTTGTATAAACCATTGGGAATAAGTGGAGGTAAATGATGGTCATCGGGCACAAAATTGCAGAAGTGATTAATAACATCCTAAAGCAAAAATTCTATAGTTAATATTGCTACAACTAAAAATATTTATTTAAACCTTTTGAAAAATGAAACTTGTCATATTACCACACATTGTTATATTTTGGAATCCAAACACATTTGCGGCATATACTTTTTGAAAATTTAGTTGAAATCGTATAGGAAAGTATCTATATTCGTTACTCAACAATTTATAAACTTGTACGAGGATCTAAAATTATACAATTCATTTTATTTTTTAAAATAATTTAAAAATATTAAAATCAGTTTAATAATAATCAATGCATTATTCCGGTTACATCTCTATTCTCTATAGGTAACCATACACAGGCGTTTATTCCTTCAGGAAAGACGAGTTTCAAAAAGAGGAATGATCAATAATATGCATTGCATTTAAAATGATTCTCCCGTATGTTTCACACTTTATATCATATGTTGTATATTTAGCTAGAAATTATCCAATAGATGCTTAAAATTACCTCCAATTTATCCTCTACGTTAACTTTGAAGTGCCAAGTACTGTTGAAAGCCGTTGTAGTGCGATTATGCTTAAAAGTTTTTATTACAAAGTTATGGCAAATATTGTTATTAAACCGGATCACCTCAGATCGCTTATCCTTAATTACATATGTATTTTGCTTAAACTGTAATTAAAAAACATAGATATTAAAGTTATTGCGAGTTAATATGCGAAAGACACTAGGTATATAGTATGTATTTGCAAAATTTAATATTTAACAGAACTAAACAGTACATTAAAATAATAGATTTTAACAGTCAAGTGCAGAAATACCTTACATTGAAAATTATGAACCAAAACAATCAAACAACCAAAACAATAGATTAATTACGACTACAGGTTAGGACTAAAAGTATTTAAAAAGCATAAATGAATATTACGTTATAAAAAAGTGTTTTTGAAAAAAAAATAGTTATAAATTCTAATGCGCTATGTGGCCCTATTTTATGGTAATTTTCAATCTTCAGCCGCATATATCATAGAGTGTGAAATAAATATAAGAAACAAAAGAAACATATTATTCGATCTAAATAAACAAGAAAGTACTACAAATAATGATTAAAATATTAAAAAATGACTAAAATGCCTTACCAATAATCACACATTAAATATCAAATTTAAGCGAAACTATCGAAGAAATCTAATAAAATAATTATTAAAACGTATCGTCGAAGCCTAAGCTTCAATTTTTTGAAATGATAATTTTTTACCTATTGTATTTTTTCACTTGACTGTTAAAGTTTTATAATTTTAAAGTTTAGTTCAGTTAAATAGTACAGAGTATTAACAAAAATTTACAGTAAAACAATGAGAGGATCGAGATTCAACAATAAGATTATCTGTTTCTATTCTAAATGATTATCTTCAATTGTTGGGTTTAATTTACATTTTATTATGAGATAATACCTTAGACAAAATATCCTGATTGCAGGCAAAATCTGAAAAAAGAATTGCCAGTACTAATAGCGAAACAATGTTCTTCATAATTTTTATCAATTTTTAAAACTTAATACATATACAACTTTACACTAAAACTGGAAAATATTTTATGGAAATAATTACCTATGTAATTTGTTGCATAATGTTAATTGATAAAATACAAAGCTCTGTATAATCAAAACAAACAGGAAGGTGATTAGGTTCAGTTGTTTTATTTTGAGTTGTTAAATTATATTATATTCATAGTTTTTAAAAATCTATGAGCGTTTACATAACTTCCGGTCATTTTCCATTGCTGTTTGTTGTCTTTTGAATATTTGGTAAATTTTGGGTAATTACTGCTAAATATGAGCTTCCAACTACAGAAAAAATAATATGATTACTACATGGGAAAAATTATTACATTTTTAACGTTATTTGTCATTATTGATTCATGGGAGTTACTATTGATTCAAACTGATTTAACCACATCCGGTTGTAACCCCACTGGATCTCCAGCTGAATACCTGCTACTTGAAACCTGTTACTTCTTGATATTTTAACGAACACGGTCAGGAAATTTAACACCAAAAGATGTCAAGTGGAAAACTATAAGTGTTTTTCCACAATCATTTTTTATTACTAAGAATTTATAACATTTTGCATTCAAGAAAATAGTAATGAGATATTAAATAAACATTAAAAATTAGCTTTTTAAACCAGTTCCATTAGCTAATAATGAGTATAATTAATATATTACTTGATGAAAATTTATTTATTTGGATGAGTCGGTGGTATGTATATTTCAGCATATAAATTGAATAATGCTACTTCTTGATTTAAATACAGCAGTATATTTTCAGATTTATAGATACCATTGGGCATAAGTGGAGGTAAACGACGGTCATTAAGTACAAAATTGCAAAAGTAATGAATAACATCCTAAAACAAAAAACTTTAGATAATATTGCTAACTAAATATATTTGTATAAACCTTATGAAAAATAAAGCTTGTTGCATTGCCACATATTTTGGATTCCAAATACAGTTGAGTCAAATACCTTTCGAACATTCAATTGAAAATGTACGGAAAAGTGACGATATTCGTTACTTAAAAACTTATAAAGTTGTACCACGATCTATAATGATATTACACTGATTATTTGAAATAATTAGTTTATGGTAGAAATTTAGCTTATTAAAAATTTTTGTTCAAAGGATTTATTAATAATTAATAATTATAAATAATAACAAACAAATAATTAAATATTGTCCGCTGTGAACGCGTTCCATCAGTTTAACATTCAAATTTTTTTTTTTGGTCATTGGATGCCATGGTATATTTATGGTAGTCCACTATATCCGATGCCCTGCAATACAAAACAAGCTACATAATTGACAACATAAATCATAAACAACATATTATACGTGATATTATATATGAATATGATACTTAATTACGAGCATAGGTTGATCTATGGTTAAGGATTAGTCAATGGATGCTCTAGTTCACATCCAGTTTATCTTCTAGGTTAATTTTTGCTTTAAGATTACCATTAAAAGCCGGTGTAGTGCGATTATATTTAAAAGTTTTCATCTTTAAAGTAGAAAATATATTTTTATTAAACCGGATCAGTTCAGTTCGCATATCATTAAGCTGGTAGTTATTTTGTTGAAACTAAAATGAAATAAAGTATTAGAATTCTGTTCTAAAATATGTACAGTTGTGCAATCCCTGGAATCGAACCTACTAACACAATAAGAAATGTAATAATTTTTATGAGTAAAAATTGACATTTGTTGTTAAAACTGATAACAACCGAGATATACATAATATTTATAATACCAAGAAGTTTTAAATATGTTTAGGGTTCTTTTAACGTCAAAATCTATATTATTTTTATAGAATTGAACGTGACAACTCTATATCGGTTGTTCTATTACTAATTAATTTCTCGAGAACGGGGTAGTAACCATCATGAAATTTTGCTAAAACCTTCTTCTATTTACAAGCTGTAACTACAGAAAATTTGAAAAAATTCTTATAACCGAACAGGAAATTAACAAGTAAAAACTTATTTATGCCAATTCCTGCTTCCCTCATTATTTGACAGAAAAATGAAAGACACAAAAATAATGCACAAATATTAACTACGAATGATAAGACCATTAGATGTCATCTAACTTTTTGCTTAAAAGACCAAAAAATGGTTTTTAAATTGTTAAAAGTTTCATTTATTGGATTGCCCAAGTAACATTTTATGCTGAAAAAATTTGTCAGCAAATTATTTGCTGCCAATGCGGTCTATCAGCTTAAGATTCAGCTGCTTTTCAGCTTCAGCAAAGTTCAAGCTCACGCTTCGCTGCGTTAGCTTAAAATTCAGCTGAATTTTGAGCTGATACTTCGCTGCTTTAGCTTAAAATTCAGCTGTTTTTCAGCGTCAGCAAATTAGCTGAATTTTTAGCTGACGCTTCGCTACGTCAGTTAAAAATTCAGCTGTTTTCAACGTCAGCAAATCAGCTGATATTCAGCGCTGAATATCGGCTGAGTCAGCATTTTGAACAGCTGACGCAGCGCAGTTTCAGCTGGTTATCAGCCGCCAAATTAGCAAATCAGTAGTAATTGAGCTTCTGACGTTACTAAATATCAGCAGCTGACTCAGCTCAATAGCTGAATTTTGTGCTGACACAGCGTGCTCGCAGTTGATATTCAGCACAAAATGTTACTTGGGTGGCCATGAAAGTTTCCATGGTAATTATTTTGGAAAATATAAATGAAATTGAATTTATTACATGGCCAGTGCTATAAATGAAAATTTTAACAATTTTGAAAGCATTTTTCGACCTTTAAAGTAAAAGTTAGATGAAATCTAATGGTCTTATCATTGGTAGTTTATATTTCTGCATTATTTTTGTGTCTTTCATTTTTCTCGAAAATAATTAGGAAAGCATGAATTTGCATAAATAAGTTTTTACATGTTAATATCCTATTTTCGGTTAACTCATTTAGCACCCGGTATATTATGCTAATATATTCGATAAAATGTTGTTTTTCACAATTCCGGGAGTGAAGTGCTCACTTTACTCCCGCTTTTGCAGGACTAAAGTAATACTTTTTTTCCCGCGCCATTATTGCGCGCTATTGATCTGCAATTTTGCATATGGCTTCATACGACAAATCGCTGAGAGGTTACTATATCGGGGGTAAATTTTTTGCTCAGTTTTTCGATATCTAGCGCCGTTTTCGAGTTACTGCAATTTCAAAATTTCAAATTTAGTTATTAAGAAATGTAATTCAGCATTTTCAGCGAAATTGTGAAATAATTATATATGATTCTAACGAACTAATTTTCCTGTGACTGAATAGGCAGGAAAATCTGATAATAAACATTTCAAAACAAGAATCTCATTATAATCAAAACAAACAGGAAGTCAATTAGGTACACAGTTAACGCTCCAGGTATTAAATCCATTAATCTGGAGTTTAAAGTTTTGTCAATGATTTCAAAAAAAAATTTTTTTGTGTGTAATTTTGGTTAAACTATATTTACCACTAGTTACGAAATTGTTTTGCCTCCTAATTGGACTTGATTGTGTAAACTTTCTGTAAGACCCCATATAGCTATATTGGGTTGGTGACGCTTTTCGCAAGAAAAGCTATTCGCGATTTTTTGTTAAACATTTTTTTTGGGTTAGATAAAACCGAAATTTGGCGCTATTTTTATTTATTCAATAAAATCACTTATTACATCCAATTCAAGAGTATATTCTTGTACCAATTTCAATTTTCCTTTTTTTTCGTGGGTTTAATTACGCTAGCGTTCGTGATTTGGGTAGTAGCGCAGTTTGAGAGGTTGATCTTAGTAACCACGTGGCGCCTAGGGCAAAACATTCAACCCTCTCGATTATTTTTTTTATCAGTTTTAAAACTCACCAACCACCTTTTTTTTATTTAGTAGCTAGCCAGGGCATTGCCAATTTTACCCTGAAATTGGGATTGTTACCAACGAATCCTTTGCTCAATTTTGAGTGTGGCAACATGGCAATATTCTTGTAATTGAACCCCTTGGCACCCCCATTTTGATTGTGCTGTAACTTTTTGCCTTTTTGGTGCAAGCGAAAAGTTTTGCGGTACAAACAGGTACACACGAATTACAAACGATTGCACCAATTCCGATTTCAATATCTTGAGGTGGGGGTGCCGGAGACATGGAGCTTACGATTTCTTCGTCACTGTTTCCCATCTGAGCTGATAGGCTGTCGGTCTATTGACAACAAACTACCTGCAGTTAGTTTTTTTTACGGAAGCCACGCCATGGCTTTCGACACATTTATAATTGGTCGTAACATCTTGATGGGCATCTACACAAATTTAAAGCCGGTTTTTCTTTTCGAGCGTGTAGAGAAGTTCTGCTTCCCTACAAAGGAAGAAAGAATTTATTATTACAATTGTTCAAATTTTTCAAAACGTTCTAAATTTGACTTTAATGTGTCGTTTTGTTGGATTTAATAATATGACATATGAAATTTCATCATCCAAAGAGAATAAATACCACACTATTGTATTTAGTAAAATCGTTGGTAATTCCCGAGTTTGCAAAATGAGCCTCTATTTGGAACAACCAAATGCGCGGATTAGCTTTCCAATATATCGGGGGTATACCAGAGGAAGTATATTTATATAAACATAAGGTAGTACTGACGTAATTATGTATCTTCGTATTTGTTTGTTATTATTTTGTTGCTGCAGCAATTCCAATGTTTGCTTCCAAAAATTTTTGATTACTGATTCCACAATGTAATTATTGTTCCAATTCGTTACCAAACATAGCATTAAAGCTCGTTTAACATTTCCAACTTTAAAATCAATTGAAAATCAGCATTTTTGAGAATTTTTTGCATATTCTTCATATATACTCGTAAACAATATAATTAAAACATTTTTGCAAAATGAAAGCAATAAAGGATAGAAATAGATTACAAAAATAAAATAAATTCAAAAAAATATAAGAATAATACAATACCTAGAAAATCAAAATTAAAAAAATTAAAAAAGAGAAAATTAACACGTAACAGGTTTGAATAAAGAATATTTGAAATTATGAAAACTTCGTAATACGATAGTACAATATAACGTCATTTCATGGTTATTTCCATTCTTCAGTTGCACATAATCGATTAAATTGAAAAATACGAAAAAATTTCGAACTAAACAAAAATATAGATTAACGTGTACAAAATTGACTTACCATATCCTCCCAAAAATGATCAAAACTGAGCTTGTTACATGAAGTATGAATAATTTAAAAATAATTTGAACTAAGGAATTCTTTTACCTAGCACTGCTAGGGTGAAATCCGAAGGCACTGCCCTCTTAATTTGATTTCTAAAAACTTTGAAAAAATAATCGATAAAATAGGTATCTTCAAAAAATTTACAGCACTCGCCAGCACTTCAAGAGTACTTTTAAATAATATAAAGAAAATTTAAATATCTAATAAAATTGAAAAAAAGAGGGGCCAACTTAACGTTTTTGACAATTGTCGTTATTTCAATTCTTAATAAAAATCTAACCGACCCAGCACCACAAATTTACAGCACTCGCCAGCACTTCGCGAGCACTTCTAAAAGGTGCAAAACAAAATTTTTAATTTCAAAGTGGAGGGGGTGCGTCAAGTTGGCCCCTCCAAATCTTTAAATTTTGATTTCTTAATAAAACTTTAAGGGACCAGCACTATCAAAAACATTTACAGTACTTGCCAGCACTTCGCGAGCACTTCCAAATTATATTTCAACATCATTCAATTTGTAACAATACTTTTTGAGAAAAATATTCTTTACTAAATTTCGAAAATAATTTTTTTCTAAGAAACTATCAACATTTAGGACCTAATATTTTGGAAAATGTAATCTTGCTTAAAGAGGAACCTCTAAAATAAAATTTGCCAAATCCGTGTAAGGACCATTTCCCCATGCTTACCCGGCTATAGCCTTTAAATGTATATTTGTCGCGCGAAATCGTATTAATAAATATGGGCGGGCCTAATCTAACTTTTGAGAATTTTGACGTCACTAAAATTTGGTTACTACATAAACAACTCTTCGTTATTTTACAAACAGTAGATATTTTAGTGGAAATTATACTGGTGATTAGCACACATGGGTATCACTTATTAAGGCTCGTGTCGTCATGTACTGATTTCAATCACGTGATTTTTTCAAATAAATTATAACATTTCATTAATTTTTTGCGGGCTGACAATACAGAATTTTGAATAATAATTCAAATATTCTGATTATATTTCAAATTTCGTGACCCCCAATATAATAGGTAAGTTTGGGTGTTCCTCGTGGGTTTTTGGGTCAAAATAAATAAAACTGCAACAATATCTCTTACTGACTAGATTCGATTTTTTAATGTAAATCCTCATCAAAGTCTACAAAAAAACAAAGTACTTCAAAAAACCCTCGAATATCAGTATAAACATGCAACGCATTAACCCTCCTACACACAAACAGTCAAAGAAACTTACCAAAAAAGAAAAACAAACTTTACAATTTAAAATTATAAGTAAAAATTTCTTTACAATTTGTAACAAACTAAAAGCCATATCGCAACCTGTGTGAATAAATGTGTGTGAGAAAACTAATGTTATCTTTTGTCAGGACCGTGTTTCGAAATTTGTCTGTTTAATAGTCCCGCGTAAATATTGTTCAACCCTATCGTGTCGGTATTTAGATTGAGCGACGTTTCTTTGTTTTCATTGATGTATATCATCTCCAATATCAATCTTTTATGGAGGTCTCTCTCACTATCCAAAATCCTCACACTGTCTTTACATATTTTGTGGCCTGTATCTGTGGTGTGTATTAATAGTCCCGTATTTCTTTTTTCCTTCTTTATATCGTATTCGTGTTGATATATTCGTTTTTTTAAATATTGACCCCTTTGACCCACATATGTTGAACCACATTCACAATTTACTTGGTACACGATGTTGCTTCTTAGTTTTTTTTCCAACCTATCCTTCCCGTATGTGAAGAGTGCGCCTACTTTTTAGGTACTATAGCAAACCAATTTTTGCTCGTCGGTGTTCAATAACTTAACCAAACGGTTAGACAGGCCTGGAATAAATGGAATTTTACCATATACCGATTTTTTTTTCTGTTCAGATGCTGGTGGTATTAGCTGCTTTTTCTTGTTTGTACTTTTAAAGATATTATTAATGAACTGTCTGGGGTAACCATTTTTCAACAGTATGTTCGTTGCGATTTCATAGTTTTTTTCCTTAAGGTGGTTACTGCAAAACATTTCTATTTTGTCTTTAAACATTTTAACTATGTTAGTTTTAACGAAATCGCATTGGACGATTCAAAATTCAATATTCGTCCCGAACTACCTGCTTTTTTGAACCAATCCGTAGTAATAGCGCCATCATCCGATGTTAACAGTTGTAACTCCAAGTATGTAAGCGATCCATTTGTTTTGTGACGGGCTCAAACTGCCCTAAGTCTCAAAATTGATAGCGGGGAATGGCTATCCGCTCAGACGCACAGGATTGCCGCTGGCTCGAGTCGGCGAGGTCGTGGGTCGCTGAAAAACAAGGAAATCCTGGGTCCAAGTAAACGATGTTCCTCAAAGAATCTTCAAGAGTCGTCAAAATCGAGAGGACGCCACTCGAGCAAATGTCACTAAATCTTACCTTGAGTTGAGTGCGGCTCGAGATGGAATCTTCAACTAAATATGATTTTGGGCAGGTAGATTCAATAGAAAGATATGTCAATGAAAAATTATTAAATTTTAATGAAAGGTTAATTAATGCCAAAAACAAATTATAAAAATATAGTTGGTGAATAATTTGCAAAAGTACCACAAACGAGATCTTAAAAGTTGATAATAATTTTGGTTTCCGGACACTTATAATGCTTAAAATTAAATGAATGATGAGATGAAGTTTAACATTAATTTTCAATACCTGTAAATAATATAATTTTTCACATAATATGTTATCGTAACATTAAAAACTTAATACAATAAAAGGTTGCCTTACGGATAGACAACCCAATTAACACGAATAGAGTTTTTGAAATAATATTTTGAAGATAATCAAATAATTAAAATAGCAAGCATACAAAATAATACTTTGTATCCCCGACTCGTAGAGGTGTCGTAAAAAGTCTGAACACAAAATAATTGCAACGATGACCTCCAACGAGTCAAGTCAAAGTTTTGCAGTGTTAGTCAAAAGCAGTTAAGATTAACTAAAAATTCGTTTGGCATGGAGCACTTCAATTTATTTCGGTAGTGGAATCAAATTTATTGTCAATTAAATGAGAATTAAATTCCACTAATTTAACGGAGCAATGTATCGGTGGCACTAAGCTAAATAACATGAAAGTTAAAAGTTGATTTCTTAAAATTTTGAAAGTTACTTAGGTCGGTTAAAAAAATGCAAAACCGGTAATCACAATTGCTGGGGAGGGTTCAAACCAGCAAGGTCACTGGATGACGTCACAACGGAAATTTTGGAAGAAATTCAAAACAAGGTGGACCGTTAATTGTTGGTAAAATCAAATTTCGAGGAATGTTAATTAAAAGAATCGTAGTCACTTACAGTTGTGTAGAGTAAGCGGATTAACGTTGAAAACCAAACAAGGTGGACGCTGAACAACGTGGTCGATTGATGAAGTCTGCAATCATCGCCTCACTAGGGTGCAAATGGTGGTAACCAACAACGTTTCGGGATGTTATATGAAGTGGTCGACAAAGGTTGATATTGATTTATATCTGCGATTTTCATGTTCAAATGGTTTTCCTTCAAATTTTCAAGTGAAACGCAATTGACCTGGGATTGCACAATGTTGGATAATATCTTGGAATTTGTGAATTAAATTTGCAACAAGTGCAGAATGGTTCATGATCTGCCTAGACCATAAAGAACCCCAAAACTTAAACGGCAACAATAAAATTTTCCAAGTTTTCCAACAAAAAGGAAACCATTTCCCAACATACAACCTAAGGAGTCCGCTGATTTTAAAGGACTGCACGCTGCGGCCGACGCGCAGTTAATTGTCAAAAGGGGGAAGGGGGTTTTGCAGGTAACTGCGTTTAAAAATGAATCTGTAATGACTTAAAAATGGGCTTAATTATACTATTAACCGATAGAGGGCATAAGAATGTTCTTTTAGCAAATTAAAAGTGACAAAATTGAATTTAAATTGAATAAAACGGGATTGACAAAGCTAAAAATTTCAAACGAAGGTTACAGTTTCCTTTTAAATTGTAAACGACAGTTCTTTTCCGTTTTGATTGAATATTCTCAATACTTCACATTCTTGGTTTTGTGAAACTGCTGTGAAGATGTCGTCCACGTACAAATATAGAAACGGTAAGTCAAACGGTACTTTTCTTACACAGTTCGTTAACAAGTCTTCCATGACCAATTTAGCTAACGCTGGTGATACAGGACTACCCATAGCACAATCTGAGGTTTGTCTATAGAATTTTCCATTAAACATAAAGAAATTCTTTTCGTACAACAATTTAATTATTCTGATCAAGTACTCCCTTTCTATGCATGTCCATTTACTTATTTTATCCCAATGTTTGTTAATGGATATTAATATGGCGTCTAAAGTAATATTAGTAAATAGTAATGTAACATCGTATGAAACCAATCTGTAACCCGTGGGTAGACTCATTTCATTTATCCCATCTATGATGCTTTTTGAGTTTTCAATGCTGAACTGATTCTCAATTGTAACATTTCCCAGGATAGTACTTATATGTTTGGCAGGCTTATACAATGGACCTCCTATTGCACTAATGATAGGACGTAGAGGGATGCCTGGTTTATGAGTTTTAGGAAGACCATAGGCTCTAGGTAGCGTAGCATTGTTAATTTTCAAGTTCTGTTTAGTGTATTCGTCGATGAAACCCTCCTCATATATTTCTTCTATCATTTTGTTGTTCATCTCTTGTACACTATTTATTGAGTTAGTCTTGACCTCAATATATGTCGTTTCATCTTTCAATAATTCAAACATCTTCCTTTTGTAGTCTTCATCATTTATAACTACCGTTTTGTTGCCTTTATCTGATTTTGTAATAACTAAATTTTCGTTTTTCTTTAGGAATTCTTTAGTTCTCCGCAAACTAACATCCATCGGGTCTACTCTTTTATTTTGTTTCATTTTATTTAAATGATTGGTAATTATATTGACCGCTTCTGATCTTAATGTATTACCTTATTTTCCTCTAACCGTTTGGTTAAGTTATTGAACACCGACGAGCAAAAAATGGTTTGCTATAATACCAAAAAAGTAGGCGCACTCTTCACATACGGAAAGGATAGGTTGGAAAAAGAACTAAGAAGCAACATCGTGTACCAAGTAAATTGTGAATGTGGTTCAACATATGTGGGTCAAACGGGTCAATATTTAAAAAAACGAATATATCAACACGAATACGACATAAAGAAGGAAAAAAGAAATACGGGACTATCAATACACACCACAGATACAGGCCACAAAATATGTAAGGACAGTGTGAGGATTTTGGATAGTGAGAGAGACCTCCATAAAAGATTGATATTGGAGATGATATACATCAATGAAAACAAAGAAACGTCGCTCAATCTAAATACCGACACGATAGGGTTGAACAAGATTTACGCGGGACTATTAAACAGACAAATTTCGAAACACGGCCCTGACAAAAGATAACATTAGTTTTCTCACACACATTTATTCACCCAGGTTGTGATATGGCTTTTAGTTTGTTACAAATTGTAAGGAAATTTTTACGTTTTTTTGGTAAGTTTCTTTGACTGTTTTTGTGTAGGGGGGTTAATGCGTTGCATGTTTATACTGATATTCGAGGGTTTTTTGAAGTACTTTGTGTTTTGTAGACTTTGATGAAGATTTACATTAAAAAATCGAAACTAAGTCAGTAAGAGATATTATTGCAGTTTTATTTAATTTGGCCCAAAAAACCCACGAGGAACACCCAAACTTACCTATTCTGATTATAGGTACTTTGAACTGTCAATAAATGCCATTTTGCAGTGAATTGGAATTTTATGCAAATTGTCCATTGTTGTGTATATTTCTCAATTAAAATTGACCAATGCTACTTTTTGATTTAAATACAACATAACTATTTCCAATTTATACAGACCATTGGGAATAAGTAGAGGCATATAATATGATTATAATCAACCACAAAATTTCAAAAGTGATAAATAATATCCTAAAACAGAAACACATTATAGGTACAGAGGTACTCAGTTACAACCAGAACTAATTTTCTAAACCAATACAAACAAAACTTTCAAATCAGGATCTTAACCGATAACTAACTAGTAATACTACTATTGTAAATATAATTTTTGAAAGAATTATTTCCGAAGTAACACTAGGTTTAATGCATAAATTAAATAAATTACGAAATACTAATTCAAATTTATCTTGGACAGTAGAACTTCATTAGAACTTGATTAAAATCATTACGAATGCTAAGAGTATTTTAATAATATTTTTCATTATTAGTTTATAATTATGAAACTTCACACTCAATCTACTAATTTTTATCTGACAAACTTCTCATTATAATCAAAATAAACAGAAAAGTAATTAGAAAATTTGTTCTATTATGGGTTAATTACGAGTGATAATTATAGTTTAATGGTAATTTTAAAAACAAAATTAAGTTTGTAATTAGCGAATATATAGTTAATATTACATAATATTCTGTCATAATGTAAACATATTTTTTTAAACTATGGTATCATTAGGTAGGTAATCAAGTTTCGCCTAACTAGCAAAACTAATTTAACTAACCATATACTAACTGTACAAAGGAAAAATAACTAGGGAATTAGCGAGGGGTTGTTCACTCAGAATTTGTTTGTACAAAGATTATTATTATATAAAAACTTATTAAGATTATTAAAATATTATCGTGATTACTTAAGATTATACCTGATTACTTTGATTATTAATGATTACTAAGATTATTTTTGCAATTATCTAGGATTACCTGATTATCAGTGGTTATTCGTGATTATATTCATGATTATACTTGATTATTTGTGATTATTTGTAATTATATAATCATTTTAAGAGTACAAATTTTTAACACCAGATGGCGCCAGTAGGCTTTTAAAAAAATATACTTTTTTTACGCACCCTGTGTTTTTTCAAATTGTTTTTAACAAACTCTTACATTTAAGAAACCAATAAAAAATTTTTATTTTCTTCGTTTCTTAGTTTTCGGATTTCGTTTGTGAAGGTTCATTGACGTGCATGAATGGATTAACGAGATTCTGTAAATATTTTTGTCTGCCTCCCCCACCAAACGCATTTTCTCAATGCGCCTCTGAAAGATACTAATTATTATACATCATTTATTTTAGTTGTTTTTTATAAAACAGGTACCTATATAATATACTACAATAATATTATAAAAACTGATTCTATTTTTTTGAAGCCCCTAGAAATTTGGATACCCGGGGCTACAGCGCCCTTAGCCCCCCTTTAATCCGGCTCTGAGAAGGGTTCCCACTGATCTGGAAAAGTCAGGGAATTTAAAATTTCCTTAATTTTGTTAGGGAAAAGTAAGGAAATTTCTCATTTTAAGTCGAAGAATTAGATTTTCAGTCAGGAAAAACAAATTCATTTAAAAAATTCTTAGACAATCTTACAATTCTTAGAAAAGATTCTTAGACAGAGGTTAGACGTTCAATCTCGCATCAGTCTGACTCTTCCTGCGGAGGGGACTTTTCCTGTGGGTTACGGATTTTATTTTTACATTTTTACATATTTTATTGTAGTTAACCAAGAATTTAGATTCTTTCAGTTAAAACTTGATTTAAATAGATTTATTTGAACAAAATAGTTTTTTAGTTTACTGTGTATATTAAAATTGGAGGCGGGGGGGAGTGTATCATAGAAAAATCTAGAAAAGTCTTGGCAACTGAAAACACGAGAGTAAAAACTTATTGAATTTTAAATAAACCTTAAATTAAGATCTCGAATTCAGTAAGAAATTTAATGATTTGAAAGGAAAGTAGTACAAAATTTACATTCCATTTCATACTCGCCCCCCCCCCCTTAAACAATTTTGGACATTTCTTCGGGCTGCTGAAGCTCGCACGACGGTAATCAAACATAATTCATGCTTAAACATAAATTTATCAATTTCAGCTAACAATTCGACTTTGTAAAGCGAATTGTGTGTAAAACCAATTTTTTTACAGAACCGTCTACTACTAACTCTATATAAATCTACTGTAGAGCGATAATAAAATAATAAAACTAGCTCTCAACCCAATCCATTCGCAATAATCAGGTAAAATGAAAATAATGAAACAAACGGGTATTGCGCACTACTATAATTAACAGTGGTAGTAAATTTACAATCGCAATGGAAAATTCAATAATCTAATTGTATAATCATTTAGGTTAATAATAAATAATAAGATCATACTAATAAGTACTGTAAGTTCTAAAATTTATTAACTAATTAAACATATTTTTGTAAAAATTCACTTTTGGAGTTTAATTCATTAGTTTACAAATTCAATAAAAAGTTGTTTACGAAATTAAAATTAAAGGTTTTTAGCGCAACTTGCTTGGAGGTGCACAAAATTTAAAATAACTATAACTTTGAAAAAAATTAAATTACAATGATGAATATGGAAGCTTCTTGAAGCTCAAACGAAGCTCTATCGATTGACACTAAAATTACGCAAAAAATTTGAAAAAAACAAAAAATTGAAAAACATGTCTACCCCCAAAGATTTGGCGAATAACTCCGCGACGGTTGAAGCTCAAACGGCGGGAATGGAAGCCCATTGAAGCTCAAATGAAGCTCTTACGTTTGATACCAACTTTACTCAAAAATTCGACTTGGGGGGGTCAACGTGTCTACAGCCCCCCCTCCAAAGATTTCGCGAATAGTTCCGCGACGGTTGATGTTCAAACGATGAAAATAGAAGCTCATTGAGGCTCTAACGAAGCTCAAACGTTTGACACCAATTTTAATAAAAAATTTGATTTGAGGGGGGGGGGCAGCGACATGTACTTTTCATTTAGATTACTACAGATTACTTTAGATTACTACAGATTACTTTAAATTACAGATTACTAAAGATTATTTAGATTACTAAAGATTATTAAATATTATAAGAGATTATTTGAGATTAGTAATATATTATTGATATTTTGTATACATGATTATTGAAGTAAACAACCCCTAGGGAATTAGTGAGTAATTGGCACGGTGGAAAGGTAAATGTCGAATTCGTCATTTTTTTTTAAATATGTTAATATTGTGCCGTGATCTTTCCTCCCTGCAGAGGAGTCGCGGTCGTTTTTTTTTTAAATTTTGTGATTTGGTTTTTGTATCCATTTATGCTTGGAGTGCTCCTAATTTTGTAAAAATTAAAATACAAAAAATGTACAAAAGAACTATAAGCATTTTTCGACAACCATATTTTATTACTAACTGCAACATTCTCTATTCAAGAAAACTGTAATTACATATTAAATAAACATGAAGAATTAGCTTTTTAAACCAGCTCGATTAGCCAATAATTATTATTAATAAATTAGTAACAATTTATTTATTTATTTGGATAAGTCGGTGGTATGTATACTTCAGCATATACATTGAATTCTGCTGCTTCTTGATTTAAATACAGCAGTACATTTTGAGATTTATAGATACCAATAGGAATAAGTGGAGGTAAACGTTGGTCATCAATGACAAAATTACAAAAGGTATAAATAATATTCTAAAACAAAAAAACTTTAGATAATATTGCTACAACTAAATATATTTGTATAAACCTTTTGAAAAAAACAACTTTTTATATTACCACACATTTTTATATTTTGCATTCCAAATGCATTGGAGTCAAATATTTTTTGTACATTCAATTGAAAACGTACAGGAAAGTAACGATATTCGTTACTTAAAAACTTATAAAGTTGTACCACGATCTAAAATGATTTTACACTGATTATTTAAAATAATTAGATTATGGTTGAAAGTAAGCTATTTGAATTTGATGTTCAAAAGATTTATTATAATAAAAAATTATAATAATTATAATAAAAAACGCATAAATAAATATTGTCTTCTGAGAATGCGTTTCATTCAGTTTAACATTCAAATATTTTCTTCGTTATTCGATGCCATGGTACATTTATAGTAGGGTATATTATACAGTAGAATCCGCTTAATGTGATCTCGGATAATGTTATCAGTCGGTTCTTGTGATCATTTTTTTTGGAAACCGACCACTTTTTCTTTCTTTTTTTTCTTCTATCTTGTTCTAATCCAAGTCTTCTAAAATTCGCCTTTTTCTAAATTTCGCTAATTGTTTTCAGTTATCAGTTATCAGTTAATATTATTAAAATGACCTTGGCCCGAAGTGATCACATTAAACGGATTCTACTGTATTATTTATCTGATGCCTGGTAATACAAGATAAGCAAAGCTTACAGCTACATAATTCATATGTATTATATGAAAATGATATTTAATTATTAGCATAGGTTAATTTATGGTTAAAAATTAGTTAATGGATGCTCAAGATTACCTCCAGTTTATCTTGTAGGTCAATTTTTGCCTTAAAAGTACCATTAAAAGCCGGCGTAGTGCGATTATATTTAAAGGTTTTTATCTCAAAAATAGAAAAAATGTCTTCATTGAACCGAATCACTTCAGCTCGCATATCCTTAACCTTGTAGCTATTCTGTTGAAACTAAAATGAAATAAAGTATTAGATTTACGTTCTACAATATGCACCTACAGTAGTGACCTTTAAATATTATTTAAATTATTAATATAATTTAAATATGTTAATAACTTAAAATTTGAAATGTTTGTTAGAAACATAAGGATTAAATAGGAAGTACCTGCTGAATATTTAAATGAGAAAAGAGAAAACTTACAGAGTATAAAAAAATTAATAAATAAACAATTTGCAGTAAACAATGAGAGGATAAAGATTAAACAATAAGAAAGTTTCTACTTCTTAATGTTTATCTTCAATTGTTGAGTTTAATTTATGTTTTATTATTACAAAATACCTTAGACAAAATATCCAGATTGCAGGCAATACCTGAAAAAAGAATTACTAGCAGTATTAATAGCGAAACAATGGTCTTCATCATTGCTTATAATTTTTAACATAGCATGCACAGCTTCACTTTAGAACTGAAAGATATGTACATCTGATGAACTAATTTTCTATGAGATTAATGATCCATACAATTTGATACTTAATGTAAAGTTTAAAAATTCAAATTATTGTACAACAAAATAAACAAGAAAGTGATTAGGTATAACATTAGTCTCATTTTAAGTTTTAAAATTATATTTCCATGAATATTAAAAATTGACTTAGGATTTGTATTGTTTAAATAACTTATGGTCATTTCTTGTTGATGTTAAGTAACTACTGCTAAATATGAGTTTCCAACTACAAGAATAAATGATTGCTATATCGATAAGATTATTATATTTTTAGCGTTGTTTGGGAGGAACTATTGATTCAACCTCATTCAATCATATCTCGACACCTCCTACGTAAACTATCGTATGTGCAAAATTGTCATTTTACAGGAGAGCAGTTTAAAGTTTGTAATGTGTACTCTTAAGTTAAATGTCGATGTATTTTGTTGAAATTTAAAAATATGTTATTATAACTTCTTACTTTTCATCTACTACTTCAACTAGAATGATATCATTAGCAGTTTTCTTAAAAATGCTGTTACAATACTGTACTACGTAAAAGGCTTATCGATAAATATTGTAAGTGGTACATACAATTTTTTACTTTGCTGTCGAGAGTAATCTTGATATTGTATGTTGTAGATACAATTGTATATACTTCGTAGTCACGGGTTATTTGCATACTGTATTTGATACATACAACTATATTCATCGAACTAAATGCAAAAATTTAATTATTGCATGTGATAAAAAGTATAATGAATTAAATCTTCCTCTTGTTACATTTATGTTATTCAATTAAAACAAAATAATAATAACCATTATTTTTTTAAATGTACTATAGCAATCTTAAAAACATACTAAAACTAAAACATTATTTATTGAACTGAACTGAAAGAAATTAAAAACTGAAAATACATCAAAATACTACAATAAAACCAAAAATAATTTTTGAGGTAAAACACAAACAGCTGATTATCTTCTCAGATCTTCTTAATCTGAATCTAATTCAATTAGATTATTTTTGTCTACGGCAGGCAAATTTTTATAAAAATTGTGATATGTGTTTGGAATTACACTAATTTCACAAAGATGTAATAAATCATCTTTTTTAACTTGCGGAATAGGCAAAGGATTCTCATAAAGTGATGTTGCATGGAAAATACTAGCTGATTGCTTTTTAGTTCTAGTATTCATTCTAAAAGTAGATAGTGTCATGTACGCATCATCTGACAAATTATATTTATAATGAAGTTTATATGGATCATCTGATTTCACATACACTTCTTTGATTTTATTCCACTGTACTTTTTCACCGCGTAGATTTTTTATCCAGTTACCATTTTTTAAAAGTTGCTTAAAATCAAAAAAGTCACAATGGGCCATTTCCTTTACAATATAAGGTTTACCGTCTTGTTTTGCCCACCTGACTAAACTGTACCATTCTGATGGCGAATATACTGATTTATTTTTAGCTGATCGCTCAATCAATGCATGAACACTGTCACCTTCTGCTTGAGTATGGCCTTTTTCTAAGAAGCAATGTTTCACGTCAATGCTGTACTTCTTTGCGGCGTACATGTATAGAACGTAATTTATACGATTACTATTTTGTCCGACACGATTATCTGACCAAAACCGAAAATCTTTGCACCCAGTTTCAAATTTCGTAGCAATGAAATTGAGCAAACAACTTGCCACCTCGTTCGCACCACGTTTACCTTGGCCCTCATGCCACATAAAACAAGTGCCTTCTTTTTCTGCTAGACTAAAAACTGTAAAATTAAAAATAGACAGTTTACGCTTATAATATAAAATACTTGTTTGTCCATGTGGTGAATTAAGAATCTTTTCAAAGTCAAATGTTGCGACAACAATTTTTCCATTCTACGCCTTACTTTCTTGTTTATGTAAAGATTTTAAAAAAAGAGAAAAAGGACTCAAAATAAAAAATTTTAAGTAAATTTGTGGTTTTTAGTATGTATTTATGGTTAAATTCAAAAAAATATAAGAATAATACAATACGTAGAAAATCAAAATTCAAAAAATTTAAAAAGGAGACAATTAACACATAACAGGTCTGGATTAAGAAAATTTGAAAAAAAGAAAATTTCGTAATACGAAGTACAATATAACGTTATTTCATGGTTATAACCATGGTTATAACCATGGTTTTCTTAATCTGTTATGTGTTAATTGTCTCCTTTTTAAATTTTTTGAATTTTGATTTTCTACGTATTGTATTATTCTTATATTTTTTTGAATTTAAAGATTTTAAATCTCTGGAAAAAGTTTTGTTTTGTATGTGTTTTTCATACTGTTCTCGATTATCGGTTGTTGGATTCTCTAGATTACTGAAGATATGGCACTGATCACATTGATCTTTTTTAGGTTTGTAAAAACTCAATTTAAAATTTTCATTTGCTATGTCTCGATATTGTCTCTCGGTTTGTGCTTTAGACATATAAGTATTAGGATCAAACCATTCATTATAAAGCTTGAATAAACGATGGTAATTTAAATCACCGTTCAAGTATAACTTATCCGAATTTTTTCTGTTATAATGCGATTCAACGGGTTGTAGTGCTTTAATGTGATCACAAATACTTTTTTTAACATCTTCTGTTATGAGTTTTTGATGATTATGATGTCGACCTCGTTGATCGGGATTTAAAATGCCGGTAGTTTTGTTCATTTTATCTAAAGCTGTAAAAACAAACTGGTCACTAACAGCAATTGTACCAAGGAACATTTTTTTGCATACATTTATGTAACCTAACTCTACGTTGTCATTTTTTTCTATTGGCAACTTATATTTTATTGTATATTTTCTTCTAGATATAGTATTTGTATAGATTCTACGTTTGTTTTGCTTTACTGCTAGATTTGCTACATACGTAAACTGTTTATTCCGATCTCCTAAATTCCAAAAGCCAGTAAAAATATGTTTTCTTTGTTCCTCCGTTATTTTATCGGAACATTTCATTCGACACATACATTTATTTCCCATATTTTTGGCAGGTCGAATGATACCTTTTCTACTTTTATACTGTTGTCTCAAGTTTCTGAGTTTCTTCCTTTTAATATCAATCCATTCGTTCATGTGTTTCCGCCTTATATTACCTCTGTCTTTTCTTGATTTGCTTTTTTCTAGAATGAGTTGACGTTGGTGTACTTGGATTTGACGAACATAACAATGGACTATTATTTGCTTGAAGTGTTGATGATACGCTACTGCAGAAATAGTTAGAAGAAACTACAGATGATTGGTCAGCTGCAATACTCCGAACAAACCAAGGACAAAAATGATTATCACAGTCAACATCTAAGTGATTTATTGGACAATCTGGGGATGGAAGTGGAGTAGCGTTTTCGATAGTATCATTAGAAGCCGCTGGAAAATAATTTTCTAAGCATCCTTCTGCGAAAAATTATATGTTAGCATTATAAAGTTAAAACAAATAGATAAAGTCATATACCAAAGGCAACCACATCGCTATTGATAGATTTGAGTTTTATGGGACTGTGTTGTAAAACATCGTCTTCGTAGGTTTGAATATTATTTCCTATTAAAATAATTTTTCAAAATTAATTTTAAATTAACCAAATATTACATACGGTAACATTGTTAACACGATGGATTAAACTACACAGAGAAAAATACAATCCTTGCAACAATTTTGAAGTAAATATTACATCAATTTTGAGTAAATTTTATATCAAATTTAGTAAAATTTACTTCAAATTTAGTACAATTTACTTTAAAATTGGTGTTATCCTTATTTGAACTACAATTGAAGTAAAAATTACTTCAAAACACCAAAAATTTTTCTCAGTGTAGAAAGTTTTTCTTCAATTCAAATTATTTTATAAATTAAAGAAATAATTTAAATCCGTTTAACATCCAGTTTACTTATTATTACAGAAATTATAAAATAAGTACCTCTATCTAAATCAATAGATTTTATCAATCAATTATTTCAGAATATATAAAAAATGCAGGAAATTAGGTTTCATATAAACATTATTTTAAAACTTTATATTATTATCATCAGCATCGGAATAGTAATAAATTATAATACTAATAGTACTACGATAATCCATACCTTCAAAATCATGGCTTTCATCATTTAGGATGTCTAACATTTCGTTAATTTCATCAATGTCCGCGTCAAGAGGAAGAGGAGATTCTAGAAAAATAAGGAAAAATGGTTCTTATAGCCCTACAGATGAAAATTTTCAGTACACTTTTATTGTATGTGTAGCAGCATGGATTACAAACGAAGTAAATGATAGTAAGTGGAACATAGCATAGATCGAAATTAAGAAATGTCGACGTATTCTATGGTAAGTAACTTTACAATAAAAGTTTTTGCATAAGGTACCAAAGTAAAATACCGTATATACTACTTACCACAAACATTTTAATGTTCAAAACGAAGTAAAATATCGTATGTAACACTAACAACAGTTTACGTAGTAAATTATTCAACAAATACTGAATCGCAATAAATAAATAAAATATAAATAATAAAATAATATTTTATGCTTACCTGATGAAACACTTGCGTCAAAATCATCTTTATTCGTATTTTCTGCAACATTTGGAGGAGCTGCATCATTATTTTCAAGCAAATCTGTATATTTTTGAAAGCCGCCAATTGTAGAATCATTTTTGTTTAATGCCAATAAGTTACAAAAAATGCGTTCCAATCTTTTTGAATAAATGGTGCATTTATTTGCTGCATCAGCATACATATTATCAAAATTAATTAGAAGAACACACAACACAATAATTATGTAAAATTGTAAAAACACTATGGATTTTATGTCGCTAGCAAGGAATACCACACAATGCAAAGTAAACTATTGCAACTGCTACTTATGTGATAAATAATATAATGCTTACCAATTCAAAAATCTGCGTATAGTGTTGTTAAATACCTTACCATAATCTACGCCGTAAATATCACACAAATTTCTAGATACCATAAAATGCTTACTCTGAAAATCGTAATAAGGTATAATATTTTCAACTTTTTTTTTCGGTAACATCAAGATTAGGTATAATACAATCAATTTCTACAAAAAACTAAAAATCGGAATTTTGTGGGTTACGATAGTTTACGTAGGAGGTGTCGACTGTTAATTACGCCATCGCCATTGGCTCTAAATTTGAGAAACTTCTTCTTTATAAAATATATATATAGCTCTATATATTAGCGTTAGTAGTAGAGGATACGGCCCTGACTATGAATAGACCAATAGAAGGAGATGTCACCCAAGTGCCGACCTGATAATAGAACTGTTACAATATTAGAACGACCGTGTATGTGGAAATCACCGTAAAGTCTGTTAATACGTGGTAACGATAGATTGGTAATGCGAAAGGAACTATATAAGAAATCAACTAACAAGAAGAGAGGAACTAAGAAGAAGGAATAAGAAGGACAACTAGAACAGAATAAGGACAACAATTTAGAACAATTTTCGAATACTTTTTAAATAAAACCAATTAACGCTTTAACATCAGAAGTGTGATAATTACTAACGATCTAACATCAGAAATGGGATAATTACTAACGATCTAATGTGCGTGAAGTTAGCCCCCCTTTTTTCGAAAAGTCAAATTTTTTTTTGTATTGTGTTGTATTCAGTTTGTACTGTTTGTATCGTAAAACCTTTTTTCATTTCGCGAAGTAGAAAATTAAAAATCGCGAAAAACCATTTTTGGCACTAACCCCTTTTTTCGAAAATTTTGAAATTTTTTTTTTTGTATTGTGTTGTATTCAATTTGTATTGTTTGTATTATTAAAAATTAAAATCCTAATTTTAATATTAGCCGTGTAAATCGCGAAACAAAATTTCGCGCTGCCCCCCCTTTTTTGAAATTTTTGAAATTTTTTTTTTATTGCGTTGTATTCAATTTGTATTGTTTGTATTGTTTAAAATGAAAGTCTTAAATTTAATATTAACCGCGTAAATAGCAAAACAAAATTTTGCTCTGATGCGCTGCCTAGCTGGCTCAAAATTTCTAAACTATTTTGGTATTTGTATGAAGTGAACCATCTTTCTTAAGGATTTCTATATTTACAGGGGCCATCGTTTTTCTAAAAGTTTTTTGTTTTCGGCATTTGTTGCATGTAAAATTCTCCATTGTACTCCAGTTGGGCTAAAAAATATATTCACACATGTTTGCAATGTTTGAAGCAGCATTGATTTTGATAACATCTGTCGCTTTTTCACTACTAACAAAATATGTTACCTCTTTTAATATCTTGGCTCGCATTTTATATATTGCCAAAGAAGGACCATCTCTTCGCGCTGGACATATATTGCCATTCTGCAATAAACCAATATCGAGTTTTTTCTTCTTATATTGGATAACATCCCAATCGGGAAAAACATCTAGGTACGAACGTTTCTTTGTTTTTCCCGGGTTTTTATTCCTCCAATTTTGTTCTTGAGTTAATTCTATATTTTCTGAATTTAAATTAAGAGATGTAACATTGGAAATATTTTCAGAAGACTCTTGGAGATCCATAATTTTGTCGATGCTTTCTGGAGGTTCTTGGAGATCCAACACTTGGTCTGTACTTTCAGAAGACTCTTCAATCACGTTTATGTTTTTCTTATTTAAATTAGTAACTGAACTTGCAAGAGCTAATTTGGCTCTTCCTGAAAAAGAACGTAAATGTGTAATCAAAAATTTATCGATGCGCATGGGTAGGATTTCATTACGCAGCAATCTGTGTTTTAAATCATTGAATTCACTTTCTACTGCTGCCGAGCTTGCATTAATTTCACCAAATCCAAATTCTGAAATCATGACTCCACCTAATTATTAAAGCAACGTAATGGGATATGTTCAATCTTAAGTAACAACCGGGTAAATTTTTACCATCATTTATAATAGCAGCATCGCACTTGGATAAATAATCTCGAAGATCCCTACATTGACCAAAGACTCTCACCACCGCACCCATTAACGCTTTATCAAAATCGCAAACTACTTCTCGTGGCATTGGAAAATTTTGGTTTTCTTCAATTTTTTAACCAACGATCCTGTTGCATCTATATAAATTATATTCGAGTGTAAAATGTAGGTTGCCATTTGTTCCAATGTCCAATAATGTACAAAAACTGGATCCAATCCAATGCCGTGAATTTCTCCAACATGTCGTTCGTATTTCAAATGAAAAATAGTTTGAATAGGGTCTAAACCTTTCGCCAAATTCAACAACTGATCTTTCATTTCTTGCTTAGCTTTACGAAGTGTTTCAATTTTGGGCAAATGCGGTGGTTCCAGATCACCCATTTCCATTAGCTCATCAGGTGCTTTTCGACGCCAAAGGCATGGTAGTACACTGCTTTCAACCATTACCTTAGAAATTTCGGTCCTTCGTTCCCCATTAAGTTGTCGTTTCTTTACATGCCTTAAAGAAAAATGAAATTCCTTCATGGAACATTCCATAATTGCCGAAGAATTATCTTGAGGTTTATTTATTATACGACCAAGAAAGATACCACCACATTCTACACAACGTCCTTTAACAGTTATGTAGTACCCTGTTCCAGACACATCACAATGTTTAAAAGCAATGGCACATGGTAACTTTGTTTCTTCATATAATTTTTGAAAAAGTCCGTCCGTTCAACATCTAATACATCATAATACATCATAATACATTTATTTACTACATACATTTGAACAATCTTTTCCCAAATTTTCATTGCAAAATATTGTAAATTGAGCCAGTGACAGTGAATTTCCGGAGGCATCTCGAAAATAAGTTGTTTTGGGGTCAATGTACATCATAACTCGCAACAGAATCATCTGAAATTTAAAAATCGGAAAAAGCATCTTCCCAGGGTTACCCCGAGAAACATCTCCTTTAACAAATGCATTTTGATTTTGTTGTTTTAAGAGCAAGAGCCAATCAGATTTAACCAAAGGATTAAATAAATTATTGTAAACTACTTCAATCTGATTTCTCGATTTACACGGCTAACATTAAAGTTAGGAATTTAATTTTTAGTAATACAAATTGAATACAACGCAATACAAAAAAATTTTCAAAAATTTCAAAAAAGGGGGGCCAGCGCGAAATTTTGTTTCGCGATTTACACGGCTAATATTAAAATTAGGATTTTAATTTTTAATAATACAAACAATACAAATTGAATACAACACAATACAAAAAAAAATTTTACTTTTCGAAAAAAAGGGGAGCTAACTTCACGCACATAACGATCTAACATGTATTTATAAAATGTAATATTTAATAGAACTAAACAAAACGTTAAAATAATAAAATTTTAACAGTTATGTAAAGACATAAATGAGGTGGATGCGATTGTGTAAAACTAACATTTTTTCAAATGTTAAATACATATTACAAACATAGTGTTAACAAGAATGAATAAATAAAGAGTAAATAATGAGAGGATAAAGATTAAACAATAAGACGATTATCTGTTTCTGTTTCATAATGACTATTTTCAATGGATGAGTTAAATTTATCTTTTTTATCATGACAAAATACCTTAGACAAAATATCCTGATTGCAGGCAATATCTGAAAATAAAATTACCAGCACTAATAGCGAAATAATGTTTGTCATAATTGTTTTTGACTTTTAAAACTAGCACAACTTCACAATAGAACTATAAAATATGTAGTGCATCTGATGAACTCGTTTTCTATGACATTAATTACCCATGCAATTTCTTACATAATATAAATTTATATAATACAAATCTCTGTACAATCAATGCAAACAGGAAAGTGATTAGGTCCACTTGCTTTATATGGAGTTGTTAAATTACAGTATTCATATTCATAGTTTTTATAAACCAATTTACGGTTTGTAGCGTTCACATAACTTCCGGTCATTTTCTGTTGCTGTTTGTTATCTTTTGAAAATTTGCTAAATTTAGGGTAATTAATGCTAAATATGAGTTTTCAACTACATCTGTTAATAACGCTGTTTGATCTAAATGTGACTGCCAGCTACCTAACGAATTCTTAAAAAATTGTTTCTTGTTTCTTTCCATATTTTTCCACAATTTTCCCCAACAGTGAAAGTTGGGATTATTTTTATAACAAGTATAGAATTATTAAAATTAACTCCCAATTTACCTCTCTTAAAAACAACTAAAACACTAAATCTCATCAGGGAAGAGCAATAAAAATATAATAATAAAAATATATAATTGAAATATTAATTAGTAAAATATTCTGCATTCTTCTAACATTTTCGATTTTAAATTTCTTTTATTAATGCAATGAATATTTATTTTTATTTTTGGGCTAATACACACCACAAATTTTTTTTTTCAACAGCTGAAGTACACGGTATAAAAGTCATTCGTAAACTAAATACAACGAATTTTTTGACCCGTTATCCTGCTGGCAATAATAAATGGATTGTATATTTAATTTTGAACAAAAAATTGAAAATTATTATACAAAATAGTTATATTATCTATACTTCTCCACAATACCATCCATACTTTTTATATTTTCGACTTCATTCGTAAACATACAGTTACTCACAAAAGTAGGTTAACATTTAGGAAATTTGAAAAAACACCATACAAAACCTGAAAATCAACACAAAACTTCTTTTTTTAATTTGGAATTTATACATGTACCTACCTAATATCTGGAGATATAAAGTAAAATCAGCATTTCTGTCGGCGTCTAAACAATTGCATCGGCAATGCAATTCATAGGGTATTAATTTGAATGTCACAAAAGTAGGTTAACAATATTTTTTCATATCAGTTTTTTCTTATCAACTGAAGTGCATACAAAGTTTTTTGAAATTATTATATATGTTACTGTAAAAGCCCGAATTTCGGTAAATCCTAGGATTTACGCGTTAAACCTAGGATTTACCAATTTGAGGTTGGTAAATGTCCGAAATAGTGAATTATCAGTTCAATTTCGGACTTTTACCAGGCTACAACGGTAAATCTTAGGATTTACTGGTTCCTGTTGATAAAAGTACAAATTTTATGTTTTATGACACAAAATGTGAAATAAATAATTAAAAGAAAGCATCAAATTGAATTGCATTTAAAGGTTTTTGCTTTAGTATTTGTGCTGTAAAAGAACACATAAAACGATCGAAACAAAGAGATTTTTATATTAACAGAACTGAAAAGTTTATTTAAAAACAGAAAAATGTTGTATATTATAATTATTTATTCAATATAGTAAAAAAATTTAAAATATTGTATAAGTATTATGTATAAGTATACATAATTTCAATTTACTTGTTGGTATATGTTGAACTTCCATGACATTTAGAATTGCATAATTTGCCGGATGATCTACACAAACATCACTTGGTCAAACATTTCTTAGTGCAGTTGCATCTTTGGAACCCCTGTCCTCCTGATAAAGACAATTGTCGCACTGCTCCTCTTACACTTATTTCATTGGCCGGAACATCCACGGTATCAATAAAATTTTCTTTACAAATGGTAAATTGATTCCTAGTAAATAATCGTGTAAGAGTTCCTACACTTGTTCCAAGCTGATAAAATTCATCGTTTTGAATATCCATTATAGCAGCCAAGAGAGTTCTTGGGTCTGTTTTAGATCGATCTACCTCCGGTATTTTCACTTTAACTGTTTGTCCGAGTGTTGCAGGAGGAAATTTTTTGTTTGATACCATTTTCATTTTATTTTCCTGCTCCTCCAATGCTTTGCGAGCTTGTTGCCTGTGTTGCTTAATATTTGATCCATTGCTATTGATTAATTGAACTTCACAATTATTGTCTTGAGAAGTAGTTATAACATTACTTCCGCTAGCTAGGGAGCAGCTAGGTGCAACTTCATTTTCCATATCATTAACCACACCATCGTTTTCTTCGCCAAAATTTGAAGTCAGAATATTTTCTTCATTTTCTTCATTGTCATCATCTTGAAAATTGTCATCTTGATGAAGTGCTTTTTCAAGATCTTCCTCGCTTTTCAAGTTTGGTAACACTTAAGTGTTGGATGGGATGTTAGAGCTAGAGAGACCTATCCTCATTGAACAACCGAACATAGCCTCATAAGGAGATCGTTTAATTCCTTCATGATAAGCGTTGTTTTTAATAGCTTGAACAAATCTTAATGACTCAGACCATTTTCTACTGCCATTCGTTTCCATCCAAGTGGTCATCATATTCTGAATATCTTGATTAGCACGTTCCACTGATTCTTGCGACTGACTGTGCCTCGGCTTTCCATGCACAATTTTAACACCATCCCACATTTCATAAAGTCCAGTTGCGGTTTTCCATGCACATTTCACAAAGTTTAGTTATTATAGCATTTGCAAATTCCCTACCATTATCCGAATGCAGTATGTTGGGGGCTCCAAAAAGTGAAAAAATTTCTAGAAGGTTCTAGGCAATTTCTTCAGCGCGCTTGTTACGAAGGGGGCGGATAACAACAAATTTTGAAAGATGATCCTGGTAAACCATGATAAATTTATAACCACCATCGGAGTTTGATTGCATATCGATAAGATCAACTTGGCATCTTGAATTCATTTCTGTGTGTAGTATAGGTTTAACCACTAAACCTTTTTTTGGCATACTAGACTTTTTCCGACACGACTCACATAACTGCAGATATTGAGCTATCGATTCAACAGTAACATTTTTGTATTTCCGGTTAGCTTCCTTCATGGTTCTTGTTCTACCTCCGTGGCCCGTTGCAAGATGTGCTTCATGTATTGCTGTAAATAAGTCTTCATACTTAACAAAATAGCGTATGTGATCTTGACATCCTGACAAAAGCGGTTCGATAAGCTTTTCTTCACCACCAATACTCAAAATATCAAATCGCTTTAATCTTTTGTAATGTTTCGCTTTTTTGCACTTAACAAGTTTAGCTTCTTTCACTTCACGAATAAAGTCGCTATATTTACTACTCGAGATATAAAAATTGTTGTCATCATTTTTATCAGCGAGAATACGATTCATTTTATCATAAAAACGTTTTTCATCGGCCATTTTTTTTTTCATCGAATCGTGACTTGTTGTTTTTAATAAAATATGAGTCAGTTTTTAGTTGTTCTACATTTTTTAGTAATGTAATGGGTTTTTATTGAACTTATGTACAGGGTGGTTATTTTTGCAAGTGACGTTATTTAGTTGTATGAAATTTTAAATGGTAATGGTATTTATTTTTTGTACTAATGATCACAAGTCACATAATATTTAAAGTCCATTGTAATTGAAATACATACAGGTATTTATAATATTGAATAGACTGTGATTGTAATTTCCAGTTGAAATGGATGAAACGTATGAATTTCAAAGAAAATCTAGATGAAGTGCTCAAATCCCACCCGGCAAGAGCCAAAAAGCTTTTAAGCCAAATTCATCCATGGAATCATAAATCGAAATTAATATCATTGGCCTGATTTGATTGCGTTACTTTTGCAGATCTATGTTAACTTAAGGGTGGTTTTTTGGTTTGAACGACTTTTTAAATTTAATCTTGACCCAATCAGCCACACAACATTTATTTTATTATAATCCAAATATGACTCTGGCCCAATCCGCCACACAGCATTATTTTTATAACAACCCAATTTTACCCAGAATAAATTGTTGTGATAATTTTACATTATGAGGTTTACCTTATTATATTGTCCATTGTAGTTACCTTTAAATTTTAATCTGGAAATAGAGATTTGACATAATCCAAATATGTATGTTTTATTTGTGTTGTGAGTTATGATCGTTTCCTCTTTCGGAGCGATTATAATATGTTTGTTCCAGTAGTGTTTACCAAATCGTATTTCTGCTCTATATTTTTCATTAACATCTTTGGATTTATCCGATCATCTCCATAAAATTTTCCCAGCCTTTCCCATTCCAAATCCCCACTCCTACATCTTCCAGTATCTCCTCTATCATCTTCCTTTAACGTTTCTATTAACTGTTTGAATTCCTCCTTCTTATCATTAATCTGTTTGCCTAACCTATCCTCAATTTCCTCATATTTATTTCTACCCTGTCGCTCATCAACTCCCTTTTCTCGGCCATATTTTTCATTCACTTATTGAACATCCCCCTTCGTTATGTTTTTCTTCCTCAACTTCCCTCTTAACTTGAACTAACTCTATTATTCCTACGTTTACCACTTTGCCTTCAATTGTCTGTTTAAATTCTTTCTTTGTCTTTACCATATTATTTTCGTTTTTCTCAACCGTCTTAGTTACCATTGCTTCCAACTTCACCACTTTCTTTTTATTAATCAATAAATCCATCTTTTGCTTCGTCTCCTTCTCCCTCTCATCAATTTTTTTATTAATTTTTTCTATTTTCTTATTGGTTTCTTCTGTTTTATCTTTTATTTTCTGCATCATCATGAGACACATTTCCGTAAACTTGTCTTCCTTCTCTTCTGGCTTTTTAGGCTCTACTTCTGCTTCGTCTCCCCTCGCTTTCTTACAAAATGTAGATTCTGTTGAGTAATTCTAGCTGGTTGTGCCATAAATACCATTTTCTGTAATGTTTAACTTAAATTTTTCTTTGCAAGTATATTTCTCCTGAAAACTGATGATGACAGGAAAGTGATCTACAAAGCAAGAATTTTCAATCTAAGTATTTTCTTTTTACCAAACTAATATAATATTATATTGCATTGTTTTTAACAAACAGAAGCATCAGAAAATTTTCAAAACGCAAAATTTGAAAAAATTAAAACCATTATTTAATAACGATATTTTATTTCTAATTAGTACATGCAGCCTTTAAGCTAATTATAAATACATAGTTGCATTTTACATTTAACAATGTGAGCCTTTATCCCTTTAACCCAATCCCATAAGTCAACAATGATTAATATATTAATAACTATTTTTATTTATTTCCATAAGCTTGTGGTATGTATTATACTTCTCCATATAAATTGAATAATGCTGCTTCTTGATTTAAATACTGAATAAAAATTTCAACTTTATATAAACCATCATTGGGAATAAGTGGAGGTAAATGATGGTCATCGGGCACAAAATTGCAAAAGTGATTAATAACATCCTAAAGCAAAAATTCTATAGCTAATATTGTTACAACTAAAAATATTTATTTAAACCTTTTGAAAAATGAAACTTGTCAAATTACCACACAATTAAAAGTTTTTTGAAAAAATAAATAATTTAAAAACTAATGCGATATATGGCCCTATTTTACTGTTATTTCCAATGTTCAGCCGAATAAAGTAATATAACGAATAAAGTAAAATGAATATAAGAACTAAATTATTAGATTTAAATAAACAAGAAAGGAGGCAGTACAAATAATGAATAAAATATTAAAAATTGACGAAAGTCACTTACTACTAACTACACGAAATATCAAATTTAAATAGAATAAACAAAATCTCACCCAGTAAGTATTGCAGTGGTATTTTGTGAAAAAAACTTTTCTACAAAACCTTCTTCACACTCCTAAATTTACCTCGACTAGCTCTTATTGTCGGTTCGCAGAAACTCCTCAGTAGCCGGTTCCTGTATGCTTTTTAGCAGCACCAATTTATTTTTTCAAAATCCAAAAATTACGAAATTATTCCATAACAATTATTCTTAATCAAACTTAAAATTCAAATTAACTTTCAAATAAATTTTTATATTCTAACAAAGTGTAACGTTGCTTGTAAGCCCGGCTTATCGTCAAAGGTGCGACACGCTCACACAAATTTTGCTTATCCTTTCCAATTTAAACGAATAAATTTTGGTAAAACAATAATTTTCTCAATAATCCAAATCTCCACTTACTAATTATTAATTTGCAATCAACGGATCCAAACTTTTCAAAAATATCCAAACCTGTCCAATCTTTGGACAACTTCCAATCAAAACAAATTTTTACTCACGTAATTTCTACTTTATTATTTTCTCAAAACAAATCGCAAAAATCAAATTAATCCCAAATTAAGGATTCAAATTAAAAATTCTCTCGAGATTCACCAAAAACACGTCCGCTCCGTCCAACGGATACGGCTGGAATTCTTATCTCGTCTCACGGTGCCAACATAAAAATGCCAGCACCAAAAGCACACAAAAATTCAAAATTTAGAAATAATCATTTACAAAATTAAATTGACTAAAAAAATAAACAAAATCTTCTCAATTCAACTTTAAATCAAAATTTTACGTTTGAAACACGACAGTATGATAAAATGAAAAAAGGATCTCGGGTTGAGTGGGATTGCAAATCAAACACTTATATCATGTGCGTCAACGTTTCGGAGCTAACTATTTCTCCATCTTCAGGACTAGATGGAAAAGAGTATATAATTCCGTTCCGTTAAACCAGTTTTAGTGGCTCCCGCTCTGATATCGTGATTGTGTTGTTGTACGCGGGAAGCTAAACGTTGTTTAGTTTGACCAATGTAATATTTCTCACATTGGCACTTAACACAATAAACCACGTTGGCCCTATCTAAAATAGGGACTTTGTCTTTCGTCCTGGAGAACAATATCCTATTAAGGCTGTAACTGTTGTGGAATGCAAGACGTAGTTCCCCACTCCTCACAGGAGTAGTTCCCCACTCCTCACGTAAAACCTAACGGCTGTGTCGCCTCCAAACCTAGGTTTCAATTTTTTGTATCTGTTGCATTTTTCCACTTGACTGTTAAGGGGTCTATAGACGTTCAACTTGGTTGTCAACCGAAGTTGTCAACTTGCCATGTTGACGACCAAGTTGACCGTGTGTAGGCTAGTTGAAGGTTGAAAGCCAAGTTGAAGTCCAAGTTGACGATTTTAGATTTCTTGTGGGTGAAGCCTGATGTTAGCAACCAACTTGAAACGTGTGTAGGTATGTTGCCTATATGTTAAATTAAACTAACGTATACTATACAATCGTAAGCAACGCGAGGTAGTAAAAAGTGATGTTGATGACTAGGTTGTCAACCAAGTTGAAAAGTGTGTAGTGAAACGTTCAACTTAAGTTGATAACTTAAGTTGACAACCAAGTTGAACATCTGTAGACCGCATTAAAATTCTATAATCTTAACGTTTAGTTCTGTTAAATATTACAGACATAACCCGTGTCCAATATATTCGCATACACTTTCTCGAGCGCGTATTGTAAGTTTAATAACAACTTGGTGGACATGATTTTTTTAATAATATCGGCGCGTTGGCCCTGTCCCACCTTGGCATTAAAGTCCCCCATTACGATTGTTATTTGATTGTTTTTTAATTCATTTAGTAAGCCGTCGATCTCATTCTAGTGTTTCTTATCTGCTGTTGGGGCATATACCTGGACGATATTGAGATCAAACGGTTCGCTTCGCAGTTGCAGGAGCATTAATCTCTCCGATATTGGTGTGAAATTTTTGACATATTTATTCTGATTTATCTCTCATTTATTGAGCTCAGATGTGGTAATAATGTGTGACGTTTCATAAATTTGTAATTTTTTTATCTGGATATTGACGTTTTTAAAATAGAAAAACATGATTTTTGCTTTGAAATTTAGGGGAATTTATTATAAGAACTATTATGTCTATATGTAATCATAAAAACTTTTTATTTTGATTATATTGACTGTTTGGTTATTATTGGATGATTCAAAGCTTAAACTTTTAAAAATCATAACTTTCGATTAAAAAAAAAATTATTTTTCAATATCTTTTTCTTTTATTTCTTTTTACTTAGTTACGAAACGCTAATTTTAATAAAAAATGTTTAAGGGCATATCTGGGTTAACAATAGTATATTATAGGCCAAGGTTGTGAAGACAGCCATTATAGCCCTAGCGCCAAGATTATATTCCGAGGTGCGAAGCGCCAAGGAATATAAGGCGCGTAGGCTATAATGGTCTTCACAACCGTGGTTTATATACGATTTTTTCCACTACTAGATTTATTGCCATTTTTTAAAATTCTTATTAATAAAAAAAATTTTTAATTTAAAATATTTATTTCAAATTACAGTTTTGTTTTGTCGATTTGACAGTTGTTGACAAATTTAGTTTTCCAAAGTCGTTCACCGAGTTTTTACTGTTTTAAATAATGGATAGAAATCACCGAAGTTATTCAAAAGCATTGTTTTTCATTTATTCGTCTTAAAATACTGAAATTATTAAATAAACTTGTAATTTTTTGGTTTCTCAAATTAATAAGAGGTGGCGCTAGCACTCCTGTCATAATTAATTCGACTTTTTTTTAGAAATGTTTAAAATGAAATTAATTAATTAAAAAACCGTTTTGAATAGTTTAAGTGTAATTAAATAGCATCTCTCGGTTATACAAAATCGTTTTTTAACAAAATTTGCCTTATAAATAGTCTCTAAACTGTAGAAAAATATCAATATGTTAAAAAATTATTTACCACTTGTCTAAAATGCGTCACTTCACGTGCGACTTGACTAAGTTATAATGGTTGTAATGATAGCCTATATGACTAGTAGTGGAAAAAATAATAAAACTGTATCACCCTTTGTAGCTCAGTAGTAAGAGAGTTCACTACTAGATCAGGAGGTCGTGCGTTCGAATCCCAGCCAGGTCAAAAAAAAGGTAAATAAAATTTAATATTTGTAAACAATAATATTAATTTCAGACTACAATTTAGATATAATAATAAGAAAGTCAGATATCCAGACGTAGTTTAAGAAACCATATTTATAATCAATACCTATAATATACAAAATAGACACCATATTATATGTACATTATACGTGAAAAATATACGTTTAGATATCAGTGTACCACTGCAACATTATCACGTATATTTTACGTTTTTATTATGAGTTTTATTTACGTACTAATTTTACGTATAATACGGGTGGGTCAAATACGAATATTATATGTAAAATATATACGTCTAGATATTAGTCTATCATCGCGACATTAGCACATATACTGTACGTTTTAATTATACGTTTTACTTACGTACTACTTTTACATATAATATACGTAGGTTAAATACGTATATTATACGTAAAAAATATACGTCTAAATATTAGTCTATCATCGCGACATTTGCGCGTATACTATACGTTTTTATTATACGTCGTATTTACGTACTACTTTTACGGATAATATACGTAGATAGAATACATATATTATACGTAAAAAATATACGTCTAGATATTAGTCTACAGTCGCGACATTGACGCGTATAATCTACGTTTTTGTTGTACGTTTTATATGCGTAAATAACGTTTCGAATAATCCACTATTATTCGTCTAATATACGATTTGGTGTTACTTTGGAGCCTCTTACCCCCAGTCCTTTTCCTTTAAAGACTGATAGTCCCGAATGGCAACATTGGTTAGCTCATGGTAACGCATTCTGTAAAACCACTCCGACTGTTAACGCCCTGTTTGCACATCGACCGTTCGATAATAGGGCTTACATTTTTGTTGATATTATCGGAGAGCGAGTGTTAGGTTTTATGGACACAGGGGCAAATCAAACGGTGCTAGGTCGCGAGGGACTAGGGAGGGATTTAATAAAGAAATTAAACTTGACTATTGACCAATCACAGAAAATACCGATAAAATCAGCAGATGGTACTTTGCAAAATGTCTATGGTACAGTTTTATTGCCAGCTAATCGTCACCGATTCTATCGAATATCCTCTGATACTGGGTTATGAGTTCTGTAAAAAGTTTAAGTTAAAAACTGATTTTGAAGCAGATACTTATAACATACCTAAAGAGATTCATGAAATGGTTTCTCCAAAAGTCATTCAATCTCGTGCAGACGTGTTTTACGACCAAATTCAAGAACTAGAGCAAGTCATCTCTCAGTTCAAGTCCATAGCTCCAACTGAATTGGGTAGAACAAGGTTTAATGTCGCCGGCTATATTAGAAAAGATTAATGCCAAAGTGGACGAGATGTTGCGTCGCAAGGTAATTAAAAAGTCATTTTTGGGATGGGATAGTTCCATTGTTTTCGTAAAAATGAAGAATGGAGACGTACGTTTTTGTCATGACGGAGGAAAGAATAATTCTATAACTAAGCCCGACGCTTATCCGATTCCGTTTGTAAGCGATATATTGGATAGATTAAGAAAGGCACGGTATCTTTCCTCCATAGACTTGCGAAAAGCATTTTGGCAAATTCCACTTTCCAAAGAGTCCTGTGAAAAAACAGCTTTCATTGTCCCACGGCGTGGACTCTTTGAATTTAATGTGTTACCCTTTGGACTGCATAACAGTCCTCACACATTACAACGTCTCATGGACAGTATTTTTGGTCCAGAATTTGAGAATGTTTTTGTGTATCTCAATGATATCATTATTATTTCAAAAACATTTTTCGAGCTTATGGAACTTCTCAAAGAAGTTTTCAAACGTTTAAGAAAAGCAGGTCTAACGATTAATTTAGAAAAGTGTGAGTTTTGCCGTGATTCTCTTAAAGAAAATGTTTTCTTTGTATGACAGGGTGGTATAGACGCTTTATTTTATAATTTTATAAGAATTTATTTTTATAAACAAATATTGCCTAAAATATATAGTTCTACAAGAATATTATTATAAATACACTATACCTATTTCTGTAAATCTCAATCTACTGAACAGCCTTAAGGTTTACTTTATGTTCTTTTGTTGGATTTTTGTTTTTTATAAACCATTGAATTTCATCTAATTAGTATGGTAGAAGTTTTTGCTTTCCACACAAAATTTCTGTCCGTTTTAGCCTTATCTCCTCTGGTTTCAAGATATTCACAAAAACAAATAAAAATTCAGTTCTAAGCTTTTTCATAATTTATTGTGTTCTTTTACAAACAAGCGTGCTTATTACTAAATGCAACATATACATTCATATTTATATCACAATTAAGTTATTTTTATTTTAAATCAAAATATAACCTTGTAGTCGTTTAACAAAATCTAATTAGTCATATATTATTATATTTTTAATAACATTGTTTTATTTCTTCGGGTAAGCTATTGGGGTATGTATTTCACCATAGAAATTTATTAATGCTGCTTCTTCATTTAAATACAAAAGTACGTTTTCAATTTTATACATACCATTGGGAATAAGAGGAGGTAAATAATGGTCATTGGGAACAAAATTGCAAAAGTAATTAATAACATCCTAAAACAAATATTCTATAGCTAACATTGTTACAACTAAACATATTTATTTAAACCTTATGAAAAATGAAACTTGTTAGGTTACCACACAATTTCATATTTTGGAATCCAAGTACATTTGCGGCATATACTTTTTGAAAATTTACTTGAAAACGTGTAGGAAAGTATCGATATTCGTTACTCATAAATTAATAAAATTGTACTACGATCTAAAACAATACAACAAACATTTTTGTTATTCAAAATAATTAAAAAGAAGAACAAAATTAAATTAAATAGTGAAGTTTTGAATTTTTGAATTTTATTATCTCTATTTTGAACATTAACTTGGGGATGCGATTAATGTGAATTTGAGAAAGATTGATAGTTTTGGATGGTTGAAGATTGGAAAGATAATACATTGGAAGCATTAATTAAATTAATTGAATGATATAATTAAAAATTTATGGAAATGCAGATTGAAAGTTAGAGACATCGTAATTAAATTCGATAGCGCGACGTGGGTCGAAGTTTTTCTTCAATTTGTGATTCTATTTAAATTTTGAAAATTTATTTTAAACTTGAATTTATATTCGGATTATTTAATTTTAATTATTAGAATCTAGAGTTTCAAGCTCAACGGTGATGGAAGATTACACCGTATAGCTACAAATTAGCCAATGGATACATAAATTTACCTCTAGTTTATCTTCTACGTTAACTTTGAATTGTAAAGTACCATTCATAGCCGGTGTAGTGCGATTATATTTAAAGGTCATTAACTCAAAATTATGGAAAATATTTGTATTGAACCGGATTACTTCAGTTCGCTTGTCCTTAACTGCATAGCCATGTTGCTTAAACTGAAATTCGAAAGATTATTAGAATTTTCTTGTATATATTAAGATATTTGTGAGATTATAATCTAGTGACTAAAAATAATACAAAATTCATCGATAAGATATAATATATTGTAAACAATGAGAGAATAAAAGTTAAACTATGGGATGAAACTATTCCATTTCTGTGTTACTCAATGATTGATTTTTATTTACATTATAAGATGACAAAATACTTACCTTAGACAAAATATCCCGATTGCAGGCAGCACCTGAAACAATGCTCTTCATTATTGCTGCCATTTTTAAGACTTGCAAAGCTTAACTCTGGAACTACGCAATATGTACATCTGATGAACAAATTTTCTATGAGACTAATTTGATAGGTACTTAATGTAAATTTTTAAAATTTAAATCATTATAAAGTCAAAACAAACAGGAAAGTGATTAGGTATATTAGTCTCATTTTAAGTTTTGAAATTATATTTTCATGAATAATAAAAATTCATTTAGGATAACTTTCGGTTATTTCCTGTTGCTGCTCGGTATCATTTGAAGATCCGTTAAATTTTAAGGAATTACTGGTAAACATTAGTTTACGTGGGGATAAAAAAATATACAAAAAAATTATAAACATTTTATAATAACTTTTACTTTTACTTACAAGTGAAATAAACATGTGAACAATTCTATTGGCCAATAATAATTAATAATATATCTGCAACAATTTATTTTTTTGGATAAGTCAGTGGTGTGTATATTTCACCATATAAATTAAATAACCCTACGTCTTGATTTAAATACAGCAATAAATGTTCAGCTTTATATAAACCATTGGGAATAAGTGGAGGAAAATGATTAGTATCAGCGACAAAATCGCAAAAGTAGTAAATAATATCCTGAAACAGAAACACGTTAGGTGTGCTCTATTATAACTGGAACTAATTTTATTAACCTTGTGAAAAACGAAATTTGTTGTGTTACCACACATTTTTATATTTTGGTACCCAAATACATTTAAGTCATATGATTTTTGCACATTTACTTGGTAATGTATAGGAAAGAGTCGATATTCGTTACTGAGAAACTTATAAATTTGTATAAGGACCTACAATATTTAATATTATTTAAAATAATTAAATTAAATATATCGACATGAGTTCCACAAAAACTAAGACAAAAAAACTAAGTTTCATCTAAGTTAACTTTGGGATGGATAGTAATATTGTGAGCCGGTGTAGTACGATTATATTTAAACGTTTTCATTGCAAAGTCCCGCACACGGGGTGAAAAGTACCTTAGTCCCCAGTTGTATATTTGAATTTGAATCCGCAATTTTCGAATGCCGGCTATTATAGGGATGTTTTTGATGATTATTGCCGATTAAAATATTGTCGACATACTTATGATTATTGCTAAAGGGCTTGTCGTTCCATGCTCCACCACACCACACTTTCTGCATGTGGGATCGTCTACTACTCCAATAAGATTGAGGTGTCCATTCAGACAGCAGCGTCCTGTAAGTAGTCCTACTATCTTCGTCAACTGTGGTGTACAAGGTTTTTATGTTTCTTTTGTTATTTAAGGGCCCACCAATGAACATCCGCGATTGCCTTAGTCCCGAAATGTTCGTCCAGTACGCACGATGTTGTTTACTTAGTAGTTCTTTTAATAGTCTCATTTTCGGTCAGATATGCTATCCTGCAAAATTGGTTTAGTCCTCCTATATATCGGTTTGCAGCAGATTTAGCTAAGGCATCTGATTTTTCTGTGCCTTTTATTCCTGCGTGTCCCGGAACTCACATCAGCGTTTAGCTGCTCTGTTGTTAAAGTGTTACATCGAGGCAGTGACTTACAACCCTAGATTGAGTTCCCATTCTTTCCAGGGCTTTTAGAGCTGCCTGGCTGTCGGTCATTATACAGATCCTCTTATTTATATAAAATGTATGATTCGCACATTAAAAATGGTGGCTTGATTTAATGTATTTGAATTCTCATTTATTTAAGTAATTATAGATGAAAGGTTTTGCTTATTGATAATTATAAATTGGTTTTGCTTATTAATGTTTCGTGGATTTTATATTTTTGGTGGTTGGTTTTCTGTGTTTTTTTTAAAGGTGTGATGATGGGTATTATTATTGTGTGGTATTAATGTGTTCAATTAATTAATATTGGTGGTTTATTTGGTTAAATGTCGATCATTGTGGGAAATGTTGGTTATAACGTATGAGTCCAAAGTAGCTGGATAGAATTGAAACTTTAATTTAAAAAAGTTTATTTTTTAATGTAAGTGGCTGTATTAACAGCAATACCCGATTGAGTTTGTACAAAAAAATTTGATATGCCTTTCACTGATATTGCACACCACGCCAATACTTTTGGTTCAAATTTTGATTTTTTTATGAACTCTATGTTATCAGAAACTGTACTTTTATCGGTGGTATAAAATCCTTTATTTGCAACGTCACAACTGTTCGCAAAAATGAAGTAATTTTCATCGTCCAAAATATTCACTCTATCGCCTGTTAAAAACTATTGTCGCAAAATGTGGCATTTTTCAGGTATTTCCGCTAATTGTTTATCGGTGTATCTTAGTTTAACATTTCTCTTGTACCTCTTTACTTTAAATTTTTTCAAATTTTGGCAAATTATTGTTTGCGAATCTTGAAATTTCCATGGTAATATGTGAGTACTCTCTCCAATTTTGTTTTCAGCGGCTTTCTTCAAGGAACTTAGCTGAGATTTTTTAGAACTGTTTTTCTTCCGTTTTTTTTATATTTTCGCCGGGGCCAATATTTTTACTAAACTTCAAAATTATGGAATAAATGGTAAATCTTGCCCGCCAAGCATTTTAAAAACGCGTTTACGCAAAATATTTTGTTCGCATACTTTCATAATGATAATTCAAACGAAACTAATAAAATTTGATAATAAACATATGAAAGAATTACAAAAACAAATTCAAAAGATTTGCTAGATTATAACTACTGTTTTGACTTAATTGAAATTTGTCCAGCTACTTTAGACTCATACGTTATTAGGAAATGTGGTATATAATACCAATTTTTTTTTTTTTACTGATTTTTACTGATCTGTTGATGCATTCCAATCCGGATTTTATTCGTATAGCCAGCTTTCATTAGGAAATGAAGCAATCATAATAGTTAGGGCATTGTGTGCTTGAATCGATGGTTTTATCCTGCCCCCGTTTGACCTATGTTAATCTTTGTTTTATTATGTCTATTAAGTTAAAAAGGGATATTAATTTCCTTACATGCATTAAGTAGCTTTGAGTACGTCACTTACAACGTCAAGACAATTGGTTTACTACAAATTAGAGGTTATAAACGACGTATGAGTGATGTATTTGACGATCACGAGTGTGCGGCTAGGCATTTGGTGGTGAGGATTTGAAGTTTTAAAACATGGAGGCGGGAGATTCAAACTCAAAACCTGTCACTAGAACCTCTTAATGCACTTGCCCGTGTCAGACACCAGCTCGTCATACTGGCAGTTCTATACAAAATCGACAGACATAAGCGATCATTAAATTTACTCAAAAAATTTTTGATTGAAGCGGTAGATTACTAATTTGTGCATAAAAACCTGTAGATAAATATTTAAAGAAATTCAATTGTTTGAAATTCAATCAAATCAAAAATAATTTTAAATTCATTTGAAATTTATGTGTGCATTAAAGGGTTAAGTTAGCTGAACTACTGCTGACTCAAAGGTGCTTGCGCTTTTTTTTTGTGTTTTGCGCTTCGGAGAACACGCAAAGCCGGTGATTTTCCTGGGTTGATGATAGTGAAGGGTTACAGGTATTCCCCAATCCAGAGTAAGCTGCCGTCGGTTTAAAATGTAATAGCCTTTCTCTCAGATAAAGAGACAAATTGTCTTGCAGTGATCAGAAAAGACTAAAGACGATTGTGTTGGTTTTGACTTGACTTCACCATTCCATAGGCTTTATAAAAATTTTATAGGACTCGTACATATCTCAATTTTTGCAAAATTGTAGTTTCAGCGTTTTGAAAAATCCCTCCTGTATACCATATTTTTAAATTAAGCAAAATGATTTATATTTTATTTTGATTGTAATCAGATGAGAGTTTTCAATAAATCATTGCTGTTGTCTTCCATGTTGTCCTATCTACTATATTATTAATTAATCAAAGAGTTATACCTTCTATCTCGTTGAAAGACAGTTCAACTGTCCTATAAATCTTTTTCGTGCAACATTTTAAATTTTAGTTAAGGGATTATTTATGAGATGAAGTCAATTTTTATCGGAAATGTACAAAAAAAACTCTAAGCATATTTTAATAACAATGTTTTATTTCCAAGTGCCACAATACATTGTAGATAAACATCTAAAGAATTAATAACACCTTAAACCAATTCCAATAGCCAATAATTAATAATAATATATTGCTGTGTTCTGTAGAGCAACCTTTAATTTGATTTATTTGTGATATTTTTGAAGGTTTTGCTCGCGCAGGCAACCATTGAAATTGAAAAAGGAAAATTTTATTTCATTATTTATTTAATTAACTGGAAATCACAGCAACATCTGTAACAAATTACTTTTTTGGATAAGGCAGTGGGGTGTACACTTCACCATATAAATTGAAGAACCCTGCTTCTTGATTTAAATACAGCAATAATTGTTCAATTTTATATATACCATTGGGAATCAGTGGTGGAAAATGATTAGTATCAGCCACAAAATTGCAAACGTGGTAGATGACATCCTGAAAAGGAAACATGTTAAGTGTACTATGTTATAACTAGAACTAATTTTCTGAACTTTATGAAAAACGAAACTTGTTGTATTTCCACACATTTTCATATTTTGGAACCCAATTACATTTGCTTCAAATGCCTTTTGCAAATTTACTTGAAAACGTATAGGAAAGTGTCGATATTCGTTACTCAAAAACTTATAAACTTGTACAAGGACCTAAAATAATATTAGGTATTTAAAATAATAAAATTAAATATCTCGACACGGGTTTCAGCAAATATGGCTACAAAACTATAATTGATAAGGTTCTTATTTTACATTATAGAAATTTACTGAAAACCGATAACCCTGTTTTATTAGCAGTTAAAAATTACCTCCAGTTTATTCTCCAAGTTAACTTTCGGGTGGATAGTAAGATTGTGAGCCGGTGTGGTACGATTATATTTAAATGTTTTTATGTCATAGTTATGAAAAATATTTTTGTTAAAACGGACCACTTCTGTTCGCATATCTTTGACTTTATAGGCCCTTTGATGAAACTAAAATTTAAATAAATTATTAAAACTTAACAGTAACAATAGTAGAAAGATAGAAAATCTATTTGTCCTTCCTCTTAATATAAGTATGAAAGACGTAAATGTAGCCCTATTTAATGGTATGATTTTCAGAAAATCAAAACATAATACTTGTTTAAATTTACCAGTTACATGACCTCTGTTGTGCCACAGTAACAGTAAAGTTACCAATAAAAATGGTGTAAACAATTTAATAAAAATTAAATGCAAAATACCTTAGACAACAGATCCTCACTGTAAGACGTGCATTGTAGCCCAATTGCAAGAGATAATAACAAGTAACAAATTTTCATTGCTGGTTTAAAACTTGCACAAGTTTCCCTAGAACTCAGTTGTATGTAAATTCAGTACTACTTTGGTGTGACGGTTCAAAAATTGCAATATGAAAATCTCATTAAAATCAATACAAACAGGAAGTTGGTCGGGAACTTATTAGCTAAATTGAACTTGCTTTAATATATTTTAAATTTTTCCATGGATGATTAATATATATTATTACAATGAGTAAAACAAATATAAATTTCCATTTTTGATTATTTTTACGATAGCGAAAATTCATATAATTATTATAAAATTTTAGGTTACTTATAAGAAGTTCGTAATTCGTATTTACTGTAAATAATAAAACATGCGTAAGACAATAAATTGTTACTTAGTAGAAACAATTGTTACTTACAGATTAACCTGGAATCCAAACAACAGCACAGTTAATGTACAATCGTCTGCTGAATTAATCTCACTGCCAGATATGAGACTGCAATCTCCGCAGTGTTTAAAAGTCACAAAGGAGGCGTAGATAAAAACAAAAGGAATGAATACAACAGCGAAGATAATAAAATTAGTCATAAAACAAAACACTGGCGTCTGTCAAGTCGAAACAGAACAACAGCACAAAACAATCAAAACGTTGAGTGGCTTAATACTATTTCATTAGATTTAAAAAAAATTTATTAAATATTTTTATCGACATGAAGGTCATCGTGTGACCACCTTGTAGGAAACTAAAAATGGTGATTATGACGCGCTGCGCAGCTCGAACTTATTTGTTTGTTTAACGCCTCTCGAATAACATTGTATGAGAAAATTTGGAAAAATTTTAACTGTGCAATACTTTTTGATAAGTTTTTGTGATTAATTTGTAATTTATAATTTTTATATTTTTGAATTTTTCCCTGCACATAAAAGAAAACTCATCAAAATAAGACTTCCTTCTCACGATCCAGTTTTGCTTAGTGTTTTAGTTTGATTTTATATTTTTTCATGTAAATACTACAAGAATGTGTTTTGTTTTAATTGTAAAAGTGTCAAATATAGCTCAAGTGGTTTTTGTTTTTCCTTTATTTGTCGACCAGATGAAAATGTTGGGTTTTCCAGAAAATTAGCCGACTTAATATAATTAAAGAAGCCAAATGTGTGCAAAAACAAAGAGTCCATTACCTTCTTTGATATTTCGACAGAATGTATTTTTGGTTTTAAATTATAGAAGATGCTTAGAGCTTAGATGATTTTATGAATAATTCAATGTAACACAAAATCCGATCTTATTAGAATGAGCTTATTGGATCTCAAAATTCAAAGTGTTAAGACTTGTTCCATACGTTTATTTCCATTTACGTTTCCGAATATTGCACAATATTTTACAATCTCCCTCTCCATAATGAGTAACCTCTTGGGGTAACTTAAATAAATAAAACTTAAAATTGAAAAGTTCATGCTCTTTTCAATAAAATTTTTTAAGTTATACTATAAATTTTTAGAACAATAATTTCCATATAGATACAACCAATTTTATTTCATTTACTAACCAATTTACATATTCAAAAATCGAACACCAAGTTAAAATTCATACGGTGTTGGAGCGGCTACAGAGATGGACTTGAAATCCATTGGGTTCAACCAGCCTCACATGTGCCAATCTTCTCCCCGGTATTTCTTTTGTATAAACAATAAACCAATTTATTATTATTTATAACCTCGATTACATATATATATATTTACAATAAGAATAGTTTTTCATTTTCAGTTTTTTATTTTATTAATTTATTTTTATTAATTAATTTATTTTATTAATTTATTTGAAAATGTATAGGAAAGTATCGATATTCGTTACTCAAAAATTTGTAAACCTGGACGACGACCTAAAATTTATTTTTTATAATTATTAACTCTTTAATTGTTCAAAATATTAAGGATGAACTTATACAACAATGCATTTTAATAATTTTTGTCAATACGTCAAAAATTTGAAAACTTTACAACTATCCTAACACATAAAATCCCGCACGCTGGTCCTGCTCCAGTGTGTCATTTTATGGTGAAATAAGAAACCCTCTGATTGGTCGATTGTTTTCTAACCGAAAAATATATTAAACTAAGATTAGGACTAAAAATAATTGAAAAATAAAATAGTGAATAATTCCGCCATAAGAAAACAAAACAATTAAAATTGTTTTTGATTTAATTAAAAAATCCCGAAAACGCAAACATGATTAATGAGAAGAAAAGCAAAAAGGAGAAATGGAAAAACAAAGTGTAATAAATCGTGGTTGGCCTTAAAAAAATAAAAAACGATTGCTAAAATACAAATAAATTTATTCCGCACTTGATAAACTAACACCATGTTAGAATTCGTTCTGCTTCATAATAATCATACCAACTTAGAATCCATAGTTATGTTACCAACATAAAATATTTTATATACAGTACATTACACACAGAAAAGGAAAAAGTTACAGCAATTAGTGAAGATGCACCGTCAGTCAAACATACCTATAAGAAGAACACAATTGATAAGAAAGAGAAACGACGAAATGATATGAGCAATTTTTTGAAATAACTTGCCAGGTTTATTTGGTAGATTTTTTTTACAATATGAAGAGCCGAAGTTAGCGAATAAAAAAAAATTAATTTATGAGTACGGCAAAAACCTTTTTTGTTTCTAAAATTATGGCACTATTAGTTTTATTTTAGTCTGTGATCAATAGCAGGTCTATTCAGGGTTGTGTAACCAAAATTACAATTTCAAAATATAAACTTTCGTACTTGTGGAATTTGAAAAACTGATTTAAAGTGTTAATTTTCACAAAATTTATAAAAATGAGAATATCTCGAAAACTAACGACTTTTTACTAAGATCATATTTTGATATTCTGGTCAGTTATGAACCGGCCTATATGCCCTTCAAGGGATAAAGTTTAGTTCTGGAACACCCTGTATATAAAAATTAAAAAGCCGGGAAGTTGAATAGAAGATGTATCAACGACTGAATGGATAACCGGATAATCGGATAACTGTATAACGGGATATTTTATGTTAAATCATAATAGATTTAGCCCCAACAACAGACTTGCCGTTTTGAAGACGGCGACAGTTTCAATTTAAATTCGCCTTTTTCATGACGATCAACAAGGCTCAGGGGCAGACGTTAGAAAACATAGAAATGTATCTGCCGAAACCGGTGTTTAGTCCCGGTCATCTCTATGTAGCAATCTCAAGTGTACGGAGATCTGAAGATAAAAATAGCAATAGAAAATAACAATGAAAATTGATTCATGTGTACACGAAGGAAGGAAGATAAAAAAGAGATCCACCGTCTAGCTGCCCGTCTGTGGACGGGCTTTCCAGATACTTTAGAATAAAAGGTCGCAGATATTTAATAACCAAATTGGCGTGGGCTTATTACATCGAAAGAGAGGTAGGTAAGTTAAGATTGTAACAACTATTACACTGTAAGGAGAATTTTTAATCTAAACGAAAATCAGATAAATTTAACAATTTACATTAAAACTTTGACACTTTGCTTTAATGCATCCTGCATATTCATTCCGTTACATAAATAATTCAGTTTAATAGCATCGTAAAATTTCCTAAAATGCTTCCACATTCGGTCATTGTAACTTCTTCAAAAACTCATAAACATGTTCGTCATTGCTAATTTCTTGAAAAATTACGCGTTGTTATTCAAAATTTTATGAAAAATACCCACATTAAAAACCTTGACCTATCCATATCGTGATCCAAATTGCCAACAGGAAACTTTCTGTCCATGGCTTCCAAAATTTTAAATAACCTCTGACATCAGATCACGACCTCAGTCTTGAAGCAATTTCATTAACTTCACATTGACTCCGTTCCGATATTTTTTTTAAAGTAACGCGGTAAAGTAACAACACACGGAAAAATATTAAGTTAATCTAATACGTATAGTTGTAATACGTACCTATTCGTTTGGTATTCTATTTTGTGAATTATTATTTCAACGCGGTTTTACTATAAAATAATTCTGAATCAAATTCAAAACAACATCAGAAAAATGTAATGAAGCTGCCATGTTGTTGACACATGGTAGCGTTACGAGCGCCACCACATTAATTTGACATTTGGATTTTTTTGTTCTGATCCTTTGGAAAGTTTAACATTAAAGCCAGATGAGCAATCTAAAAATTAAAACATTGTTAGGGTGGGAATTTGTTAAAGACCCGAACAGTTTTAACCAGTTCGAGAGTGGAATTCATTCGAGCAGTATTAAGTGCACTATCGGGTTGAGTGTACCTTTGAACTACAGAGGTCTCAAAATTTTTGTTTTGAATTTTCCAAGTTAATTTTCTCGAAACTTTTTATAGTTTCTTAGGTGAGGTACACAAGCATATTCGCAACAATTGTCAAGGTAGGTTATTCACCCTGTTCCAAAAATAAGAAATTCTGGGAAGTTTTGATTTATTGAACCAGTTGGCAATAACTAACTTCCTATATTATTATTGTCAGGTAAATTTGATATGATAATAAATACAGAATCCAAGTACTATATTTTCTTTACTTCGTTAACTTCAAAAAAATATAAGAACAATACAATACGTAGAAAATCAAAATTTAAAAAATTTAAAAGAGAGAAAATTAACACATAACAGGTTTGAATTAAGAATATTTGAAATTATGAAAAATTCGTAATACGATAGTACAATATAACGTTAATTCATGGTTATTTCCACTCTTCAGTTGCACATAATCGTTTAAAGATGGCATTTCCCAGCTGAATCGCGTTTGATAGTCTTTTTTTAAACCAAGAGCCCTCTTTTGGATTCCCAGTGGCTTCGATTAGTTTACGGCTAATGTCTTTGCTTAGCAGTCGACGCACTTAAGCGCCATTCCGTAATCGTCCTAAGGTTCGTGTTAAATAGAAATGAAACCGTCAATCATTATAGTTGGAAACATTAGTTTTAAAAGACATTGTATTGCATTTTCTATGAGTGCATACATGATAAGCGAGATAATTGCATTACCGCTTAATATACGGTGGTTCGAAGTATCCCTAGAAACGCCCATATAGTCAACCAGTTCAGTAGTCGCGCTTTAGAGATCAATAAATTAAAATTTTCAGCTTTGTTATTAAATCGTCAATCAGATTTAAACAATTCACTATTATTAAACATTTTTAATAAATAATTACCCCCCCCCCGTTTATTTAAACCTATTCGAGCGCTTATTTCCCCCCCGTTTTTGTTAACACTTTAAATATCCCCTTCTCTTTTCAAAGTACTTGCCACCACCACCCCGAACAATATTTAAAGGATTCTCTCTTAATTTTCTTTCAAATTCATCGCCTGATGATGCCATAGTTTGGTGAAAACGTTTACGAATTTATACTTATAGTGTATTTTACATGTGTTAACTTAAACACATTTTAGTTCTGAAAAGTGTTTAGTGCATTTTTTGGGTTTTCTAAAATATTGATATGATTAATATCGAGTTACACTACTTAAACCACGTATCAATCGATTAAATAAATACTGATATAAATAAATATACCGAGTGTTAAATAAATTGTTATTCTAGCGGAGTTATTGTTTTATTGTTATTAACTTTAAGTGTTTTTAAGTAACTTTAAAATTTAGCCCTTTAGCAATTAAATAAACGTTTAAGTTTTTTAAAATTGCGATAATTAAAGTTTTATTTATTTTAATCAACCAGCACTTTTATTCTAATTTTGTTCGATTCCGGGATTTGTAAAAACTAATTAAATCGAAAATTTATCGTTACTACGTTGTTACGAAACACTAATGATGGTTGATGATTCATATATGATGACTCTTCCGTGATGATTTATATGTGATAACTAGCAGTTGTTGTTGCTTAAATAATGCTGAATTTGTAGTCTGGATTGCTCGAGAAATTAATTAATTAATTAATTGATTAAATAATTAATAATTCAAAATTAATTATTGCAAGTCGAATCGACTCCGAATTTTATGTGCTTAACTGTGGCACCAGTAAAAATGGTTACAAACTGATATTGTGGTATGATACTTAATTAAAATTCGAACTTAACTAAATTCTAAAAATTATAAAATACCTTAGACAGAATATCTTGATTGCAGGCTATAGCTTGAAATAGAATTAACAGTACAAATAGCGAAACAATGATCTTCATTTCTTAAAATTGTGAAACTAACGAGACTTCACATAAAACTGTAAATTTATATAGGTACCGAAATCTATTGAGCTCTTTTTCTATGATGATAATAATAATCTGATACCCACTAATGCATATTTAACATAAGGTAAATTTAAAATAATTTACATAACTTCCGGTCTTTTCATGTCGGTGTTTGTTACATTTTAAAATGCGATTAAATCTAGGTAAATGCAGATCAATATGAATTTCCAACAAATTTCCAATTTTCCAAACAATAGTTCCTTTTTCTATAAGTGGAAAATTTTGTATTAGCAATTGTATTACCTTTGTATATTGTTCTGTCCAGACACTGTAAATTGCGCCAGCGGTCAAAGGTTTTTTTGGACAGTGGTAACCTCCACCGATGGTCAGATTTTAAGCCTTTTTTTGCTAATCTACAGAAGGTAAACATGTAAGTTCCACCGATGGCAACTTTTAAATTTAAGACCCGTAAGCCTCTTATAATACTTATCTCAATGGTCAAGATCTGAAAGACAGAAAATTTCAATTTAAAATCAAAATTGCCATAGATTTGAAAATTTTATAAAAAGAAGCGATTTTTAAGAATCAAGTAGGTAAAAAAAAGATAATTTATAAAAGAACGGCCGGAAAAAGATGCTAGTTAGTGTAAATTTGAACGCGTTACCGCACGCATCGTTCGTTGCAATACAATTCGAGTTTATAGGTTACGAAAACTTTTCGGAAAGTCAAAATTGAGGTTACGGATGAAAATTTTTGAACATTACGTTATTGAAATAAATTAAATGGAAGATTAATCAAGCTGATTATAATTACAAGATAAGTTACCAGGTGTTTGCTGTTTTGGTTTTTAAAAGTAAAGTGCATGTAGTTTCTTCCGTATGAAACGATTATCCCACCGTAAGGGAATAAACTTAATGAAAATTTTGAGCACGTAGGAATCGGCATATGAAGTTCGCACAGATAAGGTAGAAACATATTTATATTTTTTAACTTGGTTCCCTCGAAGATTCATATAACCTAAAAGAACATTGCGTTAGTATTTATTTGTAATTTTAAGTATTTTTTTTACCTGTATTTGGGGATTATCGAATACACTCTGAATTCTGGATTCTGGATTTTAGGTAGGAGGGCAGGGAGGTATCCCCACGCGCACTTAGGCCACTAGATCGGGTCCATTGTGCTGCCTCCGATGCAGCGGCCCTCCGTCCTGTCACTCCTCAAGCCATCCTGTCTCCAGGATGAATTCGAGTATCTTGGCAGGCGGAGTGTCGCTGATTCTGGCCATGTTAGGCCAGAAGTCCCCTAACATGGTACCTCTAATTGACGCTAACGACGGACATTGACATAGCACATGTTCTGCTGTTTCGTCTGCTCTGTTACATCCTCGACATTTAGGGTTATCTACAAGTCCCAGTGTGTTGAGATGTTTATTCAGTTTGCAGTGTCCAGTTAAAATCCCTGCAATTATCTGTAGATTGACTCTGGACAGCTTCAAGTAATATTTTGAATGTTTGCAAGAGGGTGCTCTAATCGCTGCCCTTGCTTGTCTGCATACAGTTTCTTTTGCCCATCTGCTGCAATGCAGCTTAAGGATATGTTGTTTTAGGAGGGTATCGATAGTTTTGACAGCTGGCACAATCATCGGCTCCGGACCGCAGGGAAGGCTGTTGGAGCCGTTTCTTGCCAGCTCGTCCGCTTTTGCGTTACCCTCGTTACCTTGATGCCCCTTCACCCACGAGAGGGAAATGACATTTGAGTTTGATATCTCATTTAGTGCCTGGATGCATTCTAGCACCAGACCCGATGTGACCTTGTGGCTTCTCAGTGCCACAAGTGCCGCTCTGCTATCTGTAGATATCTGGATGTTTTTGTCGCAGATGCATTTATCTTGGACTGTCTTTGCGCAGTGCAGTGTGCCCATCAGTTCCGTTTGGAAAACCGATGTATGCTTACCCAGCGGTATACTCATGTTTATATTCAGTTCAGCAGAGAAAATTCCTGCTCCTGAGCCAACATCGTTTTTGGAACCATCCGAGAATAGACATATGTCATACTCGATGGTTTCTGTTGGATTCAACAGGATATTGTATTTCCTGTCGAATATGTATTGAGGGGAAATTCTGTCAGGTTCAAGATGCAGTAGTGGTACTCTAGTTGAGAAGTCCTCTAAAATCCGCATATGACCCACAGTTCCTCGCCTGTGATTCCACAGCCCCCAACTGCGAAGCCTAAGAGAAGCCTTAACCGCCATCTCCTGCACATGAAGATCAAGTGGAGGGAGGCAGAGAAGGACCTCCAATGCCGCAGTGGGTGCAGTGCGCATCACTCCCGTTGCGGCCAGACAGATTAATCTCTGGATCCGATGTAGAGAGGACGCTGCTGTTACTTGTTTGGTTCTGGGCCACCAGACAAGTGCACCATAGCACAGCATGGGCCTGACAACCGCAGTGTAGAGCCAAAGGGTGATCTTAGGGGATAGACCCCATGACCGTCCCATCGCCCTCCGACACTGCCAGAAAGCCATCCTTGCCTTGCTAATTTTGGTTATCAGATGTTTTCCACAGTTTAGCTTCTTGTCAAGTATTATACCCAGATACTTGACTTCGTCCGCTAGTTTCAGAGGAGTCCCCATTAAGTTAGGCATTGTCATGCCAGGCAACTTTCTTTTATTGGTAAACAGAACAAGCTCTGTCTTAGTCGGGTTGACCGAGAGAGAGTGCTCAGTGCACCATTCCTGCAGTATTTTGAAAGCTGTCTGCATTTGCATGCAGATTATGTTTTCAAATTTTCCAGTAAGCAGTATGGTCATATCATCTGCGTATCCTATGGTATAGAAACCTTTTTCGTTAAGGCGTCGTATAAGGCTGTCCACCACCATAATCCACAGCAGTGTAGAGAGTACTCCCCCCTGAGGACAGCCTTTGATCACAAAGCCTTTGATCTTTATATCACCGACACATACCTCTACGGCTCGCCACTTCAGTACAAAACTGATCCAGTTGGCAATGGTTGTGGGAACACCGTATCGGTGTAGCGCTGCATTTATGCTTTCAAAAGTGGTTTTATCAAAAGCCCCTTCGATATCAATAAGCGCTCCTAGGGTGGACTCTTTTTGGTCCAGTGATCTCTCGACGCGCTCCACCACCTTGTGTAGAGCAGTCTCAGTAGATCTCCCAGGGATATACGCGTGCTGGTTTACGTGTAGCGGTCTGTGTGTCAGAGCCGTATCACGAATCTCTCTATCGCACAGTTTTTCTAACGTTTTCAGGAAAAACGAAGTCAAACTGATTGGTCTAAAAGATTTAGCCAGGGAGTAATCGCCTCTACCTGGTTTAGGTATGAAGATAACTTTGACCTTTCGCCATTCCTTCGGTGTGTATCCGTGTGCAATGCACGCCTGGAACACTCGCACTAGGTGACCAAGCAGGTGATCCAGACCCCACTGAAGTAAGGCTGGAAGTACCCCGTCAGGTCCAGGCGATTTGAAGGGGCTAAAGGATTTAATGGCCCATGCCGTCTTGGTCGTATTTACAACCTCCTTTGCAATTTCCCAGTTAGCCTCAGTCGGTGGTTGGCTTCTAGCGTCAGTCCAATCAAAATCGGAGACTATCTTACTATCAGGAAAATGTGTGTGTAGCAGTATTTCGGCAGTTTGCGAGAGAGTTTCTGTGTACGACCCATCCTCTCGGTATAAGCTGCCGGGCTGCTGATATGGATCTTTGGCGAGGATCTTGTTTAACCTAGCCGCAGCAGCGGTTGTTTCAACGCCGCCGCAGAAGGTTCTCTATGACTCGCGTTGTTTCTTGCGGATTACTCTCTTGAACTCCGACCTGTGCGCCTTAAACGCTGCCCAGTCGTCGTCCCTCTTAGAGTTCTGCGCTTTATTGTAGAGCTTTCTTGTCGCTTTCCTTAGCTGGTCGAGTTCTTCGCACCACCAGGGTGTTGCTCGAACCCGCAATCCAGCCGTTCTTAGCGGGCATGACAGCTCATATGCGTTTATGAGGGAGTTCTGCAGCTCATTAGCATACATCTCAATCTCCTCAGTGGTTGTTAGTCTTTTTTTGTTGGAAAGTCCCTTCAACATTTCAGATTCCATGGATTTAGACAGGTGATCTAAGAAGACCATCCTGTCCGCATTCCTAGGATTCCTATATTGCTTGGGTTCCATTGTTTTAGCTTTTAATTTAAAGGTAATCCATCTATGATCTGACATTGTCAGTTGGTCGGACACTTGCCAGTCATATAAGTGATTAGAAATGCTTAATGACGTCACGGTAATGTCAATTACCGAGTTGCGGTGGGGTGACACATAAAAAGTAGGGACACCCCCGCGATTAAGTATTACTAAATTTGTATCAATAAGATAATCTAATAGAGACTTACCTCGGTTGTTGCAATCTCTGCTGCCCCACGCCTGATGGTGGGAATTAGAGTCGCAGCCAATTATGAGGTGTTTCTTTTGTTGCTCGCAATAGTTCACCAGATCCATCATCCTTTGGGAGGGTGGCAGTTCCGGCGAATCGATTGGGAGGTAAATAGACGCCAAAATGACATCCTTTGGGCCATCCCCTAAGTCGCAGCTCGTCCGAACTGCTGTTAAGTCGCAGTCGCTATACTGCGGCAGAAGGTTGGCCTGGATATTGCTAGGTATGTAAATACATGTCCTGCTTTTATTTGTGGAGCTACCTGTAAACATAGTTCCGTTTAGTTTTGTAAAGCCTCGTATAGAGGATTTTACTAACCAGGGCTCTTGTATTAGAGCGATAGTATCCTTGCAGTTGTCAAGGTGGCGGCATAATACTGCCACTGCCTCCCGACAATGCTGCAGGTTGGCTTGCAGGAGATTCCACCCTGCCAAGGGAGCCATTTGGCCTACCTTGTAGAGTTTAGTGTCCCTTTGCATTTACAGCCGCCACTGCCGGGCTTGCGTCCGTCTCCATAGGAGTTAGGGTGGCTGTTTTGGTCTTTTCAGATGCAGTGTTTTCTTCAAACTTCTGCATCATGACTTTAAGGGTGTTAAACTTATAGTTCAACTTCTCCTCTCTAGATTTTAAGGCGGCACTGTCCACCTGGCCGACACCGAAGACAAGGAGTTTGCCTTTCGGTTCCTCCTTACTCGTGTCGTGGAAGACGCACCACTCTTTCAGTTTTGCCCAGGGGTTCTGAACGGCAAGGCGGCGTGTGACCACCTCAGTGGGCTCCGGTTCTCCCGGAATCCAAAGGGTGACCTTGGTCAGCCTTGGTAGATCGTCCACCTGGACCACATCTAATTTAGCACCTTGCCATGGTGGTGGCAGGTTAGCTATTGTTTTTTGCAGCCATTCCAGCGAGCTCTGGTCACTGCAGGTGATCCGAAGGATCTGCCCCGAGTGATAGAACCCGCCAAAAGTGGGTGCTGGCTTTGTCTCATTACCCACTGCTGCTATAAAAGCATCTAGTGCAGTGGTGAGATTATTTTCTATAATAACCACCTGGGACTCATCGAGTTTGCCCAGTGGATTTGATCGGTCTATCACCGCTACTCTGAGGTGCTTTTCAGCAGCCTCTTTGTAGGTGACGTTACCCACCCTATTCGAGTTCTTTTGTTGAACAGGATACGTCGACTTTGCCCTCTTCCCCTGATTGCTCGAGGGTGAAGGCAAAGAGTCCTGTGATCGAACTCTCTTCTTAGCAGCTACAGCTTGCAGCTGCTTATTCTTACTTACACCATGTGCAGGTCGCTTGAGCCTGGCCTGTTCATGTGCAGTATTACCCGTCGAGGTGCCCACCGTTACCCCATTCCACACATACAAAATTTTTCTCAACAATTACATGGTTGCACGATTTTTTCGAAAATAGATTTAGTACGCGCTTATCACCAAATTCCTGTAGCTGCTGAAGATAAATTTAAAACCGCGATTACAACCCCTTTTGGCCTTTTTGAATTCAACAGAATGCCATTTGGTTTAAGAAACGCTGCACAAACCTTTCAGAAATTTATGGATTTGATTTTATTTGGATTAGATTTTTTATTTGTTTATATTGACGATATTCTAATTGCATCACACTCTGTAGAAGACACCTTCGTTTGTTGTTTGAACGCCTCCAACAATACGGGATAAACATCAAAGCTTCCAAATGTATGTTTGGTGTCTCTTCACTAGATTTCTTAAGTCATGCAATTTCCTCTAAAGGAATTACTCCTTCAGAGAACAAAGTCAACGTAATTTAAAAATTTCCTTCTCCTACATCAATCCGACTTTTACAACAATTCATAGGAATGATCAATTATTATAATAAGTTCATTCCTAAATTAGCAGAATTGCTGGATCCTCTATATATGTTTTTAAAAGAATGTAAAAAGAAACCAGCACCAAAATTTAGCTGGCCCAATAATTGTGAACAAACTTTTATCAAAATAAAAGAAGAATTATCGACTGCAAAAATTTTAGTTCATCCTTTAGAAAACGGAAAATACCTACAGTTTAGTAGTAGACGCTTCAAAATTTGCCGTTGGAGCTGTTTTACAGCAAATCAATAATAAAGGTTGGGAGCCATTGGGATTTTTCTCGAAGAAATTGACTCCAACCCAATCAAAATATTCTACCTTCGATCGTGAACTATTAGGAATGTATTTATCAATTAAACATTTTCGATATTTTATAGATGGTCGAGAATTTACCGTTTTCACCGATCACAAACCTTTAATATATGCGATTGGATCAAAAACAGAACGTAGCCCACGACAGACACGTCATTTAGAATTTATTGCTCAATTTACCACTGATATTCGTTTCATTAAAGGAAAAGATAATGTAGTTGCCGATACACTTTCGCGCCTTTCAGTCGAAATTAATTCTTTTAACTCATCTTCGATAGATTTTAACATAATCATGAAAGCTCAAAATAATGACGAAATTTTACAAAACTTTATTAACACTTGTAAACATTCAAATTTAAAATTCCAATTAATTGAAATTCTTTTTACCGACACTAGAATTTGGTGTGAAGTTAATACGAATAAAAATCGTCCTTTTGTTCCTACTATTTTACAGAGATCGATCTTTAACAGTATGCATAGTTTATCACATCCGGGTATTCGAGCTACCAGAATATGAATGGCGGCATTAATCGTTGGACAAAAACTTGTATTAAATGCCAAAAATGCAAAATTAATCGTCGCACTAAATCCGAAATTGGTAAATTTCCAATAATATCAAAACGTTTTCAACATATTCACTTATTGTTAGATTTATTTGGACCCCTTCCCGAATCATCTTGATTTAGATACATGTCGACCATCGTTGATCGTTTTTCGCGTTGGCCCGAAGTTTACCCAATTAAAGACATCTCCGCTAATACTGTTGCAAGAACCTTATTTCAAAATTGGATCTCCCGTTTTGGCGTTCCTCATGAAATTACGACGGATCGTGGAAGACAATTTACTAGTTCTCTTTTCACTGAACTTACAAAATTTTTAAGCATTCATAAGATTCATACCACCGCTTATCATCCGCAAGCTAATGGAATGGTGAAAAGATTTCACTGCCAATTAAAAACATCACTAAAAACTTGTGGTAATTCGGTTGCTTGGTTCAACGAACTACCTATCGTTCTTCTTGGTATTAGAACCGCTCTAAAAGAAGATTTAGGTTTTTCATCCGCTGAACTACTTTACGGACAGGAACTTCGAGTTCCTGGGGAATTTATTGTGAAAAGTAAATGCTCAGACTCTCATGATGAGTTAATCCAGCAGTTACGATATAGTTTTGCCAAAATTAGACCAGTATCTCGTGACATTAAATCAAAAAACATTTTTGTGCATCCAAAATTAAGTACATGCACCCCTGTATTTGTCAGAATAGATCAACTTAAAACTGGATTGCAACTTACATATAGCGGACCTTTTGAAATCTTAGAACGAACTTCAAAATTTTTCAAAATTAAAGTGAATACTAAAACGGAAAGCGTGAGTATTGACAGACTTAAACCAGCTTTTCTGGATAATAATTTAAAAACCGAGAACCCCAACTCAAATAAAAAAGTTTTGTTTTTATTATAATAGTTTGTTTGTTACATTGTCACTGGAGGGGGAGTATATGTAGTGTATTTTTATATAATTGTATAATATAAAAATCAAGATTGTAAAAAATATTATTGGTTATTATTGGTTTTATTATAAAAAAAAGATAATTTGAATTTTGAAAATTAAAATATTAAAGTTGTCAAATAAAGATTCCTTATTACCTATAGCCCAATAAGTAATTTCCATTTGGAATTTCACGGATGAAAGCTGAATTGGATCAAATCTTTTGAGGTCTTTCCGGGAGGGTCTTGGGCATATCTTCTAGGATTTCTTCTAGGTCATCCATTTCATGCATTAAAATTGGGAATAGTTTTTCTTCTATATTAAAAACCATTTTAAAAACCATAAAAATCATAAAAACCAGGTCTGCTGAAAAAAAAAGTTTCTATTGGTAGACCCTACATTTTTTATAATTTTTTTTATAATTAATTAACTAAAAAGCTATGAGTTAGATTTTTTTGAAATCCTATGTGAATTCAAGTTGTTAAAGATAATAATTAACCAACGTTTCAAAGAAATCTGTGATAGTCCATTTGAGTGACTTGTTGGTTTAACATGGAATGACCCTTGAACTAAATCCACAACTATTAACAGCAATATGATTTTCTTCATTCTTAGTACAAAAAAAAGTACAATAGTCAGGTGGATAATAAATATACTATATTTTGTAATATTAACCTTCACATATTGCAAACAGACAGAAAAGCTATTTGGTAAATTGATATTCGGTAAATTAAACATGAACATAATTATATTTTAGCAGAAATCGCAATTGTTTAATAATGATAAACTAGTAATTAGTTAATGATTATTTGATTAAATGATTAACTTCACATAAAATCCGAATTATTTTAAAGTAAAATTTTAAATTTTTTAAACTTCAACTAGTAATAAAAAAAATGAAATGTTGAATTACAGCAAAGCGATATAGGTGGAATAATTGTAAATCCAATCTACCTCCAGAGTAGATTTTTAAATTGAGCAAAAGACTCAAAATGAATGACCACAGAAAAAATGCTTAAACTAAAATTTGGTTTGCATACTTCATTTTTCCCAATTCTTTGCACTTTCCACTAATTACGTAAGACATTAAATATTCTTCAAGAAATTTCTGTTATACTTTATACTAATGGTTTTTTAACTTTCACTACTACTACGACAACTTTGCAGGTTGTAACTTGCTGTTCGAATAATATCAATACTTGTTATCAAAATATCTATATCAAATCAATGAAAATCAGAGAAGGGCTTCCTCTGTTGCGGAAAAAAGTTCCACTCATAAATTAATAATGACAAATAACGCTAAAATTATAATAATTTTCTGGATATCAGTACTATAAATAGTGAGGTAATCATTTATTCCTGTAATAGGAAATTCATATTTAGCAGTAAAATTTACCGCATTTGCAAAGGATAACAAGCAGCAACAGTAAATGACCGGAAGTTATGTAAACGATAAAAATCCTAAATTGGTTTTTATTGTTGATGAAAATATAGTTTCGAACTCGAACTGAGACTATAAAACCTAATGACTTTCCCGTTTGGTTTGATTGTACAATGATTTACATTTTTAAAATTTACATTAAGTAATCAAATTGTATGGATTATTAATCTCATAGAAAATTAGTTCATCAAGATGTACTACATAATGTATTTTGTAGTTCTAAAGTGAAGCTGAGCAAGTCTTAAAAATTGCAAGCAACGATGAAGAACATTGTTTCGCTATTAGTAGTACTGCTAATTATTTTTTCAGATGTTGCCTGCAATCAGGATATTTTGTCTAAGGTATTTTGTCATAAAAAATATAAATCAAACTCAACAATTGAAGATAATCATTAATTAATCTGTGGTCACATGCAATAAAGGAATAAGTAAAATAAATTACAATTTCAAAATAAAAGTTCAGTGTTAGTAAGCTATTAGCTTTTAAAGTTAAAATTAAAAATTTGTTTTTTTGGTCTTCTGTAAAGTTGGATATTTGGAACTATACGCCTTTAGCATGTGACGACAGCAATAGAAAAAAATAATCTTATTGTTTAATCTTTATCCTCTCGTTGTTTACTGTATCTATATTCCAATATTGGTTTTTATTACTTATATTTTTTTTTACTTTCTTCGTTATGTGCGACTGAAGATAGGAAATAACCGTGAAATGGGGCCTTATATCGCATTATCAATTTTCAATTTTGTTATATCGTAATATTCATATTATTTCGTTTTTAATTATTTTTAATCCTAACCTGTCAAGTCGTAATTAATGAATGTTCTTTATATAATTATTTTCTTTATATTGTATTTCTTCCTTTTATTGTAAAACTTGTATTATTTTAATGTTTTGTTTATAGTTCTGTTAAAAGTTACATATAACAAACACATACTACGTATTTAACGTATATAGTATAACACAAATCTCTCTCAAATTTTTAATTTAAATTCATTTTATCTTTTTTTATTTCAGTATTCAGCAGGTCCTCCCTATCTCTTTAATTTGTTTCCGACAACAGCTACAATATCTCATCGCTTTATTAACTATAGCAACTATAGATATATTAAAAAAAAGTGTGAAGCATTCAGGAGAATCAATGAATGCATTGTAATGTTCATTTTGCTATATCCTTTTTTAATTTTGAATATTTTAGTCATTATTTTTTGTATATCATTTTTTTTAGTTCTAATATTATTTCTTGTCTCTTATACTTTCTTTCCCGTTCTTCGTTGTGTGCAGCTGAAAATCGGAAATAATCGTGAAATAGGGCCTTATATCGCATTACAAATTTTTAATTATTTATTTTTTGAATAAATATTTTTTTATACCGTAATATTTTCTATTTATTTTATTTCTTCACTTTACTGTTAAAATTCTATTATTTTAACGTTTTGTTTAGGTCTGCTTTCTCTTTTATATTTCTGATATTCAGCAGCTACTTCATATCTTACTAATAAAATTTATTATCTTAGTTTGTCACTTGAATATAAACTGGCAAATATCTTAATATTTAATTTTTTGAATTACAGTTTAAGCAAAATGGATATAAAGTTAAGGATAAGCGAACTGAGGTGATCCGGTACAACCAAAATATTTTCCATAATTTAGAATGTAAAACCTTTAAATATAATCGCACCACACCGGCTTTTAATGCTACTTTTCACTTCAAAGTTAATATAGAGGATCAACTGGAGGTACATTTAAGCATTCATTATCTAATTTATAACAACTTGGTAAAGTATAGTAAAAATTAAGTGCGAAACATTCAGGAGAATCATTTCTAATATGAATGCATTGTATTGTGCATATGGTTGAATGTACATGGTAGCGCGTGGCAGACGTATGGATGTGAAAACGGAATAAAACACTGACTATTAGAAAATGATCAAATTTTTTATTTTTCGTTTATTTTTTACACGAGTTTGAACAAATGACGCCCTTCTTACTCCAAACACTGAGTAAGCCTTTTTCTTAAGCAAGGATTTGCATGCGCCTGATATCTCTAGTAGGCGATTTAAACTGACCAGCGCGCTCTCCTGAATTAGCCAATTGTAATTTTCGAGCCCAAATCGGCGAAATTTCTGAAACAATGCTTCAAATTCAAATGTTAATGAAACAGGAAAATCTAAGAAAAATTGGTCTTTTGCAATAGTCTGTGTATAATTCCATTTTCTAATCCATACTCAATTTCTAATATATCCGTATATATTTATCTATGAATGAGCATTCCTGTTTTTAAGACCCGTCTGTCTTTAAGGAATAAACGGCTAAGTATGCTTATCTATTCATAGATATCAGGAATACTGGTTACAAGTAGCATGCACTCCTAATAATGCATTGAGTATTAGACTGATTTTTATTTTGTTTTTTTTTTAAATTACTTTGAATAATAAAAAAGTTGTATAATTTTAGATCGTCGTACAAGTTTATAAATTCTTAAGTAACGAATATCGATACTTTCCTATACGTTTTCAACTAAATTTTCAAAAAGTATATGCCTCAAATGTATTTGGATTTCAAAATCGAAATTGTGTGGTAATATGACAAGTTTCATTTTTCATAAGGTTTTAATCAATATTTTTAGTTGCAACAATGTTAGCTACAGAATTTTTGTTTTAGGGTGTTATTTACCACTTTTGCAATTTTGTGCCCGATGACCACTACTTACCTCCACTTATTCCCAATGGTTTATTTAAAATTGAAGTTGTTATGCTGTATTTAAATCAAGATGTAGGGTTGTTTAATATTTATGGTGAAGTTTACATACCACAAGCTTATTAGAAAAAATAAAAAGTTATTAATATATTAAAATTGACGACTAATGGGATTGAGTTGAGCTAAAGGTTCACATTGATAGGTACATAAAATGTAACTATTTATAATTATTGTCTTATATGCTGCATGTACCATTTAGAAATAAAATGTGGCTATTAAATGTTTATAATTATGATTTTGTAAAATTTGAAAGAGTCCGTAAATAAACAAATTAAGCAGTGGTGAATCTAGATGACTTGGCACCCAAGCATTGGCTCCTTTGCAAAGGCACTGATAGCAAAAATATTAGATTTTTTGAGGTACAATAATTTTGAATTGATGACTGAAATCATATTATGCGAAATTACACGGTTTTAGAAAAATGAGATTTGTAGGTAAGTATAAAAATAATTATTTTTTTCAAATTTTGCTTATTGCAAATTTAGCATTTACCAATCCTTTATTTGTTTAAAAAAATACAATAAGTAATTGCAATTTGATTTTGAAGTAATCCTGCTATCAGAATATTATGTATAGAATATATTTGGTAAATAAAAACATTTAAATATAATCAAACTATCACGGCTCACAATGGTAGGTACCTTTAACCACTATGTGTTGTGGGTGCAGCCCCAGTATGACCTCCATGGCTGAGGTGGGCGTTGATCTTATTGCCCCCGTGATTCCTAGGCATGCTAGTTTCTGCAGCTTGCCAAGCCTTGTTATGTTCTTCCTTTTCTTGGTTGCGTGCCACCAGATCAGGGCCGAGTACGTCACTATGGGTACCACCACTCTGGTGTATAGCCACAGTACCATATCTGGTTTTAATCCCCAAGTTTTGCCAATCATACATCTACAGGCCCACAGGGCCCGTGTCGCCTTGATTGTTACGTTGCGTATATGACAGGTAAAGGTAAATCTGTTGTTCAAAATTAGAACTAGATACTTGACCTCTTTTACCACATGTAGTTCTTTCCCCAAAATTTTTAGCGTTTTCACGTTTTGCAGTTTCTTGCGTCGCGTGAATGCAACAACTGGGGTTTTTCCGGGTTTACCGATAATCCCTCTTGTGTACACCATTTCTCGACAGCTTTCAGGGCTCTTTGCATCAAAGATGATACAGTTTCCCCGAATTTACCAATTACTAAGATAGTGATGTCGTCAGCAAATCCTTGCGCGTAAACTCCTATCTATTTCAGCTCCCACAAAAGGCTATCCACCACCAGGCACCGCAGTAGGGGTGATAGAACCCCACCCTGCGGACACCCCCGTGCGGCAGAGACCTTCGCGGTCGCCTGTCCCAGACTGGCACTAATCTCTTTGCCCCTTAGGGTGGCACTAATTCAACCTGCTATGGTTGGGTGTATTCCCCGTTTGCTGACGGCTTCCTCTATAGAGTCAAAAGAGTTATTGTCAAACGCCACCTCGATGTCTAGGAATGTTCCCAGAGCAATTTTTTGGTCTTCGAGTGCACTCTCAATTTTGTGAGTAAGTTCATGTATACTTAACTTACACGATTTTCCCTTATATGCCTGTCAATGAATTTTTTTAGAGTCTTTAACAAGAATGACTCTAGACTGATTGGACAGAAGGACTTTGCCTGGGCATTTGATGCATGGCCTGGTTTCTTCCGCCAGCTTTGAGGTACATAATTCAGAGCTAAACTTGCTCTGAATATAGCGCATAACGAGGCGGACAGCTCCCCCAGTCGCTCCTGTAGCAGGGCAGGAAAGAAGCCATCAACCCCCGGAAACTGGTATGGTTTGAAAGATCTTATCGCCCATGCAAGCTTCGTTTTGTTAATAATTTTATCCGCCACCTTCCAGTGTTCCCTACCAGCCCGATACATCGGTATACTGGAGGACCTTTGGGTGGCGGTATCGGGACCAGGTTTCGGTGTGCACCCCGGGAAGTGTGTCTTGAGCAAAAGCCCAAGAGTCTCCTACCCCGAGGATGTGTGCCCCCCTGTGAATCTATCAATGTTCCCACCTATCCGTGGTTTGATTTCTGGAGTACTCTCTGGAGTCGGGCACATTCCGGAGTTCTTTAGACCTCCTCACAGTATCTCCTCCAGGTGTCCTCCTTTGCTTTACGTACAGAGTATGTATATTTAAGAGTGGTGCGTTTATATGCTTCCCGGTCACCAGTTTTTTTTTCCCTGCTGAATGCTTTACGTGTGTCTGTCCTGAGAGTTTCGAGAAGTCGATTCCACCAAGTCGCCTCGCGTTTTGCTCTTATTTCCCTTAGCGGACAGCTTAGTTCATATGCTGTCATGATTACCGACGTGACCTTGTAGTTCATCATTTTCAGCTACACTTTGTTCGATGGTTTTGACGAACATTCTCCCAACCCCTGCTTCAAACTCTCCCTAAAAAGTGACCAATCACAGGTTCTTGGGTTTCTATACATCGCCTCCTCTACAGGTGGTGTTTCGATGTTGAATCGTATATATTCTAGTGCTCTTTCTCTCTTATAAAAATGGTCGTTGGTTCTCGAAAAATGGTTACATGTAAGACAATAAAAAAACTGACGAAGAACAACACAATTTATTTGCAACCTGTACACACAGAACAAATTTTAGAAAAAGCAGGACTCACAGAAATTCGCCGAGCAGCACGTAATTCGGCTTCTTTCTTCCCCACTCTATCCACAAATTTCTTCGGCTAAATTCAACACCAACTCTTGAACTCTCAATTACAACTCCACTAGGATTGTAAATTTGCGACTGCTCCTATTCTTATAGACTCTTATAGAAGTAGCCTGTCTGGCTGTAATTTTTCGACTCACTTTACTTTTTTTTATTTATATGTCCTCCATTTCCTTGGTTTTTTATATTGTTCTTTTTTTTTAAATAAAATCAAGATTCTTGCTTGCGTACTGCTCAGCTGCATTCGTGTGAGTCGCTAAACAACGAAAATTAAAAATACAAACATTAAAATTTAGATAAAACAAATGAATTTACTGCAACAACAAACTTAAACTAAACAATACACCTTAAACTAACGAACAAACTTAACACTAATAAAAACAATTTTGAAAAACGAACACAGAGTCCTGCCTTTATTGTTCCTCAGGTTGCAAAGTCAGTTCTTTATTTCTAAATTACGCAACTCACTTTTCATTACTTTATCAGAACACAACAATATTTATGATTTGAGAGTTACTTCTCCGTGGAGACATGCCACTCCCTTATCCATTGACATGCGATAGGTGTCGCTATCGTCAGGTCAAGTACTTCCTTTTTTGTCGCTATGACAAAGGTAGGTTCATTTCCCCTATTTACTATTTCTAACCTATTTACTATTGCTAAAAATAAATTCCTAAAGGAACTCACCTATGCTGTTTGTGTCCGTGCTCCCCCATACGACGTAGTGTGCATTGGAGTCACAGCTGATAATCAATTGGGAGCCCCTGCTTTCGCAGTCCGCAACCGATTGTTCAACCTGCTTTGTTGGAGGTGGTTGTGGTTGATCAAATAGAAGGTATGCTGATGTTACGACCAAATCCCTCAGATCTCCTTCCATTGCAAGTTTGAGTTTTGCCCCCGGTAGGTCTCTAGTACATAGTCCTCATAGCGGCAGAAGATTTAACCTCTTTTTCGCGATAATGCAGACTCTTGGCTGATTAAACTCCAAAAAACTCCAAACTCCAATAACAAAATCACCTCATAGAGAAGCGATAAGGCTTTTCAAAAAGTTTCCAAATTTGAATTAGTTTTGAATAAAAATTCCAATATAAAATGGAAGTATCAAACTTAAAGATAAAAGACCCATATGTCGCCGTATCACAATTACTTAGAATGTCGGTCGTCAAATTTAATTTTTAGTTTTAGAAATTTTACCAAATAATTAATTATAATTTATTATAAAATTTCAGATTATCAAGTAATGCAAAACCTTACCATTATGTGAAAATTGGTTCACAGTGGTTCACCGTGCATGTTGTTCTATTGTTACCTTAAGTCAATAATACATTTTTATCATATAGTATTTATAGTGCTAACATGCAACTAAAAGCTGGAAGTTGTGTAAACGGTACACATCGGGAAATTACATATAATAATATATAGAAATGCATTGAGCATTAGACTGATGTTTATTTTGTTACCATTTTTACTTATTTTGAATAATAAAAGAATTGTATAATTTTAGATCGTGGTACAAGTTTATAAATTGTTGAGTAACGAATATTGACACTTTCCTATTCGTTTTCAACTATTTGATATTGATTAAATTAAATAATATTAAATATAAAAATTTGTCCGACGTGGGATTTGATCCTAAGTATTTCGGGTTGGAAATCAATGGAACGCACTGAGCTATCCCGGTCGAACTGATATGTACGTATTAGTTCGTAATATCAGGTGCTGGTCTGCCGCCACAATACTTTCCCTTTTAGAAAAAGAACTCAAAATAAAAAATTTTAAGAAAATTTGTGGTTTTTAGTATGTATTTATGGTTAAATTCAAAAAAATATAAACGAAATAACGTTATATTGTACTTCGTATTACGAAATTTTCATTTTTTCAAATTTTTTTAATCCAGACCTGTTATGTGTTAATTGTCTCCTTTTTAAATTTTTTGAATTTTGATTTTCTACGTATTGTATTATTCTTATATTTTTTTGAATTTAACCATAAATACATACTAAAAACCACAAATTTACTTAAAATTTTTTATTTTGAGTTCTTTTTCTAGTTTTACGCCTCACGGTTAAAAAACGTGGTAAATTTTTGAATTTTGTCAAAGTTTTTAGAAATCATATTAAGAGGGCAGTGCCTTCGGATTTCAAACTAGCAGTGCTAGGTAAACAAATTTCTTAGTTCAAATCATTTTTAAATTATTCATACTTCATGTAACAAGTTCAGTTTTGATAATCTTTGGAGGTTATGGTAAGTCAATTTTGTACAATTTAGTCGATATTTTTGTTTAGTTTAACGCCAAATCATAGTCAGATATTTTAACCAAATCAGGGGTATATGAGCTCACTTGTAAATGCTCTCAAATATATCGGTCATACAGGTAGATCTTTCCGAACAAGATTTAACGAACACTCGCGATCTCACAGACTTAAAGATGGAAAATCTACTTTCGCGAAACATTTATTAGATACTAACCCTAAACAAGGGGGATATGAAATTTTACATGTAGAACCCAAAAGTAAAAAATTGGAGTTTTTAGAAGCTTTAGAGATAAATAAATTAAAATTTTCACCTTTGTTATTAAATAGTCAATCAGATTTAAACAATTCACCATTATTAAACATTTTTAATAAATAACCCCCCCCCCTTATTTAAACCTATTCGAGCGCTTATTGTCCCCCCGTTTTTGTTATCACTTCAAATATCCCCTTCTCATTTCAAAGTACTTGCCACTACCACCCCGAACAATATTTAAAGATTCTCTCTTAATTTTCTTTCTAATTCATCGCCTGATGATGCCATAGTATGGTGAAAACGTTTGCGAATTTATACTTATAGTGTATTTTACATGTGTTAACTTAAAAATATTTTAGTTCTGAAAAGTGTTTAGTGCATTTTTTGGGTTTTCTAAAATATTGATATGATTAATATCGAGTTACACTACTTGAACCACGTATCAATCGATTAAATAAATAGTGATATAAATAAATATACCGAGTGTTAAATAAATACAGTGACTTCGTTTAATAATCACAGACTTATAGTAATTAAGTGATTGTTATTAATTTTAGTGTATTTTAGAATTATTGTTAATCTTAGCGGAGTTATTGTTTTATTGTTATTAACTTTAAGTGTTTTTAAGTAACTTTATAATTTAGCCCTTTAGCAATTAAATAAACGTTTAAGTTTTTTAATATTGCGATACTTACAGTGGTTTGCACCGCTTATAATTAAGTGTTAGTTAAAATTAACTAATAGTTGAATATAAATTTTCTTTGCACCGTCGCATTAACTATTAGTTTATACTTTAATTAATAGTTAAATTTAATCCCAACTGGTAGTACGGATTAAGTGGTAGTTAAACATTGCTAGTGAAGTAGAAAACAAGTTAAAAATGAATCTTTCAATAGAAATAATAAAAAATTATATGGAATTAGTGGACGATGATGATTTAGAAGTTTTAGAATTAATTTAATACGGAATTCCTAAACAAATTTATAATAGAACCAGTTCAAAAATTGACTGTTTTACTTTTAGAAAAAGCGACTTAAATTTTTCTTGCCGGCCTTGTTGACAAGGAATGAAGTATACCTATAATCCCGCTGCAAACCAAAAACTTTTTTCTTAAATTCTGCAAGTTCTAGATTCTGGATTTTAGGTAGGAGGGTAGGGAGGTGTCCCCACACGCACTTAGGCCACTAAATCGGGCCCATGTACTGCCTCCGAATGCAGCGGCCCTCCGTCCTGTCAGTCCTCAAGCCACCCTGTCGCCAGGATAATTTCGAGTATCTTGGCAGGCGGAGTGTCGCAATTTCTTCAATTTTAGTACATTACAAATTTAGAAGTTTGTAGTTTATTATTTTTTTTTTATTTTACGTAGTTCACGATTAATTTTTGCATACAAATTATTTATCAAAGTAGCTCAACACAATGAAAAGGTTGACCATAAAGTAATCACGTTTAAGTAATACAACACAAAATTACGGATTTCAGTGTTACCACCCTAGATAAACTATTAGTTCTTAACTAATAGTTTGCGACGGACGGTGCAAAGTATTTCAGATTTAATTATTAATTAACCCTACAATGCATGACATTTTATTTTGTAAAATAAACTTTAAAAACTAGAAAGAAATAATGATTACATAACGGGAAAAAAAATAAAAAAATATCTTTTTAAATTTTCATAGTTTTTTATTAAAAATATTGGGCGATGTAAATTTGCATCCTTATGCTGTACGGCATGAAATAATAGTAATATTTCACTTTTATGAAAATTTTTAATACAGTTTTGATTGCCGTTAAAAACAAAGAAGTAAAAAATATTCATACCTTTAATACATAACAGGCGTTATCATTTTACTACAACCGGTGCAAACCACTGATAAAGTTTTATTTATTTTAATCTATCAGCACTTTTATTCAAATTTTGTTCGATTCCGGGATTTGTAAAAACTAATTTTAATTTGAATAATTTCAAAATCGAAAATTTATCGTTACTACGTTGTTACGAAAGAATAATGATGGTTGATGATTCATGTATGATGACTCTTCCGTGATGATTTACATATATGTGATAACTAGCAGTTGTTGTTGCTTAAATAATGCTGAATTTGTAGTCTGGATTGTTCGAGAAATTAATTAATTAATTTTTTGATTAAATAATTAATAATTAAAATTAATTATTGCAAGTCAAATCGACTACGAATTTTATGTGCTTAACTGTGACACCAGTAAAAATGGTTACAAACTGATATTGTGGTTTGATACTTAATTAAAATTCGAACTTAACTAAATTTTAAAAATTATAAAATACCTTAGACAGAATATTTTGATTGCAGGCTATAGCTTGAAATAGAATTAACAGTACCAGTAGCGAAACAATGTTCTTCATTGCTTAAAATTGTAAACCAACAAGACTTCACATAAAACTGCAAATTTATATAGGTACTGAAATCTATTGAGCTCTTTTTCTATAATGATAAAAATAATCTGATACCCACTAATGCATATTTAATATAATGTAAATTTAAAATAATTTACATAACTTCCGGTCTTTTCATATCGGTGTTTGTTAGATTTTAAAATGCGATTAAATCGAGGTAAATGCAGCTCAATGTGAATTTCCAACAAATTTCCAATTTTCCAAACAATAGTTCCTTTTTCTATAAGTGGAAACATTTGTATTAGCAATTGTATTACCTTTGTATACTGTTCTGTCCAGACAGTTTTTTTCTTTTGTATAGTTTTAGTACGGATTTACTTCTCTTGATTTTTACCATCGATTACATATCCAGCGTCAAAATTGTATGGAAATTTTTAGCAAAATAATGGTTAAAAGACTCGCATGCATTCAGAACTTGTTTGATGTATTCGATGCCCAAATTTTTGGGGGAACAATCACTTTTCTTGTAATATGAAGAATATTAAAAAGTCTTGCATCTGAGTGCATATAATTTGCATTAAATCTTTTGCAAAACTTTCCGATACTTCTGCGGGGTTTAAATACTGCAGACCAAATGTTCATTTCAACCAATTTCCAATAGAAAACCAATTGGGTTTGGGAGACAAAGTGGCAAAGAAATATAAATCCAGCAAATACCAATATGACATAGCCAACCAGGGCCTATTTTACCATTTGGCGCATTAGGCACGTGTCTAGGGCCCAATGGCCAGAGGGTCCCGAAAAGAGAGTACATAAATGAAATCGTAAATTTCTCGCATAACTTGAACCCCAAAAATATTTAAAAAAAGTATTTAAATTACCTAATTTGGTTCCATTTTTTATCTATCCTGGTAAGTTTAAATTCGTTGCTTAAATGGACGGTTTCCTCAAGGATTTATAATACAAACATTAAGTTAAGACTGAATATTGAACAGAGCTAAGGTAAGGATGACTTATCTACTAAAATGCAGAAGTTTTCCACGCTACTTTACGAACCTGATGTGGTGCGTATTAAAAGGAATGCATATAAGAATATTGCAAGGCGACAAGTACAACCGCCTTTACCAACGTCAATGTTAGATGAAGTGCTTCCGCTTTAGATTCCATCAATGTTTTGACATTGTCTGACGAAGAATATTTAATGCTGAACGATAGTAACAGTAATTTGTTTATATTTTTATGATTAACTAACTTACGATTTTTGAGTTCGATTGAAAATGTTTTTATGGGTGGCACTTTCAATTTTAACAGCATTCACATAAGAAAACAGAGTAAGAAAATAGACAGGATCTGGGACGGTAAATCAGCACAGTATATGAGAAATAACAATGGACCAAGCACAGATCCTTGAGGGACACCAGTGAAAACTGGAGCATCGCGAAAAAACGTCTGCCCAATTTGCACCCTAAGAATTCAGTCTCTAAGAAATGCGGACAGCCATCGCAGTAACCTTCCTTCAATACCAAAATGATCCTACTTCTTTAGAAGTTTTTTTTGGGTAATCTATCGAAGGCTCTCGAGAAATCCTAATAAATCACGTCTACTGAGATGTTACGACCGAGGCGAAAACTCCAGTCGTCAACACACGTCTGCAGGTTAGTCTTGTCGGAGCGACCTGGCAGGAACCCATCTTGCGATTTTGTCAACATTGTTGTCAACAATGAATTGCGTCATATCTTTAGTAATTATAGTTTCCATCAATTTGGCCGCTGTAGGAGTAAGGCTGATACTTTCGGCATCAAGTTTGTTACTCCTCTTAAATTTTGGAGTTACAGATGATAGGCGCCAAATATCCGGAAGTTCGCAGTTTGCAAACGAGTTCTCCATGATCAACGACAGGGGCAAAGTATTAAGTATTTATTACATGTGTAAAACCTTTTAAGTTCGATTTTTACCGAAATTGAGTTTTATGCTAAAATCATTGTATTAAATTATTAAATGGAGACCAAGAACAACAAAGCGAAGCGTGGGAAGGCCACAGATGAGATGGAGACATGACGTGAAGAAGACGGCGGGTAGAGAGTGGCTACAGGCGGCTCAAGATAGAGAAGAGTGGAAAAAATTGGGAGAGGCATATTCATGCAATAGGTATAAGCAAAACACTAATAAGACCGGGAATTTCATATTACCGCCACTGTAGTCATTAACCAGTTTTGCTTCCTTAACCACGTATCCATCCATTACTGCACATTACCTGTTCACCTATATGAGTTAATGTTATTTTGGCAGAACATAAAATCATTAATATTTTATATGCTTACTGAATACTAGAAAAAAACATTAACTTAATAGTGGTAGGAAACTGTGATGACAAACAAAGTTATTTGTGGAAATTTTCAGCAGTCGACTTTAGGACACCGTAATTATTTACAGCTTACAATGAACCCTATAATTTTGCTGATAACAATTCAATTGATAATCCAAAATATCTATTGCAATGACGCACTTTTATCTAAGGTAACATTTGATTTAAAGTATATTTCTGACACAATTTATTACTGTTTCCTAACAACTAATAAACGTAAATACAGTATATTAGGTACTTAATATGGAAAAAATTAACTAAATTTAGCGAGTTTTAGTTCCACCAACATGGATACAAAATTAAAGATATACGTGCAAGTTTAGAGAGTTTCGATCAAAATTATTACAATACCTATGAGTTAAGATCGTTTAAATATAATCGCTCTACCACAGCTATTAATGTAACTTTTAATCCGAAAGTTGAATTTCAAGATAAACTAGAGGTAAAGCTATCTTTTTATTTCAACCACTATTTAAAGTGTAACGGACACGTTTCAATTAAATGACCCTAAAGCAGATTATTCCCATCCTAACAAAATTAACAGTATTTTATAAAAATTTTGATGTTGTATATGTTGAATTTTTGTAGATTGTTGTACAAGGTTATAAATTTTTAAGTAACGAATATCGACGAATCCCCTTACGTTTTCAAGTTAACTTGAAGAAAGCCTTTGAAGCAAACATGGTAGGCATGGCTAATTTGACAAGCTGTGGCAATATTACAACTTTTTACTTTCATAAGGTTTAGTACATAATTGATTTTTGTCGAGCAGCTATAAACTTTTCTTTTTATTTTAGGAGGTCACATATCATGCCTGTAATTTTGTAATCGACGAATCTCGCTTTCCTCCACTTGTTCCCAATGGAATGTATAAAATAGAAATAACATTTTCGTATTTAGATAAAGGAATAAGTGTGGTAAATACATTTGGTGAAGTATACATTCCAGTTGCATACCCAAAGTATAAATAATTACATGGCAATTAACTGGCATTGATGTCTGATACGCACTTAACTTGTCCACATGACTAATAATTAATAATTATTATATTTTGTTTTATTGTTGTGTTGCACTTAATATTACACTTTGTTGCATAAATAATGTTTTTATTTAACATTTTATTTATTTACATTTATTTAACATCCCGGACAGTTTGCTCCTAGGACATTTCGCTACCACTTTTACTTTCTTTCTAAACTTACATATTGTACTTCCGTAATTCATTCATTGTACGGTGGATCCGTGATTTGCCGTAGTTGCACCAGCTAAAACGGCCCGGAGCGGAGCTGAGCACAGAGTAGAGTTTCTAACTCATTAGAGTTTCTAACTCATTAGAGTTTCTAACTCATTAGAAACTTGCCTGAATCCAATCCACCTTGACTGGTAGGCTCCATCTTGACTGGGATGCTCCACCGGGACTGGGTAGCCCGCAATATTCCATAAATTATTTATTTAAATTTAGTTACTAGACATCCTAGAAAGAAGCCCCCGACAGTCCTTATAAAAGCTACAGAGGCTGCATCATACAAGGAAGTTTTAAGTAAACCAAAGGCATGTCTCAAGGAGGAGGCAACTTCAGTTGCTAAGGTAGTTAAGACAAGAGGAGGAGATGTTTTGATTGAGCCGCGCCCAGGAGACTGCACTCAATGCTCCGTGAAAAGATGGGTGATACGGTCCACCACCTTATTAGCAAAAGAGATATTAAGATAATGGACTTGGACGAACTGGTAGATGAGGAAGAGCTGCTGGGGTGCCTAGCGGGACACGTCGGTGAAGGGGCACATCTTAACATCAGATCAATCCGGCCCGCCTTCTGAGGCACAATCAGCAGTAGTTACTGGCGACGAAGAGGGAGCCAAGAAGCTCCTCAATTTGAGCCGAGTGACGGTCGGCCTGGTTTCGGGATGTAGAGTGCGAGAATTTTTTCACGGATTCTGCCCTGGATGCTGGGGAAGCGGACATCCTGCACAGAGCTGCCGCGGAACCAGGGGGAAAACTGCATTAACTGCGGCTCATCGGGCCATAAGATTGCCGAGTGCAAATCAGAGCCAAAGTACCTCGACTGTGGTGGGGCGCACCGGACGAACAGCCGGAAATGCGCAAAACCAAAAAACCAACTTCCTCCAAATTAATTTAAACTGCGCCAAAGCTGCCCAGAGCCTGCTGCAAGAAACAATTACCAGCAGACACATCCAAATTGCGCTCGTGAGCGAACCAAACAAACAATTGTCAGCAAACTGGATAATCAGCGACGACGGGAAAGCGGCTATTCTATATTCTGCCGCAACGATTATCAACAGGGGTGGTGCAGGAAGAACCTTTGTGTGGGCCGAGCTCAGTAATTACGATGTGTATTTATGCTACTTTTCGCCAAACGAAGATGCAAGAAGCATCGAGAGAGAGATGGATGCTCTATTCGAACAGTTTAGACTAAGGAGCAGACCTGAAATCATTGGGGGCGACTTTAATGCCAAATCGCCGGAATGGGGTTTCCCACGGGAAGACCGGCGTGGGGCGCTCCTTACAGAACTGATTGATGGTTTGGAATTGATTATTCTGAACGAAGGAGAGGTTCCCACATTCGAGATGGGTATGTCGAAGTCAATCCTGGATATTACGTTGGCAACGCCATCAATGGCCCACCTGATAGAGGATTGGCAGGTGATGGATGGAGAAACTGGCAGCGACCATCGCTACATCCACTTCAAAGTTGCATCCGCGGCAGACAGGCCACAACCCAAGATTAGATGGGCATGGAAGAAGATGAGCGAGGAGAAGCTCATCGAATTTCTAGGCAAGAATCAACCCCCGGATGCTTCGAGCGAGGCGTTAGACAAACTGCTTAAGAGTGCGTGTGACCACTGTATCCCAAAAACTCTAGTTAGACGGTCACCTGTCTATTGGTGGACACACAAGATAGCTGCCCTCAGAAAAAGCTGTACTGCAGCTAGAAGAGCTTATTGCAGAGCCGCTGGAAAACATCTTGAAGAGGCGGGGCAGCTCTACGATAAACTTCGAGATGCAAGAAAGAGACTGGCAGCTGAGATCGAACACAGCAAGCGTAAAATGTGGGAATCCCTTCTCTTGGACCTGGACAGAGACGTCTGGGGGAGGGCATACAAAATTGTGACCAAACGTTTCGGGCAATGAGGTGACTGCGGAATTGCGGAGCACAGGCTTGAGCCTATCTTGAGGGCCCTTTTCCCTTCGCATACCAGTAATAAAAGTCCGGATATACCCAAAGTAACGACAATTCCATTGTTCACCGAGGCGGAACTGGCAGTAGCCGTGTCCACCATCAAACTGAATAAGGCGCGTGGTCCCGAAAATATCCCGGCGGCACTTGTTAAGAGGGTAGCCGAGCTCCAGCCACGTTTACTGCTCAACGCATTTAATCTCATCTTAAAGAGTGGCAAATACCCTCGTGAGTGGAAAGAGGCCATGCTGGTTCTCCTGAGAAAAGTTAACAAGCCGATTGGGGAACTATTGTCATACAGATCGCTGTGCCTTCTCAATCACACTAGCAAGCTCTTCGAGCGGATGCTTCTCGGCAGACTCCAAGCCGAGGTCCTAATTTGTTGATGTTAGGAATGGGATATTTAACGCTTACCGTTTTTTCATTTAACTTTCGGTAGTCTATAACGACTCTCCTTTCTTTTTTCCACTAGCATCTAATTTTTTGGAAACAATCCAAACTGGCGATGACCAAGGTGAATTTGAATTTTGAATAATGTTTTGGTCTAACCCTTTCTTAATTTGATTTTCAACCTCATTTTTATGTAGGTACATATGGATATCTATATTGCCAGTAACGGTTTGTGATCTGTTTCAAGTATGAATTTTCGCCCAAAAATCATTCTGTGAAATTTTGTTACAGCGAACACTAGTGCCAGGGCTTCTTTTTCAGTTTGACTATAACCCTTTTCTGCTGGGGTTAACGAACGTGAAGCATGGCAAATAGTTTTTCATTTACCATCTGGATATGAATGCATAATGCACGCTCCTAATCCGTAGTTAGATGCGTCTGCTGCTACAACTATTTCTAACTCAGGGTTGTAATGAATAAGTGGTAAATTCGATCATAGGACTTCTTTAAAATCTGTAAAAAAGCGCTGACATTTATCTGACCATTTCCAATCAGCATCCGTTTTTAATAATTCATGTAGGGGTCCACTGAGACTTCTCATATTAGAAACAAATTTTCCATACTAGTTTATTGCACCGCATCTTAGGGTTGTTTTGTCGCTAGGTTCTGGCATTCCACGAATCGCTTTTAATTTTTCTGGGTCCGGCTGGATTCCTTTTTCGCTAATGATATAGCCCAAATATGTTATCGAGTTCATGAAAAACTTACACTTGGCCATTTTTAGATGGAATCCATATTGTTGTATTCTTTCTAAAACGCGATCAAGATTGTAGTTATGTATTTCCATTGTTGGACCTGAAACAATATAAGCACCTCCCCCTTGGATACCCGAAAGCATGTTATTCATAATTTTCTGAAAAGCGTTTGGAGCTGGTTTAACGCCTTGTGAAAGTCTATTCATTTTAAATAGCCCCAAATGTGTGTTAATTGTAAGATTTCTTGATTCTTCATCTACTTCAACTTGTAAAAAACGCGTCTGATAGGTCTATATGACTGAAAACTTTTCCTGTTGATAATTTAGAGAAAATTTTTGAAGGTAATGGAAGCGGATGACAATCAGGTTCGAGTGCTGCATTTAATCCTGCTGAATAGTCAGCATAAATTGTAAAAGTAAAAGTTGGTTTTTAAACAGAACTATCTATACCAACCAAACGTATTAGATAACTTAATATTTTTTGTTATAGTTATTTGTATAGTAATATTCTAATAGTTAATTAGTTAAAAATCATAAGTATTAGTTACATGATCATGTAGTATGTATGGAGGAAATACCAGTAAGACAGGGCATTTCATATTACCGCCACTGTAATTAATGGCGAAATTTGCTTCCTTAACCATGTATTAATCGATTACCGTAATATTACCTATTTTCCTATCTTAATGTTGTTTTGACAGGATATAAAATCATTAATTTTTTATGGGCTCACTGATTACCGGAAAAAACATTAACTTAATAGTTTGTAGGAAACTGTGATCACAAACAAAAGGAATTTTTCAGCAGTCAACTTTAGGACACCGTATTTATTTACATCTCATAATGAAAACTATAATTTTGCTGATAGCAATTTACTGGATAGCAATCCAAAATGTCTATTGCAATGACGCACTTTTATCTAAGGTAAGAATATTTTCGACAATTTTTTGCATTCATTTATTACTGTATACTAACTGCTGATAAAAGTAAAGTTATTTCCTTATTTCCGTATAGATTACACATAATATGGAAAAAATTAACTAAGTTTAACGAGTTTTAGTTCCACCAACATGGATACAAAATTAAAGATATACGTGCAAGTTCAGAGAGTTTCGATAAAAATTATTACGATAACTATGAGATAAGATCGTTTAAATATAATCGCTCTACCACAGCTATTAATGTAACTTTTAATCCGAAAGTTGAACTTCAAGATAAATTAGAGGTAAAGTCTGTTGGTTTTTTTAATTTAAAGTATAACAGATGCGTATCAGACACATAATGATATGGTCCTTGATTTCTTTGGCTGATTATTGATGAGTCAAAAAATTGTCGAAAAGAAAAAAACTGTTGTATTTTTGTAGATCGTTGTACAAGGTTATAAATTTTTAAGTAACGAATATCGACGATTCCCCTTGCGTTTTCAAGTTAACTTGAAGAAAGCTTTTGAAGCGAACATAGGAGGCTTGGCTAATATTAACAAATGTGGAAATATTACAACATTTTACTTCCATAAGGTTGAGTAAATAATTAAATTATGTCCAGCAGCTATAAACTTTTCTTTCTATTTTAGGATGTCACATATCATGCCTGTAACTTTGTAATAGATGATTTTCACTTACCTCCACTTATTCCCAATGGAATGTATAAGATAGAAGTAACATTTTTATATTTAGATAAAGGAATAAGTGTGGCAAATATATTTGGTGAAGTATATATACCAGTGGTATACCCAAAGTAGAAATAATTTCATTGCAATTAACTGGCACTGATGTCTGAAACGCACTTAACTGGCCCACATGATTAATTAAAATTTATTATATTCTGTTTTATTGTATTTTGTGTCGCACGTAATATTACACTTTATTGCATAAATGAAGTTTTTATTTAATGTAACCCAATTTGAAATTTTCCTTACCATACGCTACCAAATGTCAATATCATGATGGCTTCAGTACGTTTACTTGATGTGGTTTTGAGTTTTATTTAAATTATTCTTTTATGGTGAAACTGCGATGAAATAATAATTCACAAAATGCTGATGTTTGGTTTATAAACAAAAATTTCTATTCCAACTATACGTATTAAAATAACTTAATATTTATCCGAGTGGTGGCGTTCACTTGATAAATCGCAAATACACTATGAAATTAGATGTTAATATTGTTAGATTAATTAACCTACCAAGTGTTTCTTAAATAACCAATTATAAATAATATTGATTAGTAGTTCTGTTTATATGTTTTCTATTTCCCACCAAAATTTTTAACCTTTGGAGAATATTGGTTCAATAGGTTGCCTACTCTTTTTCATTTCATATTTTCAAAAATTTTGCAAGATGCAAACAAGATTGCAACAGAAATTATTTTATAAAATTTGTATTTGTTGCTTTGGCTGGTAATCAATGTTTGGGTTAGTATATTTCTTGAAAAAAAAATATATACTATCGAAGAGAATCATTTAACGACATGGCATGACAACATCCAATATATTTATTATATGGACCAATAACGGTAATGTAATTTTTCCGGATATACTTATAACTATTTATTTTTATATATTTACTGATCATCAGAAATAGAAACTAATGGTTTGTAACAAATTGATATTTTAAACGCAGCCGCCTGTAAAAGTTTTAATCAGTCGACTTCAAGTTGGTATATTATTTTGTCCGTATATAAAGCTAACAATGAAGAGTTTAATTTTTCTGCTACCAATTATTTTATTAGTTACCCAAAATATCTTTTGCAATGATGGGCTTTTGTCTAAGGTAAAAATTAGTTTAAAATAATCTAAACAACTTATGCATTTTTCTATTAACTGTGCGCTAGTTTTCAAAATTTGATATTGAAGAAATGTTCACTAACAACTAGTATAAAATAAAACAAACATAATCGAATGCCACCACACGGAAAAATATTAATTTAATCTTATACGTATAATAGTTGGTATAGAAAGTTTCGTAATAATAATAATAATAACGGTAAGGTAAATCGCAAATGGGAAAAATTAAAAACAAAAATGCATAATTTGATTTAAGTAAAACAATAATTAATAATTAATTAATAAACTGAGTTTCAGTTCCATCAAAATGGTTACAAACTTAAGGATATTCGAGTAACTCTAATTAGTTTCGATAAAAAATATTGTAATAAATTAGAGGTAAAGTCGTTTAAGTATAATCGCACTACTACGGCTATTAATGCTACTTTTGATTCAAAAATTGAACTACAAGATAAACTCGAGGTAAAGTAAAAGATATAGTATAAATATAAAGCAGTGAAACTTGAGATGTTCAAAGATGTTTATTTTGTAGATTATTGTTCAAGGTTATAAGTTTTTAAGTAACGAATATCGATATTTCCCACTTCGCTTTCAAGTTAACTTAAAGAAATGTTTTGACGCCAACGTAATGGGATTGGTTGATGTGATAAAGTGTGGCAACATAACAGATTTTTATTTTCATAAGGTATTATCAATGATTTAATGTTGTCAAGCAACTTTTCACAAAAGTTCATTTCAGAATGTGGCATACCACGCCTGCAACTTTGTAATTGACGAATCTCACTTACCTCCACTTATTCCCAATGGAATGTACAAGTTTGAACTAACGTATTTGTATTTAGATCTGGAATTAGCCGTGGGAAATATATTTGCTGAAATATACACTCCCTCAAAGTATTCATAGTGTGAACAATTACATAACACTAAACGGATTGGATCTGACTTCACGATTTATTAAAAATTACACTTTATTTTAATTTGTGATGCACATTATGACACTTTTGCTGGTTTCAATCCATATATTTCTTAAGAAATAAATTTTTAAATTTTTTTTACCCAAATATCCTATCATAATAATTGTAACGCAGTCACGATCGAATACACGGGCATTTTGAAGGGAGTATTTTAATAACAACAGACCTGTTGTATTCATTTGTTGAAATATGGACCTATTGTTGTTAAACGGTCATTCCATCTTTAAGTATTTTTATTATTTTATATATTTTTAAATTAATTGTTTTGTAGCCATGGAACAACTATAAAACTACAATAATTAGGCAAAAAATCAAAAAAAAAGCTGACCCCTCATTTTGGTTATTTGTACATAAATCTTTCAAATAACGATTTATTAGTTTATTTTTAGTGTAATTGTAAAGTTCAAGTAATTCTTTAAATTTTCTCCAAACTTTAAGCTATATTTAAATACAAATATAATATAAATGGAACAGGAAGTATCTTAGAAATGAAAAAACTTGAAATAACAAACAATTAGAATTAATCGGATTTCTCATCCAACTAATTATAGTCGTAGCTTGAGGGAACACTTTTGGTTTTTTGTAAATATTTTGTTGATCTAATCCATTTGATAGTTCGATAAGTTTTTGGTGGCATTGCTGAAGTTTTATCTTCTTTGTCAAGATTTCCAGTTATAATAAATCCTAATGCGTATTTTAGATGCTGGATTGTTTTAAATTTGCATTTTGCAATTTGCAAAATTGTTGTATAATGAAAAACTTCAAATTATGTGCTACACATTTCCTAGCTACACAACAAATATTTTCAAAAATCAGTAAACATACATTCATCGCACGAGTACATACTAATACTTGAAGTAATTTTCAAAGTTGAACAACTTCAATCTAAAATTTGAATTTGAATTTAATTATATCTATATATAGAAATAAATTGGCTAATGGATAGTGATCGTTTTTTGGAAATTTTAAATATAATTTTGCTTGTGCATGTATCCCATTGTATTTTGAAGGGAAGGTATAGTATTTTTAAATTTTAAAAGGCAGCATCTGTTAAATAACAGTAAATGAAGCTATTAAACTATAGAGAAACTTCTGATATCGTTTGTTAGTACACCGGGCAGGGTTTTCTTACCAAATGCTTGTGCTCAAAGACCCATTCACTTCAACTTTTGTGGAATTCTTATATCGGTTTATAGTACGTAGACGATCAACTTGGTAAAAGTCAACAAGACTTACTAGGACATTATTAAGTGAGTAGCTTTTGGTTGGCTTCCCCATAACTCAAAAGCTTTAGATCACAGCAAAGTATCCAACATGACCAGAATTTGGTTTACGTTACATATCGACACTTCATAGGTCAATGGGCGTAACCATCATTTTACATTTTTTTCAGTAGACAATAAAAACTCTGACGCTTCAGAGAGGACAAGAGGCGTAACCCTCAATATTCTTAAAATTAAGTTATGGATATTTCTGGGTTGCAATATGTTGTATCCTCATTTTCTGTCATTGGGGTAACCAGAAATGTGAATTCAATGCTTAAAATATGCAAAACTAATGCAAAATTGAATAATTTATTTAGTTCCTAGTACTTCCTGAAAAAAATTTTGAATGATGGTTACGCCTATTGGCTTGTGAAGTGTCAATTCAAGTTTGCATATTTTATGCATTTAATTCACATTTCTGGTTACGTCAATGACAGAAAATGAGCGTTACAACATTTGGAACCCATAAATATACAAAACTCAATTTTCAAAGTTTTGAAGGTTACGCCAAATGACCTATGAAGTGTCGATATAATGTGCTGAGTTTTCTATCTATGCATTAATTTAAAACAAGATGAACTCGGATGACCGTAGTTCTTAGGCTTCTATGCTTCTTTTTTATTTATTATTTATCATTAATGCGACAGAAATGATTAGGAATATTTTTCATAAACAAGATCAGTGGAACTTACTTATGTCTTACTTATTCTAACATATTTTATAAGTGATTATAAGACAGTTAGCCCTACGACAGTTGGCCGCTGACAACTGGCACTGGCGAAAATTTAAATTAGCCTTCGGGACCTGTATCCAAAAAATGCTTAAATCAACTTCAAAACTAGCTCCCCATCTGCCCAAGCACACAAACACCTTCCTCCGAAATCGAAAATTTTGTACTGCTAATGATTTACGTCCTAAACGTATCGTATACGTCCTCGACGTATTTAAAAAGCAAATCTGGCTTCGCCAATGGATATGAACGTAAATGGGATTCTTAAAAATGATGGCGGAGAGTCCGCGTTGTGTCAAGTACTGTTTAATGAGGTCGAGACTTGTCCCTGTGTTCACAAACGTCCGTAAAATATTTAACGAGCCGTTTAATTTTACAGACCAATGAAATTGATCTCGTAGTACAAACAAATACATTCCATTGGTTTGTTTAAATAAACGGTTCGTTAAAATTTTTACGAACGTTTGTGAATATGGGCATAACTTACTTAGAAGGGGGGGGGCGAGCTACAAGAAACATCTAACATGTAGATTACTTTTTAGCAGAACCTATTAATTATAAAAAATACTAATTATAAAAATAATGTATTGTAGTAAAATAAACTATCGTTTTTTAACCTAAGCTTGATCGGCGCCGAGTTGTCCTGGCGCCGAGACAGCAAGTTAGCTGGCGCCGAGTTGTCCCATCCCGTCAAGAAATTTACCTTTTTACTAACCTGATAGAACCGTATTGGGTTTTGATATTAAGGAATGTTTGACAATTAATTATATTTTTAATTTTCTAATTATCTTTTTTTTTTAACAAATATTACTTTTACAGTCTAGATTTTTTATATTATTATTAAAATAAAAATAGACTACAAACCTTTTTTTAAACTTTTACCTGAAATACATTTTTTATTTATTTTATTTATCAAAATTAAATTTTAAATGTACGGCACACAAAGGCACACGTCGAATAGAATACAATATCGAAAATGACGCTAATTTCTATCGATAGAACAGTTCTTGGCCCAAAAAAATTTTACTTGTCAAAATAAAATTTTATGATTAACGGCACAAGTCGAGTAGAAGCCAATACAATTTTAATTTTTATAATTTTCGAAAATGACGGGGCTAACTTCTATCGATAAAATAGTTTTTGGTCCAAAAAAATTTTATTTTTCAAAATAAAATTTTATAATTTACGGCACACAACAGCACAAGTCAAGTATAATACAATACAATTTTGATTTTTAGAATCATCGAAAATGGCGGGGCTAACTTTTACCCCAAAATAAGCAATCTCCATAAAATCAAAAAACAAACAAACAAAATTTTTTTTTCAATACGGCACTACGTAGCACACATCGGGTACAATCCGGCACAATATTCAGTTTTCAAATTTTCAAAAATGGCGGGGCTTAGTTCACGCACATGCGGTAATTCTGGTAATAAGTGGCAATACAGAGCAATAAGGCAATAAAACGGTACTAAGTAGCATTAACTTTTTTAAATTGCTTTAAAGCACCTAAGCTTTCTGTTAATAAATGGTTTCTTTCAAATATTCATTTATATATTTCTTAACTTCTAACTTTTTAGTCTAAAAAAGGTGTTTGTTAGAATTTGAAGCAGTTACTGTCGGCGCAGAGACGAATCAAACCGAGACTGCTGAGAGAGAAACAGTCCTGAATTTGTCAACTTTTTCATTATTTGCATCATACAAATGAGTTATTTTTAACCTTTTCGCTTTTTTTCATATAAAGAGCCCCCGCACCATTATTGCAATTCTCATCATTCTGAACAAAGATCTCAGTGGGTACAACTTGATGCAATGGACAGTTTCCTAGTTACAAGAACTAAAAGGTTCAGATGTAACATAAAATTTTTTAATTATTTAATTTACTTTTTGTATTATTTAGTATATTACCAACAAATTAACAGGTAAAGCGCGGGTAACACTAGGCTGCTTCAGCCGCGAGTAATCAGCGGCTGGTAGTAGCACCAAAAAGCAGCGGCGGGCAACTCGGTCACACTATGCTGCTGGTGACCCGTCAACATAACCCCGACAAATTATCCCCGACATAACAGCCTGAGACATAATAGCCCATGCCAAAATAGCTCTGCGACATAGTAGCCCCGACATAATAACCCTGCGACATAATAGCCGGTGCTAAAATAGCCCTAGGACATAATAGCCTATGCTAAAATAGCCCTCTACGACTAATTTAAAAATGAAATTTCTTTCGCAGTCCACCTTAACTAGGACATTATTACTAATTTTTAAAAATCCGAATAACTTTTTTATAAAAAACTATGTGTATAAATGTAATTACTTGCTACTGATTGAAAGATTAATCAGGTGATCTTTAGTCGCCGCTGCTAGCTACCAAAAGTTAACATGTCCAACTTCGCCAGCGCTGACAATTGAGCTGATCGACGCGACGGCTGGCAGCAGCGGCTTCTTCAATTCGCTGGTGGGAAGCAGCCTAGTGCGACCCGCGCTTAAGCGTAGTTGGTAGAAATTGTAAGTAAACGTTAGAATGTAAGAACTAGGGAATGCAATACCGAACCAAAATTGAAATACCGGTATTCGGTATTAATTTGCATGTAATACCGGAATACCGGTACTAATACCGGTATTTTAAAAAAATAAAAATTCAACTAGGAGATCAAAAATACATGACAAAATAAATATTTTATTATTTCAAATTTTCAAAATATGATCGCAAAAAACACAAAGCATCAATTGTTTAATTATTTAGTCGGGAGCGTACCTTAGTGCAAAAATTTCTTGCCACAGAAAATGCTCTTTGCGATTCTACACTGGTGGGTGGAATAGTTAAAAGATAACATTACACTATTTCTAAGTACTTCCCTCGAACTCGTTCGTCTTCATACTGCTTCATAATGCTTCAAAATGCTTATTCATTCGATGGGAGCCTCGATGGCAACGGTGTTGGCTGCCCTGATGGAAAATGACGTCGTTGCTGATGGTTTATATGATGGATTTTAGCGCAAATTGTATACTGACTGCAAAAATTTCCTTTCTTTAATTTATAGTTAAATAAAAAGTAAACTATCAGAATGCTGTAAGGGGCCATCCATAAATAAAGGGGGTTCATCTCAGATTTGTAACAAAAATGTGACAGGGGGTCCGGGGGGGTTTCAAATGTTGTGATGTCACAGTCACATTTTTAAAAATATATTTTTTTGCGGGCGTTTTTTCATGCGGCCGAAAAAAATGAAATATTATTAAAAATAAATTGTTATTTATTTATTTATTTCATCAAACGACATTAGTCAATTACAGGATGAGTACAAGAACGAACGAATTGGCAAGCTGAAAAAAAAAAAAACTCACAAATTGAGAAAAAAAAGCTCACCCAATTCAGACCTCAAAGATAAAGAAATTTAAGTCAAACCTAACTATATGTACGCACTAAATCAATCTTACACAAAATTATACAACATTATTCAAAAAACAAAAAACTAAATTCGTTTGCATTACGAGCCATTCTGTTAACCGCCGCAAACATCAAGTATAGCCTTGAAGAAGGTTCAATATAAAAAGTTGGTAAATTTCTTAATAACCTTGGAGGGACGTAAAAATTTATTTTGGACAGCAACTCGGAGCAGTCCACCGAACCGCCTACCAGTCCAGACATAAACCTTGCGTCGATGACTTTCCTTCTATCAGCCAAAGTGGAGAGGCCAAGCCTCTGCAACAGGTTTTCGTACCCAATATCTCGATGTGAGACTCCCAATTTAAAGGCAGCATAACGGAGAAATCTTCTCTGCACCCTCTCCAATCTATCAATCTCAGATTGGTAGTAAGGCGACCAAACACAAGAGGCGTATTCCAATCGGGATCTAACATGAGAGACGTACAAGCTCTTTAAAGCAAAAAGATTGTAAAAATCGCCAGTATTTCTTTTAATGAAACCAAGGGCCTTTAAGGCCGCACTGCAGGAAGCTGCAATATGCTCACCAAAAGTTAGCTTTGCATCAAAGATGACGCCCAGATCTCTCATGCTAGAAACAGACTCCAGCAGAGTGTCTCCAATCATATAGCTACCGGGAAAGTCACATTGGTGGCGAGAGAAACGAATGTGTTTGCATTTCTTTATGTTGAGATCGAGTTTGTTGGTATCACACCATACAACCATTCGATCTAGATCCGACTGCAATCTGGATATCGATTCCTTGTTAAAAATCTTAATAAAGATCTTTATGTCGTCAGCATAGAATAAGACCTGAGCGTATAGAAAGCACAAAACGATGTCATCTATAAAAATATTAAACAACAAGGGACCGATGTGGGAACCCTGGGGAACTCCGGAGGTGGCTATAAAAGATTCCGAGTAGAAATTTTTAATTTTAACAATTAAGGTTCGCTCCTTCAGGTATGATTGAAACCAGAGCCACAAAGTCCCGCACAATCCAATACCAAACAATTTCTTCAGCAAAATGTTATGGTCGACACGGTCAAAGGCTTTTGAGAAGAGAAGAAAGAGAACGCCTTATGCTATCCTCAAATACCAGCAAATTAGTGGTGGTAGAGCGCTTGTTGGTAAAGCCGTGCTGTCTGTCGCTCAAGGTGCACGATAATGCCGACGAAAGATAGTCATTAACCATACTTTCGAGAATCTTGGGAATATGCGACAGGATAGCAATCGGGCGGTAATTCTCAATGGAATCTCTTGCGCCTGATTTAAATATTGGCACGATATAAGATTTCTTCCACTTGGCGGGAAATATTCCCGAATCTAGGGATTTATTAAAGAGTAGCCACAGAGGAAACGCCAGAGTCACAGCACAACTCCTCAAAAACATAGAAGGTAGGCCATCCGGACCGGGCCCCTTGCCGGGATCCAACTGTCTCAACTTATCGAAGACCTGCAGCTCATCTACACGATACGTGTGCAGATGTAAATTGGTATCACCTCGCACCACATCACTAGGGCTGCCATCGGAAGAAGAAAAGGCAGAAGAAAAGTGTCCAGCAAACATATTTGCAATACCGATACCGTCCTGAGCAGTCTCATCGCCCAACCGCATGAAGTCAAGAACACCGCAGGCACAACCTTTTTTACTATTTACGTAGTTCCAGAAGCCCTTACTATTATGTTTAACATTAGACTCCACCTCCAAGATATAATTCTTGTAGCAAATGGAAGCCTGTGCTCTGCAAGTCGATCTTAGTTCAGTAAACTCGTTATACGCTGATGAGTCCAGTGTGTGCTTGAATGTACTAGCCCTACGCTTGCGTGCGATGTTTTGTATCAACTCACCACTAAACCACTTAGAAAACTTGAATCTGTTGCCAATTGTAATTTTCGGAATACGACTGTCTATTATATTGTATAATACGTTATAAAATCTATCAAGTGAATCCGATAAGTCATGTGAATTATCGAACAAAGCCTCCCAGTCCACACGAGAGACATCCGCGTTAATAGACTCATAATTGCAGGCCTTATAATTGTAAACAATCTCGTTAAACTGCAGAGGCACTAATGATTGATTTGACTTGATGTTTAGTATGAGCGCCGGATGGTATAGGTCGCAAGGCACCATTAATTCAGAAGCAATCTCAACCGTATAATTTGGAACACTAGAAAAGATCAAGTCTAACATTTTACCATACTCGTTAAATACTCGATTCAGCTGATAAAAATTCAAATAAGCAAAAGCCTCCGCAACAATGTCACTGAGTGGATACGAGGCGGAAACCCGCAGTCCGTTTTCATCATTAAGCCAAGAGACATCAGGAAGGTTAAAATCACCGAAAACATAAATGTCAGCATCTTGAGCGCTTAAAGTATCACACACATGCTCAGCAGAGTCTGCAAATGAGCGGTAACATTCCAGACCACATTGAGGCGGTAGGTAGACCGCCCCGAACAAAAGTTCGCAGCCGCCCAAACGCACAAACACCCACAGTTGTTCAAGTAAGCAGTTGGTGCAGGGTGCTGCAACCGACGCCTGCAGTCCCCTCCTTACCGCGATCAAAACACCACCACCCCGGGCTTTGCCTGTCGCAAGAGCATCCCGATCTGTCCTAAAAACCTGATAACTATTGTTATCGACGAACTCACTGCTGTATATTTCAGGCGTTAACCATGTCTCTGTAAAAATTACTATATCGTAGTTAGTTACCGAAAACGATAAGAACAAATTAGTCAACTTAGTTCGCAGGCCCCGTACGTTCTGATAGTAAACTGTTAATTGTTTTACACTCGCATCAGCATGTCCGTCTGCTCGTCCACGCGAAAATTTGGATTTGCATCACTAGAACGGTTTGTCACCACCTTGGGTTGACCAATATTAAAACGTCTGTAAATGATACCCTTGGGCCAAAACTCAGAAGCATTCACTTTAGGGTAGTGCAAGTCTCTTATACCGATTTTAAAGGCCCTTGAGTTACCCACCGTAGTCAGTTGTTCGACCACCAAATCGGCATCCGCTATCTCACCGCAACCGGCTCGAATATAATTTTTCAAAACTGCAGGATCTGCACTAGGGCCTGCTCTGCCCACGTAGAGCCACATGAACCGCGGCGCCGCAGTCAGCATCGACGCGAGCTGAGACGGCGGCGCCGATCCCTCGGCACATCGACGAGGCCGATGGACGCCCCCGCGCGAAGCGTCACGCCCGCTAGAAGGAAGCAGCGCAGAGGCGCCACCCTCGCCGCCCGAATTCCCGCTGGTCTTCTTCCTGGTTCTGCGTGGCCCGACTAGTGTGAAGCCATCTGTAGCACACCCCGTCGAACCAGCAACCCCAACCTCAACCCGCGGGGGGTCCGTCCCAAGATGGGCCGCATGGTCGTCCAAAGGGTTGTTTGGTGTGACCCGACTGCGCCGAACACTTCCCCCAGCATCGGAGGGCAGCGCCGGCCGCGCCGCCACCAATAGGTCCTCCTGCAGGCGCAAATTCTTTTCCCTCAAAAGGGTGTTGTTTTCAATTAGAATGCTGTTCTTGCTTCTTAGTTCCATAACCATTTCCTTCAAGTAAACTATTTCCATTTCTAGTTTATCTCGTTGTTGATTCGGCGTCAATCTAGAGTCATCCCTAACCTCACTTTCATGCACACATGAAGAGCTTCTGAGCGAGTCAGGTTTCATACACCCTGGATGAAAGATCTTATGGCATTTCACGCAAACCACCTTATCACGTGCTATATTGCGGTTACAGTGTCCACAAATTACATCACTAACCTCAGAATCTTCCACAGAGCTGGATTGCTTTAATACGCCTTCCGCCATAGTTTCAACGTTTTCCAGATTTAGTTGATCAAAATCCGTCACAGCGATAAAAATCACTAATTATAAGGAACTTATTCTACATTAAAATCAAAAGTTCAATAGGAACTCAATCAAAACAACACACAGGGTTGGACTTGATCTTGATTATTTAAGACCTGCAAAATTAATTGAATTTAAGTTAGTTATTTTTGAACGAGCGGAAGTGTAGCATAATGTCGTTTCACCGAAAGCATTTTCCTTTGGTTGCTGATTTTTTCATTGACGACTGGAAATTGGTGAGAGTATTTAAAAAGATTGACTTGGGAGTTACGTTTGCTTCTTTTCTAGAATTTTCGCAGCATGTAAATTTGGTGGTCACCAGAGCAAGCAGACTCATGGGTCTCATTTTGCGCATTTGCAGGGAGTTCCGTGATCCTGTTGTCCTGGTGCTGCTCTATAATGCTTATGTACGATCGGTATTGGAACATGCTTCTCAGGTATGGTGGCCTTATTATGAGGTTCACTCGTCGCGAATTGAACGAGTACAGAAAAGATTTACAAGGTTTATAACTGGGAAGTAAGACTGTACCTTCCCAAATGATACTGTAAGCGATGATATTACGAGTAGTAATAATTACGTGAGTAGATGTATGAGGTTCGGACTTCAGCCGCTCAGTATAAGACGAGATAGGCACCGTGTCCGGTTAATTGCTAATTTATTGACAGGGAACATAGTATGCCCTTATATTTTGAATTTGCTATCTGTGGATACGCAAGTAAGATTAACTAGAGAAATGCGTTTCTTTTATTTACCGTGGCATCGTACAACTTATGGCATGAACGAGCCACTCAGTGCTATGATGACATTATTCAATAAATATTATAATGATGTTGATTTTCACCGCGGTGGCAGGTAATTCAGGCGAACGTTACTTGATTGTTAATGATATAAGTAAAGCAAATATCGTAACCTAATCATCGTTTGTTTTGTTTTCTTGAGAACATTACAATGATTCTATACTTGTCCATATATATAGGTATATAATGTAGATGAGAGTGGTCTAAAAGCGACCCCCTTTTAATTTTTTTTACATAGAACTTTTAAATCGAGACATACTCCTTTAATTTTAGTATCGTTGTAAAGTTCATTCAATTCCTCAACTTTTCGTCAAACAAACTTTTTGAATGATAACTCAAAATATTCTCGTCCGATCGTAAATTAATGAAACGGGATATCGGGTATGCGGACACCAAATAAAATAACAATGTTATATCGTCGACGTTTCGAAGGTTTATTTATGCCTTCATCCTCAGGACTGTGAAGAAAGACAAGCATGTGAACGTCGGTAAATAGCAAAATAATACTAATTCTCACCTCAATAACGTGATGGAAAGTCTGTTTATATGCAATGAACACGCAATAATTTGATTTTTGATGGCTCGAAACACGGTAACAGGAGTTAACTTTGTCTGAATAAAATACCATGTACAGTTTAAAATAAATAAATACACTTGTTAAATAAGAACATTACAGTTAAAATAATTCCCCAATAATAAAACACAAATGGTAAAAAACCAATAAATTTTTGACAAGGCCCGTTTGATAATGACAGCCAATGGTATAAAACAATTTCAAAAACAAAGTGTTAGCCTAAGCGTATACGGAGACGCAGGCCGCGCAGGCAACACAGTTCAGCACAGCGCAGTTTTTGTAATTAATGCATTATCATATAAAAGCGTATACGGCAACATAGCCGCGTGCGGCACAGGCACATACCTGCGCAGACCTGCGTCGCGTTGTAATCGACGCACAGTTTTCTGTGCGTAGCCAACACGTGTATTTGTATTTTGTGTTGATAAATTGACTTAAATGGAAGAACTCATTGAAAAAGTACGGGAACAGCCAGTATTATATAATACAAGCCACCCGGGCTATATGAAGAAATCTTTAAAGGACTCTTTATGGCAAAAAATATCAGCAGAATTAAACTACAAAGATGGTAAATATATTTTCTTTTGACAGATCTTCTAGTTTTGCTTACACTGTACAATAAGAGTATACCTTCCATTTCAAAATCTGATTCAAAAGAAGAACTCATGTTGCTTTGTCTGTCATCTACGAAACACGCCTGCTGATTATACCAGATTCGTATACGCAGTTCTAACATTTGCTGTGTCAGACAGTTTAATCTAGACTGCTCTGCCCTGTGCTGTGCTACGCGGCCTGCGTCTCCGTATACGCTTAGGCTAATACCGCCAAAATAACATAGTCCGTGTTGTGTGTTGGCGCCATCTACTAGTGAAGCTTAAGAACTAACAATGTCAACAGAAATAATAAAAAACAGAAAAAACAGACATTGAGGTGGTCGTGAAAAGATAGAGAAAAAACAAATTAATAGGTGTGATGCCAAGACAACTGGTGCAGGTGTCAACCTGGATGTTTCGCTTTATCGATGTAGCACTTGAGAACGTTTCGGTAATAGTTCTTAATTTGGCAGAAATCATTCTATTTGTTTACATTGGGTCCCAAAGTGAATATGAAGGCGGCTTCCAGGAAAGTACGTTTATAGAAATTCTTTTCGGTGGCCAGGATTTCGACTTCTTCCACTTTAAAGTTATGGGAGGAATCTATGATGTGTTCGGAGAAACCTGTTTTTTTAAAATTATACTTGATGTCATATGTGTGTTGCATTATTCTATTTCTTAGTATCTGTTTAGTTTGTCCAATGTACTTTTGGCCACACTCACAATTAATCCTGTAGTTATCCTGTCCTTTGGTCTAGAGTACAAAATTTTTTCCAAATTGAAACTATTGTAGAATGCCAATTTCAAGGAACCATCGCTGGCAGTCTCCTTGAAGACATGTTCAAGTTTATTCTTTAACCATGGGTGATATGTGATTTTACAAAATTTCGTTTTCTCCAGTTGAACCTCTTGCGAATTCGGCACATTCATCCGAGGCGTGCTCTTCTGGAAAAGTGCACAGTCTATTAGTTTGGATGGGTAGTCGTTTTCTAAAAGCTGCAATTTTATGTCATGAAGTCTGGTGATAATTAACTTCCTAGGAACGCAAGTCTCAATTTTATGTTTTAGAGTGCTTATAACACTCATTTTATGACACATGGGGTGGGAACTGTTGAAGTTAAGTAACCTGCTGGTGGAGGATGGTTTTTATATATGTCAGTGGAAAGCGATCCATCTTCCCCTCTAATCACCCTGAGGTCCAAAAACGGGATCGAGTGGTTAGACTCCAATTCATAAGAGAAGGTAAGTAAACTATCATATCCATTAAGTATCTCTATACATTCCTCCACTCTATTTTTAGGAACAGCAGCAAACCATAATTTTAATAATAATTTTAAAATTAAAATAATTTTTTTGTTTTTAATAATTTATCTTAATATTGTTAGTCAAGAAGCATAAATTCGATCAATTTTTACGTATTGGAGAAAATTAAAATGAATTCAAGAAAAAAAAAGTTACACCCGTCGGGAATTGAACTAGCGACCTAGTAAACTGTAGCGACTTACAGTTTACTAGACCTCACTCTCTAACCTCTAAACCACGCTCCTTATTGCCAACTCTTATATTTCTAGTCTTTATATCTCGGTGTGAATATTTTAAAACTCGATTTTCTCGAAAACTTCTGGCCATCTTTCTCTACAACTTTAGGAAATTGTTATTGGAAGGCTGACCTTCCAGCACCATAAGTGGCCAAATTTACAAAAATGCCCCTAAGTGGTCATCTCCTAGTTAGTTTGGTGTAGTTGGGAGTTGAATAAAAGCTTTGAAATGCACTTCGGTGAAATCTTCGAAGTTTTGCGTTTTGAGCCGTTGTAGTACAATATTTCGAAATGTCTTGATCTCAAATTAATTAAATGGTTTATTATATTATATAAATAGTTTTCTATAATACTTAGTTAAAATTTCGTTTCTTGGGTTTGAATGTTAACTAGCAATAAAAAGAAATAATCAGGAATTCCTTGTTTTATTTATAAATACAGAACATTTTGTGCAAATAATGTTTTTATTAACATAAATAAACGAAAAAACAAACAAACACAAAAATCATATGCATTTCTTAATACATATTAACTTCTATTAGAACAATTTGTAACATAGTTGTTGTAACAAATATCATCGTGTAAAGGATATAACTCTGAAATCTTGTGAACAACGGTAGATTACTGGACTGGTAAACTTTCGAAATCTGTGTACTTGTTCAGTAATCTGCCGTTTTTCCAACTTGAGCTGTAAAATAATAATATTCTATAATTATTATTTCATATGGTAATTGTTATTTTTTAGTATATTTTATTGGTGTGTATATTTCTGCGAACATATTTATTATTACCACTGGACGATCTGAATATAACAGCTGAACTTCAAAATTGTATTTGCCAGTTGGCATATGTGGAGGAAAATGGGCTTCATCCACAACAAAATTGCAAATGTGATAAGTGACGTCCTAAAAAATATAGTATTTAAAAATTCGTAATTGCATTATAAATTCTTTTACCTTTAGAAAATAACAGGTTGTAAAGTTGCCACACCGTGAGGCCGATGCAAAACCAATAACATTCGCTTTATAAGTTTTCTGTAAATTGACTTGAAAACGGACTGGAAATTGTCGATACTCGTTACTGTAAAACTTATAAAGCTGCACAAGAACCTGAAAAATTTAAGTTCAATTCACTGTTAAATAGAATCATACATCATCATTAAAAAAAAAATCATTCATGCGGTACTGATGACGACTAATGAGTCAGAAACACATGTCATAGTGTGATGGCTAGGAAGTCGAAGAAGCAGTATATGTGTCTATCTCTCTTTTCTTTAATTGTGTTTTAATAATAAAAACATTTGAAAATTATGAACAATTATAAAAGTTAAATTATGAAGTTCTTCTTCGGTCGGCCGTTTTCAAAATCCTTCTGTTTGGAAGGAGGAGTTAGGATTATTTACAAATTTTATAATTAAAAATATAATTTCGGTAGAAGGTTGTCGTAGGCTTTCTATGAATCTTTGCACAATTTGCAAGACCCACGAATGTCCTTCATACTTACCTCCATTTTATCCTGTGCATTAAATTTTCCCTTCCAAGTCATATTGTGGGCCGTGGTGGAACGATTGAATTTAAATGCGACAATTTTAAAAAAATGATAATAGTTTTTATCAAAATTTATTAATTGCATTCGTATATCTTTCATTTTAAAATCATTTTGATGAAACTAAAATGTAATATCAATTATACATTTTTTATATATTTTAATATCTACCTACTTTGGATAAAAAATTATCACAAAAAGCATAATATAGAAAATACATCGATATAAATATCAGTAATTGTATTTTCATCTTCGTAAGTTACAAGATAAGTCTAGAATTAGATGATATTTTCAACCAACTGCAACTTCTTTTTAGTACTCTGCCGAAGGTTTTTAAGAAATCCAAATAAATTATGTTAACTGCTGTACGTTACGATTGAGACTAAAATTCCAGACGTTAGTAGAGTAACCGATCAAAACTTTTTTAAAACTAACACAATTATTATTATATTAATGCAACAGTTGCCAATAATAATGATTCAATATAGTGTGATATTGGTACAATATTACTTACTAATAATGCATCAATATTGATTGGCAAAATGCAACATAAAAGTAATACAAAATTAGCTTCACTGAAAGTTGAAATTCAAATACATAATAATTGGTGTAATTATTATTAAACGAGAAGGTTATATTACGATGTCATAACAAATTTTGAATGTTAAACTTATTGTTTATAAAGCATTTCCGTCTTTTTATAACATCCGTACCTGTTGGTGAAGCTTTAATAGTTAAGGGAGTCATCCTATGTAATGGCTATTTTAAACTGTATTTTAATTACTAGACCAGAGGCTATCGCGGGAACTAGAAGAAAAATTTTTAACATTGTCAAAAAGTTAATTTTAGATATTTTTACTTCTTCAAAAAAATCTCCTGTAAAGCGAAAAAAGATAGCCGTCACATGGGATGACCCCCTTAAAGAATACGTATGGCAATGTTAAATTGGATACTAATAACAATGAATTCTGCTTGTTTAAGAGGAGGGTTTGCTGAAATTTTTGTCATTCAATTTATATAGGTATCATGGTTCAAAAATCCATTTTGAATTATTTTATACAAACTAACAGCCTTGCTTTGTTATAAATAAATTTTATTTTATTTTAATTAAATAAATAATTTCTTTGAAAACTTTAATTTTTTAAGCAGAACCTTTTCTTTTCTCTTTTGAAAATATTCCTTAAATATAGATCGGATATGCCACTCGAGAAGTAAATCCCTGGTTAAGAAGTCCATCCCTGGTTGCGTTCATGGAGCTACTCGTTAGTTAACTTCAACTCCCGATAAACTGTAATGTTTTACTGTCAATTACTTTTGGACCACCATTTGTTATACCCAAATTAGTTAATCGTACCGTGTATCACATCTCTTTCTAATGTCCGTATTGACCAACGACAACTAACTTTATTCTATGATGAAAAATTTAACTGACCAATAGAAAACGTTTGTTGGTACTTGTGGGCGTTTTCTATTGGTCTATTGGTCAAAAAATGCTTTTGAAATTGTTAAAAGTTTCATTTATCAGACTGACCCTGTAAGTTTCCAAGATAATTATTACATGGCCCGTCCGATAAATAAAATTTTAACAATTTCAAAAGCATTTTTTGAGTTTTTTAGTAAAAGCTAAATGATATCTAATGATTTTATTATTTGTAGACTCTATTTGAGACGATCATTAGCCTGGTATGTTAACTGAATAACTGCTGACACTAGGGTAGCGTGTACCTGCTAGGATTCGAGCCAGGGACATAAAACTCTCTCGTGCTCGGTCTGTTTTGTCAGGCTGGCTCGGGCCGGGGCTTAAAAACCTTTGTGCTCGGGCTTAGCTTGTCAAGGAAACGGAATGACAGCCACTGTGGAGAAACCAGACGAATACAGGTACCTGCATGTTTGTGCCGTGCGCGGTAACCCGCACGGTGGGATGAAGGGGTCCTGGTGGCTGAGCCAGCTCGGGGGCGGTAGTGGTTCTCCTGGGTCTGGCAACACTCCACTTTGGCCTGGATTTCTATTCAAACGGGCGGTCAGGACTAGTCCACCCTGATCAATCGGCTGTGCTGTTCCGTCAGAGGTTCAGTAGGACAAGTCCTTAGGGAAGGATGTAGTGTGCAAGCACCGCACCTTTCCGAAGGCTGTATCCTCCGAGTAGCCCTGGCGTCGATTTCCGGCCTCCCCAACGTTGCGGGCTCCATGGCGGGTGGGAAGCTCTGTAGGATGAATACTAAATTCTCTACATGGCAGAATTTAAACCCAAAAAACCAGCTGATGTATCAGCTACTAACCAGCAGATTAGTGCGTCTTCGGATACCCCGTCTCAATCTGCAGATGCGTCCAATAAGGACACACTGCAAATAGCACCTCCTTCCGGGACAGACCTACCCCCCAAGACTGGGAGAAAAAGGATCTGCGGAGCAGAGATAAAACGTCATAGGAAAGCCCTCCTGGCAGCAATGCAGTCAAGCAAGGGCACCCCGACAAGCAAAACCGCACACGAGCAGGCCAGGTTATCCAAACCACCGGCACGTGACGACGGTGTTAACAAAATCAAGCAACTGAAAACCGAAGCAGCTAAAAAGCGACTCCGATCTCGGGACTCTTTGCCTTCATCCTCGAGCAATCAGGGGAAGAGGGCAAAGCCGACTTCCGAAAACAAGAGTTCAAATCGGGTGGGCAATGTCACCTACAAAGAGGCCGCTGGAAAGCACCTCCGAGTAGCGGTGATAGACCTCTCAAATCCTCTGGGCAAACTCGATGACTCCCAGGTGACCATAGTGGAAAATCACCTCACCGCTGCACTAGATGGTTTTATAGCAGCAGCGGGTAATGAGGGAAAGCTAGCACCCACCTTCGAAGGGTTCTATCACTCGGGGCAGATCCTTCGGATCGTCTGCAGTGACCAGAGCTCGTTGGAATGGTTGCAAACAAGCATAGCAAACCTTCCGCCACCATGGCAGGGTGCTAAATTGGATGTAGTCCAGGTGGACAACTTGCCAAGGCTGACTAAGGTCACTCTTTGGATTCCTGGGGAACCGGAACCCACTGAGATGATCACACGGCGCGTTGCTGCCCAGAACACCTGGGCTAAACTGAAGGAAAGGTGCGTCTTCCACAACGCGTGCAAGGATTAGCCAAAAGGTAAACTCCTTGTCTTTGGCGTTGGCCAGGCAGACAGCGCCGCCATCAAAATTAGAGGGGAGAGGTTGAACTATGGTGGTGCGAAGAACTCGACCAGCTAAGGAGAGCGACAAGAAAGCTCTATAATAAAGCGCAAAACTCCAAGAAGGACGACGACTGGACAGCGTTTAAAGCGCACCGGTCAGAGTTCAAGAGAGCAATCCGCAAGAAACAACGCGAGTCGTGGAAAGCCTTCTGCAGTGATGTTGAGACAACCACCGCTGCGGCTAGGCTAAACAAGGCCATCGCAAAAGATCCATATCAGTAGTCCGGCAGCTTATGTCGAGAGGATGGGTCATACACAGATACCCTCTCACAATCTGCCGAAATACTGCTACATACACACTTTCCCGATAGCCAAAGAATCTCCGATTTCGATTGGACTGACACCAAAAGCCAATCACCGACAGAGGTTGACTGGGAAATTGCAAAGAAGGTTGTGAATAAGACCAAAACGGCATGGGCCATTAAATCCTTTAGCCCCTTCAAATCGCCCGGACCTGACGGGGTACTCCCAGACCTACTTCAATGGGGTCTGAATCACCTACTCAGTCATCTGGTGCGAGTGTTCAAGGCTTGCATTGCACACGGATACACACCGAAGGAATGGTGTAAGGTTAAAATTATCTTTATACCCAAACCAGGCAGGGGCGACTACTCCCTTCCAAAATCTTATAGACCAATCAGTTTGACTTAGTTTTTCCTGAAAACGTTAGAAAAACTGTGCAACAGAGAGATACGTGATACGGTTCTGGAACACAGACCATTACACGTAAACCAGCATGCGTATATCCCTGGGAGATCTACTGAGACCGCTCAACACAAGGTGGTGGAGCGCGTCGAAAGATCACTGGGCCAAAAAGAGTCCACCTTGGGAGCGTTTATTGACATCGAAGGGGATTTTGATAAAACCATCTTTGAAGGTATAAATGCAGCGCTAGGCCAATACGGTGTTCCCACAACCATTTCCAACTGGATCAATTTTATACTGAAGCGGCGAGCCGTGGAGGTATGTGTCGGCGACATAAAGATCAAAGGCGTTGTAACCTGAGGCAGCCCTCAGGGAGGGGTACTCTCCCCACTGCTGTGGATTATGGTAGTGGACAGCCTCATACGACGCCTTAACAAAAAAGGTTTTTATACCATAGGATACGCAGATGATATGACCATACTGCTTACTGGCAAATTTGAAAACATGATCTGCATGCTAATGCATACAACTTTCAAAATACTGGAGGAATGGTGCATTGAGCACTCTCTGTTTGTCAGTCAACCCGACAAAGACGGAGCTTGTTCTGTTTACCAATAAAAGAAAGTTACCTGGCATGACAATGCCTAACTTAATGGGGACTCCTCTAAAACTGGCAGACGAAGTCAAGTATCTGGGAATAATACTTGACAAGAAGCTAAACTGGGTAAAACATTTGAAAACCAAAGTTAGCAAAGCAAGAATGGCTTTCTGGCAGTGCCGAAGGGCGATGGGACGGTCATGGGGCTTTTCCCCTAAGATCACCCTCTGGCTCTACACTGCGGTGGTCAGACCTATGCTTTGTTATGGTGCACTTGTCTGGTGGCCCAGAACCAAACAGATAACAGAAGCATCCTCTCTACACCAGATTCAGAGACTAATCGGTCTGGCTGTAACGGGAGTGACGGGCGCTGCACCCACTACGGCATTGGAGGCCCTTCTCTGCCTCCCACCACTTGATCTTCATGTGCAGGAGATGGCGGTTAAGGCTGCTCTTAGGCTGCGTAGCTGGGGGCTATGGAACCATAGGCGAAGAGCTGTGGGTCATATGCGGAATTTTGAGGACTACTCAATTAGAGTACCTCTGCTGCATCTTGAACCTGACAGAATCTCCCCTAAATATATATTTGAAAGGAAATACAACATCCTGTTGAATCCAACAGATACCTACGACTATGACAAATGTCTATTCTCGGACGGTTCCAAAAACAATGTTGGCTCAGGAGCAGGCATTTTCTCTGCTGAACTTGACCTAAACATAAGCATACCGCTGGGCAGGCGGACATCAGTTTTTCAAACGGAACTTATGGGTATACTGCACTGCGCAAACATAGTCCAAGATAAACTTATCTACGACAAAAACATTCAGATATCTACAGATAGTAGAGCGGCACTTGTGGCACTGAGGAGTCACAAGGTCACATCTGGTCTGTTGCTAGAATGCATTCAGACTCTAAATGAGATATCTAACTCAAATGTCATTTCACTTTCGTGGGTGAAAGGGCATCAAGGTAACGAGAGTAACGTAAAAGCGGACGAGCTGGCAAGAAACGGCTCCAACAGCCTTCCCTGAGGTCCGGAGCCGATGATTGTACCAGCTGTCAAAACTATCGATACCTTCCTAAACAACACATCCTAAAACTGCATTTTTGCGGATAGGCAAAAGAAACTGAATGCAGACAAACAAGGGCAGCGATCAAAGCACCCTCTAGTAGGCATTCAAAATATTATTTGAAGCTGTCCAGAGTCAATCTAGGGACAATTGCAGGGATTTTAACTGGACACTGCAAACTGAACGAACATCTAAACACAATGGGACTTGTAGATAACCCAAGATGTCGGGGATGTAATACAGCAGACGAAACCGCGGAACATGTGCTCTGTCACTATCCGTCGCTAGCGTCAATTAGAGGTGCCATGCTGGGGGACTTCTGGCTAACATGGCCAGAATCAAGATACTCGAATTTATCCTGGCGACAGGGTGGTTTGAGGACTGATAGGACGGAGGGCCGCTGCATTCGGAGGCAGTACAATGGGCCCGATTTAGTGCCCTAAGTGCGTGTGGGGATACCTTCCTACCCTCCTACATAAAATCCAGAATCCAGAGAGTCTAAAATTTATGATGATTGTCTCCGTGCTTCGGAAGGCACGTAAAGCCCGGTCCCCTGGGTTGATGATTTGCCTTCATCAACAAAAACATCAGGGTTACGGGCACATCTGAGACGAGCGCAGCAAGCTACTTCAAATGAAAAAACAAATAATATGCTCATAGCAATAGTGACCTCGGCTGCTCTTCGATGGAGGTCACGATAGAGGTCACGATAGAGAGCACTTGCGTGCTGCCACATGCTCTTATCTTGCCACTTCTGTTTGCTCTACTCTGCTCTGCTCTGCTCTGCTCTGCTCTGCTCTGCTCTGCTCTGCTCTGCTCTGCTCTGCTCTGCTCTGCTCTGCTCTGCTCTGCTCTGCTCTGCTCTGCTCTGCTCTGCTCTGCTCTGCTCTGCTCTGCTCTGCTCTGCTCTGCTCTGCTCTGCTCTGCTCTGCTCTGCTCTGCTCTGCTCTGCTCTCCTCTGCTCTGCTCTGCTCTGCTCTGCTCTGCTCTGCTCTGCTCTGCTCTGCTCTGCTCTGCTCTGCTCTGCTCTGCTTTGCTTTGCTATGGAAAAAAAAACATATGGAAAATACCGATTTTTAAATGCCTTTCTATCGAAAACTAATGGATAATTAACAAAATCGTATTCTTTATAAAATGCTTAAAAATTTGTCTTCTTTCCAATGCTATACAGGAAAAAGTCAAATTCTTAGGCTAAATTCCCTGACAGTAATCTTAAAACAAAAAGTTTAAATGCCTTATTAAAAGCAATAATAAGCGTTAATAAGCAGTTTAAGTTTGAGTTACATATGTAACTCGAACTTAAACTGCTGTACCTGATGTACCTGAAGCAATGGTATTAATTCTTATTGAATCTGATGTAAATATTTCTGATGTAATCTGATGTAAATAAAGGTGGTGTTGTTCAAGCTCCTATCTTTAGTGTATAATCTCCCTTATCTAATTTCGTACGACTCATACTTTACTTACTTGATACTTAACCTCAATCTTAAAATGGTGCAAATGTTTACTACTGTTTACTTTTTACAAACAAGAAACAAATTGATAGAAACCAAATCTATTATCGGAATATTTACAGGTAGGTACCTAATTTATAAAAAAATATTGAAAATAATTGATGGTACAATGTTAAATACATGTATTTTAAATGTAAAGATGTGGACGTATTCTTAAAATTAAACTAAGTATACGGAGATTATCAGATCTGAATTAATAATGGCCAAATAAATTTACTACCTTGCAAGGTTCAAAAAAATAATCCTGGTTGTTGTTATTGTTGGCTGCATACAATAAATTATTATAAACATGAGTAATCGATGGTTGTAGCACTTGTCGCACAGATACATGTCGCTGGGTTAAAATTATAAGGTTCTATGTTACAATGCACTGGAGCCGAGATAAACGCGTTTGAAATTTTGGATATTAGCTCTGGTAGTTATATTTAAAATATTAATTAAAATTATTAGCTCTTGAAAATACAATAAATGTGATTATCAATAACGAGCTACAAGATACATTTAAATCTTATTGTATGGATTTCGCAATCCTATACATTTAAAATTGTAAAAAAAAAATAATAATCATAAATAATTTTTTTTTTTTTACAATTTTAAATGTATAGGATTGCGAAATTCATACAATAAGATTTAAATGTATCTTGTAGCTCGTTATTGATAATCATATTTATTATATTTAATATATTCACAATTTAACTTAAATAACTAATTTATGTCTAATACATAACAAAATCCAAAACAATGAGCGGTAATTTTGAATTCTATAGAGACCTCCAAAATAACACAAATACAACTTTGTTTTATCAAAGTTGTTTATTATAATAAATCTAAAATGGGACATCTGACAGCTCCTTGTAGTTTCTCATAATTTCATATTCCTCCTACTAGTTTTGCTTTTTAGGTGTCTACTCCAAATCATTTCTTCTCTTGGACCCTCTCTACATTTGTCTCACGTATTTTCATATCTCCAAGTGTTACGATAAACTCCAGAGTACTCACTTCCATCTTTGCCACAAAATTTTATTTACGAAACACTACGTTTTATGAATCATGAAATTATCACTAATAAAGTTCGCCTGACGTGAGCATAAATTGTAATTGTGAGTACAAATTTGTTATTACTACATTAAGGAAGATTATTTTTATTGAAGAACTTTATACACAGAGAAAAAAACAATCCTTGCAATAATTTTGAAGTAAATATTACATCAATTAAAGTAAATTTTATATCAAATTTACTCAAGTTTACTTCTAATTTTGTAAAAAAATTTCAAAATTGGAGGCGGATTTGGACTTCAATTGAAGTAAAATTTACATCAAATTTTTTTCTGTCTATGGAAATAGATTCAATGCAGAAACTACACCATTTCATCAGATTATCGGTTCGCATTACCATCATAGTGGCTTATTTAACTAAATATTGTAATCTTAATTTCCCGTTGCATCATACGTAATTAGTTTTTTTATGTTTTACCTTATGTACGTGTACCCAATATGAACTAATATAGCTCATTATCTATTTATAATTTACCTTATCCTCCCTTTCCTTATATGACAAAGTATACTATTTTATCTGCACCTGTAGATATGATACGGAAATTAACAAATTAAAGGGCACTAACAAAATAATTATATAATTGTTCGTAGGCAAGCTTTGCGAGTAACGAAGTAATTCAATACACTTATGCATACTTCGGCAGTATGAGCAGAAAGACATCTGAGAATATTAGCGATGTCATGAGCTGACATAATTTTATGTTGATAAAAATATTTAATGTTTAATTTGCGGGGGTGAATTAAATCTTCAAAAAAGAAACTAGGAGTATTATTGTCAACTTATCAACTACGCGCATTACCTTTTAATTTCTGAATTATGTATGCAAGTGCAGATAAAGTATATTAAAAATAGACTGAAATTAACTCAGTCAGTGATGAACATTTAGACAGTGACGGCGCCAGGGGTGGGCAATGCCCACCCAAGTGCACACCCAAATGTTTATGCGCTTATTTCAATAATGTATTTTTTTGAGTTTATTTATAAATTTTGTGTGCTCCTGCCCACCCCAAATATTGGGCCCAATTTTTGCCCACCCATTTTAAAAATGCTGACGCCATTGCTGCATTTAGAATCATTTCTGTTAATAAATATTGAAAAATAAATCACAAATCAAATAGACGATGATGAAATTGTTAATCAGCTTTCGAAATCAAGTACTGTGTTTCGAAATTCTTTAATGTATTAAAGTTTCAGAAAAAATAATCTTAAAGCTCGTTGAGTTTTAAGGTTTCAAGCCATATTAGTTTTAAGGCAATTTTAACTTACTAACTTCTCTAAGATATGCCGGTTGGCTCTTGTGCCCAGACCGGTCTGATGTATCCCATCTGCCCCTGGTTTTGGTTATATTTTACTATAATATAGTGCTAAAAGAGCGGTTGTAGACTAGTGTTGGAATGCTAGATTGCTACGTCGCAGACCTTGGTTCGCTCCCTGACTAAATACATACAACTGGCTGTTTCGATCGTGTCTCCTTCACAATATTCTGGCAAAATCTTTGTTCTATTAAATCCCTAAATAAACAAGCCATGGGTCGACAAGGCCTGCTACAGTAGTACATATTGTTTTATAGGTACCTACCTAAAATCCAGAATCCAGAATACGTATAGTTGGTGTAGAAAATTTTGTATATAAACCAAATGTTTGCATTCTTTTGGTATTCTTTTTTGTGAATTATCATTTTACCGCGGTTTTACGATAAAATAATTCAGAATCAAACTGACAACAATATCAAGTGTACGTAATAGAGCCGCCATAACCCTGATGTTGACACCTACATCTTTCGAGTTTGAATGATGTCATTTGAAGAAACCATTAGCCATCATGAAAGTCAAAATCTGATGTAATCTAATGATAAATTTAATGATAAAAACATATTTCGTAATGTAAACTATGACCATGTAACAAATGTGTATTTTTATACGTGTAACATACTAACAAATACAGTTCAAAACAATCTAAATTATTTTGTTGTTTTACTTTATTTTGGCCATTTAACCAGATCCCATTACCCATAGTTGTTTATTGTCAATTTATTAATAATTAATAATAATAATATTTATTTCTTTTGGTACACTTGTGGTGTATATACTTCACCATAAAGATTTACCAACGCAACTTCTTGATTTAAATACAAAACTGACAATTCATTTTTATATATACCTGTGGGTATAAGTGGAGGTAAATGATTTTCATCAGGCACAAAATTACAAAAGTAGTAATTGATATCCTAAAACAAAAACACTTTAAATGCAGGTACTGTTAAGACTAAAAATAATTGTCTATACTTTGTGAAAAACAAAACTTGTTATGTTACCACACAGCTTCATATTTTGGAACCCATAAACATTTGAGTTAAACATCTTTTCCAAATTCAATTGAAAACGTATAGGAAAGTATCGATATTCGTTACTCAAAAACTTAAAAACTTGTACGACGACCTAAAATTGTTTATTATTCAAAATAACTATAAATTATAACAAAATAAAAATTTTAAAAATTAAATAGTTATAATTGCTATTAAAGTTTACCTCTAGTTTATTCTCCACATTAACTTTCAGGTAAAAAGTACCATTGTGGGCCGGTGTAGTGCGATTATATTTAAAAGTCGTTATCTCAAAATTGTAAAAGATATTTTTGTTGTAACGGACCACTTCTGTTCGCTTATCTTTCACTTTATATGTATTCTGTTTAAACTAAAATAACAATTATTTTTTATCAGGATGGATCAAATTTAAGCGTAACGTAAAATGTATCTTAATAATCCCGTCTGCTACAATATTTTGCTCGATATTGTGCAATTGAATATGTATAACCCCTTTTAACTGAAAATTTTAAAATTGGTAAATTAACCAATCCTAATGATTCTTATAAAATACTTTAGATAAAATATCTTCAGCCCAGGCGATGCATTGGAAAATTACGAATGCTCCACCTGCAGTTGTGCATCTGACGAACTTCTCATATAACCAGAGCAAACAAGTAGATAATTATAAAAATGTTTTTTATGCTAATTACACTGAATAATTATAGTTTTAGTTGTGTAATTATCGGATTTGTATATTTAACATAGTTTGTGAACGTATAATAGATGTTATCCTGTGATTACGTAAAATTTAATATTTTTTTGTAATACCTACGGTTAGTAGGTAGAACAATTATGAATTTTTAATTAAATTATAAAGAATTTTCAATTAAAAAATTTTTTTTTAATAATGATTTAATGAAATTATTATCAAGTAAACAGAGGTTCTGCAAAAGAAATATCAAACAAGAAAGAAAATAAACAAAAGTACCAGGGGATCCACAAAATCCACAAAAAACTTGCATTAAATCAAGTTTGATTCATTTTAATTCACCTGATAGTAGGTTAATTAATTACTTAGTTACTCTTGGCGACATCTAGGTCCAGTTTTTCAATTGTGAGTTAACTCAACTTCGACGGTTTAGCTACGTTTATAACCACCCGAACTGGTCAGAATTCAAAGTTAACCACTGAATTTGGTTTAATTCACGATTGAAAAACTGGACCTTGGAATTGTATCTAACACTGTTTGCCACGATAGCACCAAGCATCCTGGTAAAGGTGGTTAACAAATTTTATCGTATTATGTTGATGCCAAACTGAAGTAAATTATTAAAATGTTATAAAATACCTTGGATAACAAATCCTGATCGCAAGCAACGGCTCGAAAAAGAATTACCAGTGCTAGTAGGGAAATAATGTTCTTCATTGCTTTAAATTTTTCAAACTAGCATAGCTTCACATAACAACTTCAAATGAACTGCTTTTCTATGACGATAATAAATGACCCATAGATGTAAAACTTAATGTAAATTTGCAATTGTATACATAACTGCTAGTAATTTCCTGTTGTGATAAATGTGTCAAATTCTGGGTAATTACTGTTAAATATGAGTCCAAGCCCGAGAATAGATGTTTTATATAACTGTAATTATTTTTTATAGTTTTTTAAAAATGCACTCCAAATCCAATATTTGTTAGTTCTAAAACAACCGTTATTTTAAATCAAAACACATAAGTAATATGTAGGTAAAAGTTTCTAACATTTAGTAATAATCCTATAGTCGTAATGGCTTTTCTCTCTTCGGCAGATTAACCTCCAAGCCTTTGCCCATATCTGCCCATAAGGATTTATCTTCTGCTGCGCTGGGCGTCATAATCACCATTTTTAGTTTTCATCATAATAACTTTCTTATATCGATTGTTGTTGTTAAATTATAATAATTTAATCTGATTTTAGTTTCATCAAGGGGGCTATAAAAAATATATTTTATAACTTTGTAATGAAAACGTTTAAATATAATCGTACTACACCAGCTCACAATATCACCATCCACCCTAAAGTTAATTTGGAGAATAAATTGGAGGTAAATTTTAACTGCTAATAAAACAGGGTTATCGGTTTTCAGTAAATTTCTATAATTCTAAATAAGGACCGGTGCTTATTAAATATTGTAGAAATATTTGCAAAAACCCGTTATTTTTTATTTTGAATATTATTTAAGTTCGTTGTACAAGGTTATAAGTTTTTGAGTAACGAATATCGACCCTTTCCTATACGTTTTCAAGTAAACTTGCAAAAGGCATTTAACTCAAATGTGTTTGGGTTCCAAAACATAAAAATGTGTGGTAACACAACAAGGTTTGTTTTTCATAAAGTTTAGAAAAATATTTTTATTTATAACAGAGTACATCTAACGTATTTCCGTTTCAGGATGTTAGTTACTACTTTAGCAATTTTATAGCACATACATACTAATCATCTTCCTCCACTGATTCCCAATGGTATATATAAAATTGAACATTTAATGATGTATTTAAATCAAGACGCAGGGTTATTCAATTTATATGGTGAAGTATACACACCACTGACTTATCCAAAACATTAATTTGTTCCAGATATTGCTGTGATTTCTATTTAATTTAATGAATAATAAAATTATTTATATTTTCTATTTTCAATTCCAACATTTAAAAACTCCAAGAACCAACAATCGAGGACTTAACCAAGTTCATTCAAATCAAAAAAAATATTTAATACTTCAAAAATTATGTCCAATCGCTCACAAATTCCGAAGTGGACTTCAAAAATATCACAAATAAATCAAATTAAATGTTGCTCTACAGAATACAGTAGTATATTATTAATTATTGGCTATTAGAATTGATTTAAGGGGTTAATTGTTCACATGTTTATTTAAAATGTATTGTGTCACTCTTGGAAATAGAACATTGTTATTAAAAAATAGTAAGTTTTTCTTTGAGCGATAGAAGAAATTGAGGACCATTTTTTTAAAAAGCTGCTACTGCAATTTCGATGATATTGAGATATGCGTAGTTTCTATATTTAACCGTCCAACCAAACCCTACAAAATTTGGTATTGTAGTAGAGTTTACGGTAGAAAGGATAAAATAAGGTTTTCGTCATAATATGTCAATCAGGAGTGCCACTACACGAAAATCACACAAGATTTTTAAAAAAGATTGTGTCTTCTGATGGTTATTTTGAAGACCTTGAAAAGCTTTATCCAGAATAGGTGAAATTAACTTTCTATCTGTCATCTGTCAAAAATTACAAGCTGTCAAAGTTGAAACTTCAAGAATGAATAACTCAGGAAGTACTGTAGGGATCTCAACCAAATTTTGTGTTCAGGAACATTACCTCCACAGGACTTGACAGCATATGGAACCATTTGATAAAATTTGTCGCTCGATTTTCTTCGCCATTTCTGCGTCGATGGCAGTCAAACTTTTTTGACGTATGTCTGGTGGGCTCCAGTGGTGAAAATAAGGTTTCGGCATAGAAATCTTTGCCAAGGCTACCACAATAAAAAGAAATCAAAATGTCATTGTATCTCCGGAATTGTTTAACCGATTGAGATAAAATTTTGTGTGCTGATAGAGCATTTTAAATACAAGTATTGGTGAGAAAACAATTGAGCAAAATGTAAAAGCAAGAAAATTACAAAAAATATTAACTGAGATCTTAATTTATCTATTTTTTGTTAAAATTTGTTACAATTATTAAATTCGCAAGTTTGACAGTAGCTTTTTTTAAACATACTAATAGTCGAAGCAATGAAGCACTAAAAAGGCCAAAGATAGGAAATCTTTTAGGATAGGACGTATCGGAATGCGGTTTTTTGCATTCTCTTGCAAAAATTATTTATATCATTCGTACCTACTTTGTACCTATTACAAACCGGAACTTGCATTGCTGCATCCTTTGGGTCAGAATTGGCTCAAGTCGGGTACTCGGGGGTTTTCGAGGTCGCTGATCACGATTAAGATGTTCAAATTGACCCCCCGAATACCTGGTGCTCAGAAACGCCGACGAACGTCATCTCCGGGGACTATCCCGAACTTTATGCGACAGAAGAGAGAAACTGGGCACCCGGTTTTTTTTTTGGGTCGCTGAATTCGAATATACCATCGGCGAACACCCCACCTGGACGCGGACGTCATCTTCGAAAATTTTTCTAGAAATATCGACAATAACGAACCGAAAATCGTTATGGGGGCTGTTTGTGTGCGCTGAATCCGAATTTTATGTTGAAAACGACCACTCGAACACCTGGTGCGCCCTAACCTAGCCCTGAACGTCATCCCCAAGGGTATTCCAGACATAATTGAAAAAAAATTGTGTCTGGAAACCCCTCGGGGATGACGTTCAGAGCCAGGGTAGGGCGCACCAGGTGTCCGTGAAAAACCCTCGTCGGTGCCATATTTGAATTCAGCAACCCGAAAAACCCGCAGTAAAGATTGTTGGTTGGTCTTTTTCAATTGTGTCTGGAAAACCCTCGGGGATAACGTTCAGAGCCAGGTTGGGGTGCACAAGGTGTCCGTGGAGTGTTCGCCGATGGTATATTCAAATTCAGCGACCCAAAAAAACCCGGGTGCCCAGTTTCTCTCCTCTCTCGCATAAAGTTCGGGATAGTCTCCGGAGATGACGTTTGTCTGCGTTCCTGAGCTCCAGGTATTCGGGGGGTCAATTTCAACATTATAATCGTGATTAGCTACATCAAAAACCCCCGAGTACCCAACTTAAGCCAATTCTGATTCTTATTTACGACGTTATTAAATTTGCCAAAAGGCCTCTCAAAAGATGCATTTTTTGCATGCATTTTTGACTGCAGCAATGCAACTTCCGGTTTGTAATAGGTACAAAGTATAATGTATTACAGACAGGATCGAGATCCCACGATAATTCGCAACAAACTTCCTCTTCCCGTGTTTAGGGATAGGTGTAATACTAGAAACTTTCCATTGAGAATGGAATACTCCTGATTGAAATGACTGGTTGAATAACAAGGCAAGAGGTATTATCAATTGATGTCCAAATCTCTGAATAAATTCGGTTGGAATTCCATCAGGACCACACCCACGCTTAGCACTTCGAATGGACTCCAGAACGCTCTGCTGGTCTATTAATACAGAATCAATAATGTACCCATCGTTAATATAATTACATTTTGGCAATTCTTTGACATATTATGTTTAACATACACAGACTATCTCGCTTATATCAGATGAGGAACTCTCGTTATAAATCATCTCTGACGGTAAACCCACCGTTTTGCGTTTTTCATTTACATATGACCACAACATTTTTGGATTTGATTTTAAATTATTTTGTACATCTATTAGTAAGTGAATATCATAGGCAATCGAGTGAAGGGCCTTGAAATTACCTCTCAGATATGAGTAATATTCATAATCAACTGCAGATTTAGATTGAATATAAGTTTTATATGCCTTTTGTTTTTGTTTATGTAGATTTATAAGGTGCGAATCGAACCACCCAGGATACTTGAAATTTCTCTTGCTCCAAGTCTCTATAAATACGCTCATAGAACCTAGAGACATTTGCATTTATATTCGTATTATCTAAAACATTCGACCAATTAATGGAAGACAAATAAATTGCAAATTCGTGAAAGTCAATAGACTTGAAATTAAATTTAATTTTGTTTTCACCACGATTCGTAATGTTTGAAAAACTAGTGTTAGCATCATGAAGAAATGATACCCCTACAGGACAATGATTCCTATCCCTGCCATGCAGTACACTCTCTGGGCTACAAACAGAAAACATTTGTGAATTATCAACATATAAATACAAGATCCAGCAATTTATCAAAATCATTACAAATAAAGTTAACCTGCGACAAACTACATGAATTTATACCATCAATAAATGTTGTTTCCGAAAGCGAATTTGTATTGATTGGAATGAGCACGCAAGAACCATCCATTAGATCCTCTTCCTCAATACCAGCCTCACACCACTGAAGTGTGTGTTAATTACCAATTTTACTACCTTACATCCAGTTACGGAGGTGAGATTGTTTTTTGTTTGCTTATTGTACCGATGTTCCATATTTGCTTTCTTCACAGTCCTGAAGATGAAGGCTTATTATACCTTCGAAACGTCGGCAAAGTAACTTTGTAGTTTGATTTGGTGTCCACTAACCCAATATCCTGTTTTTGTATAACGTCATTGTTTACGTTTGGATTTATATCTTTCGATTTAATCCCTCGGGATATGCCACCATATTGATCTCTTTGCGAGTCACTAATCACGGTTACAATCTCCGATTCAGATTTCGTTCTTGGCTTTTTGGTATTTTTTGGAATTGCTCCTGTTTTAATTTTATTCGCGTAAGGTTGTGTGTTGGGAAATGGTTTCCTTTTTGTTGAAAAACTTGGAAAATTTTAGTGTTGCCGTTTAAGTTTTGGGGTTCTTTATGGTCTAGGCAGAACCATTCTGCACTTGTTGCAAATTTAATTCACAAATTCCAAGGTATTATGCAACATTGCGCAATCCCAGGTCAATTGTGTTTCATTTGAAAATTTGAAGGAAAACCATTTTAACTAAAAATTGCTGACAAATCAATATCAACCTTTGTCGACTACTTGATTTAACATCCAGAAACCTTGTTGGTTACCACCATTTGCACCCCAGTGAGGCGATGATTGCAGATTTCATCATTCAACCACTTGTTCAGCGTCCATCTTGTTTTGTTTTCAACGTTAATCCGCTCTTACTCTACACAACTGTAAGTGACTACGATTCTTTTAATTAACATTCCTCGAAATTTGATTTTACCAACAATTAACGGTCCACCTTGTATTGAATTTCTCAAAAATTTCCGTTGAGACGTCATCCAGTGACCTTGCTGGTTGGAACCATCCTCAGCAATTGTGATTACCGATTTTTGAGTTTTTTTTAACCGACCTAAGTAACTTTAAAAATTTTAAGAAACCAACTTTTAACTTTCTTGTTATTTAGTTTAGTGCCACCGATACATTGCTCCGTTAAGCCTATTGGAATTTAATTCTCATTTAATTGACAATAATTTTGATTCCACTACCGAAATAAATTGCTTTTGAACTAACACTGCAAAACTTTGACTTGACTCGTTGGAGGTCATCGTTGCAATTATTTTGTGTTCAGACTTTTTACGACACCTCTACGAGTCGGGGATACAAAGTATTATTTTGTATGCTTGCTATTTTAATTATTTGATTATCTTCAAGATATTATTTCAAAAACTCTATTTGTGTTAATTGGGTTGTCTATCTCTAAGGCAACATTTTATTGTATTAAATTTTTAATGTTACGACAACATATTATGTGAAGAATTATATAATTTACAGGTATTGAAAATTAATGTTAAACTTCATCTCATCATTCATTTAATTTTAAGCATTATAACTGTCCGGAAACCAAAATTATTATCAACCTTTAAGATTCCGTTTGTGGTACTGTTGCAAATTATTCCCCAACTATATTTTTATAATTTGTTTTGTCATTAATTAACCTTTCATTAAATTTTATTAATTTTTCATTGACCTATCTTTCTATTGAATTTACCTGCCCAAAATCATATTTAGTTGAATATTCCATCTCGAGCCGAACTCAACTCAAGGTAAGATTTAGTGACATTTGCTCGAGTGGCGCCCTCTCGATTTTGACGACTCTTGAAGATTCTTTGAAGAACATCGTTTACTTGGACCCAGGATTTCCTTGTTTTTCAGCGACCCTCGACCTCGCCGACTCGAGCCAGCGGCAATCCTGTGTGTCTGAGCGGATAGCCATTCCCCGCTATCAATTTTGAGACGTTGGGCAATTTGAGCCCGTCACAGCTCAATTACACAAATTCCGGCACCATCAACAACACCGACCGCCGACAATCCAGATTCAACATTTGGTTGATGAATATTGACATTTCTAACAGCTTATCTTTGTTCACATTTTGAAGGTTAAGATTAATTTGTAAAATACTGACTTTTAATTTTTCAATTTCGCTCTTCAGATCTTCAATGTACCTTCTTTGATCTTTTATCAGCTTCAAACATTCTCTAATAACTTCATCTGAACCGGCCTTGTGGCAATCAACAGCGCATCTACCGCAGTACCACTTCAATCTCTCATTTGCAAGCAAGCAATTCAATTCGCTTTTTTTTACTCCGGCACAATTCATATGGAATCACCCATCACAACTCCCGGCACAATCCAAAAGCAAGCCCTCAGAAAGATCCACCAATTCCCCGCAATCATCACACGCGTAACTACTAACGTTCGCCGTCTTGCTTAAAGTATAATATTATAAAAATATAAGTAAAAATATTTAAAAAAAATAAGTAAAATGTGTAAGTTAAAAAAAAGTAAAAGTATAATATTTTTTATATTGTATTATATAATGTATTATTCATAATAATATGTATAATATAAAGGAGATTCAGAGTTAATACCCGTAGCGTATACCATTAAAAGTACAAAATTAAAATATAAAATTTTATGCTAAAAATGAAACAACTACTAGATTGCTTCCTGTTTAATTTGATTGCAATGAGATTCTTGTTTTGAAATTTTTATTACTCGATTTTCCTGCTTTTACCGTCACTGCAAAATTGGTTCTACTAGATTACATACAATTGAGTTTTAGAGTGATATTGTGCAAGTTTTAAACAAAAAATGAAAACAATTATATGGCTGTTAGCACTTATAATTTTTTTTTCAAGGCATTTTTTGTTTTCAAGATATTTTATCTAGCTTTTACCGATAATTTTTATGTTACCGTACAACTTTTAAAATTCCGTGTGGTGTAAAATCAGCAAACTTGAAAATAAAACTTATATTGACAAAAAGTCGATTTTTTCTTAATTTAGAACGAGATCATTTTTTAATAAATTTTGTTACGTTCTGTATATTTCACAAAACTTACGAGAGTTTTTCGTTTTTGAAGTTGGATCCCTCTCTATTTATAACTATTTTACATTATAAAAATAAAGTGCAAAACCGAGAGTTTTCGTATCAGTACCTTAGTGGAGGTTGGAAAAGAATTCCAGATTCCGTTGATTTGCTTACAGAACAATTTATTAGTTTATAAGTGAAAATTTTTCAGATACAATTCGTTTTACTTGCGATTAATGGATTCGCGTTGTATGAGAATATTAACCACGACGAAATGGAGCAACAAAAAGATTTGCGATGTTTTGGATATTGGCACTTTAGAAAATAAAAATACTGAATTTTTTTTAGAGAATTATCACTCTAACGATTAACAAAAGATCAACCAGAACCGACTACCAGAAAAGTCTCACCTCCCAACTTGACAAACTACGCCTGACCTTTTTTGAGTTTGTGTGGGAAATTATATGATTTGATTACAACTTTTTGACGCATGCAACGATCAGAGCAGTTATAAAATCAAAAATAAACGAACAGAAGTGATCCATTTCAAAAAAATATTTTTCATAATTTCGAGATGAAAACTTTAAAATATAAATGTTCACCTGAAATTCTTACACAGCCGACGTACCCACGATAAGTTTTAAATCCATCAACCATCCACGATTGATCAAGTGATACATTATTTTATATTTAAATGTTTTATTTTAAATTTGATTGATTTAATTTAAACTACATTGATTCTGAATATTGATAAAAATATAATTATTTTGGAACACAAAGTGAAACTAATATAATCAGTTTCCTGTTTGGTTTGATTGTACAATGATTTGCATTTTTAAAATTTACATTAAGTATCAAATTGTATGGATAATTAAACTCATAGAAAATTAGTTCATCAGATGATGTACATGCATATATGATATTTGTAGTTCTAGTGTGCAGCTGTACAAGTCTTCGTTTTAAAAATTGCAAGCAGTAATGAAGAACATTGTTTCGCTGTTAGTAATATTGGTAATTCCTTTTTCAGATGTTGCTTGCAATCAGGACATCTTGTCTAAGGTATTTTGTAAAAATAAAATATAAATTATATATTTTTTTTAAATTTTGTCTGTCAATTTTCTGTGATCTATCTTATAGTACGTTTGTTTCCAACAACAGCAAAATATATTATCTTATCGATGAATTTTGTACTATTTTTTATTGTCACTGGGTTATAAGCTCACAAATATGTTAATATATACAAGAAAATTCTAATAATTTGTTGAATTTTAGTTTAAGCAAAATGGCTATATAGTTAAAGATAAGCGAACAGAACTGATCCGGTTCAATAAAAATATTTTCTACAATTTTGAGTTAATAACTTTTAAATATAATCGCACTACACCGGCTATAAATGGTACTTTGCACTTCAAAGTTAACGTAGAAGATAAACTGGAGGTAAATTTAAGCATCCATTGGTTAATTTTTAGCTATAATGAATGTATTACCTATATAAACGTATGTATTTATTAAGGAACATTTCATATTTTTCGGAATCGTATTAAGAGGTAACAAGAATAAAATTTACTAATATAATAAAAAATAAGAATAAAAAATACTAATTTTAGTTTTGATTCTCTTTTCAATTTGTATAATTTTAGATCGTCGTACAAGTTTATAAATTTTTGAGTAACGAATATCGATACTTTCCTATACGATTTCAACTAAATTTTCAAAAAGTATATGCCGCAAATGTGTTTGGATTCCAAAATATAAAAATGTGCGGTAACATAACAAGTTTCAATTTTCATAAGGTTTACAGAAATTTGTTTAGTTGTAACAATATGTATTAGCTATAGAATTTTTGTTTTAGGATGTTATTAATCACTTTTGCAATTTTGTTCCCGATGAACATCATTTACCTCCTCTTGTACCTAATGGTATGTATAAAGTTGAAATGGTATTTTTGTATTTAAATGATGAAGCAGCATTGATAAACTTGTATGGTGAAATATCTACCCCAATAGCTTACCCGAAGATATAGAACAGTGTTATTACAAATTTACAATAAATAGCTTATTAAAATTGGTTAAAGGGCAACAGGGTTACATTTTGATTTAAAATTTATAAAATTAAATTGTGATTTAAATATAAATGAGTATTATGTTGCACTTAGTAATAAACACACGAACTTGTTTATAAAAAAATGAGTATAATAAATTTTAAAAAACATAAAACAAAATTTTTTATTTGTTTTAGTAAATAAGGCTGAAACGGGCAGAAATCTTTTGTGGAAAGCATAACATTATTTACCATACTGATTAGATCAAATTTCCCATGTGCTGAGGCCGGAAATAGCTGAAGCATTCTGATTCTGCTGAAGCAGTAGCTACATTGACCAGTCTTGGTCGTTGTTAATTATTTGTTCTTCTTGGGTTTACCACTTTTTTTATGAGAAGAAAGTACATTTAGCCGTATCTGCTTTCGTTTGATGCTTTTTTAAATCTGTGGAGGTACGCCTGAAAATATCAGTGGTCCGAGAGTATCTAGGTGAATTCGTAAGAAGTCTTACCGTGGTTTCTAATTTAGGGATCAGTGAGTGTATCCGTGTTCTGTATATTTTGGATCAATCTTAGGATGGTAGAATTTTTATAAAAATATCATTACAATACATATGTGCAGATGTGCAACGGAAGTAACCGTAGCAGTTTAGAGATGTTGACTGCCGGTCACGGCGCTAATTGGCTGCATATCGAAGGTGAAGCCTAAAGGATAAGTTGTGGATCACGATAGGTTAGTACCTACTTCTTCCGTTGATAATAAGTACCGCTTCGGTCTTCTCAGGGACAAAGGTCAGTTCTTTCGACTTCATCCATTTTTCTATTTTCTCGAGGGCTTTCTCTGCCAGATTAATTATTTCCAATCATCTGCAGAGCTCAACAGGGTTATTCTCTGAAGTATTGGGAGTGGGAGACAGAACCGATGCTTGTGCGACTCCTGATGTTATCTCCTAGTGAAAGTTTCAAAATTAATTGATTTATGAGATAGGTAGTCATTCAGGATATTATTGACTACCTCTTATGCTGATCTCTTCCTTCAGTAGGTGCTCCCAACTGGCAGAGTTGAAAACATTTTTACGTCTGGTTTCTTCACTTAGTAGTTGCAATCTCAACTAATTAGTGGTAAAACCAGAACGGAAAGTTTCACAAATTGAAAAATTTACGATATTAACGTCCCAAGTAACATTTTTCCCTGGTGAAATTAAAATTTCTCTGCTAGAGCCCTAACTGATATCTTTCAGGTCTTTTTAACTTAGTCACTTTTAACAGACCTCTTACAGATACCTAGCAGGTGTTTATATAGAATTATTTGCAGGGTTTTGAAAAATTATCTGTGATAGATCCCTGCTAGGTACTCTGTTGCAAGTAATTTGTCAAGCTCTGAAAAAAATCTGTGGTAGATCCCTGCTAGGTACTCAATTGCAGGTAATTTACAAAGCTCTGAACAAAATCTGTGGTAGGTCCCTGGTAGGTACACTGTTGCAAGTAATTTGCAAAGACCTGAAAAAAACCGTGGTCTGTGCGGTGTTTGCAGTAATGTCACAACAAGATATAAAGATTTTATACAATGTAAAATGAGATGTAAACCGAATTATCACAAAAAGTGCGTAGAAATGGACTTAGATATATTTCTGAAATTGTTTAACAACGAAATGATAGACCAATGGATTTGTGATAAATGTAAAGAAGTGGACATAACCTCAAATATGAATTCTACAAACCCTGCTATCAGTAATTTACCACAATGTGGTCAAACCAACCTAATTTGTTCAAATCAACAACAGCAGAAACCAACTTTGAAGGAAAATGCAAAATTAAAACAATTCGTATTATTTGCAAGAAATTCACGACGCGCTACTGAGTGACTTTAGTGTTCTTTAAGTGGTAACATTTATTAAATTTTTATTGAATTCGTCGGGTTTTTTTCATTGAGAAATGATTGCTATCTACCATAAAAGTTGTCACCAACTTCAAAATAATTTAATAAATGTAAGTACACTATAGTGTACCCTTGGTCTAAAAGGGTTAAGGAAGGAACCACGTGGAAACGTTTACCTTAAAATTTTTAGCAGACAAATTTTTCAATTTGTGAAAGCTTTCCGTTCAAAAGTTTTTGGTCAGACATACGCATTCAAATAAATACATATTATAGTTGTGTTTCAATATTCTATATTGAATATATTTTTTTTTAGGTAAAACTGATATGGTAAGGTCGTTTTCATATTGTAGAATAGTCCCTGGTGTCATACCTTATCAAATGCCTGACTTACGTCAAAAAAAGCTGCTGAGCCGAACCGCTTGTTTTCAAGGTTTTCATTGATTTTTTTAACCACTCGATGGACTTGCTCTATTGTACCATGCAGGTTACGGAATCCAAACTGGTGATTGGGTATTACTTTTTGCTGTCCCATTACAGGTTTCAGTCGTTCGAGTAATAGTTTTTCAAAAACTTTTGATAGTAAAGGAAGTAGGCTAATCGGTGTGTATGATTTACCTTCATCACTTTTTTGCTTGGTTTGGGAATCATTACTATTTGGCCTGGTTGGGAAATTTGTTAATTCTTAAGATGGCGTTGAATATCTGCGTGATAGCTGTGAGACATTTATGTGTTACTTCTTGAAGCACTCTTCCAGTAATTAAATCAAATCCCGGTGCTTTTGTTGGATGTAATTTTTTAATAATTCTTTTAATTTCCTTTATTTTGAAAATTTCACCGAAGTACATTTCAAAGCTTTTATTCTACTCCCAACTACACCAGATTAAGCGTTACAACATATAATGTTCTAAAATGATTTGAAGTAAATAAATAATTAGTTATCCTACTAGCGAGGTGGGGCAACTGTTAACAATTTAAAATTGTATTAGATTATTACGATTACTGTCGTAGAAATGCAGGCTCAACATAAACAAAAAGAGTTAAATAGCACAATTTAACTTAAAAACTAAGATCGCTGTATTTCTAGATCTGTAATTTCTGAGTTGCAGCAGCATTAGGAATATTTTTAATGAGCGAAGGCGACTCAAAGGTTTACTGTCTGCCTTGCGAATATTTTGTTAAAGATTTTCAAGCTGTAAGCTTTGCCGACATACATTAGGTAATCATACACGGATTTTTTCTCACGTCTTCCTATGGCGATTGTCTTGAGAGAACAGATATCAATGCACGTTATTACTGATATTTTTCTTCTTCTTCTTCTGCACGTTTTAGGTTAAATTTTACCCGTTACGTCACCCTTGATCAATCCATCGTTTCTTAGGTCTGCCGATGTTACGTTTTCCCCTCGGTTTGTATTGGAAGAGTTGTTTTGGTAGCCGAATGTTTCTCATTTTTTCTAGGTGCTGTTTCCAAGCTTTTTTTGTTGTTCAAATTGAAAATATTCAGTTGTTCTTTAATATCGGTATTTCGCTTCCTATCTAGTCGTGTATAACCCATGACGGATCTTAGGAACCTCATTTCCGCATTTTGGATTCGGCATTCCATTTTCTTTGATAGTATCCTAGTTTCACTGCCGTAAGTAACTGCGGGTACAGACATTACCTTGTAGAACTTCAATAAGGTATCTCTATTTGTGCATTTATTCAGTGTGCGTTTAATAGTGCCATTAAGGTGGTTGAATTTTTCGATCTTTTCTTCTATATCTTTTTCCTGGTGTAGGTCCATGGTGCAACCGAGGAACTTGAAATCCTTCACCTGTTCTATAGCAGTGTCATCTAATACGATTTTTGATCTGACATATTCCTGCCCTTCAAATGCCATTGTTTTTGTTTTTGATGTTGATATTAACATATTATACCTTTTCATGATCTGCTGTAGTCCATAAAACGCACATTGAAGTGAGTCTTCATTGTCTGCTACTAGCACCTGGTCATCTGCGAATAGCATTGTGAACACATACTTTAGTTTATTAAGGTCAAAAGTATAAAATTTGATATTATTTTTCCACTCACTAAGAGCGTCGTCAATATAAATATTAAAAAGGATTGTCGACAGGCTGCATCCCTGTTTCAGTCCGCTGCACAGTGGGACGAAAACACGAAAAAGTGGCCAAAAATAAAATTTTGACTTAATTGACATTAAACGTTAAGCATCGATTAAATCGCTAATCCCCACCCTATTTCACTACATACTGATTGTCCATTGGTCGGAATAAGATTTAAGTAAAACTCAAGTTTTAATGATAGGTGGTGCAATCGGGCATTAATGACTTAAAATTGGCCTACATGATACAGAAAACTGTATAAATAAATTAAAAACTTGGCAGGGATGATTTTAGAGTTTGTGTTTTTATATAGTAGATCCGCCCAAAATTGTTTTCTTTATTAACCCTGCTGCTCTCCTCGGAGAGACTTCACACTTTACTCCTTCGGGTCATATTGACCCGAGCCACTGAAATAAATATAATCAGACCGTAAGAACAAAATTTTTTGTGTGCAAAGTTTAATTTATTTTTGTAATACAAAACTTTAAATATATAAAACAATTAAATATTATTTAATCTTAGATGCATAATAATAACAAAAAAAATGACAATCCATTTCAACTAATCGGGGCTATAATAGTTTGGTTTTCACATCTGCCACTCTGGCGGTACCATCTTTTGCCGGGTACATAGCTGTGATTACTCCTCTTGGCCAAGTGTTCCTAGGTAAATTTCCATCGATAATAAAAACCAAATCCCCAATCTTTATTTGCTGTTTTTTGATTATCCACTTCGTACGTCTAGTTAGGGTGGGTAAATACTCTTTAATCCACCTTTTCCAAAACATTTCAATTAAAGCTTGCGCTACCTTCCATTGCTTTCTCAAATTGAGATCTTCTTTTTCAACTATACAAGGAATTTGTAACGCACTTGAAGTCCCAATTAAAAACTGATTTGGAGTCAAGGTCTCTTTATTTTCCGAATCGATGGACACGTGGGTTAACGGTCGACTATTTACAATATTTTCTGCCTCCACAAATAACGTTTGCAATACTTCTTCTTTTGGCGATCTTGATTTCAAAATCGCTCGAATTGCTACTTAACATCCGCCCACGTGTGGAGCCGAAGGTGGGTTAAAATTCCAGGTAATTCCTCTAGGTGACATGTATTCCATTAAACTTTTTTGATTTAATTTTTCTAAATGAATTTTCAACTCTCTTTCTGCTCCACGTGGGTTTGTACCATTATCCGAATACATTTCTTTGGGTTCTCCGCGTCTTCCAGCCATTCTTCCAATTGCCTTCTAATCTGACCCATTTCCGGAAGAATTGGGCAAGCTTTTCTTACTTTACAAGTTTGGCATGTCTTAAATATTTTTCTCATCAAACTTCTCATCTTCAAAATCCAAAGTCTTTGTCTTAGTTCGTTGACCACGGTTTCGGGTCCTTGATGAAGATTGTTTTCATGTGCCCGTTGCATTAACAAATAAGTATATCTATGTTTGGCATCTAAAATTGCTGGTTGTTTTACCCAATTATCTACTACTATTGCGTTTTCGATTCTCCTTCGTATTCTCAATATGCCATCTACATCTAACATGGGTGATAATTGGAATATTCTACTGCAATTATTTATTGGTTTTCCATCAGTCACTAATTTTATTTCAAGAGGAAAACAATCCCATTGACTTTTCTTAATCCAAACCTTTTCTGCATTTTCATAATTCTGTAGTGTTTATGAAGATTTTATTTTTATGTGCTGGTTTACATATTTCCATAAATCTGAATACCCAAGCCGTAGTTCGAATTAATCTCGTCCATTTCGAAAATCTTTCAATATTGGGCAAATTTGCACCAGAACCAATTTCAACACATGTTGCGATAAATTCTGGTCTAAGTTCTTCTAACGGGGAATTTTGTTCTATAAACTTTAAAGGTTCTACAGGCCAATCTTTCTCTGACCATCTGCTTGTTGGATCCAAAAAATCACCCTGATTAGACCACTGCGTTCTGTCGTCTGCTACATTTTCCTTTGAGAGAACCCATCGCCAATCACTTACGTTCGTCGTTTCCTCAATTTCACCTACTCGATTTGCCACAAACTGTTTAAACTTTCTTGCATCTGATTTCAGCCAACACAGAACAGTTTTTGAATCGCTCCAGAAGGTAACGTGATTTAAAGTGACTTCATGTTCTTTTCTGACAGTTAATGCTAGACGACTTCCCAGTAGAGCTGCTTGCAATTCTAGACGAGGGATTGACATAGGTTTTAATGATACCACACGTGTTTTTGCTGCCACAAACGAAGTAGTAATTTTTTCTCTTTCCTCCGCCCTAAAAAAAGCAACTGCAGTAAATGCTTTTTCACTTGCATCACAAAATATATGCAACTGTAATATAGTGGCACTACATAAATTAAAATTATAAAATCGAGGAATTCTTATTTTTTCAATTTTTCCCAGTTGATTGAACCAAAATTTCTATTTGTCATACAAATCTGTGGTTAGTAGATCATCCCAACCGATTCCTTTTCTCCAAATATCTTGTAATAGTATTCTACCATGAATTGTAAAATGCATAACAAATCCTATTGGATCAAAAATAGACATGACTATTTGCAACACTTCACGTTTAGTTGGGATTTTCTTGTTATCAACAATTCCTAGATGGATTTTATTCAAGTTTACTTTAAAAATGAATTCATCTGTATTGGTATCCCAATGCAGACCAAGTACTCGTTCTGTTGGTAAGTCGTTGCCTGCTTGCAGACACATATTTTTATTAAGACCAGCTCTGGCTTCGTCAGGTATTTTCAATAAAACGCGCTTTGAGTTAGAAATCCAATTGCACATTACAAAACCCCCTTTTTCATGAATAGCAGTGACGTCTTCTATAAGTTGAATTGCTTCTTCTTCTGTATCAACGCTATCCAATAAATCATCCATATAGTGCCGTTTGATAATTGCGTCTACTGCTAGTGGTTTGATCTCACGAAATTCTTCGGCATTACGATTTTTCACTTCTTGGACAGAGCATGGAGAACATTTTGCACCAAAAATCATCGATGTCTCGGTTACTTTCTCGCCATAAAAATCTTTGAGCTGTTTGATCTTCTAACACAATTTTAATTTGTGGAAACATTTCTTTAATATCGCAGACAAATGCAATTTTTCTATGTCTAAATTTCTATAAAACAGTCGGCAATAGATTAAGTTTATCTGCACCAATTAAGAGCGCATCGTTAAAACTTACTCCATGAGATTTTGCAACCACATCAAATACAAAACGTATTTTTCCCGGTTTATTTGGATTCGCCACTCCAAAATGTGGAAGATACCACGTCTTATTTGTATTTATGGCCGCCTCTTGCTCGTTTAACTTTTTTGCATAACCTTTTCTTAAAAAATCTTCAATTATCGTGGAGTGTGCTTCAGAGAAAACGGGGTTTTTCTATTGATAGCAGTTGTCTATGTGCCATCGATTTACTCTCGGGTAGTAAAATATGATCTGTTTTCCACAGAAGTCCTGTTTCCCATCTGTCACTACCACTAATTTTCTTTGTGGTATTGTCTATAATTTGTTGTGCTCGCTCGTCCTCTCTGGAATAGAGCCGATCTACCTTTCTAATGCCAAAGCTTTCTGCCTTCTGCCAAAAATTATTTGATCCATTTTGGATCTACCAATGCGGGCATTAAGGTTTCCTCCTATGATTACGTAGTCATTTTTTGGGCTAGCATTCAATACTTGCTGTAGAGTGTCATAGAATATTTGAGTCTGTTCTTTTTTCCCTTCTTCTGGTGCATATACGCTTATGAACTTTATGTTTCCTCTATCTATTTTGCACCTTACCGACACTATTCTTTCATTTGTCCATTTGTATGATGTTATTCTATTTTTTACATTTTTTATCCAGCAATATTGCTACTCCTGCACTATCTCTTTCTTCCAGAGAGACTCCACTGTATATCATAGTGTAATTTTCAAAGTCACAGCTCCCTGTTAATTTCTTTTTTGCTTCGCTAATTAGGGCTACGTTTATTCTTTTTTCTTGTAGTACCTTTTCTAATTCTGTAATCTTATTATTTATTCCTCGTACATTCCAGCTACCCATATTTATACTCTCCACGATTCCTAATTTTTTATCCCGTGTTCGTTTGCTTTTGGTCGTCATTGTTTGATCCATCATCATATCCGAGGCTGATTGCAGGTGATTGAAAGTCGTATCCTTCCCTGTACAGGTGACTAGCCTGTAGCAGGTAGGTCGGTGATGGAGCTGCCATCTTCGAGCTTCCGACCGAGCTCCCAATCTATTATTATCCAAACTGGTGAATTTTGATTAAACCTAGCATTCGGTCGTCAGAGCCTCGTTTGTCACTAGCAGGGTACACCACGTGCAGGTGAGGTTAACATTTGAGTAGGAGAGGCTGTAGTTTGCGCTTCACTGCCCCTTAAGTACACCCCTCCCCCCGCCCTTAAGTACTGATATTCTTATTTATTTTTTCTTTTTATTTGGAATTCGTCTTTCCTGTACGAATGAACGCTCATGAAACGTGGATGCTTTCCTATTGAGAGCCAACAGATTTAATGCTTACGGCCATGTACCATCTTAAACATTTAGGCATCTAATAATGCATTAAATATTATACCATTGAGTAAAGAATTATACATGTAAAGAGACGGAATCGTATAATGTTTTAACGCAATACAAAATTGTCGAGACAACCAGATAGCGCGATGTATTTAATGTAGCTCGTGTGCAATCTCACGATCCACAATGAATCAGTCTGATAGCAACGTGCAGAGAGAGTAGTTCACGGTGTGTGTTCGAGTGAGAAGAACATACAATTTGCAATAGGGCACTTCCACTCCCCCACTCCAACATGGCTGCCGAACAGCAGATTGGTGGTATGGTTGGTGGTATTCGCCATAAGATTTGTTAAGGATTCAAGTGTTTTCGTTATAAAAATGTATTTTTTATAGAATTCTAACCAGTTCTTTTAGCATTTTTAGCTTTTATGACACGGTGCTGATTGTTTTATAATAAATTGGGCTACTAAAATCCACTATACTTACAAATAATTACATAATTTGTGTTATTAAATTTTTGAAAATTATTAGCCTTAAATATTAAAATTTAGGTACAACAATTTGAAATAAATTGCTTTAAATAAAAATAAACAACATTTCAGCTGTTTATTAATAATTAGTTTCCAGCATTTTTGTGTTTTTGAGTAATTTACATAAATACATTCAGATTTAGTGAAAGATATAATCGTAACTAGCACAGTTCAGGAGTTTACTAAAAAATGTAAAAATTATGTCTTAAAAATCAGCAAATCTTCTAGTCGAGAATGCATTAAGCCCGACAGATACAAATTTCGCCCAATTTTGAAAATTCCCTACCTATAACTCAAACTGACGAAAAACCATTTAAATTAGATATTTTCTAGTTTAATTTGGTTAAGTTTATTCATTCATTTAATTTTACTGTACTTTTTATTCTGAAAATATTTGACTTTGTTTAAAGGCAAACCGGCAGAAGTTGGAAAATAACAAATTCTGGTTGTATAGCTCTGCTATTTCAACATGAACCGGAAAGTCAAACAAATTACTGAAACACAAAAATGCTGGCAAATAATTACAAAACATAACAGCTGAAATGTTGTTTATTTATTTATTGTATTGTATTTCATTTAAATAACTGTTAAAATTATTAAATTATGGTAACTTTTAATATTTCAGATTAATAATTTTGAAAAATTTAATAACATACAATTTATTCAATTATTTGCAAGTATAGTGGATTTTAGTAGTCCAATTTAATATAAAACTATCAGCACCGTGTCATAAAAGCTAAAAATGCTAAAAGAACTGGTTAGAATTCTATAAAAAATACATTTTTATAACGAAAACACTTGAATCCTTAACAAATCTTATGTCGAATACCACCAACCATACCACCAATCTGCTGTTCGGCAGCCATGTTGGAGTGGGGGAGTGGAAGTGCCCTATTCTTTCATATTCTTGCGTCTCTTTTCAATTCCTTTACTCAATGGTTAAACTGATTTATATTTTGTGTAATTAATTTAGAATAATAAGAATATGATATACTTTTAGATGGTCGAAAAAGTTTTTAAGTTTTTTTTCCTTTACGTTTTGTAATGAATTTTCAAAAGATATTCAGATAGTAAAGAATTTTTTTCTTTATCGAAAGAATCTCTTTCTAAGAATAGAAACTCATGTGTAGCAGTAACGATCTAGAACTTATCGCTATTATTTTTGTTATTACCTATAAAGAAAGGTAATACGTTATAAAGAAGATAACAAACATCAACAGGAAATCATCAGTACTTATGTAATCAGTAAGTTTTTTAAGAAACAAAATTATTATCTGATTTGTAGGAATCCACTGAAAATATAATTTCACAGATCATTAACTCAAAATAATACCTACTATTTCCTAATTACCTTCCTGTTTATTTTGATTCGATTACGATTATTATTTTTCAAAGATTTTTAGTATCAGATACTTCCGTTTGGATCATAATCACCGTAGTATAAAATAAAATTATTTGCTGTACATATTTTGTAGTTCCAGTGTGGTGTCGTATAAGTGTTAAAAAGTTAAAGAAATGAAGAATATTATTTCGATATTAGCACTGATTATTCTTTTTGGAGACAGCGCCTGCAATCGAGATATTTTGTCGAAGGTATTTTGTCATGATAAAATATAAATTAAACTCAACAATTATTATTGAAGTTAATTTTTATAATTTTTATAATAATATTATACAAATTGTTGAGTATAGAGATCTTTTAAATCAATTTAAATTGACCGACGTTTCGAGTCTTCTTATAATTGACCCATTTTCAAGGATGAAATTGACGAATTTTTTGTCAAAAAATTGATTGATAAATTGATAAATTGATTTAAAAGATCTCTATACTCAACAATTTGTATAATATAAATTTAATAAAGAGGTCAACGATAATAAATTATTATTATTTTATAATAATAGTTTGCTCAAATCAGATCATATTTAAAAAAAAGATTTTAAACAAAAAAAAGTTTAACCCTGAATAATGAAATCCTATACAGCTGTAATTTTGTCATGAGGTGACATTTGTAATATACTATCTTATACTAATATACTAAAATTTTATAAAAATTAATTAAGCCGTTCAGGAGTAAAATATTAGTATTTTTTGATTTTCTCTAAACCCTCTTGAGTTCGATATCTAAAACTTGCACAATCTTATATGTAGTATATCATCAGTGGAGATTTAATTTTCCCTGGGGGCAATTTCACAATGCTTATTCTTCTAAGCCCTTTTTTTATCTTATTAATCAGCAGCTACTTCATATGTTATGTATTTGCTTCCAACAACAGCAGCAATATATCCTTATCTTCTCTTTTCATCGGTAAATTGTGTATTTTTTTAATTTGTCCCTCACAATTAAATATCTTAATAATATTAGAAAATTCTAATAATATTTTGAATTTCAGTTTCATCAAAATGGCTATAAAGTTAAGGATAAGCGCACTGAAGTGATCCGGTTCAATAAAAATATTTTCCATAATTTTGAGTTAATAACCTACAAATATAATCGCACTACAGCGGCTCTAAATGGAACTTTTCACTTTAAGGTTAACGTAGAAGATAAACTAGAGGTAAAGTCAAGCATACGTTTGAAGCATACAAGAGAATCAATTACAAATCAACTAATTTTATAATTAAAATTAATTAAATCGCACTGTTATACAAATTAATTTTTAAAATTTTGAATAACAATAGAGTTGTATAATTTTAGGTCGTTGTCCAAGTTTACAAATTTTTGAGTAACGAATATCGATACTTTCCTATACGTTTTCAACTAAATTTTCAAAAAATGTATGTCGCAAATGTGTTTGGATTCCAAAATGCGAAAATGTGCGGCAACATAACAAGTTTTATTTTTCACAAGGTTTAAATAAATATATTTAGTTGTAACAATATTAGCTATAGCATATTGTTTTAGGATGTGATTCATTACTATTGCAATTTTGTTCCCGATGAAAATCATTTACCTCCACTTATTCCTACTGGTCTGTATAAAATTGAACTCCAATATTTGTATTTAAATGATGAAGCAGCATTAGTAAATTTGTATGGTGAAATACACACCCCAATAGTTCACGGTAAGAAATAAAACAGTGTTATTTAATAAATTACAATAAATAGCTAACAAGATTGACTTTAAAATGATTTCTAATTATGTATAATGTTGCATTTAGAAATTAGCACGCTTGGTTATTAAACAGTATAATAAATTATAAAAAGTAGTAAAGAGAAGTTTTTTATTGTACCTAATTATTGTGAAAATCTTAGAAACCTACTCATTAAGCACAAACCGTACCTTCTTTTTTGAAAGAGAATAACATTTACCGCAATACTGATTGGAGAAAATTAATACTACTGCGGATTGTTAGTGTATCTACTATCTACTGTATATACCAAAATCTTACCTAAAAAGTTCTATAATCCTTGTCAGCAGTTTTAAAATCAAAAATAGGTTTTTGTTAATTTTTATTTTTGGATGTAAATAAATTTAGCCTTAAAAAGAACACGCGAATTTTTGAGGCACATACCCTTCGTTTTTTCGTTTCATAAAAGCGGATAGCTTGTCGAAATTTCTTCGATAATAGAATCGGCCAATTCACTTTTATTACACCACTGCACAAAACTGTCGTGCTGTTTTTGATACAGCTTCCTCAATTTTGTCGGTTTGCAATTTCGAGGTTCCCGTTCATGACACGTCTAGCTAATTCAAAAACACAAATATAAATGAATAGTGCCAACTGCTACTTTCTAGTACTATTGAGCGATGTGATCGAGCACGTGCATTATTGAAAAATGCGTTAAATTTCTGCTTTAAGTTTCATAATTCGTGAAGTTCCTACTTTACCACCCGGAATTGCAAAAAACAGTATATGCACCTCGGGAATAAAGTGACTTTTGGCCTTCGGGTAATTTTTGCCCTAGGCTGACGCCTCGTGGAAACAATTCTTTACCCTCAAACCAAAAAATGGTCACTTTATTCCCTGGGTACATAATGTACTATTATATAAAATAAATTAAAAAGCGTTTACATGAGATTTTTTTTGATGAAGTAAATATATCCAAAATTGACTTTTTGGCAATCTTTAAAAATTTTACTTGAACTAAAAACCTTGAAATTTAATTTATAAAACTTTATGCTAGTTCCAGCAATATCCTCTGGTCTAGTAATTAAAATATCATTCTCATCAAACATCATGGAAGCCATTAATTGCTATAGCAGTGGCTTCAAAACGGTGTCAAGTCCATTCAACTCTAGCCATATTTACAGAGTCTATTTTTAACTGAGTTGGGCCCTAGGCTCGAGCAAATTTTCGGGCCTCTTATATTCGAGTGTAATTAATAGCATCAGAAGTCCAATTTTGGGTTACTTTATCAGTATTTGATTTTTATTTTACGATTTCCTGTTTTCTCTTTTCGGGCCCATCTGGCCATCAGGCCCTAGAAGGTTTTCCCAAGATATTCCCAGATTTTCTTACACTTGTACACCAGATTTCCCTAACAGTTCCCCCCTCGTTCTGATCTATGAAATATATTTCGTATAATAATTTTAAATGTAGCATAAACGTAAATTCAATTCCCTTCGCTTTTAAGCACAATTAATATTGTTGTACTGGAGGATATTCCATACCCCCCAGACCCCTCGGTTTAAAAAACAGAAAGTTTGTGTGTATATTTTCTAATATACTCCCTCTTTCAGAACAAAATCCATTTCTAGTTCGCAGCAGTACGCACTATAGGTAGGGTACCCCCTGCCCTTTTAATTCACAATATCCCTAATTTCTTCAGCCCAGTAATTGAATATGTTTGCATTTTTGTAAAATAAATCACAATTAGTGTTGTATTAATTGCTCAACTAATTAAATGCAAAACTAATGGCTTATTCCATATTTCATACAATTAACTTCTCTCTCCGCCTTTATTAGTTTCAAAAATAATAAACTCATAAAATGATAATGATACTTGAAATCAATGGTATATTTAGAAAAAACCCATTTGGGGGGAAGGCAGATTAAAGATTTTTAGAATCTCGTTAATCCATTCATGCGCGTCAGTTGTAACTAATCCTAATAGTACGTAAAATCCCAGCACCCTTCTGCTGCTCCTGCTACACCGTGTCATTTTTTGGTGAAAAAAAAACACTCTGGTTGGTCGATTTTTTTTACCAACCAAAAAATATATTAGGATTAAAAATATTTGTCCAATATTAATCAAAACCGGGAATAATTACCTTACTGATCACGGAGTTTAGCAGCAACTTTCTGTATTACTTTTAAAGTTAATTATAAAAATAATATAAAAATAAAAAGTCAAAATTGTAAACCGGGGGGTCTGGGGGGTGTGGAACACCCTCCAGTACATATCGCACGATTTCCACTCTTTTAGAAGTGGAATAGAAAAATAGAATACTTGGAGAAGATAGGGGATTTATAATCTTACAAATTTTGCTTGGAAAAACCGGGAAATTTGAATTTTTAAGCAAAAATGAAAGAAATTTAAACCTTTGGCTAGAGAATATTAAAGCTTGGATGAACATTTATTTAAGTGCCTTACTGTTCACAGTTTAGTAGCAACTTTTACGTTACTTTGAAAGTTACTTGTCAAAATTATAGTCAAAAGTGTAAACCGGGTGGTCTGGGGGTGACCACCCTCCAGTACATATAATAAAATTCCCACTCTTCTAGAATACCTACAGAAAACAGAATAATTATACAAATTTTGTCAGAAAAGGCTTTTGAGTTTGTTAAAATAAATGTTTAAATATTATACCGCTAAAAAAGAGATCCACCGTCCAGCTGCCGGTCCGCGGACGGGCTTTCCAGTTAGTAAATAAATAAATAAACAAATAAATAAAAATAATTAAAATTAGTTAAATTTTAAAACTTTGTGGTAAACATTATTTTTATCAGGGAGGGCTTTAGGGGTACAATCCAAGTCATCCTTGAAGGGGGCAATTGTCCCTTTGGCCCCCTCTAAATACGCCACTTCTTGCAATTGTATTGTATAATCAAGTTACGGAGTAAACAAATTACTGGTGTACTAAAGCACTAAAGGGTGTTCCATATTCGCTAAAAAATTTAATTAGTCTTAATTAAATCAAATTAATCAAAAAATATGGCCATAAACTATTTTTTACTGAAACCGGGGGGTCTGGGGGGCATGGAATGCCCTCCAGTACATCAGATATTTATTGACTCGATAACTTGATAATAGAATAAAATTTTAACTCAATTACTGACGTACTGGACGGCATGCCGCCCAGACTCCCAGGTTTCCGAAACGGAAAATTTGTTCGAATATTTTTGGATTAATTTTATTAAAAAAGAAGCTTTTACTCTTTCATAACCAAATACACTTACACCGGATAGTCTGAGGAGTATAGCATACCTTCTAGTCTAGTGCACTCGTAATTTGTTGACGCAGTTACTTGATTAATGATTATTAAATACAACTTAACAATATTTATGATGTACAAAACTTCATTAAAATTTTACGATTTTATGTTCTCTCTTTTCGGGGCCTTCTGGCTATTGGACCCTAGGCACGTGCCTAATGCGCCTAATGGTAAAATATTTATGGTTGAAAAACTTCTGAGATATATTATAACACAATATCCTGATATATAAAATCCCAGCACGCTGCTGCTGCTCCTGCTACAGCGTGTCATTTTTCGGTGAAAAAAAACACTTTGATTTCCCTCACTTTTGCTTGAAAATTCAAATTTTCCGATTTTTTCTGGCAAAATTTGAAAAATTATAAATTCCTTACCTTCTCCAAGTATTCTAAAAGAGTGAAAATCCTGCGATATGTACTGGAGGGTGTTCCACACCCCCCAGACCCCCCGGTTTACAATTTTCCCAACCGAAAAATATATTAAACTAACTAAGATTATAGGACCAATCGGAAAATTTGAATTTTTAAGTACAAATGGGAAAACTTTAACCTCTTCGGCTAGAAATAATTAAAACTGGGAAGAATATTTATTTAATTACCTTACTACTCATGAAGTTTATCAGCATAACTTTCTGTGTTACTTTGAAAGTTAATTATAAAAATAATATACAAATATAAAGTCAAAATTTTAAACCGGGGGGTCTGGGGGGTGTGGAACACCCTCCAGTACCTATCGCAGGATTTCCACTCTTTTAGAATACTTGGAGAAGGAAAATCGAGTAATTGGAATTTTTAAGCTAAAGTGCAGCAACTTTTTGCGTTATTTGAAAATGTAGAAAAACGGGGAATCCCCCAGTAGCGGGAAACGAAATTAAATGTTTAAATATTGTACCGGTAAAAAGAGATCCATCGTCTAGCTGCCCGTCCACGGACGGGCTTTCCAGCTTGTACGGATATATTGTCGTGTTTCAAAATCCAATTTTTGAATTTTTAATTTGATTTTGAAGAATTTGTTATTTTGTATGTTTTTGTTTAATTCCGTAAATATTTAAATTTACTTGTTTATCTCGCCGGCGCGACGTCCAGTTGGTAACTAAGCGAAGGAAGTGGGAGGCTTTTTGCCGTTGAAGCCGTCAAGTATGGACGTTCTGGAGTAGGTCTCCGCTTAAAAATTGTAATATTTGCTTTAATAATTATATTTTAGATTAAAAGTTTGGATTGTGAAATAAAATTTAATTGAATTATTTGGAATTTTTGAAAATTTTGGATTATTAAACGAATATTTGGATAAAATTGTTTGGATTGTTTGAAAAACAAATTTGAATTGTTCATAAAATAATAGTTAATTAAAATTTTGGATACTAAATTGGAAAACAAAACAAAATAAATTGGTAAATTGAAAATTTTTTTTACTATACTATTCATTTAAAAAACATTGAAATACTTGGTTTAATTTCAAAAGTTTAATGAGCCCAAAAATAATCTTGAATATACCAGGAAAATACTATAAGTGATTTGGTTTTCTTTTGACCAAAAATTCAAACTTAAAAAATTTTAAATTTCAAATTTTTAAATATTTGGAAAAAAAATGGGTATAAACGAAAATAAAGAAATTACAAACAGGCACAAGCGATTTTAACTATTTGGGATACAAAGTTTTTAAACAAAATGTCGCTGCAGATTATAACTATATTTATTGTAAATAATCATATGTACATTTTAGAAAACTCCAAAAATGCATATACATTTTTTAGAACGTAAAAAAAATGTTTAAAAGATCCAAAATTGGTTCAGTCTGCATTGTATATATTAATTACGGAATTATTTTTGGTGTAGCATTAATTTCGATGGGAATCATACAAACGTAAGTACAAAAAACACTACAATCATTTTTTAGTAACCATGTTTAATTTCTAAATACATTTCATTTTAAATAAACATGTGAATAGTTAACCATTTAAACCAATTCCATTAGCCAATAATAATTAATATATTAGTAACAATTTATTTCTTCAGATAATCAACTGGTGTGTATATTTCACCATACAAATTGAATAACCCTGCTTCTTGATTTTGATACAACAATAAATTTTTAATTTTATATAAACCATTAGGAATAAGTGGAGGAAAATGATGATCATCAGCTACAAAATTGCAAAAGTGATAAACGACATCCTAAAACGAAAATACGTTAGGTGCATCCTGTTATAAGAAGCACAACTAATTTTCTATACTTTACGAAAAAATAAAGTTGTTAGATTACCACACATCTTCATATTTTCGCATCCAAAAACATTTGCATCACAGATCTTTTTAAAATTTAATTGAAAACGTATCGGAAAGTATCGATATTCGTTACTCATAAACTTATAAACTTGTATAACGTTCTAAAATAATATTTATAATAATGAGATTATTCAAATAAATTAAATTTTGGTTGAAATTTAAATTGTTATGTTTACGAGTATAACTTATCTTGAATTGAGTTTCTGCATTGGTGGGGTTCATATTTAAAATTATACACACTTATTGAGAGTCGATAGCTTTTTCAGAAAATTTGAAATAATTATTTTAAAGCAGAAATTAATATTCTTATAAAAATTGAAAAAATTGGTAAAAAGGTATGCAAATATTAGTTACTTAATTTTAATTAAAGTTTACCTCCAGCTTATCCTCTAAATTAACTTTCGGGTGACAAGTACCATTCATGGCCGGTGTAGTGCGATTATATTTAAAAGTATTTAGCTCAAAATTATGAAAAATATTTTTATTGAACCAGACTACTTTGGTTCGCTTATCCTTTACCTTATAGCCATTTTGATTAAACTGAAATTCATAAATTATTAGAATTTATTGCAATCTACAGTAAAAGTTTTGCAAAAGAAAAAGTTTAAATAATCAAATTGCGCTGATTGGTATCTATCCGTGTTATGCCACGGCACCAAGCTTCTTGGAAGAAATGTTTACCAAATGAAATCATATTATGTTGTTTCAAAACTGAAATAAACTATTAAAAATTTTATAAAATACCTTTGATAAAATATTCTCATTGCAAGCAATGGCTCGAAAAAGAATTACCACTGCTAATAGAAAAATAATGTTCTTCATTGTTAAATTTTTAAAACCAGCACAGTTCCGCCTAAAAACTTCTAATGTACTGATTTTCTATGACAATAGTAAATTACGCAAACCATCTGAAGCTCTTTTTTTATTATGTTTGTTTACGTAACTTCTAGCGATTTCCTGTTTTGATAAATGTGGTAAATTCTGGGTAATTACTGTTAAATATGAGTTTCCACGCTTGAAAAAATATATATAACTTTATATGACTAATTTATTTTATTTCTTTACCGTTTTTTGGCATCTTTTTAAATTAAAACCCTATAATACGTAGGTTAATATTAAAAAGAAGTTTCCGCCTCTTATAAATAAACCTATAGGTTCGTCATGGCTTTTCATTGCCTTCGCCTGCCGAATTGTTGGAAACTCTTGTGCAGATTAACCTTAAAGTATTTGAAAATATCTACTCGGAGGATCTTAGTTCCAATCATTTTCGAAGGGGTGGGTAAGATTTTTGCTTATGAAGGTTCCAATGGAAGGGGGTTGTTTAAGTTTGAAATGTAAGTTTCCGCGTTTTTAGAAGGGTTCCGAATCACTTTTCAAAGTCTTTCACAGGGTTGATTGAGAGTAGGTTTACAATGAGCAAAAAAAAAACTGCTGAAGTATGAATCACGGGAGTAATAAGCATAGGAAAATTTAAAACAAATTTTTTGAATATCCAAACTCTAATTATTTCCGATTAGCAGAACCTATAATATGTTATAAATAAAAATATACCAGGAACAAAACAATTCCCGCTTACTCTTTCATGCGTTGGTTTTCATGAAACGAAAATTTTAAAACCACATTAATCATGTGCGTGAAGCTAGCCCCTCTTTTGTCGAAAACTAAACATTTTTTTTGTATTGTGTTGTATTCAGTTTGCATTGTTTGTATCGTAAATATTTTTTCAGTTCGCGAAGCATAAAGTTATACATCGCGAAAAACCATTTTATGCGCTGGCCCCCCTTTTTATGACAAACTTCTGGTCAAACTAGCCAGCCCAAAAGTCAAATAGGGAAAATCGAAGAAATCTAGTGAGTTCAATATATTCATCATCGCATTAGCTGGCTCATTTGCACCATAAGAGGTTCGATGCCCAAAACCATAAAAAAGTTGAGTCGTTCTCAGATCTCTAGAGGGCATCCTCAGTCGAAAGCATTCAAGTATTTGAAGGCAATAAACTTCCCCGCAAAGCAATCGGGCGGCAAATAAAATACAAGCCCTATCTCGCCTCGAATCTAGTGGATGCAGGCCAATGGCATCACATATAAACTCATAATCATGTGATAGGCTGTGTCTCATAACATATTTTACAAAACGCTTCTGGACCCTTTCAATACGGTTCTTGTGAACATTGTGATATGAACTCCACAGCTGGGAAGCATATTCAAGAATCGATCTCACGTACGATGTAAATATACGAGTTAGAGCAGTTCTGTCATCAAATTTTCTACATATTCGCATCACAAAGCCCAACATTCTGTTTGCTTTCATAATTGTCAGATCTATATGGTGTTTGAATTCCAATGAGGGCACAAATGAGACACCCAAATCCACGAACTCAAACACTCTTTCAGCGATATATTTGTTTATTCTATAATCCCCATTTTACATTTTTTGTCTACATTAAGAAACAACTTATTTTGCTGACACCAAGTATTTATTGCGTCAATATCTTGCTGTATAACCGCAATAATAACTCCTCCTCCGCTTTCTTTGTTAGAATTATTGCAATTTCTGTCTAACCGATAAACAGTATAACAATTTGGAAACAATTCACTATTCAATAAGCCGAGTTTCGACTAAACATGGAATATCATAATCATTAACCATTAAAAATTCCAAGAAGTAATGTGCTTTCGAGCGCAAACCATTGACATTTTGATAGTAAATAGAGATGTTCTTTGAAAAAGTATCGATTTCTTTTTAAACTGCAATAAATTTACTTCTTGTATTATTTCAGAGCAAGCATTCCAAACTGTGACGGAAAATCCCGATGAGATTGAGATTTTTGTTGACTATTTGTAGAAAAATTCAAATATCTCTTCACAAACGCTCCAACTGGCCAAATATCTGGGTTCATTGCCTTTTCAAAATTTTTTAGATAGATTGAAACTACAAACGAAGAATCGTAGCTGCGGATACTTCGATATCAGCTCATCACATGCGACTTCGAGGAAATGATCTTTTAGCATCAATACTAGGTCTTTCGATTCCGCCCAGGTAGCAATCTTGAGATAAATATAAAAGATTTTTTTTGGGAGAGTCTTAATCATTAATTCTGATTTAGTGTCCGTGATACCAGGTTTCTTGGTTTTTCGACCACCATCTATTGTCGCTCTCGGTCTATTCGCACTTGAAACCGATTCCATTCCCATCACCGTTGAATCGTTTATCGATTTGACCACATCATTGTATTTCCTGTTACCTCTTCTCCTGCTTCCAACCAACTGCCATTCGGGTGCATTGGGATTAAGTTTTGAATCCCTATTTATCATGTCATCGGAGAGTTCTCGATTTCGAGGGAGCTGCAATAAATCTAAATTTAAATTCTTAACATTTGAGTCACTATTCTCACTCTTTGTTCCTGAATACTGACTCTTTCTCGTACTGATCTTACCACTTCCATCATTTACATAATTCCCGATATCAATATTCTGGTCATCCATTTCGCCCCCCCCCCCAGAATTCACATCTCTAACTGTATGAACTTCGCTGTTTTTACTTAGAATCTTTAGGACATTATGCGAGGTCGTCGACCCGTTATTTATTGCATTTTTCAGCTTATCATTTACAAGGTTGTAGTTTTGCTTTAGCAAAGTATTATTTTCTTGTAATAATTTATTCTTGCTTCTAAGTTCATCCACTATTACTTTTAAATATTGAACTTCCAATTCTAACTGAGCCTTTTGTTGAGTTGGGGTTAATTTAATCTCTTCTCTAACCTCACTTTCGTGTGCACAACTTGAACTCTTCCAAGCCGCCGCAGCCTTGATGCACCCCGGATGAAACACCTTACTGCACTATCTCGAGGTGTCGCTCTATTACAATGCTTTCAGATTATATCAACATCGATTACATTTGAGACTTCCGAACAATCATCACTTTCGTCCGCCATCTTGGTATTCGTTTTATTGTGTTGTATTCAATTTGTATTGTTTGTATTGTTAAAAATTAAAGTCTTAAGTTTAATATTAACCGCGTAAATCGCAAAACAAAATATTGCTCTGACCCGCTGCATAGCTGATTCAAAATTTCAAAATTATTTTTGTATTTGTAGGTATGCAATTTGTATTGTGTTGCAATGTAACTTGTATCGTAAAAATTAAATTGTTGACTACTACAACAATGAAGCTACGAAATAAGTCATACCAAAGTAAGTATTTGTAACTATGTAAATATGGTTTTCATATAATTTTTTACATAAATACATAAATGGCAAGTTTTTCTGTACGCTGATGAGGTGGACATGCAGGTTTCTTCAAAAAGTCATCAAAATTCAATCCAATTGATATCACGTTTTGTCCATGCTGCATAGTGTCTAATTGAATTAATGCATAAATAGCTTTTATACACAACTATTCCAGCCAAGTACATGTACAGTGAGTCGCAAAAGTAGTGGGGCACTCCTATGTTAACAATGTTAATTTGACCTTTTCAAGACCATTTTTGACACATAAAAATTAATTTTACAGCAAAACTTTTTAGACATTTTTTGTAGAAAATTTCATTGCCTATAATTTTGCTTCTATACATTTTTCTATTTTGTCGCCTCGTTTCTGACTGACAGCAACTTAAACAAGACTCTGTAAAACACGAAAAATATTTTCATGTCTATCTCGGAAACGGTGCCACAAAATAAAAAAATGAATAGGCATTTTTTCTTGAAAACTTTATTCTCTACATGTTTGTTTATATACATGTTTCTATTTTGTCGCACCGTTTCCGAGATAGAGATGAAAATATTTTTCGTGGTTTACAGAGTCTTGTTTAAGTCGCTGTCAGTCAGAAACGAGGCGACAAAATAGAAAAATGTATAGAAGCAAAATTGTAGGCAATGAAATTTTCTACAAAAAATGTCTAAAAAGTTTTGCTGTAAAATTAATTTTTATGTGTCAAAAATGGTCTTGAAAAGGTCAAATTAACATTGTTAACATAGGAGTGCCCCACTACTTTTGCGACTCACTGTATATCGTTTGCTATTTAAGTGTATAATATTAATAATCTTGGGATATTGGAAAACCGCAAAATAAAAACAAATTAACTTATTGTTGATGTTTCGGCCCATTTACTGTAGTGTAAATGTTGTAGCCAGCAGTATGGCATAAAGCCTACACCGGCCGACTGGGAAGCATCAGTTCAAAGCCTGGTCGCGTCGTATTAGTCCAGTCAGTATGTACATTTGAAATTGCATTAATTATAAGAAGCAATTTTTTTTCTCCAATCGATAGGGGCATCATTGGTAGTCTCAAACAAAAAACTCGGGAAAATCGCCATGTTGCTTTTTCCGCCATCTTGAATTTAACGATTGATTTTTGTTTATTAAATAACTCGATTATTTTCAACTTTACGGTAAAAATACCAAACTTGTTGGAAATTTAATTTCCCATACTTTTTGTCATTATCTCATTTTCCGTACAATCGATATTTTTGTATCTACAGGCAACGAAGTGGGAATGAAAGTAGATAATTGCATTATTTCCTTTGTTTTCAACTGGGAACTGAAATAAAATGTTATAAAAATCAAGGATGTAAAAAAGGCAGTTAAAAAGAATCGAGTTATTTAATAAACAACCTTCAATCAACTCTCAAATTCAAGATGGCGCAAAAAGCAACATGGCGATTTTTCCAAGTTTTTTGTTTCAGACTATCAATGACCCCCCTAGCGATTGGAGAAAAAAATTGCTTTTTATAATTAATGAAATTTCAAATGTACATACTGACTGGACTGTAACTGCTTGAGTTCCTCCTCCTTATCTTTAATCTGTTTGCCTACCTACAAACACAGGCCCAATTCCGTAGATATCGACTTTACGAGAAAAACGATGAAAACAAAACTTATATACAATTCCATTCTCTACAATTTTCTTTCTACCAAAATATCGATCGTACGGAAAATGAGGTTATGACAAAAAGTATGGAAAATTAAATTTCCAACAAGTTTGGTACTTAGCATTTTTACCGTAAAGTTGAACATAATCGAGTTATTTAATAAATAAACACAAATCAATCGGTAAATTCAAGACGGCGGAAAAAGCAGCCTGGCGATTTTCTCGAGTTGTGATCTAAAGCCCAAGAAAGATCTTCAGCTAAGTGATCGTCTACGCCAGCGGTTCCTAAATGGGGTTCCGCAAAAAAATTCAAGGGTTCCACCAAAAAACATTTCAAAAAGTCCGAAAAATAAATTTTGTCAAATTGTTTATTCCGCCAAGGGTTCCGCGGCGAAAACTAATTGAAAACCGCTGCTCTAAGGAAACAGTTTTATAAAAAATCATGGAAAGCATATACTGCGACTTCAGTCGCAGAGTCCCGGCCGCAGCTAAAGATTCATATTTTTCATACTTTTATATCAACCATGCTTTCGTATGAGAGTGTTTCCTTAGAATGTGATTGTATCATATAAGAATGCGTGGAGAGCAGTCACTGCGACTGTAGTCGTAGAGCTCCAGCTGTAGCTAAGGAACCTTAAGATGACCAGCTCAAGGTGTGATTTCTTAAGTTCGGCTTTTACATAACGTCTAACTAGCTCTTAGTGTTGGTGCAGAAAATTTCGCCCAGCTAAAGGTGTGATTCCTTCGCTGCGGCTAGGGCTCTGCGACTGAAGTCGCAGTGACTGCTCTCCATGCTTTCTTATAGGAATGTTTCCTAAGAATGCGATCTTTGCAGGGGACTCTAAGGTAACAGTCTCATAAAAAAGCATGGAGAGCATCTACTGCGACTTCAGTCGCTGAGCCCCAGCCGCAGATAAGGAATCACACCTTTCATACATTTATATCAACCATGCTTTCGTATGAGAGTGTTTCCTTAGAATGTGATTGTATCATATAAGAATGCGTGGAGAGCAGTCACTGCGACTGTAGTCGTAGAGCTCCAGCTGTAGCTAAGGAACCTTAAGATGACCAGCTCAAGGTGTGATTTCTTAAGTTCGGCTTTTACATAACGTCTAACTAGCTCTTAGTGTTGGTGCAGAAAATTTCGCCCAGCTAAAGGTGTGATTCCTTCGCTGCGGCTAGGGCTCTGCGACTGAAGTCGCAGTGACTGCTCTCCATGCTTTCTTATAGGAATGTTTCCTAAGAATGCGATCTTTGCAGGGGACTCTAAGGTAACAGTCTCATAAAAAAGCATGGAGAGCATCTACTGCGACTTCAGTCGCTGAGCCCCAGCCGCAGATAAGGAATCACACCTTTCATACTTTTATATCAACCATGCTTTCTTATGGGAGTGTTTCCTTAGGGGGAACCCTTAGGGGTAGATAAGTAGTGTACCTACATAATTTTATTACAAATAAAATTAGTTTTGAAATATATAATTTGTTTGTTTGTTTGTTTGTTTCAATTTATTAGTTTAAGAAAAAACTTTTGTACATATATTTACAATAAATTTACACATTATGGAAGTAGCTATTAAACATCTACTCTTATACAGCCCCATACACGGCAATTCAAAATTAACAAATAAAAATAAAAATAAATCGCACACACCAGTCTCAGAATGTTTCCAAAACATACTTGGACAGCTTACATTTAAAAGAACACAAGTTCGATTGCTCTTTAATATCATTAGGCATTTCGTTAAACATTAACACACCTCTATTCAAAATTATGTTTTATGTTTTCGCTAACCTGACTCGGAAAACCCTGAAGTCATTCCTATTTCTTAGATTTACATTGCACAAATCTCTAACGTAATTTAGGCTATTACACAAATATTTAGGGAACAAACCGTGCTTCATTTTAAATACAAAAATCAGGATTTGGAAATTTATCTGCATCTCAGAATCACTCTCATTGCTTGATTTTGTAATCTCTGTAACCTCTGGATGTCCTCTCCCCTACACATGAACAATATGGTACTACAATAATTAAATAATGGCAACACGACAGTATTATAAACATTTATCATGCAATCCATAGGTATTTTACACCGTATTCTTGCCAGTAAATTAATTTTCAATGCAATTTTAGCACACAACGCGCTAATGTGTTTATTAAAATTCATATCCTTATCGATTATTACACCCAAATATTTAATTTCTTCAACCTGCTGAATTTTTTGCCCATCAATAAATAGATTTACATCAAAATTACTGTTTATCACCATACATTTTGTTTTTTTTTGCGTTCACCTTCAGTTGGTTCATATTAAACCAATTTTCCAATCTGTTCAGGTCTTCCGTCATCAATCGTTTGCACTCATCCTCATTTTCCCCTATTATATATATTAATGTATCGTCCGCAAAAATTTTCGACTCGCAATACCTCAGGACTGCTTTCACGTCATTCACGTACAAAATAAACAGCAATCCTTCCAAAATACTCGCCTGCGGAACACCAATATCACAGTTTAGCTCATCAGATATCACTCCATTCATCTTTGTCCGCTGTGTGTACGATTCTCCAAAAAAGACATAAACCATTTGAGTTCAACTCCTCTAATACCATAATTTTCCAATTTTTTTATTAGGATTTCACGATTTAGCGTCTCAAACGCTCTGTTTAGGTCCAAGAATACTGCAATTATAAACTTTTTTTTGTCGATATCGGATTTACACTCCGCAATCGTCCAATTTAACGCTGTCTCGCATGAGTGTGCTCTGCGAAAACCAGATTGCTGCTCAGCTAACAGTTCGTTCTTCTCAATATAGTTTTCTAACTGTAGTTGCACCATTTGTTTCAATATTTTTTCATACATTGGCAACATATTAATTGGTCTTAATTCATCGCATCTCTTTGTTTGCCTGATTTTTTCGACTGGTGGAACAGTTGTCTCCTTCCAACAGTCCGGAAAAGTTCCCGTCTTCAATGATTCATTCACTACTTTAAGCAAAACCGGGCCAACTGTATCGTAATTATCCAAAACCATCCCCACATTCAATAAATTTTGATCATTTTCCAGTTTATCAATATTAGTACTGTCAAACCTAAATACTAAATTCGTTGTTTAATTTTATTCTTAAATTGATTTCTCATCTTACGGTATTCAGTCCAGTGGCTATCATCCCTCGAAAGAACAGCTCTATTATATAATTCTACTTTCTTTTTTTTTTAAACAGTTTAATGTTTCGTTGTACCACTGATTATTGATTCGATTTGTCATAATAAATTTATCAACCACATTTAACAAGATCTGTTCAAATCTCTTTGCCAGTTCATTGACATCACTTATCTCACATAAACCACTAATGTTATGATCATTTAACTCTGCATCGAATTTACACCTTTCATACTTCAAGTATTTAAAAGTCATTACCTGTCTTCTAGCCTTAGTTCTAATCAAGATTTCAAATTCAATTGTTTCATGATCAATTATATTGAGTTCTTTATTTACAGAAGAAGTGACATTTTTATTATTTACTATTACATAATCAATCAACCTATCACTATTCTCCTTAATTCTTGTGGGTTCCTTTATTATTTGCTCGCAGCCATTATCTCTGATTTTTTTTGCATCGAAGTATCTTTCATCAGATCCCCATTAAAGTATCCACATATAACAAAATCAATATTATTAGGTGCAATTTCCCCAAGTAGTTCTATCACTAATAATCACTAGTTAATCACTACCACCGAATCTCCTTCTATAATTTTACAAATCAACACCCAAATATCCATATTTACAACATTTTGATAGATAACTTCACATTTCCTTTCCATCGATGCAATGAATTCATCGCCTGATGATGCCATAGTATGGTGAAAACGTTTGCGAATACTTACAGTGTATTTTACATGTGCTAACTTTTAAACATTTTAGTTCTGAAATGTGTTTAGTGCATTTTTTGGGTTTTCTAAAATATTGATATGGTTATGTAAGTAGTGACTATTTTAACATGTTTTTTACTTTGTAGCCTCTTGAGACTGAAGATGGGAATATCATAAAGATTCCCGAAACGCGTCTCGTATAAATAAAGGACTTTGGAAGATAGACTGTTTTATTTGTTATCAATAATATACAATACCTTAGATAGAAGGTTCTGATTGCAATCAATGGCTTGAAACATAATTACCAGTACTAATAGCGAAATTATGTTCTTCATCGCTATAAATTTTTAAAACTATAGCACAACTTCACTTCCTGTGACTGTAATGACACAGACAATCTGATGCAAATTAAATGTACGTTTTAATGTCATTTCCTGTTGGTGCTTTTATATAAATGCCATTAATTGTTTGGTAATTACTCCTAAATATGAATTTCCAAGTACGAGAATAGGTACTTTCAATAATGGAAAAAGTTGTATTCCTTTATTGTTATTTATCATTTAATTTATGGAATTTATGGATTTATGGAAAGCGTCCACTTTTTTAATGTGGAATCCAAGTCCCACATCTGTTAGTTACGCCACTGCATCTAAATTTGAACATCAGATGTTGTCAGATGATCTGATGTAACATCAGATAGATTTATGTTGTCCGTACTAATATTAAAATGATTGTGAACTCAAATAAAAAAAACTTTTCGTGGATACTCCTCCTGAAAGTTGCTAATCTTTTTTTTATTTGATTACACAATAGTTTCCTCTTTATTTTCTTATTTTTTATTTTTTTAGACCCTACTTTAACACAGTAGTTGTAAATAGTTGAAGGGAAATTGTAATCATAAACAACGTTGTTCATCAAATTTTGTACATTTGACTTTAAGAGACCATGATGTAATATGTTAAGGTCGATGACGAAAATTGGTCATTGACGTCAATGGCCGGACAATGACGTCAATGCCCATTTACTCTGGGCAATGATGTAAATATTTTTATATGTTGTAATATTTACGTCTTTGACCGGTAAATGACGTTAATGGCCAAAATGGATTGGACAATGATGATATTATAGAATAATTACTATAACGAGCCGCAAAATGGCAATGCACTTCAACTAGGGACAAATATTTTCCATGTAAATAACAGCAACTCGGCCCTTTCCAAGGCCTCATTAGTGAACAGAAATTTTGATTTAATTTAGACAAACGATCATTTTAGGGAGGATCCATGATTTGTTGTGTTTGCGTCAGCCAAAGCGGCTCGGAAGAAAAATTGTATTAAATTTAATTAATTCATTTTACGGTGGATCCGTAATTTGCTGTAGTTGCGCCAGACAAAACTGAAAGAGTGATAGAATATAGAATCTGTAAAATAGTAATTTCATCATTGTCCACCTTGTATTGGACATTAACGTCAATGCCCGGGCAATGATGTAAAAAACCACATATGCAATTTTAAATGTCAATATTGCCCAAAATGCATGGTCATCCACGTCATTGGGCGGTTAATGACGTTAATGCTCAACTAAGCTGTCAACATTGTCAACACTGACCGTAGCATATACGTATTTGTACGAGTAAGCTCACAATAAAAAATATAATTTTGCTGATATCAATTTAATTAGTAATCCCAAATATTTTGTACAAATACAATACATTTTACAAAACAATTTTCTTTTCAAATCAATTCCATTAGCAAATAATTATTTTAACTATACAGGGGTGCTGAACGAGTTCATTTTATTAATATGTAAAATCTTTTTTATTCAAAAAAAATGAAAGACACAAAAATAATGCAGAAATATAAACTTAGAATGATAAGAGCATTAGATTACATCTAGCTTTTACTTAAAAAGTCACAAAATGCTTTTGAAACTGTTAAAAGTTTCATTTATCCGACTGGCCATGGAAGTTTCCAACGTAATTATTTTTCAAAATAGAAATTAAATTGATTTTATTACATAGCCAGTCTGATAAATGAAGCTTTTAATAATTTCAATTTCAACCATGATTTGTTACCAGGTTGTAGAAAGGCTCTGTTAAGGATTAAAAAAGTGTATCTACAGTATCAATACCTTAGCGCACGTCGGTTACCTACTCTATGTAAAGTATGTAAAGTAGTAGGCATTGTCAACCCAAATATTAATTTTTAGAAATAAAATAATTTAGAATTTAAATTCTAAATATTCATAGCTTTATCAGAAAAAGTTTCTTTTGATAGGGAAGCTTTTTATTTTTTTTTTAGAAATGTAAAATATGCCCAAACATTCATGAAACTTTATAAAATATGCCCAAATATGCACGATCAGTAGATTTCAGTCGAAATATGCAATATTCTTAAAAAATAGTCAAAATATGCGAATGCAAATGCAAATATGCAAATGCAAATATGCAAATGCAAATATGCAAATGCAAATATGCAAATGCAAATATGCAAATGCATATCATCCCATCTCTAATATTAAGTTAACAATCCAAACTGCTAAAAAGTCAACATTTATAGAGGACTAACTAATATTGACTGAATTTAATTACATTCTGTGAAAAAATATTAATAAGTTTATATTTAACAGTTGGTTAACTGAGAGTAATTTAATTTTTCGGGTAATTCACTGGTGTGTATACTTCTGAATAGAAGTGAAGAACAGCTATTTCACGATCTAAATAAAGTAGTTGAATGTCGGCTCTATATTTACCATCGGGAACAAGTGGAGGAAAGCGAATGTCATCAATTACAAAATTGCAAATGTGATAAATGACATTCTGTAACAAAACATCATATATATTGGTATATTTTACTTATAAAAAACAGTTTTGACAACCTTATTGAAAACAGCCGTTATATTGCCACATCTGTCTTCTTTTCCCATTCCCATAACATGAGCATCAAATGCTTTTTTCAAATTGGTCCGAAAACGTATTGGAAAGAATCGATATTCGTTACTCAAAAATTTCCTAACTTGACAGACAAACTAAAAGAATTTCATTTTATTTCGTAAGAAAAAGTGGAGTATTGATCTCCGTGTATGAATATCCCACTATTTCAATTTTAAAAATTTGTACCAAGGTGTACAATTTTTAAAATTCAAAAAAGGAAAACTACGATACGGTGGTCGAGTATTGTGAAGTCAATCGGAACAAAATACTTACTTCTATTTTGTCTTCGACGTTTACTTTAAATTGAAACGTAGCATTGTGCGCTGTAGTGGTTCGATTGAATTTAAATGCTTTAAGACGAACAAAATTGAAACTATTTTCATCATAGCTCATTAATTGTAAACGCGTGTCCTTCATTTTGTAACCATGTTGATGAAACTAAAATTCAAGTTAGTTAAACTACGTATTAATAAAAAAAATTAAAAATTACCTTCGAGAGTAAACTATCGCAAAAGATGCTTGGGATTAAACTGTCAATTGCGATCAATACAATGAACAATTTCATAATTGTTATTGCAAAATTAGGAATTTTAAAAGTCAAACAGTCCAGCGTTAGTAAAGCAACTGATGTAAACTTTTTCCAAACCGACACAATAGTGTTAAATAGAATAATAGTCATTAGTATGAAATCTAAACTAAGAATCGGTTGGCCTTACAAATTAAAAAAATTAATGACTAAAAGAAAAAAAATCACAACATTAAATAAACATTAAAGTTAGAAAAAGTTAAAATCTTTTATGTCAAAATTAAAGTTCATCTTTTTGTTTTCGATTTTCGACTTTGGACATGAATTAGATTTTACTACTATAAAAATTACCCATATTAATATTTTAGAAAACTCAAGAAATGCACTAAACGCTTTTCAGAAATAAAATGTTTATAAGTTAGCACATGTAAAATACACTGTAAGTATTCGCAAACGTTTTCACGTTTTCAAAAAACGTTTTCAAAATAAAACCATTTTTTGGGTTTTCTAAAATATTGATATGGTTAATATCGAGTTACACTCCTTAAACCACGTATCAATAGATTATTATAAAAATTATGTCCTTCTCTTTTGAGTAGGTTCTTCTTTCAAAGAAGCTTTTCGCTGGCCATCGAAAGGATTGTTGCAAGCATACAAGCTTTAAAAACCTTATATTGATATCTGGGATACTACACCGGTAATATTGTAATTGATGAATTACACCCAGCTCAACGTAATTTTCTTCATTGCAGGAATCTTTGCAAGTTTTAACTTGCAACAAAATTCCGCATCGTCCATTTAACAGAATGGTCAACACAATATCTCTTCTTACCTCAAACTGTGCGTCCAAATTTTCAATGTCCAGGAAATACGACTTAATAAAATAATAAAATACAACTTGAACAAATTTAATTAATCGTTTTAAAATCGATCAAATTACAAATATATATTGGTATAAGATCCTTTAGCAAATTATCTTTATTTTTATCCAAAAATGCAAGTCTAAATCTGAGTATAAATTTTGGTTCTTATTGATGAGCACAAATATACCAGAAAAATGTGCAATTTATTCCCGGGATGAATTTGGGGGTTTGATAAATATTATTTTAAATTCTTGTATTTGCAAAATTGAAATTTTTAAATTTTTATATTCTAATTAATCAGTTAAAAATCATGGGTATTAGTTACAAAACAAAACACTAATAAGACCAGGCATTTCATATTACTGCCAGTGTAGTTAATATCGAGTTTTGCTTCTTTAACCACGTATCCACCCATTACCGCAAATTACCTGTTTACCTATCTTAGTTAATGATATTTTGGCAGGACATCAAATCATTAATATTTTATATGCTTAATGTTTACAAGAAAAAAACATTAACTTAATAGTGGTAGGAAACTGTGATCACAAACACAGTCATTTGTCGAAATTTTCAGCAGTCGACTTTAGGACACCGTATTTATTTGCAGCTCATAATGAAACATATTATAATTTTGCTGATAGCAATTCACTTGATAATCCAAAATATCTATTGCAATGACGCACTTTTATCTAAGGTAACATTTGATTTAAAGCATATTTCGGACAATTTTTTGCATTAATTATAACAGCTAATAAACGTAAAGCTATTTCCATGTATATTACTTAATATGAAACAAATTAACTAAGTTTACTGAGTTTTAGTTTCACCAACATGGATACAAAATTAAAGATATAAGAGCAAGTTTAGAAAGTTTCGATAAAAATTATTATTACAATAACTATGAATTTAGATCGTTTAAATTTAATCGCACTACCACAGCTATTAATGTAACTTTTAATCCGAAAGTTGAATTTCAAGATAAAATAGAGGTAAAGCCAACTTTTTATTTCAACCACTATTTAAAGTGTAACAGACACGTTTCAATTAAATGGTCTCAAAGCTTCCTTAAATTTATTTTTAAATTATTCCCAAGCTAACAAAATTAAAAGCAATGGAGACACTGCTTTATAAATATTTTGATGTTGTATTATGTTGAGTTTTTGTAGATTCTTGTACAAGGTTATAAATTTTTAAGTAACGAATATCGACGAATCCCCTTGCGTTTTCAAGTTAACTTGAAGAAAGCTTTTGAAGCAAACATGGTAGGCTTGGCTACTTTGACAAAATGTGGCAATATTACAGCTTTTTACTTTCATAAGGTTTAGTAAATTATTTATATTTGTCCAGCAACTATAAACTTTTTTTTTATTTTAGAATGTCACATATCATGCTTGTAACTTTGTATTAGACGAATCTCGCTTTCCTCCACTTGTTCCGAATGGAATCTATAAAATGGAAATAACATTTTTATTTTTAGATAAAGGAATAAGTGTAGTAAATACATTTGGTGAAGTATATACACCAGTGGCATACCCAAAGTATAAATAATTACATGACAATTAACTGGCATTGATGTCTGATACGCACTTAACTTGTCCACATAATTAATAATAATTATTATATTTTGTTTTATTGTATTTTGTGTCGCACTTGAATTACACTTTGTTGCTTAAATGATGTTTTTATTTAAAGCGATTTACCTTACTGTTGGTGGCGCTCGTGAGGTTACCAAATGTCAACAGCATGGCGGTTTCATAACGTTTACTTGATGTTGATTTGAGTTCGATTCAAATTATTTTATCGTAAAACAGCGATGAAATAATAATTCCCAAAAGAGAACACCAAAAGAATGCAAATGTTTGGTTTATAAACAAAACTTTCTAAACCAACTATACGTATTAGATTAATTTAATATTTTTCCGCATGGTGGCGCTTGCTTTAATGTAAAACTGGGTATTTAAGTTAGACTATTTTATAGCTTACCAAGTTTTTCTTAAATAACCAATTGTTATGATTATGATTTGTCCATAAGATAGTTATTTTCTTATTTAAAGTACTGGGGTTGGCAATCGATGTGTTACCAATTAAAAATACTGTAATTTTGTAAGTATTTTTTTTTTAGTTAAAAACTTCAGTATATCGAAAAAACATTTTAAATTTTAAGAAAATTATTATATTGTTCGATGTAGCAACCTTCAGCGCGGTAAATAGTATTAGACCTGTCCGGAATAGATTCACACGATCCACGAAGGTTGTCGACTGTCTTATATTTTGTACTAGATACTTTTAAAAAATTGATTGAGTTTAAGTCCGTAGATACCCAATGGTAGGCATTGGTGTGAAGAAATGAATCTTCAAAATTTTTCGTTTTTTTTCGAAATTACTTTCGAAACTCTATATTCAATAACTTTTTTTGCGACGTAAAACAATATGCTTCATTAGCCTTGTAAACAACAACAGACTGACGCTTGTCAGAAAATAACGGCGCTGCCATTAGCCGTTTGATTGCTACAGTAGCGTGAAGTTGGTAACACTTTGAGCGCCGACCCCTGTATATATCTTTTAATTTATAATTATTACACCGTTGGTGGCGCTCGAGAAGCTACCAAATGTCATCAACATAGCGGCTTTATTGATGTTTTGAGTTTGATTCTGAATTATTTTATTGTAAAAATAATTTAAAAGTTGGTTTTTAAACAAAACTTTTTATACCAACCATACGTATTAGAATAACTTAATATTTTTCCTCGTGGTAGAGTTCACTTAATGTAAATCGAAAATATTAATAACATTAATATATAATAATATATAATATTACATTAGCAAGTTTAAAATTTGTATATACTCGTAGATATTCTAGTAAATCAGTTAAAACACGTAAGTATTAGTTACATGTTCAGAAAATTGTCAAAAAGAAAAAAACTGTTGTATTTTGCAGATCGTTGTACAAGGTTATAAATTTTTTAGTAACGAATATCGACGAATCCTCTTGCGTTTTCAAGTTAACTTGAAGAAAGCTTTTGAAGCGAACATAGTTATAGGCTTGGCTAATATGAGCAAATGCGAGCAAATTTAGTACAATTTACTTCCATAAGGTTTATTCAATAATTAATTTTTTTCAAGCAGCTATAAACTTTTTTTTATTTTAGGATGTCACATATCATGCCTGTAACTTTGTAATCGATTAATCTTGCTTTCCTCCACTTGTTCCCAATAGAATGTATAAGATAGAAATAACATTTTCATATTTAGATAAAGGAATAAGTGTGGTAAATACATTTGATGTATTAGTATTAAAAGGTCATAAGTATACATTGAATCCCCCTATGTACTTATGACCTTTTAAGTGCCGACCACAGAATTGTGAATTAAGGTCAAAATTGTTAGTAATTAAGTTATGATGTACCAGCCAGGATTAACCTTTGTATTTAGAATTAGTCTAATTTTTAGCATAGCAACGGCCTTGGTTCCAGGAATTGGATTTACCAAAGTTCATTAGAAAAAAATGGATTTCATAATTTGTACATGTAATTGTGTTATAGGTTACTGTATGCAGAAGCTGTATTTATATTCAAACATTATTATCCTTATTGTTATTTTGATGTTTTTTGAATCTTTTCGAGTTATTAATTTACCGCCACCCACGCCCGAGTCTTGGCTCTTTTGGATTTTGACCTTTTTAAGTTAAGTAAGTATTTGTAAAGTAACAAGTGATGAGAAAATGTTTATTTTAGACGCCTCTGATAGTTTCACATTGAATTGGTACCATTTTTTTTTAGAAAAAAAGTTAAACTGAGTAGCAATTTTAGAGGAGGATCTTGCATGATATGTACAGCATTTTCATGGTATGAAACGTCAAAAATAGCTCGGATAAACCATCGTGCACAAATGCAGAAAAATATACTGAAATTCTTGAAGATAGTTTAGTGCCAATGATTGAAGATATATTACCAAAAAATTACATTTTTCAGCAAGATAATGCATAACACAGCTCGATTTGTAAAAAATTAGATTTTATCTAAAAAAAACACCTTTACTGACTTGGTCAGCAAAAATTTCTGACCTAAACCCAATGGAAAATCTATGTAGACTTCTTCCTTGTGAAGTAGAAAGGCGGTAAGCCACGCAATAGCGGGAAAAACTAAGATCCTTAAGAGAAGCTTGGGAAGAATATTTCATGTGAGCAGCAAAATTTAATAAATTCTATGTCTAATAGGGTTTTTGAGGTTATTCATAGTATTGATGGAAATGGTTTAATGGTTTTTCAAATTTTTAAAAATAAATTAAAACTTTTTTATGGTTTTCAGTTATTACACAACTTTGGCTTAAATATATGTTACGGTCAATGATGATAATTCGGTCATTAACGTCAATGTTGACATTTAAAATTTCATGTGTGGTTTTTACATCATTGTCCGGGCAATGACGTCAATGCCCAATACGGGGTGGGCAATGACAAAACTATTATTCTATAGATTCCATATGAAAGTAATATAGTATATTAAATGTGCTCTTGGAATTAATATTAGTTATTAAGGGATACTGAAAAGCTAAGTTTGTTAGAAAATATTAGTGATGCGACCAAAGAAAATGATATTACTCTTAGACAAGCAGCAGCTCAAAGTAATGTTTTAGGCGGCCAGGGTTACAAGCATTGTCATTGCAAGGGTGAATGTAAAAATAATAAATGTGAGTGTCGTGCCAGCAAACAAATTTGCGATTCACTCTCGTACCAGAATAAAAATTATTAATTTAAAAAATGTTATTTTATTATTTTTTAATTTATATTATTTTTTATTCTATATTATTTTTGTTAATAAATGATTAATGTCCGTATTCACAGACGTCCGTAAAATTTTTAACAAACCGTTTAATTTAATAAACTTTCTCCTTCTTCTTCCACTCCTATTTGCCTTGACTTCTGGCTGTGTTCTATAGAAGAGCAGCCGAAGTCACTATTACTGTGAGCATATTATTTGTTTTACATCTGAGGTAGCTTGCTAGGCTCGTCTCAGATGTGCCCGTAACCCTGGTCTTTTATTGATGAGGGCAAATCATCATCCCTGGGGGACCGCCGGCTTTACGTGCCCTCCGAAGCACAGAGACAATCATAAGAAATGTTATACTCTTGCCGGATTCGAACCGGGTACCTTAGTGTCAGCAGTTATTCAGCTAACATGCCAGGCTAATGACCGTCTTAATTTAATAAACCAATGGAAATTATTTCGTACTACAAGCAAATAGTTTCTATTGGTTTATTAAATTAAATGGCTTGTTAAAAGTTTTCCAGACGTTTGTGAATACGGGCATAAGTATATTATATTATAATAAAATGAATACAACATATATACGTAAATATCACTTGACAGTTAGCTGTCAAATTTAAATCGCCATTTTGCTGTTCTTTATAGGTAGTAGTTATTGCATAATATCATCATTGCCAAATCCATTTTGGCCATTAACGTCATTGACCGGCCGAAGACGTAAATATTGCAATCGGATGAAAGTATGTTGCCCACCGTTAACGGGCGTTGACGTCAATGGCCGGCCAATGACGTTAGTGGCCAGCTTAAATGGGCATTGACGTCATTGCCCGGCCATTGACGTTAATGCCCAAGTTACGTCATTGACCGTAACATATACAGGGTGCTGAATGAGTTACAAATAAGTTTTTACATGTTAATTTCGTATGTTCGGCACCCGGTATATATAATTATATTTGTTTCACCATCAACTTAAAGTAAAATTTAAGTGGCTCTAATCGAATAGCAATAGCAGTTTTAATGCTATTGTGCCAGTTGTATTCGATTTAGAAAAATAGCTACAAATTATCTATATTTTAGACTTAAAAATAACTTGGTGGAAGCAAGCTGCAATGAAGCGCTAATAAGGAGATAAATAACATTTCAAAATAGCTAGTTTAGAAATAACTCATAACACTAACTCATAACTTTTTTCTTTTCTTTTGAAATTTATAAAAACTATTTTAAAAGTATTTTAGGAAACTAACGTAAGCCTATAAGATTTCCCCCCACGCTCTTACGTAATTAATGGACGGTCCCTATATATAAATGAGGAAAGTAAATTTAAGTAAAATTAATCTTTTATTACAACATTGTCTTTCAGTTATATACCTGAAAAACGTGCTATTTGTTGCAGGGATGAATTTAGGTTTTTTTTAAAATATGTAATATATTGTATTGGCGAATTTGAAATTTGTATATATATTGCTATGATCTTTTCTATAAAATTCAATACAATCTGCTCTATCTTCTTTAGTTGTATTTTAATATTTTAAAATTTAATTTCTATTTTATCATCAGTTTTCCAATTTTTAATTATAATTACAATTTTATCTTACTTGTTAATTTTATTTTCTTTGCAGCTTATGTTTCTTTTTTCTTCTTACGTTTCTTTTAATTTACATTCATAAAACAGCTTTCTTTTAAAATAATTTTTATTAATCAGTTTTATATTTATTATAATTTATTTGCTCATTCTACGCGAAGTGTTCTCTGCTTTCCCCTGCTCGAATCCATGCTTGGTGCGTAAATACAAAATTTCAAATTTTAAATTAACCCTCAATTTGGTTTGGTAAAAATTTAAAAAAAATTATTATTATTATTATTTACATGTTCATGTTACGGTCTATTACATATTTACCTATGTTAATGTTATTTTGGCAGGACATAAAATCATTAATTTTTTATATGGTCACTGATTACCAAACAAAAAACATTACCTTAATAGTTGGTAGGAAACTATGACCACAACCAAAGTCATTTGTAGAAATTTTTAGCAGTCGACTTTAGGACCCGGTATTTATTTACAGCCCATAATGCAAACTATAATTTTGCTGATAGGAATTCATTTGATAATCCAAAATATTTATTGCAATGACGCACTTTTATCTAAGGTAATATTTCATTTAAATAATATTTTTGACAATTATTTGCATTCATTTATTACGGTCTACTAAAAGCTAATAAACGTAAAGTTATTTCCATATAGACTACATAATATAAAAAAAATTAACTAAGTTTACCGAGTTTTAGTTCCACCAACATGGCTACAAAATTAAAGATATACGAGCTAGTTTAGACAGTTTCGTTCGACAGTTGAGATCGTTCAAATATAATCGCTCCACTACAGCTATTAATGTAACTTTTAATCCGAAAGTTGAACTTCAAGATAAATTGGAGGTAAAGCCTGCTTTTTATTTCAACCACTATTTTTTAAAGTGTACGGGACACGTTCCATTTGATTTTTGATAAGTCAGAAAATTGTCAAAAAGAAAAAAACTGTTGTACTTTTGCAGATCGTTGTACAAGGTTACAAATTTTTAAGAAACGAATATCGACGAATCCCCCTTGCGGTTTCAAGTTAACTTGAAGAAAGCTTTTGAAGCGAACATAGTAGGCTTGGCTAATTTGAACAAATGCGGCAATTTTACTACATTTTACTTCCACAAGGTTTAGTAAATTAATTAAATTAAATTAATTTTTGTCCATCAGGTATAAACTTTTTTTTTTGTTATTTTAGGATGTCACATATCATGCCTGTAACTTTGTAATCGATGAATCTCGCTTTCCTCCACTTGTTCCCAATGGAATGTATAAGATAGAAATAACATTTTCATATTTAGATAAAGGCATAAATGTGGTAAACACATTTGGTGAAGTATATCTACCAGTGGTAATCCCAAAGTAGAAATAGTTACATTGCAATTAACTGGCATTGATGACTGAAACGCACTTAACTTGTCCAAATGATTAATCAATAATTATTATGTTTTGTTACATTACAATTCGCGATTTGCTTTACCGTTGATGCTGCTCGTGACGTGACTAAATGATTATTTTTACTTGATGTTGTTTTGAGCTTTATTTAAATTATTTTATGGTAAAACTGCGATGAAATAATAATTCACAAAATGCAAATGTTTGGTTTATAAACAAAACTTTCTATACCATCCATACGTATTAAAATAACTTAATATTTATCCGCGTGATGGCGTTCATTTAATAAATCGCAAATACACTATGAAATTAGATGTTTATTTTATTAGATTAATTAGCCTACCGGGTTTTTCTTACATAACCAGTTACTATGATCTTGAGAATCAGTACAGGTAATTTTTACGCTGAATAGAAATACATGTCCACCTGTGTATTTAAATGATCGTCAACTCCCTCAGATGGATGAAGTTAAATACCTAGGATTACACTTAGATAGAAGGTTAACCTGGCGAAAACATATATTTACAAAAAGGAAGCAAATGGGACACAAACTTAGAAATTTGTATTGGCGAATGAGTAGAACATCTAAACTCACAATAGAAAACAAATTGCAGATTTATAAAATAATTATAAAACCAATATGGACCTACAGGATCCAGCTGTTGGGCTCTACATGCAATTCTAACATACTTCAACGTTTTCAATCAAAAGTTTTAAGAACCATCGTTGATGCCCCTTGGTAGGCCACAAACCAAATAATTCAGCGTGATCTGAAAATTCCAACAATAAGAGAAGAAATTACAAGGTTTTGTAAAACCTACTACGAAAGACTCGAAAACCATCTAAATCCACTTGCTGAAAAACTTAGTTACAATAGCGGCAGTGAAGTGAGTCGATTAAAAAGGTTTAAACCTTCTGACCTTAAAACAAGATTTATGATTGAATAAACTGAAATAAAAATTATATGAATGCCGTCTGTTCTTACTATGTTATATTATATTGTATATTAATTAGTCCAAATTGTGACTTGAAGATTATAGGAATTTTACACTACCGATGGTGGCGCTAGCGTCATTTGATCTCACAATGTATTTTTATCAGATTTTAAATTTTTTCATGAATCAAAGAGTAGTAAATTAATTTAGAACGTAAAACTGAAACTTCATAGAACACTTTGGGTTTGTTATAAATGTTTTACTGATACTAATCTATTAGTTAAATAGTGTTTTTTGCTTGTTCGATAAGTTTTTGATGGCATCGCTGTAGTTTCTGCATCTTCTTTGTCAAGATTTCCAGTTATAATACATCCTAATGCGAATTTATTTGTTATGTTTAAGATCCTGGATTGCTCTTAATTTTTTTTTGTGTTTTACTATTCGAAAAATAATGAAAATTTTTTTGTATGCTAAAAAACTACAAATTATGTGCTAAAACTCTTTAATATTATGTGATACACTAAATTCCAAATACATAATTATACAATTGATACAGTAGCTGGCAATACATCTTTTGTACAAAAACCCATAAACTTTAATATTTAATATAATAAATAGTTTTGTGTAATAAATTCATAAAGAATAGCTCCGCTTGATGAACCTTCTATTAATATCTTTAATACAATTTTTATTATTTTGGATACACCATTGGTGTGTACACTTCATTATACAAATAAAAAACAATAACTTCTTGGTTTAAATATAGGAGAGTAAATTCCAATCTATATTTTCCATTGGGAATAAGTGGAGGAAAATGAGATTCATCGACTAAAAAGTTGCAAGCATGATAGTTGACATTCTGGAAATAAAAAATTTTAAATTCTAAATTGCTAACAATAAATAATATTTTTAAAACCTTATAAAACTGTATCGCTGTTATGTTACCACATTTGACTACGTCTCCTAATCCCATCGCGTTTGTGTCCAAACTTTTTTGTACGTTGACTTGGAATCGAATTGGGAAGTGCCGATACTCATTACTTAAAAACTTATAAGCTTGTGTTATTACCTAAAATATTTATTATTTTTTAAAATATCGTTGTAGAACAAGTCAAGAAATTTATTACCTCCAATTTATCGTCGATGTCAACTTTAAAGTTAAAAGTGACATTGTGCGCCGTAGTAGTTCGATTGTATTTAAAAGGTTTAACTTCGCATATATTCAGAAAACTTTTATTATAACGATTCACTTCTATTCGAACATCTTTAAGCTTGTAGCCATGCTGATTCATCTAGAATTAAGCTAATTAGAGCTAATTTTTTATGTATTGAAGTTTGGGCAGAAAACCCCAAATGTAAAAATAAGTTATATTTTAATACGAATAGAAATGAAAAATCAGGCGGTTATTTTGGTAATAGCCTTGAATTCCAGACTAGTTGTCGCTATCTTTATCAACCAACGAGTAAATCCAAACTTCACAAAAATAATTTATCAAAAATATTAATAACAAATATTTTCAAAACTCAGTAAACATACATTCATCGCAGGTGTACATACTAATACTTGAAGTAAATGCTTCTCAATTGAAGTACTGACTACTTCGCGTACCTATTTTTAGACAACCTTGATACCAGTTACTATAGTAAATGGTTGTCAACGACAAAATACATAATTTAATTAAACTATAAATATAATAATATGAAATAAAATAAAAAGATACCTTGGATAAAAGACTGTCATTGCCACAGATGCGTTCAACAACCAATAAGAGTACTAATTGGAAAATAATACTTCCGTGTACTGCATGTTTTGACATTTTTAGACTTCAGTCACCGTAAAACTGGAGTAATGTTTACTGATGAGAATTGTTATTGCTTATATATTTATTCAGCATAACAAAAATATTAGATCAGTTTATGATAAAAATATAATTTTGTATTTATTTCCGATTCGACGTGATTATCAATTTTTGAAAGTTTGATTGTTATCACTGCTGTAAACAAGTTTTGTATTTGTCGATGTTGATTTCAAGGTAATTTTCAAAGTTGAACAGTCTTAATCTAAAATTTGGATTTTAATTTAATTTTTTTCTCTCATTGTATTTCTAAAAGAAGGTATAGTATTTTAAAATTTAGTTTAAATATGTTAACTTTAACCTATAGATCTTATCGATATTTACAAGAATGCTACGGCATCTGTTAGATAACACCAAACTGAAGCGTTTAAAGTAAAAAGATATTTCTGATATCGATCATCATATCGATAGATATCGGTTAGTCCAAGCGGCTGTAAACTGAATATGTGTTGAAGTTCTGATTTTCCCTGTAGGTCAAAGTATTAATTATTGTTTTAATACAATTTCGTAGTTTCCCCAATATCCTACATAATTTGTAAATTGGGTTTTAATTCGCAAGTTTGTATCAGATGCGACGATGTTCCATATAACGAAAACTAAATATTTATGTCGGCAAAATGATTGTGAAATAAAATAAAATAAAATTGTTCAAATATATCAAAAATAAATCAAAGTAAATGTTATATTTTTACAGTTTAGAAACATAAAATAAAATATGCATCCGTTTGGTTGACCGTAAAATAGTAAACAGCAATCATAATATAAAAAAAACTATTAGCTTTAAATTTGGAAAGCTTTAAAAGCTTTTAGCTTTAAAAATGGAAATCACTGGAATTCTTTGGAAATCACTGGAATTCTTGGAAATCAATGGAATTTTTTCGAAATCCCTGGAATTCTTAGAAATCCATGGAATTTTTTTGGAAATCATTGGAATTCTTAGGAAATCATTGGAATTCTTCGGAAATCCCTGGAATTCTTAGAAATCACTGGAATTCTTTGGAAATCATTAGTGTTTGCGCCACTTTTCAAATCCATTTCCGGATGCGCTTGAAGCAAGCGCAATGTTAATGGTAACCATCCGCCATATCGGAAAAACCAACCAATTTCGTTTTTATGCCAATTTTGTGTATTACCTGGTAAGTCACTATATCTTAACATCTAACGTAATCGAGAATACCCTTTACAGTCCACTTATTCTTTTCTCTCCGCATTTTATTTGGGGCAAATCATTTGAATTCCTTGAAAATCTTTAGAATTCTTTAGATATTTAAATAATCACATTAAAATGTAACTTGTTTTTATCGAAAATTATAGCAAATTACATCATGGCTGGACGTTGAACAGAACAGAAATCTAAACATCAATTTTATTAAAGGCCGTATAAAAATTAACTTTAGGTGTAAGCACGAGATCTACGATTTTTGTAGACCACGTGACTAAAAAAAGCTTAAATTAGTGTCCCTGGAAATCACTGGAATTCTTTGGAAATCGATGGAATTCTTGGAAATCTCTGGAATTCCGAGTCTTGTGTACAGAAATTTTACTGGATATTTACCCCTTTGTTAGTATATTACACCGTTAAAGACTTATGATCTTTAAAAGGCCAAACTTACTCTGATTATACAATGAATGCACAGCTTTCAAATCTTTGTGGACCGACTTAATGTAATTTTAACTTATATATTTCAAAAGCTTCTAAAAGCCCCCTCATTTATGGTTGGGGTCTAATAAATGTTATTAGATATAACATATAGATAATAAATAAAATCATAAACACGGGGGGTCACAAATTTTTACTGCACTCTTAAAACTTTCCATTTTAAAACGATTCAATCAAACTCGTAAGAAAATTTCAGGCGTTACCGTTTCGTCTTTTGCTGGAAGATTAACTTATTTTCGACTGTCACGCTCATCGTTCAAAGTTTTACTTTGTCCTCCTTAATGGAAAATTAGTCCAGTGAATTTAGATCACTTTTCGGCAAAGAAAAACATTAATCGGTAAAGATCTGAATTTTGGTACACATGTTTATTACGTTGTCCTGTTAAACATACTAAAAGTCCCCGTCGAAATCTGTTGCGCTCGAGCCGCCATCTTGGAAAAAATGTACACTTTTTCAGTTTTTTTTACAAAAAAAAGTTCAGGTAAAATTGTAGTTTATTAAATTTTGTTTCTCTGTTTCTCCTGTGGGTTTCTTAACGTCCACACAAATCGTAACGATTACAATTTTACGATCGATATTTATTTACATATTTACACTATACAACTAATATATTTACAATTTACAAATAACCGGAGAAGATATAACAGGTGATGTGCGTGTCGCTTGAACTATATTCGGATCGTTGGCACTACCAGTTGATCGTTTGAACTTCTGTGGTTTAATGGCTTTTTTTACGCCTAGTATTTTCCTGTGGGTTTTGGGTTGCCAACTTAAAGGAGTCAGCGCCCTCTATTTAAAATTTAAAATTTTGAATTGTAAGGGTCGCCAAACTACTCCCGCTCCAGTGACAAAATCACGATTGATCTGCGAATTTTTTCGGAACTTTGATAAGGCGTCCGGATCTTGATTGAATCGCCGGTTGATATTGGGAAGGTTTTTCTTGAATCGTAACCTTCTTTTTTGGTTGGGCTGGTGTAGGCGGGGTGCTGAGTGGTGAAACTTTTTCCATGTGGTCGTCGCTTGTATCTTCGCTGAAGGCAGCTTTGAGTCGACTGATGGAAATTTCTTGATTGCGTCCTTTTACATGTACTATGAAAGTGGCTTCCTTACGTTGAATTACTTGGATGGTCCATCATAGGGAGGTGTTAAAGGTGGTGAGACAGCGTCATTTCGAATAAAAACGTATTTACATTTATCCAGTTCTTTTTGGACGAATATGGTCCTCTTGGTTGTATGATTTGCGGTTTGAGTTGGTTGCAAATTGTGCATAATATTTTTGAGGTGGTTTGCATATTCGCTTTGCGGGAAAAATTCTCCTGGTAACCTCAGTGTGGTGCCATAAACTAGTTCGAAGGTGTTGCGCCGATGTCTTCCTTGTTAGCGGTGCGATAACCGAGTAGGAGGGTTGGAAGTATATCGACCCAATTGTTGGAGCGGTAGCACTTGATAGATGTTTTTATCGATCGGTGGAGGCGTTCGATCAGTCCATTGGCTTGGGGATGATATGCGGTGCTCCTTAAGTGTTTGATACCTAGAATCCGAGATAATTCGTTAAAACGGGTGGATTCGAATTGCCTACCTCTGTCGGTGGTAATTTTGTGAGGGATGCCGAAACGTGATATCCAACCACTGACTAAGGCTTTCGCTACGGTTTCGGCAGTGATATCCTGGATAGGAATTACTTCGGGCCAACGTGTGAATCTGTCCACGCAAGTTAAACAATAGTTGAAACCGTTGGATGGCGGAAGTGGTCCAATTAGGTTGATGTTAATGTGATTGAATCGCTCATCTGGAACCAAAAATGTTGACAGCGGCGGTTTGTTGTGTCTTTGAATTTTCGATTTTTGGCGGGAGATGCAATTTCGTTCCATTTTCTTTGTATTACAGCGAATTGATGGCCAAACAAATCTATCGGTTATTAGTTTTGATGTAGATTTGATGCTGAGATGTGACAAACTGTTGATTGCGTTGAAAATTGTTTGTCGAAAAGGCTTTGTTATAAACGGTCTTGTTTTGTCTGTCGATGTATCGCAATAGATCGGGAGGTTCACATTTGGAAAAGTGCACAGTTTTATTTGCAAGGATACTTTAGGGTTGTTGCCTTTTAAAATTGTTTCCAGTTCTTCATCGTGTTTCTGTTGCTCGGCTAATAACTTGTAATCGACTGCATCGTGATGTTGATTAACAGCTTCGACTCTTAACAGCATGTCGGTTACTATTTTCTGGTCCGGGAACATGACGGATGTCTGTGGTAAATTGGCTGATGAAATCTATCTGACGTAGTTGGCGAGGTGAGGCTTGTTATAGTTTCTTGCTGAACATGAAAACCAGTGGCTTATGGTCACTGTAAATGGTGAAGTGCCTGCCTTCCAATGACGACCGAAAATTCTTTACGGATTGGTAGATTTCTAGTAGTTCCCGATCATAGGTGCTATAGCGCTTCTGGATGTCTGTCAATCGTTTGGAATAAAATCCTTTTCCTTTTCTTGATTGTTGAAGTGCCGATCCGACGGACGGGTTTGTTGCATCTACATAGAGACATAGGTCGGCGTTAGCCGATGGGTGGGCTAGCAACACAGCATTAGCTAATTCCTGCTTGCATCGTTCGAAAGCGGCAGACGCATCGGTGTTCCATTCAATTGGCGTGGTGTCATTCTTTTTGTTACCTTGGATTAATTTTTGGAGAACGCCTTAAGAAATGACCGCGTTGGAAATGCATCGCCTGTAAAAATTGATCAATGCGAGAAATCGGCGTAGTTCTTGAGCGACTTTTGGTTGAGGAAGGTTGCGAATTGTTTCAACATTCTCGGAAGAAGGGCGGATGCCGTCTTTGTCAATGATGTGACCTAAAAAATTTATTTTGTCTTGGTAAAACTCACATTTGGACGTGTTGATTTTTAGGCCGTATTCTCGAAATCTTTGGAATACGATACGAAGGTGTTCGGTGTGGCTATCATGATCTTTTGATGCTATCCTGATGTCGTCGATGTATTTGAAGGCGAACGGTAAACCTTTTAAAACTTGATCGATGAATCTCTGAAACGTCTGACCAGCGTTGCGGAGACCAAACATCATTACCAAGAATTCGAAAAGTCCGAATGGCGTGATAATGGCGGTTTTTGGGATATCAGCTGGATGTACTGGTATTTGGTTGTATGCCCGAGATAAGTCTATTTTGGAGAATACCTTTGACTCATCCAAGTTGATTGTTGCATCCTGGATGTGTGGAACAGGGTATCGATCCGGGACAGTTACTGCATTTAGACGTCGATAGTCCACACATGGTCGCCAATCACCGTTCTTTTTTGGGACCAAATGCAATGGACTTGCCCATGGCAGATTCCTTGTTGAACCATGAAATCTAATTCTTTTTTCGCAATCTCATACTTCTCTGGTGGCAACCTTCGAGCCTTGGCAAAAACGGGTGGATCTTGCGTTTCAATATGATGAAATATGGCTGTTTTGACAGGCGGTTTATCGAGATGGTTGAACTGGGTAATGTCCGCAAATTCACGTAGGAGTTGCTCGCATTTGGAACCACTTGGAATTGAGATGATGTTCACATCTGTGTTAATAACCGATTGAACTCTTCCAAGAATTTGTAACTTTGTGCTGTTATCAATCATTTTTTTGTTATGTAGATCTACAAGTAACTCAAATTTCTCCAAGAAATCTGCTCCGATTATTGGTTTGGAAACGTCCGCCATGATAAACGGGAATGTGAACTGTCGTCGAAGGCCAAAATTAAGCGTCAACAGTTTTTGTTCATATGTTGAAATGGTTGAACCGTTGGTGGCGATTTAAACTCGTCGAGTTGATTTTTCTTGGCGTAGGCTGAAGTCAAATTTTCTCCAAACAAATTTTTGATTTGATCTCACAATGTATTTGTTGTAGCAGACAACAGACTTCAGCAACCACCCTGTATCTCTATAATTTGTGTAATTAGTTGTAACCTTATTACACCTTGTATCATAATAATACAGGGTGTCACAAAGTCTTTTGGAAGTTGTTACCATACAGTTAGTAATAACTTTAAAGGAACTATTATCTATATAAGGACTCTTATTGTATCAATAAAGGCAGTTAGTTTCTTACATTAGCAAAGTATTAAGTTGGCTCATAACACGAGTTACCGTGTTATTATTTTATATTAATATAATTATAATATTAGTTTACGTTCAGTAGCGAGAACAATACAGTATTTTTATCAGATTTTAAATTTTTTCCTGAATCAAAAGAGTAGTAAATCAATTTAGAACGTAAAACTGAAACTTCATAGAACACTTTGGATTTGTTATAAATGTTTTACTGATACTAACCAATTAGTTAAATAGTGTTTTTTGCCTGTTCGATAAGTTTTTGATGGCATTGCTGTAGTTTCAGCATCTTCTTTGTCAAGATTTCCGGTTATAATACATCCTAATGCGAATTTATTTGTTGTGTTTAAGATGCTGGATTGCTCTTAATTTTTTTTTGTGTTTTACTATTCGAAAAATAATGAAAAATTTTTTGTATGATAAAAAACACTACAAATTATGTGCTAAAACTCTTTAATATTATGTGATACACATTTTCAAAATACATGATTATACACCAGATACAGTAGCTAGCAATACAACTATTGTAACAAAACCCAAAAACTTTAATAGTTAGAACAAAAAACCGTGATGTGCATAAATGTGCTTTAATATTTTGTATAGTAAATAGTTTTGTGTAATAAATTCATAAAGAATAGCTTCGCTTGATGAAACTATCTATTATTATCTGTAATACAATTTTTATTATTTTGGATACACCATTGGTGTGTACACTTCATTATATAAATACATTACACAGACTTCTTGGTTTAAATACAGGAGAGTAAATTCCAATCGATATTTTCCAGTGGGAATAAGTGGAGGAAAATGAGATTCATCGACTAAAAAGTTGCAAGCATGATAGTTGACATTCTGGAAATAAAAAATTTTAAATTCTAAATTGCTAACAATAAATAATATTTTTAAAACCTTATAAAACTGTATCGCTGTTATGTTACCACGTTTGCCTACGTCTGCTAATCCCATCGCGTTTGTGTCCAAACATTTTTGTACGTTGACTTGGAATCGAATTGGGAAGTGCCAATACTCATTACTTAAAAACTTATAAGCTTGTGTTATTACCTAAAATATTTATTAGTTTTTAAAATATCGTTGTAGAACAAGTCAAGAAATCTATTACCTCCAATTTATCGTCGATATCAACTTTATAGTTAATAGTGACATTGTGCGCTGTAGTAGTTCGATTGTATTTAAAAGGTTTAACTTCGAATATATTCAGAAAACTTTTATTATAATGATTCACTTCTATTCGAACATCTTTAAGCTTGTAGCCATGCTGATTCATCTAGAATTTAGCTAATTGCAGCTAATTTTTTATGTATTGAAGTTTGGGCAGAACAGCCCAAATGTGAAAATAAGTTATATTTTAATACCAATAGAAATGAAAAATAAGGTGGTCATTTTGGTAATAGCCTTGAATTCCTGACTAGTTGTCGTTATCTCTATCAACCAACGAGTAAATCCAAACTTCACAAAAATAATTTATCAAAAATATTAATAACAAATATTTTCAAAACTCAGTAAACATACATTCATCGCAGGTGTACATACTAATACTTAAGTAAATGCTTCTCGATTGAAGTACTGACTACTTCGCGTACCTATTTTTAGACAACCTTGATACCAGTTACTATAGTAAATGGTTGTCAACGACAAAATATATAATTTAATTAAACTATAAATATAATAATATGAAATAAAATAAAAAGATACCTTGGATAAAAGACTGTCATTGCTACAGATGCGTTCAACAACCAATAAGAGTTCTAATTGAAAAATAATACTTCTGTGTACTGCAAGTTTATTCATTTTTAGACTTTATCACCGTAAAACTGCAGTAATGTTTACTGATGAGAATTGTTATTGCTTATATATTTATTCAGCATAACAAAAATTTTAGATCAGTTTATGATAAAAATTTTATTTTGTATTTATTTCCGATTCGACGTGATTATCAATTTTTGAAAGTTTGATTGCTATCACTGCTGTAAACAAGTTTTGCATTTGTCGATGTTGATTTCAAGGTAATTTTCAAAGTTGAACAGTCTTAATCTAAAATTTGGATTTTATTTAATTTTGTTCTCTCATTGTATTTCTAAAAGAATGTATAGTATTTTAAAATTTAGTTTAAATATGTTAACTTTAACCTATAGATCTTATCAATATTTACAAGAATGCTATGGCATCTGTTAGATAACACCAAACTGAAGCGATTAAAGTAAAAAGATATTTCTGATATCGATCATCATATCGATAGATGTCGATTAGTCCAAGCGGCTGTAAACTGAACATGTGTGGAAGTTGTGATTATCCCTGTAGGGCAAAGTATTAATTATTGTTTTAATACAATTTCGTAATTTTCCCCAATATCCCACATAATTTGTAAATAGGGAAGATGCATAATTTTTTTTATAGCGTAATTGGATCAAAAATACCTAAATATGCTAATTAATACTATTCAATTTTTTTATTTTTGTTTCGATAATAATTAAAAAAATATTTAAAAATCTATCAATTTGAATTAAAGGAAACGACCGCGTAAGTCGCCATTTGCTTGTTACGTCACACGGCACGATTGAACTTTCATAGCTTGTTCAAAAGTTGAAATTTGTTAGTGTTAGAAGCTGTTGTTATCATGAAAACCAACAAGAAGACGAGCTACAAGTATTGTATTGTTCCGAAATGTAAGAACACTACAATAAAACCACCAAATAAGCTGTTTTTTAATGTTCCGCGAGAAGCAAAAGCCAGGCAACAGTGGTGTAATGTAATGAAAAGGGACAAAAATGAAAAATTAGCTGTTAACTCACGACTTTATTGCTGTGAGGATCATTTTAACGTAAGTAGTTCACCATATTAGTACAGCGTCAGATTGTAATTCCAAATAAAACGAAGCGACATAACCTCATTTGTGTAATATAATATTTCTTTCAATTTTGGCTACAAGAAAACATGGAAAATTATTGTCAATACCAAATAATGGGTCACGTGAACATCGCCAAATTAAAGTCTGGCGTTATGCCACATTTATTTGAATGCCAAAGACTTGAGCCAAGTACCTCTATTATAAGAAGAGGTGCACTGAAAAGAAGAAGAATAGAGCTAGTGGAAGAAGCGTTACAAGAAGCAACAAAAGATGTGGAAATTCCAGGTACGTCTTCGCAAGAAGAACCATCGATTGAACCAGTAGGGGCTCCAGAAGTTACGAAACCTAGAATAGACAAATGTGTGCAGACAAATTTAAAGCTTCGGAAGCCTTTTGTACGAAGCAAAGCTACACAGGTACAAATAGCGAGTAGAGAAATGGGATCATCTCCAATAATTAATTCCTCCATGCATGCTTCTACCTCGCCATTTAAAATGGAAATAGTAAAAAGAGCATTATTTATTATGGAACAGCGAGTTGACGAACAAAGTAGTACCACGTCTGTTTCTAGCGACTCGGATTATATGGTTGAAGAAAATTCGAGTGCTTCTGAAAGTTTAGAAGAGGCGTTGTCGGAGGAAATGTTGCAGACTAATATGCGTAAATGTTGTTTACTGTCGATCGAAAAACAGCCAAAAATATTTTTAGGACTGCCAATTGAAAGTTATTATTGAATTAAGATGTTAGTTTCAAATGCTCCTGCTCCGTTGATAGACATCCTGATAACTATTAGAAAAATTCAATTAAACGAACCATTTGTTATTGCAGGCATCAACTTTGGCATGTCTGAAAGCAATGCTAGCAAAATTTTTAAAAAAACTTTGTTAGTAATTGCTAGATTACTGCAACAACTAATAGTGTGGCCTGACAAAAAGCTAACAAAACTAAATTTACCGATCCCTTTCAGAGCTCGTTACGGTAATGTAGTGTCTATTATAGACTGCCTAGAGATTCAAATTGAAAAACCCAGTAATCCAGTTCATCAGTCCCTAACTTGGTCCCAGTATAAGAGTTGCAACACATTGAAATATCTTATTTCGTGTACTCCAGATGGATTATTTTTTTAGTTAACTAATTAGTTAACTTCATTTCGACGGGATTTGGAGGACGTACAACGGATGTAACAATTGTAGAAAACTGTGGTTACCTCGACAAATTAACTCCTGGAGTATCGGTAATGGCTGATAGAGGTTGCTCTCTTGTTCGCCCACCATCGGTGTTGACAGGAAAAGCTAGTACAAAACAAGAAGTGAAGGAGTCAAAGAGGATTGCAGCCCTCCGAATCCATGTTGAGAGAGTAATTGGAAGATTGAGGGAGTTCAACATGTTGCTGCCTCATGCTTGTGTGGACAATCATCAAATTCAATTTCTTGATTATGTAATTATTGTTGCTTGTGGAATTATTAATTTACAAGATGTTATAATTAAAACTTAAAAACCAAATTTAAAAATTTTGTTTTAATAGTTACTTATAATAATTACAGGAAAAATTAAAAATTAAAATTTATTACAATTTTTATTTTGAGTCTTTCAATAAAATTGGAAATAGTGCTTCACACCAAAATTCTGTGCACGTATCTAATAAATTTTTACAATATTTTAAATCATAATCAATAGTTAAATTTTTCTTACATTCTTAGAAATTTCGAAATCCGGACTGGCTACACAAAATAACGCTTGATTTTTCTTTGAAAAATGCATTTGTAATGGTACTTGTGCATGATACTTTTGGACGATTTTGTTCTGTTTTGTGACATAGTTTGCTACTGTTCTTTCTGACGATGGACACTTGACCTCGATTGAAAACTGTGGACTCTCTCCATCGGGAGAAGCTCCAATAACGGGGTATTCTGGGCTCAATAATAGACCACATCTTTTTATTGTGATCTTCATCTTCGTCTCTACTTCCTTTATAACTGCTTCCTCTAATGATCGACCACGTTGCATTGCAGCAGTATCTCTTAGTTTTGAGGCTCCGAGGATACTTTCTACGAGGGTACCACCTAGCGTTTTACAATGTGCTGCATCGTACGCTTTAGACGTTGTAATCCTGGCATATCTCAACTCAAACCACAATAAACAGGAACTTTGGTCAATCGTTGCCTCAAATGCGCGTTCGCATGCAATGGATGTAATGTTTGATCTAAGAAAATTGAGAAAGTTCTCTGTTGTGGGGTCATTTACATTTGCGACGAACTCGTTTACCAAATAATTTATTGATAACTTTTCCACGTCACTAAAATGTTTATAATATTTCGCTAATGTAGTATCTAATCTGCCAACTTCACAGCTGTGGTCAATTACCGAAGCAAGAAAGCTCTCATCTCCAGCTGGCAAATGTACATATGCTGACTTCGAAAAGTCTTTATACGTAATAAATTTAATGGATGTGCCCACAGATGAAAGTTTTGACTTTTTCCAATAGCATTCGACAGAGGTTTTTGAAGGCTCTTCACTTCGTCTGTGTAACCATGCTACGAAGGCTATGGTATGCTTGCATCCTCCTAAAATATTAATAAGAATTTATAACAGATTCAGATTTCTGCACATTCAAATTTGAATAATTTGAAGTATGATGGTTACGTATAGTTATTCTAAATAACTACTAAACCTAGGTACATACCTAAATGTGCAGCACAGTCCTGGCATTGCACCGAAGTTATAATACTCGTACTTTCATCGCAAATTAATTGCACGTTATAAGCTTTCTTCCGAACATTATGTTCGGGTGTGATTTTCGCTTTCACAATGCAAATGGGGCCCTCTCTTTTAACTTGGACATAACCTATGGCGTTGTCCCCATAAACTTCTCTTGCCGATCTAAAACCATAAATTACAGTTGCCTTACTCCAATATGTTTCAATAAATTTCACTTACAGGGTTGCTTTTGAGCCTCTAACTTCGGCGTTAACGAAATCGGGATTGTTCGCAAAAAAGCACTCATCGTAAATACGTCTATTTTGGGTAAATTATCAGACTGGGCTTGTAGAAAACCACTTTCAGTCATGATTGAAATAACGTACACTCAAACAAACTAATAAAGCAATCAAAAATAATATTAATTAAACATGATTTCGGCGTTATTACTCCGCATAAACTACTTGCAGCACGAGATACGAGTGAACTATTGTGCCGTGTGACATCAAACGAATAGCGCATGCGTTCATAGTCACGTGATTTATTTAAAATTATTATTGAATTTTAAAATAGATTTTATCATAATAAAATACAACAAATAGAAGTTTTTTTGGCGGATTTCATATTTAATATATTGTATTTATCGGAAAATACTGTTTTAACTGAATTTTTTCATTCATGCATGTTCCCAATTCTTTGGAAATCACTGGAATTCTTGGAAATCAATGGAATTCTTTGGAAATCCCTGGAATTCTTAGAAATCCATGGAATTCTTTGAAAATCATTGGAATTCTTTGGAAATCCCTGGAATTCTTGAAAATCACTGGAATTCTTTGGAAATCATTGGTGTTTGCGACACTTTTCAAATCCATTTCCGGATGCGCTTGGAGCAAGCGCAATGTTAATGATAACCATCCGGCATATCGGAAAAACCATCCAATTTCGTTTTTATGCCAATTTTGTGAATTTAACCGGTTGTTTTCTAGTGTTTGTGACTAACCAACCCTCAACCAGCTGAGCAATTATCGGAACATTTCATTACCAGTATTATAGTGCTTATCAGTGATCATCCTTTCGTTATCTTTTCCCTTCACCTTGTGTTAATCCCTATCCGCCAAAGAGAGAGGAGAATCAAGAAGATTACCTGGTAAGTCACTATATCTTAACATCTAACGCAATCGAGAATACCCTATACAGTCCACTTATTTTTTTCTCACCGCATTTTATTTGGGGTGAGATTTGGCCCAAACAATTGCAATTCTTTGGAAATCCCTGGAATTCTTGGAAATTATTGGAATTCCTTGAAAATCTTTAGAATTTTTTAGATATTTAAATAATCACATTAAAATGTAACTTGTTTTTATCGAAAATTATCGCAAATTACATCATGGCTGGACGTTGAACAGAACAGAAATCTAAACATCAATATTATTAAAGGCCATATAAAAATTAACTTTAGGTGTAAGCGCGAGATCTACGATTTTTGTAGACCACGTGACTAAAAAAAGCTTAAATTAGTGTTACTTTGCCTTACTTAACTGCCTATTGCTATAAAAGAATACATATACTTAGGTACTACGTATACGGGACGAATGTTAAAACCAATTTCTTTTGAAAACTTTCTGTGTAATCTAAGAATTCTTTATCAGCTGATTCCAAAGTTAGTTCAGACAAAAAAACTAAAATTAAAATTGTAAAATAAATGTACCTACCTACATTATGAAAAAAACGTGTATCCACCTAAAAATTAAAGCTTTAAAAATATTAAATTTAAAAAAATAAGAATAATACAATACGTAGAAAATCAAAATTCAAAAAATTAAAAAAAGAACACAATTATCACATAAACAGGTTTGGATTAAGAATATTTGAAATTATGAAAAATCGTGATACGATAGTACAATATAACGTTATTTCATGGTTATTTCCAATCTTTTTTTAATTTTTTGAATTTTGATTTTCTACTTATTGTATTATTCTTATTTTTTTAAATTTAACCATAAATAAACACTACAAATTTACTTAAAATTTTTTATTTTGGGTTCATTTTCTAGTTTTACGCCTTACGGTTAAAAACGTGGTAAATTTTTAGAAATCAAATAGGGCAGTGCCTTCGGATATCACCCTGGCAGTGCCAGTATAGAATTTTCTTAGTTCAAATTATTTTAAATTGTTCATTCCTACACGTGACAACGTTTCAGATTTGATATTTTTTTGTGAGGTTGAGGTAAGTCAATTTGAGCATTTTAATCATTATTTTTAAATTCTCTTTTTTTGTTAAGTTCGATTATTTTTCATATTTTTCAATTTTATTCATTATATGCGACTGAAAAGAGGAAACAACCTTGAAATAAGCATTATGAATTTTTCATAATTTCAAATATTTTTAATATTGACCTGTTATGTGATAATTAGGTCGTTTTTAATTTTTTAAATTATTGATTTTCTACGTAATTATTGTATTATTCTTATATTTTTTAAATTTAACCATAAATACATACTAAACACCACAAATTTACTTAAAATTTTTAATTTTGGGTTCATTTTCTATTTGTACATTTCCTGACTTAATTCTATAAGATCGTAAATCTGAAATCAATAGAAATTATCCAAATTTAAATTTTAAAATGTGGTATATCATTATTTGATCATATAGTAAACACAACTACTAATCGTATCCTACTGTAAAATTTTGTTTCTGTGAATTACGACATGATAGCATTTAGCCATCGATATGCGTAGGTATATTATTTCGTAAACGAGATAACTTAATTCACGATTTACCTTACCGTTGTTTTGAGTTTGCTTCTGAATTATTTTATTGTAAATTGTCAATGATTTAAAGTTGTCAAACAACTTTTCCCAAAAGCTCGTTTCAGAATGTCACATAACGCGCCTGTAACTTTGTAATTGACGAATCTCACCTTTTTATTATTAAATAGCATTACATTCATTTAGTTGAATTGAGCTGACCTCTTCGGGTCTTACAAATCCTTTTTTGGGGGGGATTAGTCCTCACCAAATTACATTCAAAGTTATTCATCTCTTATGCTAACTCAAAGTCTGGGATGTGTCTTCATTTCCTTCACAATTGATTTCCAGATCTTTCGATCGTTACAGTCCTGTCTCCATTTTGATACTTCGATCACTCTGAAGTCTTCCATTACAGCGTCCCACCAACGCAGCCTCGGCCTTCCCCTGGCTCGTGTTCCACTTTGTTCCCACAACATCACTCTCTTTGTAATCTCTTCATCGCTACTTCTCATGACGTGTCCCAGCCACTTCACCCGTTGCGCCTTCATAAGTCTCACCACGTTCTCACCGTTCAACTCTTCCTGTATTTCGTGGTTCATTCTTAATCTGTAAACGCCGTCCACGTTCTTTGGTCCTAGGATGGTTCTCATTATTTTCCTTTCAAACATGTTGAAGTCCTCTTCCTCTCTTTGTGTCAGGCACACAGTTTCCGATGCGTACATAACCACCGGTCTTATCAAGGACTTGTAAACTTGTATTTTCGTTCGTTTTGTTATTTGCTTATCTTTTAGTACCTGTTTGTTTGCAAAATATGCTCTGTTTCCGGCTTGTATCTTTGCACTGATTTCCATTGTTCTACTACTATTGTTATTAAGCTGTACTCCAAGATAGTTGAAGCTTCTTACTTGTTCGAAAATACAGTCATCTATTACTAACGCATGCATATCATTGGTTGTTGTTCTCTGGCACTTCATAAATTTCGTTTTTCCCACATTTACTAATAGGCCCGCTGCCTCTGCCGGTTCTTTTATTGCCTTAAAAATGTTTATCAGTCCTCTTTTTGTTCTTGATAGAATTACCAGGTCATCTGCATATGCAACTATCTGACTTTCTTTGTTTATTATCGTTCCGCTACATGTAGCTTTTCTTATTATTCTTTCAAGTATAATAATAAATAATGTTGCCGATAACGTGTCGCCCTGTCGAACACCGCCGTCTACCGCAAATTCATGTATTACACCTCCGGTGCGGTGTTATTATTTTAGCTGTTGTTTTCTCTAGTGTCACTTCGATTAATCTGACCAGCTTGGTTGGTATTTTTAGCTCTTTCATGGCTTTCCTCATTTCTCTCCTGTTCACCCTGTCAAAAGCCTGCTTAAAATCCACGAAGAGTAGGTACACATCTATTCCAAATTCTCTGGTTTTCTCCATTATCTGTTTCAACACGTGTATAGCGCCGACCGTTGATTTTCCTCTTCTAAATCCGTATTGGTATTTGCCAATCATCTTCTCTGAGTGTTCTACAAGTCTTTTGTTTATTATCGATGATAGTACTTTGTATGCTACGTTTAGGAGTGTTATGCCTCTATAGTTATCGCATACTTCCGCATCTCTTTTTTTCCACAATGTTATAATGATACCGCTACTCCAATCTTTTGGCATCTTTTCTTCGTTCCATGTTCTTCTCACCAGTGTACTCATTGCTTCATGTAGCGCTTCCCCACCGTACTTAAATATCTATGCCATCATCTCGTCACTGCCGAGAGCTTTTCCATTTTTCAGGCTTTTTATTGCTTGTATAACCTCCTCTCTATCTTGTACTTTTATTTCATCTTCGTCTGTTAGCGTTGATAATTCAATTTGTTCAAGTTCTTCGATGCTGCTCATACATAATAACCGTTGAAAGTGTTCTGCCCAGATTTGTCTTACCTTTTCTGGATCACTTTCCAGTCTTCCTAGACTGTTTTTTATTCCTCTTGTTTTGACTAATTTGGTCTTTCTCTTGTTTTTAATGTTTTGGTAGAACCCCCGTATATCTTTTCTGCTATAGCATTCTTCAATTTCTTTCATCCTCCCTTCCAACCATTTGTTCTTCTTTTGTTTATATAGCTTGCTTACTTCTTTTCTGTTCTCTCTATACTTGTTATAGTCCTCTTCGTCGCCCGTTTTTATCCATTGCAGTCTTGCCGTTCTTTTTTCTTTCATTTTTTTGACCTTTGTCTCTCTTTGTATCCTATTTCTTGCTTGATGCTTTCTCTTATGCACTCTGTGATTGTTTTCCACTGCTCTTCGATTCCGACCGATTTTACGTTTATTTTCCTCTCTAATTCAGTTCTCAACCTTTCTGCATATCTACTTGCTTCTGTACCGTCGTTGATAAGTTTTTCGGTTGCGACCTGTTTCTTTAGTTGTTGTTTTGTTCTTGCCACTACTGGCTTCTGCTTAATATCAGCTATTACTAGATAGTGGTCTGAGTCCGCGTTGGCTCCTCTGTATGATCTTACATCTTGAACAGACGAGGCGCGTCTTCTTATTATCAGCATATGATCTATTTGATTTCCTTCCTGTTTACTCGCTCCTGGCCAGGTCCAAGTGATTTTATGTTGTTTCTTGTGCTTATATTTGGTACTAGGGATTATCATGTTTAACTCCGCTGCCAGTTGACACAGTCTATTACCGTTATTGTTCGTGGCTGAGTGAATTGTCTCCTTACCGGCTACATCAGCTATATGATCTTGTTTCCCGATTTTAGCGTTGAAATCTCTTATTATAACTATTGCGTCATGTTTCGGGATTGTTTCATAAAAAACCTCTAGCTCATTGTAAAACTGATCCTTTTTTGTTTCACTACTTTCCTCTGTTGGGGCATATCCGTTTATTATGGACAAGTTATATGGTTTCATTTTGATTCTTATATAGGACAGTCTTCCATTTATCGCTTTAAAGTGCATTATTTTATTCTTCAGCCTTTTCATCACTATGAATCCCGTTCCTTTACTTCCTTGAGTGCACTCTCCTGAGTAAATGAACGTGTAGTCCTCCACATTAATTTCACCTTGCCCCTTCCATCTCGTTTCATACAAAGCTGCAACTTCAACTCCATATTTTGTCAGTTCGTATACAACTTCTCTCAGTTTTCCAACCTTCAGCATCGTTCTCACATTCCATGTTCTAATTCTCACTATTTTATGCTTTGATCTTCTCCTTTTCTTCTCCTCCACTCTCGTTTCTTTCCTTTTATTCTTCACTGCTTCTTGAGTGATTCGTATTTCCTTATTCATTTCTCCTTGTGTTCGCCGGTCCGTCAACAATATACCACCAAATTCACTAGCTTTTAGTTTTTTGGAGACGAGGCATGGGTATCTAGCTTCCTCTCCACCAGTTTATCCTCAATTGGATCCCAGACCAGGGTGCACCCGGGCGTGAACAACTTCAAATGACCTGTCTTCACCTTTTTCCCTTTCTCTCTCTCGGTTTTTGCTCTTGCTCTGAACTCTTTCATAATTCTTCTCTCCTGTGGAGTGAGGTCACTGTCAATGTATACTTCTGAACCCATCAACTTGAATTTATTTCTCAGTACTTACATCTTATCTTCGAAACTATGCATCACAATCAAACATCTTTTTTCGTTTAACTTGAACGCGTCCTTGATTTCAACTTCTGCTCCCATCTTCTCATTAAAAAAGTTTTTTACTGCTGTCTTTAATTTACGTGTCTCTTCTTCATCTATGGTTATACCACTCAGTATCAAATTATTTCTTATTTTCTCTCTTTCCATGTTCTCCATCCTAATTTCCAATTCTTTATTCTTATCCTCAAGTCTTTTCATTTCCTCATTCAACCGGCTTGTGCTCTGTACATTTTCGCTTTTCATGACTTGCAGGCCACTGTTGGTCTGTACCGCTCCTCTTCTGACCTCCTCTATATCATTTCTTAGGGTACCTATTTCTCTTTTAATATCTTCTACGCTGGTTTTGATATCGTTTGCAAAGCCACCTATCATTTCTGTTAGCTGTTGCATTTGTTTTTCGAGTTTCTTAGTATCTCACTTACCTCCTCTTATTCCCAATGGAATGTACAAGTTGGAAATAACGTATTTGTATTTAGATGTGGAATTCGCCCTAGGAAATATATTTGCTGAAATATACACTCCCATAAAATATTCATAATGTGAATTACAATACACTAAACGGATTGGATCTGACTTCACGATTTATTAAAAATTATACTTTATTTTAATTTGTGATGCACATAATATTACACTTTTGCTTGTTTCAATCCATTTATTTTTTAAGAAATAAATTTTTAAATTTCTTTTACCCAAATATCCTATCGTATCATAATAATTGTAAAACAATCACGATCGAACGCACGAGCATTTTGAAGGGAGTATTTTTAGAACAACAAACCTGTTGTATTCATTTGTAGAAATCTTTTCGAATGATTAGTTAATATGTGGAAATATGACCATATTGCTGTTAAACAGTTAAAAAACTTCTTTTTATTAAAAAAAAAAGTTGCATTAATGCATGCAGGGTCAAAACGCTAATTGTTTTTAATTTAATCAACAGTTTCTTACATAATATTTGAGATATGGTAATCTTAATTATGTTTGTCGATATATTCGTCATTTATCGAAAATAATAGCTTCTAGTTTTCTGATAATTATTTACGAAGTTACTTTGATCAGCAGAAGTCAACTTTGTTCAACAAAATTATTCGATGGAGCAATCTTGTTTGTTGTTTTTTGCAATATTGGCCACTTTTGCTTCTATTGGTAAGCATAATAACTATTAATAATTATGACAATAACTAACATATTTAATAAATTTTTCTTTCGGCATAAGTAACAAATCTTATTATCAAATTATTTATTGTATTTTAGGATCTACATTGCAGTGCTTTGAATGTTCATCAACTATTAACGAATATTGTGAAGATCCTTTTAAGGAATCTAACGTAGCAGTTAAAACATGCGGTCCTGGGGAGGTATGCTTAAAACAAACTAGCGTTAAAGTTTTACTTGGTAAATATATCTAAACGAAAAGATAATCAATCAAGTATAATTATTTGTACTATTTTTAGAAGGCCAGGATGTTCCGCTAATAACAATTAGAAGATGCGCTACAGAGTCTATCTGTCGCAATGAACCAACAGAATTTCAAGAAAATTGTCATACATGTTCTAATAATCAATGCAATTCGACAGTCACAGTCGTTCCAGCTTTAAGTACTTTCATTGTTTTATATATTTTTAAATTAATTTTTTTGTAGCCATGGAACAACTAACTATAGGTACAACTACAATAATTAGAGGAAAAATCAAAAATAGTTGCCCCTCTTGGTTTCTTGTACATAAATCTTTCAAGACTTATTATAGGTCTTTTAAGTTCACTCAATTTTTCAATTTTTCTCCAAACATTTTTGATTTGATCTCGCTATGTTTTTTATCAGATTTTAAATTTTTTCATAAACTAAAATGTAGTAAATCAATTTACAACGTGAAACTGAAGCTTTAATAATTAAACACAAATTGTGATAAAAATAGAAAAATATTAGAAATAAAGAAAACTTAAAATAGAAAACAATTAGAATTAATCGGATTTCTCTTCCAACTAATTCATTAGTAGTAGATGGTATTAGTAGCTTCATGGAACACTTTTGGTTTGTTGTAAATATTTTGCTGATACTTATCTATTAGTTGATTAGTGTTTTTTGGTTGTTCAATAAGTTTTTGATATCATCGCTGTAGTTTTCTGCATCTTTTTTGTCAAGATTTCCGGTTATGATGGATCCTTAAGATGCTGGATTGTTTTAAGTTTGCTTTTTATGTTTAAAATTCGAAAAATAATGAAAAATTGTTGTATGATAAAAAACTACAAATTATGAGCTAAAACTCTTTTATATTATGTGCTACACACTTTCCAAATACATAAGTATACAATTGATACAATAGCTGGCACTAAAACTTTTGTACAAAAATCCATTAAGTTTAATATTTTGAACAAATTTATAACATGGATAGCTCCCGTTGGATGAAACTCTCTATTATTTATAATACAATTTTTATTATTTTGGAAACTCCATTGGTGTGTACACTTCATTATACAAATAAATTACACCGACTTCTTGGTTTAAATACAGAAGTGTAAATTCCAATCTATATTTACCAGTGGGAATAAGCGGAGGAAAATGAGATTCGTCGATTAAAAAGTTGCAGGCATAATAGTTGACATTCTGGAAATAAAACATTTAATATTCTAAATTGCTAGCAATAAATAATATTTTTAAAACCTTATAAAAACGGATTGTTTTTATGTTACCACATTTGACTACGTCTCCTAATCCAATCGCGTTTGTGTCCAAACATTTTTGTACGTTGACTTGGAATCGAAGTGGGAAGTGCCGATACTCATTACTTAAAAACTTATAAGCTTGTGTTACTACCTAAAAATATTTATTATTTGCTCATTGTTTAATAGATCAAGAATCAAGAAATTTATTACCTCCAATTTATCGTCGATGTCAACTTTAAAGTTAAACGTGGCATTGTGCGCCGTAGTAGTTCGATTGTATTTAAACGGTTTAATTTCGCATACATTCAGAAAACTTTTATTGTAACGATTTACTTCTCCTCGGATATCTTTAAGTTTGTAGCCATGCTGATTCATCTGCAATTAAGCTAATTAGAGCTAATTTTTTATGCATTAAAGTGAATTTTTCTAGCATAAAGACTTCTAACGAAAAAGCCCAAATGTGGAAATAATTTTTATTTTAAGTAATACTAATGTAAATAGAAAAAAAGGCTGTCATCTAGGCAATAGCCTTGAATTCCGGACTAGTTGTTGCCATCTTTATCAACCAGAAAGAAAATGCAAACTTTACAATAATAATTTAACAAAAATATTAATACCAAATATTTTCAAAAATTAGTAAACATACATTCATCGCATGAGTAAAACTAATACTTTTCTACCTTTTAATTACTTAAAATTCTGACTATTTCTAGTAAAACCTTGATACCAGTTAATATAACTAATTTAACTAAACAATAAATATAATAATATTAACTAAAATTAAAAGATACCTTAGATAAAAGACTGTCATTGCCACAGATACGTTTAAGGACCAATAAGAGTACTATTAATTGGAAAATAAAACTTCTGTATATTGCAAGTTCATTCATTATTGGACTTCAATCGCCGTAAAACTGGATTGATGTTTGTGATGAGAATTGTTATTGCTTATATATATTTATTCAGCAGAGCAAAGCCTTTAGATCACTTTATGATAAAAATATTATATATTTATTTCTGTTTGAATATGATTATAAATAGAAATAAATTGGCTAATGGTATCATAGATAGTGATCGAATTTTTGGAAATTTTAAATATAATTTTGTTTATCAATGTAGTATCCCATTGTTTTTTTAAGGGAAGGTATAGTATTTTTAAGTTTTAAACGACGGCATTTGTTGAATAGCAGCAAATGGAGCGATTAAAGTATAGAGAAACTTCTGATATCAGAAGCTGGTATCAGAAGCAACAAAATTTTCAAAACTAAATATGACATAAACCACTTGGCAAAAAGCACAGAGTGTCCTTATTATGAGGGATGGTGAATAAAATGAAACAAAATGTAAATTATGACATACCCTTGTAACAAACAAGGAAGTGTTTAGACAAAAACAAAGCTGGCAGGACAAAAAACAACTAAATAACCTTTATATTAATGACCCAAACGTTCAATCAAAAATTTTTACTGTCATCCATCAAAATGTACAATCAATAGGAAATTCATTGGTAGAATTAGAAGTTATGCTGCAAGAAAATGACGATTGTAAGATATTATGCATCACGGAACATTGGAAAACCGCTCAGCAATTGAAGAATTATGGAATACATGGTTTTAACTTAATAGCGTATTATTGCAGGGGGGAAAATCAGCATGAAGGAACTTCAGTGTATGCAAAAAAAGGTATCGTATGTAAAGATAGAAAGGATATTACAAATTGTTCAAAAATAAAAGAATTTGAGTGTTCAGGAATGGGAATGTGAGGTGAATGGCGCGAAGTTGATATGTATGTCAGTATACAGAAATGGAAACTTAAGCGCGTTTTTGGAGAAAATGAACAAAATATTGAACAATGTAACAAAAGAAAACAAAACGATTATAATTGCAGGAGACTTAAATGTAAACATGTTGAGAGATAGTAACGAAACTGAAGAGATAATGGCTTTGCTGAATTCATTCAATATGCACCGAACGATATTTGAAGTAACTCGAGAAACTGATACCACATCAACATGCATAGACAACATATTTATAAATCTGAAAGGTCCCTATGAAGCAAAAGTTATAAAAACACATATTTCTGATCATTACGCACAGAAATTATCTATTACCATAAATAATAACAGTAAGATTAATAATACATTCATGAGAAGAAATTTTTCGGCAAAAAATAAAGAAAAGTTTTTAAAATGTTTAAAAACAACGTCATGGAAGTCAGTTTACTCCATGAAAAAACAGGATATTAATGAACAATTTGAATGCTTCCTAAACATCTACCAAACGTGTTTCAGAGAAAATTTTCCTGTAAGAAAAGTTAAAAAATACAAATCAAAATTCGCAGTGAATATGAATGACCCAAAATTGGCAGAATACAAGAAAAAATTAGACATACTTATGGTAGTCAGTACAGTAAATAGTGATTACAAAGAAATCTATAATGGCACTAAGCGAGAATACAACAACTATTTAGCACAGTGTAAGGTGAAACATTATGACGAGATAATTAAAAATTCCGATTTCCGAACAAAAATAAAACCTTATGGACTACGGTAAACTCGATTAAAAATAATAAAGAAAATAAAAACTTCCAAATACAAGGGAATTTATCAGTGATTGCAAATGAATTAAATCAACATATGATAAAGGCAGTGTCTCAAAGCATTGAACAGGCAAAGCAAAAGAATTTTAAGGAAAAGTGTAAAGTAAACAAAAATAAATGTGAAAAACAACTAGAAATGCGACAAGTAACTAAAAATGAAATTTTAGACATTGTTAAAGGAATGAAGAACAAAAACAGCAGTGGGATAGATGAAATACCAACTAGTATTGTCAAATACAGCATAATTGAAGTACTGGATCCAATTTGCTATATTATAAATGGCTCGATCAAGTATGGGAAATTTCCGGATCAACTAAAAATAGCAATAGTAAAGCCCATATACAAGAAAGGCGACCCGTCAAATTACGATAATTATAGACCAATCAGTTTGCTAACAGCTTTCTCAAAGATTTTCGAAATGGTTATGTGTAGGCAAGTCGTGGAATTTTTAGAAGAAAACAAAATAATTACGGAAATACAGCACGGATACCAAAAAGGGCGATCCACTGTTATGCTGAAAAGGCATCAGATATTCCAAAATAAAGTTCGCACCAGAAAATTGGCGAAATGCCTTTCCGGACTAGCTCATGCGTTCTTCTCTCAGGGCGAATCGATGTTCGACGATACCTTTGCGAAATTATATCAACATCCATCCGTGGGTAACGAAATAACAAACTTATAACTTCTGTAAAAGAACAATGAAAAGACAAGAAATGCAGTTAATTTAAATATAATGAGTTATTCAGGTTACAATTGTACATATTACAGTTAATACAAAAACAGCATTAAAAAGAATAGTTTGAATGATCATTCGTCGATAATTAATTCTGGCCAGTGTACTTAATTATAATTATATACAGAAATTTTAGACAAATTTATAATTATTAGTTCACTGTAAAATTATCGTCGCACTCGTAGCCCGTAAAAAGTATATTGGTAAAATTACTTACAGAAGATAATCATTTCACCGTCGTGATTGCTGCTGGATCAAAGTAGTGATGGCAGGAACAAACGAAGGCACGATCTAGGCTACTACGGTGATCTTCAAGTTACCCATCGAGGGTTGAAGTCGGCTGCTTACCAAGACTTGGCGCCCATCGTCGCCATTATGGCCGCTTCCAGTGGCGTTGTTCATGTTTAGGAATTACTAGTTACAAATTCCACTTATTGCGGTTTCCATAACTTCAGGTATTTAGGTATCGAAGTGGAACCAACGATATGTAATACGAAGATAAATTTCCAAGAAATTTATTTAATTAGAGCTCATCGGCCCTCACATAAAAAACACAAGCAAACTGCTTGGAGGTTGAAGACCAAAGAGGCAGATCTACATAAAATTATTTCCCTTTCCACAAGTTTTCTTATCAACGCTTCGCGTCACCAAGTTGCATCAAGTGGCAAGTTATAAGGTATTATCGCACCAAGATTAAATTAAAAAGGTACGATTGAACCTAAAGGGAGCAAATCGTAACACCACACAAACGGCAATATTTCAATTTGTTAAAAACGTACTACAGGCGTATGAAAATGGAGAACTGGCACTTGGAATGTTTTTAGACCTAACAAAGGCGTATGACTGCCTAGATCCCGAAATACTTTTTAAAAAATTGGAAGATTACGGAGTAACTGGAATGGTTGATCAAGTCTTATTTTACAGGAAGAAAACAAATTGTCTCTATAGTGAGCGATGGAGTAGAATATAGATCAGAAAGCAAAAGTATAACTATCGGTGCACCGCAGGGTAGTATTGCAGCACCATTGTATTTCATAATATACATCAACGAATTACCACGTACGATAAATGCAGATAAATTACAGTACCTAACCAACTATGCTGATGATTCAAACCTACTAATAAGAGGCGAGACATGGCCCGAGGTGGTAAGTTCTTCAAACGAATTTTTTGGAAAAGTAGAACAATGGTGTGCTGCAAATGGAATGATATTAAACAAGCAGAACCTGAGAAGTTACAGATAAATGGAGAAGAATACGAATTGTGTAGCAGTACCAAATTTTTGGGATTACATATAGACGGTGAGCTGACATGGAAAGAACACATCCGAGCAGTAGCAACAAGCTTAACGGCGATAGTGTATGGATTGAGAGTAATTTCGAATTATGTAAGTTACGGAACACTAAAAACGGTTTATCAGGCAACATTTGAATCAAAAGTAAGATACGGAATAATCTTCTATGGAAGTGGACAAATTGATAAAATATTCAAGATACAAAAACAAGCATTAAGAACGATACTAAAACTAAAATTTAGAGAAACATGCCGAGAAAAATTTAAACAAAATGGATTACTAACAGTGTGGGCAATTTATATACAGGAGTGCATTTTATTCATATATAAAAATAAGCATTGGTTTTCGCAACACTTTAATGAAAAGAGTCACTATCCCACAAGAGGCAGAGATTACAAAATTCTACAACATCGTCTAACAACAACAGAGAAGAACTGTTACTATTCTTGCATAAAATGTTTCAATGGGCTGCCAAACGAAATTAAAACAATAAATACTCTTAAAGACTACAAAAAAGCTGTACACAAATTTTTAATTGAAAAAGAACCCTATGATGTAAAAATTTTTTTGTAAATTTTGCTGGAGAATTTGAATTTTGTTCAAGTTATGTGACATTTTTTCTTTTTCTGATGTGCAATTTATAATGTACATTCTCTTAGAAAAATAAACTTATTATTATTATTATTATTATTATTATTATCGTTTGTTAGTACGCCGCCCAGGGGTTTTGTTACCAAATGTTTGATAAGTTTTTAATCGCAACACTGTAGTTTCCTGCATCTTCTTTGTCAAGATTTCCTGTAATCAATTTAAAAATAAATCCTAATGCTTTAATTTTTAGACTTATTCTTTATCGTTTTTAATTTGAAACTACAAAATATCTGGTAAAGATTTTTATTACATGTGCTACACATCTTCAAAAAACATAAGTAGTGCAACTTCAATAGGTACAACAGATGTCAATGCAATTAAATAGAAACCATTGAGTTAAATATTTTGCACAATAAATTGCATTGCTTAATAAAATCATAACGGATAGTTTCGTTTGATGAAGCTATCTATTATTTTGGATACTCTATTGGTGTATACACTTCATTATATAAATGCATAACACCTATTTCTTGGTCTAAATACAAGATTGTGAATTCCAATCTATATCTACCAGTGGGAATAAGTGGAGGAAAATGAGATTTTCAAGATAAGTGACATTCTGTAAATAAAATACTTTCAATTTCCAGTTTTTAAAAATCAATAATATTTTTAAAACCTTATTAAATATCATTCATGTTAGGTTACCACAGTTAGCTATTTTAGCTATTAACATATTATTTCATCACATTTTTTATATAATATAACTTGCAGTCCAGAGAAAACTTACATTATATCCCTCAATTGTCAGTACCGTGTCTGTCCATTCTTACAATTTATTTTATTTGTCGCAATAAATGATTGAAGCTCATTTACATATAATTCTTAATGTATATAATCAAACTTGAAAATATTGATTAATTTTTTTTCAATATACTTTAACATTGAATTCTAGCTTAGTTACTTTTGTCCTTAGATTTAAGCAAATTTTTAAATTTGAATTTGTTTGACTCGTGCGCCATCTACCTAGAGAATAATGAAACAGCTCCTTAGCCATATTGAAAGTGCGTCAAGTAAGTAAACTTTACAAACATTAAGTTGATGGAATAGTGCAACAAGTATGTGTAATTTAAAATCTTAAAACTTAATTAAAACTTAATTAACGTAAACTTAATTAACTATTAATTTTTTTTCTTATATATTATGAAATTTTGTACTAATTACTAACCTAAATTACTCGGTAATTAGATATTATCAAACTCATAGCCAAATAATTATAGTTGTTATTTAAATTTGAAATGTCAGTACCGTGGCTGTCAGTACCATGTAAAACAAATTATATATATTATATATAATTTAATTATTAATAATGGCTAGAATTTAACGGCCATATTATTATTATCAATGGAGATATGAATCTAGATTACACAAAAGATTATTTAATATTCAAAAATTGAAGAATGCTATTAGGAGATATGGTTATTATCATCAGGTAAATGGATATGTGATAACAAATAATAAAAAAAAGAAGTTAAAATTCATTGTGTTCCCAGAATAAGCGATCATTACACAATAACAATCAATCTACAAGGAGAATTTCTACAAAACGAATACATAATTGTGTCAGGAATAAAAGTTTAAAGATTACAAAACAGAAATGTTTCAGGAGAGACTATTGGAAAGAGAATGTAGTGTGGAAATATCAATTATAGAAGATAAAGCGAGTCAACTCATTAACAATTTAATCGTCACTATGAAAGAAGTGTTCCCGATTAAAACTTTCAAAATTAAAAGCAAATTCATAAAGAACAAATGGACCAAGAAGAAAGGAGATAATTTGTATCAAAAATTCCAGTTCACAGAAAAATTTGAAGAAAACATCGAAATTAGGTAACAAAAAAATACGTGCGAATAAGGGGTCGTCCTTTAATCACGTGAGGTTCAAAGGGGGGGGGGTAGAATAACATCACGATTGATCACGATGGGGGGGGGGTCTTGTGACAATCACGTGTATTTTTTTGTTCGAATTTGTGTCTAAAAAGCAACATTTGACAATATTTTTTTCTAAACTTCCGAACCCGTCTGCTTTTAACGATGCGATAGCGCGAAGCAAACACGCCAGTAGTAAGTAATCTTTATGTGAATTTGCTGGAGAATACGCGCACAAATTGCTCTCAAATATTTTTTTCAGTAACGTAATGTCTAAGTTAGGAGAACTTTATAAAGACCTCTCTGTAGAGTACAAGAAGGGTAAAAACCTAGTGCGGCTCAAAAAGATTTTAATAAGTTGTGGGCTGATGCGAAGCAAAAGCACACGACTAACGAAGACTTTACAAAATGGACAAGTGATCTTTTGGTCGAGTACCGTCGGAAAAACCAAGCAAAAAAATCTTCAAACATCCTCTACTACTACTCAACTTCTAGAGAGGTGAGTCCGCCCACCTCGCTGTGACAAGAACAAAATATCTTATAAAACGCCACTGTTTAACCACGTTACACATTTAATTGTTTTACAATGCTTGAACTACATTGAAATTAAGTGAAATGTATTTATAACAATTTAAAATCATCCTGTATATTATAAAGTATAACGATCAAGTTTGAATATTTTCTTACTTCGAAAATTTGTTATCCTGCAAATTGTCAAGTTCAGTAATTTATGAACATGTAAAATGCAATAATTCATAACTCATAAGTAGGTGTGTACGTATCATAAAAAGCTTATTAGCAAATTGTAATTTAAATAATTATTATTTAAAAGAAAATAATTTTACTAAAAACCAAAATTTTACAACCGCAATCATTCCAATTTTTTGACCTTTTTAAATCAGCAATAATTTTAAACAAAAAGTTTAATTCTTCTAGCAGGTTACTTATGTGAAAACCAAGCATAAAAACTTGCTTGTTCTAAATTTCTTGAGAAATTTAACAGCTGATTTTACAGATTTAACTGCGACTGTATTATTTCACTTTTCCAAGCTGTCTGTTGTTGAGGCGCAGCTTTAATTAAATACCATATAATTATTTTTAGATCTCGGACCCCAAAATATCGGTCATTCCAGATGCTCAAAAGGGCGAAAGTCAAGCCTTGGAGTGTAGCGATGGGGATGCATATGATGCGCCAAATGAAAGCAGCTCTATACTGCAGCCTGCACGTGCTACTCCTGCATAGGACAAGTTGAGGAATGAGATCGCCGTTCTTCAAGCGGAGCTTGATTTAGTTATCCGTCGTAGGGATTTTCTGAGCGCCAATGGAGATGAGCAGCGTCGAGTGAAAAAGCTACGAGATGAAGTTGACAAATGTAAAAAAATACTAAAGAAAAAGCAACAGCATATGTATCACTCTAAGACACACAGGGCTTCACTGAAATCGAAGATTTTCCTTGCTTGCCGTGACAGCCCCAATGTTGCTAACCTTCTCAAGGTGCGTTCAGAATTGCTGAAAACCATCGTCGATCTGGCAATGTTTGGTGCTTCTGCGGAGGAGCGACGTCGTTCTGAGGTCGTGCGCAGTTGCCGAACACTCTCGGACCTCCATGAAAAACTAAACGAGCACGGATTTCAAATTTCAAGAAATGGAACATACCTTCGGCTGCTCCCAAGAAATTATAGTACCTTGGAGGGCAAGAGCCGCCCTGAGGCAGACCACCATAAAGCTCACCCCGATCAGCATTTTTGTGTCGCCACAATAAGATCGCTGGAAACCGTGGCATCTATTCTAGAGCCAGACCAAGTATTCTTTTTGTCGCAAGATGATAAAGCTCGGGTACCTATAGGCTTGACGACTGCAAGTAAACAAGCCCCTTTATTGATGCATGTCGAATATCGCGTATCATTGCCTGATCATGATTGGGTTATTGCCTCAAAACACAAATTGATCCCCAGTATATACGCCGGATGTATCATTAAAGCCAATGATATGGGCCGCGCCGAAGCAATAACGTACTCGGGCCCAACATACGTGGCTGTTAGAAGAGGTAAACATTCTTCATCGACAGCTTCATCACATGCTGTCGATTTCAACAGGTTTGCTACTTTGGACAATTTTAAAGAAATTATGCGGACCGATGAAGGACACATGAAACCAGTTGTCTTGGTTTCATCTGATGGAGGACCTGACGAAAACCCGAGATATGTTAAGGTTATTTCGCATGCAGTGCACCACTTCGTCGAACATGATCTAGATGCAATAGTTGTCTTCACCAATGCACCTGGGAGAAGCGCGTTCAACCGCGTTGAGAGAAGCATGGCGCCTTTGAGCCGGGAATTGTCTGGCCTTATACTTCCTCATGATTCTCATGGAACCCATTTAGATGGACAAGGAAGAACTACAGATCCTGATCTTGAAAAAAAGAACTTTCAGAAGGTTGGAAAAGCGCTTGCTGAAGTATGGGACTCTATGGTTATCGACGGTCATGACGTTGTTGCAGAGTATGTCGAGCCCAATGATATTGCTAAAAAATTTATTCCAGATCTGCCTTCTCCGCAGTGGTATAGTGAGCATGTTCGAGAGAGCCAGTATTTGCTTCAGGTACAGTAAACTGTTTATTAAACCCGAAACAATGCCCGTCATGAAGATTGATTGTCGTCACATTAGACCAACGTAATCAAAATTTAAATTTTTTTTAAATATTAAAAATTAAAAAAAAATTTCTATTATATTATTTCTTTTATGTCTTTCTAATGCAATGCTCTTGTATAACGTTAAGTAAAAACTTGAACAATTAAAATATCTTTATAATATCATCTTTTACTCAGGTGGTGAAGTGTGACGACCGTGCTTGCTATAAAAACATGCGGAGCTCTCTTCGACTTGTTCTTCCGGAACGTTTCGTGCCACCTCCATACCCGATTCTCCAGTCGTCCTGTGGCTCATATATTCCGAAGCCTGAAAAGCACGACGGCAAGACGTTTTCTCCATTTCTCCTGCAACAGTCTCTTAGTATCACTCCTAAAATTTTTGAAGCTTTTGACAAATTGCCTTACGACCTTTATTGTCCTAGTCTGAAGGATGATCGTAAGCAGCTTGTAGGAAGAATATGCAAGCAGTGTGGGTTGTATTTCTGTACAAAAAAGAATGTTCAGGCACACAAGATCTCTCTGCATTCTCGAACTTTGGAACTGATCAATTATAATGCAGACACATAATGTTCGTCCTATATGCATCATTACTCGATTGCTTCTACTACTTCTCTCTGCGTGGTGCGCGAAAATAATGATGCCGAGTGGCTCGATGAGGACGATATCTGTCTGTCTGACCTTCGGCAACAAGTACCTACAGCTGAGCTGAAAAATGCTACGCTATTTGTTAGTGTGGAAAACAGTCAAGCAAATCCATGGTCCGACGAAGGTTCGGCTTTTTAAATGTACAGGTTCCATACTGTAATTTATTATTTTGTTTTTCATAATAAAACACCCACATTATTACCTCTTTGTGTCTTTCAATTTGCAAACTTACAACCTTCGTGTCTGCATGAAAACTTGAACACAGTGCTTAATGTTTCAAGTGTGAAATATTAAATTCTCAATTTTATTATATTATGGTTTTCAAAATCACATGTTATAATAATTTTTCTTTTGTTTTTTATCATTTTTCAACCATTTCTGAAAATAAGATATTTTTCAGTAAAAAAATACACGTGATATCGAGAGGGGGGGGGTTAGCTTAAAACCTCACGACGTATCACTAGGGGGGAGGGGGGGGGTAAAAAAGTGGCTTAAAAACCTCACGTGATTAAAGAACGACCCCTAAGAGGAATTAATAAATAATAAAAAATAAATAAAAAAGGAATAAATAAAAAAAATAAAGAAATCAAAATACATTATTTTGGGAAAACAGCATATTTTGAAGGGTATGAAAACTGAGCGTTTGCAGATTTTAATTCATAGAATTATTTTGGATATATAGTGTAATCGAAATTAAGTATTTCGAAGTAATTATAGATGAGAATTTGACTTTTAAAAATCACTTTGATTATGTAATGAAAAAATGTCTCGTAAGGTATTTTTTGTTGTTGTACACTGTTTAAAATAATTATGTTAAAAGTGGGAATAGATAAACAAAAAAGTGTTAATTTAATAGAGATAAAAAGGTAAATTACCTTTTATCTCATAATCTCAATTATGCTAAATAAAAAAGTAGACAGTTCTTCTTTCGTCTAAATTATTAGACAAAGCGAAAGGTTCTCCACAAAATTAAAAGCATTAACATTTTGAAAAGTTAAGATGACTTCCTATTAGTAATACACACTAATATGTAGGGTAGAGGCTTGCAGGTTGCCACTGCTTGCAGGTTGCCACCCCTGCCGAATTTCGACAATCTTGCAGTGTCATCCTCTAAATTTCGACGGACATCGATGTCAAATGTGTAATTGTCGCTTTTAATCTAATTGTGGTGCACTCTAACACAATAACAGGGTGTTTACTAAATAAAGTGTGAAATTTTATTTGTTAAAAAATGAAAAATTAAAATTGTGATTTTCTTCTGTGCCCTTAACTTTTTGCTGTGTTGCTTTTTCATTCAATTTTCATTATTCTGAAAAAATTCTAAACATATCATGAGTTGGCAGTTTTTTTTCATGTATATTCTAAAGAAGTGTAAAAATGCAGGTTGCCACCTTTTTTGCCTTGCAGGTTGCCACTCCTCTTATTTTACATTGTGACGTATACTACAGTGACTGTATAGGACCAGTGGCGACACGAGCCCCTAAATAGGCCCAAGACAGGTTCGCGCGCAACGGGGGGGGGGGGTTCTCCCATTGCATATTTTATTTACCTATTGACAAATATTGAAGTAAACGCTTTTTTTTTTCAATTTTAACATTTTTTCCCTTGTCAATTTACTGATTTTTTTTTTATATTAAAGAAATTATATAAAAAAGAAGATTACTTTGTGGACGTATGTCTGATGGGCTCTAGTGGTGATAATAGGGTTTTGGCAGAGAAATTTTTGCTAGGGCTACCACAATAAAAAAAACAATGAAAATGTCATCGTATCTCCCGAAATGTTTAACCGATTGTCTTAAAATTTTGTGTGCTAATAGAGCTTTTAAAATATAAGTATTGGTGAGAAAACAATTGAGCTAAATAGTAACTGCAACCTTAATTTATCTATTTTTTGTGAAAATTTGTTAGATGGCTCCTTAAAATTCGAAAATTTTAATAATTAATCTGACAGTTATCAGTAATTTAATAATTATTTATTCATTATTCATATAAATGAATATGTTATTGTATCTCTGGATAAAAGTTTTCAGTTGAATAATTCCCACCAACAATGGATGTTGGTGGGATGCTCCTTAATGCATTATATACACAGTAAAAAGTATTTTTTTGAATTAACAAAAAACATTTGTCACAGCAGGTCCACTACAATTTTTTGTTATATTAGCACATTTATTATGCAGAATTACAACTTCCGTAATTCCAATTATTAACTTATTATATTTTGTAAATTATAATTTTACTACTAAAATGTGTTAATATTACAAAAAATTATTTCACAACTATATATTTTGTTAAATCAACAAAATACTTTGTATTGTGCAGTTTGTCGATGTCATCTCTGTGCGATGTTGAGTTATTGCAAACACATTAATTTTTGTTGACATTTTTAACATCATATTTAGTATTTTCTGCACTCTCAATTCGAGTGACATTCGAAATTCAAGCATCCAGTTCCTGCCGTAGTGTTTCAGGCTCATTACTACTAGTTTCATTTAACATCAGAATTCCGAGAAAATTTGTTTAAAATCCCGGGATCCCATTTGAGAAACCCAACTTCTGATATAGATGACACGTGCGCCACCTAGTCAACCATAGCGTAGAACTAGATTTTCAGCAAAGTGCATGGGCTCAGAAAAACCTTTGTCTTTCTAGATTCACAATCTTATAGTTCGGGCAGTCTTCAGCGATGTTTTTATCAAGTGTTTGAACTTAGAAACTCATTTGCTTCTACATTTATTGTTGTTCTTCTTCTTGTTCTTCTTCTTTTTCTTCTTCAACTGAACTAAAGCCTAAAGTTTTTTATTTGCATATTTGCATATTTTTTTACATAATTTCGATTTTCGAGCTACTTTGAATTGTATCCAACAGTGCTATGCCACGGTGACAACACGTTTCCTTGTAAAATTGGTTGAAAAATGATATATTATATTGTTGCAAAACGGAAGCAAGCCATTAAAAATTATAAAATACCTTGGATAAAATATCCTGATTGCAAGCAATGGTTCGAAAAAAAATTACCAGTGCTATAAAAGCTTCGAATGAACCAAATTTTCTATGACGATAAAAAGTTATCCACACCATCTAAAGTTTAATGTACATTTAAGGTACCTAATGTAAATTTACAATTGTTTGCATAACTTTTAGTAATTTCCTGTTGTGGTAAATCTGATAAATTCTGGGTAATTAATGTTAAATATGCGTTTCCACGCCCGAGAATAAATGCTTTATATAAATGTAATTTTTTTGGCATTATCTATTCATGGAAATGGTCTTAATTTTTAATATGAAAACCAAATCTATCTATCTATCTATCTATCTATCTATCATCTATCTATCTATCTATCTATCTATCTATCTGTCTATATATCTATCTATCTATATATTTATTTATTTATTGAATGGATTCATTAACGAGATTTTTCTGAAATTTATGTGTAGTCTGCCAGAGCCCCTCTGTAACTAATCAATATATTAAATAATACACAATTATTTGTTATTTAAATATTTACTATCATTAAAATAGCAAAATATCAGAAAAAATATAATTATTAGGAGAAATTATTTTTTATTTTTTTTTTATTATCAGATACAAAGTAAAAATGGAATAAACAAAAAAGTGCATCAACATAGGTTATAAGCACTACTTAATATTATAGTAACATTAACACAATTAATTAAATAACTATAAAAAACTAAATAACATATTTGAACTGAATTAACAATGAGATAATATAAAGATTAAATTTTAAATTTTGTTAAATAAACCCGATGACTGTAGAAACTTCAGTAACTTTCGTACGTTGCATCTTGTGTCTGATAAGATATCTTCTAGGCTATCAGGCAGTTCGGCAAAATGTCTTGCTGCCTGATATTTTGGACAGTGTTATTATTTTATTATTTAATTATTTTTGTATTTCTTATTTTAAATTTCTATTTCCATGCCAGATGACTCGATTCGGACCAGTTTTAAATGTTGTTATTTGACTTTTCGATCCGAGGCCGCCCCTATACGTAATTGCTAAATAAGCCAGTTGATCTGCCCCATTCAAAAGCATATTCTAAATACGCCACTGTTATGTTCTGTATAAATATATAAAAAAATCAGAATTACAAAAATCAATTAAGGTAAAGGCTTTTCACTTGAGGGCAGGTTCCACCAACTCTGATTAAATCGTTGGTTAACTAATCACGGTTAATGCTTAACCGTGATTAGTTGACCGAAAGCGTTCCACCAAGTATTTTGTATTTATGATTAGTTAATCATGGTTAAATGATTATTCCTTGCAAAAGCTCTTCTGATTGGTTTATAAATAGTCACATGAAACTTTAGTTTAGTAGAGGTTTAGCTCGGGGTTTAGTGAAAGTGGTATCTGGAATTTTATAAACTAAACTTGGAAATTATTATTTCAATTACAGTACAGCCTCGTTATTCCGAACAGATATAGTTTTGAGTTTGTTCGGATAACCGAGTTTTCCGGATTAACGAGATTTTTTTTTTTACATATTTTATTGATTTAAAACCGTTGATACGTATGTATTATTCAATTATTTTATTTTATATAGTTTACGTTAATAAAACTAAACCAAATAAAATTAACAAATAATAAAAAAGTCAAAATAAAACTTTTAAAAAAAACCAATAGGTACATTTATATGTTGTGGCAATAATTTTATAAAATCAGTTGGATACTGGGGTACTCGATACTACTCAGTGTGTATAGCCTAAACCTACAAATGCACACTTACTCTCAAAAAGTTTTCAGTTTTTGAAACCGGGGGAGTCTGGGGGGTGTTCTGAACAAAGCTGAATTTACAGTTGTCGATCTTTGAATAGCAGTTTACAAATCTGAATTGCAGTTGACAATTTCTAAATATATCAGTTGACAAATCTATATTAAAGTTGACGATGTCTGATTGCCTGTGTTGTGCGGCCTGAAGGCCGCACTGATCCATCACTCTACCGTAATCACTTAATATTTTTATGCTGGTAACTTAAAATTAACCAATTCTAAACAGGCCAGTGGAAAAACGCCGATACTTATTATTATGATTTTTTTTGGTTTAATTTATTTCATAAAATTTCTATTTGACCTGGGTATCGAATCGAATTAAGGTCTTCGGAAGTACCTAACTTCTTTCCTAAATCAAGAAAGGTTTAACGTAATTCCTATTAATGTTGAATAAATTAAGTTTCCGATAGAAAATTTTTAGTATCATTTTATAAGAATTGAAGAACTACCTTAACTAGAAAAAGAACTCAAAATAAAAAATTTTAAGTAAATTTGTGGTTTTTAGTATGTATTTATGGTTAAATTCAAAAAATATAAGAATAATACAATACGTAGAAAATCAAAATTCAAAAAATTTAAAAAGGAGACAATTAACACATAACAGGTCTGGATTAAGAAAATTTGAAAAAATGAAAATTTCGTAATACGAAGTACAATATAACGTTATTTCATGGTTATTGCCATTCATCAGTTGTACGCATCGATTACGATTACATTGTAAAATAAGAAGAAAAAATTTTTCAAACTAAACAAAATTATCGACTAAATTGTACAAAATTGACTTACCATAACCTCCAAAGATTATCAAAACTGAACTTGTTACACGAGGTATGAATAATTTAAAAATGATTTGAACTAAGAAATTCGTTTACCTAGCACTGCTAGTTTGAAATCCGAAGGCACTGCCCTCTTAATATGATTTCTAAAAACTTTGAAAAAATTCAAAATTCAAAAATTTTTACCACGTTTTTTAACCGTGAGGCGTAAAACTAGAAAAAGAACTCAAAATAAAAAATTTTAAGTAAATTTGTGGTTTTTAGTATGTATTTATGGTTAAATTCAAAAAATATAAGAATAATACAATACGTAGAAAATCAAAATTCAAAAAATTTAAAAAGGAGACAATTAACACATAACAGGTCTGGATTAAGAAAATTTGAAAAAATGAAAATTTCGTAATACGAAAATTTCGTAATCGATGCGTACAACTGATGAATGGCAATAACCATGAAATAACGTTATATTGTACTTCGTATTACGAAATTTTCATTTTTTCAAATTTTCTTAATCCAGACCTGTTATGTGTTAATTGTCTCCTTTTTAAATTTTTTGAATTTTGATTTTCTACGTATTGTATTATTCTTATATTTTTTGAATTTAACCATAAATACATACTAAAAACCACAAATTTACTTAAAATTTTTTATTTTGAGTTCTTTTTCTAGTTTTACGCCTCACGGTTAAAAAACGTGGTAAAAATTTTTGAATTTTGAATTTTTTCAAAGTTTTTAGAAATCATATTAAGAGGGCAGTGCCTTCGGATTTCAAACTAGCAGTGCTAGGTAAACGAATTTCTTAGTTCAAATCATTTTTAAATTATTCATACCTCGTGTAACAAGTTCAGTTTTGATAATCTTTGGAGGTTATGGTAAGTCAATTTTGTACAATTTAGTCGATAATTTTGTTTAGTTTGAAAAATTTTTTCTTCTTATTTTACAATGTAATCGTAATCGATGCGTACAACTGATGAATGGCAATAACCATGAAATAACGTTATATTGTACTTCGTATTACGAAATTTTCATTTTTTCAAATTTTCTTAATCCAGACCTGTTATGTGTTAATTGTCTCCTTTTTAAATTTTTTGAATTTTGATTTTCTACGTATTGTATTATTCTTATATTTTTTGAATTTAACCATAAATACATACTAAAAACCACAAATTTACTTAAAATTTTTTATTTTGAGTTCTTTTTCTAGTTTTACGCCTCACGGTTAAAAAACGTGGTAAAAATTTTTGAATTTTGAATTTTTTCAAAGTTTTTAGAAATCATATTAAGAGGGCAGTGCCTTCGGATTTCAAACTAGCAGTGCTAGGTAAACGAATTTCTTAGTTCAAATCATTTTTAAATTATTCATACCTCGTGTAACAAGTTCAGTTTTGATAATCTTTGGAGGTTATGGTAAGTCAATTTTGTACAATTTAGTCGATAATTTTGTTTAGTTTGAAAAATTTTTTCTTCTTATTTTACAATGTAATCGTAATCGATGCGTACAACTGATGAATGGCAATAACCATGAAATAACGTTATATTGTACTTCGTATTACGAAATTTTCATTTTTTCAAATTTTCTTAATCCAGACCTGTTATGTGTTAATTGTCTCCTTTTTAAATTTTTTGAATTTTGATTTTCTACGTATTGTATTATTCTTATATTTTTTGAATTTAACCATAAATACATACTAAAAACCACAAATTTACTTAAAATTTTTTATTTTGAGTTCTTTTTCTAGTTTTACGCCTCACGGTTAAAAAACGTGGTAAAAATTTTTGAATTTTGAATTTTTTCAAAGTTTTTAGAAATCATATTAAGAGGGCAGTGCCTTCGGATTTCAAACTAGCAGTGCTAGGTAAACGAATTTCTTAGTTCAAATCATTTTTAAATTATTCATACCTCGTGTAACAAGTTCAGTTTTGATAATCTTTGGAGGTTATGGTAAGTCAATTTTGTACAATTTAGTCGATAATTTTGTTTAGTTTGAAAAATTTTTTCTTCTTATTTTACAATGTAATCGTAATCGATGCGTACAACTGATGAATGGCAATAACCATGAAATAACGTTATATTGTACTTCGTATTACGAAATTTTCATTTTTTCAAATTTTCTTAATCCAGACCTGTTATGTGTTAATTGTCTCCTTTTTAAATTTTTTGAATTTTGATTTTCTACGTATTGTATTATTCTTATATTTTTTGAATTTAACCATAAATACATACTAAAAACCACAAATTTACTTAAAATTTTTTATTTTGAGTTCTTTTTCTAGTTTTACGCCTCACGGTTAAAAAACGTGGTAAAAATTTTTGAATTTTGAATTTTTTCAAAGTTTTTAGAAATCATATTAAGAGGGCAGTGCCTTCGGATTTCAAACTAGCAGTGCTAGGTAAACGAATTTCTTAGTTCAAATCATTTTTAAATTATTCATACCTCGTGTAACAAGTTCAGTTTTGATAATCTTTGGAGGTTATGGTAAGTCAATTTTGTACAATTTAGTCGATAATTTTGTTTAGTTTGAAAAATTTTTTCTTCTTATTTTACAATGTAATCGTAATCGATGCGTACAACTGATGAATGGCAATAACCATGAAATAACGTTATATTGTACTTCGTATTACGAAATTTTCATTTTTTCAAATTTTCTTAATCCAGACCTGTTATGTGTTAATTGTCTCCTTTTTAAATTTTTTGAATTTTGATTTTCTACGTATTGTATTATTCTTATATTTTTTGAATTTAACCATAAATACATACTAAAAACCACAAATTTACTTAAAATTTTTTATTTTGAGTTCTTTTTCTAGTTTTACGCCTCACGGTTAAAAAACGTGGTAAAAATTTTTGAATTTTGAATTTTTTCAAAGTTTTTAGAAATCATATTAAGAGGGCAGTGCCTTCGGATTTCAAACTAGCAGTGCTAGGTAAACGAATTTCTTAGTTCAAATCATTTTTAAATTATTCATACCTCGTGTAACAAGTTCAGTTTTGATAATCTTTGGAGGTTATGGTAAGTCAATTTTGTACAATTTAGTCGATAATTTTGTTTAGTTTGAAAAATTTTTTCTTCTTATTTTACAATGTAATCGTAATCGATGCGTACAACTGATGAATGGCAATAACCATGAAATAACGTTATATTGTACTTCGTATTACGAAATTTTCATTTTTTCAAATTTTCTTAATCCAGACCTGTTATGTGTTAATTGTCTCCTTTTTAAATTTTTTGAATTTTGATTTTCTACGTATTGTATTATTCTTATATTTTTTGAATTTAACCATAAATACATACTAAAAACCACAAATTTACTTAAAATTTTTTATTTTGAGTTCTTTTTCTAGTTTTACGCCTCACGGTTAAAAAACGTGGTAAAAATTTTTGAATTTTGAATTTTTTCAAAGTTTTTAGAAATCATATTAAGAGGGCAGTGCCTTCGGATTTCAAACTAGCAGTGCTAGGTAAACGAATTTCTTAGTTCAAATCATTTTTAAATTATTCATACCTCGTGTAACAAGTTCAGTTTTGATAATCTTTGGAGGTTATGGTAAGTCAATTTTGTACAATTTAGTCGATAATTTTGTTTAGTTTGAAAAATTTTTTCTTCTTATTTTACAATGTAATCGTAATCGATGCGTACAACTGATGAATGGCAATAACCATGAAATAACGTTATATTGTACTTCGTATTACGAAATTTTCATTTTTTCAAATTTTCTTAATCCAGACCTGTTATGTGTTAATTGTCTCCTTTTTAAATTTTTTGAATTTTGATTTTCTACGTATTGTATTATTCTTATATTTTTTGAATTTAACCATAAATACATACTAAAAACCACAAATTTACTTAAAATTTTTTATTTTGAGTTCTTTTTCTAGTTTTACGCCTCACGGTTAAAAAACGTGGTAAAAATTTTTGAATTTTGAATTTTTTCAAAGTTTTTAGAAATCATATTAAGAGGGCAGTGCCTTCGGATTTCAAACTAGCAGTGCTAGGTAAACGAATTTCTTAGTTCAAATCATTTTTAAATTATTCATACCTCGTGTAACAAGTTCAGTTTTGATAATCTTTGGAGGTTATGGTAAGTCAATTTTGTACAATTTAGTCGATAATTTTGTTTAGTTTGAAAAATTTTTTCTTCTTATTTTACAATGTAATCGTAATCGATGCGTACAACTGATGAATGGCAATAACCATGAAATAACGTTATATTGTACTTCGTATTACGAAATTTTCATTTTTTCAAATTTTCTTAATCCAGACCTGTTATGTGTTAATTGTCTCCTTTTTAAATTTTTTGAATTTTGATTTTCTACGTATTGTATTATTCTTATATTTTTTGAATTTAACCATAAATACATACTAAAAACCACAAATTTACTTAAAATTTTTTATTTTGAGTTCTTTTTCTAGTTTTACGCCTCACGGTTAAAAAACGTGGTAAAAATTTTTGAATTTTGAATTTTTTCAAAGTTTTTAGAAATCATATTAAGAGGGCAGTGCCTTCGGATTTCAAACTAGCAGTGCTAGGTAAACGAATTTCTTAGTTCAAATCATTTTTAAATTATTCATACCTCGTGTAACAAGTTCAGTTTTGATAATCTTTGGAGGTTATGGTAAGTCAATTTTGTACAATTTAGTCGATAATTTTGTTTAGTTTGAAAAATTTTTTCTTCTTATTTTACAATGTAATCGTAATCGATGCGTACAACTGATGAATGGCAATAACCATGAAATAACGTTATATTGTACTTCGTATTACGAAATTTTCATTTTTTCAAATTTTCTTAATCCAGACCTGTTATGTGTTAATTGTCTCCTTTTTAAATTTTTTGAATTTTGATTTTCTACGTATTGTATTATTCTTATATTTTTTGAATTTAACCATAAATACATACTAAAAACCACAAATTTACTTAAAATTTTTTATTTTGAGTTCTTTTTCTAGTTTTACGCCTCACGGTTAAAAAACGTGGTAAAAAAATTTTTGAATTTTGAATTTTTTCAAAGTTTTTAGAAATCATATTAAGAGGGCAGTGCCTTCGGATTTCAAACTAGCAGTGCTAGGTAAACGAATTTCTTAGTTCAAATCATTTTTAAATTATTCATACCTCGTGTAACAAGTTCAGTTTTGATAATCTTTGGAGGTTATGGTAAGTCAATTTTGTACAATTTAGTCGATAATTTTGTTTAGTTTGAAAAATTTTTTCTTCTTATTTTACAATGTAATCGTAATCGATGCGTACAACTGATGAATGGCAATAACCATGAAATAACGTTATATTGTACTTCGTATTACGAAATTTTCATTTTTTCAAATTTTCTTAATCCAGACCTGTTATGTGTTAATTGTCTCCTTTTTAAATTTTTTGAATTTTGATTTTCTACGTATTGTATTATTCTTATATTTTTTGAATTTAACTACCTTAACCTCCGATTGTAAACAAATTGACAATATTGTCAGTGTCAACTAGGCAAATTGACAATGTACCGTAAGCATGAATTGTCAATTTTACTTATTGTCACTGATAATTGAAAAACAAATTTATCACAATTATTGCATGGTTTCGAAGTACAAGATAAGAATATACAAGATATTAAATAAACTGCCAGATATCAATCGCGAGCTTAGGCGGATTTATGGGGGGGGGCACCCTTCCCTCAGACGTTTAAAAATAGGTAAGGGAACAATCCCAAATCTGAAAACACTTTTTGCCCGTCTGATCTTTTTGCTCCTTCCAGAAAAACTTCTGGAACTGCCCCTGATCGCAATATGGATTAAGCAGCGACTTGTAGTTTATCATATTAAGGGGCCGGGGGGGGGGGGGCGAAAAATTAAAAAGTAGGACAAATGTTTAAGCAAGATTTTCACTTGCAAAAGTAAAGGAATTTACTTTTTTGGAAAATTCGACAAATAAAAAATTTACAATTTTTTAAATTTGAAAAATTTTTAATTTTGATCTAGGGCAGGGGTCGGCAACCTATTGAAACGGAAGAGCCAAAACTAGCAATTTACAAAATTTCCCAGGTTTTAAAGAGCCACTATCATTTTTATTTCAATATTATGGTATTTTATCCTGTTTTTATCCTGTGTTTTTACCCTGTTTAAAGTTTTTTTTGCAGAATAATAGTTTTTATGAGTTTTGAAAAGAAAATAATAAAATTTTTAGGTAATATTTGTGCGTGGACCTGGAGAGCTGCATCTCGACATCAAAAGAGCCGCAGGTTGCCGACGCCTGATCTAGGGGAAGACTTGGAAAAGTTAGGAATTTTGTTTTTGAAAGTTTGACAGAAAACATACACAAGTTTTCAGTTTTTGAAACCGGGGAGTCTGGGGGGTGTGGAACACCCTCCAGTACACATAAACAAAATTGGTCCCAGAATCTAGCTTTATATAGATTTTTCCAAATGTTGTTTGTAACCTAGATAGTAATGCCCAGTTAACACACTTACAAGTATACTGGAGGGTGTTCCACAACCCCCAGACCACCCGGTTGTAAAAATTGAAAACTTGCATATATGTAGATGTTCTGTGTGATTGCTTTATTTTTGCTGAAATAAACATCAAAAATGAGTGAAAAAATTAAGCAGAAAACGGAAAATTCGATCATCTTTAATGATATTTTACAATTTCGGGAGACAGATCTACTCCCAAATCAACTTTCTTGCTATAAATATTAACTTTTCACCTTTCTAGTTTATCAGAAAAAATGTAAAGGGTAATATAATTGTTAAAAAACAAATAAAATAGATAGGGGGGAAGCATCCCCCGATAGTGGTGAATAATGGAAGATAACAAAGGTCATATACGAATTCAGGAGGTAAATTTACATAAGAATCAGAAGGAATGGTATCAGGACTCAAAAAAAAAATTTATTTGCAGACCTGTGTTATCATTAGGGGACGTTCGTTAATTACGCGAGCGTTTAAAGGAGGAGGAGATTAAAGAGTCTCGGTAAATATCATGTACTTAAAAAAAACAAATTTTACGATATCTCACTAGGGGCAGAGGGGGTCGAAAAATCGCCTCACGTAATTGATGGCCACCCTCTACTTATTTAACTTTACTAATTAAATCAAAGAAAATATGAATTAAATCACAATTCGTGACTTCTCGTTTAGCGTTTTCTTCTTTTTATTCAAAATTTAATGTTTTATAGAAAATTAAATTAAAAACGCTCCATTTTAGAGCCTTCTGAATTTTGGCGCTGGATGCGGCCCTGAGTGATGTCATAGTTTAGTCTTATAAAAGAGAACTGATGAATTGCATTAATTTGAAATTGCAACTAAAAATTCGTTCGGATTGCAGAGATAAAAAATATAAAATGTTCGAAGAGCCGGAATGTCCGGATTGTGTCCGGATAAGCGAGGCTGTACTGTACTTATTTTAATTAGTAAAGTAAAATGAACACCTAAGATTAGCCCAAAGGTTAATCATGAAAAATTGAAAACCAAATTATTAAATAAACAATTATTATAATAATAATAAATTTTCTTATAGGTTTACTAATTAAACTAATTATAAAAAAAATTTTTTATATTTTTTGAAAATCGTCTACTACTGTATTTCCAAAAGTAGATCATTTTAGTTTGGCTATGTATATTCAAAATGCCAAAAGTACCTACTTTTACTATAAATTGAATGAAATGCGCATGGTCGGTTAGTTTGAAGGCTGTTTAACCATGATTAAAAAGATGGTGGAACACTCTTTTACATTTAACCGTGATTAACCCCAACTAATCATGATTAAAGTATTTAACCAGAGTTGGTGGAAACGGCCCTGTGAGTCTTCAAAGTGAAATGTTTCTCACTACTAAAGTGAACGCAAACGTAAATTTTTTACCTTGAAATAAAAATGTTTGGAGTAAGTAGGGTGTTATGAAAAAAATAACAACTGACTTACTAAAGCGGTAATAGTTTGTAAACTGAAATGCATAATAATATTATCAGCAATAAAACTTCACATAACAATAATAATATTATTATCGAAGTGATAAATTAATTAAAATTTTAAAATAAAATAAAATAAAATAAAATAAAATAAAATAAAATAAAATAAAATAAAATAAAATAAAATAAAATAAAATAAAATAAAATAAAACAAAATAAAACAAAATAAAATAAAATTAAATTAAATATAATAAAATTAAATATAATAAAATTAAATTAAATTAAAAATTACAGGTATACCTAGATTAAATTTCATGCCAATATTTTTAGTTATTTTGAAATCTTACACCTAAAACAATGGGCGAGGCTCCCTTGTGAAACCAGCCAATACAATATAAGCATTTTATTTTTACTATTTTTGAGCCTGTTTCGGTAACGTTTGATTAAAAGTCCATTTATTATTTTTTATTCACATTTATTTCAAGTTATCTACTTTTTATTTTATTGTCAAATTAATAAAAAGTTGTAATCACATCTTGAAAGAATACAAATAGACCCTTAAAGGTTGTAATAAAACTTAGCACACTTTTGTAAGGCTTTTGTTTCAAAATTGCAATTCTGCTTTGGTGTTAGCATGACAAAACCGTACTAAAGAACGGTATTGTTAGCAAATTATGATTACATAGAGGAGTTCAACGAAGCGCAACGACGCTGCTATGTACTTTAACCCCTCTGCAATTCAAATCGTCTCGGAAATCTTGAAAACCCTGCAACCTCAGTTTTTTTTAATACAAATAAATTGTGAAGCAATTAATACATTAAACCATATTTTTATTTAAACCTGATTTAATAATTTTCTAACAGCTTCATCTTCGTCCAAATGCTTTAAAATTAATAAAACTTATCCTTCCGAATATTTTATCGCCAAAACATTAATTTAAAATCAATCGGGTGCTGCTTCCTATCGACAGGATTACATACACGGAGCTTTCCCTATTAGCCGCTCTCTCTAGAGCGTCTTAAGCGTCTCAAACAGATTTCTGTAAGTTCAATGCTGGCCATTTTATTTAAAAATATTTTGTTAATCAGATATATACATAAAATAAATTTGAATTTATTAGCAATATTGTACGCTACATTGTACTTAATTGAAATGGGGATGTTCGTTCTCCTTAAACAATCAAATTGAAATTTGATATTGGGGTAATAAAAATGGACTCTACAACCTAATGAACACTGATCGGATTTGGTTTCAAATGTAATTAATCATTCAAAAGTAAACAATTTTTCTAAAAATTTTATTAGAAAAATACTTAGGTACATAATATAAAAATTTATAATTTCTTTTGAAATCCATAACATTGATACAACCAAAGTGTAAAAATTAAAAAATACAATCAAACATCAATAAATATCAGTTATAAAAATTTGTAATTTTTTGATTAATATATTTTCAAATCAGAGTACAAGAAACGGAATCGAACTGCGTTTTGGAAACTGTGTACCGTAAATAAACATGTTTAATTACTAAAATTATCCCGTAATTTACGATCAAACTTATTTATAAATTTTTATCGGTTCCTATTCATTATTAGTTAGAGCGAAAAATTCAAGTAGTCAGCACCAGATCACCTTTTAACCTAAAAGCTTTTGGCACCGCATAAGATAAAGAAAATATATGGTAACCATCGTTTTAACCCTTCTGGCAAGTAAACTCATATTGATAAATTAATTACTTTAGATTGTTACTATTAATGTACAAGTTTAATTTACAAGTTACAAAACTAATTAAAAAAATATTATATCTACATAATTAAAATTGAAATTCGTTATATCGAATTACATAATTATTATCGTTACAATTTACATAATCGTTAACCATATTGTTATTAAAATTGGAGCTAAAGCCGAACGACGATTGTTGATATTGGTTCCCTAAACAGTAAGAGCTATTCGAAACGGTTGCGTTCAGCGGAACTTTCGACTTTTCGTTTTCTGCTCCTTTTTCCAGTTTTTGTCTTTTGCACTTGTATCTTCGATTTTGGAACCAGATTTTAACTTGAGTTGACGTGAGCTTTAAACCTTGGGCCATTTGTTCCCGCTCGGGCGCCGATAAATATTTTTGTTGCTTGAAACGTCGCTCCAATTCGTAAACTTGCACCTGTGTGAACAACACTCGAGGTTTTCTTTTTGATCTCTGCCGATTTGATTTCCTCAGTTCTGTTTTCGAACTTGTAACTTGCTGTTCTGAAAATAAAAATTAAATTAAAATATTTTAATACCACAAAAGTCCGCAAATAATTTAACACAGCAATAACTAAAAATAACTGCCAAAAAATTTACTATAATTTTAAAACAACCCCCCCCCCTTTTCTTATTTTTGACTATGTTTTTGAAATTTTAATATAATTAATGAAAAATATTATGCAAATTTATCAATATTTCAACTATTTGATTTTTTTATTGTAAGAAATTCTATGACTTTTCAAAGTTTTCCCTGACCAAGAATACAAATTTCCCTGACATTTCGATAAAGCCAAAAAAAAACTAAAAATATTTAATTTTAAAATTAAAAAAAAAATTGAATTTAAAATTAAAATATTTTTTTAAATTAAATAGTTTTCCCTGACTGAAAATTTAATTTCCCTGACTTAGCGCTAAAAAGGATAATTTTCTCTGACTTTTCTCTGGCAAAATTAGAGAAATCGTAAATTCTCTGACTTTTCCAAATTTTCCAGATTTTCCAGATCTGATTTTGATATAATTGTGAATTATTTTGATTTCAATTTGTCCAAAATGTTGAATATTTTTGAATATTTCGGAAAGTGATAATTGGAATGGTTTATAATTTAATTTGAATCGAGATTTTGAGATTTTAGAAATGGAATTTAATAGGAGGATTGAAGAAGAATCATAATTAGATTTAAGTGGTAAAATTTTCAAGTTAAAATTTTACAATCTCAAGGAAACGCAAGATAAATTGAATGCGAGTGCATATGGGTGCGCTTATCTTATCATTTTGATTTCCCATTTTTAATATTAGAAGTTTTATTTTAAATTTAAATTGGATAATTTTAATAAAAAAATAAAATGCTAATATATTTAGTTTAAATTTTTGTTTTTAAAATTGTAATTTGGATTTGGATATAAAAAAAATTATTTCTAGAGGATTGTTAGATACAATTTTATTTGTGTAGATGTGAATAGTGTAGATTTTGAATTCCCACATACTGGGACCTTCTGGAGTAATTAGGCAGAGAGGTATTTCAAAATTCTAAATGAAATCGTTAGACGAGCTTTTAACCCGTAAATAGCGAGGTGGTTTTCTTGTCGCACAAGAAAGGAAGTGGTTTACCCCAATTTTGTTTTAAAAAGATAAATACACTCAGACGATGTGAAACTCACTGCCCGAGGGGTACATGAAGTCCGATGATACAATGATTATACCTATCGATATCGTTAACTGACGGCAATTTCAAAATCTACTGGGAGCTCTCACACCCCACCTCGGTACTTACGGGTTAATACAATTATCAAAACAAAGATAAGTGAAAGATACCTATTTAAAAAAAGGCTTCGGTTCAGGGTTGCCAACTCTCAAAAATTTATCTGCCTAAAGCTCAAATTAAAAACCCCTAAAATCGTCACAATTATTTGGAAAAATTCCTAAAAAGATATTATTATTAAAAAAAGAAATAAACAAATATTAATAAATAAATAAATGAATTTCCTGATATATAAAATCCCAGCACGCTGTTGCTGCTGCTCCTGCTACAGCGTGTCATTTTTTGGTAGAAAAAAACATTCTGATTTCCCTCACTTTTGCTTGAACATTCAAATTTCCCGAGTTTTCCTGGTAATACTTCTCCAAGCATTCTAAAAGAGTGGAAATCCAGTGATAGGTACGGGATGGTGTTCCATGCCCCCCCCCCTCCCAGACCCCCCTGGTTTATAATTATAGCAACCGAAAAATATATTAAACTAACTAAGATTAAGACTAACCGGGAAATCTGAATTTTTAAATAAAAATGAAGGAAATTTAACCTTTCTGTGCTACTTTGAAAGTTAATTATAAAAATAATATAAAAATATAAAGTCAAAATTTTAAACCGGGGGGTCTGGGGGGTGTGGAACACCCTCCAGTACATATCGCAGGATTTCTACTCTTTTAGAATACTTGGAGAAGGAAAATCGAGAAATTTGAATTTTGAAGCAAACGTGCAGCAACTTTTGCGTTACTTGGTAAGTTAACTGTCACAATTATTATAGTAAAACGTGTAAACCGGGGGGGGGGGGCGAGTCTGGGGTTGAACACCCTCCTGTATATATAATAAAATTCCCACTCTTCTAGAATAATTATGCAAATTTCGTCAGAAAAAGGTGAAAATTTTTTGCTTGAAAATTCATATTTCTCGAGTTTTCCTGGTAATACTTCTCCAAGTATTCTAAAAGAGTGGGAATCCGGCGATATGTACTGGAGGGTGTTCCACACCCTTCAGACCCCCCGGTTTACAATTATAGCAACCAAAAAATATATTAAACTAACTAAGATTAGGACTAACCGGGAAATTTAACATTTCTGCGTTACTTTGAAAGTTAATTGCAAAAATATAAATCCAAAATTGTAAACCGGGGGGTCTGGAGGGTGTGGAACACCCTCCAGTACATATCGCAGGATTTCCACTCTTTTAGAATACTTGGAGAAGGCAAATCGAGAAATTTGAATTTTTATGTAAAAGTGCAGCAACTTTTGCGTTGCTTGGTAAGTTAACTGTCAAAATTATAGTCAAAAGTGTAAACCGGGGGGGGGGCGAGTCTGGGGTTGAACACCCTCCTGTACATATAATGAAATTCTCACTCTTCTAGAATAATTATGCAAATTTCGTCAGAAAAAGGTGAAAAATTTTTTCTTGAAAATTCATATTTCTCGAGTTTTCCTGGTAATACTTCTCCAAGTATTCTAAAAGAGTGGGAATCCGGCGATATGTACTGGAGGGTGTTCCACACCCCCCCAGACCCCCCGGTTTACAATTATAGCAACCAAAAAATATATTAAACTAACTAAGATTAGGACTAACCGGGAAATTTAACATTTCTGCGTTACTTTGATAGTTAATTACAAAAATATAAATCCAAAATTTTAAACCGGGGGGTCTGGGGGGTGTGGAACACCCTCCAGTACATATCGCAGGATTTCCACTCCTTTAGAATACTTGGAGAAGGAAAATCGAGAAATTTGAATTTTTAAGCAAACGTGCAGCAACTTTTGCGTTACTTGGAAAGTTAACTGTCAAAATTATAGTAAAACGTGTAAACCGGGGGGGGGGCGAGTCTGGGGTTGAACACCCTCCTGTATATATAATAAAATTCCCACTCTTCTAGAATAATTATGCAAATTTCGTCAGAAAAAGGTGAAAAATTTTTGCTTGAAAATTCATATTTCTCGAGTTTTCTTGGTAATACTTCTTCAAGTATTCTAAAAGAGTGGGAATCCGGCGATATGTACTGGAGGGTGTTCCACATTCCCCAGACCCCCCGGTTTACAATTATACCAGCCAAAAAATATATTAAACTAACTAAGATTAGGACTAACCGGGAAATTTAACATTTCTGCGTTAGTTTGATAGTTAATTACAAAAATATAAATCCAAAATTTTAAACCGGGGGGTCTGGGGGGTGTGGAACACCCTCCAGTACATATCGCAGGATTTCCACTCCTTTAGAATACTTGGAGAAGGAAAATCGAGAAATTTGAATTTTTAAGCAAACGTGCAGCAACTTTTGCGTTACTTGGAAAGTTAACTGTCAAAATTATAGTAAAACGTGTAAACCGGGGGGGGGGGGCGAGTCTGGGGTTGAACACCCTCCTGTATATATAATAAAATTCCCACTCTTCTAGAATAATTATGCAAATTTCGTCAGAAAAAGGTGAAAAATTTTTGCTTGAAAATTCATATTTCTCGAGTTTTCTTGGTAATACTTCTTCAAGTATTCTAAAAGAGTGGGAATCCGGCGATATGTACTGGAGGGTGTTCCACATTCCCCAGACCCCCCGGTTTACAATTATACCAGCCAAAAAATATATTAAACTAACTAAGATTAGGACTAACCGGGAAATTTAACATTTCTGCGTTAGTTTGATAGTTAATTACAAAAATATAAATCCAAAATTTTAAACCGGGGGGTCTGGGGGGTGTGGAACACCCTCCAGTACATATCGCAGGATTTCCACTCCTTTAGAATACTTGGAGAAGGAAAATCGAGAAATTTGAATTTTTAAGCAAACGTGCAGCAACTTTTGCGTTACTTGGAAAGTTAACTGTCAAAATTATAGTAAAACGTGTAAACCGGGGGGGGGGGGCGAGTCTGGGGTTGAACACCCTCCTGTATATATAATAAAATTCCCACTCTTCTAGAATAATTATGCAAATTTCGTCAGAAAAAGGTGAAAAATTTTTGCTTGAAAATTCATATTTCTCGAGTTTTCTTGGTAATACTTCTTCAAGTATTCTAAAAGAGTGGGAATCCGGCGATATGTACTGGAGGGTGTTCCACATTCCCCAGACCCACGGTTTACAATTATACCAGCCAAAAAATATATTAAACTAACTAAGATTAGGACTAACCGGGAAATTTAACATTTCTGCGTTAGTTTGATAGTTAATTACAAAAATATAAATCCAAAATTTTAAACCGGGGGGTCTGGGGGGTGTGGAACACCCTCCAGTACATATCGCAGGATTTCCACTCCTTTAGAATACTTGGAGAAGGAAAATCGAGAAATTTGAATTTTTAAGCAAACGTGCAGCAACTTTTGCGTTACTTGGAAAGTTAACTGTCAAAATTATAGTAAAACGTGTAAACCGGGGGGGGGGGCGAGTCTGGGGTTGAACACCCTCCTGTATATATAATAAAATTCCCACTCTTCTAGAATAATTAAGCAAATTTCGTCAGAAAAAGTTGAAAAATTTTTGCTTGAAAATTCATATTTCTCGAGTTTTCTTGGTAATACTTCTTCAAGTATTCTAAAAGAGTGGGAATCCGGCGTTATGTACTGGAGGGTGTTCCACATTCCCCAGACCCCCCGGTTTACAATTATACCAGCCAAAAAATATATTAAACTAACTAAGATTAGGACTAACCGGGAAATTTAACATTTCTGCGTTAGTTTGATAGTTAATTACAAAAATATAAATCCAAAATTTTAAACCGGGGGGTCTGGGGGGTGTGGAACACCCTCCAGTACATATCGCAGGATTTCCACTCCTTTAGAATACTTGGAGAAGGAAAATCGAGAAATTTGAATTTTTAAGCAAACGTGCAGCAACTTTTGCGTTACTTGGAAAGTTAACTGTCAAAATTATAGTAAAACGTGTAAACCGGGGGGGGGGGCGAGTCTGGGATTGAACACCCTCCTGTATATATAATAAAATTCCCACTCTTCTAGAATAATTATGCAAATTTCGTCAGAAAAAGGTGAAAAATTTTTGCTTGAAAATTCATATTTCTCGAGTTTTCTTGGTAATACTTCTTCAAGTATTCTAAAAGAGTGGGAATCCGGCGATATGTATTGGAGGGTGTTCCACATTCCCCAGACCCCCCGGTTTACAATTATACCAGCCAAAAAATATATTAAACTAACTAAGATTAGGACTAACCGGGAAATTTAACATTTCTGCGTTAGTTTGATAGTTAATTACAAAAATATAAATCCAAAATTTTAAACCGGGGGGTCTGGGGGGTGTGGAACACCCTCCAGTACATATCGCAGGATTTCCACTCCTTTAGAATACTTGGAGAAGGAAAATCGAGAAATTTGAATTTTTAAGCAAACGTGCAGCAACTTTTGCGTTACTTGGAAAGTTAACTGTCAAAATTATAGTAAAACGTGTAAACCGGGGGGGGGGGGCGAGTCTGGGGTTGAACACCCTCCTGTATATATAATAAAATTCCCACTCTTCTAGAATAATTATGCAAATTTCGTCAGAAAAAGGTGAAAAATTTTTGCTTGAAAATTCATATTTCTCGAGTTTTCTTGGTAATACTTCTTCAAGTATTCTAAAAGAGTGGGAATCCGGCGATATGTACTGGAGGGTGTTCCACATTCCCCAGACCCCCCGGTTTACAATTATACCAGCCAAAAAATATATTAAACTAACTAAGATTAGGACTAACCGGGAAATTTAACATTTCTGCGTTAGTTTGATAGTTAATTACAAAAATATAAATCTAAAATTTTAAACCGGGGGGTCTGGGGGGTGTGGAACACCCTCCAGTACATATCGCAGGATTTCCACTCCTTTAGAATACTTGGAGAAGGAAAATCGAGAAATTTGAATTTTTAAGCAAACGTGCAGCAACTTTTGCGTTACTTGGAAAGTTAACTGTCAAAATTATAGTAAAACGTGTAAACCGGGGGGGGGGGGGCGAGTCTGGGGTTGAACACCCTCCTGTATATATAATAAAATTCCCACTCTTCTAGAATAATTATGCAAATTTCGTCAGAAAAAGGTGAAAAATTTTTGCTTGAAAATTCATATTTCTCGAGTTTTCTTGGTAATACTTCTTCAAGTATTCTAAAAGAGTGGGAATCCGGCGATATGTACTGGAGGGTGTTCCACATTCCCCAGACCCCCCGGTTTACAATTATACCAGCCAAAAAATATATTAAACTAACTAAGATTAGGACTAACCGGGAAATATAACATTTCGGCGTTACTTTGAAAGTTAATTACAAAAATATAAATCCAAAAGTTTAAACCGGGGGGTCTGGGGGTGTGGAACACCCTCCAGTACATATCGCATGATTTCCACTCTTTTGGAATACTTGGAGAAGGCAAATCGAGAAATTTGAATTTTTATGTAAAAGTGCAGCAACTTTTGCGTTACTTGGAAAGTTAACTGTCAAAATTACAGTCAAAAGTGTAAACCGGGGGGGTCTGGGGTTGAACACTCTCCTGTACATATAATGAAATTCTCACTCTTCTAGAATAATTATGCAAATTTCGTCAGAAAAAGCTGGAAAATTTTTTATTTTTGAGCAAAAGTGAGGGAAATTGAAACGATCGGCTAAAGAAAATTATAATTTGAGAAACTTATTTAAATAAATTAATTTATATTTATATAAATATTCAAGTGGTTATACTTAATAAGAGAGAACAACTTGTTTATTTGAATTAAAAATTATTCTTTGGATAAATTTTGAAACTATTTAATTTGATTTGGAGTTTTGAGATCAGAATATAACTTTGAATTGGAAAATTGAAATATTAATTTATAATTAATTTTCTTGGTGAAGTTAATATTTAATATTAAAAATTAAAGGTTTTGCAAAGTAAAGTTTGATACCGGTGCATGTGGGCAAGTTATCTTGCAATTTTGCTTTCATATTTCAGTACCTATACTAGAATTTTCTAGAAAACTTGCAATTGTAATTTTTTTATAATTTGGAAATATCAATACAAGCGGGGGGGGGGGGTAGACCGAATATATAATAATAGTCGAATAATCAATATTCAATAGAATCTACTGCAATTTTTGTTTTCTTAGCTGGGGGGGGGGGGTGAATCTATAAAATTTCTACTTTCATAAGTCGACTGTTATAAATATGTTCATAAAATTTAAGCAAATGGATTTTTGACTATCAAAAATATCCTAATATAATATCCTAATAATTGTGATCATGCTGCCTCTCTACTGCTACTCTCATAAAATGTTTTATTATTGAAAATTTTGATTAAGCAGTTTCTCTCTGTACTAAATGAAAAATAAAAGATAATCCTCAATTTAGATTATTCTTTTGTAGATTCTAGCGGACTCCTCATTTTAGCATTAATATATCCAAATAATATATAATTTTATTATTACCATACAGAATTAGAAAATCAAACAGAAAAATGAAAGTGCATTCAAAAATAAAGCAAAATTATACTTACTTGGACTTTCTAATCCAGAAAAATCGTCCTTGCTGCGATCGGGAAAAGGAACACACAGATTACTTAATTGTTGCACATGAGTTGGAGCGGAAAAATTATTTTCAGTACACAAATTTTTATAACTCGACGTTTCGCACTTCAAGTTCGCCTCAATGGGAGTATAATAATTGTAGTTGAAATGATCGTAAGAGTGAACAAATCCATTCTCCCAATTGTGATGATTTTGTGGTTGAACGAATCCACTGTATTCGTCGTAATGATTGTACTCACTTTTCACGCTATTCAAATTGGAAAAATTAATATTGGACGTCACGTAATCACTTTCGTTGGTCATATTTAAATTTAAAATATCTTTAACACTAAAGGGCGTTGTTAAACAAGCCGAATTCGTGGTCGTCGTATCGCAATTTTCAAAATTATCGCACGAATTGCTATGAAATGATTGATCCAACATCATACACAAAAAATTTGAAACACAAATTAAAACAAATTAAAATTGAATAAGACGCAATTAATTTTCGAACTTCTTCTAGCTAATCGTGCGTGAAAATACGACAAACGAAGCAAAATATCTTTAAGCTACTTATTCACACTCGAATCCCCACACATATTAATAATTCCTAAAGCTTTCTTGAAATAAAGCTCTGTTTCGTCGATCGTGTTGGTCAGTGATCGAGGGAATGTGGAATTTTCGTCCCTAATTCGGGGATGTTTAGAGCTTTTCGGTTTTATTTTGACGTAAATTAACGAACGCCTTTTTACCAATCGCGTGCAAGCTTGTGTTAATATTTAGCTACGGGATTGATTGTAATTTAATGCTTTTTGTTGATTGATGAGTAATTTATATCTACTTTGAAATTTCAATCGATTACAAAACAAAATAGAAATTTTATTTTGCAATATTTTGATTTTTAGAACCAATTCAAAATAATTACATATTTTATCACAAAGAGACAAACTTTATAAAAAGGCGATTATTTAAAATTGTAACTGACTGAATCCATTTTAATTTATGGATTAATGAAATCCAAAAATTAATTTTTCCGAAATTAATAATAAATCGAAATTGAAATTTAGAGAATACATAGAATACCTACGTGCAAAAATGGGCTTTTTTGAGAAAAACAACTTTCAATTTTTTCCAACAAATGGCAATATTTTGGGTTTTTTGAAATTTTTTTGGTTTTTTATATTTTTAAAAGTAAATTAAGATGTTCCTCGTAAGAAAACAATAAATTAATATAAAATCTCTAAAGTCACCAAATTGGCAGCAATTTTTCTTATGTTTTAGGCCGAATTTTAGTGAATAACATTATTTATTTCAAAATCTGAAAATGCCACTATCAGGCATCAGATCTTTTTCGGGATAAAAAATATTTTGCTTAAATATAAGTAAGTATTCACAGATTTTTTTACTGGGCCTTGCTTTATTCCTTTCATGTCATGAGTCATGACTGAGAGTGGAGAGTCTGGGATTCTGACAACACCTCCCAGTCCAATATCATCATAAACCCTTCGTTCTATTCCGATTATTGGCACTAAAGTCTTTTCAATGGAACATACTAGGATTAATTTTCATAGCAATTAGAGTTTCTTCTGAATTTTCGCCTCATTTGCTATTTTTTCCACTCAACTCTATTCTCATATTTTACTCTCCATTTAACAACCTCTAGTATTTTATAAAAATTGTCTTTCACTGCGTCTATCCATCGCGTTCTTCGTCTTCCTCTGTTCCTACTTTCAAACTTTGCTTTTAGCTTAATAAGCTCTGCAGCCTATCCATATTTTCTGTTTGATCTCAGAATCTCTCGCATTTCCATTGCCAATTTCCATCTCCAAATACCTATCACCATCACTTTTCGAAACTATAGCTGTTGATTGCCAAAGTATATAGAATATAACTTTGTGAAAAATTGTGAATTTGTTCAAACTTCATCGGGCTAGGGCAGGGGTCGGCAACCTTTTGAGACGGAATAGCTAAAAGTTACAATTTACAAAATTTCCCAGTTTTTAAAAAGCCACTATCATTTTTATTTTAATAATATGGTATTTTATCCAGTTTTTAACCTGTGTTTTTATCCTGTTTAAAGTTTCTTTTAATTATTAATTATTGGAGAGCCGCAATTTGAAATCAAAAGAGCCGCATGCGGTTCCCTAGCCGCAGGTTGCTGACCCCTGGGCAGGGGTATAGGGCTGGCAAGTTTATATACCCTCCAAAGCTCCAAACCCCCCAGACTGTAACAGTTTCATCGATTAGATCATTTCATTTTTCAACTGTTTGACCTTGAAGTATTTAATCTTAAAAATTTAAGTCTGCATCGTCTAGAAAAGAAAAAGTGAAAAAAGTGAAAAAGAAAATACTGTATGTACATGAATAAAATGATATAGTAATTCTTCTTACGATTCCATAAGAAGTTACTGGTTTTATTCAGAGCTAATGTACCTTTTGCGGCTTATCTGTAATTTGTCAATCTCCTGTTTTTAATGAATTCCTATACTATTCGCGATTTACATTAAGCAAACACCACAACGCGGAAAACTATTAATTTAATTAATATCAGTGACGTGTCCAAGGGGGGATGGGGGAGCATCCTCCCAAAAAACTTCGGTAATTGGAAAAAGTTGTGAAAAGTTGGCAATTCACTGAATAGTTGGCAAAACTACTAGTTTTGTTAAATAAAAAAGCTAATAAAAAAGTTCATTTCGTATAATGCGGAGAGCGAAACAATTGGAAATTTCAAAACTGCTCCCCCTTCAAAATAGTCGGTTCTGCACGGCCCTGTCTAATACAAACAGTTGGTATAGAAAGTTTTCAGGGGAGGAACTGCCGAGGTGCGGTGGATGAGACGCACTGTGACCGTTTCAATCTTTTAAAGAAAATTTAAAACCATAAAAATATTAAAAAAATTAAAATTTTAAAATTAAATTAAAATCAGTAAAACTAAAATTAAAATAACTAAAAATTTTAATTTTTTTTAAATTAAAAAATTGAATTAAATTAAAATTTAAAAAAATTTAATGAAAAAAATTACATTAAATAAATTAAATTTAGTAATTTAAAAATTTAAACACAAAGTTAATTTTAAAATTAAAAAAAAAATTAAATTAAATTGCTTTCCCCCAAACTGAAAATTTAATTTCCTTGACTTGGCACTAAAAATGAGAAATTATACCCCTGACAAAATTAGGTAAATCTTAAATTTTTCATAACTTTTCCAGATTTTCCAAAAAAGTGGGAACCCTGTAATTGTTGATATTCCGTTGTATCTGCCTTGACGAGGCTATCTTAGAAAAGGAGAAATTTAGAATATTCCAGAAAATCGTATTAGGATAGCCAATAGCCAAGGAAATCTCAGAAAATTGAATAAAAGAATTCATCTATGAAGTAATTATTAAAGATATCCTAAATTTCCTAAGATTTCCTTGGGAAGAAAATGGCATTCTTAAATTTTTTCTTTATAGATAAACAATGGTTTTACCAAGATGTTATAGAATTTTCTAAGATACCCAAAAATTTGCTTAGATTTCTTTTCACTTTTGTATATTACGATTAACCCTTAAATTTTCTAAAGGGAAATCGCCGGAAAAATTGTGTGTTCTAGTGAAGGGATATTTGAAAAAATTCTAAAAAATTCCAAGACATCTCAACAAACCGATTCTTAGAAAATTTGTAGAAATATAGAAAATCTCACGAAATCCATAAAAATTACAAGAAAATCTCAAGAACTCGAGAAAATGTCAGTAAATAAGAAATCGAGAGAAATACAGAAAACTCCAGCAAATGGAAAATTCTAAGGTATCTTAAGATATCTCGAAAAATCAAGAAAATTTTAAAGTCATTGAAATCTCAGAAAATGGAAAAACAAAAAAAAGATAGTCTATAATAATCTAGATTTCCTCAAATTTTTCTACTTATTAGTAAAAAATGAGCGGGAAATTCCGAAAATTTTTAAGAAATCCAAGTAAATCTCATTGATTTTCCAATCTTAGGAAATGTAGAAATTCTTAGTAAATAAAAAATTCTAGAAAATCTTATAAAGATATACAAAATCTAAAAACTTTCAGGATCTTGGGAAATCTTGTGAAGTGGGGAATCACAGGAAATTCTAGGATATTTTAGGAAATCTAGGCAATCTTAGAAAAATCAAGGAAATCTCAGAAAATTGAAAAATAAAAAGCCCATCTATATATTTTTGAAAAGATATTTTTGAAAAGAATCTAGGTATAATTTTCAAATATTAATAAAATTAAATAAAATGAAAGGAATTCTTTGGAAATCACTGGAATTGTATGGAAATCGTCGGAATTCCAAAATTATGTAATTAAATCCCCCCGTAAACAACACGGGTCCCTCGCCTGCTTGTTACGCCACTGAAAGTTTTGTTTATAAACATTTGTATTGTTTTGGTGTTCTGTTTTGTTAATTATCATTTCAGTAAAATAATTCAGAATCAAACTCAAAACAACATCAAATGTACGTAATAGAGCCGCCATGTTGTTGACATTTGGTAGCATTACGAGCGCCCCTAACGGTAAACTAAATCGCAAATTTCTATAGTACCCTTTGCCGATTTACTTTTCTCTGAAAGCAATATTCTTTTACTTTAGTGCCGGAGATATTCTGCATTCAAGTGCTGTTGGGACGCCTTCTATTTATTTGCTTAATAGCGTTTTTAGTTGGTAAGATGAGTTGGTGTTTACTGAGTGTCAAAATTTAATCTTGGCTATAAACTTTCAAATATAATTATTTAAATGTCTAAATTGCCAAAAAATTACCCCCCCCCCACGAATTAGATGGTACAGGTACACGAACGTGGGAAGTCTGGGAAAAACATTTGATGAGAAATAAGAACGAATATGACGAGAATAAGAAGAGAAGAAAGAGGGGGGGGTTATATCTTAAAAAAACAATTGATGAAAAGAGTATTTATTTCTTAAACTGAAGGAAAAGACAAAATAAAGAGTTGGATAAAAAAGACGTCTAGGATAATTTAAAAGAATTTTTTTAAAAATTAAAAGAAGTCGTAAAGATGTGACAAAATAAAATCATAAGAAGAGGAAATAGTGTTAGTTCTGAAGTCCCCCTCCTCTTAAATAAAGAAAATAGTTTTAACTTTCCAGCTGACCAAACTATATTTTTTAATGCTGCATGATCAAAGCAACATCAAATTTAATTAAAACTGAAAACCGCACAAAAATTATACTGTTATTGACGGGTATGAAGTAACCCCCCCCCCCCCATAACAAGTAAATTTCAAATTTCAAAATTTTTCCGCCTACAACTAAAATTTCCTTGCGACCACTGCTCTAGAATATATTTGTCAGAATTACCACCCCTATCCAAAACTTGTAGACCCCCCCTAAATTTTAATTGCAAATAATTCCTCAAACATGAAACTAAAAAACTTCTAATATTTTTTGCATTTTTACAAAAAAGATTTAATAAATTTTCCGACGTTTTAGGCCGGTTTATTAACTCATTTCGAAGGCTAAAAGTGTTTAAAAACTTGAAATAAGCAAAAAAATATTATTTTAAAATTATTATTTTGTTATTGTTTCCAAAATAATTGAATCTCGGAAATTTCTTTCCGCATTTAATAAATTTCCATTTTCGATTATCCACTCACTTATACATCCAAAGTGGTGTTAAGTAGCTACTTATTGCTTTAATTGGAAATAATAATTTTATTTTCTGTTGAATTATTTTCTAAATAAATAAATAAATGCCTCACTCAAAATTATCGATGACTTAATTTAGCATGCGAAGTCAATAAACTCATTTTCGTATTTTTTGGGTAAAATTTTACAGTAAGTATCAAATTTTTTGATAAGGTTTGACTTCCTTCGGTGGTCTCCTTCTGGAGCAGCCCTCACACACCGAAAAAAAATATTTTTTTGTTATCGACATAACAGCTCTTACTGTTTCAGGCCATATTTTCATTTTATCTTTGTAATAAAGTGCAGTTATAAAATGTGTTAATTAATCTTGCATTGCGATAGAGTTTACAATGCCTGTTGAATATTATAAAACAGAAACGCTAATCGTGAAATGTAACATTTAGAAGCCTAAGAGAAAATCAGACGTTCTTTGTTAAACACATGTAAGCATACAATACATGTCGGACTAAAATCATGTTGGAAGGTGGCGCCAATTCTTGGTTCCCAGCGTGTGTGAGGCGCTACGTGTTACATAAACCAGATGACCATCACCGTCCCGACACGGGTGCACCAGAGAAGAAAGAATATTTTTGTAGTATAAGGTGGCCTGACACATTTTTAATCCTTGCTTTTTTAAGTAGCTGTCTCGAAAATATATTTTTTACAAAATCAAAATTTTCAAAAATTTTATTTTTAACCAAAATATTAGGCCACTTGCCACTTAAGAAACGCACTCCAAACATTCCCAATCCACTTAGCGCGCATTTATTTACCTTTGGGTGAAGATGGATTTCTTACCAATTACGCTAAGTTATTTGTTGTTAGGTGAAATTATTAATTTAAATTGCTTAATTTATTGATACTTATTGTGAAAATAGCTCAGGTTTAAATTTTTATCCCATGGGAAAATGGGAATCTGTTTATATTGTTCGGGGTAATAAATTAGATAACCGAAATGTATGCGAGGTAAAAACTTATCCTTAAAATTGGGGCAAAAGTACGAACCAGATGGATCGTACAAATTTTAAAATTATAGGCAAATTCTTGCTTGCATTCTTAATGCTTTTTTTGTTAACACTAAAATGTATGATTTTTTTACTAATTTCGATATGATGGCGCCGAATCCATATATCGGAGACCGAGTTTGTTTCAAGCAATGTTTTATTTTTTTCTATGCAAAAGTGTCATAATTTGGCAGATAATTGCTGAGGTGCCGACTCGGCTAGACTTTCCATAACACAAGATAACAAATTGCCCACTTTTCACTTTTTGTCACTTAACAGACAATTTAATGTGACTGTCATAATATAGGGGGTGAAACCACAAAAAATTGTTTAATTTTCAATTCAATTCAAAATTACAGGCACTTGAATAAAATCGAAGGGTTAGCTTATTTATTATAAACACCCTGTATAGCACAAAAAAATGCTATTGGCAATTAAAAAAAAACAGAAAAATTGAAGATTTTTTAGATTTATTCTTTTTATTCACTTGCGTTTTCAATTTTGTATAATTGATAATCAAATTGTAGAAAAGCACACACATTTTCTGGATTTCCCCTTAAAGTATTTTTTTAAATTAAAAAAATGCTGTTCAACATATTGGATATATTTTATTTTTTTTTTTTATTGAAAATCAAATTTGAAAACATTTATTCTCTTCAGCATTCAGGTCAGCAAGAAATTTAAGTATAATTTCACAATAAAAGTTAATCTGGCATTAAAATTCCGCACAAAATAAATTTATTAAAATTCACATATATTTGATGCTATAATTTTTCAATAAATTTTAATTTCTTCATGAAATTTATCGTTAAACTTGTTTTAATTTTTCTATTTTTGCAGCACCGCGAGAGTAGCAGCAGAATGCTATAAAGCAGCATCTCGCGGAGCCATGTTTATGCGTTTTTTTACAAATTCTTTAAAAAGTATTATTTTTGCTAATAAAAATAATAAAAAAGTTAATATTTCTACTATTAATTACTGCAATATAAAAATTAATAATTAATATGGATTGTCTCTTCTACAATAAACTAGATAACTTATTTAACCAATATAACTAATCTAAATTTAATAAATAACATTTACAATCAAAATAGCAAGATATGTAGTATTTTATCTTAAAAGTTTGGTGTTTTCAAACACAAAACCCCCACAAAACCAGTGGGGGTGAAATAGTAGCTAGGACCCGTAAGCAAATATACAAAATGGGCCCCTAAAAAAACAATGCATTAATTTTGAATTGAGTATATTATTTAAAAATCTCTTTTTTGGGATTTATTACCCTGTATGGTCCCGGGCCCTTAAGCATTTGCTTATTGATATCACCACCACTACAATGGGTCTGATTTAGTGGCCTAAGTGCGCATAAGGATATCTCCCTGCCCTCCTATCTAAAATCCAGAATCGAGAGGAGTGCACTGGAGGGTATTCCATACCCCCCAGACCCCCGGATTTGGAATTGGAAAAAAACTGGTTTCGCTGCTAAGTCTAAAAGTAATTTTATTTTTGCACATCAGGGAGTAAAAGTCTGAACATATTATTAAAGTCACAAAATAATTGGTGCAATCCGGGGGGTCTGGGGGGTATGGAATACCCCCCAGTGCACTCTTCTGGATTCTGGATTATAGGTAGTTTACCATTATCAGGTGGTTTTGGAATGCAGTTTAGTGGCTTAAGTGCGCATAGGGATATCTCCCTGCTTTCAGACTTAAAATCCAAAATCTAGAAGAGTGCACTGGGGGGTATTCCATACCCCCCAGCCCCCCGAAAAACACCAATTGTTTTGTGACTTAAATCAGAGAGCTCCAAACTACTGTCCGCCCTTTATTTTGAAAATTATATTCAAAAGGTAATCATACAAAATAATAATTAGATGTTTTATTTACTGACTAAAAATAGTTATCAAAACACAACAAAAAGTTGTCAAAAAATAATTTTTATTTGATAAGCTAGTTCGATTTTGGCCGTCAGGGATTTGTGGAGCAATCAGTTTTTTTTTGCAATAAAAGTAATTTTATTACATTTATTTACAGTACATCAGGAAGTAAAAGTCTAAACATATTATTTAAGTCACAAAATAATTTTTGCAATCCGGGGGGTCTGGGGGGTATGGAATACCCCCCAGTGCACTCTTCTGGATTCTGGATTATAGGTAGTTTACCATTATCAGGTGGTTTTGGAATGCAGTTTAGCGGCTTAAGTGCCCATAGGGATAACTCCCTGCTTTCCTACCTAAAATCCAGCACCTAGAAGAGTGCACTGGGGAGTATTCCATACCCCCCAGACCCCCCGGAAAACACCAATTGTTTTTTGACTTACATCAGAAGGCTCCAAACTATTGTCCGAAAATTGTGTCCAAAACACAACAAAAAGTTGTCAAAAAATAATTTTTATTTGATGAGCTAGTTCGATTTTGGCCCTCGGGGATTTGTGACGCAATCAGTTTTTTTTTTGCAACAAAAGTAATTTTATTTTTGCACATCAGGGAGTAAAAGTCTAAACATATTATTTAAGTCACAGAATAATTGGTGTAATCCGGGAGGTCCATACCCCCCAGTGCAATCTTCTGGATTTTTTTGTATTTAGGTAGGAGGGTAGGGAGAGAAAAGCCGTAATGAGAGCCGGTTCTGTATCGTGTTTATAATTAGTGAGGTCGTAGACACATATAAAATAGGAAGGAATGTGGAAAAGCAAGTAATTGTGGCAAGATCGAAGGATTTTAACCAGAAAAGAGTGGTAATGGAGAATAAGTACAAACTTAAAGGTACAAGAACTTATATCGAAAGCGACCTAACCAATGCAGAAAAGGAAATACAAAATCAAATATGGACAATAGCAAAGAAGGAAATGGAAAAGGGAGACAGAGTTAAAGTAGGTTACCAAAAAATGATCAAGCAGGATGGATTGTATGCGTGGGATAACAAATGCAATGACCTTAAGCGCGACACCAATAGAACTCAACGAGCAAAAAACTAATAAGGTTGCATGATGGAACATCTGTACATTCCCAGACAGATGCTCCAAGAATAAAGGCTGGGGAAGATAATCGACTAAAGCATGAAATGGAAAAAGATGAGCTAATACAGAAAAAAGAAAGAATAGAAATAAGAGAAAGGCAAATGGTAAAAGGGATGATATAATTAGAATTGCAACATGGAATGTACGAACACTGTTGAGACCGGAAAAATGGAAGAAGTCGAGAATGAGTTAAAGAGATATAAGATCGAAATAGCAGCGTTGCAGGAAATCAGATGGAAGGGTCAAGGAGAAGTAACTGGCAATGAATATACTATGTTGTACTCGGGAGAGAAGGAGCAGTGGAGCAGTGGAGTAGGCTTTATGGTAAGAAATGATGAAAAACACAGCATAATGCAGTTCCAACATAGATTGCAATGGTTTGGTCACATCATGCGGAAGAAGGAGAATGATGTGATAAGGCGGATCACGGAGTGTAAACCGATGCAGGGGCGCGGGAGAGGACGGCCCGACTTAAGATGGTATGACCAAGTGATAGGGGATCTGCGAAGTATGGGGGTCGTGAACTGGATAGAGAAAGTGAGGGATAGGACTTTTTGGAAGGCAATGACGACGGACGCAAAAACGAGTGTAAATTTGTAAATATATGGATGTAAAATGTAAAATGTAAAATGTAAAATGTAAAATGTAAAATGTAAAATGTAAAATGTAAAATGTAAAATGTAAAATGTAAAATGTAAAATGTAAAATGTAAAATGTAAAATGTAAAATGTAAAATGTAAAATGTAAAATGTAAAATGTAAAATGTAAAATGTAAAATGTAAAATGTAAAATGTAAAATGTAAAATGTAAAATGTAAAATGTAAAATGTAAAATGTAAAATGTAAAATGTAAAATGTAAAATGTAAAATGTAAAATGTAAAATGTAAAATGTAAAATGTAAAATGTAAAATGTAAAATGTAAAATGTAAAATGTAAAATGTAAAATGTAAAATGTAAAATGTAAAATGTAAAATGTAAAATGTAAAATGTAAAATGTAAAATTAAAATGTAAAATGTAAAATGTAAAATGTAAAATGTAAAATGTAAAATGTAAAATGTAAAATGTAAAATGTAAAATGTAAAATGAAAAATGTAAAATGTAAAATGTAAAATGTAAAATGTAAAATGTAAAATGTAACATGTAAAATGTAAAATGTAAAATGTAAAATGTAAAAAATAGTTAATGAGGATTAATCCACCTCAACAAACGGATTTGTTTAGTGCAAATGGACAGACATATTCCTTTCGGGAATGTAAGACTATATATTGTATATTGGTAGGGAAATATCCTTACGAGCACTTAGGCCACTAAATGGGGCCCATTGTATTATCTCCGATCAAGGCCGGCGGACCCATTAGGCAAGTTAGGCAACCGCCCAGTGCGAAAACTTTTTAGGAGCGGCAAAATGGAAAAAAATTATATCGGCTTATTATTTTTGTATATTATTTGTGCAATTTAAAGTAAGAAAAAAATGTTTTTAAAATGTTATTGTAATTATGTATACCTGTGCTTCATATTATCCACAGTAGAATCCGCTTAATGTGATCACATTGGGCCAAGGACATTTTAATAATATTAACTGATGACTGATAACAATTAGCGAAATTTAGAAAATGGCGAATTTTAGAAGACTTGGATTAGAATAAAATAGAAAAAAAAAAAGAAGAAAAAGTGGCCGATTTCCAAAAAAAATAAAAGATCACAATAACCGACTGATAACATTATCCGTGATCACATTAAGCGAATTCTACTGTATTTAAAAATTTTACATTTTATCTACGCGGTTGACCTTGAAAAATCAATAATTTTTGTCTTCGGCGCATGTTAAAACCTGCAAGGCCAAGGAGCCTTCAAAAAATGTTTGCTTCAGATCTCACATATTCTTAATCTGGCTCTGAGGTGGGGCGGCGAATATAACCTTTTCGTCCTGTCACTCCTCAAGCCATCCTGTCTCCAAGATGAATTCGATTGAGACAGATCCATCGGAGGTAGTACAATGAGCCATTGGCGGTGCAAGAGTAGCTAGCGTAAGCAAATATATTAAACGGGCTCCTTGTATTAATTTTAAATTAAGCATATTATTTAAAAATCTTTTTTGGGATTTACTACCCTTTATGATCCCGGGCCCCTTATAGTCCCGGGTTCCTAAGCATTGCTTACATTCGCTTATTGATATCACCGCCACTGAGCAAAACTTATGTTTTGTTAAAATTTGAAAAATATTACTTAAATTTTTTGAGAATATATTTATTTACCCCCCCCCCTTTTTTTCCAGTCAAAAATAAAGGATCTTATTTGTTATTGTAATAGGTGTACGGAGCTAAAAAAAACCGTTAACATCAAATTTCGCACCATTTTCATTACATGAACTTTGCCGGGATCCTTGTTTGGTAATCCTTTTGGAATTTCTTCGAATTCTCTTGAACTTACACTTATTAGGATTTTTTCGGAAAACTCCGGAATCTCGACAAATATCCGAACTTTTTGTAATCTTCAGAAAATTTTTTCAAGATTCAAAATCTTTGGAATGTTTTGAAGATATTAACCCCTTAAAAAATAAAACAGTACGCAACAACTTGGCTATACCAAAGCAGCGACAAAGCAATCAAAAACTAACCACGAAGTTTATGTTTTCGCTTAAACAATTTACTATTCCAAGTAAAACAAATATTTGCGCAATATCAATGCAATATTGAATTACAATATTAGTGCAATATTCTTTTTTTTCTTCTTGATGTTTTAAGGTTTGGCCTGTTATGTCTCCTCTGCTCCATCCATCCTTTTTTTGGTCTTCCTACATTTCTTCTTCCGTTATTATTATTAATAATAAATATTAGCGCAATATTTATTTTCAATATGAGATCAACATTGAAAATCCAGATATAAACATCTTTCAATATTGGTACAATATTGATGAACAATATTGGCGCAATTTTACCCCACTAGAAAAAATATTTCAAAAATCACAAAATTTTGAATTGTCTGTTTCTTGTAGGGAGGTGGGGTAACATGGCGAGGTTAACAAAAACATTTTATGTTTCTGAAGAAACAATAGTATAAATAAATAAAAAAAACTAAAACATTTATTGGAACTGAACTTTTTTACGTTTGCTTTGCACAGGACGATTAATCGTTGGCAAGGCTTTGATTTCCCAAAGTAAGATTCTAGATACTGCCTTGGAACAACCAGGAACTTAATTAAGAATGTAAAGAAGAAAATAGTTTAACCTTACAGATGGAGGTGTTGAAACCCTTGAAAATAGTTTTACATAATTTTTGACAGAAGTTGATCTGTCATGGGTCATTAAGTGATTTAATAGAATGTTATCATCAGATGAAAAGTCTGAATTTTCTGGATTTTTATTAGTTACCTCACTAAAAATTATACTGTCAGTACAATCAGAAACATCAACGTTTGACTGATAGACTCTTTCACTTGTAGCAGCCTGGGAAAAATCACTATCTTCAAATATATGGGGGTTAAAAGGTTCTATTCCACTAGTAAGAAATCCCTTGACTGAGTTGTTGACTGTCGCTGCTTTACAATACGCTTCACCGAACATTGGTACAAAATTTCTGTCGGTTATCGGAGTACCAGGTTGATTGACCATCATTGAATCACATGTTTGATTGAAATATGTTTTGAATCGACCTATGGATGTTGCCTGTCGATTGCATTTGGTCATGTTTAAATACCAGTCTTCGCCGGCAGAGAATATATTTAATTAGAAAACCAAATTCTAATACTGAGTCCATCTTATCAAAGATGTGATTAAATTAAATATTTACTTAAGTATTTCCCAAGTAGCATTTTGATGCTAAAAAACAGCTGCCAATTTCAATAGCTGTTTTTTGCTTCTAGCAGCAAGCAAATTTAAAGCTAATTGGCCAACGGTGATCAATTTAGAAAAATAGCTGCAAATTAGCTATTTATTAGCTCTTCAAAAGCTGCTAAATAGCTATTGAAAATTGCTTGCTGGCAGCAAGATGCAATGATGAGCTAATAAGACGCTAAATAACTATTGAAAATTGCAGTGTCATCCCTTAAATTTCGACAGACATCGATGTCAAATGAGTAGTTGTCGCTTTTAATGTAATTGTGGTGCACGCGTACACAATAACAGGGTGTTTGTTAAATAAAGTGGTGTAAAACTGCAGGTGGCCCCTTTTTTTGGCTTGCAGGTAATTTTACATTGTGACGTACACTATAGTGACTGTAGGCTCAGAACAGGTTCCCGCGCAAAGGGGGGGGGGTTTAACCCCCCATTGCGTATTTTATGTACCTATTGACGTAAATGCTTTTTATGCATTTGAAAAATTAATATAAATATTTATTTACTAACTCTCCCGAGAGGGCAGCTAGGGCATTGAGAGTTTCATCTAAAATTAAAAATAAATTCTATTAAGCAATGGTGCAAATAACAACATTTTTTCTTCTGTAGCAATAAATGGTGACTGATAGAAAATGGTGACACCCCTGCATCCTGTAAAAGAGTTTTTTCCAGCTCTGTTTTTTGTAGGTTGGTAATTGTTGATAAACAGTTGACCCCTAATTCATATATAAATAAAATGGCCACAAACATTAAATATTATTTCAATAATGTTTTTGTGGAATATTTAGCCAAGTTTTATGGCAAGAGTGGCCGTAAAATTGGAAGAACTAAAATTTGCTATATAATTTTTGATCAAATAATTGACAAAAGATTTGCCACAACCTGCAACTGGTCCGGAAACACACACGATATGAATTTTAAAAAAAATGGTTTTACTGCGTACACTAACATAATTAAGAGTTTTCATTCAGTGCTTTGCTTGGCGAATACCGAGATTTCCTATAGTGATGCGGTCGAGTTTTAAGAAAAAACTCTTTAGAAATTGTGGAAACCGGTAATTATAATAATTAAGTTTTGATTAAGTTCAATTAATTAATTTTAATTTAAAAAAAAACGAGACGATAGCGATGAAAACAAGTGATTCGATAATATAATTATTGTTTTTGTTTTTAATTATTTTATTTTATTTTAAATAAATCACAATTTTTTTTATTTTGATTTTGATAATTGTTTTTAGCTAATCTCATAGCGTCTATTTAGCTAGATTTTAGTTAGCTAGTAGAAAGTGCAATTTTTGGCGTGTTTTTAGCTAGCAAAATAACGTGTATTCAGCTAGAAGAATAGGGTAGATTTAACCAGATTTTAGCTATGTAGCTAAAAACCGTGTATTTTGCTAGCTAATAAAAAGTGCGATTTTTTGCATGTTTTTAGCTAGCAAAATAGCGTGGATTTAGCTAGATTTTAATTATCTAGATAAATAGCGTGTTATTAGCTATAATTTAGCTAGCTAAATAGCGTCATTTTAACTAGCAAAATGACGTATTTTTAGCTAGCAAAATAGCGTGAATTTAGCTAGATTTTAGCTAGCTAGTAAAGAGTGCGAATTTTTGTGTGTTTTTGGCCAGCAAAATAGTATGTATTTAGCTAACAAAGTAGGGTGGATTTAGCTAGATTTTACGCAAGTAGCATTTGGATGCTAAAAAATAGCTAAATATAACAGCTAATTAGCTATATTTGGCAGCACCACCGCTGCAGCAGCCAACAAAATAGCTTTTAAATTGCATCCTTTTTTCAGCAATATTGCTAAAATGGCTCACTATTTTTAAGTAAATAGCAAGCTATTTAAAAGCAATTTGCTTGCTGCCAGACAGCTATTACAGACACTTGATCGAAAGCTGATTAAGTTATGCGCTGTTATGCAGATCGTGGCGTGAGACGCATGTCCAATCGAGCGCACATATTGTGGCGGTTCTAATCGTCTGAAATAGAAGAACAAATTTTTTGTTGAATCTATATGAAAGTAGTTATCGTCGGAATTAGAACTAAGTAAGTATAAATATAAAACCTATAAAAGGATAAAACCCCCTTAAGGGGGTATTCTAGTCTAGAGGCATGAATTTCGGGCGGTGTTTGAAGCTCTGTACAATCGAAACAAAAAATATTTTTACTAGCCATTTTTGTATCATTTGTTTATTGATATTTTAAGATTACATAAAAAATTAATCGAAAAATAAAAACTCAAAATTCACAAACTTAGGAGCTGGCAAAGTGGGAGGTCCAAAAAAAAGGGGTGTGCTGGCGTGCACGATATCTCAAGTTGAAATGAACCGATTTATTTGAAATTTGGTGTGAATGTTCTTTATAGATGCCGCTATAGCATGAACCTCGGAAAAGTAAAACAAAAATGTTTTCACAAAATGGCGGCAGTTTGAAAAAAAAAATTGGTTTTTGGCATGCTTAAGTAACCAATTCCGAATTTTTTAAAAATAGTAAAATTAAAAATTTTAAATTGAGCGTGGTTCATGCGATAGAGGAATATATAAAGAACATTCACAACAAATTTCCAATAAATCGGTTCATTAGAACTTGAGATATCGTGTACCAAATCTTTGCTAATTTAAAATTTTTTAATCCAAATGTCCAAATAAAAAATGTTTAGTCAAGACCCAGAGGGAGCCAACTGCTCCTTTGTTTCCAGTAATGATCGCCCATGTATACAACATAATATAATTATTCAAAGCCTTATTATTTATAAAAAATCAAGAAGTTTTATGCTGTACTTGTACTTGTTCATAGAAATTTTAAAACTGATAAAGATACTAGGTAATAAAATTTAATTCTATCTATTTAGAAATGTGCATACAAGATTGTTCACCACAGATATAATATTTTCAATTGAAATTTGGCATATTATTATACTAAAATTTTGTTACTTTTAGCTTGAAAAATTGACTAGTGGTGGATTAAACGATTGCAACCTGACGTTCAATAATTCAATTGAATACAAATTAAGGATATGGCAAAAAGTCTTGATAGTTCATCTGAAAACGTTATGGAAAACTCGTCTGACGAAGAGAAAAAGACGCCCAAAGAAGATTCTAGCGAAGAAAGCAACGACAGTGAATTGGACGAACACGTAGATCCTGTTAAAACAAAACCTAACGTGAAAGAAGTTAAAGGACTAAACCCACTGGACTATCAGGTTAAAATGTTTAAAATTGGCAAACAAGTTATTAAAGTTTACTCAGAAACTTTAGAATCCAAAATTAACACCATGCCAATACTGAAACTGAAAGACGTTAAATTTTGCACCACAACTGCTTTAAGGGATGCTCAAAATTCAAAAATTCACGATGATATACCCGTTTATTGCAGTGTTTGCCACAAAGTATGTAGTAGCAAGGAAGAACTTCGATCACATAAAACGGTTCACACTAGAGAACTGACTACCTGTAAAAAATGTGGAAAAATTCTAAGTAGTAAAGAGAACCTACGTATTCACGACGGGACTCATACAGGTGAAAGACCCTTCAATTGCTCAATTTGTGGGAGAGATTTTGCGCAACGGCAAACCATGAAAATACACGAGAACACTCATAGGCCGGACAAACCTTTTCAATGCAGTAAGTGTGCAAGACAGTTCAAATCAGAAGTTATTCGTAATTCTCACATGAAAAAGTGTGGCGCGAATGGTGCAGTTCAATCTCAAGTTACGTTAGAGAGGTCGATTGATCAAACTGGAATTTTTCAAGTAAGTCTGCAACAAAATGTAAACCCAAGTCAGCTACCCATACAAAATGCTGATCAAGTTGTACCTTTAAAAACGGACAATTTAAAATCCAGAACCAACAAGAAGCAAGAATCAAAAATGCCAAACAAGAATCATCACTTAAAAAATAACATTAAAAAAAAAGAAAAGGAATAAAATATAAGTCTGTAATACTAATAAACAAAAAAATTATATCTTTTTGAATAATAATTGCATAAATAAATAATTTATTGTGATTCTTCATGTGTATTGTTGCTTAAAAACAACTTTTTTTGTCTACAGTGACTTTATACAGTCGCTGTATTTATGTCTGATGAAGCCGAAGCTTCGAGGCTATATTCGGGGACATGGCAGTGGCGGCTTGTCTGAGTGGGCAGGAGAGGCAGTGACTCACCGAACCAATAAGTCAACTTTCACAAAACATAATTATTAATTAATACTTTTTAAAAATTTCAAACTCTCGTCTCGGTTGCACACCCATGCTCACTACCTAATTTCCTTATAAGCCGCCACTGATTTAATACCAGTCTTGTCAGGAGCTACTGATTGGATAAGATAACATTTTTCGTTTCGACACGAAGCTCTGTCTGCAATGCTTTTGCAATATTAATTAATTCCTTCCTCTTGGGAGTTTTGTTAAGAGTGTCGTAGAGTAGGGGCATCGGGGCTCTGTTCCGCCTTTGAGCAGACCTAAGTGACTGATGGTCCAGCTGACTTTAAGTCCTTTGTGATAGCATTTGGAAAGAATTCTACTGGAAGTTTGAAAACGGAAGTTGTTAAAATTGTTGATGGTCGTAATTCTTGCGATAGCCCTGTAGTCCTCCACTGGGGATTATCGTAAAACCTTTTGCCGTATTTTTGGCTTACAGAAAGAGAGGTTTCGTAAGTAAATTTTTTGTACCAAGTACTGCCATTTTTTACGAACACTGGGGAGAAATTATTACTTTATCTATAAAATGAGTAGGTACAGGGGGGAGAACAACTTGGAGTTTGTGAATTGTATTTCATTTCATTGATAGTATTCAAGTATCGGAGAGCGGAAACAGCTATTCTTGACTTTCCGGTATTTGCGTGAGTGCATTGGTTCAAGAGAAGGATTGTCTTAGATGAACTAATCGGGTTGCGAGGGTTCAGGACATTTCAAGAACGTTTGAAGGAACTGATAAGTCTGAGGAAGGGACCAAGTGGGTTTCTTGGTTTAAAATTAGGGGAAGTACTTCTGATACTAGTTTATCAGGTTTCTAATTAGGGAATCTGGGGTTGGGGTAATCCCTGATACAGGGATGAATTGAATTTGTTAAGCCCTAAATATACTGCCCTGATTCGGGTAATATTGAAAAATTGATTTTGATTATTGTATAATATAAGAAAAAAAATGTATTGTAATTCTTATTTTTGTATTAGCAATATCTTAAGCATTGTATAAGCAGAGCTTTTGTCGAAAGCATCGATTAACGAGATTTTAATGAAGTGACTCAGTGCTGTTCAATGATGTGCAGGTGGCCTAAACAGTAGTTTGAAATCCAGGATTGAGAAATCTGCATACTCAGTTTTCCGATGAATTTGATGAGATTTTTTAAATATTGAATTGCATAAATTCCATAATTGCATAAAAAAATTAAACTGACTGCCGTCCGAGAATGTACTAGAAGATACTTATACTCCCTCCCCCAATTAATACCTACATTTGGAATTTTAAGTTTTATAATAGAAGTTTAATCTACTTCAGCTATATTGAGAATTACAAGATTTGGCAAGAATTTGGAAAATAACAACTATCTAAGAAGATTAACTATTACCCCGGAAGATTCAACTATGGGAAGGTACAATGTCGTATTTAAAAAATGTTTGGGGGGGGGCAGATCAAACATTTTTAGAATCTCGTTAATCCATTCGTACGCGTCAGTGGTAACCGAATGTATGAATAATAAATAAATAAAATTAATTTTAAAGTTATTTAAATTTGAAAACCTCGTAGTAAACATCCCCTCTAAATACGCCACTGGGAAAATATATTCATTATCTGAAAGGAGAGTCAATGAAAAGCTCGAATAAAAAAGATTGATAAAGTACTTTGGTACTGCTGGACTCGTGGAGGTGCAATCGCACTTGTTATCTTTCTCTTTGTATCTGCACCTGTACACAGGAGGATATCTGAAGCACAGGGCAAATCCTCAAAGTCGTCAGAAGCTTTGTGTAGTACTTGGCTAGGATTTCCGACAGGAACTCAAATTTCAAAGGTAAGCATTAAAATTTTGAATCTGAAAACCAACACTCAGAATCGACTAAAAATAACAGCAGTACCGAAAACGAAAACTTTCATCACAGAATAATAAACACTATACTACACCGACAAATTTTTAAATTTAATTAAAACCGCTTCAAAATTACAAAATTAACATCATTTCAGAAACAGAAAAATAAATAAAAAAGTTAACTTGTCAAAGTAAACCGGATAAACTGTACTAAACAAAGTGTTACAAAATTAAACATTTTGTTAGAGTGAAACTTCTCAAGTTTTGCTATTGTAGTTAGCTATTTTCTAACTCATGGATTCATTTCCCTAGATCTACCGGAAAATTTAAAAAAAATTCCTTTTTCCATCAGGTTCCACATTTAAAATCCCTAAATTCGGGAAAAATCCCTAGACGACACCTCAAGTGGTTCAGGAAGTCACCAGATAGACAATGCCCAGAATGCTTGAAATTTGATGAACGAATACATAGGCTGTTCGACTGTACACTGCACAGGGAAGAAAGAAAGGAATTAGAAGAATCCTTTATCCGGCACTGCTATACAAATTTATGCAAAACAAAACGACCATCGAAAAAGACGAAGAAGATAATATAAGCTAAGCCCCTAGAGAACAGAAAGAGTCAATATCAAGGCAATATTGAATTCCAATATTGCATCATTAGCCAGATATAAACATCTTCCAATATTGGAGCAACACTCAAAAAAATGTTGATCATAATATCAATGAAACTAGGTTCATTGAGCAAGTTCATTGAATTTTTGCAATAAAAATCATAACATTTTCATTATAAAAAATGCCGTTCATAAATATTATGAACTGCAGTTCATTGATTGCTTAGTAAGATTACTTCATGGTATCTATGATTCGCTACATAATATCTATGAACACCATTCATTGTATACAATAAACCAGTTCATAAATGCTATGAAATGCAGTTCATTGATGCCTAGCACGATTTATTCATGGTATTTATGATTCACTTCATAGAATCTATGAGCACCGTTCATTGCATACAATAAACCAGTTCACTGACTGCTAGCACGATTTATTCATGGTATCTATGATTCACTTCATAATATCTATGATTCACTTCATAATATCTATGAAAACCGTTTACTGCATACAATGAAGCAGTTTATAAATACTAAAAGTGCAGTTCATTGCCTGTCGAGTAAAATTTATTCATGATATTTATGGTACTTCATAATATTTACGAATACCGTTCATAAAAAATAAGAAGTGTTCATTAACTGCTTCGCTTATTTATCTCTATATACTTATATGAAAGAGACCTATTTGTTCGTAGGGGTTACTCTCCAGAACTACTGGATTTTAAAAAAATATTAAAAAATTTGAGAGGAGATCGAATTCGCATCAAAAATAATTAATTTTAAGTACTGCGTTGGGTTAGAGGGAGACATTTAAATATGTCACCCATTATGTTAGATGCAGCTGCACAGATAAATCCATTCACAAAATCAAGTTCAAGTTCAAAGACATACTTGCCAGTTTGATGGACATTGATAAAATCGGTAAATCGCATGTGTTATATGTGGTCTTAGATTTACCATTTTTTACCATACTTGCGCTCGGCTTGGAGCGGAGTTGCAGTTTGGAGGGCCGTAGGCCCTACAAGTAGCTTTCTCCAGGTCTCCTGAAGCGAACTGTAGCAACCTCGAAAGTCGGCAACCAAATTTTACCATCAAATTTTGAGTATGAAGAGGTAAATTTGTAAATTTGATTTGACGGGGATTTCAAATTTTCAAACTTTATTACCATGCTTGCGCTCGGCTTGGCGCGGAGTTGCATTTTGGAGCGCCGTAAGCCCGACAAGTAGCTTCCTCCAGGTCTCCTGAAGCGAACCGCAGCAGCCTCGAAAGTCGGCAACCAAATTTTACCACCAAATTTTGAGTATGAAGAAGTAAATTTGCAAATTTGATTAAACGCGGTTTCAAACTTTTTTGCCATAGTTGCGCTCAGCTTCGCGCAGAGTGCAATTTTCGAACGAGGCAAACACAACGATTAGCTTCCTTCAAGCTTTCTCAATCCAACGGTACTCAGCACAATTGTCGTCCACCCAAATTTACCATCAAACTTAGAATGCAAAAGAAGTAAATATTTTGCAGTAAATAAACAAAGTCACTTTTAAAGGTGAAGGAACGATTTTTTCGAAAACCATCAAATCTATTTTTCGTTTTCGTTTCGCGACTACTATCGACGTGAAAATTAAAAAAATTAAATTTATCAAATTTAAGAAAAATCATTCTCCAAAATCAAACTCCAAAGAGGTCGTATGCCCTTTAGTACAACTTTGCGATAATTGCCAATGGCCGAGAAAGATGCACTCGACGTCGATAACAATTGTAAAGTCAAAATTTTAAATATTTCCCTCTTCGTTAAGAGGAAACGGGTAAAAAAGGTAAAATTTTGGTGCATTTTTGAAAATTTCTCACTTCGAAGCGAAATTTTTCCTCAAAAACGAAATAAATTTATAAAAAAATGTTTATCCAAAATTCTTCCACGTGCCGGGCCAATACGTTTCTGGCGTAAAATTTGCAAATTTTTGAAAAAAAAATTTTCCCAAAGGTAGGAAAGGGGTCTTGGAGAAAAAAATTTTAAATTTGATTTGGATTTTACGGCTCAACCGATCGAGATGGGGAAAAAATGAATCTTATCGAATTTGTGGGGATCGATGGTACCTATCCGATGCCGTTTAGAAATTAAAAATTAAAAAATAAGATTACCAGAAGCAAAATAAGAAAAATTCAAATTTTGACTTTGTTACGCCGATTGCGCGTAAACCGTCGAAATTTTTGAGAATATTTTGCCGCCATCGGTTGGTCCTTGCAAATGGCTACGTTTTTGTTCCTTGAGAATTTTTTTAAAAACCATTGCTTACCGCTGCTAAACTAAGAAATGTCCTACGACGAAAATTTTCGTTTCAAATCCTAGCTCTTTTTGTAATAAACCAAAAAAGTCAACTTTAACGGTGAAGGGATGGTTTTTTCGACAATAGCGTGATGACCTTTTCGCTTTCATTTCGCCATTACTAACGACGTGAAAATTAAAAAATTTGAATTTTTTAAATTTAAGAAAAATCCTTCTCCAAATTCAAACTTCAAAGCGGTCGTATGCCCTTTAGTAGAACTTTGCGATAATTGCCGATGGCCGAGAAAAATGCACCCAAACGTCGATAATGATTATAACGTCAAAATTTCTGAATGTTTCCCTCTTCGTTAGGAGGAAACGGGTAAAAAAGGTAAATTTTTGGTGCATTATTGAAAATTTCACATTTCGAGGAGAAATTTTTCTGCAAAGACAACTTAAATTTATAAAAAAATTTTGATCCAAAATTGTCCCACGTTCCGGGCCAACACGTTTCCGGCGTAAAATTTTCAAATTTTTGAAATTTTTTTTTCCCAAAAGCACCAAAGGGGGGTGCATTCAAAAAAAAATTCAAAATTTGGTTTGATAACAGCTTGAATTTCCTGGACTTAACGATAACCAGGATGGATGAAAACCTAGATATAAAAATATATAGGAAGCCTACCACGACCGACACTGTTATACCATTTTCTTCCAATCAATCGTGGAAAATCAAGATGGCCGCTTTTCACAGTTTTATTGATCGACTTTTCAAAGTCCCGACGACGAAGGAAAATTTCCTCACTGAAACAAACATTATTCGCCTATTAGCCGTTAATAACGGGTACACCACGGACGTAGTTGATAACCTCATAAGAAAAAAAGAGAAGCTAATTGAGAGAAGTCTGGTTACCGCTCCACTAGCTTCTCAAATTGAGGAGCTGGCTCCTAATTGGGGGGTTATCAATTATGTCCCGGGAACCAGTTCAAACATCTACAGAAATTGGGACTTAAAATTACGGGAGTGAACAAAATAAACTTAGGTTCCTTATTGAACAATAAGGGAGCAATTAACGATCATCTTACGAATAGTGGAATCCATCAATTGAATTGCAACACATGCGACGGCATCTATATAGGACAAAGTGGAAGATCGATACATACGAGGGTGAAGGAACATCAGGTTGACATAGCCAACAATAGGTCAAACACAGGTTTCTCAACACATTGTCTTGAAAATAGCCATGATTTAGACACCAACAACATTAAGTTATTACACTCGGCGAGAAAAGGGAGAATGTTAACGTTATTAGAAGGTCTCGAAATCAAGAAAGCGTTAATGAGCGGACAAAATTTAACTAACTCGCAATTAGAACTCCAAGATATCAGCTCACCACTATTATTCTAGAGTCCTTAGCAGTAGTTGAGGTTTTGGCCGTCCATGACCTTTCTTTTTTTCGAGACCCCTGTATCTCAAATTAACACGATTGGTATTAAAAACAGAAAAACTTCTATACTATACAATTTTTCATTATACAGGGTGTCCCCGGATAGACTTTACATAATTTCAGTGGTCATAGAGGACATTATTCTAAGAAAAATATTTAAGAAAATTTTTTTTCTAAATTGAAACCCTTGAGAGTTAGACCTCCTTAAAGCATTTTTTTTAATTCCCACTTTCACATGGCCATAGCTCGGAAAATATTGATTTTTCAGTAAAAATGCTTAAGTACTTTTTGAAATATTATATATTTGAATCTTTTATTGTCTAAAAGCAACGGTTTTCGAGTTATGAATTAAAGTAAGTACAAAAATGTCGAAAATTTTGAACTTTTTTTTTCTTGGTATTTTTAAAATCGCTGTATCTTTTAAACCAAACATTTTACAAAATATCTGACGCCCCATTTCGGATAGGAAATTTAACGGACTATAACTTTTGTCTAGTAAAAATTTTTGAAAAACTAATCTATTTCACAGAAAAATCACAAAATAATAAAAAAAAGTAGCTACAAAACAAAAAAGTAAATTCACAAAATATTCCAAATAATAACTACTAATGTAAATGCAATTACAACATACATAACGTCAGGCCCGTAGCCAGGATTTTATTTCGGGGGGGGCACTCATAAAAACAATTTTTTTGGGGGTTCCCTTTTCGAGAATTTTTAGGGGAAAAAAAAATTTTTGTTCCCACTTTAAAAATATATCTATTTGCCTATTTTATTTTCAAAATTTTTTTTGCTTTTGAACATTTCGGGGGGGGGGGCACGTGCCCCCAGGTGCCCCCCCTGGCTACGGGCCTGCATAATGTACGAACATGTGTGTTGTGTTGAATGGCGGTTGGAACCGGTGTTGCCAATGATTGGCTGGTTTTGAGTGTGCGCATGTGGACTGGGCAGCGGCGTACCATCAACATAACAAGAAGCGCTAAAAAAGCCGCTAAAATTACTGTGGTACCTCCTCATCTTTCGGAGATACTCGTGGCAAACAATTAAAATTTAAAATTTAATGAAACTAACTCATTAAATCGAAATTTGAGCAAGGACGGACAGCAACTAAGGTAGTCAATCTCTCAAGTCGAAGTCTTAAATTTTATTTTTCAAATTTAATGCGATTTCTCTCTCTTAATAAATAAATAATAATAATAACTATAAAAAATATTATTATGTAGGATTTTGCTTGCAATAGTCTCTAGTAATCCGAAATCAGTTCCGATCCGAACCAAATCTTTGCTAATTTGAAATTTTTTAAGCAGACGTTTAAATAAAAAAATTTTTAGTGAAGACCCAGGGGGGAGGGACCTGCTTCTTCGTTTCCCCTAATGAACGCCCATGTACACGCACATATACAATTATTCAAGTTCTTATTATTTATAATAAATCAAGAAGTTTTATGTTGTACTTGCGGTAAACTGATAAAGATACTAGGTAATAAAATTTAATTCTATCTATTTAGAAATGTGCATACAAGCTTGCTCACAACAGATATAATATTTTCAATTGATATTTGGCATAATTTACTAAAATTTTGTTAATTTTAACTTGACAAATTGAGTAGTGGTGGATTAAACGATTGCAACTTGACATTCAATAATTCAATTGAATACAAATTAATGATATGGAAAAACGTTCTTATAGTTTATTTGATAACGTCTCGGAAAATTCGTCTGACGAAGAGACAGATACGTCTAATGAAGATTCTAGCGAAGAAAGCACCGACAGTGAATTCGACGAAATTTTACAATGTGAATTGTGCTTAGACGGACATTCTTACGAAGCCTGTGGTGAAAATTTGTATCCCGTTTTCAATTTTCCAGACCAAAAATGTAGGCAGAGTGCGGATGAAACTGATATGACTTTGGATCCACAAACAAGAGATGATCAGAAAATTTGCAGCAAAGTTATTAACGCTTACACGGATGTTTTAGAACACAAAATCAAGTGCAATCAATGGGTTACATCGTGCACCACAACTGCTTCACGGAACGCTCACAATTCAAGAATTCACGGTAATATACCTCTTTTTTGCGGTGATTGCCAACAAATATGTAGTACCAAGGGGGAACTTCGATTTCATAAAGCGATTCACGATGGAGCACCGACTACCTGTAAAGAATGTGGAAAAATTTTAAGAAATAAAGAGAACCTACGAATTCACGAACGGATTCATACAGATAAAAGACCCTTCATTTGCTCAATTTGTGGGAGAGGTTTTTCGCAACAGTACAGCATGAGAGTACACGAGATGAATCACGACCATAGAACGGACAAACCTTTTCAATGCGATATATGTGCTAAAAGTTTTAAATCAAACATTAGTTGTATTATTCACATGAAAAGGTGTTGCGCGAATAGTGCAGTTCAATCTCAAGTTCCATCAAACAACTATGTTCCGTCAGAGAGGTCGATTGATCAAGAGGTTCTTCCTATAAGTCTGCAACAAAATGTAAACCCAAGTGCGAATTCTGGTGAATCCACAAGCCAGCTACCCATACAAAATGGTAACCAAGTTGTAGCTTCAGAAACGGATAATTCACAATCCAGAACCAACAAGAATCAAGAATCAAATGCCAAACAAAACCATCACTTTAAAAAATAAAATGAATAATAAAATGAACTGCTAATGGAAAAAATTATATCTTTTCGAATAATAATTGCATAAATAAATTATTTGTTGCTTATAAACAATTTTTTTGACTTTTTTATGTCTATTTAATAGGGCTATCTGATGATAATATTTGCAAAAGAATTGAAACCGAAGATTCGAGGTTATGTTCGGAGAGATGGCAGTGGCGGCTTATCTGGGTGGGCAGAAGAGGCAGCGCCTCACCAAACTAATAAGTCAATTTTCACAAAAACATAATTAATACTTTTTAAAAATTTCAAACCCTCGTCTCGGTTTTACACCCATGTCCGCCTTGTGAAGAGCTGCTGATTGGATAAGATAACGTTTTTGTTATCTACTCTGTCGTTAGACGTTTCGACACGAAGCTCTGTCTACAATGCTTTTGCAAAATTAATGATTTCAGTCATCTTGGAAGTTTTGTAAAGAGAAATGTAGAGTAGGGGCATCGGGGCTCTGTTCTTCATTTGAGCAAACCTAAGTGACTGCGGGTCCAGCTGCCTTGAAGCCCTTTGTCATAGCATTTGGAAAGAATTCTACCAGAAGTCCTTAATCGGTTTATCTTCTGGAAATTTGAAGACGAAAGTTGTTAAAATTGTTGATGGTCGTAATTCTTGCGATAGCCCTGTAGTCCTCCACTGGGGACTGTCGCAAAACCTTTTGCCGTATTTTTGACTTAAAGAAAGAGAGTTTATGTAAGCAAATTTTTGGTACCAAGTACTGCCATTTTTCACGAACACTAGGGAGGAATTCTAACTTTATCCATGGAGTGGGAACGGAGGTGGGGAGGATAACTTGGAGTTTGTGAGCAATTAAGCAACTACTGACGTAACTGGACGGCATGCCGCCCAGACTCCCAAGTTTCAGAAACGGAAAATTTGTTCGCGTATTTTATTATTAATTTTATTAGAAAGAAGCTTTTACTCTTTCGGAATCAAATACACTTACACCGGATACTCTGGGGAGTATAGCGTACCCTCTAGTACACTCGTAATTTGTTGGCGCAGTAACTTGACTATGGAATACAACTTAACAAAATTTATGATGCACTGGAAGGCATTCCATGCCCCCGAACCCACCGGTTTAAAATTTTATTAGCCAAAAACGTTTCCAATTTTGAGAACCTCTTTTCGAAGTATGCTACTTCCTCACTCTTTCAGTGAAAACTTGCAATCAAGGTCTATTTTGAACTGAGTGGGCCATAGGATCTAGCAAATTTTCGAACCCCTGATATTCGAGTGTATTTGAATTTTACTTTACGATTTTATGTTCTCTCTTTTAGGGCCCCTCTGGCTATTGGGTCTTAGGCACGTGCCTAATGGTAAACTAGGCCCCGATTGCCTTAGATAAACTAATCGGGTTGTGAGGGTTCAGGGCAATTCAAGAATGTTTGAAGGAACTAATAAGTCGGATGAAGGGGTTAGATGGGTTTCCTGGTTTAAATTAAGGGGAGTACTTCTGATACAGGCTTTCAGGTTTTTTGACTACCTCTGATACAGAGAGGTTTCTGTATCAATGAAATCTGGAGTTGAGGTAATCCCTTATACAGGGATAAATTGAAATTGTTAAACGCTATACTGCCCTGATTCGGGTAGTATCAGAGGTTAGGACTGGGCGATATTTCAAACCTCGATATCGAATTTTGATGATTCAAAAACTATCAATAAGTTCGATTAATCGATATTTGTCGATAATTATCGGGATATTGAAGTATCGATAATTATCCAAGTATCGATATATCGATAAATTATTTAATTCTATATCAATAATTATCGAAGTATCGAAATAATACATTTTCTTAGAAAAGTGACAGTTTCTCAGAAACTGAAAACTGGATGACTAAAAAGTACGTCATTTAATTTAGGTTATTGTCTTATGTTTTCTGGGCTTCCCATTGGTCAATTTTGGGTTCGGCTGGCTTCTTTATTTGAGGAAAAAAAATTTGGGGTTCCCTGTTTTCGCGTGCAGGATGACCTCAAAATTATAATCTTTATGTTGTTGGAGAGTTGTCTCCTTGTTCCATTGGTTCGGTTATTGGATAGTTATCGATATTTCGGAAATTTATAAAAGAAACCCCAACTTTTTCTCGAATAAAGAAACCGGTTGAACCTAAAATTGACCAATGGGAAGTCCAGAAAACATAAGACAATAACCTAAATTTGAAATATCGATAACTATCGACAACTTTCAAAATGTCGATAGCTGTCACAATATCGATATTAGAAAAACTAAATATCGTTTTTCGATTAATCGATAACTATCGATATTTATCGATTAATCGATAAAAATTCCCAGCCCTATTGGACGTATCAAAAGAGGTTTCTGATTGGTTTACCTAGGACTAGGGAGGGGGGTGGGTTTACCTAATAAAATTGGTAAAATCGATTTATTTTTTAATTTTGTTTTTAATTTAAATTTGATCATTTAAATTTTAAATTCTTATTAGAAACTTATCAGATTCTGAATTATTTTTTAGTAAAACTGTGGTGAAATGATAATTTTCAATATAGAACACCAAAAAATGCAAACGTTTGGTTTATAAACAAAACTTTCTATATCAACTATACGTATTAGATTAACTGTATATTTTTCCGCATGGTGGCGTTTGCTTACATATCTGTTAAGCGTTATCTTTGGTAAAATGTCCATGCCATTAAAATATAAAATTTTATGTTCGTCCACTTTTTGCGCGTTTTCCACAAATTTAAAAAAAAAAATTGTACCAACCGAATGCATTTCAATATTTTATTTGAATATTGGTAGTTCCAGTTATATTGAAGGTGTCCTACTATGTATATAATTGTACAAGGTCTTACTAGTTTAATAAATCAAGAAGATTAGTTTTGTATTGGTTAAGCGATAATTTCAATCTGTGAACAGGTAAGAAATAAAATTTTATTGTATATATTTGAAAATCTATATACCGGGTGCTGAATAAGTTAGCCGAACATAGGAAATTAACATGTAATTAAACATCCATATTTATGCAAATTTTTGTTCACTAATTATTTTAGAGAAAAAATGAAAGACACAAAAATAATGCAGAAATATAAACTACGAATGATAAGAGCATTAGATTTCATCTAGCTTTTACTAAAAAAGGAAAAATGCTTTTGAAATTGTTAAAAGTTTCATTTATCAGACTGGCCATGTAATAAAATCAATTTAATTTCTATTTTCAAAAATAATTGCCTTGGAAACTTCCAGGGCCAGTCTGATAAATGAAACTTTTAACCATTTCAGAAGCATTTTGTGACTTTTTAAGTAGAAGTTAGATGAAATATGATACTCTTATCATTCGTAGTGTATATTTCTGCATTATTATTGCGTCTTTAATTTTTTCTCTAAAATACTTATTTGCATAAATTTCGTTCGTAAAGATCGATACTGAAATTTTGTTACTTTTAGCTTAGAAGCTAAATGGATATGGATATATTAAACGGTGGCAATGACCAAGTAACAGTTCAGCCTGGTTCAGGAAACATAAACCAATCCAGCGCAGTTTCGTTACATTCAATAATTATATTAAATCCAATTAATATAACAAACAATCCTGATAGATCATTTGAAAGCGCAATGAAAAATTTAACAATACAAAGCATTTCGTGTGACGAAGAAATAGAGAAGTCTGATGAAGATTTTAGCAACGGCAATGAATTGGGCGAGCATGTAGATCCTACTGAAATCACAGCTAACTTGAAGAAAGGTAAACGCCTAAAAGCTCCTGTAATTTTTCGATGTGAAATATGCTTAATGGAATTTGAAAATGCAAATATGCTAAAAGAACATTTGGACCGACACGATTTTCAATATTCTTGCGAAACATGTGGTGGAAATTTCAAACTCACTTTAGAATTTATAGACCACGTTTGGGACCACAGTACGGATAAATTGTACAAATGCCCTCTTTGCGAATTTGGAGTTGAAAAACGCACGAAAATGACATTGCATCTACAAACAAAACACGAGCAGTTTAAGAAGTACCGGTGCGAAATTTGCAACAAAGGAATTAACGTTTACACGCATTTTTTGCAACACAAATTTATTCACAACAATGAAAAACCATACAAGTGCGACAAATGCGATAGTTCGTTCTCTCAAAGTGCTTCGTTGCACGCTCACAATACCAGAATGCACATGGACGATCCTATTGCTTGCGATGTTTGTCAGAAAATTTGTAGAAACAAAGTAGATCTTCGATCACATAAAACTTGTCACGATAAAAAACCAGTTGTTTGTGAAGAATGTGGAAAAATTTTAAGTAGTAAAGACAAGTTACGAATTCACGAGCGAATGCATACAGGTGAAAAACCATACCCCTGCAGACATTGTCCAAAATCGTTTAAAACGAGCAGTTTTCGTTCTGATCACGAAAGAATTCATACAGGTGTCAAACCTCACATTTGCTCCATTTGTAAAAAAGGTTTTACGCAACGCACCAGTATGAAAATACACGAGACCACCCATAAAACGGACAAACCTTTTCAATGCAATATTTGTGCGAAGCAGTTTAAATCAAAAATTATTTATAATGGTCATATGAAAAAGTGTCGCGTGAATAGTGCAGTTGAACCCCATGTTAAGGAAGAAGTTAGTTACAACGACGGAATAGGCCAGAATGTTTTGCAAGAAGATGTAAATCCGGAACAATATCGAACATTAACAAATCAAAACGCGAATCAACAACTGCCATTGTACCAAACATATCAATATAGTATGAACAATTATTATAATCAATTTGTATATAATTCGTCGACGATTCCACAGGAACATTACCCAAATATGGTAATAAACTCTGGACCATCAAGCAACTACGTTCAGTTAGGGATGTGGAATGACCAAAACAGAACTTTTCAAGTTGGTAACTCGATGCAGACCCATGAAACGAATTTTCAACGAGGGATTCTTCCCATAAGTCCATGGATTCCCATAAGTTATGGATCCACATCCCAGCTTCCCATACAGAACACCCAACCAGCTTTACCTTCTGAAATGGATAACCTACAACAAAATCAACAAGAAAATGGATAAATATGACTCTGTACTATTAAACGAAAAAAATTGATTTTGTTGATTACTGTAAAATAATAAAAAAGTTATTGTAATTCTTGATTTGTATTTATTAGCAATACTTTTGTATAAGAATTGCAATGCATTGTATAAGAAGAGCTTTTGTCGAAAGCTTCGGTTGGATCCGCCTAGATGGATTAACAGTGCTGCTCAATGATGTATAGGTGGCGTTAACGTAGTTTGAAATCCAGAGTTGAGAAATCTGTATACTCAGTTTTTCGATGAGTTTGATAAGATTTTTTTAAATTAAACTTACTGCCGTCCGAGAATATACTGGAAGGTATACTCCTTTCGCCTTTTTTGGGGGGGGGGATCAAATATTTTTTAAGTCTCGTTAATCTATTCGTGCTCGTCAGTGGTAACCGAACGAATGAATATATAAATAATAAATACAAAAATGGTATAGCTAATTACTGGAATCATGAGATTGAGGAAGCCACCTGATGGACAATGCCCAGAATGCTAGAATTTGAAGAACCAATGCATAAGCAGTTGGACTGTACATTGTACAGGGAAGAAAGAAGGGAATTAGAGAAATCTTTTATAAGATAACTATCGAAGAAGACAAAGAAGATATAAGCTAAGTGATCCAATCCATTGAGAAATCTTGAAAACAACTTAAGAAGGCCATCCTGACTTTAAAAAAAAATAATGAAAAGTCTAAAGATTAAACGAAAAAATTCTAATTGGAAGATAAAATAGAGTACCTAAACAAGACCCCTAAGAATTGGGCCAATCAACGGGCTATTTCCGGTTTTATTTTGCAATGTTTGTTATTGTATTTTTCTAATATCAATAAATAATTTAAGTTGACTGAAATGGCACAAACGAATGTTGCGGTCTATCCTTTAGAGATAGAGTTAAAATACTTAAAAGTGGGGTTCCAGCGATATTGATTCAGAATCTGAATCTACCAAGACTCTACGATGGCACTGAGCTAAGGGGAGCAAAGGGGTAATTGCTCCCCTCCAAGGAAAACTCGGATTGTACCCCTAAAGGCCCCTTGATAAAAATAATGCTTACCACAAAGTTTTAAAATTTAAATAACTTTAAATTGTTTTTATTTATTTCTTTATTTATTTACTAGCTAGAAATCCCGTCCACGGACGGGCAGCTAGACGATGGTTGTAAAAGTTGTACAAGTATCGTAAAAGTTGCAACTGAACTATAAGCAGTAAGGCACTTAAATAATTTTTTTTCGAAGCATTGATATTCTATAAACAAAGGTTTAAATTTCCTGGTTTTTCCTGGCGAAATTGTAAAAATTATAAATCCCCTAGCTTCTGTGTTTTTTTTAACCAAAAATGATACGTTGTGGCAGGAGCAGCAGAACCGTGCTGGAATTTTATGTATTAGCTAAGATTAGTTACAACTGACGCGCATGAATGGATTAATGAGATTCTTAAAAATTTTATTTCCCCCACCCCCCACTGTCTACGCTTATTTTGTACCCTGTACTCCGTTTGTACCCCGGGGGATTTGTACCCCGTTTTACCATTCAGTTGTTAAGGAAAGTTGAAAGTATTTTGATCACCAGATGGCTGAGTTAAGAAATTCTGCCGAGTCCGGGGTTTGGACCTAGAATTTCCGCTCACGGACAGGCTTTCCAGCTAGTAATAATATAAAAATAAATAAGTTTCTCAAATTCTAACTTTCTTTAGCCGAACGTTTTAATTTCCCTCACTTTTGCTCAAAAACAAAAAATTTCCCGGATTTTCCTGGCGAAATTTATAAAATTTTAAATTCCCTATCTTCTCCAAGTATTCTAAAAGAGTGAAAAACCTGCGATATGTACTGGAGGGTGTTCCACACCCCCCAGACCCCCCGGTTTACAATTTTGACTTTATCTTAATACATAAAATGCCAGCACGCTCCTGCTGCATTTGCTGCAGCGTGTGATTTTTGGTGAAAACTGAAACTCTGATTGGCCGATTTTTTTTACCAACCGAAAAATATATATTAAACTAAGATTAAGACTAAAAATATTAGTCCAATATTAATCCAAACCGGGAAATAAAATTGTTTTTTAGCAAAAATGAGGGAGAAACCTTCGGTTAGCAAAAATTAAAACTTGGAAAACATATTTACGTAATTACCTTACTGCTCACGGAGTTTAGCACAACTTTCTATGTTACATTTAAAGTATATTTTAAAAATATAAAGTCAAAATTGTAAACCGGGGGGTCTGGGGGGTGTGGAACACCCTCCAGTACATATCGTAAGATTTTCAATCGTTTAGAATACTTCTTTTCTTCCAGGTCTTTATAACAGAGTTTCTTTTGACAGACCTTTTACAGATACCTAGCAGGTGTTTATATAGAATTATTTGCAGGGTTTTGAAAAATTATCTGTGGTAGATCCCTGCTAGGTACTCTGTTGCAGGTAATTTGCCAAGCCCTGAAAAAATCTGCTAGGTACTCTGTTGCAGGTAATTCTAGCGATCGTCTAGCTGCCCGTCCACGGACAGGCTTTCCAGCTAGTAATAATATAAAAATAAATAAGTTTCTCAAATTCTAACTTTTTTTAGCCGAACGTTTTAATTTCCCTCACTTTTGCTTAAAAACAAAAAATTTCCCGGTTTTTCCTGGCGAAATTTACAAAATTTTAAATTCCCTATCTTCTCCAAGTATTCTAAAAGAGTGAAAATCCTGCGATATAAGCCTTCGATTGGGAATCACATCAAGCTACCGCTGTGGTCTTCTGAAGTATTTTAGTGTCACCTTGCGTACAAACTACAAAATTGACTGTACTTTAAATATTCTTATTGACCCAATGTAAAGTTAGTATGCATTGAGTTAGTACTCAAAGCTAAAAGTTATATATAATTTTCAGTAGCTCCCGATTGGGGTTACATTGCCAGTATTTTACCCAAATTGTAATAGGAAGCACAGTTAAAAGTAAAAATGGCATATAAATTATGTGGTGTTCTAAACTAGGAGGTCTGGGGGGGTATGAAATACCTCTCAGTGCAATCTTTATACAATAGAATTTATAGTTTCAGTCAATATAGCAGGGTGCGGACATCAGCGCCACCACATTACGCCACCGGTAGTTCTAAATTTTCCATTGTATTTTTGCAGTAAAATGTTATTTTCTGATTAAAAAATTTTTTTTTTAATTTAAAAATGTAGATAAACAAAATTAAAGACCATGAAATTTGCAACAAAAATTCTCTAAAAAGTTTTGCTGTAAAATCGATTTTTATACGGAAAAAATGTTCAATTTACACTGGTAACATAGGACAACTTAAAAATTTGCCACTTTTTTTGCACAATTTGTTCACAGCGTACGCTGCGGTCGGTTTTAATACCCCCACTATGCACTTCGCACCTTGCCAATAGAGGGATAGCTCTTATGAGTATACTTGTCACAAATATTTTTGATGGCTCTGCTACGCCATCTAGTGGAGGGGGTTATCTCTATGTCTTAATTTTTGGTTCTCTATATACAAGGTGCTTAATGAGTTAGCTGAACATAGGAAATTAACATGTAAAAACTTATTTTTGCAAAAATAGCACCCTGTATATAAAGAATCAGCCATGAATTAAAAATTGAAACGTAGAGATCACATCGTCTACTAGATGGCGTAGCAAAGCCTGTAACAAATACTTGTGACAAATATTTGTTAATGGCTATCCCTCTATATATATGCTACGGTCAATGACGTAAATTGAGCATTGACGTCAATGGCCGGACAATGACGTCAATGCCCATTTACGCTGGCCATTAACGTCATTGACTGGCCATTAACGTCAATGCCCGTTAACGGTGGGCAATGATGTAAATATTTTCATATGATTGTAATATTTACGTCTTTGATGACAATGATGATATTATAGAATAATTACTGTAAGCAACAGCAAAATGGCGGATGCAGTTCAACTAGGGACAATTATTTTTTGTCGTGCACGCATTTTTCCGTGTAAATGACAGCAACTATGTCCTTTTCAAGGCCTCATAAGTGTACAGAGATTTTTATTTAATTAAGACAAACGATCATTTTAGGGTGGATCTATTATTTGTCGTGTTTGCGTCAGCCAAAGCGACCGGCCCAGAGGAAAAATTAATTAAATTTAATTAATTCATTTTACGGTGGATCCGCGATTTGATGTAGTTACACCAGGCAAAACTGAAAGAGTAATAGAATATTGAATCTGAATTGCCCGGGCAATGATGTAAAAAACACATATACAATTTTAAATGTCAACATTGCCCAAAATGCATGGTCATTGACGTCATGGCCGGTCAATGACGTTAATTCCCAACAAAGCTGGGCGTTGACGTTATTGTCCGGCCATTGACGTTAATGGCCAAATTGTCATCATTGGCCGTAACATATACATACTCTTTGCCCCAATTCATACTTAGTTGTAATTAATTCATGATGAACAGTCGGATAATTATGAGCGTAAAATATTCGAATTAAAAATATTAGATTTCTAACTTATGGAATGACATGTTCCATCATTGTTGGAAAAGTAACACAGAAAGTAGCTGAAAAATGACTCGTTGTAGCAGGAGCAGGAGAAGCGTGCTGGGATTTTATGTATTTGGATTAGTTACAACTGACGGGTTTGAATGGATTAACGAGATCCTCAAAAATCGTTAATCTGCCCCTCCCAAAAGCATTTTTTAAATACGCCTATGTATCAGTGAGTACTTGAAGAAAGTAAGTGTTCCTATACAACGCATACCATTCCTGCCGTCATAGCACCCTTGCAAGTTCAAAAATCTGCAGTTTTCTATCTAATAAGTGTGGACTTCTATGACAATCAAGAAGTCCCAAGAGCAATCGCTGAGCTTCTTTCTTAAGTTCAAAATAACAGTTGCATATTCTTGAAGAAATTTTTTACTTAGAGGATTTTTTGGTGCTATATATTAATTGGTTTGGTCACTGCAGGTTTCGAGAATCAACCATTTTTGGTTTAAGAGATAATTAGATTCATTAAGTACTTAAATATAGTGTAAACGGTAAAAAATTAATCAATCAACCAGTGGCGTATTTACAAAATGCTTTGGGGGGGGGCAGATTAAAGATTTTTTCAGAATCTTGTTAATTCATTCGTGCGCGTCAGTAGTAGCTAATCCTAATACATAAAATTCCAGCACGCTTCTGCTGCTCCTGCTACGACGTGTCATTTTTTGGTGGAAAAAACACTCTGGTTGGCCTATTTTTTTTACCAACCAAACAATATATTAAACTAATATTAGGACTAAAAATATTTATCCAATATTAATCCTAACCGGAAAATTTGAATTTTTAAGCAAAAATGAAGGAAGTTTAACCTTCGGCTAGAAAAAATTAAAACTTGGAAAGCATATTTATTTAATTACCTTACTGATTACGGAGTTTAGCAGCAACTTCTGCGTTACTGTGAAGGTTAATTATAAAAATAATATAAAAATATAAAGTCAAAATTGTAAACCGGGGGGTCTGGGGGGTGTGGAACACCCTCCAGTACATATCGCAGGATTTCCATTCTATCTGAATACTCGGAGAAGATATGGGATTTATAATTTTACAAATTTCTACAGGAAAAATTTTCAAACAAAAATTAGGGAAATTTAAACTTTGGCTAGAGAATATTAAAGCTTAGAAAAACATTTATTTAAGTGTCTTACTGCTCAGAGTTAACTGTCAAAATTATAGTCAAAAGTGTGAACCGGGTGGTCTGGAGGTGAACACCCTCCTGTACATATAATAAAATTCCCACTCTTCTAGAATACCTGCAGAAGGCAGAGTAATTATACAAATTTCGTCGGAAAAAGCTGGAAAAAAAAAGAAAATTAGAATTTAAGAAACTTATTTATTTTTAAATTATAAAAAAAAATTTTAATTGAAAATATAGAAAAACGGGAATCACCCAGTAGCGGGAAAAAAAATTAAATAATTAAATATTTTACAACTAAAAAACAGATCCACCGTCTAGTTACCCGTCCGCGGACGGGCATTCCAGGTAGTAAATAAATAAATAAACAAATAAATAAAAATAATTTAAAGTTATTTAAATTTTAAAACTTCGTGGTTTCATTATTTTTATCAGGGGGGGCTTTAGGGGTACAATCTGAATCATTCTTGGGGGGGGCATCTACCCCTTTGCCCCCCTCTAAATACGCCACTGCAATCAACAATATCTAGGTACTGTACTTTTGTATTGAATTGAGATAATTTCAACTAATGAAATGTAAATTTCCTAATTGTATCAAAATAAACAATAATAAATTTTATTGCGAAGAAAATAATAAAGAAAACTAAAAATATCTATTGAAATTTATTTAGTCTCTTTAACGGCTTTGGCCATCTGTCGGCCAAAGAAAGGTTTACAGAATGGGAATCTTGAAATTATCATTTATTTTGAATAAACATATAAATAATTCTTTAAAGACTTCCAAATTGAGATCTAACATTTCAGTTAGAAATGTATGTTTCATGAAAAAAGGTTCCTGTTCGAACTTTTCATCAAGTAACCTGCTAACGTGAATCGGTCGAATTTGCACTTAGCTGCTCTGCTATCGACAGTGGAGCACTTCGATAACAGACGGCAGCACGTAGCTCAAATCTAATGCAATAATATTTTTTTTATATCAATTTTATATTTTATTTTCAATTTTTACTTACATTTTTTTTGTTTATTTAACTATAAATAGTAAAAAAAGTTAACAAATTTTTAAAGTCAGGTTCAAAAAAGTTTTCCATTTTTTGTTTAGCTGTAGTTGCAAGGATTGGATGCTACTGAAAATAAATAATCTCTATGTACAGAGCAGGATGAAACTTTTTTCAACTTTAATATTTAAAAAAATTTTAAAATAAAATTTAGAATCAATATTTGTTGAATTTATTTTACCTACGCAATTGATTTTTATTAAAGGATAATAATGGGAAAAAATCAAGTTTTGACAACAAAATTCAATTTCCAATATTAGAAGAACAATGTTGCTACCGATTTCTTCAAATGGAGAAAATAAAGTTGAAGTTGTTTATTGGAGACCAAAAGAAGAAGAATAAGATGTTATAGATCGGAGGATCCTGGGGGTATGGAATACCCTCAACCCGATATAGAATGATTGTATAATTTTCCATACAACTTATGTGCTATTTTAAATTTTATCTTAATTTCATGATTTATTATTTGAAGAAAAACCACGTAACTGTTTGAGTCAGTCGACTCCGCGCTAATTGCGCCTTAATGCGCATAAACTTAATTATACCATAAGATGGCAAATTAATTTATAAATTAATATTCAAACAACCGTGCAGTTTATCTGGAGATATTAAATAAAAATAAAAGTTGATGTAATCTATCTCATAAAAATATTAATTGTTGATTGTTTGCTGTAAATATACTTTTGTCCGATTCTTTCTATTTGTTCACCAAGCAAACATTTTTAACACCATTTAAACCTATTAATTGAAAACGTGTTCTATTAATTAGCATAATCACTAAAATTGAAAGTTTAAGTTACGAGATTTACATTGAAAGTAAATGCTCTAATTTACATTAGTAAATGTAAATAAACGCTCAGACAACTAAACCAGTTTATTCTCAAAAAGTTTTTTTCTAAATCTGATAGAAACATTAAAGTAGCAAATCGGTGCGATAAATTCTTTCGAAATTCCTTTAGTATCTTACACGTAAGTGTGGGAAAACTGATATTTACACCTGTTATGCTCAAATTCGACCGTTCCGAGTAACAATTTTGCTTGCACCATTTAACAATTTTTTTGTTTGATAAAAGTAAATTTTTAAGCAGCGTGGCCAATTCAACTAAAGCTCAAATTTAGTTTAAAATTGCGTTCGACTTTTACCCACTTGACTTTCTTGAGTTAACGACAATCGTTAACATAACAGGCGGTCTTCTTGAATAAGAGTCCAATTTGTTAAAATAGGATTTTGTGAAAAATGACCGCTTTTATTATGATATATGGCTGAGATTTTTAAACTAGTAAAATGCACCCACTGTCTTCGATATTCGAATGTTGTCACTTGGTCTTTAAAAGTTTAAAAAATCAATTTAGATATTATTATCAAACCTTCCCTCGTAACCAGTTTAATCTGCACGGTTGGTATTGTTTGAGATAATTTCCTTTGCCTCACGTAGAATTCAAATGAACAGTTTGATTGTGCAGTGAAAACATCGAATGAACATTTCGTTCCTACTGGCCATAGCTACCTGTGCAGGTAAAGGCAAAGAATCTCATCATAGCCTACTGTGATCCAGGTAACTAACACGTCCAATAATGGAAACAAGATAATGACCATAAAAACAAAGCGGCTTTAGTGCTGCTAATATATGACCAGGGCAATTTAGTAAAGGCAAATGCTTTTCTGCTTATTTAGATAGGTGTAGTTGACGCCAAGGTCTATAATTAACGATACAATAATTAGTAATAAAAACTTTTATTTTAAAATATTTTATTGCTAATAAGTAAAAGTTTATCAATAAAGCTGTAAGACATAATGTGTGGGTATAGTTAATGGCTAATTATATAGGCAGTTATTTTAAATTAACTTTTTACCATATGGAATTCTTATAAACAGCTTAATAGAATCATCAGAGCTTTCGTTAAAATTGAGAAACCAACCAACATCCCGCTATGTACTATATCATTTTAAACCTTCAAATTAATTAAATATTTTTAATATTGCAGATTTTAATTCTTCAGTTAATCGAATTCTTCTATTTAGCCGTTTAAATGGTTTTATATTCCACATTTGGGTTTATAGTCGGTAGGTACAAACCCAATGATACCATTCGGGTACTGATTTTATACTTTAATTTCATAAAAAGTACTTTTATCTGGCCCTGGGCTGCACAAAATTATAAAAAATATTTCTTTGAAAATTATTTTATTGGCTAAATTTTGAATTTGCATTTTATTACTTTATGTATCAATTACACCAATATATAAATGTGTACGAATTTACAGACACTAACAAACTTGAAAATGTGCAGGCAAATATGCTCTAAAAACTTCAAAATAAGCACTTAAATATGCGCTACAAATTTTTATTGCTTCCCAAATGCTGGATTGCAATTGGTGCAAATGATGAATTAACTATATTTTTGTTGGAAGTTTAGTTGGTATTGAACTGTGGCTACAGCGAGAGTACACCCTTACAAATAAAATTCTCCTAAATAATAACATAATATTGTTTTATTTTTTTGATTTTTGAAAATTGCGCCCAAACCTTCTTTAACTTTGGGCAATTTTAATACATACACAGGCAGTGTAAAATGAAATTCAATAGATATTCAGAAGTATGACGCCCCAAGGAATATTTTTGACTTTTGAGGATGAGGCTCACTTCAGTTTTCGAATATTTTATTTATTTATTTGCTACTATTTTTGAGCGGTAAAGTTCCTTCTAATAATCTTAATAACCTATAGGTTACCAATTTTAAAGTGTTAATCCACTCTCTACCAGTTCGAATATAATTTAAAAATTTTAATAATAATAATAATAATAATATTTATTTACTCGTATAATAGTTTTATAAATATTAACGTAACGCAGGATTCCCAGTCGTCCAGAAAACAGAAAATTTGAAAAAGTCGGGGAATTTTTTATTTTTAGAGCCAAGTCAAAGAAATTATATTTTCAGGCAAGAAAAACAATTTTTTATCAAAAAAATTTAATCAATAAAAAATTTATTAATTAAAATTAAAATTGTTTTAACTTTAAAATAAAAAAAAACAACTTCATTAAACAAATTTTTATTTAATTTGCCAAATATGCAAAATATATGCCAACATAAGCAAATAAGCGTTTATAGGCAATAAAATGCCTAATATAGGCACTTAAAATATGCATTTATATGTTTCGGTCAATGACGTAAATTGGGCATTGACGTCAATGGCCGGGCAATGGCCATTTATGTTAACGATGGGCAATGCTGTAAATATTTTCATTTGATTGTAATATTTACGTCTTTGGCCGGTCAATGACGTTAATGGCCAAAATGGGTTGGACAATGATGATATTATAGAATAACTACTTAAAGAACAGCAAAATGGCAATTTAAATTTGACAGCCAACTGGCAAGTGATAATTATATACATAATATATTATGTTGTATTCATTGTATATTACAATATAATATACCTAGGGCCAGTTTATCAATCTCTAGTTAGTGTCCCAAGTAAATTTATCTGACAAGTAAGTATGAATTTCGTTTGATCAATGTTTAGTTATTATTTACTTGTAGAATAAATTTACTTACTTGTAAGATTTTTACTTGGCGGTCAAAGTAAGAAGTAAATTACTTGTAGGAGGTAACTGGCACCCAACTAATTCTACAGAATCTACAGATTAATAATTTCATCATTGCCCACCCTGTATTGGGCATTGACGACGTCATTGCCCGGATAACCACACATAAAATTTTAAATGTCAACATCGCCCGAAATGGTTGGTCATTGACGTCAATGGCCGGTCAATGACGTCAATGGCCAACTAAGCTGGGCATTGACGTTATTGTCCGGCCATTAACGTTAATGGCCGAAATATCATCATTGACCGTAACATATATACAAAATAGAAACTACATAAATCGACTCAAAAAGGAGTAAAACATAATTTTCTTTTAAAAATTTTCACGTGCCTGTATGCAAAGATGACATGCAAACGCCTAAAAATCCGATCCCAATTCATAAATCTATTAGATATTTAGATACTAAAGTATAATATTCATTCATTGTAAATAAAAAGAAGTAAAAAAATAATAATTTATTTAGTTTTTATCAAAATTATACAATTCAGTTGAACTTAATTGCCCAGGTTGGGCGACGAGCGTCTCGCGGCAGATCTGATCTTGGCTGCGAGACGGTAGCGACATCTATACTGCGGTGACCTAAACCGATCTTAGCCGTTGACGTTTAGAAATGAGGTTAGAGTTTCGTGTTTACATTACCGTTGTAACGGTTGTAACTTTAATATTAAAAAGTGACAATTGTCAAATCGGAAGAAAAATACTTTTTATAGTAAAAATAAATTTATTCAAATATAAAACAAATTACGAAGTGTATATTTGGTCAAACCTATAGTGTTAATGTTTTCAGTAACATCGGTTTTATTTAAAGGGCCATCCATTATATTCTTTTCTTCAACAATTGTTGGTTTATTAAATTTTGTTACTTCTTTAATTTTCTTCTTTTTAGAAGAAACCAGACGCGCCTGTTTCTCTATATTTTCATTTGCGTTAATTTTTTTGCGTTATTCAATTAAATGATATTTGATTTATTCATTGTATTCATAATTTTATCAAAATTATTATTTAATTATTTATCAAAAGTGATTAAAAAATCACTGTATATTATACTAACCCCTGAATTCATAAAAAAATTTGAGATTCTAACCTCATTTCTAAACGTCACCGGCTAAGATTGGTTTACTTCGTCACCGCAGTATAGATGTCGCTACCATCTCGCAGCCAAGATCAGATCTGCCTCGAGCCGCCCAGGTTGTGCGGCTGAAAGCCGCACTGGCCCGACAAATCTCCCAATTCTTTTAGGTTGGCAATAAATAATTTCTTGTTATTTGACATTGAGTTTTATTTTGTGAATTTTACATTTTTGTGGTAAATATTTATGTAATTGTACATTTAAAAATTATTTGAATTTTATGTTTTTCTCACTGAACGGTTGACGTTGCAACAACCTATCCTGGCCCTGGACTGCACAGAATTATGAAAAATATTTATTTGAAAATTATTTTATTGTCTAAATGTTTAATTTGAATTTTATTACTTTCTATATCAATGACACCAATAATGTACGTCTTGATGTGGATATTCATAATTATGTCGACCTATTAGATTTATATTTAGATACTAAAAATTCTTATTCATTCATAGAAAAACAAAAAGAATTAAGAAAACAATAATTTCTTTGGTTTTTATCAAAATAATACAATATTCAGTTGAACTTGATTGCCTAGATTGTGCGGCTAAAAGCCCCACTGATCCCACAAATCTCCCAATTCATTTAAATTGGCAATATTTAATTATATTTATTTGGTTTTGAGTTTTATTTTGTAAATATTTATTTATTGTGAGTTTCAAGATATTTAAAATTTTTTAATTTTCTGTTTTCCTCGCTGAACGGTTGACGTTGCAACAACTAGGTGTAGAAACCGGTGACCCGTCAAAATAATCCCGACAAAATAGCCCTGCGATAAAATATCCCTGACATAATAGCCTGAGACATAATAGCCTGCTCTAAAATAGCCCTACAACATAATAGCCCGTTAGCCCATGCTAAAATAGCTCCTGCAAAATAGCCCAAACACAAAGTAGCTCCGACAAAATAGCCCAATGACAAAAGGGGCTGCCCATTAATTACGTAAGGATTTGGAGATATAAGGGTATCGTAAATTTCATGGACCGTTACTTGGGGGGAGTCCGACGTATTCCGTCTAATGCAGTATAGCGATACGCGAAGGTATACTACAGATTGCTGCAAATAGCATATTATACCATGGTTACAGTCAGTTAATTTATACAAAAAATTGAACTTTTTATTATATACCATTGGAAAGAGGACAATTATTTAAGAATTTTATAAGGAATACGATTTTTTTTTGATTAGCCAAAAGGGCCCGAAGCGCCCGTTGCGTAGCGAAGGGCTGCGTAGGATCAATTTTGGCAGGCGCAACCACGGCAAATCACAAATCCACCGTAAAATAAATGAATTAAATTAAATTAATTCGGCTATCACCATACTACATTAGACAGAATACGTTGGACTCCCCTCCACGTAACGCTCTATAACATTTCCCCAAGCCTTTACGTAGTTATTAATGGACGGCCCCTTTTGCCATCGGGTTATTTTGTCGGAGCTATTTTGTCATTGAGCTATTTCGCCGAAGCTATTTTGTCATCGGGCTATTTTGTCGAGACTATCTTGTCATTGGGCCATTTTTCCAGAGCTGTATTGGGGCTGTGTTGACCGGGGGTGTTTTGACGGGGTACCGTAGAAACCAGGTCTTTCGCCGCCAAGATGGCCGCTTAAGGGGTTGAGATGAGATATTTTTGTTTCCCAATTTTTGATTGTGATATATTTTGAGTTTTGTATTTGCGAATAAATGTCAGTCAGTACTTTGAGCGAATAAATTTAATTGTGATTATTTCTAATTATTTCCAAAATCCAATTAATTGGAATATTTTTGATTGATTAAATTAAATTTTCAAGAAATAAAATTATAAAAAAAATTGTATTCGGATTAATTGAATTGATTTTAAATGGTAAAATTTCACTTTTCTTCAATTTAAAGAGTTTTCTTAAAAGACACACAAATCACTTTTAATCTCAAAAATTACTAAAAATTGGTACAATCAAAATCTCTCTTAACCAAAATGAATTATACAATTTTTATAGAGAATTTAACGAGCTTTAATTTTTATAATAACTTTTATTGCGATCGGATCAAGGATTACCGAGATATGATCAAAAAACTGGATTGGAGCACCTTTTCTTCAAGATGGCGGATCGAGCCTTCAAGATAGAGGTCAGGACTATCTTCAAAAGTAAGCCAAAACAAAGGTCTCCAATAATTTATAGCTTTTTACCGGTTAATTTTTCTATTTTTGCTAATTTGACTGGACTATTGGTTTCTGATTTCAAAACGGCCGGGGCGTCCGTAGCGTAGCGTAGATTCACCTTAAAATAAGTATTTGTGTTCTTCTAAATTAGCTCCTCCCACTATGCTATTCGTGCTATTCTTTTGCAAATTTACATGTAAAACCTACTCCAACCGAAGGCAACAGAAAACCACGCTGTTTATCATAGTCCCTAGTCAGTCATCCTGGCCAACTTGACGTTGGTGTGTTTTAAACTATAACGAAGACATAGTTAATAATTTGAGTTTGGACTGCAGAATTTGAAAACATTTGGCTCACACTGGAAAAAATAATTATTGATTGATTGCTAATTCATAAAGGATTTAAAAAATGTTCAATACAATTGTAGCGCTTGTCTAGAGTTCTTCATGACCATCAATCTATGTTAGTCTGTAAAATTTAACAATGAATTATAAAAAAGAAAATATTGTACTGACACAAGAAAAATATTGAATTATAGTAAACAATACCAATTCTATTACATTTCCATTTGGATAAATTGAAGAAACGAATATTTAAAATTCCTGGCTGCTTCGGACACTTTTTGATATTAACGACGATCATAGAGGCCGAAAGTCTTATAGTGTACTTTTCATAATAGCAACTAATGATGATGACTTGCCAACTTTCCTAAAGACCACCCAATCACAATATCACAACATTACCATTGTTGTCTCATAATAAATTACGTTAATTGTTGACAGTTAGCCGCATCGAGTTGGTCATGATAACATCTTAATTGCAAGTTGCTTAACTTTCAGCGAGTGTTTTGTTAATCAGAGCTTGTTTCATTATACATGCGACATTTTTAATAAAATCCAAACGTTCACATTTTAAATCCCAATAACCCAGAAGAACTGGAAGAACTTCCAGCTTCCAGTTATTGCAACTTTTGGTGCTTCGAGGCTGCCCAAAGTGAAAGTTATTGGCTTAACGTTTCAACGCTTGACGTATTCATTGAATTACAATTTACGATAGGATAGCATGGTTAAATTTAATTATCTTGTAAACGATTTCGGGTGAACGTTTAACTGTTGTAACTACCTTTATGATTTTTACTTACATATATTGCCTATCAATTTCGACTGCGCTTTCAAAGGTCAACTTGGATTGACTGACCGACAGCCAAGTGTGCACACAATAGCGTCAATTTTCTATCAGTCGTTAATTTTTTGACATCGATACAAAGCATTCCACAATCTTTTATTACTACAATAGACATCATTAATTAAGTGTAATTGCAAAATGATACCATAGGCGTTGCTCGAGGGACGAGGGAGTTTAAAGGGGACGGCAGTTACAAATTTGATAAATTTCGAACATTGACTCTCGCTGTCAGCCAAACTATAACTGCAATAAATTATATAACAACATCCAAAGCTTAAGATCATAAATAATTCTTTGCTCCGAGCAATAACCGTTCACAATATATTAATAATACTGATAAATTATCGACATTTTTAACCAATTAGTCAAAACTATACGGCGCGAATTATAAAGTTAATTATAGGATTAATAATTTAATAATCTCTTAAAGTTTCCATTAGACATTTATGCTCACATAATACCTATTTACAACACGTTGGTAGTGTATTAAATACAAATTTATTTGCCGATTATGTAAAACTGGGGTCAGAACGTAGTCTGGTTCCTGCTGAGTACTAGAACAGCTATGGTAAATGATTCTTGCTAACCACACTCGACATCTCTGTTACAAAAATGTGCCTCTGTCCCCTTGGCCTCCAAAGAGAAAGACTTTGTATCGCCCCCCATTGATTTGGATCCTGTGGTTACTGTCCACAATTCCACCTATTATTAACTGTGAACATATCTCTTATTGCAACCCTTGACATACGTGTATATACCGCTAATATAATTAATTAGCCACTCATGAAATATGCGAAAACAACTTTTTTTTTCTTCAATTGATTTACTATTTGCGGGCTTTTGCTTAAAAATTCCAACATATTTCTGATTTATTCTTTCTTAAATGTTGTCTTACATGTGTTACGCCAACGCACTCGCTTTATTGAAGCCATTTTTCCCTTTTCTGCTAAGTTCGTGTATTAATTGTTTACATTGTCTCATTTAATTGATTTCTTATATTGGCCCCGACAAGATCGATTATCTCGTACAACGTTTGCTTCAATATATCCAATTTTGACAGTTAACCTTTAACGGATTTATTGTTTAGGCTTCGAAAAATATCAGCAAACGCTGATGTGTAAATCAAACTGGATCGAAATCGAGAATGAAATTAACATAAGGTGCTAGTTGGGTTTTCGTGAAACTTTTGGATTAATTTTCTAACCAAATCTTGTTTTCGTGTTTCATATCGGCTGATAAATAAGTAAGCTATCATGAAAATTTAATAAAACTAAATCGTAAAATGAGCTTTATAAATAAAAATAACGTCAATTGTTTTTATACTGGAAAGTACACGTGGAACTTCAAATCTTCATAACTTTTGCAATTTTCAACGGATTTGCAAAAATGTTTATTATTACTATTTTAATCAACTTAAGAAAAATATTTGTAATTTTGAAAAATAATAACAGGTTTCAAAACTGTAATTTCATTTGAACTTCAAGTTTTATATACTCAGACGAATCTACATGTATACCCGGACAATTGGTATTGCATTAAATTTTAAATAATTTGAATCTACCAGAAATCGGAATAATATTTAAATTATATTAAATCCAGCAAAGAGCAAAAAAAGCAAAGTTTTTGCAAGAGAAAATACAAGTTTGATGCTGCTTGGTTGATAATTAGAGCTCGAATTATATGCGTTTGCATAATATTGATATGCCAACAGATTCGTTTTAAAATCTCGACAAATTAGGTAAAAACGAATCCGAAAAACGACTTATCAATAGGGTCGGAATTTATAAGCACTAAAAAACTTGAAAATATGCAGGAAAATATATTCTGAAAACTTCAAATTTTTTCTTTAGCCGAACGTTTTAATTTCCCTCACTTTTGCTCAAAAACAACAAATTTCCCAGGTTTTGCCGGTGAAACTTTTATAATTATTCTGTCATACAGGTATTCTAGAAGAATGGGAATATTATTATATGTACTGGAGGGTGTTCCACACCCCCCAGACCCCCCGGTTTACAAATTCGACTTTATATTTTTATATTATTTTTATAATTAACTTTCAAAGTAACACAGAAAGTTGTTGCTAAACTCGGTGACCAGTAAGGTAATTAAATAAATTCTCTTTCTAAGTTTTAATTTTTTCTTGCCGAAGGTTAAACTTCCCCGATTTGCTTAAAAATTCAAATTTCCCGGTTTGGACGAATATTTTTAGTCCTGATCTTAATTTATTATATTTTTTGGTTGGCAAGGAAAATCGACCAACCAGAGTGTTTTTTCCACCAAAAAATGGCACGTTTTTGCAAGAGCAGCAGAACCGTGCTGGGATTTTATGTATTAGGATTAGTTACAACTGACGCACTTGAATGGATTAACAAGATTCCGAAAAATCTTTAATCTGCTCCCCCCAAAAGCATTTTCCAAATACACTTCTTGAGAATGACTATTTTACTTATTAATTTTTTACTATTCTTGACCGGTCAAGCTGAATAAATAAAATAAATGAAATAAAAAAAAAATTTTTAAATAAAATAAAAATAATAAAAACAAAAAAAAAACGAAACATAAAAAATTTGGTTATTTAAGTTGCCAAATATATAAGCCAATATAAGCATTTATAGGCAATAAACCGACAAATATGCACTGAAACTCAAAATATGCATTTATAGGCAAAATAAAAACTACATAAAACAACTCAGAAAGGCGTAAAACATGTTCCCCCTCTAAAATTTCTCACACGCCTGTACGCAGAAAAAACATGCAAATGCCTAAAAATGCGATCCCTACTTATCAAAGTGCATATATTTTGCATATTTTCAACATTTGGTGCATATTTGAGCAACTAATGCATATTTGAGCCATGTTTTATAGTTTTTTGAAAAATTTTAATAGAGGATATAAAAAATTATTATTAAATTTGTCAATTTAAGCAATTATTTAATTTAATTTTAAGCAACTTAATTTTTATACTATATTAATAAGATAATTTTTACAATTTATTAATTAAATAAAATAATAAATAATTTTTTAAATAAAAAATTAAATTGCTTAAAATTAAATACATATAATAATTGCTTTTATTGGTAAACTTTAATAATAATTTTTTATTTTTTCCATTAAAATTCTTTGAAAAACACCAAATGAGGACCAAATATGCTCAAATATGCATTATTTGCTCAAATATGCACCAAATGTTGAAAATATGCAAAATTTTGCCCAATTTCTTCAGATTTATTATTAAAATTATTAAATTTTATAAATCTAGGTAGTACTTATAGAAAATTTGTAGAAAAAAAATTGAAAAATTTGAAAATTAGATATTTTTTACTTTGCATATCAAAGCATATTTTATCTATTTTTATTAATTTTAGTGCATATTTTAAGAAAATTCGGTTCATAAGTATATATGCGCATATTTTCAAAAATTTTGGTGCATATAAATCCGATCTCTATTGATAATTATACAGATTTCCAATTACTGACATTTGAAGAGGCTAATGGAAAAAATAGTTAAGTGACATTTTTTGAAAATTTGGAGATAATGAAATTCCTATGTTTATTCTTTACAAGTTAGTCTTTACAAAAATCAAAAATGTTGTTGTGTTGTTCTCAGTGGAAAAAGTAAATAGAAATTCACCTAAAATTGAGAAAAATTTATTAATCCTGAATAAGATAATAGCGTGAAGACTTTCCAGTTATTTTTGAAAATACATGAGAAAGAAGTTATATTTCAACCTCCCCCCTTTTTGAAGTTGTATATCTAAAACAACCGTTAACAAACAATTTTCAAGACGACAGAACGATAGTAAACTACGTAATTGCAGGAGTCAGCACTGATTGTTGGTATAGCTTTGCTTGTGGTAGCAATCCCACATGGCATATCCAACGATGTCAGCCATTGCAAGAAAATCTACATTCGCTGGGCTGAAAAGCGACCAACAACATGTAAATGTTGTGACTACGATTCGAAGACAACTGATCCCAACGTCACATATGATCACCGACGACAAATAACTCCAACAACAAATGATCCTTAATCAACTGATCCCCCCCCCCTCAAATTATCCAAATAAGAAATAATTCCCAATCAAATGATTCCCTACTAGATCTTTCTAATAAAAAAAATTTGTTATGTAAATATCGCATAACTTTCCCAATTTAATTTGATTATAAATAATTTGGGTATATAAAATGGTGGTCCAAAAGTAATTGACATTTAAATTTTTTTTGTTTTTTCTTCAGCTTTAAACAGCTAAGTTTAACTATGAAGCACATATATGCCGAATTCCATTTTGCAATGGAATTTCAATTGATAGGGGAGAGGCTTGCAGGTTGCCACTGCTTGCAGGTTGCCACCCCTGCCGGATTTTGACATTCTAACATTGTCATCCCCTAAATTTTGACGGAAATCGAATACAAACGAGTAGTTGTCGCTTTTAATGTAATTGTGATGCACTCAAACACAATAACAAGGTGTTTGGTAAACAAAATGTGAAATTTTATTTGTAAAAAAATGAAAAATTAAAATTGTGTTTTTCTTCTGTGCCCATAAATTGAACATTTTCAACGAAAATTTAAAGGAAATATTTTTGCTGTGTTGCTTTTTCATTAAATTTTTATTATTCTTAAATAATTCTAAACATATCATGAGTTGGAAGTTGTTTTTCCTGTATAATCTAAAGTGGTGTAAAAATGCAGGTTGCCACCTTTTTTGGCTTGCAGGTTGCCACCCCTCTTATTTTACATTGTGACGTATACTACAGTGACTGTTTAGGGACAGTGGCAACATAAGCCCCTAAATCGGCCCAGGACAGGTTCCCGCGCAAAGGGGGGGGGGAGGTTTAACCCCCCCATTGCATATTTTATATACCTATCGACGTTAACGCTTTTTAAATATTTCAAAAATTAATATAAATAATTATTTACTAATAAATTGATGCATTTTTTAATTATTTTTAGATTTAAATGAAAAAAAAAATTTAATTTTTTTTTCAATTTTAACTTTTTTTTTCTTGTCAATTTACTTTCATTTTGTTTTTGTTCACAGCCACTAAGTGTAATTAATATAAATCATATGTTTTTACTTGAGTTTTTCTACATTTTCAACAATTTTTCAAGAGGTGGCAACCTGCAAGCCGAAATTTCAAGGTGTCGATTTTAGATACTTTTGAAAATTTGCTGTAAATTTTTAGTTTTTAAAATTAAAATGATTTTTTTGCGCAGGATCGTGGCTTTATACTTCCCCTTTCCTGTATATGTTATTATATCAACAATACGTTGATTGTATGACGAGTTATGACCAAAAAAGCTATGGGGTGGCAACCTGCAAGCCTTTCCCCTACTATTTCTTTTCATATCCTAACCACACACTGACAAAAACTCTTACACAAAAAATTTGTAAAATAAATACATCAGTTGATGTATCAATAGGTAAAAAAATATGTAATGTTGAACCCCCAAACCGCCCTTTGCATACGGGCCTGACTAACACCCATTTTCCACATTTGGAGAAATTACGATGATATACAATCTACGCATTGGCATACAAAATAATATGTAAAATGCTATCAGCATCAATCTGTTCTGCTCCAGCCATTGTTTATGAAAACTTTAATATGCATGAAAGGGTAAAAGTAAACCACAATTTAAGCCCAATATTTATTAACAACACCTTTTTATAAGAAAACTGTGATTTATTTGTAAACATTAGTGCATAATATTTTAAATACAATTTTATTTTTTAGTTGACTTGTTCACACTGTGCACTTTTAAATTTATTCTAGTGCATTTTTGACTCAAATAAGTTTGGTATGTATATTTCAAGAAACAGATTTATTACCGCTATTTCTGCATCAAAATATAAGAAAGTCAGGTCAAACTTATATTTACCATTAGGAAGAAGTGGAGGAAAGCGAGTTCCATCGACAACAAAATTGCATGCATAATATCTAATATTCTGAAAAGAAAACTGAAAATTATTTTTTATTGTCAAAAATCATATGCAAAACCTTATAAAAGTAAAAACTTGTGAGGTTACCGCAATTTTTTAATTCACCCAAACCTATTGCATTTGTGTCAAACACTGATTTTAAATTGGTTTGGAAACGTATCGGATAGTATCGATATTCGTTACTCATAAATTTTTTGGCTTGTACAACTACCTAGAAATATATAAATTAGCAAGTAGCAGTGTTTGATATTTTAAACTGCATAAACTACATCGGACGTGACAGACTTTTAACGCAACAAAGCAACTTGATTGCTCTCAAGATGTCTACGTACTCACTGTACGTCTAATTAATGCTGCTGTTAAAATTCCAATTTAAATTGAACTTTTCATGCAGATTTATTACCTCTAGAATATCTTTCGTGTCCACCTTCATGTTGAAAGTCCCATTATGGGCTGTGGTGGTTCGATTGAATTTAAATGCTTTTATTTCAAAATAGTTAAAATAATTTTTATCGAAACTTATTAATTCCATGCGAACGTCTTTAAGTTTGAACACAGTTTGATGAAACTAAAAATCAAATTTTAATTAAGTAATCAACAAAATTACAAATAAAAATTATTTACTTTTGATAAAATTTCCTTATTGCAGTAAACACCTTGAAGAAAGTATACGAAAGAAAACATCCAAATAATATTTATAATTCTGTACTTTTACAATTGCAACACCTTGAAATATTATACCAAAGTGTCGTTATAAATATTTTTGTAGAGTATTATTCTATAATACAGGATGTACAAATCTGATATTCAACGGACAATTGATTGCAATAGGATTTCAAGCGCTTCTTAATCATTATATACTTAATATATTATTATGTCCTTGCTTTTGTAATTCAATTTTTGGAACTAACTTTTATCATTATAACAATCTGGTGTATTTGTTGATTGTTGAAGTTGGATGTAACTATAAAAGTAAACATTTAAAAAGTACAAAGTTGAAAATTCAAAAATTAAAATTTACCACTCAGGTATTGAAATTTAAGTTACTTGTAATTATTGTGGATTATACGAATAGCCGGTATTTTGAGAGTTAATCCTGAATGAGTCCTTCACTTCTTAACTCAGTAACCTTTTACCAACGGAAAAGAAACACTCAGATTGCTTGTTTTTCAATTTTGAAACTGATTATTTAAATTTCTTTGTTGACAAATTTTTTATATTCATTATTTTTATAAAAGGCCCTAGGGGTAAATATATGCATGGTGATTTGGACCCGGAAAGATATTTAAACGATATTCAGAAGATATGTTGGTACTAATAAAGTAATAAAATCCTGAAAGTTTCAGATCGCTAACTCAATTGGTTTTCGGGAAAAGGCGAAATATGTAAAAAATGAAAAAAAAAAGTTTTTATTCGGAATAACTGAATCGATTGATCTGAAAATTTGATATGTTTTGGGGGATGATAGAAGCTTTTAAGAAAAAAATTATCACTTTTTAATTTCATGAGATCCTTAAAAAATTGTATTTCCTTTAATTTCATTATTTTACTATGGTCAAAGGGTATGTTATATATAGAGGGACAGCCATAAACAAATACTTGTCACAAGTATTATAATATGTATAATAGTTTAGTGCTTATTGTCAGATGTTAATTATAACAAATCGTACGTGAATACAAGCAATGCAAAATACCATCACAAAGCGGCTACAAATAATTTAGAGTCAGTCGAGATGTATATTTAAATTTAAATCAGCTGTTGGCGGCCATTTTGAAGTGGAGAATAATGGAACTGCTCCATTGGCTTGCTGTTACCGCCGTAAAGTGATGTGACGTGATACGAGTTTCATGTTTTCGCGGCAAATATTCTAACTTAAATTTATTTTTTAAATTTCTCTTAAATTTCTAAACGAGAAGTCACGAATTTCACGAATTTACCAAGACTTCTTGATCTCCTCCTTCCTTAAATGCCAACGTAATTAACGAACGTCCCCTAATGATAACACAGGTCTGCAAATAAAATTTTTTTTTCGAGTCCTGATACCATTCTTCCTGATTCTTATATAAATTAACCTCCTGAATTCGAATATGACCTTCGCTTTCCTCCATCATCCACCGTTATCGGGGGAAGCTTCTCCCCTATCTATTTTATTATTTTTTTTAACAATTATTTTAGCCTTTAAATTTTTTCTGATAAACTGGAAAGGTGAAAAGTTAATATTTATAGCAAGAAAGTTGATTTGGGAGTAGATCTCTCCCTCGAAATTGTAAAAAAAATTATTAAAGATGATCGAATTTTCCGTTTTTCTGCTTAATTTTTTCACTTATTTTTGCTGTTTATTTCAGCAACAATAAAGCAATCACCCAGAACATGTACATATATGCAAGTTTTCAGTTTTTACAACCGGGGGGTCTGGGGGGTGTGGAACACCCTCCAGTATACCTGTAAGTGTGTTGAAAAACACAAATAGCAAACAGATTTTGATTCCAGTTTTAAAGTTGTAATTCCACTAAGCATTACTGGATTTAGGTTACAAAAAACATTTGGAAAAAATCTATATAAAGCTAGATTCTGGGACCAATTTTGTTTAAGTGTACTGGAGGGTGTTCCACACCCCCCAGACCCCCCGGTTTCAAAAACTGAACACTTGTGTATGTTTTCTGTCAAACTTTCAAAAACAAAATCCCTAACTTTTCCAAGTTTTCTCCTAAATCAGGCGTCGGCAACCTGCGGCTCATTTGATGTCGAAATGCAGCTCTCCAGGTCCACGCACAAATATTACCTAATAATTTTATTATTTTATTTTCAAAACTCATAAAAACTATTATTCTGCAAAAAAAAACTTTAAACAGGGTAAAAACACAGGATAAAACAGGATAAAATACCATAATATTGAAATAAAAATGATAGTGGCTCTTTAAAAACTGGGAAATTTTGTAAATTGTAAGTTTTGGCTTTTCCGTTTCAATAGGTTGCCAACTCCTGCCTTAGATCAAAATAAAAAATTTTTCAAATTTAAAAATTGTAAATTTTTTATTTGTCCAATTTTCCATGAATTTTTCCTAATTAATTCCACGACTTTTCCTTAAAAATAAAAAATTCCTCTACTTTTCCTGACCAAATTTGTGTAATTATCAATTCCTTCACTTTTACAAGTGAAAATCCTGCTTAAACATTTTCCCTAATTTTTAATTTTTTGCCCCCCCCCCCTGGCCCATTAATATGACAAACTACAAGTCGCTGCTTAATCCATATAAGGAGCAAAAAGATCAGACGGGCATAAAGTGTTCTCAGATTTGGGTTTGTCTCCATGTTTCCTTGCCCTCTTTCCAATGGTATATAGGAAAATTTGAAATTCGTGGTATAAATTAACTGACAGGAACCTTAAAAATCATCTAAATATGCATAACAATAATTAAATTAATATTTTTAAGTAAAAGTTAAGTTAAATATTAAATACAATACATAGAAAATCAATAATTCAAAAATCAAAAAAGATAGTATAATTGAGGTGCCCAATGCATAAACCAGTCAAGTCCGTTTTAAAAAAAACGGAACTACTGCTTATTCATGCACAGTTCCTAATTCTGAATTTTTCAGTGCAAAAACCAGCTCAATAGGATTAAAACTGAGGTAACCAAAGTGTTTAGTTCTAAGTCTAAGTTGTCTAAAAAAAACTAATAACTTTGTTCCAAAACGTTTTTTAACTCTCCTCAAAATTTTATCTAATGTGACTTGACTGGTTTATGCATTGGACCCTTCAATTATCACTTAAGTAACAGGTCAGGATTCAAAATATTTAACAGAATATGAATAAATAATATGCTGAAAAAATATAGTATTATAATATTGAAAAATTAAAAGATAAAAACTCATAATACGACATAAGGTCCCTATTTCATGGTTATTTCCGATCATCAGTCGTATATAATGAAAAATTAAATAAATAAGAAAAATATTCGAACTAAACTAATAACAATCTATAAAAAATAATGAATAAAATATTAAAAATTGACGAAGAAGACTTACCAATAACCCACAAAAATGTCGTAATAGCCCTTTTAAAAATAATTTTAACGGAGCTTTTCTTAAACTGGCACTGCCAGATTGAAATCAAAAGGCACTGCCCTCTATGTTGATTTCTAAATATTTTGCAAAAATGCAAAAAAAAGTACATATTATGAAGCTTGAAAGCAGTGTTAGATACTCGGTTCGAATCCGGACGAAATCTAAAACTGAGTTGATGATTGCCGTTATCAACTATTAACCCTGCCTTCGTCGCGCTATTTTAAGCTCTATAAGAAATACATTAGCGTGGTCTACAACCGTAGACCACGCGTCTAACGAAGGGTTAAAAGGTATTTCCCAATCGGGATTAACCCTATATTGCACATAAATTTATTTTTGAAAATAAAATATTTAAAAAAATTATTTGCATTTATTTTCAAAGATAAATTTAAATATTCATGAAAGAATAAAAACACTTAATTAGAAGAAAACTGTGATTTATTTTTAGATATTAGTGCATAATATTTTAAATACAATTTTATGTTTTGGTTCACTTGTTCACACTGTGCAGTTTTAGATTTATTCTATTGCATTTCTGACTCAAATAAGTTTGGTATGTATATTTCAAGAAACAAATTTATTAGCGCTATTTCTGCATTGAAATATAAGTAAGTCAGGTCAAACTTATATTTACCATTAGGAAGAAGTGGAGGAAAGCGAGTTTCATCGACAACAAAATTACAAATGTGATATCTAATATTCTGCAAACAAAAAACTGTAAATTATTTTATATTGTCAAAAATCATACGCAAAACCTTATAGAAGTAAAAACTTGTGAGGTTACCACAATTCTTCATTTCACCCAAACCTATTGCATTTGTGTCAAACACTGATTTTAAATTGGTTTGGAAACGTAGCGGAAAGTATCGATATTCGTTACTAGTAAATTTTTTAGCTTGTATGACTACCTAAAAATATATAAATTAGCATGTAACAGTGTTAGATATTTTAAACTGCATTAGCCATATCGAAAGTGATATACAAACATAACGCAACAAAGCAACTTGAATAATATTATTCATTTCTAACAGGTTTACACGATATTCGGAAGTCTACGTTCTCACCGTACGGTTAAATAATGCTGATGTTAAAAGTCCAATTTAAATTTTTACAATTTGTCACTTTAATCGTAAGCGTTACCTTTTTATTTACCTCTTTTTACCTCTATAATTTACCTCTAGAATATCCTTCATGTCCACCTTCATGCTGAAAGTACTATTATGGGCTGTGGTAGTTCGATTGAATTTAAATGCTTTTATTTCAAAATAGTTGAAATAATTTTTATCGAAACTTCGTAATTCAATGCGAACGTCTTTAAGTTTGAAGACATTTTGATGAAACTAAAAATTAAATTTGAATTAATAAGTAATCAAAATATGACAAAAAAAATCATTTACTTTTGACAAAATTTCTTTATTGCAGCAAACACTTTGAGAAAAGTATACAATAACAAATATCCAAAGAATATTTTTCATTCTGCACTTTACAATTGCAACACCTTGAAATATTATACCAAAGTGTCGGTATAAATATTTTTTGCAGTGTTTTATTCTATAATACAGGATGTGCAAATCTGATATTCATCGGAAAATTGATTGCAATAGGATTTCAAGCGCTCATTAATATTATGTCCTTGCTTTGGTAATTAAATTTTTGTAATTAACTTTTCTCATTATAACAATCCGATGTATTTGTTGGATGTAATTATAAAAGTAAATTTTCAAATATATAATTTAAACCAACCTACGAACAGACCTATGTCTTCGCATTTTCTTTAACCTACAGAATGGATCTATGTATGTCTTTGCACGGATATCTTCTTTGAAAAAAAGTTAAATAATCATTCATTTGGTATCATTGGGGATCATTTGTTTTGACTTATGAGAATCATTTGCTGTGGCGATCATTTGTTGGAAATCATTTGTTATGCATACCAAAAATATTGCGTTCTGATCACCTTAGATGTGAATAGCGCATTAAACCACATTTTTAACGAACTAAAAAGGTCTAATTAGAATTATGGAAAGCTACTTCGCGCCAACAAATCTAGTAAAAAAAGAAAATTGAAAGCAGTGGCAGCTTAAATAGACAAAATCAGGCTGATGTTGGTTCCCAAAAATAACAATTGCATCAACTGATTGAAGAATGAGAGTGCCGATCAGCTACAATAACCTTTATGGGAAAAAACTATCACACCCAGCAAAATGTACAGGTGCTAGTGTAAAGGTGCAATGTCTGCATCTATTCTGTTCCAGCCGTTGTTTATGCAAACTTAAATATGCATGAAAGGGAAAAAGTAAACCAAAATTGAAGCCCAAAATTTATTAACACTTTCTTACAAGAAAACTGTGATTTATTTATAGATATATTTTTTCATAATATTTTAAATACAATTTTATTTTTTGGTTCAACCTTTGTGCACTTGTAAATTTATTCTAGTGCATTTTTGACTCAAATAAGTTTGGTATGTATATTTCAAGAAACAGATTAATTAGCGTTATTTCTGTTTCGAAATATAACAATGACAGATCAACCTTATATTTACCATTAGGAAGAAGTGGAGGAAAGCGAGTTTCATCGACAACAAAATTGCATGCATGATATGTAATATTCTGAAAAGAAAACTGTAAATTATTTTTGATTGATAAAAATCATACGCAAAACCTTATGGAAGTAAAAACTTGTGAGGTTACCACAATTTTTTAATTCACCCAAACCTATTGCATTTGTATCGAATACTGATTTTAAATTGGTTTGAAAACGTATCGGATAGTATCGATATTCGTTACTCATAAATTTTTTGGCTTGTACAACTACCTAGAAACATTTAAATTAGCACGTTAGCAGTGTTTGATATTTGATACATCGAAACTGACAGAATAAAAAATAACGCAACAAAGCAACTTGATTTATATTATTCATATCCAATTTAAATTGAGCTTTTCATATTATTTACCTCTATAATATCTTTCGTGTCCACCTTCATGTTGAAAGTCCCATTATGGGCGGTGGTAGTACGATTGAATTTAAATGCTTTTATTTCAAAATAGTTGAAATAATTTTTATCGAAACTTATTAATTCAATGCGAACGTCTTTAAGTTTGAAGACAGTTTGATGAAACTAAAAATTAAATTTGAATTAATAAGTAATCAAAAAATGCCAAAAAAATCATTTACTTTTGACAAAATTTCTTTATTGCAGCAAACACTTTGAGGAAAGTATACAATAACAAATATCCAAAGAATATTTTTCATTCTGCACTTGAAATTGCAACACCTTGAAATATTATACCAAAGTGTCGGTATAATTATTTTTTGCAGTGTTTTATTCTATAATACAGGATGTGCAAATCTGATATTCATCGGAAAATTGATTGCAATAGGATTTCAAGCGCTCATTAATATTATGTCCTTGCTTTGGTAATTAAATTTTTATAATTAACTTTTCTCATTATAACAATCCTTGACTATACCTATTATATCTTTGATTTTCTTTTAAATAGTTCTTTATTTAAAACGGAAATACAATTTTTAATGTTGATAACATAAAACAAAAACTCAATAGATTATATGACATAAAAGTGTACTTGATAATAAAACGCATTATTCAAACATAACATTTCTTCCTTCCTTGGGGGTATTGATGACTGTGTACTTTAACTTGGACAGAAACGTTGTGGTGGTCGTCGTCGTCGCTCTGAGCGGCGGAGTATTTGTGGGACATTGATTGGTGGCGGGGCTACTTCTTGTGTTGTCTCTATCCGTTGTTGTTGAGCTGGAAGCTCTGATGTTTGCATCTGTTGCTGTTCAACTGGAAGCTGCTCTGGTGTTTGCATCTGTTGCTGTTCAACTGTAGGCTGTTTGATGTTGCTTCCAAATACATGGGTTTGTCGATATGGTGCGATAATGTCTTCATTTAGGGCTGTGCTTTCCTGTCGTTGTCGTATTTGATCTATATGTCGTTTATAGCTTTTCCCATTATAGTCAATATCGTAATGTAAGTCTCCCAGCCTTGTCTTGATTATACCTGGGACCCATTTGTCCATATTTGGGTTGCCTGACATGAAGTAGATGAATTGGGTTGGTTGAAGCGTACGGAAAGATGTGTCATGTTCAGCTTGTTGTTTTTCAGTTATACGTGCGTGGATATCTTCTGGCTTGACCAGATCCAGGCGTATCCGTAGGTTACGTCCGAGAAACAACATTGCTGGTGCTTGTCCAGTTGTGGCATGTGGGGCTTTCCTGTATTGTCTGAGGAATTCATTTAAATTTTGCTGAATTGTACCTCGCGTCGTTGCCATCGCTTTTAGGGAGTTCTTCACCGACTGGACGTAACGTTCTGCTTGACCATTGGTTGCTGGGTGATATGGTGCGATAGTTTTGTGATGTTTTACCCCACTTGATTGTAAAAATGTCTTGAATTCGGACGAAGTAAACTGAGGACCATTGTCGGAAACAACTGTTATTGGAGTGTCATACGTTGCTAAGAGTTCATCAAGAATTGCAGTTGTTGATGCGGTTGTGGTTGAAAGGGTAGTTTTAACTTCAAGCCATTTACTGTATGCATCGACTACTATGAGTAACATTGTACCTGCGATCGGGCCCGCATAGTCGATATGTACTCACCCACATCAATCTTTCTCTTGGACTGCTGCCATTTTAATTTGATACCTCTCCAGTTCTCTTGCTGTTTCAAATACTTTCCCCTTTTCTAGCATTGTCCTGATATTCCAAGTGCCTATTCTTCAAGTTCTAGCCTTTCTTTGACGTGATAATGGAGGTTATGGCGGGTAAAGTGCAGATAGCACACAAAAATATGATAAACCTTACCAAAGAGTCGAAAAGAAAAAGCATCACTGAAGAGAAGATCAATAAGATAAAAGAAAAAATGTAGAACCTACATGAAGAAATGCAGCTTTGCCTGATGGCATCTTAGTCGGAAGTCCGACTAAGTCAGAGAAGAACTTTCGATCGGTTGCTGTAGCATCTGTTAGCATGCAGACGATACAAGAGAAAAACAATATCTACAAAAAAAGTTGAAATAGAAGATTGTTACGCCTATGATTTTTATTGTGTTGAAAATTAAATTATTTTCAATTCATGCTTAATACGTACCGTCCCGATAGCGTGAGATCTGCGCCTTCAGCTAATACATCAACACAATTTGTTATGCTTACTAGGTTCCCGTCGAGATCGTGTGGAACTATATTTTTCAGCACTCGATAAATATTGTTATGCTTAATAAGTTCCGTCGAACCATCTGACAATTTACGATTCAGCGTCTTGAATTACAGACAGTAGGCGACCCAAGTGTTGAAGAGGGTGTGATAAGGCAATATAAGTAACACACACGGGAAGGAAAAGACAGTCCCACCTAAACCATCAAAATGGTAACGAGCCTTCGCGTATCCAGTTATAATTTGAAATCGTTTAAGCAAGTGCTTGGTTAACTTCGTTAATTATAGTTTCGGGATTCAATTAATTGTAACACGATGAAATTAACAAGTAATTAGTTCTAAAATTTGTGAAGATTTGAAATTTCAGTAAAATTTTGTGATACTATCGGCTTTTGAAAGTATTGGTCGCGCGTGCCGTTTTATAATAAACTTGTGGAGTCAACACACTTATTCGTGTAGTCCCTAAAGGAACCAACTCACGTAATTAAGATGTTCTGTAATCGACTTCAACATCATATAAATATTTATGGTGGGCGCGCCATGGTCAATGCAGGTCGAAGGGCATCTAGTTCGAGATATATTTCGGAAAATCCGTAAGAATTGGAAACTGCTTAAGAAATCTAATGGTACTCGTACCCGACTTTGTAAGGTAAACATTTGTATTATTAAGTTAAGTTTGGGACACCCGCTGGAGATTTGGATCGCCACAAATTGATTGTGATTATGAAAAAATGTCGCGGTAACTCCGATTGGCATGGGCCACGTTCAGTGAAAATTGATTAATACAAAATTTATGTAGAATGTTGATATTTGGAAACTGTGGAATTTTTGTTTATTTAACTTTTGTAATGGTTGATTTGATTTAGAATTTTAGTAAGCTGGGTCCAAGCCTTTTAACCAATTTTTGTGATTTTGAATTAAATTGTTAAATGCTCGAATTAAACAATTTAAATTATTTTGCCTTTTTATTGTCTTGCATTACGAACACACCCCCCTGACATGCTCTCCCATTTTTCGTCACCTTTTTTTTAATTTTTTGTATTTGATTTTTAAGAAAAAAAATTAAATTACCGTAACAAGATATGGAGAAAGCGTCTGGGTCTGATCCGGAAAACTGACAGCGGTTGAGCTTCCTTCGTCCTTTCTTTTATAGTTATTCCATCCACTTTTGGATACAAGCCTATTTAACTTAAAGGTGAAGCCGTATCTTCCCATGCTGGCTAAGTGCAGGTTAGGAAGAGCTTTTTAGCCCATAAGTGAAACTCAAGCTTTAGATCACACAATTGAACCGCGGTCTCTCGCTTCGTACCATGTCGATTTAAGCCTTATACCACACTGCTTGTGTTTTCTGAGATAAAATCAAGGAAAGCTAGTGTTTTTTACTGGGTAGAAGCCTAAAAAATATGGCGGAGCTAAAAATAGCCGACATCGACAATCTGACGATCGATGAGAAACTTTACTCCCCCAGGGTAAGTTTAAGAGTTGAAGGAGGCACCCAGATGGCGGCTATTAGATGTAACTGTAACACGCCAAAAAACTTTTAAAGCGGACAGCGAACCTGACCAGCAGATACCGAGTCCTTAAGTTACTCAGATGCTTTAACTTCGAATAAATCGGTGTCTCGTACGAAATTTCTACTTCCCGCGCGAAGTAAAAAGACAGAATAGGTTAGTTTTGGGTTAGATTTAGTTTGAGTTACGTTAGGTTCCATTTTGTTAAGTCTTTCCAAGATTGCTCAAAAAGGACTATCACAAAAAGATACACTCCAAGTCGTGAAAGTAATGAGTAACTGCCAAGGCGGAAACCGGTATTTAGGCGCGGAAGGTCAATTGAGCACTGTTTTTTTGGGCGACGACTTAATAGGCGACTGGTCAGATCGGTGACGGGAAATTCGGTATATTTTTTAAATTAAAATAATATTTATATACAAAATTTATTTTCAAATTCTTATAGTATGATATTTTCGTTATTATTATTTAATATTTTATTTAATATCCCCCTTCCTAGTAGCACACTTTGCCGAGTAGGACCGGTCTACAGCGATATTTTTAGTGAGTACAGCGTTTGTCAGGATTGATTCACAGCTCCAGGGTAATTAACAGAATGAACCACTAATAGATACGTTGCAAATTATATTAGTCTATTATTGGCGACGTAAGCAAAGGTAGGGGGGTGAAGTTACTACAAAAGCGCGATATAATTTTTCATTACTCCCACCAACGAACGGAAAGCGCAGTCCGCCAACCGCCAACACATTTTCCGGACATACCTACAAGTACAAACGTGGCTCGGATTTTTCAAAAACTCTCAGGAATGGGGTTGGCGACAGACCAATTACGGGCTCGAACCAATTTCCACCACAGCCGAACCCGCTCCACCTGAGCTTTTGAAACTAATATCGTTCAATTGTAAAGGAAAGTGTGGGGCTGCTTGTGGGTGCAGGAAAGCAGAAATCAGTTGCTCCTTTATTTGTTTGCATGGCAGTGGACAAACATGCAACAACGTCGCCAGAGTCGACATTCTACTCAACGACGACCACGATGATAATGATGATGATGATGATATTTCAACCGTCACAGCATCATTTCCTTCAGTTCAAGAGGCTTCACGACTTGAAGAGTCTACTGTGGAGGAACTTCTCCAACCTGGACCGTCAAAACAACGAAAAATATTTTTTTTAAATCGCCGCCTTTGGTTATTATTTTATACTGCCTAAAAATTATTTGTTCAATAAATCTTATGTGTTTGATTCATAATTTGGCTGGTTTATTAATTTATTTCGTATTGCAATAATTCCCTAAACAAGCGTTTCATCCGTTTTGACGTGTAGATATAACTGTGCGAGCTGCTAAATCGAAACTGGGCACAGACTTACCGACTGTGCGGCACGCTAGAAGTCGTAATTTTTGTCTAAAATAAAAAATAAAAAATAAATTTGTAGGTCTGAACACCCTCTACAAGTTTTATGCTAAACATTTCTTCCATATCTTTCACGTGAAAAAAGAAAATAGCAAAAAGCAAATTTTACTCCCCAAATTTATGGTTTTTCGATCGATATCTCAATAACTATGGATGATAGGTAGAAAATGTAAAGGACCTTAATTATAGATCGTGAAAATAGCAACAAAAAACTACTCCATAAAAATCTTTGTATCTCATCGGAGAACCGAGTTATTATGAAAAAACTGAATTTAACCCTTTTTTTAAGATGGCGGAAAATCCAGAAGGGAATTTTGGCCGACAATTGGAAGTTAAGCTTTTCTAGGTTTCCCCTACGTAATATCAAAAATTTAGCTTGTTAAGTTCATATGCATATCCAAATGTTTATAATGACTGGACTATGTAAAGAATCGCGTTTTCAAGAAAAAACGCCTATTCATTGTTGCATTTCGTTGCACCGCTTCCGAAATATAGAGTCGATTGTAACAAATTTTTGAATTTGTTTTGTTGCTGAGTACGCCCCTACCTAGAGTCTGATCAGCGGGGGGGATTGGAGTTTGAGTTTTGAAAGTTCGTAGGGAGACACCTAATTTTGACGATGTTCGATCTGTGATTTTGAGCTGACTGGAAATCCCGTAATTGCGTCGCATTGCTCAATATTATTCTTAAATAATTTACGACTTTTTGGCGTTTGGCTGCAACTGCCGCTTGGCAACACACTTCTTGCAGAGATTATTTTTTTGTTTTATCGATATCTTTTTCCGGAACTTATGATTCTCGCTTTCCGCAATAATTACAGCTGGATTAACATCTTGGGCATCTACAGTAAATAAAAGCTTGTTGATCGTTTCCCAGCGTGTAGAGAAAAATTCTGGAGGCCCCATGAGGGGAAGAGGAATTGTTCGTTTTCCGGTCTGGTTTATGGTTAGTGCGGTCATCTCGGATGGATTTTTGTGCTGAACTGACGGGCACAATTCGTATGTGGGGTCAGGGATTGGGAATTCGGTTGGTCCCCGAGGGGGTGAAGAAATTTTTTATTACAAGTTGACAATATTTTTTGTGTTTTACAGTGTCTTGTTTAAATCGCTGCCAGTCACAATCGAGGCGACAAAATTGAAAAATGTTAGGTACAAAATTAAAGGCATTACAATTTTTAACAAAAAATGGCTAAAAAGATTTGGTGTTAAACGATTTTTATATGTCAAAAAACGATTTCAAAATGTGCAATTTACATTGTTAACATAGGCGGGTTCGAATATCTTCGTTAGCCTCTGTAGGTCCCCAGTGCTTTTTAAATTCAAAATGTAGGTGTCAATCCGGGGGGTCTGGGGGGCATGGAATGCCCTCCAGTGCATTCTTTATGAAATACCTCGAATTGACGTAGATTCAGATGAGAAATATTTACCAATGAGGTATTTGGCATAGGATGCACTGGAGGGCATTCCATGCCCCCCAGACCCCCCGGATTGACACCTACGTTTTGTGCATTTAAAGGGCAATTAAGTACATAGTTCTATTTCGTTGCACCGATTTTGAGATTCAGGTAATAATATTTTTTGAATTTTACAGAGTCTTCTTTAAGTCGCTGCCAGTCAAAAAGGGGGCGACAAAATTAAAAAATATATAGATACAACATTAAAGACAATGAAAAAGCAATTTCTATGTCAAAAACCGGTTTCAAAATTTGCAATTTACATTGTAAACATAAGAGGATTCGAATATTTTTGTTAGCCACCCATGTTCGACTGGCGATCACATATTATATCGAGTCGAAATCGATTTTTTTCTTGTTAAATCTGGATCTTTTAGAACTTATAATTGGAAAACTGTTCATTACATCAAATTGTGTTCACTGAGACATTTGTTCAAAATGATGAGAAGTACAACATTATCCAAAAATCAGCCAAATCTACAGAAAGACATTTTGCTATAAGAATAGTGCTGGGTCTTTTTTAAACTTCATCAGGCCCATAATCTCTTATGCTTTGCGAGGTGCGGTCATCCGATTCCAATATAAAACTAGCTAAAAATCACAAAAATTATTTCAAAATAAGCAAGGTCATTTATCTAAAAAGGTTTTTCATATAAAAAAACTAAAAATTACAGCTAAGAATCCAATTATTTGATATAAAATGTTCAGGGTAATCCAAATTTAAAAACTATAACCAGGAAGACTATCTGACGTTAGAACTTCTATTCAAAAATTATTTTTTGATAAAGACTTGAAAATGAAACCACCTCAAACGAGGAAGAAACCGCAAACCAAATTTTTTGGCTTTAAAAAATTTTGATTCAAAATCAAACCAGATTTCCAAACATTTTCCCGGATTTCCTAAAATCTCCTCAGATTTTTTAAACTGCCTCGAGATTAAAAAATAAAAATCTTTGTTCTGAATTTACATTATCCTGAACAGCACTCGGATAGTCTGCTGGCGCTCTAGTTGTGGGTTTCGAAGTCAGCATGAAGAAATCTGTAGAAACTCGAATATTAATTATAAAATTTGGAAGTGAAAGAAACTTTTCTGAGCTATCATTTAAATTTTTAAATATCAAATTTTAATAAAGTCGGACGATTAGCATTTCAAACGTGTCTACTCTGCATTCCATTAGCAAGAAAAATAAAATTCTCGTTCACCATTTAGCACATCTAATTTGAAAAAAAAACACCATTAAGAGTTAACGTGTAAATATTTAATATCTACATAAAACTAATTGACACAATCAAATATGATTTCATAAAAGCAAACACGCAATTTTTTATGATATTCAAAAAAATTAATCAAAAATCAAAACATACAGCTCCCAGCACGTTTTTTATTACCAAAATCACCTTCAATCTATTAAGATATTAAAAATATCGAAAGCGACGCTTATAATAAATTTTTTGAAAAATTATCCCATCCATAATAATTTCCAATACAGGTTTAGAAAAATTCAATAAATAATCACCGCATCATAACAAACAACCAATTCTTTAAATATAACCAAATGAACAAATCGTTACTTAAAACAAAAGTCTCAAAATTTTCAATTTTGATATCTTTCGGCACCGTTTTCTTCACCTAGTCCCTACCAGGTGATATCAAAGTTACCTTCTGTGGTGTTACCTAGGTGGTCAAACCTGAAGATTAAGACGTCTATATACAAGAAGAACATAACTCGATATTATATCGCAGTTAAACACAAGCTGGGTACATGGATTTTATATTCTCGAATCTGAAGTGCCGAGGATACAGACATGATAAATATTCGTCCGTTATTCGGTTAAGCTTTTGTATTGGACCTTTCGTAGCTTGATATATTTCTTTATTGTTTTACCTAACCTTGTCGTCGTTTCCACTATCAAATGTATTGTAAAAGTTATAAAAAATTGCTCACGATGTATAACGAGATAAGCCTGAATATTAAACAAATGCTGCTTATAGAAATTGAGCCGTAAGTAATCAGTCATCGCAGTCGTCTTGAATTTATCTGATCAAATACTCTCGAAGCACGAGAAGAATTTTCGAATTTTAATTTTGGCGCCAAAAAGCGACTTGGGGGGGCTCGACCGCTTAAGCCCACGAGCGTCGTAAACTTTTTACGATTCCAATAAAACAAATTTAAAACTCCAATTAAAGTCATAATTATTATTAAATTTTGCAACATTGTCGCCGCGTAATTTAATAGAAAAATTAAATCCCCATTAATAAATTAATTTAATATCATAAGCTCAGCTGTTGAAGCTTGAAGCTGCAACAGTAAGATGACTGCGCTATTAAAACGTCATCCTAAAAATTTATTTTAATAGCTATAATTTTATTTATTAAAACATAAATAAAAAAATGTAGCTTTAAAAAATGCCCCACATAAAAATACTTTTTTATAATTAAAGAGCAAGGGCACGTGGTCGACAATGATTGACTCCCCGGGGGTCGAGTAAATTTTTGTGCTTGAAGTCAACTTTCTTGAATCCGTTCATTTGCAATGGTGAATTAAGAAATCTACATAATCAATTTCGTTTTTTTTTCTCCGATGTCTTTATTATTTACTTAATTATTCTGTCTTAATAAATTAATCAAGCGGTTTTATTACTCTATTTAACTAAAAAAATGCGACTTGAAGTTTTTACGACTATTAGAAATAGCAGCTGTAACCTCTGATTTAGATCGACTTACACAATGTCGTCGAGTCAATAAAATTTAAACACAATAAAATACCTTCATTAACAAAAAATAGTGAAAACTCCGAGTAAGTGGCGAAATCGTATGGTCCCCCCGTGACGTAACAGGAAACCAAGCGAAAAATGTTCAATCAAAATTACAATTTGTAAAAAAATAATTAAAAATATCAAAGTAACTTACTTTCCGGACATCGTCTAATCACTGCGGTGATTTATTTAAAACAAATAGATTTATGAATCGTTTTTTATTCCTTTGTAAATTTAGAGACGCCGACGTTCATTAGTAGTGGCGCTCGCTGTCACGATGATTGATGGTTTCGTATATCTTCAGTTCGATAAAAATTTTTTTATAATCGATATCGTTATTAATATCGAATAAATTTAATTTTTCAATCACTCACTCCAAACAAATTTTTCAACAGTTTCAAGCAGCACAAAATTATTGTGCTTATTCGAAAATAAAAAATGGAATTTTCTATTTCTGTTGCTCGCATTGCGAGGACGTGTACATCGGACAAACGGAAAACAACCGTCGTCGTGACAACAAAAACAAAACAATCGCTGGTTTTTGTTTAGTCTGGTATGGAAATATAAAATTTGAAATTTCAAAATAAACAAATTTGTTCAATTGTTTTGAAAAAAATGTGGGCAAATACAATGAAGGTTTCATTTTTAACACTCGAATATATTTAAAAATCATGTAAAATTCAAATCGTCGAGTGGTGGTTATAAAGTTATTCAAACTTTTTTCTCTCGTTGTGCTCTTTGTTGCTTCGTGTATATTGGTGTGGTCTCAAATAGAGATGTCGCTATCTCTGGAACTTGAAATTTAAATTTGAAAATACCTACGCTTCTTGTAATCTCAACAATCAAACTGCGTTTACACCACAAAAATATTTTATTGTTCCGCTTCTTTATTTTTTGTATAAACGGCAAGTGGATGCGTTGTGAACCTTCCTTTATTTATTTTACTTTTAGTACAAATACAAAACAGTTTTGTATATTTATTGGCCTACCGAGTAAACATTCTTAGCATAAAGCGATTTGTGGTTTTTATAACAATGGAACACTTTAAATTGTTTAAATTTTACTATATTTTATCTAATTTTAACGCAATTTTAGGAATGTAGAGGGCGTAAAGTAATTGTCTCGCAGAATAAGCAGCATACTTCGATTTGTATGTTAACGATTTAATTCAAAGGAATTTAAACTTTTATTTGGAATTGTTCCTGAATTATAGCCAGAAAAACGGCGTCGCTTTACCATTTTCTAGATCCCATATTTCCGCTTCAATATATTGAACGAAATTTTATTCATCTCAACAGACCAATAATAAAAATTGTAAAAAACGTCTACATATTAAAATTTAAATCAGTTTCTAGCATGGAAACGTCAACTTCTTTCCATGTAAATAATTCGAAACAATAAATTGTCGACAGACACAAAAGAAACCCAAGTTCCAAACGCATTCACATATGATCAAATGTCAATCATGCAGAGATGTCTTTTTTGCAAATTTATTTTACTTTGTACCCAGCAAGTATGCGCCTCGATTGCAAAAATTTGATATGGTAAATTTATAGATCTGCTTTGAATAATTTATTTATTGTATATGTTGAATTAATCAATGTTATCGTCAATTATCCGACCTGACAGTCGGGATGTTCCAAATATCTGTGTCAATTTGTAACGGCGAGCCAATCGCCACCTCTTCTGATTTATAATCGCGAAATATTTTGATGGCGCCTCGTAACAAACGCTGGTAATTAAAAATTAATTACGAATAAAAGGGGCGTTTTTTTAAACTTCATTAGTTGTTTGTTTATAAATTTTATCTTCTTTGTAAATTTTGCTTTATCACCATGAGGGTAATTTAAATTAATTTTTAATTAAAACTTAATGCCATTAATAAAAAAGTACAAAATTGAAAAAAAGCTTTAGTTAAATTATAGCATAACGGGCGTTGTTAGCATAATGAATCATTTATCATGGTCGCGGTATTATAAATTAATAATAATAAGTAAAAAATTATTATAATTAAAGTAGCACGAGAATCGACACAACATCTTTCATCGAGATGACGCAGTTAATTTGTGATTCAGTCCGGATAAATTGTCGAAAATTGCAGGTAACGGGCGCAAAATAATTTTTAAGTAGCTTTTTGTAACATCCTTTTATTCCTTTCTTTGTTAGCTATATCAGCGAATAAATGGTTTTGTAAAAATCAATAACGGTTTAATTTTAGATTATTTCTAAATCATTTTTTGTACAAATCCTCTTCAAATTAAAATCAAATTTATTTAAACTAGTTATCTAGGAATGACCTGTTAGGATTGAGTTTTGAGAACTTCAGATATTCTTCTGGTCAAATTGTCTCTTATATTAGTAATATTTGGCGGTTTTACTTGTGTGCTGCCCTTGGTGTTCGTATAAACTAGCATAGCAAACGAGTAAGCATAAACCGCACTTTCTTATAAAATGGGTTTACTCTCTTGAAAAATAATAACAATTAAAAACCCATGAAGCATGAAAAATCACTGAAAATTTTACACTAGAAGAGTCAAGTCTCGTAAGGATGAACGAGATAGACATTATTGTATTAATTATACATACACAGAAGTGTATCCCAGAGGTGTGAGCCACAACTCCTGCTAGGATATGATCAAACCCAGACCGCCATTATAATTTTGAAAAGTTCTGTCCGCATTCATCAAGGAGATACTGATACTGTAAAGGTTTAATAAAAACCCATTTGGCAGACTTATTTGTCACAGGAATAATAGGCATGTTTTTTGGGTTGTAGACATCTTCTCCTGAATATTTATTCTGTTTGAATTTATTCAAATAAAATTTTATGTAATGCTACTGATTTCGGACGGAACCTGACGAAGGAGGAGTAATTGCGCAATCTTAAAAATAGAAGAGTTGCATTTAGAATAAGTTCCTATTACACAAACGGGATTAGTCTCTCTTTTCTTCTCTGTTAGCCTTCCTATTCATTGCTGGACAGGTTCATTCAACAATATTGGCCTTTTGCTTATAGAAAAAGGATTTATCATTTTGATCCCACGGTTTCTGAGACAATCATATGATAGTTTAAGATTTCTTCCGGATTTGAACTGGGTACCTTAGAGTCAGCAGATGTTAGGCTAACTTAATAAAGGCGCATTCTCACGAAACAAGTTTAATCGACCGCTTTTAGTTCATTGACTAAAGTCTGAGTGATTTCTATAGTAACCTTTGCTCAATTTTTCTAAGTTTTAACTTTTGCTAATCAAACTTATGCTAATGATCATTTCAATCAGCCTCAGGAGTCAGGACTCGAAAAATGTTTTGCTAAACATTTAGATAGGTACAAAATACGAGTATGAAAATAAAGCCTTTCACAAAACTGCAAAATCTGATTTTTTATCCAGCCTCTTCTGTTCACTCCTGAACAAAGCCTCTTTCTCTGGGAGAAAGGTTTTTAGCATTAACTCCCCACAGTTGCTAAATCCGGATTGGGGAATGCCTAAAACCCTGTTTTTTAATAGTTGATGATGGCAATCATCAACCCAGAGGGACCACCGGATTGATGGCCATATGAACGTTTTAGGCTTTCCCCGGATTCGATCCTAAGTACCTTAGAGTCAGCTGTTGTCAGTTGTTCGGCTAACCTACTAATGGGACATTCATTAAATTAGAGGAGGCGATTTTGGCGATTTTCTGACCTCCCTCCCCCACTGGTGGGATTTTGTGAGATTTGGCTCAATTCCCCCCCTCTAATCTCAAGTGGGATTGTTTGTTTTACTTAATTTGACCCAGTTTCTTACAGTTTCTGGCGTAGAAAAAAAATTACGTGATATTTGATGAGACCCTCCTCTTCCCCACGTGAGATTGGGTGAGATTCCCCCCACAAGACACATCAGTTGTTGGACGTCCCCTAAGTTAACGACCCTCTCTGATTACCACCAAAACCTGACCACCATTATTTAATTGTCAAATGTATAAATTTAGTTTTTTGTAATAGCAAATGTTTCACTTTACTACCGGCAACAGAAGTATTTTTGTTTCGCCCTCTATCTATGATGAATTGAATTTTTCTTAATTTTCATGCCGCTTGCTTGGAGTAACATTCTCCAACTGATTATACCAAATGAATACTTCCCAGTAGTCTGAAAATATTTATGTAATAGAATATCCTCCAGCTCAAATTTGGAAATCTCCAGACCTACAAATTTAATTTTTTTGTGGAAGCAAATGTTTCACTTTACTACCGAGAAGAAAAAGTATTTTAGTGGCGCCCTCTAACTATGATAAATAGAATTTTTCTTAATAATTTACGTGTGAATTTTAAACCCCATCTGCTTGGAGCAACATTCTGCAAACGATTATCAATCAAAAGTATAACAAAAAAAAAACAACATATAAGTCGTACTGTTATGGACCGGGGTCTGGGGGTTATGGAATACCCCCCAGAAGGCTAAAAGAATTTATGTAATAGTTTAGCCCAAATTTGTAGATCTCCAGGCCGTTAGCTTTAGCTTAAAAAAATTCTTAACACTTAAGCAATTATGTAATATATGTGGTCACATGCTAAAAGGGTATAAGTACAAATACTCAACTTTACAGGAGAATCGAAAAACGTTTTTTTTTAATTTTAACTTTAAAAGTTGCTAGCTTATAACCACTAATCATTGATTTTGATAATTTAATTGCTATCTCACGAATTCTCTTATAGCAGAATTTAAAAAAATTAAATAAAAAATGACGGCTTTTTTTATGTATTTTAAATATAATATATCTGTAAAAAAATCGAAAATTTTTTAATTATTTATTGTTATAGACTATTCTCCTTATACCAGAAGTTGACACCTATTATTATGAATATAGGGCTTAGATTTTACGCTTTTGCATGTTCTTTAATGTTGATATGCCAACAGATTTGTTTTGAAATCTGGACAAATTAGGTCAAAACGAATCCGAAAAACTGCTTGTCAAAATGCATATTTTGCATATTTTTAACATTTAGTATATATTTGAGCAAATAATGCAGATTTGTTCAAATTTGGGTGACTTTTGGTGTTTTTTTGAAGAATTTTAGTAGAGAAAATAAAAAATTATTATTGGATTTGCCAATTTTAGCAATTATTTTATTTAATTTTAAGCAATTTAATTTTTATAATTTCTTAAATAAATAAATAATTTGGTCCATATTTGAGCAAATAATGCTTATTTGTGCATATTTGGGCCACTTTTGGTGTTTTTTTTTTGAGGAATTTTAATATAGAGAAAGAAAAAAAATATTATTAAATTTGCTAATTTTAGCAATTACAAAAGTGACACGTAAACAGTAGGGACATCCCCGCGATTAAGTATTACTAAATTTGTATAGTCAATAAGACTATAGTCAATATATATCAATAAGATAGTCTAATAGATACTTACCTCGATTGTTGCAATCTCTACTGCCCCATGCCTGATGATGGGAGTTGGAGTCGCACCCAATGATGAGGTGTTTCTTTTCTTGCTCGCAATAGTTCACCAGATCCACCATCCTTCGAGAAGGTGGTAGTTCCGGCGAATCGATTGGGAGGTAGATGGACGATAAGACGACGTCCTTTGGGCAATCTTCTAAGTCGCAACTCGTCCGGACTGCTGTTAGGTCGCAGTCTCTGTACTGCGGCAGAAGGTTGGCCTGAATATTGCTGGGTATGTAGATACATGTCCTGCTTTTATTTCTGGAACTACCTGTAGACATGGTTCCATTTAGTTTTGGAAAACCTCGTATAGAGGATTTTACTAACCAGGGCTCTTGTATTAGAGCGATAGTATCCTTGCAGTTGTCAAGGTGGAGGCATAGTACTGCCACTGCCTCCCGACAATGCTGCAGGTTTGCTGGCAGGAGACTCCACCCTACCAAGGGAGCCATTTAGCCTACCTTTTAGAGCTTAGTGTTCTTCTGCAATATTAGCCACCACTGCCGGACTTATGTCCGTCTCCATAGGAGTTTGGTTGGCTATTACGGTCTTTTCAGACGCAGAGTTTTCTTCAAACTTCTGCATATTGAGGGTGTTGAACTTGTAGTTCAGCTTCTCTCCTCTAGTTTTCAGGGCGGCACTGTCCTCCTGGCCGACGCCGAAGACAAGGAGTTTACCTTTCGGTGCGTCCCTGTCCGTATCGTGGAAGACGCACCACTCTTCCTGTTTAGCACAAGGATTCTGAGCAGCAAGGCGGCGTATAACCACCTCAGTGGGTTCCGGTTCTCCCGGAATCCAAAAAGCGACCTTGGTCAGCCTTGGTAGGTCTTCCACCTCGACCACATCTAGTTTAGCTCCCTGCCATGAACTGCCATGGTTGTGGCAGGTTAGCTATTGTTGTTTGCAGCCATTCCAGCGAGCTCTGGACACTGCAGGTGATCCGAAGAATCTGCCCCGAGTGATAGAACCCGCTAAAGGTGGGTACTAGCTTTGTCTTCTCTTTGCCCATTGCTGCTATACAAGTATCTAGTGCAGTGGTGAGACTACTTTCAATTGTAATCACTTGGGACTCATCCAGTTTGCCCAGTGGATTTGCTCGGTCTATCACCGCTACTCGGAGGTGCCTTTCAGCAGCCTCTTTGTAGGTGACACTACCCACTCGATTTTAGTTCTTTTGTGCAGGATAAGTCGACTTTGCCTTCTTCCCCTGATTACTCGAGGGTGAAGGCAAAGAGTTCAAAAAGCTACAGTTTTCAGCTGCTTATTCTTGCTTGCATCATGAGCAGGCAGCTTGGATAGCCTGGCCTTCTCAAGTGCAGTGCTACTCGTCGAGGTGTCCGCGCCTGACTTTGCGGCCAGGCGGGCTTTCCTACGACGTTTAGCCTCCGCTCCACAGATCCTTTCTCTCCCAGTTTTGTGAGGTAGGTCTGTAGCGAGAAGAGGCGCTACCTGCTGTGCAGACGAGGTATCCGTAGACGCACCCGTCTGTTTAGGCGGGGTATCCTGATTGGACGCACCCGTTTGGTTTTTAGCTGATTCTTCAGCTGGTTTTGGCTTTGGATTTAATTCTGCAATGAAGAGAATTTTAAGTTCATCTCCCAGAGCTCCCCACCCGCCATGTAGCCCGCAACGTTGGGGACGCCAAAAATCGACGCCAGGGCTACTCGGAAGATATAGCCCTCAGGAAGGTGAAATGTTTGCACACTCCATCCTCCCCCAAGGACTCGTCCTGCTGAACCTCTGACGGAACACCGCAGCCGATTGATCAGGGTGGACTAGTCCTGACAGCCCGTTTGAGTGGAAATCCAGGCCAAAGTGGAGTGTTGTCAGACTCAGGAGAACTACTGCCGCCCCCGAGCTGGCTCAGCCACCAGGATCCTCTCATCCCACCGTACGGGTTACCGCGCACGGCATAAACACGCAGGTACCTGTATTCGTCTGGTTTCTCCACAGTGGCCGTCATCCCGTTTTCTTAACAAGCCAAAAGCCCGATCACAAAGGTTTTTAAGCACCGGCCCGAGTCAGCCTGACAAAACAGACCAAGCACGAGAGAGTTTTACGTCCCTGGCTGGAATCCTAGCAGGTACACGCCCACCGTTTCCTCAAAACACGCAAGCCCGCTCACCACGGTAAGGTTCGGGTACGTTCGAGAGGGACCGGGGTATGAAATACCCCCAGTAAACTAAAAAAATATTTATGTAGTAGAATAATATCCTCCAGCTCAAATTTGTAGATCTCCAGACCTATTTTTTGATTAAAATTTTAAATTAAAAATTTAATATTTTTTGCGAAAGCAAATGTTTTGCTTTACTACCGACAAGAAAAAGTATTTTAGTGGCGCCCTCTATCTATGATAAATTGAATATTTCATAATTCACATGTTGACCGTAAAATGCAGTCTGCTTAGAGCAACATTCTCCAAATGATTTTCAATCAAAGGTATAACCAAAATCAAAACACAGCAGTTTTGCTGTTATGTACCGGGGGGTCTGGGGGGCATGGAATATCCCCCAGTAATCCTTGGTAGTATATCCAAAAAATGCCGAGGTAACAGATAGGAAGATTCTTCTGTCTACTTAGCAATTTATTTTATGAAAAAAATTTGTAATTTAGGTGAACTTTGATGATTAGTTAACAAGGTAGCATATTCTGCAAGAGTTCTTGTACACCCGTCACAGTGTGTACACCCCACACTATAATTTATTCCTAATGTGTTTTTGTTAAATTAAATAAAAATTTGTACTTAATGATTTTTATAAATTAAACAAAATGTAGACATTTTTGTTGTAATTTATAAGTTTTAACTGCTTGAACGCGAACAAATGTGAAGGAAAACCTTAGGAAGTTCTTGGAAATTCTAGAAAATCCCAAGAACAAGAAAGATAACATCTTAGGAGGACCGCAGATCAGCTTTTTGTTCAAAATAAATCTTTTTGATTTAAGAAAATTTGGAGAAATCTTTAAGAAATCTCGTAAAACTACTACTACTACCATGACAAATAATTCAATCCAATTACTAATTAATCCGGTTATTGCTTTACGCTAAACAAGGGTGTAGAAAAGTGAAAGATGCAAAATTCCGAAAAACGGAAAACTAATAAGATTATATTTGTTAAAAATATAAGAAAAACTGCGATCGATCGAATAAGAAAATGTATTGACTGTAGAGAAGAAATGTAAATGATTTTCAGCTTTGGATGTTGTATCATGCCGGAAATCAAAATAGAGTCTAAAAGGTCAGTTTTTCCGAATTTCTCATACAATTCTCGGCGATCCGGTATGGATAATTCTTAAACTTTCTCTTTTTGATAAATACCATTAGGCATTGTTATCTTCTTTTCCTTACATTGCCTAATGGATTGAAGGTGAAATTTTAATTTTCTCGGATGGGTTCTTTGGTTTTAAAAATTTGCATTAAAAATTTTCGCCGATAATCGTTTCCATAGAAAAAGCTCGTTGAAAAGACATTACGTTAATCCAATTGTTTACACTTACTTTACCATCACCGTAAATTAAACTTCCATATAATAATCACTTATCTGTTCACGATTAGCTTTTCAATGGCGCATTTTCTATAATTTTTCATCAAGCAAACTCATTATTAGGATCGATTAGATGAGGAAAAGTGACTTAAATAATTATTATAACGTGATATACGTTATTGATGCAGTGGTGTGGGTGATAAAGGGTGTGTCAAGAAGATAATAGAATAGTTGAATGTCTTTGTTGTCGCTAAATGAGTGTTCTTAAATCAAAATCCAATATGGCGGTTAGTGTTGGTTGCTAATCGAGCGGAAACTTGAGATTAGAAGCCCCAACTTTCTTCTACTCCTTATTTTATTCCACACATGTTCACATACTATCCAACCTAACGCGATATTTTTATATTTAGCTTTTCACAGTGTAAACATTTACGATTTAATTTATTTTATTTCTCCTAATGCGGGTAAAGTGGATGATGATAATTCGAGTGGTTTTAAAAATGTTTGCATTAAGGATTATTAGTGTTTCCGGTGGTGGAAACACAAAAACCATGGTTTGCAAATACAGGTGTAGGAATATTATGGACGGGCAGATGTCGTGTGAGAAAATATCAAGGGTTTAAAGTGTTTTAATTGCGTTAAGGAGGACTTAATCGAAATCAACACATTTTAAGTGACAAAAAGTTAAAAGTCAATTGCGCCGCTTTTAGGGGGCGACCGGGCGGCCGGGCGTCTAGTAGTATAATTTTGCTTCTTAAGTGCTCGCATTAATGGTGTTTAATAAACTTAAAAAGCCTCACGGATGCTACTTAAGTGGCAACACTTTTTTTTTACTAATAAATTTTAATTCCAAAACCGATAATTACTTTGCGGTGTAGGTGTATAGGTTGCGTCGTCTCCTTTAAGGATAAAATTTTTCAGCAACTTTGATGACATCCTCCGTATAAAATTAATGGGAGCTTTTAGGTGTAAGGAAAGAGTAATCGATTTTAAAGTCTTAAAAGTTATTTCAATATAACATTTGGAAATAAATCGGAATGACTTTCATTCGAATAGCGCGTGTCAGCCATTTTATTACAGAAGCCACTTTATATTTAAATTTGGCAATCCAATATTCCTGCAATTTCATTTCTTGCGCTCTAACAAACACGGCTGAAATGGAGTGCCCGCCTTATGATGCTATAACGGCTTGGAGGTGAACTCCAGCTCATCTGGAAAGCGAGAAAAGTGGATGAAAAGTGGGGAAAATTGCTCTTGAGCAATGGAAATGTATTCACACACCCATTTTAACAGTATATAAGTAGTTTTTTATTCAAACGTGCGAGTCGAGGTTGCTTCATTTAAATTCTTAGATTGCTAAAGGTTCGCTATTAAACATCGTGGAAGGAAAATATGCGAGCGAAAATTTTACGACGAAAAAATTTTATTTTACGACCTCGAAAACTATTATCCTTTCGACGGACGACCGAACGAGATGAGCAGGTTCGATTCTATTCCGGAACAATTTTTTTACCCTGCTACTTTAATTTGTTAGCTCTTTCGCAGACGTAATCCGGAACGACTCGCACGTTTCGCTCAACCAAGTGAGAAAATTCAAATAAACAGATTTTAAAGGTTCGCTTACTTCAGCACGAAAGAATGTGAACGTTCGGAAGTAAATTTTTATAAATCGATTCACATTCTGGTGTATCAATATAAATTTCGACCCTCTTTGATTTGCATGGAGGATGTGACGTATAAGTGATTGCCTATGAGGCAATCTCTCTGGAGATGTTATCAAAACGCCGGAAATCTATTGGCGAATGCAGATTACAAAATGGATTGTCTGAATTTAGATTTGGCATAATTCAATCCTATAGTGCGTCGGAATTGAAAAAAGATAAATGCTTTTCCATCGTTCTCCAATTATTAACACTTAAGATTTTTAGATTATTTTTTTGTTCGTTATTTTGTTCAATTAAAATGTTGAAATGTTTACGCCGACGGGTTACACCACACACTCATTGTAATGTCACCTGATATATAAAATTAATTATTATTGATCATAAAGTAATTAAGATTTACATCTCGTTACAGTTATTTCAATTTAGGAATCGATTCCAGCATTTTATTGGCCATTTTATGTTTTATTCGACATTTTTGGTTTTTTTTTGCCATAATTAACTTTTTGCTTAATTAATTCTATTTTGGAAAGATTGACCTCTTTCGTCATTAAAATCACGACATATTTGAAAGTTAAACGTCTCCCATCTCACCGAACAGAATTTTTTGGTGGGCTTTGCAAGTGTTGGTATTAGCCAATAAACCTGCTGCTATACTTCCGATATTATCTTTTCAATGTATAGAGGATACAAAATAATAACACTTTGGCAACAGAGGAAAATATGGCAAACCACGAGGAACAAATTGACATGATACTTAAAAGACAGTGAACAATAATTTTGGAAATTCAACGTAGTAATTATAACAAATTGCATCAAATTTTGAAGTTTAATAAATTAAATATCGTCAAATTCTTCTTATTGGGATTTGCCCCCAAATCCGCCGGTTTCAAAAACCGAAAATTAGTGTGCATAATCTGAAATTGATTGTATCAAATTGGAATCATTTATTCCAGAGATACGCACGGGGGGGAGGGGATCTAAATACATGGAACACTTTTTTGTAAAACTTAAGATTAGAAATACTATATCCTGAATATCTATTGTAATATTTCGGATCTCCGTAGGTATTAATGGCAGTTTTTCAAAAATCTGGAATTTTTGAAGGGAAACCAGAAAAACTATTTACTTGGAAAACGTCGATTACTATTTTCGGAGCGGCATCTCTCTCGGTGCTATTTTTGCCACCATTTTCTGCCCCTCAACAGCACTGTTTTCTCTGTTTTCTCTGAGACTAAGTCAATGACAGAGCGGATCGTCGGAGAAGGCCAAAGAGTCTTAGCCTCCGCAGAAATTCTAAACTATTATAATTTATTAATCCATTAGACATGCAAACGATGTAGTCAACACATGGACCCCAAGGTTTTATTGTACCTACTATGTTAATTTCGAGATAACACCGATTGCACAGATTGCACAGATGAATATGTATTAAGAGAAGCACGTATTCCATACCCCCCAAACCCCCCGGTTTCAAAAACAAACAATTTTTGTTCATGATCTACGATCATCGTTACGAAGCAGTCGAAACCTTTCACTTGAAAGACAACATATTATTGTATAATGAATTTTCATTATCTTTTGTGAAATTTTCTCAGGTTTCCTGTCCAAAGTAATAGAAAATTCGAGGAAATGTAGAAAATTCTAGATAATCCGGGTAAATGTACAAAATTCGAAAAAGTCTTTGAAATTCAGAGAAAAACTTAGGTTTAAGGAAGTCTTCGGAAATTAAGAAAGGACCCCGCACCATTCTTATTGGAAAATGTTTTTCTGTGGATTTGGCTGATTTTTGTAGATAGGTACTTGTATTGTAATTCTCACCATTCTGAACAAATGTCTCAATGGATATAACTTGATGTAATGGACAATTTCCAAGTAACCCTTCTATGTTAACAATGTAAATTGCACATTTTGAAACCATTTTTGACATATAAAAATCGCTTTTATATCATCTTCTATATCTCGGAAACGGTGCTAGAAAATAGAAAAATGCATTTGAACAAAAATGTAGAGAATCACGTTTTCATGAAAAAATGCCCATTGATTTTTTCAATTCGTCGCACCGCTTCCGAGATATAGAATAGATAACAATATTTTTGTGTTTTACAGAGTCTTGTTTAAGTCGTTGCCAGTCAAAAAGGGGGTCGACCAAATTAAAAAATGTATAGATACAAAATTGAAGACAATGAAATTTTTTCGGTTTCAAAATGTGCAATTTATGTTGACAATACACACTGAAAAACATGGTTTATCATATTGATCAATAATTGATCATTTTTACACCGATGAAAAAATTCATCATATTGATAATAAATTCATAGTATTCATGAACAAAATCAATGTATTTATGAATTACTTCATCAAAATGATAAATTTTGTTCATCGATGTAAAAATGATGTACTTCATCAATATGATAAACCATTTTTTTTCAGTGTAGAAAGATTTCAATACTTTCGTTAGCCTCTGTATGTCTCCAGTGCTTTTTAAATTCAAAATGTAGGTGTCAATCCGGGGGGTCTGGGGGGCATGGAATGCCTTCCAGTGCATTCTTTACCAAATACCTCGAATTGACGTAGATTCAGATGAGAAATATTTACCAATGTGGTATTTGGCATAGGGTGCACTGGAGGGCATTCCATGCCCCCCAGACCCCCTGGATTGACGCCTACGTTTTGTAAATTTAAGAAGCAATTAATTACCTAGTAATTGTACATAAATAGTACATAGTTCTATTTCGTTGCACCAATTTTGAGATACATATAAATATTTTTTGTATTTTACAGAGTCTTCTTTAAGTCGCTGCCAGTCAAAAAGGGGGCGACAACATTTCAAAATATATAGATACAAAATTAAAGACAATGAAAATTTTAACAAATAATGCTGCAAAAGGGATTTTTATATGTCAAAAAACTGTTTCAAAATATTCAATTTACATTGTTAAGATAATAGGGTTCGAATATTTTTGTTAGCCACTGTACATCCTCGCCCATACTCGAGTCGAAATTTATTTTTTCTTGTTAAATCTGAACAATTTAGAAATTATAATTCAGAAACTGTTCATTAAAACTGGTACACACCATGCAACTTCTCATGTGACTTTATAGTATGAAAAATCTTATCTAAAATCGTAAGCAACGCGCATTGATTTTTTTTGTTTTTATGTTGCTGAATACCAAAAATTGTATAGTGTGAACGTAAAAATATTTCTAATATGATAAGTCACATGGGGATCGCTAGGGATATTCAGCGTACAAGCGAAAGGAAAACTGAAGAAATTCAAAGAAATAGGAAATTCGAGGAAATATAGGTAATCATTTAGAAAGATAATCATTCAAGCAAATCTTAGAAAATCTGAAAACATAGAAAATGTAGAAAATCTCTGGAAATCCAGGGAAATCTAGTTTACAAAAATATGGGTTCTGCTCGCCTCTTGGGTGTAACTATCTTCATACCCGGATGTGAAATATTCAAAATGTAATTACTAGAAACCGGATTATATGCAACTAAAAATGGTCAAAAAGTGCCTTCTTCAGATAAAAAAACTTTTTTTTCAGAAATGTTATAAAATATGCCGAAATATGCACGATCATTAGATTTCAGTCAAAATATGCAATAATCAATTGATACGTGGTTTAGGTAGTGTAACTCGATATTAACCATACCAATATTTTAGAAAACCCAAAAAATGCACTAAACACTTTTCAGTTTTTTTTTTTTTTTTTTTCAGATGAATTAGTAATTCATCGCCTGATGATGCCATAGTATGGTGAAAACGTTTGCGAATACTTACAGTGTATTTTACATGTGCTAACTTTTAAACATTTTAGTTCTGAAAAGTGTTTAGTGCATTTTTTGGGTTTTCTAAAATATTGATATGGAAAATATGCAATATTCTAAAAAAATTCCAAAGTATGCAATATTCTAAAAAAATAGCCAAAATATGCAAATGCATATGCTAATATGCAAATGCATATGCAAATATGCAAATATGCAAATGCATATGCAAATGCAAATGCAAATATGCAAATATGCAAATGCATGAATATGCAAAAACACATGCAAATACACATGCAAATACATATGCAAATACACATGCAAATATGCAAATGGATATACAAATATGCAATGCATATAATCCAATCTTAATTACGAACCAGCTTAGTAATGGTAAAATATGACCGAAAATGCTTATGACTAGCCTTCTTACGTGTGGCTCCTTAAGCCACAAGCCGTAATTGATAATCAATGAGCTCTTTGGCTCTCAACTACTAGCATTAATCATGGTTGTTCTCAACTATAGCAGTCAATTCTATGCCCAAGTATTACCTCAAGTGTTTTGGGTAATTTTAAGGCTTTGTGGAATTGGTCACCTCGTATATGACAAAGTATATAAGGCCGAGAAAACCAAATTCTTTGGTCCTGCATATTTCATTACTGTCCCCAGGTTAATGGTTTTTACTGTTATGTATTCTGGAAAAAACCGTTTGGTTAAGCTCAAGTTTAGTACCCATTTTCTACTTTTGCTTTTGCCTATAGCTGAAAGAAGGTAATATTTACATTTAACCAATGATATGATTGAACAGACACGATGGTCGAGGCTTCTCTCTGAAGCATTATCTTTGCATATGTAAACCGAAATTTCTTTGTTTTATAAGCGAAAACCTTACCTAAGCCCTCCTGTCAAATTGGTCTTCACTGGATTCTCTAATATTGGCAATTGGCGTGACTTCCACCAAGATATGATCGTCGCGCCTGCTCAAAACAAAGCCTATGAAACTTAAGAACCCATAAAACAAACTATCTACAGAGCGGAGTAAAAATAAATGTTACAGTTTCAATTACTTGGGTATTCCCTATTCTATTAAAGCAGAAAGTTGATTGTTGCAAGAAGAAGCTGTTAGTGTAGTTATCAGGCTCTTGAAAGAAGATGAAAATAAATTTTCTTAGCCTGCCTGCTAAAACGTTTTTATATATTTTCTTCTGTTTTTTCAGATTTTTTCACCGAGGGCCGCTGTCTCTAAGATCCCAAGACCTCAATTAGTCTTTGCATGCCATGCAGGATTGTTCTTGGCTTTCTAAGTTGTAATTTTACTTGCAAAATGGCTGTAGATAACACATACATCCTGATATGTAACTTGAACGAGGTTGCCAAATAATTCTTCGAAATGAACATCCATCCACTCATTGATGGTTTCATTTATTGATGGTTGACAATTTTCAAGATAACTAAAGATTTATCTTATACTTCTCTTATTATCAATTCAATAAATAGTTTGTTAGTTTCTTTTGCTATTTTATTTCTTTTATGGCGGCCTTTTCATGCTAGATTTCATGCTTCTTTCTCCAGGAAACCCGGAAACGACCGATTTTTCGACACTCAATTCTTAACCGTCTCAAGATTTAGTCTTAGCAATCTTAGAAGAGCAGTCTCAAGTCAAGAATCTTACAACAGATTACAAACGTCTTAACCTTTGTTATTTCTAATCTGCAGGCCTCATCTATAGCCTGATCTGTCAGCTACCAGGAAGATCAGATTTTCCCAGTTCGGCTAACCTCGAAGACTTATAGTTTAAGAGATTGGCTTAGAAAATCTGAATTAGTGTGTCGTTTTCGAGAAAATCCCAAATAAAAATGATTTTGCAACCAAAGGGCAAAGAAGATTCATGCAAAATTGTTAAACTGCTGAGATAATTTATATTAATTATTAGTTTCTATTGTATTTTTTTAATAACTTGTACTATTCGTAGTGGCCATAAAAAAGTAATAATTAAAAGATGAATCTTTTAATTAAAACTTCCAGTAGATTTAGCGATAATAAATTAGTTAATATTTTGGCCACCCTTACAAATTTATTAAGTTATTTGCATATCAAATGAAACATTTATAGCTCTACATGCAATCTTTATTATTTTCATAATAAATCACTATCAATCATATCGAACAAAAGCCACGTGTGTTAAAATGTTGGAAAACGCCCACGGCGACTTAATTTATACCTAATATAAACACCCTGTATTATTTGCAGCTCTAATCCTTTGATTTTATTAAGCGAACATTGTGACTCACTAATTCATTTTTTCCTAAATAAAAGTATACAATTATGGCTTTAAATTTTATAATTAAAAGGTAAACACAGCGGTTTCGGCAAGGGTGGCACACATCAAACGATTAAACCACCCTTGTGTCTTAACTAAAACACCTATTTAAGGGCGGCTACCACCTTTTAAATATTATGTTACAAAAGCTACCGATTTATCCTTATTCTGTGTACACTTTGGGGTGAAAACTCAAAAGTTACTACAAGAGTTTACCTTTTAAACCTTAAGCGTTTAATGTAATATTTGCACATTTTTAGGGGTTGTTTACTCGGGAGAAGGTGTGCTAATAAAGAAACTTACAGATTATCTACTTATTTTTTTGTTAGTTTTATTAAACAGTTTATTTAAATAAAATTGTTATAAATTTTATGTCGGATCGCATTTTAATACCGAACAACATTTAAATTTATGAAAAATCAAAATATGGAATACAAATGCTCCGATTTGACTACCGGTCCGGCTCAAGAGATTTTTGTTATGGTTTTCTGATGTTTCATAAAAACATTTCGTGTCCAGTTCATGAAATAAACATTAGTACGCGTGGATATTTAATATTTTTTGTATTGTTTTATTTAATTTTGCGCATAAAATTTGAATAACGTCGTTTCGGAGATTTTACTCTCGGGGGTTTCCCGGAATAAATTTTCGTATGGCCGGAATATTTGAGTATATTTTCTTGGCTAGTGTCGAGCTTAAATTAACCCTAGGGGTAGGTCGTGAATTATGCCAATAAACATATTTTCGCAAGATATTAAATTACACCCCATCAGAAACAATAATAGTAATAATAATAAGAGTATGAATAATAATAAAAGTGATAGGCCCGGCGGCGCACCCCATGTATTCGTATGTAGGGTATGGTATGTGGGAACTTGCACCCTTCGACGAGCTTATGTGGTTTTACACGGGATTAGCCGCTGGCTTTTTACCAAAGCATATTGAATGTGTAAAAGATATTAAACGATTTGATTTATAAAGCGCGTGCCCACCATTAAAATGTTTGTAAAGGAATCACGCTGTTTGAATTTCTCACAACCGTGACTGCATAAAAATAATAATTACTTTATTAATATTTTCATGATGTATTTTATAACACAGAAATTGCAGAAACTTGGTTACGATTGCTTTTGTTGTAATTTGAAACTTAATAAAAGCACCGTAGATGAGATGAAATAACAATAAAGTAAGTTTAATATTGCATTGCAGTTGAATTTATATGCATTGCGCTAAATCTGACGCGGGTGTGGCGTTCCTTCGTGATAACGACGTCTAAGGGCGGTACACTTAGTCAATTAAAGAAATTTACAGGGGCGCTTTTATACTTCCAGGAATTTATTTACATCACAATTGATTTACATTGTGTTCTACCAGTATGGCTATTTAAAAAAAATTTATTGTCCTTTATCCCTTTTAAACGACCTGCGATTTATAAATCCTGCATTTTCTATCGACGACTTCTTTAAACCTACTTAAAATCATAATAAAAATTGGATATGTAGACAACGAATAACTTCCTTCATACAGATATACATAGAATTTTTCTTGTAAAATTTGAAATCTATTAAATTACTTAATTGTGTAATTTTTTTGCACAATTTGTGGATTACTTACACATATTTCTCTCTGTATATAATAATATCTTACTAAATTGTACATAACTAGAGGAATAAAGGGTTAATTATATCTTCTCTCTTTGAGATATGGAAGTCCTCCGAAGATCTACCTAAAATTTGGTAATAATTAAGTTTCACGCGTGTCCGCCATATTTAGGCGTTGTAATAAACTCGGAGTCGACTGACTCAAATAGAAACCATACAGTTAAATTTTTTTTTAAACTTGGCCCGGCTAACGTTCAAATATTTAATTTAATTAAATTTTCCAATACAAACGGTTTTAGACAAGCCAACGTTTAAAAATTTTTTGGAAATTTATAGAATTTAGATTTATTCCGTTCACTGTCCTCTTAATTCTCAAAATGTTCAAATTCAAATTACAATTTATTATTCGTTCATAATACCCTGAAAAAAAAGTTTTATCAAAAATTCATAATTTTATTAATAGTATTGATAAAAAAATCATTATATTGATGAATTTTGTTCATCGGCGCAAAAATGATAAATTTTTCATCAATATGAACTATTTTTATCGGTGTATACGACAATTTTAAATTCCAAATATAATTAATCACAATCGAAAAATTATTTTCGTCTATTTCTTATACGAGTAATAAATATTATGTAAACTTTTCGGGATTTTGAACCAGAATAATTAACTTATTCAATTGTCGACGTTTCGCCCAGCATTTTTGTGGACTTCTTCGGGACTATCCATTATTTCATTTATACTGGTCCAAAATTATCATGTTATCAGCTGTTCAGTCCCCTCCTGGACCATCAGCCTTTTTTCTCATTCGACAAAGGTTTAAACATTTAAACTCCATGGCTGCTTAAACCACATTAGGAAATGCCTGTAACCCAGTTTTTTTTAAAGGTGGATACTGACAATCATCAACCCAGGAGGACCACCGGCTTTAAGTACTCTCCAAAGCACGGAGGCAAACATATAAAAGTTTTAGGTTCTCCCCGGATTCGAACCAAATATTTTAAAGTCAGTAATTGCTCGGCCAACTTACTTAGATAATGATCATCTCAATCAAAATCAAAATACTTTATTTACAAAAATGTACTTTAAATTCAAAATCTAATCTAAAAATCAGGAGACTACTTTTTTCTTGACTTGAAATGCCTGGTTTCCCCACCTAGTACTTGCCACCATAACAAGTAGGTGGGAAAACCAGAAAATTTTTAAAATATTTACAGCTAAAACTAAACATCTTTTAAAAAAATATAAAATACATCAATTTAAAATTTTAACAAACAACAATATTCTGCAAAAAAAAACAAATTTAAAACAAAACCCTAAAGCAGGGTCATCTAGTAGCAAAACATAACAATTTATTAATTTAAGCTGCTATTTATGACTTCTGATTTACACGAGCTTGTCACGACAGCAACAACCTTAACTGTAACAACTGTATTCCCATTTGTGTTGCGGTGATGTCACTTCTGAGATAAATTCAAGTAAATGTACTAGTAACCATAGCAATCAGTGGCAACAGAACATTTTTGTCATCGATATAAACAGGTGATGATTATTAATTCAGCTTAATGTGCTTTACAAACCTTTTCAATATTTTCAATAAATCATTTCTTAATCATTTGAATACTAAACTTGTTTGGACTGCTACCTCATCAAGGCATGAGCCTTGCTAGGCTAAACCTAACCTAGGGGAGGTTCTTGAGCCTAAGATGAACCTAACCTAGGTTAGGTTCCAGAGCCTAACCTAACCTTGGTTAGGCTCCTAAACCTGAGCCTAACCTAGGTTAGGATCTATAGTCTAACCTAACCTAGGTTTGGTTCCTAAACCTAACCTGAGCCTAACCTGAATCTAACCTAGGTTAAGCTCATAACCTGAACCTAACCTAGGTTAGGCTCCTAACCTGAACCTAACCTAGGTTAGGCTCCTAAACCTGAGCCTAACCTAAACCTAGCCTAGATTAGGTTTCAGAATCTAACTTTGCCCAGGTTAGATTCCAGAGCCTAACATAACCTAGGTTAAGTTTCAGAGCCTAACCTAACCTAGGTTAGGTTTCTAAACCTGAGCCTAACCTAAACCTAACCTAGGTTAGGATCCACAGCCTAATCTAGCCTAGATTTAGTTCCTAAACCTTTTTTTTTTCTTTTTATTATGGCGTCGGAAGAAGGAAAATTTTCCAAAAGACACCACCAATCCGTATTGGTGGTAGTGTGGAAAATTTTTACCTACTAAAAACCCCTTCCAGTTGGAGTGTCCGGGACTCGCTCGCGCATTTCCTCCGTAACACTACCCGCTAGGTGTTCTACCCTTCCGGGACTTTTTTTTTCACTTACTGACTTAAGTGACTTACACTTCGGTACTCAACCTTACTCTGGCTACCTCCAAGGTGAGCAGCCAGATTACATATTGGGAGGTGCTCCGGTAGGAAAGCCACATCGACCACCGCTACGTGACGTTCAGCGTCTTCTCGGGGGGCCAACCACCCGAACCACAAGCCAGATGAGAATGGAAAAGATTTAACGAGGAAAAGTTCCAGGAATACTTGACCAACAACGCCTTAAGTCAATATACCGAAAAAGACCTAGGCCAGTATCTAATCGAATTACGCAACTTCTGCATACCGAGAGCTAAGATCAACAAACCTCCGGTCTATTGGCGGACCAGAGAAATAGCCGAAATCAGAAAAGCGTGCAACAAAATAAAAAGAAAAATGTTTCTCAAATCAAGAAACCACCCAGAAGAGACCGAAACCCTAAAATACCAACTCAAAGAGGAAAGAAAAAGCCTTAAAAAAGAAATATGCAGGTCCAAAAAGAAGAAGTGGGATGACCTACTACTTGACCTAGACAGGGACATTTGGGGTCAAGGCTACAAAATCGTGTGCAAGAGATTTCGGCGCGAGGGCCAAGCTAGACCTAGCCCAGGAACACACTCAGAGAGTCATGGAAACGCTGTTCCCGCCTCACCCAGCCTTTGAGAGAACCATACAAAAGAGCGGAGATACAATTCCAGAGATCACAATAAAAGAACTGCATGACATAGCCGGAAACATGAACGTCAAAAAAGCCCCGAGTCCGGACGATGTCCCGGCAAGGCTAATCAGAAGACTCTGCGAGGAGAGACCCAAATGGGTAGTGGAGACACTGAACAACTTAGCGAAAAAGGAGAAATTTCCACAGGAGTGGAAAACTGCCAGACTAGTCCTCCTAAAGAAAGGGGATAAGCCACCAAACCTTCCGTGGTCCTACAGGCCTATTTGCCTGCTAAATCATCTCAGCAAGGTGTACGAAAGATTCATCCTAACCAGATTACTTGCCGAAGTAGAAATTCATGGCGGACTGTCACCAAGCCAGTTTGGATTCAGGAAGGGGCGGTCAACAACTCACGCCCTAGAAGTCCTAACCAAAACGGTAAACCGAGCCAGGATGGGTACCTGAAGGACGCGGAATTACGTCATCATCGTCTCCCTCGACGTAAAAAACGCCTTCAACTCGGCCAGATGGTCGAACATATTGGAAGAACTTGAAAAAAGAGAAATAAATGGAGCCCTTTATAACCTGATCTCGGATTATCTGAACCACAGATCAATCATATACCAGAACATGTCGTACGACGTCACTGCGGGGGTAGCACAGAGCTCTGTATTGGCGCCGCTTCTGTGGAACGTAAACTACGACGAGGTCTTCACGCTACCGTTGCCACAGGGCGTCACCCTGATAGGGTTTGCGACGACCTTAATGCGATAGTGGTGGGCAAGACAGAAGAACACATTGAAGAAAAAACATCCAAGACTATAGAATGCATAAGGAGATGGATGGCGTCCAAGGGACTGACTCTGGTACCCGAAAAGACCGAGGCAGTACTTGTTTGCGGAAGACGAAAGCATAGAGCTATTCAAATACGTCTGCTGGATATATCATCCAAGAAGACTATCAAGGTGCTGGGGGTACAGGTGGACCACAACCTATCCTTTGGTCCGCATATAGTGGCAGCAACATCCAAAGCGGAAAGAGCGGCGGCATCCATCTCCAGGCTCCTCCCAAACATCGGTGGCCCAGCGGAGAGGAAGCGGAGAATCGTGGCCAGTGTGGCAGAGTCCATAATGCTATATGGGAAGCCCATTTGGGCAGATGGACTAAAGGTGAAAAAATACGCGGGTTTAATGACCAATGTCCAGCGGATGATGGCCCTGCGAATTACAAGTGGGTATAAAACCATGTCGGCGGAAGCGTCAATCCTCCTGGCATCCCTGATAACGGCAGATCTCCTGGCGCAAGAAAGGAAAGCCGCCTTCCATCAAACCCATCAGAATAGAGAACACCTGAGAAAGCTATCAATAGAAGCATGGCACGACAGATGGAGCAAGAGCGAAAAGGGCAGATGGTCGTACCGCCTCATCCCAGACCTTAGAGGCTGGTACAACCGAGACCATGGCGAAACATCCTATGAGTTGACGCAGGTACTATCGGGTCACGGGTGCTTCGAATCTTACCTGTTCCGATTCAAGAAGGCAAGCAGCCCCAACTGCCCATACTGCCCAGACGTGGAGGACACCGTGGAACACACGGTGTTCCAGTGTTCTAAATGGGAACCCTACAGAGCCGCAGCGATCACGAAAATGGGACAACCCTTAACCCCAGAAACCATGGTCCAATACATGTTAACATCCAGCGAGGCATGGGAAATAGTTGAGGCTCTGTCAAAGGAGATCATCAGAGCAAAAGAGGACGGACAGAGAAAGAAGCAAAGAACAAACCAAGAGGAAGAGATCTACAACCAAGTGTAAGAAGAAAAAAGTTCCTAAACCTAACCTGAGCCTAACTTCAACCTAGCCTAGGTTCAGAACCTAACCTAGGTTAAGCTCCAAACCTGAACCTAACCTAGGTTAGGCTCTTAACCTGAACCTAACCTAGATTAGGCTCCTAAACCTGAGCCTAACCTAGATTAGGCTCCTAAACCTGAGCCTAACCTAAACCTAGCTTAGGTTAGGCTTCAGAGCCTAACCTAGCCTAGGTTAGGTTCCAGGTTACCGCCGAATCTGCACGTTTTTGTTCTCCAACGAGAGGTTGGCTTTCAGATTTACAATTCGAGAGATTGTTTGTTTTAACAAGAAACAACCATTATGTTAAAAACTACTATACATAATGTATTTCAATAAAATATTTTAAATTCAAATGAATTTCAAATGCAAAAAATGCATTTCAAATACAAACGTATTTTTATGCATTTTTTCAAATGTATTTTGTATTTGTATTTCAAATACAAAAAAAATGTATTTTGCCCAGCCCTGGATGGCAAATGAGCTGAAAGATAAGATGAAATGAGCTATGAAATTGATCAGTATGAAGCTTGACAAAAACAACATTTTAAAAACGATGGCTGATTACCAATGCTCCAAGCGATTAAACTAATCCAAATCTCTTTACAAAGCCCAACCAGAGAGGGGGTACTTGGGGATTTCTCCCCGTGGCCCGAGATCTTTCAAGGACCCGGGAGGGCCCAGACGAATAATTAAAGAAATTCCATAAGAGCATCTTCAAAGTGCAAATAAAACTAGGTATGTTGTTCCATACGTTAATAAAAACTTCATGAAATATGTATTTAGTTGGTACCTACCTTATTTATGTTTGTGTTTTTAAACCAGTGAGTTGATTTTGTCCATTTAAGGCATGTAAGGCCAACAGGTCGATCGCGAAACGATTTTTAGTCGATCATAGCCGAGGACACTTACTAGTCGTGATTCATAATAAGCCGAGGAAGAAACCTCTGAACAAATTTGATGTACTACAAGTGAAGAGAAATCTAAGAAAATCTATGAAAATCTTTGGAAATGCTAGGAAATCCAAGAAAATCTTACACTGAAAAAAATAGCACCTAAGAATTTCATCATTTTGCGCCAATGAATAAAATTCATCAAATAGATGAAAAATTCATAGTATTGATGAAAATCTCATTGTATTGATGAATTTTGTTCATCAATATGCTGAATTTTCTTCATAGGTGCAAAAATGATGAATTTTTCATCAATATAAGAACCATGTTTTTCAGTGTAGGAAATCTTGGAGATCTTATAGAAAATCTGAGGATATCGAAGAAAATCTTAGGAAATCTAAGGAAATTTTAGGAAATCTAAGAAAATTTTAGAAGTTACAGATAACCTTACTTTTTTAACTATTTCGAAAGAAAATCATGAGTGATTTTGTGAAATCAAGTGAAAATCCATAGTAATTTTAGAAAATCTGGAGAAAATCGAGAAAAATCCAAGAAAATTACTGGAAGGACATTTGCAAATCTGGCGTACAAGAATTGGGTCTGTGGTTTCCTCCTCGTAATAAACTAAGAAAATATGTTCTTTGTCACCTTTAATAATAATAATAATAATAATAATAATAATAATAAAAATTCAAAGTTTCATACTTTTCTTTTTTATTTATGAAATTTTTAAGAGTAGGGGGCCCGAAAAAATTTTTGCCGTGGGTCCTGACGTGGATCTCAACGGCCCAGTTTTTTACCACCCAAAAGAACAAATGAAAAAGTAGTGAACATGTTTGCGGAACACCTTGGCAATGTTTTTAAACTATTAAGCCTTTAAAAATAGCAAAAAATCATTGGGTTATCACCTGCTAACAAAAAGAATTCAGAAAAATTTAACTCCAAGGGAATCCGAGGGTTAAATATTTTTAAGAAATTCTGTACACAGGATTTAAAATTTAAACAATTTCCATGGTAGTCCAGGATTTTCAATGGAATTTTATGGTTTTCCATGAAATTCTAGAAATTTTCAAAGATTTCCGCGAAATTCCAAGAATTTTCTAAGAATTCCAAAATTTTCCTAGGATTCTAGTTTTCATGGAATTCCAATAATTTCCAAACAAGTTCCAATCTAAAACATTTCAATGATTACCAGTGGTTCCTAAGAAATACCAAAAATGTCCCAGGAATTCCAAAGAATTTCTAAATATTCCAAGAATTTCAAAGAAATTTTAATGATTGTCGAACTAATTCCAATCTAAAGAATTGCAATTATTACAAGTAATTTCAGGGATTTTCGAAGAATTCCAAACATTTTCAAATAATTCCAGATATTTATAAGGAAAATCCACCCAGATCTATTTTAAAAGCTACTTTAAAAGGCGAGCAGATCAAATACCTTGGTTTAGGGACCAAAAGAAATTCTTACAATAAATTCATTTAGTATGCAAGAGGTAACAGCTGATTTGGAAGAGCTGCAGTTTCCGCCCAAATATGTATTGCCTTTAGATTTTCTCATGGAGATTCGAATGTGAAAACGAGATTATTGTTATCGGCTTAGAGTTTCACTCTTTATCTTCTTTTTTTCTTTAAGAGAAAAGCATTTTTGAGTTTCACAGAATTTCTTCCTCTGGGCATTTAACTATTTAGTGCAGTATAATCATCCAGCAGCAAGAAAAAAAAATAAGATACCAGGAAAATGTCGGTTTTTCCCCCCAGACGAGTTGTAAGACACTGGACTATATTTATTCGCTGACTTCGGTGAGAATGACGTTGTTAGTTTCTCAAGACAATCACAATGTGGTCACCCGTCCAAGTGCAAACCACGACTAGCACTACTTGACTCCTGCGGTTTGAAAAATGAGGAAAAATTTTGTGTCAAACCTCGAAAAACTCTGCGATTGATACTATTAGACTTTCCACGGGGTATCTTTAAATACCAACATGTAAATTTTCGATGTTTGGTGGGAATACAATAGTAATATGAAAAATCGTTACATTTGCTGTTAGTAAAATCGTTATTGCCTATCTATGAAGGTCCGAAATTAATAATACTTTTCCTTATAAATTTAGAGAAAATGAAAAATGTTTAAAAATTCCTAATTGATACTAAATGCGTAATTTGTATTAATTTTTATCGCAATTCCTTCAAGAAATGAATGTACCTCCTGAGGGTTGAAAAATAACGTCTGCGCTACGGAACCTCGTCGTCATGGCAACAAAAGGAAGGGAAAAAGAAATTATTACTTGATGGTTATGAGATTTTTCGAGAAATCAAGTGCCCGCTTATAACGCTACAAGTTTATAAAAGTTGAAAATTTATGTGAGCGTTTAAATTTTTTTAAATTGCGCCGCGACGCGTGGTCGATTTGAAATTAAAATTACGAATTACGACATTTTACGACAGATTAATTACGAGGAAAGACATTTGGAACGAAAATAACTTTTTTATTTCTATACTTCCGACCCAAATTTTGTTTGTCTTCATCCGTTTTGGTAATCACCTGTGTGAGTGATGAAGGAGTTGTTGGTTTTGGCAACTCGATCGTGACGTTGTACCTAAATTACACTTAGGCTGAAATTATTGTTGGGAAGGGAAAACCCTCATCAGTATTTTTTGACCTCAGCTACCGTAAGAGCGAATTGGATTTTAAGACAGAACGGTCGAGCGTTTTTGTTCAATTAATAAAAACGGAAATATTTGAGCTTTCGTGTGCAGTTGAAATGAGATTTTATAAAGCAGAACATAAAACAAATTGGAATTCCTGACATTTTTAAGCCGTCACGAATTCGTGTACAGTTAAGAATTGTAAACAAATTGGCGCAAAATGATAATTTTAAATTATTTTGTTTAAAGTGCACTAATTGGAATGGAAGGCTTTTTTAATTAGCAATTGTTGCCTTTTTTGCCGGGATGAAAGAATTTATGATGGCGATCTAATTATTCCAACTCAATTCGATATTAGCATTTTACAAATTTAAAATTCAAGTGGTTGGCAAGAAACGGGTCGAGTTGTTAATGGCACATTGTCCGGTAACATACGATGAAGTCGAGAGCTGTACGGGCGGTAACGCCGCCTCTTCGTTACCTCCTGAGTGACAATACCACCTCACACTCTCTTGTTAGTCCAGAACTCCGGTTCGATCGCCAACCTCGCGCGTTTTACATTCAATGAAGATATCGTCGGAATAATAAGCTAAATGGACAGCGAGTAAAGATTTTTCTCCAGCCAGATATTTATCGCGCCTATTTTTTACCTATTTGGAAAGCTGTTCGAGTAACTAGAGCGCTTTATGATCCTGACTTGGTTTCTATGAGAACCACAAACTGTTAACCATTGAATTCAATGATTGTATTTTATTGGAATGCTCAAGTGTTGCAACATTTTTGCCGTAACAGCTTTACTAATTGTGTAGACAGTAAAGAAAAATCTTCAAGCATCATGATCGTAAATGAAATTGGCATTATACGGTTTTAATATTTTCTTTAACGAGCCCCAGATGAACGTCTTGAATTACAATTGTTGTTCAACTAATGAGCTCATTCTACTACTTTATTGGTTCGTTTTCAATCAGATTACGATATACCACCAACAAATTACACAATTGTTTTTCTAAATTTTTAAATTATTGCTTTCTTGGAAATCTTAGCCAATTAATTTTCTACTTTTTCTGTCGCGGCTGATGATCCATGACCAAGAGCCGCTGATTAAACCGGGATGCATTTTAAATGCATTCTCATCGAAAAACATGCAATTTTCCATCTCAAACATATAAACCAGTATCTAGATGTGTTCTGATTGATCGTAAAAACTAGATCTAGAAAAAACATAATTCAAGTTTAACTCTTTGAATTAGAAAAGTATCGGCATTTTTCTCCCGAGGAGATTTTTCGAAACTCACAAAAGGCTCTTTCCGCGCTGACGGGACATTTGTACTCATTCAAACTGTTAAAATTTAAACATAGGAATTATTAATGCATATATAGATGCAATAATGGATTTAAGCTCTGTGACGGGTGTTACTCGTACTGTTGCAGAATATGCTACCTTGTTAACCGATCAAGGTTTGGCTAAATTACAAATTTTTTTCACACAATAAATTGCTAAGTAAACAGACTCGGAATTTTGTGGATATATTATTTTTCATCCTATTTTTTTACAAGAAAAGTTGGTGACGGGTTTTACAAGATTTGTGACGGGTGTAGTAAGTGCAAAAAAATTTTGTTTAATATAAATAAAAAATTTTGGGTGCAACTAAAATGTATTTAAATCAAACAAAATTTTAACTAAAGAAACAACAATTTTAGTTGCGTGTAAATTTTCAAATCTTACCAATTTTGCTTCCCCCCACTATCAAAATGTTATCAGTTTTGATTACTTTAAGAAATAACTGCAAATAATATAGACCCAAACAAAAAAATTTTTCATTCTTACGCAACACTACAGCAAAATAAAAATCTTTTACAATAAATTAAAAGCAATATTTACAAATTTTGTTAAGCCTGGAGTTATCTCATAAAAACATGAGAATAGCAATACATTTAATTTGGTTTCGGATTCCCCATTTTTCTATATTTTCAAAGTAACGCAAAAAGTTGCTGCCAATCTCGAAATGCCGTCGGGCAATTAAAATTCATTTATAATAATATAAAAATATATAAGCTTCTCAAATTCTACTTTTTTTTATCCAAACGTTTTAATTTCCCTCACTTTAGCTCAGCTTTTTCTGACGAATTTGTATAATTATTCCGGCTTCTGTAGGTATTTTCCACCTTTTCCACCAGTAATTCAGAAAAGATCAGCTGCTATTCAGAAAACGTTCAGATTTGTCAACTGATATTCAGAGATAAGAAATCGTAAATTGTAATATCATTTGACAAATTATAAAAAATAATATAAAAATATAAAGTCAAAATTGTAAACCGGGGGGTCTGGGGGGTGTGGAACACCCTCCAGTACATATCGCAGAATTTCCACTCTATTAGAATATACTTGGAGAAGATAGGGAATTTATAATTTTACAAATTTCGCCAGGAAAAACCGGAAAATTTGAATTTTTAAGCAAATGTGAGAAATCGTCAGTTGCAATTCAGATTTGTCAACTGATATTCAGAAATGAGAAATCGTGAATTGTTACCTATATCATTTGACAAATCTGAATTACTGTTGACGATTTGGAAATTTTATTATATGTACTTTATTACGACTCGGTGAAGAACCTAAATTCGTGTCTACTTTCTCTATTTTGAACTCTTTGAGGTAAGGTAGTAAAATATCTGATGGATGTGACTCTTTAAATCTCTTTAATTCAAAAAAATTATCCCACTTATTGAATGAATGGAAATTTTATTTTTATTAAACAAAACAATTGAATTACAAAAATTTATCTTGGATTTACAAATATTGGTAGTGACGCATAGTTATTCCGAACCGAATAAGATTCCACTTAAATCGCGAGCACTTTAAACGTTATTTTTATGCAAACCTGAACTTCTGATTTTAAATGGGTTTTGGGTACCTCTTCTGTTTCCCACGTTAAAGTTCCAGATTATGGATCGCTGGTTCTCGTCCAAAAATTAAATTTATTTTTCTTGGATCGAAATATTTTAATTTTGATTTATTGGTGCCCTAGCCCTTCCTCGTTGGGATTCATTCGCAAACTAAATTATGTATCTTGTTATCTTTTATCATCTGTTGCCCAGACAATTCAATTTTTTCTTTTTCAATTTTTCAAATTTATGCGTGTTATTTGATAACGTGATTTTTTATCAAAAGTTCGTCCGCACGGGCGCACTGTTGGCCATATTTTTGTTTTATACACATTTTTTTGGTTTCTAATTTTCGCTTGTTTGTTTAACTATAAAATTTGGTTTGTTATATTTTTATATATTTCGGATTGTAAAGTTTTTCTTGAATTAAAGTTTTACCAATTTTACTTTGATTTATTTATTTTTATTTAACAACTCAAATTCGATTTTAGGACCGTGGAAGTCTCCTACGTCTGCTGGCTTTATACGCCCTACGTGTTTCATCGCAGTATATGGGAGAGTGTTTTGACTATAATTTTGACAATTAACTTTCAAAGTAACCCAAAAGTTGCTGCTAAACTCTGAGCAAACTTTAATATTCTCTAGCCAAAAGTTTCAAGTTCCCTCACATTTGCTTAAAAATTTCAATTTTCCGGTTGTTCCTGGCGAAATTTGTAAAATTATAAATTCTCTAACTTCTCCAAACATATTGTGAAAATATGTGTGAAAATCCTAAAAACTTTGAAAAAATTCAAAATTCAAAATTTTACCACGTTAATTTAACCATAAATACATACTAAAATTCCACAAATTTACTTAAAATTTTTATTTTGGGTTCTTTTTCTAGTTTTACACCTTACGGTTAAAAACGTGGTAAAATTTTGAATTTTGAATTTTTTCAAAGTTTTTAGAAATCAAATTAAGGGGGCAGTGCTCTCAGATTTCACACAAGCAGTGCTTGGTAAAAGAATCTCTTAGTTCAAATTATTTTAAATTGTTCATTACTACATGTGACAACGTGCAGATTTGATATTTTTGGGGTTATGGTGAGTCAAATTTTATGCTTGTTAATCAATACTATTTAAATAGTTTTTTCATTTGATTAGTTCGAAAATTTTTCTTATTTAATAAATTTAAACGATTATTTACAACTGAGGATTGGAAATAACCATGAAATAACGTTATATTGTAATATCGTATTTTGAATTTTTCATGATTTCAAATATTTTTAATCCAGACCTGTTTATATGTTAATTTTTGTCTTTTTTGAATTTTTTGAATTTTTGATTTTCTACGTATTGTATTATTTTTATATTTTTTTTAATTGAGAGATAATAAGCTGGAAACTCGTATACACCTTCATTTTGGCGTTCTAAAAGTTGTCTCAAAAGTCTTATAAAATCTCGTGTCGGTGTCGTAAGTTATTCAAGGTCAAAGGTTACAAAAATCAGTTTTTCTTGATTATCTCAGTTTCTATAGCTCAAATGATGTTAAGATCTATTATAAAAATTGTAGAGCATAAAATTTTCTACAAATTTTGTTCCAAACATTTTTTGATATGCTCAACAGTTTTTGAGATAGAAGGTGGAAAAATTGACCGACGTACAACTTAAAAAATTATGGCTGAACCTCAGGAGTGGGGTTGGGTGTTGCAAAATGAACTCCTGGAGCCAATAACAACAATATTACCACCATCTCCTGAGGAATTACTTAATACACTATTTTGTAATTCTATGAGATTTTCTCAGATTGCTTAAAGATTTCCTTTCGAAAAAACTGAACAGCAGAAAAAATCTATTTGATTTCCAAATTTTCTACGATTTCTAATGATATCTTCAGATTTTCTAAGACTTTCCCAGATTTTTCCCGACTTTCTCCTAAAACTGTTTTTCGAAGAATTGAAAATGCAAAGAAAAAGCTTCCTTTCTATTTCCTTAAAATTTTTCAAGACTTCCTAAAAGATTTTTTAAATTTCTAAAAATTCCTAGAATTTTCTGCAATATTCTTGAATTTTTTTAAAATTGCTATGATTTTCTAGGATTATCTATATCTCCTGAAACTTCTTAGTTTCTAGAATTTCCAATTTTTTTGAATTACTTAAAATTTTCTTTGATTTTCTACAATTTCCTGATATTTCTTAAGATTTTCTATAAGGAATCTACATTTCCTCAAATTTCTTATTTTCTAAGATTTTCGAGAATATCTCAAGATTTACTAGAATTTTCTTGAATTTCACATTATCTAATTTTCCACGGTTTCTCAAGATTTATCGAGATTTTCTTAAACTTCCTATTCATTAAAATTTTTAACATTTTTATTGAATTTCTTACAATTTCCTAAGATTTCTTTGAAAGATTTTTTCTTAGGATTTTCTGTATTTCTTCGGATTTTCAATTTCCAAAGATTTCCAAAGACATTAATATTTATTTTCCCAAACCTGAGAGAGCAAAAATAGGCTCAGAGATAGTATTACTAATATATTCCGATTTCCTACATTTTTCTAAGATTTTTTTAGAATTTTCAAATTTCTTTGGGTTTCTTAAAATTTTCTCAAATTTCAACAAATTTTCTTAGATTTCTTTTCAGTTAAACAGCAGATGTCTTCAGCGATTTCCCTTCGGTAACTCCAGTAATTTTATCTCAATATTGATAATTTTTTGTTACTTCTAATATCCACGCCGATTTAAATAATTCCGATTAAATTCCAAGGATTCGAAGCAGTTCCTCGAATAAACCAGCTTCAGAATAATTAATTGTAGAAATTCTTGGAATTAAAATAAAATCATAGGAATTAAAATAGAATTACTAAAAGTATAACATGAAAGTAACAATTTTTGAAAGTTTTTCGCAGATTTCCTCCTATATTACTTTAAGATTTCCTTTCGAAGAAATTGAAACAACAGAAAAAAGAGCTTATCTATAATCTATACAGTATTACCAATATAATTTCCAAATTTTCTATAATTTCCCCAGATTTTTTCCGACTCTCCTAAAACTTTTTTTCGAAAAAGTTGAAAAAGCAAACTAAAAACTTAAGATTTTAATGTTTTCTACGATTTCCAAGGGTTTCTAAGATTACCTAGAATTTTCTAAAATATTCTTGAGTTTTTTTAATTTCCTTGGATTTTCTACAATTTTCTATGATAATCTACATTTCCTCAGATTTTTTATTTTCTAGATTTTCTAGAATTTCCTAACATTTACTAGAATTTCCCTGAATTTTTCTAGATTTTCTTTAAGATTTTCTCTCTAAACACTGAAAAAGCAAAAAAAAAGCTCAGTTATAGTATTGGTAAAATATCCTCATTTTCTACGATTTCCTTGAATTTCATAAAATTTCTTCAAAATTTCTAAGATTTCTTCAAATTTCGACGGATTTCATTAAATTGCTCTTCACTTGTACATCAGATGTCTTCAGCGATTATTCTTGGATAGATCCAGTAATTCTATATTACTTTCAATATCCATGCCAATTCGAATAATTCCACTTAAATTCCAATGAATTGCAAAGATGAAGATTCTTCGTATCAGCACAATAAATTTAATGGAAATTCTTGGAATAAAAAAAAATCATTAAAATTCAAAGTAACATGAAATGATTGAAATAGAAAAATTAATGCAAAAAATGTAATAGAAATAGAAATAAAAAAAAAAGGAATATTTTGATATTAACAACCTCAGATTTGTAATTAGTAAGCTCGAAAACTTTCAGATATTTATGTGCAGGATAAAAGGATAATAAAAAGAATGGTGTCTTTTCTTCCGTAGGCCAACTCGGATTGGTTTATTTTAAATTACTAACCTAAAAAATTATAAAATTACAAGAGAGTGATGGATTAATGCGGCCTTTAGGCCGCACAACTACAGCAGAAGAAAACACTATCGACATTTGTATACTGAAAGTTCATTACTTAAATAAGCAAGAGTTTTGTATTTCTTGTCATTCTCCAGAAATTTGATTTCAGGAAAACTTGAATTATAAACACATTAAGCTTATAACTCAAGAAGTAAGTGTCAATTTGCACAAAATATCACATAAGATGAAAGCGGAAGTGCAAAGTTACAAAACTACGAGAGAATAAAATAAGTAGTTTAGATATGAAAATTTTGTAGAATTACAATATCCAAAAAATTGAAAAAATAAAATAGCGCAAGGTTGAAATGACAGTTATGGTAAGGCAGCCGCATGGTCACTTCCGTTGGTTGGTACGTGGTTCAATGTTCAATGCAATGGTTGAACGGATATATTTCATGCAAGGTAACATTTAATTTCCATTTAAGCATAAGAAAAGTAAATTTTGAAACTAATATTGCTATCAAAAAGTTTTTAGAAAAACATTTACAATCTCTTTGAAACGACCCTGTATTAATCGTTAGTCTGCTTTTCAACAATTGAGTTCACTTGTGGGTGGGAGATTTGTATCACGTGAAAATAATTCATTGAGTTGCAATGACTTCATATAATCGTTAAATGAGTAGGGGTAAACTGGGTCCCTGTTTACTTTTCCTATTAAACTATTATACGCACCAGGGTTAGGAGTTGGCTATTATAGTATAACACTTGCCCCAGAGTTATATAAATTTATAGTCTGCAATTCTATTTTGTAGATTCTTCTCTTTTTGCGTGTTCCGGAAGTAATCGTCCGATTATAGTCCTCCATTTTATTTGTTTAGATTTGGGAAAAATGTTTTTCGAAGGCAACGGTGACATCTGGCGAAGCAATTAGGTTTTGTCCTTTTTTTTCAGACTGAGATTGACTAATATCAATGACATGCGGTTCGAAAAGAAAAACGACAAACCAATTTCCTTTTATGTAGATTCTGAAATTAGACTTTCACTTCATGTTATTACAAACTAGAAGTGGACCGTAAGCAGTTAGCAGTTGGCTATATCTACCCTCAAATAGGGGATGATGTGATAATAGAGACGTTCAGATCAAATTTAGCGTGATTGCGCTTTAACTGCTCCAAAGAAACCTTCTCCTAATTCTGTCTTCCATTAAAAGAGCAAAATGTAACAAAAAGTAAAACGAAATAATGCAAGATATTTTCAATTATTTTCCAACATGGCTGCACACAATAAACACTTCATCATTGTTGTTTGAGTCCGTTATGGCCCAGTCGTGGCCAGAAACCATTCTCCTGTCGAGTTTGTCCTGCCAGAAGCTATGTCTCTTACCGTGTCGCCAACTTTTATTTATTTCTGTATATTTCGAACAGCCATATTGCTCCAACTTTACGTCTCAATTTTCTATAAGCTGTTCTTCTCACGATCTTTTATTTATGTAGTTATGAACCGCCGCTGACATGATATGACTTTCCATTTCGGTTCGCCTTTATTTATTGCAGCCAAACCGTAATAGAACGAATTTTCAAATAAATAAATAAATAAATAAATAATTATTGAGGTGTTCGGGGGTTCACCCACCCCCGCGAAAAGCGAAATAGGGAACGTTAAGTATTATAAAAATTCATAAACTTTTCATACTTCATATTTTTAAGAAAAAACTTTTCTTTATTCAATTTCAACTTGGTAATTGCATTTCCCCAGGCGAGGAATGAATTTCAGCAAGTCACAAAAAAGACATTTCGCATAATTCAGTGTAATATTAAAGATGTAATAGAAAGGAATACAGCAATAAAGAACCGGCGGTTGAGAATATGAAATTGTCGACGCTTTTCGCTAACTTTAATTTCTTTCGCTATAATTCAGCGACATTAAAATTTCTTGCGACATTTTTACGACACAGCTGAATTATCGGGAAAATTATGTTTTGTGTTATTTTTGATACATTTATATTTCATAATTGGAAAATTATTCCGACACTTTTAATTAAATGCATGCGTCGAGCACCAGATTAAAAATTTCCACAACAAGAAAATGAGATTAATTTTAAAAACAATTACACACAGAGCCATTAGCGTCAATTACTTAAAAATTACGTAAAATGTAAAATTATCGCATCTTCTCTAATAAAAGAACCAACAGCAGATTATTAGTTGAAAAATGTTGTAAAGTACTTTTTAACGCCATTTACTTACGAAGCCATTACGCTCAGTGTTCTGTTTTTAATTATAGTCAAATTAGAGAGCTCGTGCTCTACTACAAATAGATTTTTTAGTGAGCTAATATTTGCTTTTAACCCAAATGAATTAGCAACTCGAACGCGAGACTCGTTTAACATTTATTTACAAGGTGCGAAGATTTTCACAAACTTTGTAATTGTTTATTGAGCACACTTTACCAATGAAAATGTTAAATTTAATTATTTTAAATTGTTTAACAACACTTTACTTTTAATTGTCACTAACAGCTTTAAATTTCTCACAAAATATTTACTCGACTTGACGTAATTGTGCTAATTATTTTTAAAACTTGGAATGCTCAATGAATTTTACGCTCTACCATCACAATGACAATTAGAATGTGTGTTTACTTTCAAAATGAGGACAACTATCAATTCAAAATTATTTATTAAATCTACTACAATTTATCTTCAATTTTAAAGCTTATTTGTTCACACGTTCCAGTTATTTCAATATACAAAATTGAGCTATTAAAAAATATATTGTATAAACCATTCTGATTGTTTTCGTTCTTTCTTTCAAAAAGTAAACCTACTTTATCAGAAGCCTTAGCTTCCGTTATAACTAAGAGCTAGCCGACGCGAAGATCAAGGGCTACACACAAGTATTAGCTATACGTTTGTGTAAGATAGGGCATTAGAGCTGAAAATAAATTTAAAACTTAAATTAAAGAACTCAGTTCCCAGCTTAAATGCTTAAATACACATTTTTTTAAAATTAAATTCGAATATCCTTTCCTTCAAATCGCACGATAACGCTCTAATCCTTACTAACCATGATTATGTCCAAATCTATAACCTCATAGATTTCGATAGATCTCAAACTCTGATTTAAATGCACATTACAAATTTTCAAAGTAATCTTTCGCTTTCTCAAGTGCCTATCCATTCCGGATGTTGACTATCATTCCGATTATTTAAGCCAAGAGGCACTAGGTGATTTGGTCCCCGGTAATTTTACCTCCGGCAATGTTTCTTAGCGGCGATTTTGAAAAAGAAAAATCATAAACTAACACAAACCTACATAACCGATGCATATCTTCGCGCGGATATCTCTTTTACGAGCGATTTTGCTAAAGTAAAATTATAAACTAACACTATCCTACATAACCGATGTAAATCTGCGCGACAATATTTCTTTTCTATTTTCCAAGCGATTCTTCCCACATCATCAACAATAAAAATCAGAGTTACAGCCACATCCTCAGATGTAAAGCAGGGTGATATACTCAGAGTACTAACAGTGTGCGTTTTTGTAAGTTGTCCCTTAATAACATAAAATGGAGGTGTAAATCCGGGAGATCTGGGGGGCGTGGAACGCCCTCCAGTGCATCATTTCTTAATTATCTCGATAAATCAACGTTTTAAGATGCTTACCATCGAGATAATTAACAAAGGATGCACTGGAGGACCTCCCGGATTTACATCTTCATTTTGTGTTATTATGGGCCAACCTACAAAAACGCTCACTGTCAGTACTATGAGTAAATCCAGGAGGTCTGGGGATGTGGAACGCCCTCCAGTGCATTCTTTGTTAATTTTTTTAATGAATCAACGCTTCGAGATACTTACCATTCAGATAATTAACATAGGATGCACTGGAGGGCGTTCCACGCCCCCCAGACCCCCCGGATTTACATCTTCATTTTGTGTTATTATGGGCCAACCTACAAAAACGCTCACTGTTAGTACTATGAGTAAATCCAGGAGGTCTGGGCATGTGGAACGCCCTCCAGTGCATTCTTTGTTAATTTTCTCGATGAATCAACGCTTCGAGATACTTACCATTCAGATAATTAACATAGGATGCACTGGAGGGCGTTCCACGCCCCCCAGACCTCCCGGATTTACATCTTCATTTTGTGTTATTATGGGCCAACCTACAAAAACGCTCACTGTCAGTACTATGAGTAAATCCAGGAGGTCTGGGGATGTGGAACGCCCTCCAGTGCATTCTTTGTTAATTTTTTCAATGAATCAACGCTTCGAGATACTTACCATTCAGATAATTAACATAGGATGCACTGGAGGGCGTTCCACGCCCCCCAGACCCCCCGGATTTACATCTTTATTTTGTGTTATTATGGGCCAACCTACAAAAACGCTCATTGTTAGTACTATGAGTAAATTCAAGAGGTCTGGGGATGTATAACGCCCTCTAGTGCATTCTTTGTTTATTTTTTTGATGAATCGACGCTTCAAGATACCCGACTAGAAATTTCTTAAGGCCGGAATGAGGTCCTGATCAGGTTTGCCCTTAGATAGATCCGGTACCTATCAGGCAACCCGATCCGGTGCGGACCATAAGTGTAACGCCAAAAAAAATCCGGACCACATCAGGCTGACCTACTAGAGCCAAATCAGGATTCCATATTAGGGCCGGATCCGGATGGAATACAGGTCCCACATCAGGCAACCCGATCCGGTGCGGATCTTAAGTGTTACGCCAAACGAAATCCGGACCAAATCAGGCTTCCATATTAGGACCGGATCCCTCAGACCCCCGAATTTACACCTTCATTTTATCATCATTTTTATCAGGATATCTCTTGTTAATTATCTCGATGAATCAAGGCTTCGAGATACTTCCCATCGAGATAATTAACAAAAGATGCACTGGAAAGCGTTCCACACCCCCCAGACCCTCCGGATTTACACTTTCATTTTATGTTATTAAAGGCCAACTAAAAAAACGCACACAGTTAATACTCTGAGTAAATCCAGAGGGTCTGGGAGCGTGAAACGTACCCCAGTGCATCCTTTGTTAATTATCTCGATGGTAGGTATCTCAAAACGTTGACAACTGAATAACCCGTGAAGAGAGAGCTAATAGTGCACTGGAGAGCATTCCATGCCCCCCAGACCCCCCGGATTAGTCCTACGTTTTACATATTTAAAAGTAAACCACAGCAGTGGATTGGTGTGATCACTGGTTGAGTTACAGAGCGGAAATTCTGAGTTCGAATCTCAGACACAACACGTTGTGGATTTAAGAATTGGTTCTATTTTACATAAGTCTGGCCAATCGACAAAGTCAAGGTCAAGAAAGAATACTACAAAAAAAAGCATTTAAAGTAAAAAACTGGGGTTTTTTTAAATATGGGGCATGAAATGCCTTGCAGTGCAATCTAAGAGATTTTCTAAGATTATTCTCGAATTTTTTATTTTTTAAGAGTTCCAAGAACTAGAACGTTTTGTGCTTTTATGCAGGTTGCCCATTAACCCATTTCGTCCCGATGTTACTTGGTATTTTGACAATACAAATTAACATATTTTAAACTTCTTTCATCTGTCGTCCGGTTCACCTGGTCCTTTCGAAAAAATTTCCAAAAAACGATAAATGAAAATATAATTTTTTAGCTAAAATAAAGCATTCCTGAAAATTTCATCAAGAAATTTCAACGTCCTAGGCGCTCTTTCCTTAATGAGTTAATATCATAAAATAAAGGTATCAATCCGGGGGGTCTGGGGGGCGTGGAACGCCCTCCAGTGCATCCTTTATTAATTATCTCGATGGTCCATATTTCGATACGTTAATAACGGAATAACCCAAATATATTCTTATAAAGAATAAAAAACACTATAATCTACATAACCGATGCATATCTTCGCGCGGATATCTTTCTTAATATCGATTTTGTTTAAAAAAATCATAAACTAACACTAACCTACATAATCGACGCATATCTGCGCAAGAATATGTATTCCCTCGGCGTTAGCACAGGATCCTGTAAGTTTCCAGCCTCTTTAAAAACCGACTTTCCCTCAGAAGAATCTATAAGAAATTATGTATACAGAAGATCTACAGACAGGAGAGTCTGATCGTCATAACCCTGCCATATTTATTGATCAACCTGGGTCAACTGGTTGCCAATTTTCCCCCTGACATTCAAGTCAGGCATATATGGCTATGAAAAATAAAGATTTATCTTCTAGAAAGCTTTTGGTAGAAAACTAAACCTTTACTAGTTGTGCGTCACACGTTTCACTATCCTGTTAATAGCGTTTCAATGATTTTTGTTTTAAGCACCTTCGGTGTACAGATGTTTGGTAATCAACCGACAACCGACAATGATAATAATTAATAACTAACTCAGATCTAGATGCTTTTCTGTAATTCTTGCGATTTATAAGTGGTTTACAAACCGTGATAGCGATTGTGGACTTGGTGTAGCACTAGGTTATATTGTGAACGTTTATTTCTGCTACTTTAGGGAGATAGAAAAATCCATTTTCTCATTGCGAAGAAATCACAAATAATAATTAAACAAATTTGGATTTAAAATGTATTATTTTGTTAAAAAATGAGTTAGAAGCCTTTCAGCCCCTCTACTAACATTTTATTATTTTCAATAATTGTTTTTGCCATGATTACTATTAAATTTGATTGTATCAGCAACAAATTCAGTTATTAGAAATCAAAACTTCAAATAATTCCATTTTGTTTAAAATTACACAGTTCAGAAAATTAAACTTCTCTTTAATTTAAGGGTGGCCCCAAAATTTGAAATTCCATATTTTATCTTAAACATTTTATTCAATATTTCGTATATAAAAAGTAAATACATAAATTTATATTGCCAAATTTATAAAAATTGGAAAGTTGCGATGGGTCAGTACGGCCTTCAGGCCGCACAACCCCAACAAGCACGTTCTACTGGATAAAATCTATTGTACCTTAAGCATCTAAAACCTAATTTTTATTATAATTTCTGTTTCCGCAAATATGACAATTAATTAGTGATTTGACCTATATGTACATTAAAGTTGCACAGCTGAATCTACATGAAATGTGCGCGAAATACATTGAAGTTAACGGTTGCTATCAAGAAATTGTCACGTAACTTCTTTTCACCGTTTACGACAATCTGGTAGGTGTACAGCATATGAACTTGTCGATAACTTTGTAATTGAGATGCATATAGTAGAGGAATGGCATTTTAAAATTTTTACTGCTGGAATTATTTTTATCTGCATTCAGATATCAAACTGCTATGTATAAATCAGGTCTGGACTGGTAATAATTCAATTAACGGTCAACTCATTTAAGTGGCGCCAGTCTTAAAAAAATTTTTATAACAATTAATAAACGTCAAGAACACTAAAAATTTGTTTTACTTTACTGCCGGCGACGGCAGGCACTGAAGTACTTTAGTGTCGTCTTCTATCTAATTGTTTCCGTATCCATTCTTATTGGCTAAATGTAAAACTGAGTTTGTACTCAAAACTCAGTTTACTATTTTCAGTAGCTTCCTATCGGGATTAGATTGCCAGTATTTTCCCCAAATTCTAATAGGAAGCAAAGCTAGAACTACAAATAGCATATAAATTACAGTGTTCTAGACCGGGGGGCCTGGGGGGTATGGAATACCCCCCAGTTCAAACTTAGTTGTAAATTATTCATGATGAGCAGTCGGATAATTGGTGTAAAACATTCGAATCCCAGCTTATCGAATGACATGTTTCAGTATTGTTCAGGATTCAGTTTACCCAGCCTGAAAATTATTTAGTATTAAAGTTCAGCATAGGCTTTTAAATTTAGAGGAGATTAAAGCTCTTTAAAAATGTTATTTAAGATTGAATGAAAAATTCATTAGGAAATCGTTATTGTATCGCTTACTTATCGTGCCAGACGCTTGTATGAAAAATCATTTATTACGGCCGATTAAGAGCGGTGATTTAATGATGTGAAGACAATAAGGCAATCCTTGCGTGTTACGGAAAAGTTTAATCTTATTAGGACCCTAAATGAGTAAACGATAAGAGGGCGATAGTAACATACAGCGTCGTTTATCCAAGTGTGACAATTTTTTTAAAGGGCTTTAGGTGTTGGCCGGTTTTTGGTAAGGCAGGACGCAGGAGCGGGTGGATGGTTAATATAAAAATGTCAAAACAAAGAGAATTTAGTATACGTCTAAATTTAAGATAAGTAATATTTTTTTGACAAGGCTCACTTTTATTACCTTAAATTAAGATAGGATCTGAATAATAAATCTATAACATATTGAATATTTTATGCTTATAGAATGCCGACGAAGGGGAAGAATTTGAATAAACTTATCTAAAGTATTCGTACGCCATAGATATTTATTATTGTACAATAGAAATATTTCGGTAACACAAACAAATCAGAAATATTTCTGCCATGTACCATATTCATGCTTAAATATAAATAAAAAAATGCCTTAATAGATTCATCTCTTGTGCATAACTGGCATTTCAGACATTATAATGTGAATTCACAATCAATTCGTGTAAGCAAAGGGGAAGACAGGTAAGAAATTCTTCACATTCTAAGCTTAAGTCGAGATCTTTACCTTTACGCTTGTCTTTAATAAATATCTGATGTCATTGACAAATAACCGAACATACGAGCACCTTAAACACTGTCTCATTTAGTTTATTACGAACTAGTTTATGATGCTAACAGAGATAGATTTATAAATTTGTTGCGTTATGAATCTGCTTACCGATCATTTATTGTGGTTTTATAAATTGCCGCGATTAAATAATTTTCTAAACGAATACCTTCCATAACATCCATAATCTGAGGATGTGTTGACGCTTTGTTTATGATTCTCAATTAATACCCAAAGTGTGAATGATGATACCTTTTTTTCCTCTCGATCTTTTCTCTTTTGGGATTGGGCACCGCCTGCCTCGATCCGCATCCAGATTGCTCGTACATTTTATATTTCCTCGTTGTAACAAAGGAGCTTTTTCGGCCGCATGCAGTGCATAAATTTTAATCAAAATGTGCAAATTGAATTCGCAACAAATCGTTAAACACAACGTAAATTACATTGTAGATAGAAAAAAGTATATAGATGGACATAATGCGGGGATGTATGTGTGTATCTATGTGTATAGCTATAGCGAGTGCGATTTCATTGTGTCGGTGTGCATAAAACAAAATGAAACAAATGACAAGCAGATAGAAAGTTATTTAAACGTGTGTTAAAAAAGCAAACAACAAAAACAAAAAAAGTAAACAAACACGTGGTACATGACAGCGATAACTATAACAAAAAACCTTAAAAATAACCCCAGCAAAATCAACTGAAAAGCCATCAGAGTTCGGAAATTACATCGGCCCTGAAACCAAACACCACTTTTATCTTTTACACAACAAAAGATACCCAATTTAGTAGCCAATCTGAATCACTCAGTGAAAATTACAAAATTCACCCCTTGTCAGTTACTTATTTGTGAGCGTTATCGAAATGCGATCGCAGCGCTCTCGTGGCTGATAAGACACAAAAGGCCACGTGGTCGGATTTACTCCTATCGCCTTCGCCGTCCGAGCAAACGATTTGCGCAACAATAGGCATAATAGCTGTTTATTTAAACTAATGATTGATGACTTTCTTTTGTTGAGTTTTGTTTGTGTTATTTTATTGACGGAAAATGAAGCTAATTTTGCTCGACCCGGTATGAGTAGGTGATGATTTGGTGATTGATTTCTTGTTCAAATTATACTAATTTTACAACTTCTTGGCGAACGTCTTTGTTTTATTTGGACTAAATAATGAGAAAGTAATTAAGTCGTTTGTTACGAAAATATAAAATACAACCCGCTACATTTTTCTTTTTCAATAAAGCCGAAATAAATTCGCCATGCGAGAAATGTGCGAAAATATAAATGGCAGAAAAGTTGAGAAAAAGAAATCCATATCAGGGGCTCTCTGTAATTGGTATATTAGTTTTGCGGTCGTTATGAACTCTAGGGTGGATAAAGCTGTTGTATCCCGACTTGAGCTTTTATAAAAACAGGGCCGGATTTCACTTTTGTTTTTTATTTTTTCACATAAATACTATAATGCATAATTAAAAATATTATTTAAATAACATGAAATATTAATGAGTAGAGAATTTGCTATACATAAATATTGATAGCAGAACTGTAATTATTATAAATGTCCATGAATTTGATAAAAATAAGACATCGTTTTTAAGCTTATATGCTTATTTTGATATGTGCGTGAAGTTAGCCCCCCTCTTGTCGAAAACTAAAATGTTTTTTTTTGTATTGTGTTGTATTCAGTTTGTATTGTTTGTATTGTAAATCTGTTTTTCATTTCGCTAAGCATAAAATTATAAATCGCGAAAAACCATTTTATGCGCTGGCCCCCCTTTTTTGAAAATTTTGAAATTTTTTGTTTGTATTGTGTTGTATTCAATTTGTATTGTTTGTATTGCTAAAATTTAAAGTTCTAAATTTAACATTAGTCGCGTAAATCGCGAAACAAAATTTCACCCTGGCCCCCCATTTTCGAAAATTTTGAAATTTTGTTGTTGTATAGTGTTGTATTCAATTTGTATTGTTTGTATTGATAAAAATTAAAGTTCTAAATTTAACATTAGTCGCGTAAATCCCGAAACAAAATTTCGCAGTGGCCCCCCATTTTCAAAAATTTTGAAATTTCTTTTTTCTATTGTGTTGTATTCAATTTGTACTGTTTGTATTGTTAAAAATTAAAGTTTTAAGTTTAATATTAACCGCGTAAATCACAAAACAAAATTTAGCTCTAAATAAAATTTGCTTTGAAATATATAATTTAACAAAATAATGATTGTACGGACAGAGAGGAGGATTTAATTTTTACGATACAAATTGCATTGCAACACAAAACAAATTGCATACAAATACAAAAATAATTTAGAAACTTTGAGTCAGCTTAGGGAGTGGCAGCTTAGCCGCAGCTAAGGAATCACACCTTTAGCTGGTCATCTTAAGGTTCCTTAGCTGCGGCTGAAGCTCTGCGACTGCAGTCGCAGTGACTGCTCTCTACACTTCCTTATGATACAATCGTATTCTAAAGAAACACTCCCATAAAAAAGCATTGTTGATATTAAAGTATGAAAGATATGAATCTTTAGCTGCGGCCGGGATTCTGAGACTGAAGTCGCAGAGGATGCTCTCCATGCTTTTTTATGAGACTGTTACCTTAGAGTCCCCTGCAAAGATTGCATTCTTGGAAAACATTCCTATAAGAAAGCATGGAAAGCAGTCACTGCGACTTCAGTCGCAGAGCCCCAGCCGCAGCTGAGGAATCACACCTTTAGCTGGGCCAAATTTTCTTCACCAACACTACGGGCTAGTTAAATGTTATGTAAAAGCCGCAGTTAAAAAATCACACCTTAAGCTGGTCATCTTAAGGTTCCTTAGCTACGGCTGGAGCTCTGCAACTGCGGTCGCAGGGACTGCTCTCTACGCTTTCTTTGAATGTTACAATCACATTCTAAAGAAACACTCTCTTACGAAAGCATGATTGATGTAAAGGTATGAAAGATATGAATCTTTAGCTGCGGCTGGGGCTCTGTCATCAATGTCATCAAAAATCAAAAAATGTCATCAATTTTGTGTCGATGAACCAAAGTCATTACATTAATTAACAAATTCATAACGTCAATGATTTGTTTTCATGAATACTATGAATATTTCATTAACTTGAAGAATTTTGTTCATTGATTTTCGAAATTGTTTCTATTAGCAATTATCGGCTTTGATTGCAATTGTTTTTAGTACACCTAATACTACTTGATCCATCATCATTGGGGTATACTTTTTGCCTAGACGGCAGTGACGTATTTTAAAATTTGGCGCCCTGGGCCCAAAAGTTTTGCCGCCCCATAAATGAATTAAAAAAAACAAAAATTAAGTTTTATTTGTTCTCTCAGTGTAGATATAACGTTTGTAAAATGCGCCCCAAGCTAAGCGCGAGAGACGGCTTGCGCCGCCCCTCGAAGCCTTCCGCTCCGGGCCATGGCCCTCTTGGCCTTTGGGTAAATACGCCACTGCTAGACGGTCACATCGAACTTCGATGACGGGAGAAGGTTAGGTAACTAAGTCCTCGCAGGATACCCACTTGTCACCTATGGCTCTAAGTGCCATACCCCGGGCAACCTCATTGACCTGCATATCGATATCGATAACTTCGATTAATCGATATTTGTCGATAATTATCGCAGTATCGAAGTATCCGATTAAGTAAACTGGTCAAACCAATTGACCAATGAGAAGTCCAGAAACATAACACAAACCTAAATTAGAAATATCGAAACTATCAAAATATCAATAACTATCAAAATATCAATTACTACCAAAATATCGATAACTATCGACATATCGATAACTATTGACATATCGATAACTATCGATAACTATAACTATCGAAGGCAACGGGAAACCACCCCATTAATTAAATTCCCAAGTACGTCATCTTGGCTTAAGCCATTGAGATCACGACTCCTCTGTCAAAAAGAAACCGAAGAAGAAGAAAAAGATCGGAATATCGAAATATCGCTAGATATCGAAATATCGCTAGATATCGAAAAATCGATATATCGATTAATCGAAATATCGAAAAACCAATATATCGATTAATCGAAATATGGAAAAATCTATATATCGATTAATCGAAATTTCAAAAATAAAATATCGTTCCACGATTAATCGATAACTATCGATATTTATCAATTAATCGATAAACGGTCCCAGCCCTAGTGACGATAACCAGTACCACCAGTACTGTGGTGATGCAGAAAAAGAATGATCTTCGTCTTGGATTATAAATAGATTTCTTTATGCGGAACTGCATCAGTCAGAATGACTAAAGTATACTGCGGTGTAGAAAGGCAGGGGAATCAATTATACAATTTTTTTCAAAAGCATTATGATCATATTGTCTTTGGTGATCCAGCCATCGGATAGCTACTACAGCTGGAGTTTGTAGCGGTTCAATTTTAAAAATTATATATGCAGATTATTAAAACTTGATCGATCAGGTTGTGCGGCTTAAAGGCCGCGTCGACCTGTCACTTTGCTTCAATTTTATTTTATTAAACCACACCCATCGAACTTTATGTATATATGCGATTCTTGCCTTCACGGAGTTTTGACTCTTCTTCAAACCTTTGGACTCTTTTTCAGGTCTTTTTAATTTTCCGCCCAACTACAGGACAGGTCCGATATTTTAAAGGTTCAACCGACCTTCTAACTAACTGAGAACAGCCTAAATATGTTACACTCCCAAGTAAAATTTTGTGCTAAAAATCAACTGCGAGCATGTTGTGTCAAGCTTAAAATTCAGCTATTGAGCCATTGAGCTATTCAACAGCTGAATAACGTTAGAAGCTGAATTGCTACTAAATTGCTAATTAGGTGGCTGAAAACCAACTGAAATTTCACTACGTCACTATATCAGCTGATATTCAGCGCTGAATCATAAATTAAGACAGAAATCTTCTGACTTTGAAATACAGCAACATTCTAAGCTGGGGCACCAAAGCGTCAGCTTAAAATTTGACTAATTTTCTGACGCTGAAAATCAGTTAAATTTTAAAAGCTGACAGACAGCTTTTATAATTTTAATTATTATTTTTTATTATTATTATTTTTATTATTAAATTTAATTATTAAAATTATAATTATTATTTAAAAATAGTCCGGGATATGTGATGTGGGGGGGGGGGTCTAAAGTACAAAAAATACTATTTTTTAATTAAAATACCAGAAGCGCTTACACTTTTGCTAAATAAAGTAAAAGACTTTCGATTACTGTAGATTGGGGGGGGGAGGGCTAGTACCCCTTAAGCTCCTTTAAATCTACTACTGAAAACAGTTTGACTACCTTTTTATATAAATTTTTTCTTTGTGGAAGTTTGTTACTGTTTTCATGATTCTCTGCATAAATCACAGGACCATTGAAGTTTCTTATTTTCTAAGTATAATTCTCTTTCGTTCCAATCTTTTCTGTTTCTGATAGCGAATTACTATAAAACTAAACCAACCGATGGTAATTTTAATTTTTTACACATTCAGGATGTTGTTTCTAGAGAGAAGAGTGGAATACCTCCAGTATTTCAGTAATTATTCAGGTAAAAACTATTTTTGGTGGAAAACAATTTTTTAATAAAGGCAGAATTACACTTTGTCTGGAAAATAGTTATAATCATAGCTTTCAGTTACAATAAACTTTAAGCTGTCGCTGCATCTTAAAGTAAGTAATGAATTTAGTGAAACACCCGAAAATTTCTTCCCTGACTTCCTTTTCTACCCTTGGGTTTTCCAGCTAGCTTTTTCTAGTCGGAAGCGGAGATCTGTCAGGAGCGGGTTGCCATGTTGGCAAATTAAAATTCTCAAAATTTTTCTCTTCAGCAATCCTACCTAATCCATAAAAATAATTTCCAAAAATATTCATATTCAAAATTGGAAACGATAACTCGCAGGTATCCCTTATCGACGCAGGTGCTCGCCGCAAATACAAATTTCATCAAATTAACCATTACCTTTTAAATAAATTTTCAAATTAATTAATTATTAATTTTAAACTACTTATATTTTTGATATTAATTTTAGCATTTTTATTCACAAAATCAAATTCAAATTCAAATTCGTCCGTTTACCTCGGCGGACACACCTGGAAGCCCTCATCACTGGTCTTCTCGTACCAACATAAAATACATTAAATGCACGAAAAACGCACAAAATTCAAAATTTTACAAAACTACTTACAAAAATTACAACAAATCATTTGCAGTAAAAAATTTAATAAAAAAACAATCACAATCTCATATTATTTACAAAATTCAAAATCTACAAAATCAAATTCAAACCAAAAATTATTTTACACAATAAATCCAAAATCATTTAACTTAAAAAAAATGTTCCATCAAAACTTTTCCAAAAAAATTTGGTAAGATTTGGTAACACGACAGTACGTAAACAAACAATACCTGCAATGCAACTCACCTCACAAATTAATTGTAAAAGGTAGGTTAATCTTTTAATAGCTTTTAATTTTACTGGAAATTGTCTAATCATACTGAAATTTTACCCATGGAGTTGCAGCTGGATGTACTTTAATCTATCAAATTTTCATCAAGTTTAAGAAACAAAAAACAATGATTATTTAAGAATAACAATAACAAACTATTCCAAACTCCGATAAACAAATTACCGCAAAGATGAGCAATTAGTCTCCTAATAAATTCAAAATTTTAAATAAACCTAAATCTAAAATTTAATTTCAAAAATTTCCGAAATTTAATTTCAAAAAAAAAAAAATATTAAAAAAAAAATAGATGTTGCTGGGACCTTAACAGCAATCGAACCTACAACTACGATATACCTGGTGTGTACTACCGCAACCCATATAAATGTATTGCATTCTGCAAGAGTAAAGATCTACTCCGGGAGGTCTGGGAGGTATGGTCTACCCCACCGTACATCAGTAATAGTGTGCAAAAAGAAATCAAAGTAGAATTTCCTGTTTTTCGAGCATTTTTTCTCAAATTCAAAATAAATTGAAAATCGCTTCACAAATAAGGCGGCACCTGCCGAAATAAGAAAATTTCACAATTTAACTTTGTTAACTTGATTACTAAAACGAAATTTTTTTCCGTTGCCAGTTATTATTTTTCATTTGAATCTAATTCTGTTACTTCTTTGAAAAGGAATTCAAAATTCAAATTTAATGCAGTAATCATAATGAAAGCCTTGTGTCGAGACAGGTTTGGTCCAGCATACATGATTATAACTCAAAGCTTCTCGCTACTTTGTTGCTATAATTGCTGTAAATTTAATTAAGGCTCTTGTAGTACACCGGTGGATAATAGTTGGAAAACGGCGGGGAAAAGGGAGGATTGGAAAATGCATTCGAGCTATTATAGGGAACCAAAAATTCTCAATTTCCCACTTTAAAGCTTAAGCAAATAACTAGTAATTTTTATTTTAATAAATATACTTCGAAATTTATCGTTAACTGAGCGACGTGCCAGCACTGCATGATTACAGCGATATACAGGAGGGCGTCAGGAAGTAAGGACTTGATTTAACGCTGACTTTATATCTAAAAACATTTTGCAAAACAGTTTTTTTTTCACTGGCATATTCGCTAATTTCGTTAATTAAATTATTTAGTTAGTAGAATCCACAGTTGAAAGCTCTTTAGAGGGAATTCGTTCATAATAAGAGCTTATGCTGCTTTTCGATTTCCAATGAGCTTTAAAATAAGCTTAGAACACTGAACACTGAAGTAAGGAAGATTTCATATTTTCCTGTAGCATAAGACGATCGGAAATCTCATTTCCTTCGCTACAAACCAAAACACCGCAATCGAGGAGACGATAGAAGACTAGCTTCCTCTTCTTCCTGTTAAGCATTCGTCGACGTCGCAGATGTTTTTCACGAATTGTTATCTCCAATCTATAATTTTAATTTGGACGAAAATCCAAAAATAGTTTAATCCTTCCGATCGTGGAAGTTTTTGGGATTCGTGCATTTTATATAAAAATAAAAACTTTTATTTGAGCTTTATCACGACGAATGAACAAATTTAAATTTTAACTAAGTATTAAAATGTTTATTTTTAACGAGCCGAAATAAATCACAAACGAATGGGTTTGCAGTAAATTTTTCAGTAAATTCGTCCCTGCTTCCTATATACACGCAAGGCTATTAGACCAAATAAATACTCTTTATGATTTTTATTGGGCAATAAAAAAGTCACAAATGAATGGCCCAACAGTTATCTGGTCAACGAGGAGGATTACATGACAGTGCCATATTGGTTTTGCGGTTATTCTTTTCATTCAACACTTCGCCGCATTGGGGCTAACGTCGCAACTTCCGGAATAAGCTGCATCAGAAAGGAAATTGGATATATGATACCTATACTCTTATTGCCTTTCGGTAATTGAAAATTTTATTAAAACCAATTTTGCATAAAAAAAATTTGAAAGTTGAGAGTCGTCAAGAGAGCTAAGGGTAACACAATAACTTTACAAAGTTACATGCAGGATAAGGATTTAAAAGGGGGATGAAAAGTAATCACAGTGAGTTAGTTACCCTTAGTTAGGGGTTGGTTCATGTTTAGATCGAACATTTAGATCAATTTTGTTTGTTGTCATCGAACAATCGGCACATTATAATCAGCTTATGATTTCGACGTTCGGCGCTTGATGGGGTGTCACGTATATCTTATTGATTTACGATTACACAAAAGAATTAAACGAATAGGTGAAACTTGTTGTGTTTATTTATTGACTAAAATTATTAACCGTTCGGTTTTTCGGTTTGCTGCAAAAAAGTTTTTAGGCAATTTAACTTTGTAGCGATAAAAATCTGAAAAGGTCTCGTTAGCAGTGAAAAGCAAGAAAAGTAGACAAAAACCGGAAGAGCGACGAAGAAGGGACACAGAGACAAAAGCGGCCATAATTGGGTTGTTTTAATTTACGTGGTGGTAGGGAAAACAATTAACCTACCCTTTATAGTTTTAATTACTTCATTTTCGTGGCTATCTCCGCTACGTGCAAAATCGCGTCCGATTTAAACAGCACAAATTTTATTTCATCTCAAGATCTCTTAAAAAACATCAGAAAAAAATATGCAACCGAGAGCCGCGAGCTGTGATGGACCAAATTGATGATTATCAATTTCCAAGTCAGGTTTTGGACAAAACAAAGCCGTTTTTCTCCTTATGAGTAATGTGAAAAGTAAATTAACTTGTCTATTCAATATTGTTATGATAGGCGAAACGCATAGACCAAACAAAGACATTAAAACGTTCACCTAATACTTAAATAAGCGACATTAATATTTGCTCGGTTGTAAAACGTTCTCGTTATCTCTCGGGCAATTTACCATTTCACTACTATTCAGATTATGCCCTGTATATAATGACTACAGCACCATTGTTAGAAACGGCCATTTTAATTTCTCGCAAAAACAACATGGCGCCCTCACGAGGCAATTAAAACAGATGATAGGCGATAATGGCGTTAATTAATTCTGCCTTTCTCAGTCGGGCGCTAATGTGCAAATTAAATTGTTACATCGTACGGACCATTCACAATTAACTAAATCTCATCGTTTTTGGCGTCGTAAGAGCCCTAATTAAAATTTTCTAATTTTGCATAAAAGCGCCAAAACATACAGCGGGGTTTCACTATCGTTTTTTCAAAAAAAATCTAACTGAACCGGCGTTCCTTCTGATTTTTCAAAAAACTTCTGCGGTTTAACTCTTTTGCTTCTGAAAAGTAAATTGGCAAAGTTGAAAAAAAAATTGGAAAATTTTAAGAGGAAAATTTGCATAAATCAGTTGTGAATTGGCCTGAAAATAAAGAGAGGCCAGTAATTATCCCTATAATTGCTAGATGGCGTAGAGCGTAGATTAACTATTGTTTTACAATTCCCCAAGGAAGATAAATGAAGGTGCAATTGTTGCTCGTTTGTTTCCGTAGATAGAGAGACTTATGTTGTATTTTGTCACCATCCTTACAATCTCTAATGCTTATGTTTATTGCTCTTTATACAAACACTTGAAATGGCTTATAATTTAATACCGCAAACATCGAATTAAACCATCTACCATTTTTTTTCATAAATTAGGGAAAACACAAAAAATCGAGGGATGTACGGGAAATGAAGCCATGCATGCCTAAAGGAGCCATTCTTTAAACTATCCCGAAAAATATTTCAAATATAAACTGGAAGATAGAAAAATTAAACGTTTTTTGGTTGCAAGAAAATTTTTATTAAAACACGGAAGCGTGAATGAAAGCATTTCAAGTTTCGGTTCATCAAATAATAACTTCAGTGTAATAACTTTCAGCGCATAAAAATTTTCCTACCTAATATGAAAACCCTATAAAAAAATAAGTTACGAAAGTGTTGAAATTGCTAAAAGCTCAAATTTCGCTATCTCAATTTTCTGACGAAAAAATAAATTTAAACGAAGGTGTGACTAACGAAAGGCTCACGAATTCGTGAAACAAAATTTTCGAGTTTTTCTATACTACCGATTCTCTTGAGCGGAATTTGTATTTTATTAATTATTATTTATTAGTATCCAATTTAAAAACAGAAATTGCTCGGAGCAATATATTATTAAATTTAATTTTAATGTAATTCACTAATGCAAATACTAAAATTTGGTTAAAGTAAAATTATTTAAATTAATTTAGTGATTATTTTTTGGGTTTAATAACGCCTATTTAGAGTATTTTTGATCAATTACTTGTGCCACGGTTCAGTTTGTATGTCACACAGCAAGTACTCACACAGTTGTAGTACAAAAAATCGTCAACAATGTTTAACAGTTCTACAAGTAAGTTGTGTATGACAGGGACTAAAATTTTTTGACAATATATTGTTTACAAGTTTAAGGATTATAACTTTATAATTTGGTCTGGCCGGTTTATTCCAAAATTTAAAAAAATTTCTGCAAATTTATGTCTTTGGGAGTGAAATTGGCTCATGTTCAGTATATTCAGTATTTGTTGATTTAGGCAGCTATTATTTTGTAAGCCAACTCTTGACTGCAAATTGACAAATAAATATTTTTTTATTATGATATTGTTTACGTTTTTAATTTGAGCTATTGTTTGATGGGGCAAAATGTTAGATTGGGTGCTATCTCGTTCTCTTGCTTCGTAAAATTTAAATTGCTTCAGTGATTAGACTGATTACATTAGATTACTACGGATTACGTAATATTACAGAGGAATACATAATATTACCGAGAATTACAGATAATTACTAGTGATTAAGTGATTACAAAAGTTACAAGTGATTATAAAAATTACTCGAGATTACTCTTGAATACAGATAATTACACGAAATCCGATAAATTACTGATATTTCAATAGAATGCAAAGACTACTGATGATTACCAAATGATTACAGCTGATTACAAGCGAAAGGTAGAAGATTTTATAGATCTACCCGTCGACAGATTACTATTGAATGGAGATGACTACAGAGATTACTCAGGATTACTGGTAATACAGTAGAATACAAAGATTATTGGTTGCTACCAATTACATAATTACAGAGGAACACACGAGATTACCGTGAATTACAGATAATTACTAGTGATGGCAGAGGTTTCTAGTGATTATAACGATTACTCGAGGTTACCCTGGAATACAGATGATTAGACAAAATCCGATGGATTACTGGTATTACAGTAGAATACTTACAGATTACCGATGATTACCAAATGATTACCACTGATTACAAACGAAAACTAGAATATTTTACAGAAGTGATGTATTACTATGTATTACTATTGCATTACTCTGGATTACTGGTAATACAGTAGAATACAAAGATTACAGGTAACTACCAAGTGATTCAGGCTGATTATATTGGAAATTACAGATTACTACCGATTACGTAATTACATAGTTACAGAGGAATACACAAGATTACCGAAAATTACAGATAATTACTAGTGATTACAAAGGTTATAAGTGATTACAGAGATTACTCGAGATTACGCTTGAATTCAGATAATTACACAAAATCGGAAAGATTACTAGTATTACAGTAGAATGCAAAGATTACTGAGGATCACCAAATAATTACAGCTGATTACAAGCGAAAGATAGAAGATTTTATAAAAGTGCTATTAAATGAAGATTATTACAGGGATTACTCTGGATTACTGGTAATACAATAGAATATAGAGATTACTGGGAACTACCAAGTGATTATAGCTAATTCTATTAAAGATTACAGATTACTACCGATTACGTAATTACATAATTACAGAGAAATCCACGAGATTACCATGAATTTCTGATAAGGAACTAGTGATTACAAAGATTACAAGTGATTACAGAAATTACTCGCAATTACGCTTGTGTAAATATAATTCCACAAAATCAGTTGAATTACTAGTATTACAGTTGAATGCAAAGATTACTGATGATTACCAAATAAAACTATGCAAACATTAATGTTGATTACCAAATGATTACAGCTGATTATATTAGAGATTACAGATTACGACCGATTACGCAATTACATAATTGAGCAGGAATACACGAGATTAACTAGAATTACAGATAATTACTAGTGATTACAAAGGTTAAAAATGATTACAGAAATTACTCGAAATTATGCTTGAATACATATAATTACACGAAATCAGATGAATTACTGGTATTACAGTAAAATGCAAAGATTATTGATGTTTACCAAATTATTACAGCTGATTACAAACGAAAACTAGAAGATTTTACAGAAGTGATTTACCGCTCGATGGATTACTATTGGATTGCTCTGGATTACTGGTAATAGGTATAGTAGAATACAAAGATTACTGGTAACTAAGTGACTCCAGCTGATTATATTAGAGATTACAGATTACTACCAATTACGTAATTACATAATTACAGAAGAATACACAAAATTATCAAGAATTCCAGATAATTACTAGTGCGATTACAAAGATTGCAAGTGATTACATAGATTATTCAAGGTATTTCTTGAATGCAGATAATTGCAGGAAATCGTATGGAACACTCTGGTACTACAGTAGAATGATTACTGATGATTATCAAATAATTACAGCTGATTAGAACAGAAAGATAGAGAATTTTATAGAAGTGATCTACCCCTCGAGGGATTGTTATTGAATGAGGATGATTACGGGGATTACTCTGGATTACTACCCAATTGAAACTAAATTGAAAGCTTCGACTTTTCAATTGTTTATCCACACTTAAAAAGGCTATTGATGGAACCTGAGATCCTGCAAATTTTTTCGTGTTTGTTAATGACATAAATTGTTATATTTTATCTGTGTATGTGTATATGTTTGTAAATATAATTCAATTGTGTATATATTTGTGAAAAGGATATTTCCGTAAATAAATAAATAAATAAATAAACTAGTAATACAGTAAAATGCAAGGATTACTGGTAACTACCAAGTGACTTCAACTGATTCTGATTATATTAGCGATTACAGACTACTACCGATTATGTAATTATATAATTACAGAGAAATACACAAGATTACCGAGAATTACAGATAATCACTAGCGATTACAAAGGTAACAAGTGATTACAAAGACTACTCGAAATTACGCTTGAATACTTACAATTTCACGAAATTCGACGAATTACTGGTATTACAGTAGAATACAAAGATTACTGATGATTAACAAATAATTACAGCTGATTACCAGCAAAAGGTAGAAGATTTTATAGAAGTGATCTACCCTTCGAGGGAAGACTATTGAATGAAGATGATTACAAAGATTACTTTGGATTACTGGAAATGCAGTAGAATAAAAAGATTAATGGTAAATAAATAATTAAGTAATTACAGAGATTACTCGAAATTATATTTGAATACAGATAATTACAGGAAATCCGACAAATTACTGGTATTACAGTAGAAAGTAAAGATTACTAATGATTAACAAATGATTACAGCTGATTACCAGCAAAAGGTAGAAGATTTTATTAAAGTGATCTACCCCTCGATGGATTACTATTGAATGAAGGTGATTACAAGGATTACTCAGGATTGCTGGAAATACAGTAGGATACAAAGACTACTGGTAACCACCAGTGACTACAGCTGATTATATTACACTGAAAAAAATGGTTTATCATATTGGTGAAAATTTCATCATTTTTACACCGATGAACAAAATTCATCGTATTGATGAAAAATTCGAAGAATTCATGAACAAAATCAATGTCTTTATGAATTTCTTCATCAATATGATAAACCATTTTTTCGGTGTAGAGATTACAGAGGAATCCACGAGATTACCGAGAATTACAGATAATTACTAGTGATTACAAACAAAGGTTACTAGTCATTTCAGAAATTACTCTAAATTACGCTTGAATGCATATAATTACACGAAAGCAGATGAATTACTAGTATTACAGTTGAATGCAAAGATTACTGATGATTACCAAATGATTACAGCTGATTACAAGCGAAAGGTAGAAGATTTCCCAGATATCTACCCCTCGAAGGATTACTATTGGATTACTCTGGATTACTGGTAATACAATAGAATACAAAGATTGCTGGTAACTACCAAGTGATTAGAGCTGATTACAAATAAAAAATACAAGAGATTACAAGAGTAGTCTACCCCTCGGCCTGGAACATAAAGAGAAGAATTTAAGTAGCCTCTCTATTACAGCAAACTATGAGCCGTCCCCACGTTGAGTTGTCGACAAAATATCTTGGTAATAATTATTATTGGTTATAAATAATATATGATTGTTTGATCCTGTGAGGCAATTATACTGACTGCTTGAATGCGTTTGCATCTGCTGGTAAAAAGTGATAATTATTTTTTTGCTCAAGATTTAAGATAAACAAGATTTCTGCAAAGCTTATCAGATCTAACGAGGTGATAGGGTATCAGATGTTCCTGATTTTTATTTTGTTACCTGTTTTAAATTTTGTTTATGCTTCTAACTGGCTTAGTTATTACATCTTTTACAAATTACAAATTTTGCACCTTCAAGCGATCACCTCACAACCGACGAAAAGTATTTTTGAGATTATAGTAGTATTTATTAATTTTTTAAAAGATTATCAGGTTCTACTTACTTCTCTTCTTTCTCTCAAAATTCAAAGAAATTGTAAGTATTTCTTGAAGAGATTCGAAAATCTACATTTAAATCAAATTCATTACCCCCGATTGCTCCCTAATCCTAGCTCTTGCAAATGCAATGAAATGTAAACTTGCATACAAATGCTACTCTCAGAAAAGCGGTATTGTCTTTACAGCGGCAGTAATATACCGATGGATGATGTCACATAACTGAGATAATAAATAAAAAAAATCTTTTGGAATTTCATAGAAATCTTTTGAAATCACTAGATTTCATGAAAATATTTGAAATTCCATGTTTTTTTTCCGAGAAATTCCAAGTTTAAACTCTTAACATAAGTTTAAAATTTAAACCTGAGTTAAAACTCTTAAACTGAGATTAATATTTTACATTTAAACCTGAAAAGAGTTTCCTTTTCTTCAAGTGACAATAACACTATATGCTGTGCGTAGGCGATCATTTGGCTGAAGGCAGGATGACGTACTAGGGAGTTTAATTAATGGGATGGCTTTCGGTTGCCTGGTGTATGTTTTATACTGCTGGTATAAAGAGTTTACATAGAAAATTTCTATTTGACTCTTTTAGGCTTCCATGGGCAGCGCTGTATATTGTAAGAATTCTTATAATCTGCTATCCGTCCGATCTATTTTAACCCAGAATTTGCCAGATAAAAATTTTGTTATTCTTTTGTTATTTTGTCTTCTTAATCAGAATAGCGGATGTCCGAGTTCTTACTTGGTTTTATTTTATAACGTTTTTGTGCTTCGGAGAGCACGTAAATCTGACATTCTCGTTTAAGAATTAAAATATCCTCCTAATCTCCCATCGATTACACAAGACATACTTTCGTTGAGGTGAACAGATAGTTGACTTGGGCCCATAACCTGATCTTCTGTTATTATTTTATAATTATTATATAAGTTATGGTTGGGAAAACCAGCCTATCAAGTACATTTTACTGGTACTGGTCATCTTGGCTTCGGTCAATCACGTGGAAACAGAATATTTAAAAACTACATCAGCATAAATCAGTGTAAAAAAATGCTAAACTGATGGTCTTCAACCCCAAACAATACCGGCGCCAGCGGAAAGATCCCACGTTTCCTAAAATCTACGATCAAGTTAAAAAAGGAATAATAAACGAATAAAAAATAATTAAAGAGAAAAGCTTCTCGAGCATTGAGAATGCCAGAGATTCGCACACGAACATTTAAGAGCGTTGTGCATTAATTGTGCAATAAATAATAAGAAAAATTAAGCGCAATCATGTTTTATTAAAAACTACAAATTAAACTTATTCTTGATATAAATTAAAATTTTAATTACAAAAGTATACAGAGTTATAAAAATAAATTAACTTCAACTTTATCTTGTATATGAAATCAAAAACTTGGAAAATTTCTTAACCCAAACATGACGGGGCTCATTTAAAACACAAGACTGGAATTTTTTTTAGAATTACCAAATTATCCACAGATAAAATTTAGTGAACTTTTTATTTGGTTAATTGTGAAGAACATTCGGGTCACGCGTTGTTGAAAACCAAGCTAATTAACAGAACGGAGGTGGATCCACTGAGAAAAAAAATTATTTTTGACTTGAAAAATGTTTTGCTCGAGTCTGTAAATATAGAGTAAAGGTTGATTTAATTTATTATGCGTTAATAGTTAAATTGATAGAAGGTGGATTAACGAAATTTACATATTTATACGTCACCACCAGTCACGTAGTCGTGATAATATAGTAAACAATTTTCATTTTTGTTACCAGCAAATTAACACAGCTTTTGGCTGTCACGTAACAATATTCTTATATTATTAAAGCTTAACACGAACATAAACTGAAGAGATTTATTAAAATAAAAATTCCGAAAAAAATTACTGCAGTTACGGAGATAACAGAGAAATTCGTTTTAATTTAATCGTTTATTTCTGTTGGCTAATTCTTCATCACTTGAAAATATAAATTTGAAAATAGGATTTGTCAGTAATTAAAGGTAAAAATAATTTATGATTTGGCAATTAAATATATATCATCTTCAGCGGACAGCGGTGCTAAAACATACTTTCGAGATGGTGTGCGTCAGTTATTCGAAATTAATGAATAAAACTAAAATTATAACTGTCTTTTTGCGAGTTATTTAAAATTACGCCAGTTTAAGTGTGCCTAGTGACAAAGAATGATGGGTGTAACTTGAGGGTATAACAGAAATCAAAAATAACAAAGAATGATTTTAACAGCTTGAACAACGCTTTTGTACACAGAAAATTATGAAGTCCCGATTTGTTACAATAGCAACGTTTGACTATACAATACTAGAAAAGATTGGTTGGTCTGTGTACGAGTATGTGTGTGTGTATTTGTAAAAGTTTTGAAAAGGTAAAAGCAGGTAAAGCTCCAACCGTGTATAATACAACTAGCTAAGAGGAAATAAATTTAAATTTAATTAGTTGGTCTTAAAAAATTGTTACATCTATTAAAATTCATAGTTCTTAATTTATGTAAAGATATTAAAAATAATTACTCATAAATCTACGGTTTCAACAGCTGAAAACATAAAAAAATAATAGACGAATGGAACACTACACATATTGATAAGAGAAGTGATAACTTTTAATTAATGCTTAAGATTTTACTAATTTAGATCGAGATAAACAAACAGTAGCTCCTTGTAATTCTGCGGAGGCAAGACTGGTTTTAAACTTTTAATGGAATAGAAAAAAGGTGTAATCGTCTATTCTAATTGACTACTATAAATACAGAATTCGTTGAAAGAACAATTTTTTGACCCGGGACTAATTAAAATTTTAAAGGCAAATTAATGTATTAAACGCATTTTATTATCCATGTCCTCTTTCCTAATTTAGGCACAACGGCTATAAAAAATATTTTAATAAAGGTTCCATTTAAAAGGGCATAAAATCAATGACGATTCCTAATATTTTGACAGCTAACGGTTCAACTGAAAAATCTAGATAACATTATTTACAACTATAGTACGCCTGCGTTCGAATCCCCAAGAATTAAACTTTTTTAATTTTATATACCACACCTTTGGCGTATAATTTGAACAAAAACCACATTTTGGCACCTAATTGCCAATATTAAAGGTAATTTAGATTTCTCTTAAGCTTTTTTTTCCCGGTTCAAGGACGAAAGGATTATGTGGATAATCTGTGATTGAGATTACTTTGAAAACAAATAAAAATTTAAGTTGAAGATTAAAAATTTCAATTTTTACTATGGACAAAAATAAAAGAACAGCTTACCTCAGACCTAACAAAAAAAGAGGAACTCAACATTCATGGATCAAAGCCAAATGGTAGATAAGAAGACTTCGAAAAGTTCATTTTTAATTGTCACCAATCTAATCAGATCATAGTATTTCTGTATAGGAAAATTAAGGCAAAGGCACAAAGGCAATCAGCTTATATTGCTGCCGATATACCAGTGATGCAGGGAGAAACATTGGACTCCCCCTTCTACGATATTTAAAAATTTAAAAACTGAACTTGTATAGATACTATCTAATCAGGCAATGTTGCTTGAAGTAGTAAAAGTGCAGAAGAAACAGAAGAAGAAAAGAAAGTAATAATTTGATTTGACAAACTATGATGAACTTTGCCTTCCTAGGCGACTGACGATATTGTCCATACACTGATAAACTTAGTTTACTTATATTTGTGTGGATAGCTCTAAAAGATGGAACAACCAGCTGGATGAAAGCGGTAAGAGTGACAAAATCTCTAAAAGAAATAAAAGAAATAAACGAATCTGTGACAAAAATCACTTGGTAATCGGTGACAAAATAATAAAATAAAACACTGCGTGCAATATATGGCCCAATTAGAACTAAAAAATATAATTATTTACCATGTGGGCATGCATAAGTTTGCAAGCTAATACCTTCCACAGAAGGTCGAAAGGAAGTAAAAATTATTTAGCTACAAAAATCAACTGACATCAGTTGGACTGTGGAACCCTTGATTCGAAAGAAACAATTGCAAGAATACCTTCCACAGAACTGTCGCTGACACTTAAAGCAACGGTAACGGCATACTGGAGCTGAAATTGCAATTATCTAATGTCAAGTCTTTTCGAAACCAACAGTATGCCGTAAATCCTACACCGGCCGACTGCTGTGATCAAAAGCCCTAAATATATCTGGAATCTATTGGGAAGGCAACGGGAACAACCCCATTAATGAAATTCCCTAGATCGTCAAAAAAAAATCGTTATTTTGGCTTCAGCCAAGTGATCGCCTACTCATTTCATAGTGTGTGACACTTGAAAAGGAAATCTTTTTGTACAAAATTGTAAAATGATTTTCTGTTTATAAAAAAATAAAACTTGAGATACAAAATAATCGTTGAAGAACGTACTCTTGGGACTATACCAGTCGAAATTGACAATCTTAAACTTTTAGCCAAGTTATAATATGGCCGAACAAAAAAAATTATTTTCGTATTACTAGAAATCCGAAAGAAAAAGATCTTGTGTCTTGCAATGGTGCACTAATTCGCAATAAGTATAGCTAGGTACTTAATCATTAATTATATCAAAATTAATCAATTATTATTTTGAAACATATTACCCTAAATCACAAGATCAGAAACTGTAAGAAAGAGGAGAAAATACCCATAATGAAGAAAACAATAGAGAAAGCAGGCAATTTAAACTGTTAAGAGTCTGGACGGTAAGGAATATTATCTCTTTGTTCGAGACGATACATGTAATCTATATAACAGAGTAAATTATTGCTTGGATTGAATAAATTCATTTCTAATGAATTTCTAAATATAACAACAAATAAGATAAAGATTTCATTAGTTTTATGATTAAGAAATTTTTTATCTCAAATTATCCGATTGTTTATCGCTATTATTTGTTTGCCTGGTTTAGCAAGATGCCTGAAAAGTTATTATAAATATCTATTGCAAGATGTAAATATCTCGAACAATTTTTGAATTCCTTTGGAAATCTTAGCAATCTATTGAGAATCTTTGGAATTTCTGGAAAATTCCTGGAATTCTGTGGAAATCTTTTGGGATTTCATGTAAATATTTTGAAATTTAATGTAAATCTTGGAATTTTAAGGAAATCTTTAGGAATTTAAGGAAAGACCATTGCAATTCCGTGGAAATCTTAGGAAATATTACAAATTCCATGGAAATAATTAAAATTCTGAATTGGAAATAGAAAGTTGAATTCCTTAAAAATATTTTGGAATTTCATATAAATCTTTTAGAATTTCATGGAAATCTCTGGAAACCACTAGAATTCCGTAAAAATGTTTGTAAATATTAGAAATTTAAAAAAATTATTAATATTCTGAATTTGAAATAGAAAATTCCTGGTTTTCCTTGGAAATCTTTAAAAATTTAATGTAAATATTTTGGAATTTCATGTAAATCTGTTGAAATTTTATGTAAATCTTTTTAAATTTCATGGAAATCATTGAAAATCAGAAATGAAAATAAAAAATTCGTGAAATTCCGTGGAAATATTTTCGAATTTTATGTAAATCTTTTGAAATTGATATTAATGTTTTGAAATTTTATGTAAATCTTTGGAGACTACTGCAATTCCGTAGAAATCTTAGGAAATACTAGAAATTCCATGGAAATCATTAAAACTCAGAATTGAAAATAAAAAATTCGTTGAATTCTGTGGAAATCTTTTGGAATTTCTAGTAAATTTTTTAAAATTTCATGGAAATCTCTGGAAAGCACTAGAGTTCCATAGAAATCTTTAGAAATATTAGAAATTCTATAGAAATTATTGAAATTCAAAATTTAAAATAGAAAAGTCCTGAAAGTTGTGTAAACTTTCGGAATTTTTTTTGGAATTTTATAAAAACTTTTGAAAATCATTAGAATTCCATCGAAATCTTTGGAAATCTTTGAAATTCCATATAAATTATTAAAATTCTGAATTGGAAATAGAAAATTCCTGGTATTTTATATAAATATTTTGAAATTCCATTGAAATTATTGAAATTCTGAATTGGAAATCTTTTGGAATTTTTTGGAAATCTTTTGAAATTTCACAGAAATTTTTGAAAACCACTAGAATTCAATAAAAATCTTTGTAAATATTAGAAATTTTATAAACATCATTAATATTCGGAATTTGAAATAGAAAATTCCTGGTTTTCCTTGGAAATCTTTAAAAATTTTATTTAAATCTTTTGGAATTTAATGTAAATCTTTCGAAATTTTATGGCAAATGGTGAAAACTACTAGAATTCCGTAAAAAGCTTTGAAAATATTAAAAATTCCATGGAAATCATTGAAATTCAGAATCGGAAACAGAAATTCATGAAATTCCATTTAAATATTTTGGAATTTCATGTAAATATTAAAAAAATTTATTGGAAGTCTTTGAAATTTCATGGAAATTATTCAAATTCTAAATTGGAAATAGAAAATTCATAGAATTTTATGTAAATCTTTTAGAATTTTATGTAAATCTCGGGAAACCACTTTGATGTGGATTTTGTGGTTTTGATGTAGTTTTTATGTGATATTTCCAAAGATATCTACGGAATTCTAGTGGTTTTCAAAGATTATTATGAATTTTCAAAATGATCTTTTAGAATTTCATGTAAATATTTAAAAATTTAATGGAAATCTTTGAAATTCTGTGGAAATTATTGAAATTCTAAATTGGAAATAGAAAATTCCTGGAATTCCGTGGAAATATTTTAATATTTCGTGAAAATCTATTTGGAATTACATGAAAATCTCTGAAAACCACTAGAATTTCGGGGAATGTTTAAAAATCTTTGAAATTCCATAGAAATTATTGAAATTTTGAATTGGAAATAGAAAACTTCTGGTATTCCATGGAAATCTTTCGTAATTCCATGGAAATCTTTGAAACTCACTAGAATTCCGTAGAAATATTTGGAAATATTTGAAATTCCATGGAAATCACTAGAATTCTGAATTGGAATTCCAAATGCGTATACAAAATTTCTTAGAAATATATATCCCCCTTAATATCCCCCTTAATCTATTGCATTGAAAAGTAGTTTGGTTCTGTCCAGTTTATTCAAATGAGTACAAAAAAGACCGTCATTAGCCTAGTTTATAACCGAATAACCGCTGACACTAAGGTACCCGATTCAAAACCTGTGAGAGTTTACACTTTCTTATGATAGCTTCCATGCTTACCTGTAGGGAACGTAAATTTTCCTGCATCAATAATAAAAATCCAGGGTTACGGACATATCTGAAATAAACCTGACAATCTACCTCGGATTGTTCAGACACGATTCATATGCTCACAGTACTAATAATGGCTTTAGAACATTATCGGGATTACCCTAAGTAAAAACATGAAATTGCAAACCTAAAGGAAGGCGGAAGAAGAAGTTTCGCAGAAGCAGCATATAGTTACTATAGTTAGAAGGAACACTCAGTTTATTCTGTTACAGACGGGACTCTAGGCTATGGAATACCCTTTAGATTGATAGAGTTCACAGTAAATCTATATTTGACCAATTAATAGTCGACTTAGTTGCTGATCCACTTATATATCGACCTCGACAATTCATTATTAGATTACAGATGAGCTGCAAAAAGTACATTAGCTCCGAATACAACATAATATTTTTCTAAAAAATCATTAAAGTACTTTACTGCCGGAGAAATGCGGCATTAAAGTATTTTAGGAAATTGCACAAAAATTGGCATATTAAATTTACAATTGATTGAAATAAAGTTTTCTACTTACCTTATAATATTGACGTCTGGGGCCGTTAAAGAAATTACCTGGGTTATTCAATTATTACCAGACCAGGTTTGCCAAAATTGCCAAAATTTATATCAAAATCAAAGAGTTTTACAACTCAAGTGGGTACTAGGGTACTTTTTAATATGCATAGAGCACAAAGCTACTAAACTGTAGATTTCTACATCAGTCTCCCCAAACCCACCACTTGGTGGTTTCCCCAAATTGCTCTCTCTTTCTCTCATATAGACTCTGACTACTTTTTGGAGCTTCCTTAAATTATAGATGACAGGGCAATTAATTGGACTAACTGTAAACTAAGAAAAAACTTATAGCATATTTTTTTGGATAAGATTTGTCATCTAAACCAATTTGCTTAGTCTGTAGAAAAAGTCTCATGTATTTCGTAATAATTGAACCTTTATCATGAACATGGCATTGTTAGTCACGGTGACTGTTTTTTGACCTATCCTCACCTATCATCTCTTGGGTACAAATTGCAACAATTGTGCTTACTCAATATGTTTCAATTAAGTAATACAAAATATTTATTCACCGATAACTTTTTGTTAACGAATAATTATTTATAAATATTAAATAAGTAAAGTTGAATAGAATATTAAATTTATTGATAAAAACAGTTTAACTAAACAACTCTTTTGTCGGCAGATAATTGAGTTAAAATATGTCAGCAATTAATCTGAATGCGTTTTCATATTCTTAGAACTTAAATTTTATTTTATTGCGATAATTTATAATTAATATACTAATAAATTACAAGCTTTTTTGAAAATTGTTATAATAAATTAAGTAATTGATATAACACACCATTGAGAGATACGGATTATCCAGGACCGCATCTGGATTGTATCAGGCCTGTAAACTTCTCATTTCAAGCGATCGACTTTTTTTTAAATCCGGTACTGACCGACTAAGATGTTGAATAATGAGCTTTTGTTTATGTTATCATTAAAAAAATTGTTTTTCTTTCGTTGGTTTGTTGGCCGACTTCTTACATTGGTGGATCATAAAGAGGCATTTCACCCAACAGGTTTCAAAGTACACGTAAATGATTGATGATCAGTTTTACGCGTTTCATATAATGCTGTTATCAGTAACTTATTTCAAAAATAATCCATTCAGCAAGCGGACTTAATTTTTGAATCTAATTGTTTACTACACAACTTCTTGTTACTTTCTCCGCGCAGATGAAAAAAATATAGAAAAGAAGTAATATTTGTTTTCCTAATCGATTTTTATAATAAGTAAGTATGAATTGTTGGTCGATTCTTCAATGGGGGTCCGAAAACGCAACGGGGGTCCAATTAAGCCCCCATTCGAATCGCTGGGGAACCCCTTAAAGTTGCAGCTGTTGGAAATTCAACTTACCATTCAATATCCCATTATATTCTACTTAACACTGAATTTTATTGGTTTGTCGAAATAAAATGATTATAATTGCATTTATTATATCGAAAGAGATTTGTTTGAAACTTAATTGATCACATAAACATAGCAGTAATATTTTGTCATATTAAAATTAATTAATGAACAGTAAAGTATTTTTTTCTGTTAATAATGCACTTTTAATTTATTATTCATGTCCTTAAGAATATCTTAATAATTAATTAACTTAATCGTCTTAATTAATTGACTTCGTTTCATAAATATTTGCAAAATAAAATGTGATAAGTGTATAAACTATATAATGATTATTATTAATTTATTAAACCAAATTTGTAGATACATACAATGACGATAAAATTAATTACTTAATTACAAAACTAAAAAACATTTATCGATGTGTGCTAATAATCCCAAAAAAATTATTTGGTATGTACGATTTTGTAAGAGGTTCCTGGTAAACAAACTCACTTCGATAACATCATTAAAACTTGCGACGATAATTTAATTAATTGGTATTTTTGACAATGCTTTTATTGTTTATATTAATTACTCAAATTTACTGATGATGGATGGTGCAATAACCTTCCAAATAATGAAATAAGTAAACAAAGATCTTCTCCTTTTTCGATCACCGAACCTCGGTCAACGCAACCAAAAGCTCTTACACAAATACTGTCCACCGGCAACCTCTCTATTGGCTTCTTTTCGACTAACAATAATTAGAATTTTAATCGACGATGAACTTTGGCAATTAATTCACATGTCGGTAACTTATGAAAAAAATTAATTTTATCGTAAACTTTTGTAATAATTATTCTTTAATCAATAATTTATTTTTTGATATACCAATACAAAATCCAAAATACTGACCCTGATAAATATATTGCTGTTACCAAGCACACTGCAAGGAGTCTGCTGCAGAAATTTCAGACAAACAAAAACTTTCCAGTAAAAAATATAGAAATTACGCACAATGCCAACCTCATTGATAGCTTAGTTGATTTAGCAAAAGTATTCACAGGTTCGAATCGGTTTAATGTGAGTTCCAAACTGTGGGAACCGTAATACAGTTCATTATGAACATATCAATCCTAAAACATGTTAGATAACCTTCTTTCTTTGAAACTGGGTCGTCTGGGAGGTATGGAGTTATTCCTTGTACATCCTCCATCGTGAAACTCTCCTGAACGAACGGTTTAGTGCAGTACGTTAACATGCCTTTGCGTTCCGGCAGCCAACTGTTGCAGTGAAAAGTACGCATTTTTCATAAACCTGAAAGAATTGCAACGAATGCAATGTCAAAGGGATGATTGTCTAGGTCTAGGTGAAACAAAGTAATCGTCAGGTTGCAACTATAAAAAATGCCAATATTGAAATCAGATAGAATAATTATAATTAATCGTGTGCACAATTTGTAGAAATTGCATCATGCGATTACTACATGTTCGTGAAAGCCAGGAAGGTAGAGGTTATGTAGTATTATCTACTATACTGCAATTATTTATGCTAAAAATATGCAGATTCATCAATAACTGTAATCCATTAACTGTGTTAGTTCAACTAAACTTGAAATTGTTTTGGGCTTTTGACTTTTGTGATGTTTAGTCTCAGATTTGGACGTTTTGGTGCCGTCTGAAAGTATAAATTAAGTGATTTATATTTACTTTCTTCTCGTAAATCCAACTTAGGTTATAGTTCAATTATTGTTATCAATGACTAATATTTTTGCTGAAAAACTCAATCAGGTTGTTGCACAACCGGATGTTCTGGGGAGCAGAGGGGGTTCAAAGTATTTTTTCTTATACTTTTTCTTGTGTAAAAAATAAAAATAAAAATAAATAAGTTTCTCAAATTCCAATTTTCTTTAGCCGAACGTTTTAATTTCCCTCACTTCTGCTCAAAAACAAAAATTTTCCCAGCTTTTTCTGACGAAATTTGTAAAATTATAAATTCCCAGTATTCTATAAAACAGTGAAAATCCTGCGATAAGTACTGGTGTTCCACACCCCCCAGACCCCCGGTTTACAATTTTGACTTTATATTTTTATAATTAACTTTCAAAGTAACACAGAAAGTTGCTGCTCAACTCCGTGAGCAGTAAGTAAATGTTTTCCAAGTTTTCCAATTTTTTCTAGCCGAAGGTTAAATTTCCGTCATTTTTGCTCAACAAAATTCAAATTTTCCGATTTGGATTAATATCGGACAAATATTTTGTCGGTTGGTAAAAAAATCGACCAATCAGAGTGTTTCATTTTTCACAAAAAAATGACACGCTCCGCTGTAGCAGGAGCAGCAGGAGCGTGCTGGCATTTTATGTATTAGGATAATATAGCAGCGGCCGTTTGGGAAATTTCCCGAATTCCCGATCGGCCCATCCGCCCCTGTGTAGAACGTTGGTCTTGGAGGGACCTTTAAAAAAACCTTTATACGATCGTTTATTCACTTGACTCACAACAAAGGTGGCTAATACTTAGGTTTTGTATGTGGTAAGCCCTGATGGTCGTATGAAGCTAGCAGAACTTGTAGGGGCGCAGAGGGCGAAGGCACTTATACCGAAATGTTCGTATGCTTAACGACGATTGACAATAATTTTTAATTTCCCTTACTTCTGCTCAAAAACAAAAATTCCCTATCTTCTCCGAGTATTCTATAAAACAGTGAAAATCCTGCGATATGTACTGGAGGGTGTTCCACACCCCCCAGACCCCCCGGTTTACAACTTTGACTTTATATTTTTATAATTAACTTTCAAAGTAACACAGAAAGTTGCTGCTAAACTCCGTGAGCAGTAAGAGAGTTAATTAAATGTTTTCCAAGTTTTCCAATTTTTTCTAGCCGAAGGTTAAATTTCCGTCATTTTTGCTCAACAAAATTCAAATTTTCCGATTTGGATTAATATTGGACAAATATTTTTAGTCGGTTGGTAAAAAAAATCGACCAATCAGAGTGTTTCATTTTCATCCGCCCCTGTGTAGAACGTTGGTCCTGTAGGGACCAACTGTATTTTATGGTAAAAAAACCTTTATACGATCGTTTATTCACTTGACTCACAACAAAGGTGGCTAATACTTAGGTTTTGTATGTGGTAGCCCTGATGGTCGTATGAAGCTAGCAGAATTGTAGAACCGCAGAGGGCGAAGGCACTTATACCGAAATGTTCGTATGCTTAACGACGATTGACAATAATTTTATGCAATGGTCGAAGCTGTACAGAATTATAATAATTTCAAACAATTTCACCTGGAAATCCGAAAAAATCTTAGAAAATCCGAAGAAATAAGAATTCTGAGGTAGTTACAAAATCCTAGAAAATTTTAGAAAATCAAAGAAATCTTAGGAAATCATGAAATCTTAGAAATGCCATACAAACCTTATTTTTGTAATTTTTATATTTTTAACTTTTTCGAAAAAAAATCTTAAAGCAATCCAAGAAAATCAAGATATCTAAGAAAATCCGGGGAAATTTTAGAAAATTTGAGAAAATAAGAATTGTCAGATAGTTACAATATCCTAGAAAATTTTAATAAATCAAAGAAATCTTAGGAAATCTTAGGAATACTACAGACAACCGCTTTTTTTTGTTTTTTTTATATTTTCAACTTTTTCGGATGAAAATCTTGAGGCAATTTAAGAAACTTCTTAAATATCTTAGAAAATTCGGGGAAATTTTAGAAAATCCGAATCAATCTAGGGAATTCCAAGAAAACCCTATAGAAGGAAATCTGATTTTCGGTTTTGCGTTATCAAAAATATTTTGTTTAATGCCGGAGAATAATTCAATAAACAAACTAGATAATAATTATTTTAATTAATACCACGAATTCATTGCTAAAACATTTGAAGAGCTTCGATTCAGCTAATTTAAATTAACCTGTTGTTGTAAATCTAATTCTTAAAAACACAAAACGTAGGTGTCAATCCGGGGGGTCTGGGGGGTATGGAATACCCCCCAGTGCATTATCACTATTGTCTCCCCTATTGGAGGAGAAAGGGTTTAAAGTATTTTTTCTTATTCTTACTCTTGTAACTGCCTCAGTGATTACATTTCACACATTTTATACATTACATATAATAATATCGTTGTGTAGAACCAGGGGCAGATGGGCCCCTTTAATACATATAATAAATTCCCTTTTCGATCGTTTAATTAATTCTCTCATAACTATGGTGGCTAATACTAGGTTTTTTATGTGATAGCCCTGATGGTCGTATGAAGCTAGCAGATCTTGTAGGGGCTGCAGAGGACGAAGGCGCTTATACCGAAATGTTAATATGCTTAACGACGATTGACAATAATTTTATATATTGTTCGAAGCAGTAGAGAATTATAACAATTTCACCTGGAAATCCGAGAAAATCTTAGAAAATCTGAGAAAATAAGAATTCTGAGGTAGTTACAACATCCTAGAAAATTTTAATAAATCAAAGAAATCTTAGGAATACTACAGACAACCTTTTTTTTTATTTTTAATTTTTTTGAAAGAAAATCCGAAGCAATCTAGGGAAATCCAAGAAAACCCCATAAAAAGAATTCTGATTTACAAAAATTCAGTTTTCGGTTTTGCGTTATCAAGAATATTTTGTATAATACCGGAGAATAATTCAATAAACAAACTAAATAATAATAATTTCAATGAATTCCCCGAATTCATTGCTAATGACTTCCAAAATTTATATTGTAAACATTCTAAGTGCTTCGATTCAGCTAATTTAAATTAAGCTGTTGTTGTAAATCTAATTCTTAAAAATACAAAAGTAGGTGTCAATCCGGGGGGTCTGGGGGGTATAGAATAACCCCCAGTGCATTATCATAGCTGGCGTTGTTCTATAGCTCCACCGGTCGCAACATCATGATTGGTTCTCCTAATTATCTAAAATCTTTTTCGGAAATAAAATTATTAGATATAATAATATATGAAAAATCAAGTGAATCCTCAAACCTTCAGTGCATACGGGTGGCATTGCATTGTCACCCCTTCAGGTAGCAATAAATAAGGGTGCAAAAAATACGAATAATCAAATTGTCTACCTTCCTTTAGAATAATTTTTACTATAAAAAAATACGGAAATTATTCATGTTGGAAACTACTCAATGGCCACCTGTCGTTCACCAAATAAAAAAAAGTTATCCAGAAGGGGGACGGGGATAAGTAAAACATTTTGATAATCTAGTGATTTTTTATTTTTTCAAAATAATAACCTTACTAATTTAATCAATAGTTCGTGTTGATAATTTTTAATTTCGTGGTAGAAATTTGTGCGTGAAAACTTCACAGAATAATTTAAAGGGTAACCTAAAGAAGGTAAGGGAGCACAGATTAATTTCATGAAATTAAAAATTACGAAACACTTCTCGTAATATTAATTATACAATTTTACATAAATATTAAAATTATATCCTAATTTACATCAATTTTTACAAATTCGTATATACAATCTGTACATTTAATTAAAACTTTTATGTACATCCAATCGCGGTGCCCCCCTTGAACATTTTTTTAGCAACAAGTTAAATAAAGGAAGTTTTACGTCGGCTTAATTTATTGCTTCGTACGATTTTGATGGATTTAAAAATAAGTGCGTGTCGCATGCAACGCGAAACTTGATTTATTTAACTTGACGAAAAGTGCAACATTATGTAAACAAACAGAAAGAAAAGACAAGAAAAGATTAAAATTTTCTAATCTCGCCCTTTTACCATAAAACGACAAATTGTTCGTTGTAAACGTAAAAATTATAATATTTACCCAGATATGATAAACTTATTTATTAAAAAGGACGAAACTGTTCATTCCTTTGTGACCTTTTTTATAACCACGATAAACCTTCTTATCGGGATAATTATAATTAATTTTTGTTCGTAATAACAAATTTTCCTTGTAATGTCATCGTTTATAATAAAATTCTCTTACACAAATCAAGATCCAGCGATAAACATTGAAGTTATGGATTTGAGAATTCGGAAGCGTTGATTTTTAAAAATGTAAGATTAAAAAAATTGATAAAATTTTAATTTTCTTAATAATTTGAGATTGTTTATGTGCGTATGTATAAATATTTACGTTCACTTTATAGTCGTCATTAAATCACCGAAATTTATTAAATTTGATTCGGCTCGCGATAAAATTAAGAAATTAAAACGGTTAAATAAAAATTCTTCACGTTACGTTCGATAATTAAAACTTCAAGGCCAGCACTCGTTAAACACCCCGTCCTGCTGAGGGTTAAACCTCGGCGGTTTGCCAAGGCGAAATGAGTAATCGGGCCCTGCGCACTTTTTGTAGTTACTCAACTGTGTATTAATAAAAAAATGATTTAGCAATAAACATCAGTAATAAATTTTGATAATTTTAGTTAAAAAATTATAAAAACAACAATTAAATTTAATTGAGGTACGAAGTTCTCGGCAACAATTTATTTAATGTAATTTCTTTCGATTTAAATATCAACAGAGCGATAATAATAATATAATTTAAACTATAATACACTCAATTTAGCCTTATTTCTCAAGACGAGTGTTAATTGTTAATTATAATCGGAGTCAAAGGTCAGAGTGTGTTATTGCTCAAGATAAGAGCGTTTAAAAGGTCACAATTGAATCTGTTCCTCTGGGCTTTATGGTAATATCACGTAGAAAAGGAATTAGGAACAAAATTTTGAACTTGGCACACTAGGTTACGGATACGTCGCGTGGACGTAACAAATACGAGGGTGTACGTATTGCACTAGTATACAAAATTTAACCGAGCACACCTCGTATATTATCAAATAACGATCACATATCAATTAATTGCCTATCTAATTTAATATTGCAATTAAAATCACGTATACAACATATTTTTCACACAAACTCACTTAATTTACGACATATGTGGACTCGGCGTTCGCATCGAGCTTTGCGGCGATGTAAGATGATGTGGCGGGGGTGGTTGCGACATGATTCCGAGTGGACCCATGGGGGGTCGCGCTCCTAAAAGGGACGCTAGAGGGTGTGCTCCCGGAGGAAAGTAACCTTGTAATGCGGGATGGGGATATAAGTGGTGGGGATGTCTGGTCAAAGAAGCCATCTTTAGTTTTTCTATTTCCGCTTCCTGTAACCGTTTAGCTTTCGCACGTCGATTTTGAAACCAAATTTTCACCTGCGTTTCGGTCAGTCGCAACGAACTCGAGAATTCCGCTCTTTCCGCGATGCTTAGGTATTGCTTATCACGAAACTTCTTCTCCAATGCCAACAACTGCTGCGTCGTGAACGGCGTTCGCGGCTTACGATTCGGTTTGTGTTTCCTGAGATTGCACTTCAGCTTTGGTGCCTCGCCATTGCCATCTGAAACAGAAAATTTTTTATAGATTCATGTCCGGCGTAATTAAAAATAATTTATGCAATTATAAACTGACAATTGTGAAGAATACGCAAGGAAACAAGCCATATTTCTTACAATGGTCATAATAGAGCTGGAAAGGAAAACAAATGTGCTATGTGCAGGCATCATAAGTTGCTAATTGCCCTCACATTGCAATATCCTGTCTCGTCTCCCACAGAACAAGGGGCCTAATTACAAAAATGTCACAAGTACGCAGCGAAAGAAATAATTATTACATTAAACGTCTTAATTAATCAAAAAATCCTAATTAAAACATTAAAATTTTACCTGCACGAAAAAATAATTTACGATTTTGAGTTTATTTATTCAAATATTATATTAACTATGTAAATGTATCTAATTAGTACCTAGTAATTAGCATAGAATTCAAAACCAAAGCTTCTGACACCATTAAAATATTATTTTAAAGCTTAATTAAAAATTAAACATTTATACACGGTGTAATTATAAGCTTTCACGACTTTTTTGTAGTGCGATATATTTTTTTAAAACTTAAAACTTGATTCTCATGATTCACGCGTATCTAATTATCGCCACACAATGGCGTTATTTAAAATTATATAACCATAGTTCCGTTTATACATTTAAAACATTTTTTTACTAGTGCTTACATTATTCTTACAAAATTTCTGTTTGTTTTTAATGTTCCATGGGTGAGCATTGCTTGATAGCCGTCTAATTACGAATTAATTTGAGTCCCGATAGTCTAATCAGATTATTCATAAATCCAATTGAAAAATCCGTCTTATTTTTTAAACACTTCAAAGACAAAGAAGTTATCTTAAGTGCAATGGTAAAATTCAGCTCAATATTCCAAGACTAGCTGGATAGCCCCACCGCGGGCGGGCAGCTAGACGGTGGATCTCTTTTTAGCGGTATAATATTTAAACATTTAATTTTGTTTCTCGCTACTGGGGGAAACCCCATTTTTCTAAATCTTCAAGTAAAAAATGTGCCGCCGGGCAATTAAAATTAGTTTCTCAAATTCTAATTTTCTTTACCTTCACTTTTGCTGAAAAACAAAAAATTTCCCAGCTTTTTCTGACAAAATTTGTATAATTATTCTGTATCCTGTATGTATTCTAGCAGAGTGGGAATTTTTTACCATATATATGTACTGGAAGGTATTCACCCCCAGACCCCCCGGTTTACACTTTTGACTGTAATTTCGACAGTTAACTTTCAAAGTAACGCAAAAGCAGCCAAAGGTTTAAATTTCCCTCACTTTTGCTTAAAAATTCAAATTTTCCGGTTTTTCCGGACGAAATCTGTAAAATTATAAATTCTCTCTTCTCCAAGTATTCTAAAGAAGTGGAAATCCTGCGATATGTACTGGAGGGTGTTCCACACCCCCCAGACCCCCCGGTTTACAATTTTGACTTTATATTTTGATGTTATTTTTATAACCAACTCTCAAAGTAACACAGAACCTTGCTGCTAAACTCCGTGAGCAGAAAAGTAATTAAGTTTTAATGTTTTCTAGCCGAAGGTTAAATTTCCTGAAGTTTTGCTTAAAAATTCAGATTTCCCGGTTTGGATTAAAAATCGCCCAATCAGAGTGTGTTCAACCAAAAAATGACACATTGTAGCAGGAGCAGCAGCGTGCTGCAATTTGTTATATTAGGATATGGCCAGTTTAAGTTTTCGTACTGGGCGAAACCGGGTTTGAGAATTTGAGAAAACCAAATTGAAATTTATAAATTGTTTCAACAAAGTACAAATTCATTTTTTCAAATTTTTAAAAAAATTTCCATTTTGTAGGTCTTTCATTTATCTTTCAATATTTAAATTTTATAAAACAAATCAATCAATTTGAAACTAAATTGATAATTTAATCTGATTTACTTCAGTGGCTGTAACGTCACTGTCCTTTCATCTTGTCAGATTTTAATTTGACATACATTACTTTTCAGATTATATCTGATTAAATCCATGGAGCTGCATGTTACTCTTTTGTTGTCTATTCTAAGTAAATACGCTTTAATGTTTTTGTCGAGACCGGGGGGTCTGGGGGTTATAAAATACCCCCCAGGCGTAATTGTTCAAGCTGTTGCATTTTTTATTTGATATAAGAAAATTATAAAAACAATTTTGTTTTCGCGTTTTCTTGTTTTGATCACTTATGATAGATTTTAGATAAATTTCATAGCCCCCTCCCCATCCCCTAGTAACCTTTGGAATTTTTCTCGATTATTATTTCATTTCGTCTGGATTAATTACAGAGAAAGATTTCTGCTTCGTTAATAAGCAAGGACAGCACTGGAACAATCAACCAAAGTATGCTATGTTCACTGAATGTAATCATACGTAAGTAACAGGTTTAAGTGTGTGATAATATTCAAATATTTCCCAGGAACAGTTTTATGTACGGATATCCAGTGCCGTAGTGATAAGTTGGGCATAAGTTCTACATTTAAATATTAAAGAATTTTAATATTTTTCCGGTGCAATGCTTGGTCGGGCCGAATACACTGTTATGATCTACCAGCTTAAGTTTTACCTATTGGCTATGCATCCAGCAAGGTTAGCACCCTACTACTGAAATATATACGAAGTGCTCAAAGGAGAATGAATGCCATGTGTAAATTTAGTGTATTCCATGGTAATAATAACAGGATGGAGTCTTAAATTAAGAGGAAGAAGAAGAATATTTGTCCGATTGATTCATTTTAAGTTGCCAATCTAACAAAATAAAAAAATTAAGGAAGATTGACAGACCAGTGCGGCACGACCTAATTAATCGAGTTGCATAATAATTGCGTATTACACCATTCAAAGCCAAGATCTTCATTGTCGTGCTCCAAAATCCTTCATTGATTTATGACTAAATTTTTAAACAAGATTTTTAGTGTAATTTTAAAGATTAACAAAAAAGAACTGCTAGGTGGGGAAACCGGGTTTTCAGCTGGCAAGATGGCCGCGTGAGTTGTGAATACCTATATTTTTTAGCAGCAGGTGAGACTAATTTGTTGTCTATTTAAAGTAAATATGCTTTAATGTTTTTGTCGAGACCGGGGGGTCTGGGGGGTATGGAACACCCCCCAGGCTTAATGGGTTAAGCCGTTGCATTTTTTATTTGACATAAGAAAATTATAGAAATCATTTAGTTTTCACGTTCTCTCGTTTTGATCATATACCTAGATTTCAGATGAAATTCATATTCATCCCCCCTCCCCCGCTAGTAGATTTTAGAATTTTTCCCGGTTATTTTATTAGCGATTTGAATTTTTTTTTAATCGAAAATTGTTCTATATTTAGACGAAATTAAATATATTTTTGAATAATCAAGAATTAAATTTAGGGAACCAAATAATTGGTTTAATGGTAAATTTATGATATATAAATTAAAATTGAACACAAATAAATATAAAATAAATTAGATACGACGACATATGGCCGAGTTATCTTATCTGTTCGTTTAATGTTCCTATTTAATATTGGAAATTCATTTAAATTTGAATTTGAATATTTTTAATAAGAGGGATACATGGAAATTGAATTACTAAATTTTGGTTTTCCCGAAAACTATTTAGGTACAGCTGACCAACATGTGGTTTGGCAAATGTTTTGTGAAGGATGATTATTGAAAAATTGTTCACTGTTCACTACGGTAATTTGGTCATTGGAATTTAAAATAAAATTTATATTTTGATTATTATACCAAATTAACCAGTAATTTGCATTGCTTTGTTGATCGTTATGCAACGCCCTTTCGATTTGTTTATTGTTTATTACCAACATAACAAATTGCAAAGTCACAATCTAATAGTATTTTCACTGTATTTTTTAAATTGCAAGATGAATTTTTGTGGTATTATTAAATCGCCTTGCCTGACCCTCAGGCTCTCAAAAAGTAGATTCCCCTTTTTGTGTTATTCAATAATGAATAGACCAAAGAAGCTAAGGAAATTCTTATTTCTAAATACTGTAAAGTTTGTTTTAAAGGGTTTAAACCTATGCTTAAGACAGCAAATGAAGAGCAGCACAAAAATCATGTCTTTGCGGTCAATATAGCTGCAAAAGTATATTTTCAAATAAAGCTAATAGTAATTTTTATGAATCAATAACAATTAATATTATGCAGATGTTAATGTTATAACATCAAAATCCGTACTTGTCAATATTCATCATAAGTTTGTTAGTTAACAATAACTAAAAAAATTTGAAACTTTTCAAGCTTGACTGTACTTGATTTAAGGAAACTCAAAAATAATAGTCAAGCTTGACGAATTTTGCTATTCATAACAATATATCTTGATAGAGAGAACTTGCTAGTTAGCAATTATTAACCAGAAAGTCTTATACAGCATACTTGACATTAGACAATAAATTGGATTTTTCAGGCATTATTTAATTTCAATAGATATTTCAGTTAGTAAACAAAGATAATTTTGGTTGCTGAAATTTTTAAATATAAGGAATTTCAAACTTGAATCCGCTGACTGAGAAGCTGAGAAAAATTATAGTGAAGTGAAAAACGCATGCGAATTTATTGCAAATTAAGAAGACATTGGATGATAATACGACTTTTCCTTGAAAGTTGGTGCCCATTGTTAGGGGTAAAATTGACCTTCGTTCTGAAAGGTCGTCCATTCATATGACCCACGAAGCCAAGATGGTGGTCTCACAATCACACCAGCAATGTATTACAACCTCTATTTCCCGCTCACAAACCAGCCGGTGTTTACTTTACCCCACATTACTGGTTAGAGTTGGCCAGCATGAATAAATTTACAAAATTAATGACCTAATTATAGCAAACCCAATTATTTGAAATAATCTTTTTTCTGAACTTCTGAATGTTGAAATCTTCCAGAACTTGTGAAGCGAAACACCGGCGAGAAGCTCGAGAGTGAACGTCGGTGAAGAAGCAGTTTGAAAATGTTTTTTATAAAAAGAAAATCTTCCCGACCTTGACCTCTGCGTAAGTACATGTAGAATGGATCTATAAGACGTTTTGCAAAGTTTGAAACCCTCTGTGTAATACCGGAGAGATTATGATAGGGAGTACCACGTGGGAGTAACTTAGGACCAGTTTTTTGTAAATATATTTAAAAATATAAAAGATTGGATGTGATGAAAACGATGCTTAAAAGGACAAGTTGGATGATAAAATTTGTATAAAAATAAAATTAAAAAAAGGCAATAAAATTGATAATAACGGTGAAGCTGGTAGAAAAATGGCTTACAGAGAGCCAATTTAAAGTCAATACAGGTGGCTGATGTTTCAAGTTAAGAGTGATTATTTATTCGCGTCGAGTTTAAGTCCTAATTGGTGTCTTCGTGGCTGAATCGACCAGTGGAATGCACAAAACCGGGAGCCCGTTCATTTTAATTGAACTAATCTTCTATCCGTTTCTTTATCCATTAATTAACACATTTGTAATTTGAATAAAATGTCCATTAACTGATTGGAAAGTGCCCGTTTTCGGTTTTCTTAAATTGGACCGTATTTCTTTGAAAAAGTTTCGTTGCCGTGTCGATGGTAGCTTGGGTAGATGGTAGGTCGAAAAAAATATTCTTGTTTTTAATTAGTAGTCAACTTAATAAAAAATTAACGGATCTCACATCGTGAGATGTTTATTACCTACTAATTTTAATTATATAAATTTTTTCTTATTTCACAAGAAAAATAACAGGCTTGGAGAGGCCAAGCTGCTTCTACGCCACAGCCAATTAAAATTTTAAACGAAACAAAACCAAATTAATCTCAATTAACCAATTTTTTGCAAAACCGCAACCATTTTTGATACAATTAAGAAATTAAATCATTTACATACAAAGTGTTTAAAAATATTATCCTTATATGCTTTTCATGATGTAAATTATATTAATGATGTATTATACAACGTGATTAATTGACATATAATTGACACACCCTACAATTCTCTTCGTTGTAGGTTTTGCTAGCTCAACACGCCATATTTGCTCTTTACGATAAATGTTCACTTTGTTTCTCTTTTTTTCTTCAACTCAACTGCAATGTTATTCAAATGACTTTCCACCAGTTATTTACATTTTTGACCTAATTAATTGCCTTTAGTCATAAAACTTTTAATTATCGCAGAATTTTATCAAAAATCGATCTCTCTTTAATTTGATGCAAGAATTTCGAGCAACCCCAAAAATAACAAAATAACAAAAATGAACGAAACGCTGCCACCATAAAATTAAATACGAGATGAAAACTGTGGGGGGGGGGCTGGGTTTCTTACGTCTCGTGTCGCCACTTCACCAATTCAACAAAAGTTTTTACATAATGAAATTAACATGACAAAAAACCAATTTAAGATTAAAATCTACAAAACTTAGAAATTTATGTTTCCATCCAACACAATAGGAAATATTTTAAAATTTACACAAACAATTACATTAATTATGTCTCGTTAAAATTTTAAATATTTAAATTTAATTATTCCAAAAGCTCAAACTCTCCTCAACAGAAACAACAAAGGTGTAATTAGACCGAGAAAGTGTGCACTTCAATAATTATGGGCACTAATTTACCAATAATTCGACTTTATCTAAATTAATAACCACTTAAGACGAATGTAAATCTGCTTTATTAATTTTTTAATGGGATAATAAATTACGGATTATATTTTTCCCAATTGATATGTTAATTAAAACCTCCTGGAGTAATCGGAAAAAAAACATTTTAATTACTCAAGACAACAAATTTTTAATCACCTCCGATAAAAAAAAATTAGTAACTACCATAATTATTGTTATAAATATTAATTTAAAATTGATAAACGCACACTTATCGCGCTTTAAATTTTAATGATAAATTAATCAAAATTAATGAGTGGTTTACTAGAAACATTTCGTTATCACTACCAAAATAATAATTATTGTAAAGCTTTTTGAATATTATTGGTTTTGGTACCACCAAAAATTTATTGATTCTATAATTTTGTTGTTAAATAATAATTAATGCTCTAATAAAGCCTGCTAAATTGGTGCATGGCTGAAATACGAACAAACGGAAGTGGATCATAAAATAAGCGTTTTTCAAATTTTAATTGACTTTCATGCTTGAATAGCTAAGAAATGGCTTAAAAATTTAATTAATATGAGAAAATTTAATCATAGCAACATTACAGGATAATTTAAAAGCCAGTTATTATACTTAAACGTTAATAACTTTGAAACCCAGTATTGGAATTTCAAGTTTTTGAATTTAACTTCAACAAAATAGTCTAATCTAAAATAACTTTCTCGTGATATTTTTTGGTAGCAGGCACAGTTTTCGAGATATCATAGATCAAAGTTTGAATAAAAAAATTCTATTTTGCAGATGAGAAAACTGATATAGAAAGTGGTATTTAGGTCAAATGAAAATTAAATGCCGATTTTTGGAAATTATAAATAAATATAAATTTACAAATTAATAAACTACATCAAACTAAATCAATCAATGAACTATTCGTTATTATTATGAACTTTTCGACAATATAGCAAATTTTTTGTTCGTTGAAATTTTATTAGTTTGAGTAACTGATGAACTAAAAGTAAAAAAATGCCTTGTTTTTGCAGCAGTTTAAAACTGTCAGGCGCAGAAACTCTTATTATATTATATTATGAGAAAATACAAAATATTTATCATTCAGTTAACGTCGGATTTGTCGGAAAACAGTCAAGTTCTAAGTAAGTGGCTTGAGAGTGCGGTTGTCAATCTGAAAACTGACTTATTCTTCAATAACTCCAGAACCATGACAGATATAAAAAAAAAATTTTAAGTCCAAAATTGTTCCCAAAAAAACAATATTTTAAATATTTTCATTGATTCTGTAGCATTTTTCCTATTTTTATTATTTTAACAATTCAAACAACATAATTCAAGAACAATTCTAACAATTTTCTAACATTGAAGACCCCCCCCTCCTCCACCCACTTTAGAAAATTTTATAAATTAGCTATTATTTTGTATGCAACATTTTTGCATATTTTTGGCCAACCAAGCTTTTCCTGAACAACAAACAAAATACTGTTTGAAAGGTGTGGAACTGGATTACCTAGTTTGTGCGGCCTGAAGGCCGCACTGATTAAATCAACTTCTGTATTTATGCAGGTTTGTAACTTAAAATAAACCAATCAGAGATTACTACTATTACTTTTGCAATCCTTTCCTTTTCATTAGTGATTGGTTCATCTTAAACGAAGATTTGGTAACGCCTATAATCTTTTAATCTGTCATGTTGACACATCATGAACACACATCCTATTGATTCATATTTTAGCTGTCAATCCAGTACCTATACTCGAATATATAAAAAGTCATTCATTTCTGTTTGTCGTGAACATGAAAAAAATTAGTTCATTTGAAGTTACCAACCTAACAAATTGAGAGGTTACGGGAAAGCGACAGGTCAGTGCGTCCTTTAGGTCGCACAACCCAAGCAATGGAATGTATAACTATTTTTGTTCGTCTATATGTCAGAGGTTTCCAAACTTTTTATCCTAAAGATCAGACTGAGTGGTCCACAAAGCCTCGAGCGCCAAGATCTAGCTAGCTCGTCAGATTAAGATTACTTTTTGACAACTTTTTGTTGTGTTTTGACAACTAAATCTTCCATTTAATTTGGGTTATTTTTGATATTGTTTTTTTATTTTTTTTTTGTATTTTATTAAATTTATTTATTTTAAAATTTGTAGATATTTTTAATTTTCTGGTTTTCCCGCCAACTAGTTGAAGTGGCAACAGCTAGGTGAGGAAACCGGGTTTTTGCTGCCAAGATGGCTGCGTGAGCGGTTAGAGACCAAAATTTTGCTTCTGAGATTAATTTTAGTAATTTTAATAAAGTTATAGGTAGAGCTCGGATTTATATTTACCAAAGTACTTAAAAATATGCGCATATATATGCACCGAATTTCATTAAAATATGCATTAAAATTGAAAAAATAAATCGAATATGCATTGATAGGCAAGCTATAGTAAAAAATATCTAATCTTCGAATTTTTCAATTTTTTTTTCAAATTTTCAATAACCTAGATTCTGGATTGGATTGGATAATGCATATTTGTGCATATTTCGGCCACTTTTTTTTTTCTTTTTTTTTTCTATTATTTTTTCTATTAAAATTTTCCAAAAAACACCAATATGCTCAATATGCATCCAAATATGCACGAATATGGATTATTTGCTCAAATATGCACCAAATGATGAAAATATATGCATTTTGACAAACGAATAATGAATCTGTTGGCATATTAATATTAAATAACATGCAAAAGCATAAAATCCGAGCTCTAGTTATAGGTATTAGAATTTGGTTTTGAAAAATTATAATTAATTAATTAGTCAAGTTATAAAGTTTAAATCTTAAAAGTCGAAGAGATCACTGCATTAATTTGATACTGCTGCATATGTGCGGGCTTATCACTTTCATTTGACACTCCGCATTTTGGATTTAAATTTTATTCAAGATAAATTTTGGATTTGTGTGAAGATTATTTGAAAATTAGGAAAATCTCAGGAAAATCTTTGAATATTTTTGGAATAATATTTAAAAAAAAAATTTTTTTATTTTTTTGTTTTTTAAATGAAAATTTTAAGGCAATCCAGAAGAAAATCAGTTAAAATCTTTTAAAAATCCCATAAAACAAATTTAGTTCACCATCCAATGGCGTATTTAAGTTAATTGTATAACAAAGGAGCTCCAATATCGACAATAACTCGAAAACTGTTACAAAGAAAAAAGGTTGAATACCGAAAAGGGGGGGATTTTTTGAAAAAGATGTTCTTTTTTGTTTTGTAATTTAAACAAATTTTTGTTTAACCAAAAATATTTTATTTAAATTAAACAAAATAGTTTTTATTGATTCAAAGAAAACGATTTTACTGTCTAGCAAAGATTTTTCAACACGCGGTCACCCATCCAAGAGCTAGCCAGTAGATAAAATGTAAGGTAATTTCAAAATCGATCACATTTTGTAGAAATTTGAGTGCTTGCGGGTTTATGAAAAGTTTGCCACACCCGGTACTTTAAAATCTTATAAGGCAAAAATATGCAACTGGATTGTGTAGTACAGTTTAGCGCCCATCATTATCTGCCTGATTCCATACCTGATTTATTTTATTTTCCCTCCCACCGTCCATCCTACCCGGTTATAAGTATGATTGAACCCGAAGAAGTCGCCTTCGTTATATTTATCTGTTGCATTAATTACGATAATTTACAATTAACTAGATTAATTAAGTACTAATTAGTTCATTATATGCGTTATAATTGGAAAAGATACCAAGTTTTTACTGATGGTTGCACCTGAAGAACTGATTCGTTGACGATTGAGAATTTGAAAAATTGTGCTGAGGCTAACACCACTTTCGCTGATAAAATTTATAAGTCGATTCATTTAATGATCAATAACGGAAGAATTTTTTTCGGCGTTTGCTTAAAAAGGCAGCGCAATAGCACGCGCGCGGTTGAAAACCGGGATCGATCGTGCACATTAATTAAACTTAATCGCTTTTTAGAAATTAGCTTTGTATTTTCTCGGAAGTAATGTTATTACTTGAACAGTAAATCAGTCGTAAATTTAACGAGAGGTTAAAAATGGATTTTTGTCGGTTATCGCTTTGCAAGAGCAATTTGGCCAAGCGGAGAGTCGGTTGAGTTGACCCCTGGCCCGAACGTACAAGAAGAAAGCTATAATATGTAGTTTTGGAAATAGTTCGACCCGACGAATTAAAATGCAAAAATATGGATGCAAATGGCAAAAAGGACGCGATTTAAAAAATGTAAAATAGGAAATTAGCATGATTGAAGAGGAACTCGAATCTATTAAATTTTTGAAAACAATACAACATTAATGTCACTACTTTTTGATTTTAACATTGTATTTACCGACAAGCGGTCGAATAAATATGCCGACGCATACAAATTTATATTAATTATATTCATACATGTAAAAGCCTATATTTAATTAATAATGATTCATTATTCAGGTAAAACGTCTTTTGAAGTTTTTTTGGAGAAAGCAAAAATCGGACGGTTATCTGAAGTAAAATCTTCGAATGCCGAAAAACCATTCTAAACGTCAAAAAGTTTGGTAATTAATTTCGACCGAAAAATAATTTTTAAATATGGCACCAAAAGAAGAAGGAAGGAATATTCGAAAGAAGGTGGATCATTATTCATTCGATGAAGGGTCTTTTAGCTAAAACGAATACCGCGCAGTGTCACCGTCGCACGATGGATGTCCCGTGTTTCCATTTCATTTGAAATATTCTATCTAAATTTAGAATTGTTTAAGAGCAGAAAACAAGAAATTGAATTTCCATACAAGGTACCCGTCGCGTCGCAAGAGGCTTCCAAAACGAAATTGTCACAAAACTCGATGGCCATACTTCATCCCGAACGGTTAGACGAATATTAACTCGTTTCTTGACATCTTAAATTATGTTGTTTTTTTACACGACAAAAGCTACTGAAATTTTAAGCCGACAACAAAAATAAATTCGAAAAAAGAGAGAAGCGGTCCACAAATATCTCGACACCACATATCAGTGTCGGAAGTTAAAGGGGCAGCTAAACGATCATTACCAGATATTTATTACTCGCAGCGTTTACTGGGATTAATAACCATCTATCACCCATAGGACACCCGGGACATCCCCGCTATTTAACATTCCACGCCTGAAAAATACAACTCACTCGGTTCGAATTTGCGATAAATGACTTCACTTTATATCAAATTTTTCAGCTGTTACAGTTTTTTCGAGAGGAATTAATTGACCAAAACAAAACTCAACGTTCAGATTATTCATTTTTCAAAACAACTAAATAGATCAAAGCACCTGGCAAAATTCCCAAGCCATTATGCAGATTTAATAGAGAAAATAGTGCGCGCGATGGGTTCGATCCCAATCGACGCTCTGTGGGAGGCCTCACATCGGAATCGTAAAATTTCGCAATGAAAGCGCAATTAATTCGCTCAATAAAAATTCTCAACTTTAATTCTCAATCATTTATCTTATCGAGAAAATTAACAACTAACGCAACTTTTTCACTAAATTAAATTAAACATTTAATTAAACGACTGCGGTGCAATTAATTTTTAACACCTCCATAAGTTTGTAGTTTGCATGTTCTGTTTCTATTAAATTAAAATTTTAACACATAACTTTTGATAACAATGTCGTCGTTAAAATTATTTTATGTGGATTTTTTCATATATTTATGTGTAATTTTTGCTAAAATCATCATATTTAATTACTCTTAATTAAAATTTTGCTCAGCTTAATAGTTTTCGTGCATGATATTATAATTTTTGGAAAATTTTACACAACGATAATTATTTCAAGGTGATTAGAAAATGCAACACTTAAAATTTTAATATAAGAACAGTCAAAGAATTGCCCAGATCAGCCTTACGTTAAAAACTGAAAACAATGCATTTCAGAGGAAACATGCTTATCTCCAAGTTAATGTTATATTGTAAATTGCTGTCGAGATAACTCTGTCTACTAGGGGAAGTACAAAAGGCATCTATTGCATTGAATAGTACGCAAAATATATACTATGATAGAGAGGTCTACAAAGGCAGTTTCATTAGAAATTATATTTTTATATCCTAATATTTCGCTTCACTACTCAAATTTTAATTAAAATGAAATACAAAATGATTCAATATAATGCCATACCCCCCAGACCCCCCGGTTTCAACATCGGATTTGGTATCTACTAATTCAAAGGATTTGCAAGCAACTTGAAAGTTACTTTGGGAGCCAGATTTTAATTATTTAAAATCATTATAAGCTGCTATCTCTTTTTATTAGGTGTACACATCGATTACATGTATGCATAAACTGAACTATTTTTTCTTCCAATAGCAACACTTATTTTTCCAAGAAAACCACATAAATAGCAAAATCTAGATGTCCGAGGTCTAGTATACCTTCCAGTACACTTTTACACTTCTTGATAATTATTCATCGGTTAAAAATGCGTACTTATTCAATTATTTAGGATAATCCAATTCCTCCTCACCCCCCAGCCCCCCAATCTTAACTTAATGCTTGCTAACGCCTTAATACAATTATATACAGTTAACATTCTAATAAGCAAAAGTGTCCAGTAAATCCAACATGTAAAGTCTGATTAATTGACGAAAAGACTACATATGGTAGGTTTACAACAGGAAAATCAGACTAAAATGTCATAATCAGCCGGCATTTTGTATATCCATTAACTATTCATGAATTCATCTCACGAAGAGCAACAATTAATTTTCTCCAATATAAAACTTCTATATATTAGATTTTAAAGGGTTCTTGACCTTCAGGTTGGCTGCACTTAGCTTAAACTACTAAAATATACAATTTAAGTGCCAATCCGGGGGGTTTGGGGGGTATGGAATACCCCCCAGTGCATCTTTTACACTTTACATTATTCCCGAAAACAGTCATTAAGTTGATAATGCTGAAAGGTTCTAAAATGTTCTTGGCCTTCGATTTGGCTAAATTTGGCTTAAACTACTACACCTCATACAATTTAGGAGTCAATCCGGGGGGTCTGGGGGGTATGGAATACCCTCCAGTTAAGAAATATGTAATAAAATAAGAACATAAGGGAAAAATTGGGAATGCAGAGATAGATAACTTTGAAAATTTAAAGTTGTTCGGTTCTAATGTTCTGCTTGACCTGCTATAGTTTTCTTAATTTTTTTATTAATGCGATTGAAATTTAAAAACATCAAATACTTATGTATTTTTTTTAATTTAAGCATTTTTGACTTAAGTTTAATATCAACGCCAGCATCTCGAAAGTCTGAAAAGCTATTAGCTATAATAATAGAATAATATCTGGAATATAAATATTTGTCAACAAGGAAACTTCAGATTGCATTTGCCGAAAAATACAAATACAAATTACATACAAATACAAATCTTTTAAACCGGAACTTTGTTTAAACAGCATCAGAATTGAAAATGAAATGATTTTGTGTGAAGAAACAGCTTTTGACGAAAATCTGCAGAAAAACAAATATAAAATTCAAATTTTCAAATTTAAAATGTTACTCTTCGGGAACGCAATTGTTTTTAGCAAAAAAAAAGTGGAAAGCTTCACTAAAGTAAAGGTAACGTCAATTAAATTTAATAATTATTTTTTTTTGCTCGTCTGTAATTGTCAAACTCTCTTCCTATGTATGCTACGCTCTGACACTCGACTATAATCCCATTCAATTGAGAAACTTATAGTTTCATTTTTTGTGAACGCAATTTATTGTTTTACTGTAGTATCAGAGACGTGCGGCACTAAAGTACTTTTAGCTCCGCGACGATAAAGAACTACTTTACTGCCACGCGTTGGCGGCAATACAAACAATGATCATTAAATTTAATATTTTTGTTTTTTACTTTTTAAGAAGTTTATTCTAATTTCTTAAGTTTATCAAAAATCCCACATTTGTTTCATATGTGTAGGTCACAGTATTCGCCCTTAAAAATGTTTATGCCAGATAGCGACGGATCTACATAGAGAGCTAATGGAGCTGAAGCATTGAAGCAGTGGCGGATTTGCAAATTTGCCGCCAGTAGCGTATTCAATTTTTTCCAATCCTACTAACCTCTGAAATTCGATACCCTAGTTTTTCAAATTATAGCAATGATTAATAAAAAAAAAATGAGTAAAATTTACTAAATTTAAATTGTAATATTTGTCGCCCCCTAAAATCTGCCGCCCTAGGCTTCAGCCTGCTCTGCCTGTAGTTTTTTTTAAATATGGAGGATGGAACGCCTTCCAGAGCAATTTAAGATTTTCTAAGATTATTCCCGAATATCTTATTTTCTAAAAGTTCCAAGAACTGGAACGTTTTGCGCGTTTATGTAGGTTGCCCCTCAATACCATAAAATAATGGTGTCAATCCGGGGGGTCTGGGGGGCGTGGAACGCCCTCCAGTGCATTTATTATTAATTATCTCGATGGTAAATATCTCGAAACGTTGATAACTGAATAATCCGTGAAGAAAGAGCAAATAGTGCACTGGTGGGCATTCCATGCCCCCCAGACCCCCCGAATTATTCCTACCCTTTGCGTTTTTAAAAGTTTCTGTTACCATAGCATATGCTGGAGCAGTAGCGGATTTGCAAATATATGATTAATATAAAAAATGAGCATTAAGTTAATCTTTGGTTGTATACTATTCAAAAATTTTACATGGGAAATCCCCATGCATTTACATCAATCTAATTCTATGCAGACTTACTTTTTCCCGTTTCACAGACTTCATTTAGTGTTTACCTCATTGAAATTTTCAAATATTGAAACAATTTTCGTCGCCAAATTAATTTGATATTTCGGCTTTGCAAAATATTCTGATTCCTAAATCAAGATAATTCTCTTTTGGCAATATATAGCTTCTAAATCAATAAAAATTGTTGCTTAAAAGTTAAAATAGGAAATTATTAAAAGCATTAAATAAGAATCTATCACTGAATGTCCGACTTTCTGGTAGAGGAGTAATGGAATATCAAAATAATCTCTATATATTGCAATGACTCAATATAAAAATTGAAAAAAAAATTTCCTGCTCTGTTGGTATACATACGTAGTTCATGAAAAAATTTATTCGATAGATAACTGATTATCGAAATAATTGAAAATTAAATCGACGGTAGCTCCACTTAATGCGCAATCAAAATTTAATGATATTAAATGATTGATAGTGATGTGAGAGTGAAACCTTAATTGAAAATTTCGTAATCAATAAATGGTAAAATTAATAGACAGTTTGTAGGATATTAAGCGGTCGGCCAATAAATCAAATAAAAAAAATAACATCATGAAGAGAGTAGCACAAATTGAATGATTTCCTGTTTTACCAGCAGGTAATAATCGTATCGATAATGTAGGCAGAGGATAGGCTGGTAAATAGCATCTAATGTTGGGTAAAACGACCCACAATCGACCCACGAACTCCAAATACTTCGTTCTAAGTGTTCTTTGTCACGACAACCTAATAAAAGATTTAATTAAATGGTTCCTAATTTTCAGACACGTCATATTCCTTAATTTAATATTGTAAAAGTAGCGGGACCAACGCTCATTTTCAGGGAAGTAGTTAAGAATTCATTTGTATTATTAATGAGCCACTTTTTAATATGTATGATGAGATGGGTTTAGATGGTAATAATTTTTAGGTGGTAAATTTATTTTAATTGGATTTTTGTTTGGGTGGCGCCGCTCTTTAATGCTGTCTTGTTAATATCTTAATTAAATTTTTCTTTTATTTCGTACCGCTTTCAAATTATTATAAATAATTTCCTCAATAATTTCTCCTAAACGGTTACAAGTCGAAGAAATCCATCAAAATCGAGAGACAATGGAAACAGCGGTACGAGAGCCTGACGGATCGGAGATTTGATCCGAGTAAGCTCTGACAGGATTGGCTTTGTTTCAATGATCCACGACAATCACTCGGAATTTATGTAAACTTGCCTAGAGGTTTGAGGCCGTTCCAATTGTTAAAACAAAAAAGGATAACCGCCTTCGATCATCAATTATTCCAATTGTGAAGACCTTAATAAATCAAAACCGCAAAAATGTGGCTATGCCTCGAAATGTGTCAGTTTATAATTGTTCGAAAATATGATTTAAGCTTACCTGCATTGATATTCGGAACTCCAAACGGTGTGGGACCTTGAAACATGGGCCCTGGACCTCCAAACGGACCTACCAGTCCTTGAGCAGCCCAGTTCGGATGCGCCGCTTGGTAAACGGCGGCGGCTAACGCTGAAAAAGGCGTCGGCCTAATTGGACCTTGATTGACCATTCCATCTCTGTGAAAATCTGACCGATCTCGTTGTTGTGACAAAAAATGTTCGTGTTCACTATCTTTGGAAAGGCTATCTGATTTTTGGTCTGTGTTTAAGTCTTCTACGTCCACTATCGAGTCTTCCTGATTGGAATCGTATTCGTCGTCGGAAGAATGATGCGGTGGACTGAGGGTTTGATGTGAAACCGGCGATGTCGATTTGATCGGCCTAGTGTCCGCTAGAAGTGACGCTACACTAAAACTAATATGTCCATTTTTGCTAGCAGTCTGCTGCTGCTGTTGATTTTGGGATTTTTCACTGATGCTTTGCATAGTTTCCGCGCTTTTTGTGTTCAAACTGTCAATACTTTGGATAGTCATGCTTTGTACACTGTCAGTCTGTTTCTTGAGCATGAAGATTTAATTGTTCCGCCAATAAAATTTTCTCACAAGTCACAAGTAAGAAGCACGATAGCACTGTAACATTTTTACACTAACTAATTCCTCTAATTTATCCGTTAAGTATCTTAAAGGCAACCGTGGACCGTCCACAATCTAACGCTACTAAATAACAACTGGCCGTACGCCGAGTTATTCCGGTGTGCGAACGAGAAAATGGGCGTAAAGGACTGTCTAGGGGAGGGTCCAGTTAGGACACGCCTCGACTTAAAAGATCCATTTGAGTCTACCAATCACAATTATGTGTTACGAATAGGGAGACATCCGTACAAGTGAGTAACGCTCTTAACGGGAAACGGAATCGTTAAATCGCTCAGCAACAACGGATTGTGCGAGCGCACTCATTCGTTTGTTCTCGTTGCCTTTTAGTGTTTTCTTATTATTATAACTACAGATTTAAGTGCTTGTATTCTTTTATGGGGCTATTAAAATGGCCTTTCAAATTATTATAACTTAATTACAAACTTGAAGAGGCGTAGTTATCTCTCAAGCTTATTGATGTTTACTCTCTTATTTTTTGCTGCAAACCCTTATTTACAATTCGGAATTAGTCTTTGTTTTGTTGCTCATTATTTTCGCCTCGCGGTTACTTTTTATACTTTAAATTGGTTTAATTGGAGATTGCAATTCAGACGTTTTAAAATTTTCAACTGGATTACCGATATCTTTTACCGTACAAGTCACAACATCATCATTAAAATCGAATCGCTCTCCAATGAGGAAATTATGAATTCGCATTGCGCATATTTCAAATTCTTTCTTAATTATCTAGTAAATAATTTTATAATTTCTTAGTCTCTTCCATAAACCATACCTGCCTATCATTCATTCATGATGACGTTCAGGAAGTCAATAAGCTCACACCGTGATTAAATATTATGGAAAAACGGTTAATAAATTTGTCGATAATTTTCAAAACCAAAAGCGATTACTTGGCAATTTATACAGAATGAAATGCAATAAATTGCAGTTGCTAGTAACAAAATTATTCCCACAAGACAGAACTTAACCCCTTAATAATAATCAGCACTTTTTACCCTAACGATTAATCGATTCGATATTGTTATTGTAACTCCCTGGAGAGTATCCGTTTTCCTAACTGACGAGCTCTGATCCGAAAGTGAAGTTATCGAAAAAAATATTCTGATTTTCAATTATAAATTTTGTTTTATTTTTTTATCTTTTTTGTTTAATTTAATATTATTTTCATTTTCTTTATTTTTTTATTTTTTATCTTTTAATTAAAATTCAAAATAAAATTTATTGTTAATTAACTATTGTTTTTTCTAAATTATAAATTAGGTATTGTATAAAAATTTAAATTATATTTAAGTAGCTTTTTGTCTTTGTGTATATTTTGTATTTTTTTAGTCTTCTAAAGTCCAATCTTTTTATGCATTCCAAACCAGCAATCACATCCAGTCATAGTGTGGTCTAATTTTTTTTATGGAAAAAAATATCGAGTTTTTTTTATCCACCAATTCCACAACATATATTTCCATCTTCACAGAGAAGGAAATCCCTATGATTGTGATTGAAACAGTAAACTGTTGCCAAGAAAATCAAAATATCCGTTCTGGTTAGAGAATTATCATACATATAATTATAATTTTTTATGATAGTTTTTATTCTTCTTTGTAACTATTAAAAACATATTAAATTTTTCTTTCCTCAGAAGCATCGTAAATTTTATATTTCCTTATAGACGCCATATTGAATATTTTTAAGTTTATATTTAACTTATTCCATATATATAAATATTTGAAATTTAACGAATCAAAATACAGTACAGCCTCGTTTATCCGGACACACTTTTTTCTGGACACTCCAGTAATCCGGATACTCCGGCTTTTCGGACATTTTATATTTTTTACCTCTGCAATCCGGACGAATTTCTAGTTGCAATTTCAAATTAATGCAATTCATCAGTACTCGTTTATAAGACTAAACTATGACATCACTCAGGGCCGGCTAAACCATCGGTGCAAATATTAAATTTTGAATAAAAAGAAGAAAACGCTAAGCGAGAAGTCACGAATTGTGATTTAATTCAAATTTTCTTTGATTTAATTGGTAATAAGTAGGGGCGGACATTAATTACGTGAGGCGTTTAGGGGGGGGGAGGGGGTTGAGCCGAATCTCACCAAATCTCACGTAGGGGAGTGGGGGGGTCTCGGAAAATATCACGCAATTTTTTTGTGTTAACTATTCTTAAATAAAAATAATTAAGCAAATTATGCTTATTTAATAAATCCAACGCAATCAAGCACAGATTAACGAATTTACACTAAAAGAACGCATTTAAAAAAATTTCACGTGAGATTAAAAGGGGGGGGAGGGGGTCAAGCCAAATCTCACGACATCTCACCAAGGGGGGCGGGGGGGTCTAAAAATCGCTAAAATCACTTCACGTAATTAATGGACGTTCCCAAAAATAAAAAATTCCTCGAATTTCCCTGACCAAATTTGTGTAATTCTCCATTCCTTTACTTTTGCAAGTGAAAATCCTGCTTAAACATTTGCACTAATTTTTATTTTTTTTTTAATTTAAAAAAAATTAAACAAAAAATATCATAATAAAAAGTATCGGGGTTTTCTACTGGCCTGTTTAGAATTGATTAATGTTAAATTACCAGCCTAAAAATATTAAGTGATTACGGGGGAGTGCTGGATCAGTGCGACTTTCAGTCCGCACAACATAGGCAATCAGACTTAATACAGATTTGTCAACTGATACATTTCGAAATTGTCAATTGGAATTCCGATTTGTTAACTGCTATTCAAAGATCGATAACTGTAAATTCAGCTTTGTTCAGAACACACCCCAGACCCCCTAGTTTCAAAAACTGTTATCACGGCCCGTAGCCAGGATTTCATTTCGGGGGGAGCACTCATAAAAAAATTTTTTTTGGGGGTTCCCCTTCCGAGAATTTTTCCGGGAAAAAAATTTTTTTTCCCACTTTAAAAATATATCTATTTACCTATTTTATTTTCAAATTTTTTTTTTTTGCTTTTGAACATTTGGGGGGGGGGAGGGCACGTGCCCCCAGGTTACGGGCTACGGGCTTGTGTTATCAGAAGATCTACTATTATTAAGAAGAATGAAAAATATGACTCGAAGTTTAGTAGTAAAGAAAAAATTAATTGTTTCTTAAAAAAGTCATAGTGTGATTGTTTGATGAAAGTTTTATTTTTACTTTTTTATTATTTGTTATATAAAATATAAAAGTGGTGGTCACTGAAATAGAGCCACCGCATTCATATGTAAAAAGTACCTCATTTGTAGTACTTAACTTCATGCTAACGCTATCTATTAAACAATAATTGAACTATGTAGTATGTAGAGTTAAAAAGTATAAATATTTTCCGTTAGGGTATTTTTGTATTTGTTGTGGGAATCCCCAATTTATTAAAATGTCATATATGCTTGGTCAATAAAATAGAGCCATACCTGAATAGTGGTAGTTTTTTATAAGAACAGGTGGTTAAATGTGTTGATTTTTGTTAGCATTTTTAGGTGAGAATGTAATTTATCTAAATACACGAGATTTTCATGAATTACTTCGTAATTTTTAGTTAAAATGGGTCGCGGTGTCCATTGCACTCCTCTCGAACGAGTACAAATTCTTACATTACATAGAGAAGGTAAATCCCAACGTCAAATAGCAAAAATTGTTAAGTGCTCAAAAAAAATGGTTGAAAATGCATTAAAATTAAAAAAGACTGTAGAAAACCGGGGTTCAACACGAAAAACTTCGGCCAAGACTGATCGCAGAATTGTGAATATTTCTAAAAGCGATCCTTTTAAATCTTCTAAGGACATTAAATTAGAACTGGATCTCAATATAAGTGCACGTACTATTAGAAGAAGGCTAGCAGAGAATAATTTAAACGGCAGAGTGGCTAGAAATGTTCCTCTTCTATCTTTAAAGAACATTAAAAATAGGATAAAATTTGCGAATGATCACTTAGATTGGAGCGGCCCAGAAGGAGTAAAAAAATGGAGAAATATTCTGTGGTCTGACGAAACTAAGATTAATTTGTTGGGATCCGATGGCAGGATGTATGTACGCAGACCCCCGAATCAGGAATTCCACTCTAAATACACAAAAAAAACAGTAAAGCACGGAGGTGGAAATATAAAGTTATGGGGAGCATTTTCATGGCATGGTGTAGGTCCTATTTATTGGATAAAAGAAAACATGGACCAACACGAATATATCAATATTTTAGAAAATGTTATGCTGCCATTTGCAGAAGAAAATATGCCTTTGATATGGTCTTACCAACACGATAACGACCCTAAGCATACATCTAAAAAAGCAAAGAAGTTTCTAGAAGATCAAAAGTTATCAGTTTTGCCGTGGCCTTCTCAATCCCCTGATATAAACCCCATCGAAAACCTTTGGGGGGAACTAAAGAAGGCAGTCGGAAAATATAAAATAAAAAATAAAAAGGAATTGTGGCAAATTGTACAGCAAGAATGGAAATCCATACCTGTGCAACGGTGTCAAGAGCTTGTGGAGTCTATGCCACGAAGATGTCAAGCCATTATAAAGAATAAGGGTCATGCAACTAAATATTGACTCAATAATATATTTCTAACCTTTATTCTTAAAAAATAACTGTTCTTAAGCGCTAAAACTGCACTGGCTCTATTTTAATGACCAACCTATTTAGTGTTTAAAATTTTATTTTATAACTATTATTAAAAACAAGTTAGTTAACTTTGTAGGTTTAGTTAAATTTAATAATTTTAAAAATATATTAACGATAATTTTGTTAGTTTTTCGTAAATTTGTCTTTTTTTATTGATTTTTACAATTTTTTTATGGTGGCTCTATTTCAATGACCACCACTATATAAAATAATATATAAAATAAAATAATTAAATAATATATACTACGTATCAATAAAATAAGTAAAAAAAAAATCTCGCTAATCCGGAAAACTCGGTTATCCGAACAAACTCAAAATTATATATCTGTCCGGAATAACGATTCTGTGCTGTACACAAATTCCAACCAAAAAAAACAAAAAAAAATTTATTCTAGTGCCTTAGGGACGTACCACATAATACAATTTCTTGTACAATGTCATACTGTACAGTGTCATATTACCCTTAACCCCTTGTCCAATTTACGGTTTTGACTTTCTCAGCGTTCCATCTATACTATATGCAAGGATTTATTCTTTACCAATTGTCTGTTCACCTGGTTGTCACACATATTATTACAGTTCTTATAATTAAAACTTCGGCATTTTCGCTGCATAGGTTGAACCGTAGCATATAATGTGGACTAAAAAAATAGAAATATTTCTGAATTAAAAATTTTTAATAGAAAAGTTAGTTTTAAGTAATGTTAATTTTAATAAATAAATTATAAAACACTTTCTCAACCTATATAGTCTGCTTATTACGCTGAAGATGACATAAGTCGAAACCGGTTCATTAACTAAAATAAGTCCTTATTTATTATAAGTAATTTCAATGGTAAAATGGACAAGTATAAATACTTATTTATTATAGAACTTCTGGAGAAATCTTAATATTTGAGTGAAATCAAACGATGTAATCTGTAATAAATCTTAATATATTGTCGGGTTCTAAAATTTTCTAATAAATATTTGAATTTTAATTTTTATATATGTACATTTTAGTAATTTGATTGGAAATACTTAATTTTTATTGTAAAATTTTATAAATACCTAGTGTAAATTTTGAATTTTTTGGTTTTCCCACCAACTAGTTAAGGTTGCAACAACTAGGTGGGGAAACTATGCTTTTTTTGTTAAAATTGCCGTCTTAGCGGTTAAGACAAAATTTGTCTTCTGAGTTTTGATGGCGATTTTAATTTAAGCTTTAAGTATATCTATTTTGAGAATAAAGAAATATTTAATTTTTGAGTGAGTATTTTGATTTTTGGATTATTAATAATATAATAATTAATTTAAAGATAAGAGTTAGGTATAAAGACTGATTTAAAATTATATTGGAATCATAATTGGTTTTGACGTTTAAAATTTGCAAACTTGGAAATAAAATCAAAGCAAATATAAAATAATTTGATACAGTTGCATATGGGCGAGTTATCTTTTGAATTTGGGTTCCATTTCATTTATATTTATATAAATAGTTAATTAACAATAAATTTTATTTTGAATTTTAACTATTTATTACAGTTAAACTTTGGATTCATATTAAGAATAGTAAATGGAAAATTGACTTTCTCAATTACCATTTAAGTTAATTCTGTCAAGTGAATTTTAAAAAGTTAAAAAGTAAAAAGCCCGTAGACAAAAAATTTGAATACTGGATTTTTCTGGAAAACTGTTTTAGAAAATATTTTTACCATTTGGTAATATTAGTATCTACAATAATATTTAAATATTTGTGGATCCTGTTTTTTGTAAGTTTGCTGAACAAATCTACATTGAAAATAGTTACAACCTTATAACAGCAGGTTATGGGCCCAGATCTTTAGGCCCAACTAGGGGGGGGGGTAGTCCCCTCCGAATTAAAATTAGCATCCTCAAAATAAATTGACTACGGTAAAAAAATGGATATTTCTATTGATCTAGAAAGCGTAATCGAAAAATTTGCGAAAGAATAAAAAGAAAAAAGAAAAAAGAAAATAAAAAATAAATTTACTATCTATCGTCCCAGGTCATTTATAATTTAAACATTATGTTAAGTAACATTATATGTATATAGGAATAACTCAGGTTACCGGGGAGACTAAGCTATCTATCGCGTTGTACTAGCCTTTTAAACTAAATGTTGCCAATATCGGGGACCGCATGGATTTCATGGCTTGGTATCATTTATAGGCTGTAATTATTTATTTTTAATTACTGACAAAACTTCAAAATTATATACTTATAAAACTAATTAAACTATTAAAACTTCTGTTATTAAATTGGTTTTAAAACATAAACCTAAGGTGGCAATCCGGGGGGTCTGGGGGGTATGAATACCCCCCAGTGCACTATTACTTTGTTATTCTATATAAGCAAATTACAAGTTATGTAAATCTAGATCTGAAGTCACAAACACCTGAATGTTGCAAAACGGATTTGTTTTTCAGGATTCAGAGTGGAGACCTATTTTCTAACAGATGAATGGTCGGAAACCCAGAGTGAGATTCTACAAATTTTTATTAGTTATTTATAATAAAGAATCGTAAATTCTTGCAAAAACGCAATCAATAGTTTTAATTTAAATATAAATTTGTTCTTTATATTCATCAAATATACAGGGTAGTCATGTGAAAACGATTCACCTTACATTTCTCTTGAACTATACAAAAAATCGAAAAACTGTAGACTGCGTTAGTCAGCGTTGTGCTAGGACTCATCCCATACCCTGAGCTACCCCAACTTCAAAAAATTGAAATGGTACCATATCATTTTTGACACCTCAAATTAAAGGTGTTTTAAAATATAGAGATAAAATATTATCTCTACAGGAAGGAACTTCTTAAATTCAAATGCTGAGATAATGTGTTACCTCGTTTTGGGCTGCATTTTTATTTAAAATAAGTTTGAATGGTCCACTGCGAAAACACGTATCCGGAATTTTGTTCGACTAGCAGCAATTCGACTACTTTTGTTCGACTTAACATTTATGCGACTGAAATTTTATACGACACACATTTGTTCGACTCGATGTTTATTTTAAAACCATTAAACATTCGTTTACATAATAGGTTTAGTATAGTATATTATAGTTTAAACTATAGAGCAGGGGTGGCCAACTTCATTGTATATACGATTGACTATAATTCTTAAAATTTTTTCGCAATCTACCTATTAAAATCGTAATATAATAATATAATATTAATATTATATTGACATATCAGGGTTCCCACTAAATCTTCCAAATCAAATTCCCTGACTTTTCCAGGTTTTCCCTAACAAAGAATAAAACATTTCCCTGAGATTTCGATAAATCGGAAGATAAAAATGTAAAAAAAATCTAAATTTTAATAAAATTAAAATTAATTTCAAATTAATAATTTTTCTTAGTTTCAAAATTAAAAAATTTTAATTATTAATTTTTAAATAAAAGAATTCAATTTTGAAATTTAAAAATTTAATTTGAAAATTTTAAAACAAAAATTTTATAATTAAATTGTTTTTCCTGACTGATAATTTAATTTCTCTGACTTGGCACTAACAACGAGAAATTCCACGACTTTTCCCTGACAAAATTAGGAAAATTTTAATTTCTTTACTTTTCCAGATTTTCCAGGTTTTCCAGACGAGGGGGAATTCTGCATATAAATAATACTCGAATGGTATTTATTAAGGTAAAAGTATACAAAGATACATATTTTCTTAGCTTATTGCGAGGAGGAAACACAGACCCAATACATCAGGTTTCTTTGTATTACATTTTCTTGGGTTTCTGTAGATTTCCCCGGATTTTCAATAATTTCTCAAGATTTTCTAAAATTTTCTTAGATTTTCTTTTGCATTGTTTCATGATTTCCACAGCGGTTTCCTCATCGGTTTATAATGAATAGGCAGCTATGATCGACTAAAAATTGCTTTGCGATCAAACGGTCGATTGCGATTGACCTGTTGGCCACCCCTGCTATATAGTATAGACTAGGGGTGGCCTAGATCATAGCCGCCGATTCCAGTTGTGATTCTTAATAAGCCTAGGAGAAAACTGCTAGAGAAATTTGATCTACAAGTGAGGAGAAATCTCAGAAAATCTAAGGAAATCTTTCTATTTAGAAATCCAAGAAATTTAAAGAAATCTACAGAAATCTTAGAAATTACAGATAATTTTACTTTTTCAACTTTTTCGAAAGGAAATCGTAAGACAATCCGGAAGAAAATCCAAGGAAATTTTAGAAAATTTGTTGAACAAGTGAAAGGAAATCATGAAACAATGTAAAAGGAAATCATGAAACAATGTAAAAGAAAATCTAAGAAAATTTTAGGAAATCTTGAGAAATTTTAGAAAATCCGGGGAAATCAACAGAAACCCAAGAAAATGTAATAAAAAGAAATCTGATGTATTGGATCTGTTTCCTCCCTCGCAATAAGCTAAGAAAATATGTTTCTTTGTCTACTTTTACCTTAATAAATACCATTCGAGTATTATTTATATGCAGGATTCCCACTCGTCTGAAAAACCTGGAAAACCTGGAAAATCTGGAAAAGTAAGGAAATTTAAGATTTTCCTAATTTTGTCATTAAATTATCAATCAGGAAAAATAATTTAATTATAAATTTTTTTTTAATTTTAAAATTGAATTATTTTATTTAAAATTAATAATTTTTTTTTTAATTTTGAAATTAAAAAAAATTATTAATTTGAAATTAATTTTAATTTTATTAAAATTAAGATTTTTTTTTACATTTTTACTTCGGATTTATCGAAATGTCGGGGAAATGTTTTATTCGTTGTTAGGGAAAACCTGGAAAAGTCCGAGAATTTGATTTGGAAGATTTAGTGGGAACCCTGATATGTCAATATAATATTAATATTATATTATTATATTACGATTTTAATAGGTTGATCGCGAAAAATTTTTTAGAATTATAGTTGATCAAGTTTTATATCTACTTAGAATAGAATAAAATAACGTATTCTATAGAATACCGTCGAATAAACATTTTTTCGTATAAATTATGAGTCGAACAAATGCTCAGTCGAATAAATGTTGTCGAACGAAATTCCTAAAATCGTAAAACTGTAAACCATCAGAAATCTGTACCCAGCCCACTCACCCTTTAGCGGTACCTTCTTCTTCTTCTTCACTTTTCGCATTAGGCTTTGCGGCCTATTACGGTGCCCATCTCCATCTCTTCCTCGATCGTCCGACATTTCTTGTGAATATTTAGCGGTACCTATCCTAACTTGATTAACCGAACTAACTTTATAAAAAGAGGTAGATGCTACATTTAAAGTTCATCAAAGAGCTTAAAAGATTTAAAAATCAGAAAATTAATTGAAGTGTATCTAATAAGCCGACGCCGACGTTGCATCAATATTCCCACGAAACTAACAATAAAATCTTTCAAACTACATGAGTTATAATTAAGTGGTATAAACGAATAAGGAAAACGGCAATGTCATAGCAAAATCAATATAGTTAATCATAAAATACCATCACGAATAACGTTTCGTGTTATCGTTCATCATGTCGAGCACGACAAATCAAAATTTACTAGCCATAAACATAATAATTATGAAATTTAAAAGATTTCGTTTATATTTGTAAAACGCATGGGTTTCCAAAAGCGAACAGACATTTTTAGTGATTTAGTGGATCAGAAGTTGAAAAGAGACGACGCGATGTGGAGCGTCGTGCGGCAAAGTGTGACGGAGGGATACAAAGCAAATGTTAACGAGTTTTGCAAATTGCTTGTTAAGAGTCGAAAATCGGATCAGACTGTTAATAAAAAGAAGACGCTGCATTTTAAATCGATTCGGCTCGAGCAATTAGAAATAATGATCACTTAATTGTGAGTTATCGATCTTGTTACAGAATATCTTGCTTCAATTATGCGTAGAAGTAAATGGCGAAAGAAATTTAAATTTTTTTGGCCGATCGACTTTTGGCTTTTCTATCCGATCGGCTAAGATTAATAAAAATTGGTAAGTTTGGTAATTATGTAGTTAATTAATGTGAGTTCCTGTGACGGACCCTACCCCCCAAGTTATTTCCTCTTTAGCTAGTCACGCTGTCTGATATGTGGTATAAAGAGAGGAATGAAAGGCAAGTTTTTATGTCACTTCAAATTTGTTTATTTGGTTTGCATAATTCATAACATGTGTTTCAGTTTATGCAGATTTTAGACCGACTAATAATATGTCTGCCTCATAAAATGCAGATGTTGATGCTAATTGCATATTAAATTTCATGTTTTAATTATCTAATATCATACGTCTGAAACCTTCATTTAAATTCTATTGTGTGTATTTATAATGAGATTAATTTTGGATTACTTAAGTCTTAAATTAGGTACAACTTTTTTGTGAACGCGTCTTTAACTCAATATTAAAATTTGTATCAGACAATAAAAATTAAGGCAATTTTATGGCACGTCCTTCTTAATTAACTCTTGATTATGTAAAATTTGTATCGCATAATTTCAAATATAAACCAAAACGTGAGAGCAGCAGATTGGTACTTGGATAAATCACAAATCGACTGCGCCAGTTTTCAGTTCCAGATCTGAATCCTCTCCGTCTTCTCCATATGTTGATATAAACTCGCACATTGATCTCTAGAGTAAAAATATAATTTTTTCACCTAATCCGTCTACAAAGTTTGACTGAATTACTTCAAACAACAAACTTTTGTGTCTTTGGTATTCGAGGCATCCAGCAGTGTAATTTATTTAAGTTTGTCCTATAAAATATTCACTGTTTACAATGGAAATAAATTAATTTTGATTTTAAAACTACTCTTGTAGCAACTAATTCTGTTCTTATTTAATTGTATCGTTCTGCAAGACGGCTACATTTCACGCAACCTATACATAGCCACCCAATACCTTCCGTTATTGCACTGAATGCCACCTCTACGAGGCTTCTTGAAAAAGAAGCAAATTTCGGAGAATATTTGTCTTTTTCAAAACTATTCCCAAAATTTCAAATCAGTCCTTCGCTGAAGGACCTTAATGAACAATTTGGCCATCGGAAGTAAGCAAATAATATTTGAATTAAAATTTTTAATTCGACAGATAACCATACCCATCTGCCACCGTATCAATTATTTTTATATTTGCCCTGATTTTCGCTATTTAATATTACTAACTTTAATATCCATGCAAATTAATTACAATTTTCCTATCCTACAACTTAAATTTTATTTTGTAATCTTCAATTATTCCGGTCCAAAATTTCTATTCACAAAATGTACCTACCAATCTCTATTCCAAAGTTATATTGGACAATTCTCAATTCAATTAAACAAATTATTCACTCAAAAATAAATCACATATTATTTGTAAAATTAAATTAAATATTTAGTCCGTTCTTTGGCCGTTCTGGCCAAAAGACTCTGTTTCTATTACTAGTTGGCGCTAAGTCAACAAAACCAAAAGCTTTAAAATTACAATAAAAATAAAAACTTTAAAAATTTATATATAAATATAAAATCCTGAATTATTTTATAGTAAATCCGCAATGAAAAGGTAATTCACAAAATAGAACACAGAAAGAATGCAAACGTTTTGTTTATATAACAACTTTCTATACCAACTATAATATACGTATTAGATTAACTTACTATTTTTCCGCATGATGACGTTCCTGTAATGTAAATTGCGAATAGATTAAAACCAACGTAAGGTTCCGTTTCCTAACAAAATTAAAAATTTACGAAAAAATAACCACTCAGTGCGGCCTTCAGGCCGCACAACTGTATTATTCAAACACTATCCGGTTAATGCCGACAAGCTGACTGATCTGCATGGATATTTACTACCACTAGGATATTTAATAACAAAATAAGTAATAATAATAATAGTAACTCGAGAAGAAGCTGGGGTTTTCGAGTGCTTTCGGCAAAATACATTGTATACCTATTAATAATTACCTAATCCCAATCCTGGCAGTTTTGGTTCTGTATTGCATTATTATAATTTTGAATTTTATAACAATTTTTTCAGCTTTGCATTTTAACAGATTTGCAATTTTCACACTTGGCCACACATGAAAAGCTACCAATGTTGCTTATAGAGATAAGAGCAATATTGAGTAATATAAGTAAGATTTTTGTATACTAATAGACTTCCTTTCACAAAATTTTCGGAAGATATCTCTGGATTTTCTTAAGATTTCCTTTAGAAATATTTGAAAAAGCAAAAATAATAAAAAAGGGGTATATTTAGAGTTTTTCTAAAATTTTCTTGGATTTCTTAAAATCTCTTAGAATTTCCTGAGATTTTCTAAGATTTCCTGAGGTTTTCTAAGATTTTTGCAAATTTTCCTTCGCGATTCTCTCTCGATAAAGAACAAACTGTCTGATAAATAATGAGAAGAAAATTCTAAACACAATTCCGTGGCAATTCGGAATAAGGACCTAAGTCAATTTTTTTCACATGTTGATATATGGAATATATATCATAACATAAAGGAAGCCGCTTTTCTTAAACTGAATTATCGGAATTATCTATTATTATTATTGCCATCTCAGAATAATATATTTTACGAAAGGGAAACCGCTTGGAAAAATCTGAAAAAATATTAGGAAATCTTAGGAAATCCAAAGAAATCTAGCACATCTTTGGAAATTTTAGGAAATCCAATTAAATTTAGGAAATCAAGAAATCTTATGCATACTACTTACAGACAATCTCTGTCAATCCAAGGAATTCTTAGGAAATTCAAGAAAATTTTAGGAAATCCGAGGCAATTTAGAGAAATCTAAAAAAAAACATTCATAAAAGGAAACCTGGTGTACAAATATTTGGATTGCGATTTCCCCCTAGATATTTTATTAGTAGGTATTTGACTGCATACAAGGAACTGTTACTTTACTCTTACAGTTGATGGTGTAAAGTGAACGATCAATCTGATATTATTGTTTTTCTTTAAACAGAATTTATTACTAAAAAATGCTCAAGATATTCCGGTCTGTTTTCTATAGTTGATTTTACAGAATATAAATAAACTTTTTGCTTTCTCAGAACAAATTTTGTGTATCAAAACAATTTATATGTGGGGTCAGTACAAACCTGGGGGTCTGGAAGGTTATATATTTTTGAAATAAAATTTTTTTTGTAGATTTGGGAAAAAATGGGAAATTCGAGGAAATTTAGAATATTCTAAATATTTCCAGCTCATCTGGAGTATTCTTAAAATTTCCCACGGTTTTCCTTTACTTTCGTATATCACAATTTCCCCTCGATTTAACAGAAATCGTTAGAAACGCCGCGCCGGTAGACCGCTAGTGAAGAGAAATCTGAAGATATTCGGAGAAATTCCAGAAAATCTCAAGGAATTTTTGAACCTTAGGAAATACTAAGAAATCCATGGAAATGTTTCTTCTTGAGGAACAGGAAAATTTAACGAAATATCAGAAAATTCTAGTAAATCTTCAAAAATCCAAAGATATTTCAGAAAATTCTAGTAAATTTCGGAGTATTAAGAAATTCTAAGAAATGAGAAATCCGAAAAAATGCAGAAAATTCTAAGATATCTGAGAAATGTAGGAAAATCTTCAAAAATCCAAAAAAATTTCAAAAAATTTAAAAAATAAAAAAAAGTAATCCTAAGATTTTTTTGCCTTTCCTATTTCTTAAGAGTTCCTGGGGTTATCTCAAATTTTCCTTCACTTGTACACAAGAGCAGATTCAAGAAAAATTGAAAACTTCATGGAGGTAAGTGAGGCTGGCTGGGAGTGGGTTAATAACTAACTAAGAATTTAGGTATATATTTCAAATTTTAACAAAATTTAGTAATTTTATTGGTTTTGGTGGGTAATGGAGGGGAGGATAGTTACCCCGTTACATTCCCCTTGTTGGCAATCATTGGAATTCTTTGAGAATCTTTGGAACTCCATGGAAATCATTGGAATTCTGAGTCCTGTGTACAAAAATATTTTGAGATATTCACCCCTTGTTGCTCATCCGTTAATCACTGAAAAAATCACAAGTGTTCTAGGCTATTCATTGAAATTTAGAGCAGAAGTGGAACTCAAACTTATTTTTTCCTGGAAAATTGAAATTGTTGGGTTAATTGCAAAAGCAACAGCAAATGAAATATTTTTTTTTAGAGATTATTTTGTAGATATAATGAGCATTTGAATGGAGTTTAATGTTCAAGTTATACGCTGTTCTGCAGGTCGTGACGTGAGACGCATGTCCAATCGGACGCACATTTTGCGGCGGTTCTAATCGTCCGAAATAGAAGCACAATTTTTTTTTTAATCTATATGAATGTAGTTTTCGTTGGAACTAGACGGAACTAGAACTTTAACGGAATCGCAGCTGTTTGAAAATTAAAGTTTGATTTTTCCGTAAAACTTTCTACTAAAACATGAGATCAGGGTAAAAATATTCAACTTATCGGTATAATTCTAGTTCCGACTATAGGTGAAGGTTCCCTCGAAATGTGTACGAAATCTGAAGTCAATCGGTCCAATAGTTTTTGAGAAAAACGTGCGCCCAACTTGAAAAATGTTATTTCGAGAAAAATGCGTTTAAAGTTTGGTGCGGTGGGTGCGACGCACGCGGGCCGCTGGCTAAAAGGGCCCCCAGTTGTTATTTTTTTAATTAACTAATTTAAGTTTTAATATTCACAATGAAATATAAATAATATTTTGGCAGTCTTCTCTTATTGAAGTAAACAAAGTGAATATCATTTATCATCAATAATTCAACGTCCCCACTGAAAATTAAATTTCCTTGACTTGGCACTAAAAATGACAAATTCCCTGACAAAATTAGGGAATAAATAGCATGGGGGAATAAATATATTATGTATTTTGATAAGAATGTAGGTATATTTTTAAAAATTAACAAAACGTAGTCAATTTTTTATTTTTATAGCTTATGGGGGGGGGAGGGTTGATATCCCGTTATAATATCTGCCTTTTCCTGGCAATCTTAGAAAAGGGGAAATTTAGAATATGCAGAATAGCCAATAGCCAAGGAAATCTCAGAAACTTGAAAAAGGAATTAATAGAATTAATCTATGAATTTTCTTAATATTTCCTTGGGAAGAAAATAGTATTCAAAATTTCACTAAAAGTTTTTCATAGAATTTCCTAAGATACCCAAAAATTTGTTTGGATTCCTTTTCATTTTCGTATATCACGATTTTTCCTTCGGTTTTCCAGTTAGTACAAAACTAAGGGGAAATCGACGGAAAAGTTGTGTGTACTTGTGAAGGAAAATCTGAAGAAATTCTGGAAAATTCCAAAACCTCTCAAGAAACAGATTCTTAGAAAATTTGTATAAATATTGAAAATCTCAAGAAATACATAGAAATTTCAAGAAAATCTCAAGAAACTCTAGAAAATTTTAGTAAATAGAAAATCGAGAGAAATGGAAAATTCTAAGGTATCTTAATTTTTTATCCGAATATTGGGGTTAAGTTTTTCACCATTGGTTTTTCTTAATCCGCGACAACTTATTGGAATTATTAATACATTCGTTTTCTTTACTTGTTTCTTTCATTACCCGGATTTCGTATTATTATTCTGATCAAGTTGTCGGATAAATGTCAATATTCTAAAATATTTCATAGTTGCTTTGTAATAATTTATTGTAATTGTTTTTGTTTTTCATTTCATATTAAACTTGAAAAAGAAAAAATCATTTTTCGAAAGCTTGTTTATAAAAGCGTTTTATTGTGTCTTTTAGCTCACTATTGATAATCTTAACTTAAGGTATCTTAAGACATCTAGAAAAATCAGAAAATGGAGAAATCAAAAAGAAATAGTCTATAATATTCTAGATTTCTTCAAATTTCTTTTAGTTTAGCATATGACTATTTTTCCATCATTTTTCTACTTAGTAAAAAAACGAGCGGGAAATCCGGAAAAATTTTAAGAAATCCAAAAAATCTCATTAATTTTACAATCTTATGAAATGTAGAAAATTAGAATAGAAAATTCTAGAAAATCTTAGAACAATATCCACAAAAATTTCGAAAAAATCTTAAGGTTTTCAGGATTTTTGGAAATCTTTCGAAGAGGGGAATCACAGAAAAGTCTAGAATATTTTAGGAAATCTAGACATGTAAGAAAAAACAAGGAAATTTCAAAAAATTGAAAAATAAAAAAACTCCTCTATATATTTTTAATAAACAATTAAACTATAAATAACAAGTTAAATTCAATAATATAATCAAATATATCAAAATCAAAAATCAAAAATCGTTGAAAGCTCAAGATATATTTGATTATATTATTGAATTTAACTTGTTATTTATAGTTTAATTGTTTATTTTCTCACAAGTTAAGATTTATATATTTATATATTTTTAATAAGAATTAAGGTATAATTTTCAAATTTTAATAAAATTAAATAGGGGGGGGGGGTTACTCGTCGGAATTCCGAGTCCCGTATACAAAATTTTTTTTTTGTCTTTTATACAAGCAGGGCCTCGTTAACAACTTCGGACAGGGGTCCCTCACCTGCTTGTTACGCCACTGCATTTAGCACTAATACGGCTGAACATACGGTGGCTAACAATTGTTTGAGTAACTAGGTGAAGGTTCCCTCGAAATGCGTACAAAATCTAAAGTCAATCGGTCCAATAGTTTTTGAGAAAAGCGTGAGCCCGATTTGAAAAATGTCATTTTTGATAACTTGACAGATCTTAGAATTGACGAATACAACCTTTTAATCTGATTAATCTCTACATAATTAATTAATTACATTTTTTCATAATTTGATATGATAATTAGATTAAACTCCCAAAATTTAAAATTAGAAAATTGCGAATAATCTTTTTTTAACTTTTGCAGTTAAATTTTCAAAATTTGAATTTTTAATTCAAATTTTGAATTTTAACCGAAATTTTTAAATTTTAACCGCTTCGGAGTATTAAAAATCTTAAAAAAAATTTTTAAATAATAAATTCGAAGTAAAAGAAACATCAAAGTCGAAGTTGATACCGGTGCACATTCATGCTGTTATGGGTTTATTTTTAACTTTCCGATTTTACAATAATTTATTTAATGTGAAAATTTATTAGACCTAGCAGAAGAACACGTAGGTAACTAAGATTGATGGAAGAATGAAATTATGATAGTTATTTGCTGAAAAATTAGTTAAAATCCCGCTAAACCTGAAATTCTAAAACAGAAAATCCTTGATCCTGACTTTCGAACTTTCTCATTATCTGGAAGTAATTGGAGCTCAGATGTTGAAATTTTCTGTTCAGGGATATTGTGGAAGAATGAGCAATTTTATACCTGACAGTTGTTTCGTATCGTGATGAACCTAATAACTTGCAGAAGTGAATCTTTTCTGTCGTTCGTCAGCTAAGGAAAACTAATTAAATTTTACAACCAAACCCACCCATTTCCAAAAGAACTGCTAACCCCATTTCGGTAAAATTGATTCTTCTTCGTTAGTTCCTTGGATGTTTACAATTTTTTGCAAGAATTTTTTGAAATTAGTAAAATAATGGACAATCTAAAAAGCTCGAAATAAATTGGAATTGAAAAAGCATAAATACAATTAACGTAGACAAAATATCGTCTGTGGAAGTATTTTAAATTTAAGAATGTGACTTTTGAAAAATGTTGATTGGACTATAAATTATTGGACTGTTTTAATTAATTTAACAATGTTTTTAAACTGTCCCTTGCAACAAGAGTCGAACACATTATAACATCCTGAACAGACTTCATACATCTTGAAGTTTTTCCGAAATGGGTGGTCATTTATCGTTTCGGTCTTCGTATACACTCATTTACTGCAATTCTACCGTATTATTTGTCTCGTGTTGCATCTCTCTCGCCAATTTTAAAATCGTCACATTTATATAACATTGTCTTCTTCTCTAAGTGATGCTATTTGTAAGTAGTCCTCCGTCCTTGTTCCTCTCGAGCGTTCAAACCGAAGCGATTCATTTCGAGTCACTATGCACAGTAGAATTTTAATTGCCATTTAAAATAACGCAGCTTTTGTTGTTTCTTTGTAATTCAAATTTAAGTTACCTATGTAAGAAATTCTCTCTTGTCGTACTAATATATTGTGCCTAGCTGCGCTCAAACAAAATTTTACTCTATATCCAGCGACATTAAGATTGAAATTCTGGGTAAATACCCTAACGCTATATACTTGATTATACACGAAACTTGTCTTTTAGCAATTAGGTTTAGACTTAAACGATGTCTTTGTCAGCTATAATGGCGCAAGCGTTTTCTATCCTTTTTTACCATACTAATTAAAACATCCAAATTGCGACTGCTTTTAATTACCGAGCCAATTATCGTACTTTTAAGCAGCTTAACCTGTACGTTTAATAATTACAACGAGTTTCGATTTTATCTTTTGCATACAGATGATCACATTTGCTTTTACAAACTGCATAAAAGGGATTAAAGATTGACAATACCACCCTTATTGTTTAATTAAGTCGCGAAATCATAATTTTCCTTTCTGCCCCGCTAATTGGATTAATACCGTCGAACGTTGGAAATCCAAAAATATACCTAACTATAGTCAAATTTGAAGATTATGCTAGTAATTAATTGGCAAGTTAAAAATTACCATTCCCTGACATAAATTCCCAATAAATAATAAGCGAACAATGCCAAAATTCCAATCGCGCAAAATATGAAAGAAAAATTTAACAATAAATAATAACGGTCGGTGGGTACATAAAATATTAAAGTAATAATTTTATGCATATAAATTTATATTTTGATACAATGGAGAATGCGAGACTAGTTTTGGCTTCGCCTTGTATATTGTAATAATTTTTGTGAATTGTACAATCAATTAAAGGTCTTAAGAATTTAAATAAGCATATCTAGACAGTTCCGACCATTCATCACACCACACAAATCTTTATAATCCGATATTTATTCCCGTCATTATAAATAAATTATTCATCCTGTAAAGTGTCGCGTTGTGCGCTTATTAAAGACTTATTCGAGCACAATTAGAGATTGTCCGGCCACACAGGTAACCAATGGGACCTTAATGAACTATAAATACGTTTCGTATTTTACATTGTATTGCATTATTTATGTGTACCTAATATATTAAAAACTATTTTTTTGCCTTAACCCGCAATATAACAGAACATCTCAAACAAAATTAATTTTCAATACCGCCGAATTATACCTAATTGATATTAAAAAGAACCATTACAGTTTAAATTATCCAATCCATTTATTATTAAAATTTATCGTTCGCCCTGTAGCAACTGATATAAGCTTCCTCTATTTTTCCCATATAGAGATTCAATATTCCATTTTCCAATGCTCCGACGGTGAGCGCGAGCCGTGGTAGGCTCAGCAAGGCAGTAAATCTAATACACTGGCTGTACAAAGTGTTTGTCCACTCCTATATTACCACTGTAAATTGCACATTTTGAAACCTTTTTGGCTCTGTTTTTGACGGACAGCGACTTAAACAAGACTGTAAAATGCAAAAAATATTATCATCTGTAGCTCAGAAACGGTGTAACAAAATAGAAAAATGTATACGAACAAAAATGTAGGGAATAAGATTTGCAACAAAAATTACTTATACCTTTTTCTATTTTGTTGCATCGATTTTGAGATACAGAGCGACGAAATAGAAAATTGTATATATGAAAAATTGAAGACAATGAAATTTTTAACAAAAAATGTCTAAAAAGTTTTGCTGTAAAAACGCTTTTTATACGTCAAAAAACGGTTTCAAAATGTGCAATTTGCATTGGTAACATAATACTTAGGAGTGATCGAATATTTTTTACAGCCACTGTATAATACTTTACAAATGAAAATATTGACGTTCATTTTTAAATCCTAGACATGAGACAATTCAAATATTGAACAATTAACCTAGATTAAAATAAAATAGAAAATAAAATAAAAATTTCAAGTTGAAGGCTCTAGCTACGACTTTAATCAAATTCTCATTATTGTCTGTTTGGAAGTATAAACTACAGCCAGTAATTTAAGCTTTAGACTGTTTAGCACATTTAAGTAACAAATATCATCTTGGAGCTATCACTGATCCCAGTGATAAATCTGTGTTGATTACAAAAAAGTGTTTTACTTCGGTTTTACTCTATCAAATTAAATCTAAACCTCAATTTAGCAATAACACGATATGGGCACTTTTTCACAATCATCACTGATATATGATCCCCGCGGAAAATTATTTTTATATCGTAATGATCCCCAATGAAATGATCTCGACGTAAATAATCGTAATGTTAATGATTGTCCATCGAATATCCTCCAAAATAAATTAAAAAAATTTATTAATTCTTTGTCGTCTTTTTAGCTCCTCAATTTTCGACTTTTGGAGACTTGAGGAAAGTTTTTAATACATTCATAAGTTCAAATGTTCCGTCTCACTAGCTCCGTAATTTTTGACTTCTAGCTGCTTCTCAATTGTTTTTAATGAGTGAGTAGATGTTAAAATGTCCTGATTCCAAATTTTATGTTCTCCAAACCAATTAACGAATGAGAATTAAAATATTATCGGTATTTTGGCTAGCGATGGTTTAACTCGCTAAATAGCCTAAGGCAGGGGTTTCCAAACTTTTCAGCCTAAGGCTTGCTCCACGAATCCCCCAAAGCCAAGATCTAGGTAGCTCATCAGATTAAGTAACATTTAGGGCCACTTGTATAGTGAGAGTTTAACTGCCGATCAAAGTTAAACCAAGATTAACTTACTTTTAAACCAATCAGAACGCTCAATTTCATAGTTAATCTTGGTTTAACTTTGATCGGTTGTTAAACTCGCACTATACAAATGGCCCTTAAGAGAACCCAACGAAAACCTTAAAACAGAAGAACTTAGGGGTCGTCCATAAATTACGTCACACGATTTTTAAGGTTTTCAGACTCCTTACTCCCCCCATGTCACATTTAGTCACATTTTTATTGACCCCTCTCCCACCAAGTTACGTTATACTTCTACCCTGTAAGCGCTTCTGATGTCGCTACAACCGATCCCTGGACCAAAAAACTTATATTTTTGAAAATTTGACTTTGTGACATCACAACATTTAAAATCTGCCGGGCCCCCTGTCCTATTTTTGTCAAAAATCTGAGATGACCCCCCTACGCCCTAACGTATGACGTAATTTATGGTGGCCCCTTACGTAGAAAATCAATGATTCAAAAAAGACCCAATTATCACTAGACAGGTCAGGATTAAAAATATTTCAAAAAATATGAATAAAAATGATATTATGCTGTAAAAAATATAGGTACTATATCATGTGAAAAATAAAAAGTTAAAAATTCATAATGCAAAATAAGGCCCTATTTCATCAGATTAGGATTATTTTTTGACAATCTTTTTTGATTACTCTGTTTGATTTGATTTATCAAAATAAACCAAAGGGAGGGCCGGATACCAGGCACGTCAGGCCTGTTATTGCGGGCCGGATTTATGGTGCTCGCGGGCCGCATTTCGGAGACCTCTGATACTAAGGTATTTAGCTGTACGACATTGTAGCTTGGCAGAATTTGAAAATACGAATCCGTGCCGAGACATAGGTTTTTCTAGGGCAGGGGTCTCCAACTACGGCCCGCGAGCACTACCAATCCAGTCCGCGAATTTATTTAAATAAATCAAATCAAACAAAGTAATCATACGAAATAATAAACAGATATTTTATTTACCGACTAAAAATTATCTAGGCCATCCGGACTTTGTTGAGCAATCAGTCTGGCCCTTAAGCTAAAAAGTTTATAGATCCCTCTTTTAAGTTCAAACATTGAATTACTTCAACAGCGTTTAGGTTGTAAAACGGATATAAACGCTTCTATCAAACTTCAATGTTTGATCAATGTCCGAAATCATTTGGTTGAAAATCGTTTGCTCTTGAAATCATTTGTTTAGGGATCATTCGTTGTAGAACCATGCATCGATGCGGCCTTCAGGCCGCACAACATAGGCAATTAAATTTACAACATTTGTAATTTTAAGTTAATGCGGCTTTTATACGGGTGGAATAAATGACATAGATTTTACCATGTAAGTGAAGCCAGATAGGCTTCTTCCGTGGACCGGAGGGTTAAGAAAATTTTAAAGAAATATTAGTTTGAGTCTAAATTCTAAGAAATAGAAAACATCTAAGAGACATTGAACATTTAAAATTAAATTGTTAAGTTTTCGGGATATTGGACCAAGATCAAATAAAACAACGCAGTTCAAATTGTTGACGTTTCGCCCAGCCTTATTGTGAGAGTAAAAGGACTTTTTAGTCTTCAAGAAGTACAATATCCCAACAATTAACAATTTAATTTTAGGAACTGAACCAGACCCCCAGGTTACGGTACTTTAATATTACTCTATGTTAAGTCCATATCGTCATTTAAACGTAGTCTTTCTGACATGGTTCAAATTTCAATTCTAAATTCATGATCCTCAGGAAATAGGAATCAACTATTGTGAATATTATCAACAGAGTATTCCAAGGGGTAAATATCCAGTAAAATTTCTGTACACATTTCCAAGAATTCCAACGATTTCCAAAGAATTCCAAGGATTTCTAAGAATTCCAAGGATTTCTAAGAATTCCAGGGATTTCCAAAGATTTCCAAGAATTCCAGGGATTTCCAAAGAATTCCAATGATTTCCATGAATTCCAGGGATTTCCAAAGACTTCCAAAAATTCCAATGATTTCCAAAGAATTCCAAGGATTTCTAAGAATTCCAAGGATTTCTAAGAATTCCAGGGATTTCCAAAGATTTCCAAGAATTCCAGGGATTTCCAAAGAATTCCAATGATTTCCATGAATTCCAGGGATTTCCAAAGACTTCCAAAAATTCCAATGATTTCCAAAGAATTCCAAGGATTTCTAAGAATTCCAGGGATTTCCAAAAATTCCAAGGATTTCCAAAGAATTACAAGGATTTCCGAGGAATTCCAATGATTTCCAAGGATTTCCAAAGACTTCCAAACATTTCCAGGAATTTCCAAAGAATTCCAAGGATTTCCAAGGGAATTCCAAGGATTTCCATGGGAATTCCAAACAAATGTACACAAAATTTTCGGGAAATTTACCCCTTGGAGTATTCTCGTTGCCGATGTACACTTTTCTAGTGGTAATAAGAGAAATTACAGTAAAACCTCTCAAGCTCGACATAAACGGGACCCATTTCCTGTAGACGAAGCGAATGTGTCGACGAAACGGTAGAAAAAAATTTCAAAACATGTAACTTTAATCTGCAAACACAATATCATGTTATTCTTGATTACGATAAGAATTTATTTGTACGTACATACTTCTTATCCAGCCAACTTGTTGATTTAATTTAAAAATATAAGTATACAAATGAACAGCGAAAATCATGTTTTATTAAAATTTTGTATTTTGTGATGCATTTTGACTTCACACAGCGAAAGTGGGTTACAAAATTACAAAACTATATAAATAGAATTTCTAAATTTCGGAATAAATCTTTCTTTCAAATTTAAATTATCCTTTATTTCAGCATTAAGAATGTTATATATTATCATGTAAGCATTATAAGGTAGGTAATCAATCTGTGTGCCTACGTGCTGAACTTCGAGTTGTGACGAGATAAGCTCACAAGTTGTGAGTTATAAGCTCATAATTATCTGTCCAGCGACTACAGAAATTCTCAGAATTGTCGAGCTTGAGGGGGTCGAGCTAGAGAAGTCTACTGTATTTAAAAAAATAATTTCTCACTATAATTTTCAATTTTTTAAATTTATTTTTATACTTATTCAATAAGCATGAAAATATCAACAAACTAGATTCTAACACTTTGTTGTCTAAAATTAACTGCTTTCAAGTTATCATCATCATCCAGTGGTTTTTTCATTCACTGCAGGAAATAATCTATTTGAAGATCAGTTTCGAGCCATCTCACCACACTTTTATGTCGTTCTTTTTTTGATATGGCATATCTTTTCAGCCTTTTCTGTCTACTGCAGCACAATCAGCCTCTTTCTCTGAGAGAAAGCTTTTAGCATTAGACCCCACTGTTGCTTAATCCGGATAGCTGAGAAATGCCTGTAACTCTGTTTTTAATAGTTGATGCAATCAACCAGCTCAGGGGAACCCCTGCTTTACGTGCCCTCCGAAGCACAAAAACGGTAACATGAAAGGTTTAGACTTTTCCCACATTCAAACAGAATACCTTGGAGTCAGCAGTTGTTCGGCTAACCTACTAAGGAAATGAGAAATGACCATCTCGGATATTGTATAAAATGACATTTTTATCAATCAGAATTTGGAAAGAAACCTTGAAGAATCATAAGAAAAGGTCTTAACTACTAGGTTTAAATAAAAAAATGGAAAAAATCTTGATTGGATATTTTATTATTTTGTTTTTTAGAATTCAGTATTCACCCCAGGTAAAATTCTACTTCTCAGATGCAAAAATTTTCTCTAAATCTTTACTATTCGCGATTTACATTAAGCGAACGGCACCATGTGGGAAAAAATTAAGTTAATCTAATACGTATAGTTGGTATAGAAAGTTTTGTTTATAAACCTATTTCTATTTGGTGAATTATCATTTTACCGCAATTCTTGCGATAAAATAACTGAGAATCAAACTCAAAACAACATCAAGTGTAGGTAATAGAATATTCGGTAGACATTTGGTAGCATCACGAGCCAGTGGAGTATTTAGATGAGGGCGAAAGGGGCAATTGTCCCCCCTCAAGGATGACTCGGATTGTATCCCTGAAGCCTCTCTGATAAAAATATTTACCACGAGGTTTTAAAATTTAAATAACTTTAAATTGTTTATTATTTATTTATTTATTCTTTCATGCAGTTACCACTGACGCGCACGAATGGATTAACGAGTTTCTGAAAATTATTTTCGCTGCCTTCCCCCCTTAAAAAGCATTTTCTAAATACGCTACTGTGACTGACTAATTTCGGGAGGGATGTTTTCAATTCCGTATTCTTCTGTAATTCAAATCTTAGTAGCTTAAAAACAAATTTAATTTTTTTGGCTATACTGGCAGCTATAGTTTAACTTCGAAAACAAAAGTGATTATTACTACTTCGATTGCTTAGGCTAGACGGTCCGAAGGATGCACTGGCCCGTTATTCTCTCATCGTTAAGCTCTCATTTTTTGAGTTTATATCGAACCTTGAAGCGAAAACAAGTCAAAATTTACAATACAAAAACTTTCCATCTTTCTATAAAATATTGAAGTTGCAGACAATTTTCTGAAAATTTAGAGCTCATGGAATTGGATGCAATAAATCCAATGGAATAACGAACAATCTCTAAATAATTCTAAGGAATTATCAGTGAAATTTGGAAAACCCAAACAGTTTGAAATTCTCTGGTTTGGATTCGATTTGCGCAAATTTAACATAATATATAATAATTTTAAATATAATTATAGTAATACAAGTTTCATCGCGGTTTGCTGCAGACATACTCTACAGAAATTGTATTAGTTTGACAATAATAAAATCTATCTCTTTTCGTATTGTTGTTTCCTTCTAGTTAGCAGTGTAGGATTCCACATCAAGACTACGTTAAGGTTGTTTTGAAATTTATCTTGGGGGCGAGATTGCCCACCACATCCATGATGAACTAAAGTTACGTTAGCTGGTCAATCTCAGCCCGTAAGACTGAAATAGTTCAGCACACGCAATTTAATTGTTGAGAAGACCGAAAGGATCGAAGTATTTTCCTTATAATTTTTATAATTCAGCCTGATGGAAATGACAACTTAATGTGAGTTGGTTGTGACTACCAAAATCCACCAGGTGTGTATACTATGGTGTATGCATGTTCAAAAGCGCTAATGAATGAGATTATTGTCCGTGCAGCGTGAAATAGCCCACTAATTGCCTAACAATCATACTGCTCTTCAATTTGAAAACATTTTCTAAACTGAATAGAGCTCTGATTGCGTTAAATTTATTGTTATTAATTTACCCGTACCTGCGCGACGGATACATAAATAAAATCAAAAAATTGCCGCCTAAACCATGAAAAATGAAATATTTTTAAATTAATCGGCTTATTTCAAACCTATCGAAGAAAAAATTGAATGCTACCGATTTTTAAATGCTGCGAATCCTATCTCGACTTGTAATCTAGCATCCAATACCAAAACTGTTTCGGATCTTTTGATCAGTCTAATTAAATCTAGTTGCTTTTGCACAAATTAAAATTAATGACAGGAATTAAAATACAGATCACATAATATTATAGGATAAGTAGGTATTGTATGCGACACAATTAATTTTCCTCAACGTTCGCTTCGACGTTTAGTTCCAATCCATCGAAAAAGATATCGTAAATAAAGTGAAACGTGAAAGAAATAAAACGATCAAAAGAATATTTGATCGTTAGCTAAACATAAGATAATGATCAGTTAGGTAAATTGGCTTAGTTATTCACCAAACGTTTTTAATAGGGTAAATCTTAAATCCTATTGTTCCTTTTTTGTTCCCTCGTTAGGCCAGATTACACTTTTAAAATATTAAAGCGCGCAGCATTTTATGTTTGTTTATAACGTCCTATTATACGATTGTAGATCGCTACCTTTTGCAATTATACATGCAAGTGCCGTTTAAAAAATAATGATCACTAAAACCGTTCATAAGTTTTTTTATGCCATTTTAATTCACTCTAAGTTCGGTAATAAAACAACCAATATACGAAACTTTCGTTGACAGCATAATGAAAACTTTTAAAAAATAACTTCAAACTTTAGCACTAAAAATTCGTCCCTCCATCATAATTCAAACTCTGCCTCATTGGCCAGGAATACACTCGCTAAGCAACTTCGTCACCGAAAACATTGGTTTCATACTGAGTCAAACTAAGCCCGGCTTCTGGATAGCCACCAGGTGTCCAGGGATTGGATCTTAATTTCTTTTAAACAGAAACAATCGTTTAGGTTTTGGTTTAGGTTAGCACACAACGTTGGTGCAATATTGCGACAATGCCGTTGTTCAATATTCCCTGCCAATCTTAATCCAATGTTGTGGTTCAATATTGTTTTCTAATATTGCACACCTGAAGCTTGGTACAATATTTTAAACCAATATTGCCTGAGGATCTTTATTCAATATTGCACCAATATTGGTTGAAGCTTAGTTCAATATTATGCCAATATTGTCTGCGGATTTTTATCCATTTTTGGTTTAATATTGCAGCAACATAAGTAATCAATATTGCATCAATATTGGATGAAGCTTAGGGGTCCGTTACTTTGGCCCCCCCCAGTTAAAATTTTTGGCCAAAAAGCTAGCTCCCGAATCGATATAGCTAGCACCGGCTAGCACCCTAATATTAAAGCTAGCACCATTACAGTTTTTTCACAAATCCACATTGAAACTGGGGGGGGCTAAAGTAACGCTAGCCCCCCCCAGTTAATATTTTGGCTCCAAAAGCTAGCTCCCTAATCTATATAGCTAGCACCAGCTAGCACCCAAATATTAGAGCTAGCACCATTACAGTTTTTTCACAAATCCACATTGAAACCGGGGGGGGCTAAAGTAACGCTAGCCCCCCCCCGTTAATATTTTGGCTCCAAAAGCTAGCTCCTTAATCTACATAGCTAGCACCAGCTAGCACCAAAATATTAGAGCTAGCACCATTACAATTTCTTTACAAATTAGTATTTGATAAAAATGATAAAAATGTTTAAATGTTTCATTCCACTGCGCATGATCCGATATATTTCACACGCTCCGCCCATTCTAAACTTGACTAACAATTTTTTAACAGCTATGGCTTATTGTTAATCTATATTATGTCATTTATTTAAGAACAAAACGATAAAGTTAATAAATACAACCTTAATTATCATAATATATCGCTTTGTATATAGTAGACAAAGTAAAATAAATTTATTTAAAAAAATATCAACAAGACAACTTTATGTGAAAATAAATCACAATTTTCCGATATCTCTTATAAGGTATAGATAAGATAATGACACCTGACTGTTTGACTTGGCGAAACATCTTCTTTATTTTTTAATAGGTCATTATAAATTTCCCATTTTCCGTTGTGTCGTCTCCCATAAGTCAAAAAATGTCCGATACAATTTGGAGTACTTTGAGAAGTTCCTTGAAATGCAACTATACCACGTAGAACATATTTATCGCCATTTATAGAAAAATGTGGAGGTATATCTTCCAAATTTGTTGTGAGTTCTAAAATCATATTACTAGTTGCAATTGGTTCTATCGCAATATATATTCGGTCTAAAATTTTCTTTCGCAAGAACCCATTGTTTCCACATTCATTGCAAGTTTTTCTGATGACATGTTCGGATATATGTGCCTCTAATTTCGTCGGCAGTTCTTGAATAGTATTAAGTTCTACCGATAACCATTTTAGATCACTTTGTTGAATATTTTTGCAATTGTTGCATTCATCCGTTTGCATTCCTATCTTAAAACTTTCTAAAGTTGTATTAGCTATATTGGTTATACTATCTTCACAGTTAATTTCTGTAATGTTTTCTGGCAATGAATGTTTCGGAAAATGTTCGTACAATAGTTCTGCTCGAGTTCTATATGTATGAATGTTCACACCTTTATTCACAACTTGTACTACTAATTTTGCGAACCTATTGCTGTCTTTAATTGATTCTATGTATTCTTTGATAACTAACGAATCACAATATCCAATACAAAATATTTGAATTAGTGCATCTAGTCCGCAAGTGTTTCTTAACGTTATCAATTGCTTGAAGATTTTTAGTGGTTTTTGATGAACTATATTACCATTTCGCAGGAGTCCAATTGTCGTTATATTTATTTTTCTCGTCCAATCGACAACAGCCATTTCTGACTGTGGCTCTAAATATGACTTTCGGGGTCTCTTCTTGGGAGGAACGTTCATTCTCATCCATGATTCTTCAGCGACTCTTTCGGATAATGTTTTATCTTGTGTACCTCTAATATAACATTCTTTACAAAATATATCATCTTCGTATGAGACAGTGCAGTTGTCATTGTTATGCAACAGCAAATTGCATAATTTACATACCACATTGGCACTTCCAATTCCTAACTGACAAGAAGCACACAGATTATCAGGCAACAGAAGATTACGTTTTGGTTGTGAATTATCTGTTTCAGATTGGAAATTGTTAACTACGGATGATTTTTCTACTTGGCTTGTAGTAATTCTATCAACTTGAATATTATCGTTCATATCATACTCTACAGCTAGCTTCATAGCACCTTCGTAGTGCCTGATGTATTCGCTAACAAACTCATCCACACGTAGGGGAAGTTTTTCGTGAGCAAAAATTCTGTTCTTGACTTGATTAAAAATACTTTCAGCCGATGCTGAGCTGGCAATTCTAGGCGAAAATGGAAAATTTTTACACATAATACTGCTCCATAAAGGCAAAAAGTTCGAAATCTTTAAAAAATCGTCGACGAAATGTGGTAGAACCTGTTGATTTCCTCGGTCACCTGTTTCTTCTGGTGTGTTGACTCTATTTTTTGCGAATTCAGATATGTTCTTGCACCAACTTGTAAAATTATTATCGGTTTTAATTTCTTCCTTTTCTTTATCATGTAGCTTTCCCATAACGTCTTCTTCTGCAAAATTTTCCTCATCCATCATCTTGTTGAGCTCAACTGTCCCTGTAGATATACGTCCAATAAGCCACTTTTTATTAATTTCGCAAATTGTCGGGTTGCCATTGTAGTGCCCTTCTGTATCGGAATAAGCAACAATAAACATAGCATCTAATAATAACTGCAAATCTTCTATTCCTTGACATTGTACAACTTGTCCCATACATCGAAGATAAAATGTTCTTGTTAGTTTATGCTGATTTCTAAGACTAGGCCATCTAGTAACGAGCTTTATAAAATGGGCCACGTCAAAACGAAGAAAACATTTAAAAATTTTATCATCATTTCTAAATAGTACCTTGTAACATTGTTCAATGTATTGGTTGAGGTTCTTATACTGAGTAAATGTGTTTGCGCACGAATGCATTAAAGCAAGAGACATATCAGTTACTACTTCTGACGGAGTACATCCTGCGCTTCTAAACCAAACGGATAGCCAATGCGTTATTTCTTCTGTGTTTTGCGAATCACTAAGCATTGATCCAACGGAATATTGTTTTTGATTTGGATACAATATTACAATATCATATAAAAAGATATGCCTTGATTTGCTTCCATCGGTGTAGATAATACGTTTTACAACTGATCCTGTGGCATCGATAGCTATTCTACTATAATTGTTTTCACAATATCGACGATACACAAGAAGCTGAGAATTTGACCACCAAAATACAAAAAAAGGGGAATAGCCAATATTGCGAATAACATTAGAAAATTCTTGAACGTTTTTCATTTCGTAAAGAGAATCAATAGGTTTTTCATTAAGGTAATTCTTTTTCTTTTCTTTACATTTTGCAGCTCTAAGTGTACTGAGTTCAGGCATCATTTTTCCTGTTTCTAATTCGTTATTAATAATCATACTTTGAATTCTACTAGATGAAAACTTCTCATTCACCATTTTATTTACATAGTGAGATCGCAGGTCACCCCGAAGTGGACGTCTGAAATTTAATGTGTGCTTCTTGCTAAAATTTCCTTGAACAGTACAATTCAGTTCCGAAATTTCATTTTGTTGTGGTTCGTTAATCAAAACGCATGTAATTCTTGATTTGCATTCTTTGCAAACTGCCCAAATCTTTAAAAACAGTGGACCAAACGGAAACAATCTGTGCCTGTCAAATGTTAACGTACATGTAAGTGACGAATTTTCTATTAATTTCTTGTGTATTATATTTGTCCAATTTGAATTTGCGAAAACATATGTATTTCTAATTTCACCAGTGTGCTTTGATTTTCTCACAGACTTATCCTTTCTTTTGTATGTAACAAGTTTTTTATCAAAACTTACATATTCAGTCCATGTCAAAGCAATATTAAACCGATAAGTAGTTTCCAGTTCGTCAACACAGTCTTCTTCAATATCAGTGCTAGTATCACTGTTACTGTTAGTATTACTGCATGATATATTACCGATAGAAACTTCTTCGTATATTGCTTGTACATCTTTAACATCATCCGGATAAATTTGTAGAACATTCCATAAATCATAATAATTTTTTGAAACTGCCGTGTAAATTCCAAGTTTTGATATGTTCAGATTATAAAGTATCATAAAATCTTCCGATATTTTCTGCCAAATTGCATTGTGTTTTGAAACAAAACATTTTTTCTCTCTATCGTACAGTGATTCTAATGGAAACTTCAGCAATCCTTCTACAATTGTGTGAATATCAGATTCAGAACGTTTTTTTCCCATTTTAAGTTATATTTGGTATAATTTTTGTTACTTTTCCTTCCCAAATCTCCTATATAGACTAATCCCATTATCTGTTAAGTAGATAATTCCCTAAGCGTATTATCCTTTTTAATCATAACTCGGGGGGGGGGGGGTGATAAGAAGTAAATCTTCAATCTTGCTTGTAGCGCCAGTCCTGGCTATTATCGAGACCGAAATTATCTTATTTATGACGTAGTCTTATAATTATAAATAATAAATAAATGATGTCACCCAAGTACGGACCTGATAAGTGAATATTTGAACCTTTCCATACAGGGCGGTTAAATTAAATAAAATTTATTTTACTTTGTCCACTATTATAGTATATCTACGTATTTACTATTTATTTCATATTATACGATATTAGTGTATTACAATTTGATATAGAGAAACCGTGTCGATGTACAAAGCGATATATTATGATAATTAAGGTTGTATTTATTAACTTTATCGTTTTGTTCTTAAATAAATGACATAATATAGATTAACAATAAGCCATAGCTGTTAAAAAATTGTTAGTCAAGTTTAGAATGGGCGGAGCGTGTGAAATATATCGGATCATGCGCAGTGGAATGAAACATTTAAACATTTTTATCATTTTTATCAAATACTAATTTGTAAAGAAATTGTAATGGTGCTAGCTCTAATATTTTGGTGCTAGCTGGTGCTAGCTATGTAGATTAAGGAGCTAGCTTTTGGAGCCAAAATATTAACGGGGGGGGGCTAGCGTTACTTTAGCCCCCCCCGGTTTCAATGTGGATTTGTGAAAAAACTGTAATGGTGCTAGCTCTAATATTTGGGTGCTAGCTGGTGCTAGCTATATAGATTAGGGAGCTAGCTTTTGGAGCCAAAATATTAACTGGGGGGGGCTAGCGTTACTTTAGCCCCCCCCAGTTTCAATGTGGATTTGTGAAAAAACTGTAATGGTGCTAGCTTTAATATTAGGGTGCTAGCCGGTGCTAGCTATATCGATTCGGGAGCTAGCTTTTTGGCCAAAAATTTTAACTGGGGGGGGCTAAAGTAACGGACCCGAAGCTTAGTGCAATATTGCGCCAATAAATATCCAATATTCCTTATCGATTTTCACCCAAAATTGGTACGATACTGTTTTCCAATAGTGCGCTAATATCGCTTTCCAATATTGCGCCAATATAGGTAATCAATATTTTTCCAATATTGCCTGCAAATCTTGATCCTCTTTTCTCTTTCTTTCTTTCTTTTTAGCCTTTTCTGTCTACGGCAGGACAATCAACCTCTATCTCTGAGAAAAATGTTTACGCATTTAGACCTTGCGGATGCTTAATCCGGATTGGGGAATACCTGTAACCCTGTTTTTAATAATTGATAGTGGCAATGATCAACCCAAGGGACTGCCGGCTTTAAGTGCCCGTATGAAAGTTTAGACTTTCCCCGGATTTGAACTGAAAAAATTGAAAAAACAAGATTATCTGAAATTTCTAAGATATTCTTGGATTTCCTTAGATTTTCTCAAATTTCTTTTTAGTTGTACATCAAATTTCCTAAAATTTCCTTGGATTTTCTTTTGGATTGTTTCATTATTTCCTTTCGAAAAAGTTGAAAAAGAATGATTATGTGTAATTTCTAAGATATCTTTGGATTTCCTTAGATTTCCTGAGATTACCTAAGATTTCCTTAGATTTTCTCAAATTTCCCTTCACTTGTATATTATCAAATTTCACCAGCGGTTTCCTCCTCGGTTTTTTGTAAACCACGACTAGTATCGGCGGCTATGATCGACTAAAAATTGCTTCGCGATCGACCTGTTGGTCACCCCTGATATATAGATGACGATATTTTTTGTATTTTACAGAGTCTTGTTTAATGCCTGATATCTTCACCTTGAGATATCTATCGGATAAGTATAACTAACGGATAATCAATCAAACAACTGTAAAAATTTGAATTACGGTTGTTTGATTGGTTATCCGTATAGTTATACTTATCCGATAGATATCTGAAGGTGAAGAAATCGGACATAAGTCGTTGTCGGTCAAAAATGGAGCGACAAAATTAAAAAATGTATAAGCACAAAATTGAAGACAATAAAATTTTTAACAAAAAATGTTTAAAAAGATTTGCTGTAAAAGCGATTTTATATGTCAAAAAACGGTTTCAAAATGTGCAATTTACATTGTTAACATAGGAGGGTGCGAATATTTTTGTTAGCCACTGTATGTCTTCAGTGCTTATTAAATTCAAAACGTAGGTGTCAATCCGGGGGGTCTGGGGGGCATGGAATGCCCTCCAGTACATTATTTACTAAATATTTACCTCGAATTGACGTAGATTCAGATGAGAAATATTTACCAATAAGGAATTTAGCATAGGGTGCACTGGAGGGCATTCCATGCCCCTCAGACCCCCCGGATTGACACCTACGTTTTGTGAATTTAAGGGGCAATTAAGTACCTACATAAATTGTACATACATAGTACATAGTTCAATTACTGGCACCGATTTTGAGATAGCTACATCTACCGAGAACTTCCCGATTTCCCGGTGAGCCAATCCGGGCCTGGCTAAAACTATTTTGAAAACTTAAGTACTAGCAAACAAAAATAAAGCACCTAATGAACTAATATCTACCTACTTAAAGAGGAAAATTCAGACAAAATACAATTGCAAATGTAAAAATAAATTTTTGCATAGCCACCAAGTTACCTTGACTTAAATCAGCAAAGTGTGGAACTACCCTGACATTAAAATATTATGCGATGGTCGCAGATCTTTGCTGTAAGTGATGGAACTCTCAAGTTAGTAACATCTTTGACTTTTAGAGTCACGAGAGTTTGAAAAAAAGAAAGTGGAACCTGATGATTGGAATGGAAAAGATTATGGAGATCAGCTGACACCACAGTGGCTGAGTTAGAACTAAACATAAAAGAGACAAAATTTGTCGAATTAAAGTAGGCAACGACGCCGATCAGCTATAACTGTAACAATTAGAAGAAAAGATGACAAAGATGAACAAACCATTTTCTTATGGGCGAGAATACGGAATAATTTTCTTCTACTCCAAGAGAATTACCGGTTACCACGAAGGAAGAGGTTTTAGTCGATAAAAACACAACAATTTGAAAAATTTATTTCTTGTGCCCTTAATTTGGGATAAGCTAGCACTCGAATAAATTACTATTCATCGGTCATCATTAGAAGTCAAGATGACTTACTAGTGAATGTAATTAATGAGGTGATTTTCCGATTCCTTCTTCATAGCTTGCTGATCCATATTAAGCTTTAAATCTTTTAAATGAAAATGAATTACAATGATTCCCAAAGAATTCCAAAATTTCCAAGAATTCTAGTGATTTCCAAGAATTCCAAAGAATTTCAGTGATTTCTATGGAATTCTAATGATTTCCAAGAAATTTCACTGATTTCCAAGAATTCCAGAAATTTCCAAAGAATTTCAGTGATTTCCATGAAATTCTAATGATTTCCAAGAAATTCCAGTAATTTCCAAGAATTCCAGAGTTTGCCAAAGAATTCCACTGATTTCCAAGGAATTCCAATGATTTTCAAACAACTCCTATGTTAGGGATTTCCAATGATTTCTAAGAATTACAATGATTCCCAAAGAATTCCAACAATTTCCAAGAATTCTAGTGATTTCCAAGAATTCCAGAGATTTCCAAAGAATTTCAGTGATTTCCAAGAAATTTCTGTAATTTCCAAGAATTCCAGAGATTTCCAAAGAATTCCACTGATTTCCAAGGAATTCCAATGATTTTCAAACAAGTCCTATGTTAGGGATTTCCAAAGAATTCCAGGGAATTCCAAGGATTTCCAAGGAATTCCAATGATTTCTAAGAATGCCAATGATTCCCAAAGAATTCCAACAGTTTCCAAGAATTCTAGTGATTTCCAAGAATTCCAGAGATTTCCAAAGTATTTCAGTGATTTCCATGGAATTCTAATGATTTCCTAACAAGTCCTATCTAGAAAATGTTAGGGATTTCCAAAGAATTCCAGGGAATTCCAAGGGTTTCCAAGGGAATTCCAAATAAGTGTACACAAAATTTTCGAGATATTTACCTCTTGATTTAGTATCGTGACTTATTTTTCAAACCTAGTTATGTTAATTATTAATTAAACTAGCAAGGAATTCGGATGCAATAACCTCCTAAAAAGTGTATACAGTGGAACTCAATTGATGTGCAACCCGATTGGTTGGAAACTCGACTGAAGTGTCGATGTGTCAACGCACCAGCATCAGATGAAGGAGATATGAGTCATCCCAGCACTCCACAAGTTCATACATACGCGTGTTGTGCTCCGCCGAGTGCGAGCCTCCCAGTCGAGCTGGATTGAGTTCAGGGATGTTTTTAGCGAGTTTTGGCTATCACAACCACGGAAAACTACAGATCTACCTTAAAATAAATTATTTAAATTAAATTAATTTGGCTCCTCCCACTAATTTATATATGGGATTTTATATGTATAATTTTCGATCTTTAAATGCCATTTTTCCAATGGTGTATAGGAGAAAGTAATATTTATGGAGTCAATTCCCTGACAATCCCCTCATAATGGTCAACAAATGTTTTTTAATATTAATATTATATTAATGTTTAACTAATACCGGCTGCAGATCGGCAGGCAATATTGGTTATCAATATAGGCCCAATACTGCGCCAAGCTACAGCAAATATTAGTCCAATATTGATTTACTATTGTTTTTCAATATTGCGCCGATATTGGCTGAATCTTTCAATATTGCACCAACATTCAATATTGGCCCAATATTGCCCCAAGATTGCGCCAACATTGTGTGCTACATGGGCTTTCAGGTGATTCTTTTATCATCAGGTGAGAAAATTTAATAATCATCAGTGACTTAAAATTAATTTTTTTTAGATAGAAGTTGACGGATTTCACCGACTGTGTAACTTTAACTGTAATAATTGTTTCCTTCATGTTACTGTTGAACTAAAAAGTTTAAAAGTAAAATTGATGTTTTTTGAACTAAATTATAAATTTAATTTAACTTTGGATATATTTAGATATTTAATGTTGACGGTTTTCACTTTATTTGACTCCAGAAAATTTTAATCATGAATTTTTGCCAGGTGAGAAATTTGATGTTGACGGAAATATTCTAAATCAAATCCAAAAAAATCGAGATCTTGACGGCTTTAACTGTATTTTTCTTAGGCTTTCCTTCAAATTCAGTAGAAGGTAGAATTTTGATCTAAAACCCAAAAAGCAGCTTATAAAGCAATTTATTAACAAAGCTGACGGTTTTACACGGGTTTTACACAAACAAAACACATTTTTTAACAAAAATTACGTTTGATTATGATGAACAAATTCCGTTGTTAAATTTTCCATTCGTTTAAATTGCTTTCACAATTTATAGTGTTTATCTAATTTTAATTAAAAAAATAATTATTGGTTCAAAATATCATTATAATAACAGATTATTTGAATAATTCAATTTATTTGTAACATAACAAGGTTTTCTATTACGGAAAAGGGATACCTAAATGATTTTGTGATTTAGTTAGTGTTTGACTTGAGGGTAGAATAAATCAATCATAGGGGACGTTGGACATATTTAAACGGCCTAACTATTAAGGAATCACTAACCGGAACAGGAGGAGCTAAAAGAGGGGTAACTTTATCGTTTCACACTTTGGTTTCCAAAAGCCAGCCCTTTCTCAGATTCGGCTTAATAGTGGTAACAAAAATTTTGGATCGGCGTTTTCTTCGTAAATAATTTGAAACTTTTCTGTGGTGATGTGCACCTGGAGCATCCGGGTGCTCGGTTTCTCTTCACGGCCCGACGAAGAATTCTAAGAGCGTTGCCTCATTAGAAGGAATGCAATGCTAAACTGACACATGTTTCCCAAAATATTAATCACAGTCTTGTACGTAATTAAAATTATGTTTAATTAGGGGGTGTTTAGTTCTCACTTATGCTAACGATGCCACGAAGACATTCTTCAAAATTTACGTCTGCCAATAACGATTTGTTCCAAAAAATTGCTTAGCACCTACCGATTTCCTGGCTGGTTTTTAAATATCGGAAATTACGCATGGCATGGTAACACCATTTGTGCCAAAAGCAACAATTAAAGTAATTTTCTAAATTAGATCACGTAACATAAAGTCATTAGCGAGTGTTCGCTCACGAAATGATCACGCTTAATGCACGATGAGGCAACAAATTGATGTAAGTTATTTAGTTATTATTAACAGCTCATTTTATATGTTTAATATTCGCTTTCGCGATGGTCGTAAAAGACTTGTTAAAAATTGTGGGAAGCAAATATCTAAATTAGCAAAAATCAAATTCGCTTGCGAAGGTAAAGCATAAAATTTAATTGTCTAATACCTGCACATTACGAGGGCATAAATTTCAAGTTTATATTTGTCGAACAATTTTTTTCAATTTTACTTTTGTCTTCGGGCTACTTCTCAAGTAAGAAAATTGTCCTGTCTAAGTCTGTGATTTATTAACTTTTCTATACTTACCACTATTAAACAAGCAAATAACGATTTTCGTATTATTCGGAGGTGAATATTAAATGATCACCTCGTCTCTGACACGCTTTGAAAGAGAGCGTGCCACATTTTTGTATCAAATTTCAAAAGATAACAATTTAAGTGAAGCAAACTTCCCTCTCGAGTCTCGAAAAATAAGAAAGGACAAAGGACAATTAGGTTTTAATAGACCCACACATAAAAATTTTATATGAACTGAAAATAAGGAAACAAAGTTTATTTTCGAAAGATACCTACCACAGATAACAATGGGGTCAATACAAATTCTATAATTCGGGTAAACTGCACACAAAAGACGTTCATCTTCAATATCTGTTACTTTTAGTCATGGTACTCTTTACCTTTTTGACTTTTTGTGTTAGGTGAATGGAACTTGAGTCATGGGTGGCAACTAAAAGCGTACAAAATAGCACTTGAATGAAGTGATTTGGTTTTCAATGCTTTTTGCTGCTCTCCTAAAGTACGATTTTGTAATTTAGGGAAAAGGTGTAACTGAAGCAAATTTAAAAATTTTACTTTTATTAGGTTCATTGTATAAGGGCAGATGCTGGCGTTTGCTTAACAATGGAACTTCAAAACGACCAAGAGTATCTACTTGAAGTTTGAAAAAACAACATTAAGTGATAAATGCTTTTCAATTTGTTTGTGTTTAGACGCACTTGCAAGGTGGCTCTAAAATTAAAAAACGTTTAGGTAGACAAAACATGAAAATACGAAATGCTGTAGTGCAACATGGAATCTGCATGATATAATTTTGATTCAGCCTGGAATCAAAAACAACTCATTAAGTGTGAGTTTAGCTTTTTAGGGCTAAAACAATAATTTATTGTTTAATTTTGTATTTAGTATGCATTTTATATATTTTTATGCTCTTGATCCCAGTTGAATTTCTTTGTAGATCTAATGCAATTGGAAATGGTGCACTGGGGGATCCCCCGACCCCCCGGTTTACACCCACTGTTTTGTGTTTTTAAAACTTCTTTGTTTTAATTAAAACTTAAGTTTTTTTAAATTATTTAAATTGGTACTGAGCATTAGATCTGATACCGGCGCCCATATCTACCCTGATTTTAATTGTAAAAATTTAAATTTTTACTCTTTCGGACCCCCCCGGTTTACACCCACTCTTTTGTGTCTTTAAAACTTTAATTCAAAATGCAAAAATGTTTAGGGCCCCCACAATATGTTTACAGGTTTTTTATTTATTTTTGGCAATTTAATTTTTGCACGACCGCAACTAGAAGTCCGTTAATCGATAGCAGAAATTGTAATAAATGTAACTAGCATTATTAGGGTTAGCTCATGTTTACCTTCAAGCTCCTCGTCTTTTTATTTTTCTGAACCTGAATTTTAACGTGTACGGGCTAGGTATAACCATTGTTTATCTATATCATATAGATAATTAATTTATTACAATAATAATTTTTTTATTGTTGGTTTGCCAAAGGTTGTTACGTGAAATAATAATTGGATACAAAGTGAAATGAAATAATATAAATGGAGAGTCAACAAAAATACGTGTGGTCTCGGTGAATGCTTGTAGGATCTCTTGTATATTTCTAAAATAACAAGTTTTTTAGTAACTTGCGTTACCAAGGTGTCACTCCTGCGTGTGTGCACTCTCGTCGTTATCTACTAGATTTCGATCGGCAAATACATGCTGTGCACAATACTGTCGCAACCGCTACAAATGTAATTATTTATTAATACACTTTCAAATATTCATTGAGCTTGAGAGTAATATTGGCAAACCGGGGGGTCTGGGAGGTATGGAATACCCTCCAGTGCACCTTTGCACTTTGTTCACAAGCCAAAACTGATGGGTTACTCAACAGCCAACGCCAGTGTATTTGATACCCAGCAATTGAAAAAAGATTAAGAACTAAGAACGGAAAGAAAAATTGATGACCTCCGGTCATATTAATTAATACATAAAATATGTACCTAATGATTCATCTGAACCTTCTGATCTTTTAGATTAATAACTTAAATAGAACCAATCAAATAACAAACAGAAAAATATGTTTTTTTTTTAATTCAAATACTATTATGTATTGCTATATTTCTTTATTAGAGCAAGCCGTAGGCTGTCCAAGTTGTTAAAAAACTTAAATGTTTGTTACAACGGGAAATCAGTCTCTAAACAAAATTCCTAGTACGTCATCTCGGCTGAAACAGTCAGAATGATAGCCACACATCAGAAATCAGGTAAGACACTTGAAGAAGAAGAAGAAGAATGTTTAGAAAATAGTTCGATAAGCATAGTTTTAATTTGAAAAATTTATTTAGCACAGCAAATATTGATTCAATCAATTGAGGTAACAAGAAAAAGGGGCACTTGAACCAGAAAATGAAGAAAATGAGTATATATATTTGCGATTAGTTTACAGGTCAGGCCGTTTCCCGCATCCCAAAACGCCATTTTTTTATAAATTTTAATAGTTTTATGTAATTTTCACCAAATCAAAATTGCTACTTATATAGGGAAAACCAAGGGGTAAATAACTCGCAAATTTTGTGTACACTTATTTGGAATTCTTTGGAAATCATAGAAATTCTTTAGATTGAAACTAGTTTGAAAATCAAAGTAAATGAAGCTGGTGAGGAAAGAGTAAATAAATATATTTTGATAAGAATTTTGGTATAATTTAATTTAAATATTGAATTTAAAAAAAATTTAGTAAATTTTGTTGGTTTTTGTCATCAGAAGGGGGTTAGATACACCGTTATCCTTCCTTCTTCCAGCCGCCCTTGCCAGGCAAACTTATAAAATGGGAAATTCGAGGGAATTTAGAATATTCAGAATATTTAAGGAAGGCCAAAGAAATCTCAGAAATTTAAAAATAATCTGGAGTATTCTTAAAATTTCCTAAGATTTTCCTTTACTATATCACGATTTCCGCTCGGTTTCCCAGCAGCAAACTAGGAAGAAATCATTAGAAAACTCCGGTGTACTAGTGAAGAAATATCTGAAGATATTCAGGGAAACTCCACAAAATCTCAAGGATTTTTAGAATCTTAGAAAATTTCAAGAAATCCAGAAAAATTTTACGAAATTTAAGAAAATCTCGAGGAAGAGGAAAATTCAAGAAAATCCAACGAAATATCAGAAAGTTCTAGAATTTCTAGATTTCGGGATAGTAAAAAATTCTAAGAAATGAGAAATCCAAAAAAATCTAACAACTTCTAATTATATCTTGAGAAATCTCAAAAAATATTTAAAAAAACAACATCTATAATATTCTTAAGATTTCCGCTTGCATTTTCTATTTCTTAAGACTTGCTGGGACTTCCTGGGATAGTAAAAGTAAATTTTTTCTTTTTTTCTCAAAGTTTTTGTCATTGCAAAATTGCAATTGATTTTAATTCACGCATTTGTCTAAAAATTAATGACAAAATTTTATTTTGTTTATAAAAATCCTGTTTCGATATTTTTTTCCTGTATTTTTCTTTTTCTAAGTTTAAATTTTGTTTTTTTTTTCATCAGCCATATAGGTACAATAATAATTATCGTTAATAGTAAAAAGAAATGTTGGATTTCTCATGAAGAATCTGTGGGATTGCTAATTAAAATATGTGCGTGAAGTTAAAAACCATTTTAGGCGCTGGCCCCCCTTTTTTGAAAATTTTGAAATTTTTTGTTTGTATTGTGTTGTATTCAATTTGTATTGTTTGTATTGCTAAAATTTAAAGTTTCAAATTTAACATTGGTGGCGTAAATCGCGAAACAAAATTTCGCCCTGGCCCCCCATTTTCGAAAATTTTGAAATTTTGTTATTGTATTGTGTTGTATTCAATTTGTATTGTTTGTATTGATAAAAATTAAAGTTCTAAATTTAACATTAGTCGCGTAAATCGCGAAACAAAATTTCGCGCTGGCCCCCCATTTTCGAAAATTTTGAAATTTTTTTTTGTATTGTGTTCCAATTTGTACTGTTTGTATTGTTAAAAATTAAAGTTTAAGTTTAAAATTAACCGCGTAAATCACAAAACCCCATTTGGGAACCGCTGCCTTAGAGTCCCCTGCAAAATTCGCATTCCAACGAAACACTCCCATAAGAAAACATGAAGAGCAGTCACTGCGACTTCAGTCGCAGAGCCCCAGCCGCAGCTAAGGAATCACACCTTTAGCTGGTCATCTTAAGGTTCCTTAGCTGCGGATGGAGCTCTGCGACTGCAGTCGCAGTGACTGCTCTCTACACTTCCTTATGTTACAATCGCATTCTAAGGAAATACTCCCATAAGAAAGCATTTTTGATATTTGAGTATGAAAGATATGAATCTTTAGCTGCGGCCTGGACTCTGCAAAACATTCCTATAAGAAAGCATAGAAAGCAGTCACTGCGACTTCAGTCGCAGAGCTCCAGCCGCAGCTAAGGAATCACACCTTTAGCTGGTCATCTTAAGGTTCCTTAGCTGCGGATGGAGCTCTGCGACTGCAGTCGCAATGACTGCTCTCTACACTTCCTTATGTTACAATCGCATTCTAAGGAAACACTCCCATAAGAAAGCATTTTTGATATTGGAGTATGAAAGATATGAATCTTTAGCTGCGGCCTGGACTCTGCAAAACATTCCTATAAGAAAGCATAGAAAGCAGTCACTGCGACTTCAGTCGCAGAGCCCCAGCCGCAGCTAAGGAATCATACCCTTAGCTGGGCGAAATTTTCTTCACCAACACTACGGGCTAGTTAAATGTTATGTAAAAGCAGCAGTTAAGAAATCACACCTTAAGTTGGTCATCTTAAGGTTCCTTAGCTGCGGCTGGAGCTCTGCGACTGCAGTCGCAGTGACTGCTCTCTACACTTCCTTATGATACAATCGCATTCTAAGGAAACACTCCCATATGAAAGCATTGTTGATGTAAAAGTATGAAAGATATGAATCTTTAGCTGCGGCTGGGGCTCTGCGACTAAAGTTGCAGTGGATGCTCTCCATGCTTTTATATAAGACAGTTACCTTAGAGCAGCGGTTCCCAAGTAGTTTTGGGCGCGGAACCCTTAGGCGAAGTAAAAAAATTTGCAAAATTTATTTTTCACCATTTTGAAATTCTTTTTGGCGGAACCCTTGGATATTTTCGCGGAACACCATTTGGGAACCGCTGACGTAGCTTCATTGTTGTAATAGTCAACAATTTAATTTTTACGATACAAGTTACATTGCAACACAATACAAATTGCATACAAATACGAAAATAATTTTGAAATTTTGAGTCAGCTAAGCAGCGGGTCAGAGCAAAATTTTGTTTTGCGATTTACGCGGTTAATACTAAACTTAAGACTTTAATTTTTAACAATACAAATAACACGAATTGAATATAACACAATACAAAAGAGAAATTTCAAAATTTTCGAAAATGGGGGGCCAGCGCGAAATTTTGTTGCGCGATTTACGCGACTAATGTTAAGTTTGGGACTTTAAATTTTAGCAATACAAACAATACAAATTGAATACAACACAATACAAACAAAAAATTTCAAAATTTTCAAAAAGGGGGGCCAGACCATAAAATGGTTTTTCGCAATTTATAACTTTATGCTTCGCGAAATGAAAAAAAGATTTACAATGCAAACAATACAAACTGAATACAACACAATTCAAAAAAACAATTTTTAGTTTTCGACAAAAGGGGGGCTAACTTCACGCACATAATTAAAATATATAATTTTTGGAAATGTTTGCTAAAGAAGCAGGGTCAAAGATTCTGCTGAATACTCAGCCTGTTGCTTCAAAAATTCACTGCTTATATGCTGACCGCTATTGCACCCTGACGGGTATTTCATACCCCCAGAGTTTTCGGTTACTGCCACCATAATTAGAATGAATTCTCTTTCTTTAGATTAGGCTTTTATTAATTTAACTTTTTGGATAATGCTCGAAAACCGAAACGCGAAAATATTAAAAATATTTTAAAAAATATGAAGGGATATTATAAGATATTACCGATTTAACGGATGTAGTTCGAATATCGAATGATATCAGAAAATAATCGGTATTTAAATTTAAATTTTTCATGCAAGAAAAATGCACTTGTTCAAAGTAGAGGGGAGTTACGTCCATTCTGTTGACAGTCTGTGCAATTTACACGACTACTTAAATCGTACCGTTTGCAATTTGAACATTTAATACGGTGGCATAAAATTATAGCCAAGTTTTACTTAAAAACAGACATTCCTACTGTTCTAGACTCGTACCATTACACATCAATGGTACATATTTTACATAATTACATAATTTGATTAGGAAATATTAGATACCGCTATATATGGACTTTTAATTAGACTACCAAAAAAATGTTTAAAAAACTGATCGAGGAGGGAGGAGTATGAGTCTTGTCGTGAGTCGTGGTTTAAATTTCACGTTGAACTTTTGCTATAAGTTCAAGCATTGTTTTTAGAAAATATCTAATTAATTTTATCGAATCTTAAAATAAATTGTCGACGGTAAAGTTGCGATATTAAAATTATATTTATTTTCGTTCCCCCGTATAAAATACTAAAACGTAGCCTGCGGTGTTAATTAAGTTGATTACTTGCATTATAAGTTCATCATTCACGAGCAGATGTTTTACCACGCAATTTTACCACCTTATTTAACGATGTCGATCAACTTGGAATTAATATAGTAAATAAACGGTAATTTATGTAATTTCCAATGTGCGCACTTTTTTGATCTCACAGAACCAATTCCAATTTTATTAAAATTACCCACCAAAAATTAGCAATTTAAACTGAGAAAATGCGAGCAATTTGTTTTATTTTTGGATTAAAATGTAAACGAAGTCGGGGTTGTTGTACAATAAAAACTGGACAGACCACCTCACTATAAGTAGCTTCTGTTTTTAAAAACTTTTAACTAATTAAAATATTTTTGTGGTCGTTATTTTTATAATTAATACAAATTGTTTAAGATACGAGAAATTTTTTTGGCGAGAAAGGCATTAATTAAACCAGACATACGAAAAATTTACACATTCAATAAAGTAAGAGGACAACCTTATCGCCGTCGACTGTACCAATTAAAATATTTAACTTTATACATAAATTGTTCCAAATTAAACAAAATTACAAAAACTCGAACAATTTAAAATTTAATAGTCGATAATTTGTCCGACAATGGCATTTGAGAAATTTTTTAAATAATTTAACTAAAATTATTAAATATTTTATGCCTTCCAAAGATAAAAGTTATTTATGGGCCATGTGGACAAAATGCGGCAACAAACCTTCAAGATTGACCTAAACTTTATTATTTGTACAATCAATAGACAAAACTGGTCAGTGGGTAAAACAAAGAGGCGCTTCACAGACAAACCTGCGGCGCTTTGCGGTCCATCTACTAATGACCGATTCAACTAAAACAACATTTAATTAGGATCCTTGTGTTGTTTGCTCACGTACACTGTTAAAATTTTAAATAAATATTTTTCCAAATATCGCTTCCAATTTCGATCTAACCCAACCCTTCCACTAATCGTCCACTCGATTTTGAGCTGGATAGAGAAACTAAGTAGCAGCAAATTTGGTGGTTCCGCGATCTGCGTACGCAAAGCTTTTAATAGTTCGAGACAATGCATAGCTAATTAAGAATTTGGCGTAACAGCGTAGGGCAAACGACACGTTTGATCTGTTCGGCAACTTTTGCTTACAAAATACATGAGTCGGCAGGGTCAAAGCCCAAGATGTCTCAAATTGCGGGGTGGAGCACCAGGGCGCCGGGGCCCTCTTCACGGTCTAGGTCAACATTGCTAATAAAAAAATATTCACTTACAACAAACTAATTACCGTATAATTTCGCAAAATTAAATATGTAATTTATCTAACAAAAACAATTTTATTTTCTTTCTTTAATTATATCTAACCGGAACTCGATTTGGTTAAAAAACGAAGTGTTTTTACCGCAGACGACCACTAGACGATCAGTCCCATAAAATTAACCACTGACAGTTTGGCACAACCGAAACCGAAGATTTCTTGGTCATTAAAAAAAATAATTACATATCAGATAACATGACAGATTTTGACAAATGATTGACTTCCTCAACAATTTTGCTACAAATAAGTTGAAATTTTATGACCAAGAAATTCAGAAATTCTACAGTGGATAAAATGATTGCGTTGTTGATTGTTTCATAAAATCAAAAAAAAAAATCAACAGAGATTATATCAATTTCAAGATTCGTACCCGGTGTCTTTGCTTTGTAGTGCAATCTGCGATCTACACAAAGCCGCACTACCGGTTCATTTTACAATTGTTTTCTTTTATTAAAGAACCAGCTAGTTTTAGAATCTTCAAAAATTATTAGCCCGAATCTAAAGTCAGGGTTTTAAATTACAAAATGAAAATTATCAAAGTTTACAAAAAGCAGGAAATTAGAGAGTTGAATTTATTACAGAAGAAATCAGAACCTATTAAGCTTTGTAGTAGAATTATGGATTGGATTTGAACAAATTTAAGCAATACTCCATTTCATATAGATCTCTTCTCTATCTAGATCTTTCTCTCTCTAGATCATCTCTTGGAGAAGATGATACTGAATATAACTATCGATAACATCGACTAATCGAATGATATATCGATTAATCGATATTTCAAAAATAAAATATCGTTCTTCGATTAATCGATATCTATCGATATTTATCGATTAATCGATAAAAATTCCCAGCCCTAGTATGAACCCACATGACGATCGATACTGAGAAGGGCATTTAGTAATATTTTGAAATTAATCGATTGGAGAGTACAATCTTGGGTGACGCAGTATTGCGTAAATAAACCATAATTTACTAGAGTAATCCAGAAAGCAAAAAGCAGGATATACAGAACTCACAACTTTCGCTTACTTCTTATCAGTTATCACTTAGGATGTGTTCAACTCCTTCAACAGCATCAGAAGAAAGCATATCCTAAAAGCGCCGAGGGACCGAAAAGTTGATCCCCACATCCATATAATCAGGAGGAGAATTAGCGCTATCTGACTCGTATATATGTTACGGTCAATGTTGACAATTTGGCCATTAACGTCAATGGCCGGACAATAACGTCAATGCCCAGCTTAGTTGGGCACTAACGTCATTGACCGGCCAATGACGTCAATGACCATACATTTTGGGCAATGTTGACATTTAAAATTGTACATGTGGTTTTTGCATCATTGCCCGGGCAATGACGTTAATGTCCAATACAAGGTGGACAATGATGAAATTACTATTCTACAGATTCTATATTCTATCCCTCTTTCAGTTTTGGCTGGCGCAACTACAGCAAATCACGGATCCATCACAAAATGAATTAATTAAATTTAATTAATTTTTCCTCCGGACCGCTTTGGTTAACGCAAACACATGGATCCATTCTAAAATCATTGTTTGTCTAAATTAAATAAAAGTCTCTGTACACTTACGAGGCCTTGAAACGGGCCGAGTTGCTGTCATTTACACGGAAAAAATAATTGTCTCTCGTTGAAGTACATCGCCATTTTGCTGTTCTTTATAGTAATTATTTTATAATATCATCATTGTCCAATCTATTTTGGCCATTAACGTCATTGACCGGCCAAAGACGTAAATATTACAATCATATCAAAATATTTACATCATTGCCCACCGTTAACGGGCGTTAACGTCAATGTCCGGTCAATGACGTTAATGGCCAGCGTAAATGGGCATTGACGTCATTGTCCGGCCATTGACGTCAATGCCCGATTTACGTCATTGACCGTAACATATATATCATAAAGATATGTATTATGAAGGTGAAGATGTAACTTGTTTGCAAAACTTTTTATGTAATTAAATGCCATTAAATCGAACTCGCCACTCCTAAGACTAAACGATGCATCTTGTACACCAGCGGTTGCCAACAGGTCGATCATAACCGCCGACACTAGTCGTGAATCATAATAAATCGAAGAGAAACGGCTGTGGAAATTTGATATACAAATGAAGAGAAATCTGAGAAAATCTAAAGAAATCTTAGGAAAATGTAAGAAATCCTATGAAATCCACGGAAATCCAAGGAAATCTTAGGAAATATTAGAAAATCCAAAGAAATCTTAGGAAATATTAGAAAATTTTAAAAATTACAGATAAACTTAGTTTTTCAACTTTTTCAGAAGGAAATCATGAAACAATCCAAGAGAAAATCCAAGGAAACTTGGCATTGTTTTGGTTAGTTCATATTTAGTTTCAAGCTCCTCGGACTATTTATTTTTCTGCGTACGAGGTTAAACGTATTTATTTATTAATACAATTTCAAATATTGATTGAGCTTCCATGTAACAGTGGCACACCGGGGGGTCTGGGGGGTATGGAATACCCTCCAGTGCACCTTTTGTTTTTTGTTCACCCATCAAAACTGAGAAGTTTCTCAATAGCCAAGACAGAGTGTATTTCATACCCTCAGCAATCGATAAAAAATTAGAAAGCAGCTAATAAAATTAAATTTTGAAATTAATTTTGGAAATTGAAACTGTCTGAAGACATTTTCGGAAATCCGGGAAAATCTAAAGGATTAGGTGATCCTAGAAGATTTCCAAGAAAATCTGGTGTACAAAAATTTGGTCTGTGGCTTCCTCTCCTCGTAATAAGCTAAGAAAATATATTTTTGTGCCTAATTTTAAATTTAAATGTTTAAGAAACATAATCGATCGTATGTACATGACTAGAGCTCGGATTTATATGCACAAAAATAGTTGAGAATATTCGTTTATACATATATGCACCGAATTTTCTTAAAATATGCACTAAAATTGATAAAAATTGATAAAATATGCATTGATATGCAAATTAAAGAAAATATCTAATCTTCGAATTTTTCAATATTTTTTCAAATTTTCAAAATAAGTGCAAAATTTTGATTTTCAACATTTGGTACATATGTGAGTAAATGCATATTTTTTTGTTCACATGTATTTAGGCCACTTTTGGTGTTTTTTAAAGGACTTTAATAGAAAAAAAAATTTATTATTAGATTTTGCTAATGTAAGCAATTTAATTTTTTATTTAAAAAAATTATTAATTTTTTTTATTTATTTAAAAAATTATAAAAATTGAATTGCTTAAAATTAAATAATAGAATTTCTGAAATTAACAAATTTAATAATAATTCTTTATTTTCTCTATTGAAATTCTTCAAAAAGCACCCAAAGGGAACCCAATATGCCCAAATATGCATTATATGCTCAAATATGCACCAAATGTTAGAAATATGCAAAATATGCATTCTGACAAGCAAGTTTTCGGACTCGTTTTTACTTTATTTGTCCAGATTTCATAACGAATCTGTTCATATTATTAATATTAAAGAACATGCAAAATCATAAAATCCAAGAGCTTTGTATACATGATTCATTAAGCTACCAAAATTGAGAATAATCTGGCCGCTATATCTATAACATCGTCGTCAGGTAACTATAGATAGTCAAAGATTGAGACTGGGCAGAGAAGAGGATTCTCAGTAAATCAATATAACGAGCAGAGTAACGCAGGGATCGATCGATCTGCGTTGTGCAATATCATGTACGATGAGGCACTTTGGTTCCAACTCCAGGACCACGTGATCCTTCTTGGTTTTTGAAGGACTTGAGATTTATCGTTCAGGATCAAGAGGCAAAGGTGACAAAAACTAAGCCCAAAGAAGCCATATCTACCTTCTTCGACTGAATGATAGAAAAGGGATTTGCAAAGTCGGAAGCAGTTATGATTACTGACCGCAGAAAAATGCTGAACATCTGCATCTATATGAATGCCCCCCCCCTTATCCAACTGAAGGATTCAGTTACCATCCTCGGCATCAAGGGGTATCTAGAACTCAGCGGAAGTCCGCATAAAAAAGGCAGAATAACCAAGATTGATTAAATTACACATGGAGAAGTAACAAACAGGAAAGTACACCGCAAGTCGTAAAAGTATCATTTTTCCCATTTCCTCATCCTCTAAGTTCCTCTTTCAGATTTATCTTTTCCGCCTTTTATTTATTTATACAGTTTAATCGAAAGCAATATTTTGAAGATTTCTCCTATGTGACTCATACTCAAGACTAACTTATACTCTAGTGGAAACGGCGACCGGAAGTTTCGCTACGAAACATTTCGTTTCCGGACAATTCGCTTGCGGATAATTCGTTGGCGGACTTTTCGCTACTTAGGACATTTTGCTACCACTTCTAAACTGTTACTAAAATTATACTTTAGGTTTTGAAGTATTTAAGATTCATAGACAATAAAAGCATGAAAATCCCAAGAAATATGGTATGTTTGCTTTTGATATTATTCTTTCGTTGATGAGTGTTTTCTAAGTAGTTTCTTTCATTTCATGATAGGTCTTCTCGCTGAACGAAGAGGAAGCACTCGCCGGTTATATAATAAAATGCGCAAACCATTATTATGGGCTCAGGATAAACGAGCTGAAAGAGTTGGCGTACCAATTTGCCAGAAAACTTGGCCTTTCCTATCCACGAACTTGGGATGCAAATAAGAAAGCAGGTAGAAAATGGTATTATCTGTTTATGAAGCGCCATAAAATGTTGTCGCTTAGAACACCCGAGCAGACGTCAATTCAGCGGGTCAAAGCGTTTTGCAAATCCAATGTCGATAAGTTTTTCCAAAATTTGGTTGGCTTAATGGATGAACATCATTTCAACAGCCAGCACATCTACAATATGGATGAGACCGGCTTCTCAACGGTTCCTAGGAAGATTGGCAAGGTAATTGCCTTAAAAGGGTTGAAGAAGGTTGGGAAATTGGAAGCAGCTGAACGTGGCATCATGGTTACAATGGCTCTTACAGTGGGCGCAAATGGGAATTTTATTCCACTCTTTTTTCTGTTCCCACGAAAAAAAATGCAAGCGACCTTTTTGGACAATGTTTCGGATGGCACTGTTGGTTTTGCCAACGATTCTGGGTGGATGCAGCAGCTGGAATTCGTGCACTTTATTTGTCACTTCATTAGCTTCGTGAAGCCATCTGTTGACTCGCCAGTTTTACTCTTGCTGGATAATCACTCATCGCATTTATCTTTGGAAGTATTGGATATTGGCGCTGAGAATGGCGTGCATATTTTATCTTTCCATCCACACTGCAGTCACAAATTACAGCCATTGGATGTTTCAGTTTACGGCCCTGTCAAGAGTTATTACAAAAGTCAATGCAGTGCATGGCAAAAAAATAATGCAAACAAAGTGTTAGAGATTCGCAATATCGCCGGACTTGTTTGTACGATACTGGATCTGGCTTGGACACAAAAAAATATTAAGGCTGGTTTTATTGCTACAGGAATTAGTCCTTATAATCCTGACATCTTTAGTGATTCCGATTTCGTGCAAGTTGTTGAGCAAAATTCGATTGAAGCTGCAGTTGATGACGATTTAACCGAGGAAGAACAGCGGCGGATTGTTTTGGTTGACTTTCCGAGTTATGTCGCTCTCGAAGAGGAGATCAGCACATCAATGCCATCAACATCGGGACAAAGGACGCCTCAATCTGGCACTACAATGTCTGTGGTAACAAGTTCATCATCCATTTTGGATGAAATTGGTCCTCTGCAGATCGCCACGCCAAAAAAACCATCAAATCGAGGGCGGAAACCAATGCAGAGTGCTGTGCTGACTTCTCCAGAAAGCATAGCTACTCTAAAGGAGAAGAAAACTAAAGTAACATCAAAAAAAGCAAGAACATCGAAAAAACCCACAAAACAGAAGGTAACACCACCAGCCATAAAATTTTAAAGCAAGGCTGTCACCACCATCAGACGAAGATGCTGATCTTTGCATCATTTGCTTGCAGCTGCTACCGCGGAAATTGACCACCGCTAATTCCATCAAATGCATCGAGTGTAAGCTCGTGGTTCATTTGAAGTGTGCAAATATGCGTGCTAGCTTCTTTACGTGCAAACATTGCGAATCGGACATGAGTGAATAAGAAGATGCAAAACGATGATAAACTTTAGAAAAAAGTGTCATTTTATTTTGTAATTTTGGTCACTGCAGGCCTTCATGATGAATAAAAATTAATATTTTTCATATTCATGGCTGTTTTATTTCATATTTTCCCACATTTAGCAGATTTTACATGGTGTCTCATACCTGGTGTCAAATTTTTTTTCCATCAAAAATCAACTCATCACGGAAATACTCATAACTTTTTTTGGATTGACGGAATCAAAAAAATTTCTACAGCAAAAAGTTGCGTATGATCATTAGCTTTTGAATGGTATTATTGATATTCGCTATTTTTGGTCTCCATAGAAAGTTATGGCTCAAAAACAAAACCCGTCTCATACCTGGTACGCATTTATGAATTTCTTCATCAATATGATGAATTTTGTTCATCAGTGTAAAAATGATGAATTTTTCGTCAATATGATAAACAATTTTTTCAGTGTATGCAAATATGCAAATGCATATAATCCGATCTGTAGTAATTAACTACAACAATAAAATGATTTCCTACCATATTGAAGTCTTTTATTTAATCTAATCGACTAATCCAAAGCTGAAACTTTTTTCATTAGAGGTCAGAAAAACGTAAGTAATTTTAAGGAGGGGGAGGGGCAAAATTCCAACAAAAAATTAATTTTGTTTTGAAATCTTTTAATTAAGTATAATTAAAGTTCAAGAGACGGTCATTAGCCTGGTATATTAGCTGAATAACTACTGACACTAAGGTACCCGGCTCGAATCCGAAAGATTCCAAAATTTCTTATGTTTGTCTCCGTGCTTTGGAGGGCACGTTAAGCCGGCAGTCCCCCTAAGTTGATGATTTGCCCTCATCAACAAAAATCCAGAGTTACGAGCCCAGCAAGCTGCCTCAGATGTAAAGCAATGAATATGCTCACAGACTTGGGACTTCAGCTCTGTCTCCGATAGAAGACGGCCCGAAGTAGGCAAGCAGGATTTATCCTAGCCTAAAAGTGGAAGAAGAAGAAGAGTTCAAGTTAGAAACTTACTTATGGGGAAAATTATTTAACTTTTTACTAGCGGGCAGCATTAAAGTCCATTGCGGGCTGCAATTGACCCGCGGGCCGTACTTTGCCCACCCCTGGACTAATCTGTCACCAAGCTAGGAAAAACACTAGATTTCAGAGTATAATGAAATTTTAGTTTCGTTTTCGCTCACGGTTTCGGTCGAAACTAGAAGAGGAACCGAATATTCGGTTTCGGTCGGTCTCCATAATATTTTCATTTGCCTTTAGCTATTGTTTTCAAAGTTTTTTCAGGAACAAACCAAGAATGGTAGCGAAAAATCCTAATGGCAAAATATTTTTTTTTAGCCGTTTGTTGTCCAACTTTGTCTCTTTCTCATACGATAAAGGCTTAAGCATTTAGGCCTAACGGCTACTTAAACCGGATTGGGTAATGCCTGTAACTGTTTTTAACAGTTAATGCCGGTAATCATGAACCCTCCGAAGCACGAAGATCTTTCCCGGATTTGATCCGATTACTTTTGAGTCAGCAGCTATTCGGCCAATTTAAGCTCAGGCTTGAGCTATTTACATCAATTTACATACATTTATATCTCATTTCGAGATGAATGGTCATCCAACTTATCACTATTTGGTATACCATGCGCCAGATTTCTCCATCTTTGTCTTCTATCCGATCTGGTCGTTTTTTAAAATTAAAAACTGAAAATAATAAAATACTGCGACATAGGCAATATTATGACTTAACGACTTATGTAAGTTGTTCAAAATTCATCCGCCGTAACATTTTAGTTATTTGACATTCTCAAGAGTTTAATTATCAACTTTGTCGTGCGATTTTTCTTCCATTTAGATTTTTACATCAAACACAAAAAAATCTAAATTTGTCCTCAAATCAGGTTTTATATTTTATATTGTAAAAAAATCAAGTTTATAAGCAACAAGCATATAACTGAGTTGTATTTGGATTATTTAATTTTGAAAAAATACTTACAGTGAAGAAGTTGTTCATCTTAAAAAGCAAGGTAAAGACCATATCCAAAGCTAAGAGTAACAATCAAAATCCGACACTTTCGGTATAATTAAGACCATGTGTCATATTTTAATGATGAATTACAGTCTTTTACTGTATATTATATTACATTAGTGCTCATTTGTAAATGAACGTTAAATAAATGATTTATTGTTTCTTATAGTTGCAGTAATTAACAAAGATTTATGATAACAAAACAAAAAATTTATTTCGTCTTCGAAAACGCCCCATTTCTTTACTAATTATCTATTAGAAGGAATTCAAAAAATGTTACCATTCTAGGTAAAACAGCAATTAAGAAGGTTGTTAACAAACTGTTGGACTTTGTCGCACTCAAATAGACATTTTTTGTTTACCGACCACATTTGAAATATAATCAAAAACATTTTCAAATCGAAGAGAGGTCGAAGAACTAGGAGGAAGTGTTAAGCGATAAAAATTAAACACTTCAACCTCTAGATACCGAAATTATTTTCCCAAAAGACCAAACGGTCCGACATCAACATCGAATGTTATACACAAATTTGTCGCGATCAATTAATAATTTTGGAGTAATAATTTCAGATTAACAGGTCGTAGGTCGTTCTCATTATTAACCAAGTGAGTGATTAGATAAAAGAGCGCAAGTTTTTTTAAAGACAAGTCAGAATTTATGTTTTTGTTTTAATTAAAAATGTTGCTTGAAATTTAAATTAAGTCAACATTAATTAGATAGATTTAATCATTAGATGACACAATATCAATTATATTTTATTTATTTAAAGGTTTGGTTTCTCCTTCGTTCTCAATTAAGACGAAATTACGAATTTATCAAATTAAGATTCGTATCGATATCACAAAAACTAGGCTCCCGAGTAATTATTTTGTGAGAAATATTTAATTTGGAAAAAATATGCAAATTTAATTGTCGTTATTTTCGAAAGGCTTTTCGGCTTAGTCATCGAATATTATAAAATCTACGTTATCATGAATACCGTGAGATACAACGTACAGAGTGGTGAAAAAATACATTTCCCAATTTGACTTGTTTACAAAACGTAAAATAATTCATTAATTACTATTCTTATCACTTAAAAAAGGTCAAATTAATCTCAGATAGTTCTAATTTATTATGATTGCCTATTTCTTGCTGGAAGTTTAATAACATAATTTTTAACTGTGTCACAAAAGCCATAAATTGTATGTTTTATTGAAACGTTTTTAATTCGTAATAATAAAATGAAATTGGAAAATGTAACAAAATCCATTAACCTTTTTAAAATTATCAAAATTCAATTATATTAAGCGATAATAACCCCAAGATGAAAAAAGCGTCCGTCGTCCAATAAATTATTCCAAAAGATAAAAAGCTTTTTACGGCGCATTTTTACAAAATGTCAAAACGCCATAAAAATTTGTTTTATAAAATTTACACAAAAGACCACGAAAATGGGCCGGTGAGCTTTCAGAAGTGAAAAAGTTAAATCACAATTTTATAGAGTTGTCATATTTTGTATCGCATTCTTCTCGAGGTGAGGGTGGACCAAATAATAAAAAGTGTCACACGATTTTGATGCAGGAAAATAATTCAGAAATCGAAAAAGCAGAAAATGAAGAATGCAAGAAAGTAATAAAAAATTTATACAAAATTTGTAAATTTGCTCCGCAATTTGAAAGTCAACAAAAGGTGTTCTTTGCTGATGGTACTCAATATTTTTTTTTGGACGCAGCACCCATAAATTTGTGCTTCACTGATTTTCTATTCAAGCTTTGTTATGTTATAAGTTGATATAGTAGACCGAAAATGGCACCATTATTATATTAATCAAATTATAGGCTCCTTTATGCCAAGTGCATTTAAATTAAAATATTTTTTTTAAATTTTTTGTAAATATAATTCGACCCCCAAACATTTCAAAGTTCAAATTAATATTATAATAAAAAAAATGTAACATAATATTATAGACACTTCAAATTTATCACTTTTTTATACAAATTATTAGTCAACGACAATAAATTTCGGTTTCTTCTTTCACACAAAATCAGTTCCACTTGACTTAACAACAATCATAAATAATTTTGAATTAGATTATTACAATATAATTTTTTTACTATGCGAAACATTTTAAAGGAAAATAACTGATCCAAGTTAAAGTTGGGATAGAGAATCTTCTCGATTTCCAAAGAATTCCAGGAATTTTCACGTAATTCCGAAAAAAGGAAATTCCAAACAACAGTACACAAACTTTTCGAAATATTTGACATTATCATTAGAATTGAAACTTAAATATATGTGGACATCCTGATGTTTAATTAAAGAGAAGTCAGCTATATTAATTTATACTTGTAGCCAAGGACTCTCTATTTACCCTCTAACCTGTTAACTGCGTTCACTGTAACTCTAGCACTAAAACTCACTTTTGTGCAAAATGTTTTGTCTTGGGTAAAAATACAAATACCAAAAATTAAATGTAATCAACGGCTGCTCGTCACAGATGACAAGGGAAGCTCTCCTCTAAAATTCTAAACCATAGGCGCCTGTAGCAGGGTGCGAGGAGGTGCACTTCCACCCCCCTGCTATGAAAGAAAACACGCGGAAATTCGAATTTTTTCCTTTCCACATCCTTCCTAAGGCTACTAAGTAACTCTTTGGTACTTTTATGAATAAAGAGTAAAACGTAACCCCCCGGTTTGCCGATGGCCACATTAAAGCTCAATCAATATTTGAAATTATAATAATAAATTAATACGTTTAACCTCAGGCCCGTTTTATTATAGTTTCTGCCATCGATCAACGATTCAACTCCCGGGTATGCAAAAATAAAATTACTTACATATGCACCCAGCAGTGGATCTAACTCTTTTGATGCCCAAAACTTGAACAATATTGTGGGACCTCTACCACTTATTAAATTTTGAATTTAAGTTTAAGTTCAAAACAATGAGGATAAACTGGGGGGTCTGCCCAGTGCACACTTTTATTTTATTTCCAAATCGCTACGCCCAACACAACACACTAGATTACATTATTTATTCAACCTCTCAACAGAGAACATAAAATCGTAAAATAAAAATCAAATTCTGATAAAATAACCCAAAAATTGGGCCTTCGATGCTATTAGTTACATTCGAATATCAGGGGCCCGAAAATTTGCTAGAGCTAGTGTCCAACCCAGTTAAAAATAGGCGCTGACAATTTAGTATGTTGGAGTTGTTGCAGTCGTGTAAAGTTGATATATTTTGCTTTATTTGGTTCGGTGCGACAAACTAGACGACAAATTGTATCTCTTATCTCATAACCGATTAAATGGTCATCTTGGCGGCAAAAGACATGGTTTTTCCATCTAGTAATTGCAAACTCAATTTTTCAGCAAATCAAAAAATTCACTATAAATAAATCTTTACAATAAAAATTTTCAAAATGGAACTCCTAATAATTATTATCAATAGTGAATTTTGGAACACGGAAATATATACAAAAATTAACGATAGGTTAGCGCAGAAGCAGCACCCTCAATTTTGAGATTATTCCGAAAAGCTTACTCATCATAAAACACTGGAGTTTCCTTCTCCTACCCACACTTCCTACATCTGGAATCTTCTGTGACCCCAATGATCTCGAGGTGTCTGTTTAGACAGCAGTGTCCTGTAAGTAGTCCTACTGCATGCACAGAGGGCTCTCCAATGAACAATAATCCCACCTTTCTAAATCTGAAAATTTTGAGTTGGGGCCGCTTCAGGGATTGTTTTATAATGAGGAGAGCGACTCAAAGATGCTATCTTTTTATATCTGTAATTTTCGACTTGGATCTACTTCAGGAACGTTGTAAAGGCAGAAACGGCTCAAAGATTAACTATCTAAATTAATTCGCCATTTTCGAGTGCAATTTATGCCTAAGAATATGCCATGACGCCATGAGTAAAGACAACGTTATGATAGATATGATTTAACTTTTTTTATTTATTATAAGTTATAATTCTGAAGGTTGCGGAAGGTTTAAGGTTTAAGGGGTCAGTGCGAAAACATGGGTCTATTCTGTAGAGTAGAGTAGATTATTTACTTTATTTTTGTCACAAATAATTACCCAAGAAAATTTGTTGTAAGTATCATTTCGTAGTTAGAATGATTTTCATTTAACGCCGGGATCATTTAGTAGAAGATCGTAGAATCAAGTTTCTGCTCTTCTAAATACCTCTTTTAAATTCGGTAAACCTGAAACACTGTCTTCATCTTTCTCAAAAGGTAAATATCTCGAAAATTTTGTGTACACTCGTTTGGAATCTCTTGGAAATTATTAAAATTAGAATTCTTTAGAAATTCCTGATATTCTTTGAAAATTCTTGGAATTTTTTACAAATCCCTAGAATCTCGTGGAAATTTGGAATTCTTTAAAAGTCTCTGGAATTCTTTGGAAATCACTGGAACTTGTTTGAAAATCATTGGAATTTCTTGTAAATTCATTATGTCCAGTATACTGGACGTTAAGGATACGTTAAGACCTGAATATCAATTTTTATTAAAAGCGGTATACGTTAAACACCCGATTTACAATTTTAGACTTCTTATAACCTCCTTCAGTAACCACGTCGAAAAATGGGAGTCTAGCTTGCAAATTTCTCAGGCAAAGGATTAAAACTGATTCCTATGTAATTTGGGTAGTTGAATCCGAATTTGAGGTTTGCGAACAAAATTTCGTTTTGCCAAAGCTGCCAATCAGTTTTCAATCCTTTGCCTGAGAAAAATCAATCCTACGACCAACTTTGAAAATTAAATTTTGTTAAGTTTTGTGCCAATTGCTTTTAAACTTGCGGAAATACAAATAATATTCTGTGTAAAAATAAGCGTGCTATAAAGTGCCTTCATCGATTGACAACATGTAGCACGAATTGCAACAGAAGCAATTTATTTCATGACACAATTTTTATATAAATGCTGTTTAGTATCTCTTATGCGACACCAAGAACTGATGAGGATAAATACGGTTTTCGTGGTATTTCTTATGTACTAATCTACCACAATAATTTTTAAATATTATATAAATCTTTACTTGTGAGAAAATAAGCAATAAAACTTTAAATAACAATTTAAATTCAATAATATAATAAATATGAAAAAATAAATAAATTTCTGACGAAGGTGATAACAGTCGCTGAAAGATTAAAAATATAATTTTCATTATATTATTGAATTTTACTTCTTATTTATTTAATTATATTAATTTTGTAAATTGAAAACCTAAGTTAATGGAAGCCCTATTATCCGACGCTCTCATATCCGCCCATTCTGATAATTTATCGAATTGGCCAATCGATGCTCGTGATCCCTATCTCGCCGCCACTTGGAAGTCAGCAAGTAGGCAGATAGGTTATATTGGGAAAAGAACAGCATTCTGAATACTACAATAAATAATTCAAAGAAAAGGATTTGAAAATCTTAGGAATTCCTTGCAAATCGTTGGACTTCTTGGCAATTTTTTAGAATATAGTGGCGTTCTAGCAGACATGCCGGGTCGGGTTGTCACAGTGGCATATTTAGAAAATGCTTTCCAATCCATTCATGCGCGTAAGTTGTAATTTATCCTATTACATAAAATCCCAGCACGCTTCTGCTGCTCCTGCTGCAATGTGTCATTTTTTGGTGGAAAAGAAACACTCTGGTTGGTCGATTTTTTTACCAACAGTTTAACCTTCGGTTAGAAAAAATTAAAACTTTATTTAATTTTTATTTAATTACCTTACTTCTCACGGAGTTTAGCAGCAACTTTCTGTGTTACTTTGAAAGTTAGTTATAAAAATAATATAAAAATATAAAGTTAAAATTGTAAACCGGGGGGTCTGGGGGGTGTGGAACACCCTCCAGTACATATCGCAGGATTTCCACTCTTTTAGAATACTTGGAGAAGCTAGGGGGGGATTTATAATTTTACAAATTTCGCCAGGAAAAACCTGGAAATATGAATTTTTAAGCAAAGATGATGTCAGAAATATTTGCAAAACAAGAACACAAATACAAGAACTGACCCTGTCGCCGCCGCCTTCTATAGTTTCGTGCACTTAAGTTCTTATTGAGTGTTCGAACAAATGACTGTCAAATCATTCTAAAAGTAATTATACCATACAAATGACTGCGTAATTGATTTACTTACAACTTTGAATGGTAAATTATTAACAGCAGTACTATTTGCTATTATACCTTTTTCTAGCTTCTGCTTTGCATTCCTTTACTTCTAAAAGCGAAATATTCATTTGGCCTTAAAGTAAAATGGTATGATATTAAGACAGAATCGCAAATAAGTTGAAAGTAAGCTTTTTCGAATTGGCCAATGTCGAATTAAATGATTAAGAGCAATGAATTTAAAAAACTTGAATTTTATGTTAATTTAATTACAGTACAGCCTCGCTTATCCGGACACACTTTACTCTGGACACTCCAGTAATCCGGACCCTCCCGCTCTTCAGACATTTTATATTTTTTACCTCCTCAATCCGGACGAATTTCTAGTTGCAATTTTAAATTAATGCAATTCATCAGTACTTTTTTATAAGACTAAACTATGACATCACTCAGGGCCGGATAAACCATGGGTGCAATGTAGCCGCCTCACCCAGCGCCAAAATTCAGAAAACTCTAAAATTGTGCATTATGTATCTTCATAACTACTCCTTCTGGAGTCTTCACAATCCATTTTTCGAGGTGGATCACTCCTCCGTTGTTGCCGTTCTTTACAACTTTTTGTGTTTCTTTGCCTGATTACAAATCATTCTCCACGATTTTCTTTCCGCACACTTCGTTCTCCAGTTTTCGATCTCCATATCACTCAGGTCTTTCATCACTGCGTCCCACCATGTCGTTCTCGGCCTCCCTCTCTTTCTCTCCTTGTCCGGTCTCCATTCCATCACCACTCTAGTTAGATCCTTCTCTTGTCTTCGCATAACATGACCCAGCCATCTTATTCTCTGCGCTTTGATGTACCTTACAATATCTGCACATTCCAGTTCTTCCTCAATCTCATCGTTCCTTCTAGCTCTCCATCTGTTGTCTTCAGTCTTTTTTGGACCCATAATCGATCGCACTATCTTCCTCTCAAACACCCTCAAACGTTCTTCATCCCTGCATGTTATGCATAATACTTCGACTGCATACGTTATCGTTGGTCTTATTAAGCTCTTATAAATTCTCATTTTCGTCTTCTTGCTTATGTTTCTGTTTTTCAATGTCTTCTTATTAGCATAAAATGCTCCGTTTCCCGCCTGCAACTTCTCTCTTATTTCTTCTTCTCTATCACCTCTATTGTTAACTCTCACACCAAGGTACTTAAAGATGTCTACTTCTTCAAAATTGCAATGTCCTATTTTCAGGTTCGTTTTCTGGTTATTTCTCCTTCCATTTCGCATGTACTTTGTCTTTTTCTCGTTTATTTGCAGCCCTATTTCTGTCGCTTGTTGGCTGATCCTCTCGTATGTTTCTCTCAATTTCTTCTCTGTTCTAGACAATATTACGACATCATCAGCATAAGCCATCACCTGTGCCTCTTTGTTGACTGTCGTACCCGCGCAATTAGTTTTTCTGATTATGTTCTCTATCATCAGGATGAATAAAGTTGCTGACAGGGCATCTCCCTGTTTCACGCCTGCATTTATATTAAATTCTTCAGTTTCTCCTTCCCTAACTCGGACTGTAGTTTTTGAGTTTTCCAGCGTCATGAATACCAATTTTATCAGATTTTCTGGGATTTCGAGTTCTCTCATTATTCTCATCAGCTGTTCTCTTTTTACAGTATCAAAGGCCTGCCGGAAGTCTATGAACATCATGTGCAGCTCCATCCCGTATTCATGGAATTTTTCTGTAAGTTGCTTTAGTATATGAACCGCATCTGTCGTTGACCTTTCTTCCCTAAATCCCCATTGGTATTCTCCTAGAACTTTTCCGGAGTGTATTTTTAGCCTTTTTAGTATTAGGGAAGACAGTATTTTATATACCACAGGCAGTAGAGTTATTCCTCTGTAATTATTGCACTCGCTAACGTCACCCTTCTTGTGTACCGGGATTATTCTTTCCGTTTGCCACTCATTGGGTATCTTTTCTTCTCTCCATATTGTTTTTATGAGTTCATAGATTTTTAGTTGAAGGTATTCACCGCCGTTTTTCACCATTTCCACCTGTACTCCGTCTCTGCCTGGTGCTTTACCATTCTTCATCCTGTTAACACTTTCCATCATCTCTTCAAATGTCGGTTCTTCTATCTTGTTTTCACAGTGGTTCTCCCTGTCACTTGTCCTCTTATCTTGCTCTTCCGTGTCCACATTTAATAGTTTCTCAAAGTGGGTTCTCCATATTTCTCTTATTTTCCCCTGGTCGTTCTCTAGGTTACCATGTTCATCTTTCATTGCTCTTGGTTTTAATTTATTTGATCTTTTTTGTTCGTTTATTTTCTTGTAGAAATCTCTTGTATTATTTCTTTGGCCTTCCTGTTCAATTTCATTCATTAATTCTCTTAACCAAAGGTTCTTTCTTTGTTTACAAATTTTGTGAGCTTCTCTCATTTTTTCTGTGTATATTCTTCTGTCTTCTTCCTTTTCCGTTCTTAACCATTTCTCTATTGCTTTCCTCTTCAAATTTACCCCTTCTTCACAGATTCTTCAGACAATTATTATTTTGTTAAATTAGATATTTCAAATCAAATTTTATTTGTACAGTAATAAAATTATGTAGGTACACTACTTATCTTTATCAAAAATTATATTTCCGTGCCGAAACGGCTTGCGGTCAAACCGTCCTTGCACCGAACCGGCTTGCGCCGAAACGTCAGCTTCGAAACGTCCGTCCCGAGAAGTCCCTATACCCAAGAATTTCAAATTAGTGGGACAATACAGCAACATTTCTTCTTTTTCAAGTGCCATACACTATGCAGCGCGTAGACCAGCGGTTCCCAATTAGTTTTGGCCGCGAAACCCTTGGGCGAAGTAAAAAATTTGGCAAAATTTATTTTTCGCCTTGGATTTTTTCGCGGACCCCTAAGGGTTCCGCGAAACTCCATTTGGGAACCGCTGCCTTAGAATCCCCTGCAAAATTCGCATTCTAACGAAACACTCCCATAAGAAAACATGAAGAGCAGTCACTGCGACTTCAGTCGCAGAGCCCCAGCCGCAGCTAAGGAATCACACCTTTAGCTGGTCATCTTAAGGTTCCTTAGCTGCGGTTGGAGTTTTGCAACTGCAGTCGCAGTGACTGCTCTCTACACTTCCTTATGATACAATAGCATTCTAAGGAAACACTCCCATAAGAAAGCATTGTTGATATAAAAGTATGAAAGATATGAATATTTAGCTGCGGATGCTCTCCATGCTTTCTTATGGGAGTGTTTCCTTAGAATGTGATTGTAATATTCTAAGAAAGCGTAGAGAGCAGTCCCTGCGACTGCAGTCGCAAAGCTCCAGCCGTAGCTAAGAAACCTTAAGATGACCAACTTAAGGTGTGATTTTTTAACTGCTTCTTTGCGAAAATGCGATCTTTGCAGGGGACTCTAACGTAACAGTCTCATAAAAAAGCATTGTTGATATAAAAGTATGAAAGATATGAATATTTAGCTGCGGATGCTATCCATGCTTTTTTATGAGACTGTTACCTTAGAGTCCTCTGCAAAGATCGCATTCTAAGAAAACATTCCTATAAGAAAGCATGGAAAGCAGTCACTGCGACTTCAGTCGCAGAGCCCCAGCCGCAGCTGAGGAATCACACCTTTAGCTGGGCGAAATTTTCTTCATCAACACTACGGGCTAGTTAAATGTTATGTAAAAGCAGCAGTTAAAAAATCACACCTTAAGTTGGTTATCTTAAGGTTTCTTAGCTACGGCTGGAGCTCTGCGACTGCAGTCGCAGGGACTTTTGCAAAAACTTTTGGAAAATTTTGCATAATTTATTTTTCGCCATTTTGAAATTCTTTTTGGCGGAACCCGTGGATTTTTTCGCGGAACCCCATTTGGGAACCGCTGACGTAGCTTCATTGTTGTAATAGTTAACAATTTAATTTTTACGATACAAGTTACATTGCAACACAATACAAATTTGCATACAAATACGAAAATAATTTTGAAATTTTGAGTCAGCTGAGCAGCGGGTCAAAGCAAAATTTTGTTTTGCGATTTACGCGGTTAATACTAAACTTACGACTTTAATTTTTAACAATACAAATAATACGAATTGAATATTATAACACAATACAAAGAAGAAATTTCAAAATTTTCGAAAATGGGGGGCCAGCGCAAAATTTTGTTGCGCGATTTACGCGACTAATTTTAAATTTAGGACTTTAAATTTTAGCAATACAAACAATATAAATTGAATACAACACAATACAAACAAAAAATTTCAAAATTTTCAAAAAAGGGGGGCCAGCGCATAAAATGGTTTTTCGCAATTTATAACTTTATGCTTCGCGAAATGGAAAAAAGATTTACAATACAAACAATACAAACTGAATACAACACAATACAAAAAAACAATTTTTAGTTTTCGGCTAACTTCACGCACATCATTATAGCCGAAATATCGTTATAACCGGTATTCTTTATAGTGGGGTTTTACTGTATAAAAAAAATAAAATATTTAACAAAACTAAACAGAAAGTTAAAGTAAGAGAGTTTTAACTTTCAGATGTTCAAAGAAAACAATTTTCAATTTTTCTTTTCTTTCGAATTTATTTATTTGTTTAATTTAAAAAAAAATTTTAAATTCCTACTTAATGTTTATATTTTTTAATATTTTTGTTTTACTAATTTAACTTTTTCAAAAATATTTAAATGTAATTTTTTGTTTCTTACTCTTTTTCTCCTAGTTTTCTTGAAATGAGGCATTAATTGCATTACTATTCTTTTCTTTAAATTTTCTTCTTCACTTTACAAGTCTATTATTTTCACAATTTGTTTAGTTTTACTAAACATTAAAATTAAACATTTGGCTTAAATTATTTTCAATATTTTCTCTAACAACTCAGGAATGGGGAGCGAAATTGTGTTACTATGTCGAATACTTAATTGTAATGTAGACGCCCATACTATATAGCTTTTTTGAATGCTTTTATTGATCACATAATGAATAGTTTGATTTTAGGTTTCTTTTTCATGCAGTTACATAATTCGTCGGCATGTATAACTTCGTTTATATTGATATAAATCACTGGTTAAATAATTGCAAATTTCGTAATGCATCTTTAGCTTGGTATTGTTGTGCGACCTTTTTAGCGTAACAATAAAAGAAAATTACTGATAATTTTTAATTCAGGTTGTTAAATATTATACCTGAAGTTATAAACGATGCGATATGATAGGTTTAATAAATAATTCAAATTTTGAAGCTGACAAACGAGACAATTAAGGATATTAAACACTTACAAACGAGACCGAAGTGCAATAAAAGCTCTAGAAGACAACTTTTTGCTAGTAGCTTTCTAGTTAATCACAATTTAACAATGGACAGAACCGTCTGTGACTATACAGAACCCTGACGGATATAAATTATGCATTTCACGCTTTTAAAAATGATATAGTGAAGTCAGTATATTTAGTAACGTTTAGGCATCATTATAAGGGGAAATCTCAATAAAATCGGCAGATGGTTCTGCTTCCAATTGTTAACTGGTCGTCATGGTCGACGATCAAACACAACAACCATCGTATCAACTTATGTTTACCACAAACCCTTACACTCGTTCAAATCGCCTACCCTTATCAGCCACTTTAAACTAATTTTGGTAAAATTCTCCAGCATTTAATATCAAATTAGCACATACGCCATTGATTATACGACCCAGCCAATGGTATTTCGCCAAAATTATAGAACCAATGAAAACTAAATATATATTCGGGCACTATGTAATTAATTGTCGGTAAATAATTGAAATGCCATATAAAAACTATTAGTGGTGACATCTAGTCAAGCTCTAAAGAGCATCGAAGCCATTAAAATTGATCCTGAATTGATTTCATCATGCTCTACTGATATACAGCTGAATTTCCGCCTGTCATCAATAGTATTTCAAAAACTTCCAACATTTAACTTTAAAATAGCTGGCTAACACAAAAAAATTTCCAGCTTCGCATTAATGAGATATAACCGGAAAACTAGAAAAAAATTCTCCAAAAATAGTTTTTTCGTACCTATGCTATGGTATAAAAGTATTTTCACTTCAATTTTGTATAGCAGAAGATTACAAATTCCAATTTCCAAAAGCAATTATCCAACATAATGCGCATTGAATTTTGTTTTTAATTTTAAAACGATTTTCTGTTGTGAGACTACATTTCTAAAGCGATTTACACCAAATGACGTGTAAAAATTTTTTCAAGTGAAGACTTTTTAAATTTTTGTAAAACGATGTTTTGAAAGTAAATAAATGGGCGTAACGCACGTGCCTTAAGCTTCACGTTGTATGCATTCTCAGTGTCTAATCCTGTCAGGTGTTGTCAGGTTGGCGATTCCCTATGGATTTTCGACAGCAGAAGAAATGAACTGAGTTTTACTTTCACAATTATGGGATTGTGTAAAGTCAAAAGTGAAAAAGCTCGATGATCTCTCGAATTTAGAGCCGATTGATTTTATTAATAAATTATAACTTGTTGTCAATAATAGTAGAGACATCACGACTGTCCTTACTTAGGCACCGCAACGTTTACAACTTTTTCTTCGTCCTTTTATTCGCAATCACGAGCAATTGCATTGCAACATGGCGTTTTATTGTGCAAGTACGTGAGTTTGATAGTAAAACGAACAAAGCGAAGCTTTAATTTAATAACCCAAAGTCGTATCCATATTAAAAAAGAAACAACATAAAATTCGTTAATGTTAATATATCAGAAATGGGATTCGAAAAAGTCATTTGACAACGATAACAGTGAATAGCATCATTAAATGAAAGATAAGCCTCGACGCTCGATTATTACACCCGTTATATTGCCCCATTTGAATATAACTCTAACAATTGCTGTTTAACATTTCAATTTTTGCATATTTTTATCAATATTTTTCGTTCGCATCGATTTTGTGTCGGAGCATTTATCTGTTGTTCAACATTGCCAATGGCTTTCCTTACAGATCGAGGGTTAATTGGCGAAACGCCGGCCACGCAGCAAATTTGCAACTTGCAACTTTTTCAGCCATCATAAAAGGAACTAAAAATACAATCCGTACAAGGATTTTAAAACCAAAAAAGTTGCCTAGAACTTGGTCGGTTTACAGAAACACGAAGGAATACTAACGAGAACGTGTGGAATAAAAAAGTACGCTTGTTTATATTTCCACGTTTGCAAATTTCGAAGTTCTTACATTTTTCAAAAATTACTCCTTTATCTTTTGCTCAGTACGTTATGGTCAATAATAAGGTAAATTTAAAAGTGCACATACAAAGTGCGCAATAAACGTTCCAGCGAACGACTTTTAATTTTTTTGCTACATTTAATACTGAAAAAATACCTTATCAAAGAAAATAAAATGCAATAAGTACATACTTTTTCAAATCTACCCCATTTCACTTTTTACCACCTTTAACTAAATTACATCTAAATGTGCAATAATGAACGTATTAAAAAAAATTTATCTTTACGACTACTTCATTATTTTTATGTAAGTAGGCACAATGGCTTCTAAAATAAATTATAATTTTCTAATAGATAAGAAGAAAACTAAACGTTAATTATTACATGATATGCTTATTTCTTAATTTTACCCTTCCTCCAGTACGACATCTCTTCGCTTTTACTTTCGGTTCGGTTGTGAGGTGAGTTGTATTACAATTTTGTGTACATTATTGACTTTGGGGGTTCAAATATACCCCTATTTATAGAAGAAAAACACCACAATATATACTTTTAAGTACTTTATAATCAGAATCAGCATAAAGTTTGTTGTATCAGCAAAAAACGTATTGTTGAGGCTATAGCTAAAAGCTATATTGATATTTGATATTAATTTTGTACATTCAGATTTATTTATTTAGTTTAAATTTTGATATTTTGAAATTTTTTGGTTTTCCCGCCAACAAGTTAAGCGTGGCAGTAACTAGGTGGGAAAATCAGGCTTATTTTTAAAAATAACCCCCAGAAGAATCAATTTGATACCAACGCATATGGTCAAGTTATCTTTTCGATTGATTTTGCATTTATATCTGTTTTGAAAATTAATTTTAATTATTCCTTAATAATTTTTATTTTATTTTTCTCCCCCCTCTCAAATTACACGGCAATATGTAGTTGAAGGATTGCTTCTGTCAGTCATTCCATCGCCAATATCAATCTAAAGTCAGGTCACAAAAAATATTTAAATTCGAATAGTTTATTTTCTTGGCAGTTAACAGAACAATAATTGATCCAAATAGATTGTAAAATTGAACTTTCCTGCACTGTGAAAACAGGTTCGTCCCCCTAACAAAGCATTTAGTAGCTTATAGCATCAACTGAACTTTTCAGCTGCTACAACAAAGTTTTTTCTGTTCAGAAAAAAAATTTGTTAATTCCACAAATTGGTTGAGCAGCAAAACTTTGTTTTAGCAGCATAAAAACTCTAGTGAGGCTAATATCTATACTAAAACTTTGTTAGGACAACAAATTCTTTTCCGCTATATGAGTGTTTTCTCTCTAAATCAATTATTTTTAAGATAAGGAGTCGCTTCAAATTTTTACTTCAAAGATTTAATTTCAAATTCAAACTCGTTATGAATATCTAGAATATTACGTATAGAATAAGTAGATATTAAATGTTACATGTTAATCTCTACAAAAACATATTTGTTATAGCAACAAATATTATTTGTTATAGCAACAAATATTTTAGTAGATATAGATTTTCAACAAAGTTTTTTTTGTTGCTACCGCAAAATTTATTCTGACCCAACAAAATCTATTTGTTATGTGTTAATTGTCTCCTTTTTAAATTTTTTGAATTTTGATTTTCTACGTATTGTATTATTCTTATATTTTTTTGAATTTAACCATAAATACATACTAAAAACCACAAATTTACTTAAAATGTTTTATTTTGAGTTCTTTTTCTAAAATCTATTCTATTAAAAACATTTTTTGTTCAATCATTAGATCAAGCAATATTTTATTGTTGTATCTTATTACGAGTATGTTAGAAAAACAATTTTTTTACCTAATATCAGCTGAATGATTTTATTCATTTTGAAGTTAAGAAGCATTTTGACAATAGTACGGTCAATGACGTAAATTGGGCATTGACGTCAATGGCCGGGCAATGACGTCAATGCTCATTTATGCTGGCCATTAACGTTATTGACCGGCCATTGACGTCAACGCCCGTTAACGGTAGGCAATGATGTAAATATTTTCATTTGATTGTAATATTTACGTCTTTTGCCGGTCAATGACGTTAATGGCCAAAATGGATTGGACCATGATGATATTCTAGAATGACTACTATAAAGAACAGCAAAATGGCAATTTAAATTTGACAGCCAACTGGCAAGTGATATTTACGCACATATGTTATATTCATTGTATTAGGTATAATATAATAATATAATTATTTATTAACAAAAATAATAAAAATTAAAAATATTGAAATAGCGCCCTATGGCACTTAGAATTGCAAATTTGTTTGCTAGCGCAACACACATTTATTATTTTTACATCCACCCTTGCAACGACAACACTTGTAACCGTGGCTTCTTAAAACACTGCTTTTAGCTGCTGCTTGTCTAAGAGTAATCTCAATTTCTTTGGTCGTATCACTAATATTTTCTAACCAAAATTAACTCTTCGGTATCCCTTAATAACTAGTATTAATTGCAAATGCACATTAAATACATTACTTTCAGATGGAATCTATAGAATAATAATTTCATCATTGCCCACCCTGTATTGGGCATTGACGTTATTGCCCGGACAATGATGTAAAAACCACATATGAAATTCTAAATGTCAACATTTACGTCAATGCCCGGTCAATGACGTCAATGCCCAACTAAGCTGGGCATTGACGTTATTGTCCGGCCATTGACGTTAATGGCCGAATTATCATCATTGACCGTAACATATATAAACCTCCTCAATGTTTTTTTTTCAAAAATTTAATTTAATATACTATTAAAAATCGTAAAGAAAATCTAGGTTCTACTATATTACAAAATATTAGGGGATGTCCATTAATTACGTGAGGCGTTCAGGGGGGAGGGGGTCGAGCAGAATCTCACTCAACCTAAAAAAAACTAATTATGGTTGTTGTCTCTTTTTACTAAATTTTAAAATAATAATCAAAAAACTACATTAAAACAAATATACATGTTTCGGATTACAAAACCATCTTTCAGATTAAAATTAAAAATGTACTTGAATACAAAGTAGCTGTTGGCAAACCGGGGGGTCTGGGGGGTATGGAATACCCCCCAGTGCACTTTTGCTTCTTATTAATGCATCAATGCATTGCATAATTGTACGCATCAAAATAAATGTATATGAGTACATTTTTAAATTTAATACTGGAAGATGGTTTTGTAAACCGAAACATGTATATTTGTTTCAATGAAGTTTTTTGACTATTATTTTAGAAATTAGTAAAAAGAGACAACAACCATAATTAGTTTTATTGAAAATATGAATGCTTTTTACGAAATAACGGCCGCACAAACTAAGTTTCTCACTCACTCTCACGTGGGCTAAGGGGTCTTGATAAATATTACGTAATTTTTTTTTCGGCAAGCAACTATGAAATTGCGGGAGAACTGAGAAGAGGGGGTCAAGCCAAATCTCACGACATCTCACAAGGAAGGAGGAGGGGTCAAAAAATCACGAAAGTCGCCTTACGTAGTTGAAGGGCTTGATGATTAATATCGAGTTACACTACTTAAACCACGTATCAATCAATTATTGCCCGTACATTTGCCAAAATAACTTCATTAGCCGGTAAAACTGATAACAATTCCAATAAATATGAACAAATTAATTTAAAAATGTTTCTCTACGTTCTCAGTTTTAAGCTTCTACCTGACTAATATTTTATCGATAGCTTTCGGGTACTGGGAGCCAGGAATAGCTCTAGTATTGGCCATTTTGAGTAATTTTTCAGTTTTGATGGGTGAGGGGTGACTAAAAATAAAGATACACTGGGGGGTATTCCATACCCCCCAGACCCCCCGGTTTACCAACAGCTACTTTAAACTTCAATCAACATTTGAAGAAATAACAAATAAATACGTTTAATCTCAGGCTTCAAAAATAAAAGAAAATGTCGGAAAAGTTTAAAGCAATATGAACCAGCTAAGATGAAGCTAATCTATACTTTTACTGAGGACTAAAGTCAAATTTTGACAATTTTTTTTATTGATGAGGTAAAATCTATTTTGAGTGCTCTTTCGACTGGCACCAAGAATTTAGATGCACTTCCTTTCATTCACGAGATAATCGAGATACAGTAGAACTCCAATTATGCGAACTTATACTATCCGAACTACTGATTATCTGAATCGCTTTCAAATTTAAAATGGAAACGTACTGCGATTCGCAAAATAATGATTCGAAAATATTATTTTGTATTAGTTAGCAGTAATTAGTAATTAAAATAGACTTTTTTTTCAGAAAAACTCCACTTATCCGAATTTTTGATTATCCGAATGAGGTCCGGTCCTAATTGATTCGGATAATTGGAGTTCTACTGTATAAAGGTACAGAAATACACAGAGAGTATAGGGAAATTATTATTAAAATTGCTTTTTCAAAAAACTGCGTTTTCTGACTAAACTCCTCTATATCAAACCGCAGAGAATTTCTGCAATGGATTAACAAGCTTCTGCTCTCGAGCAGACAAAAATAAAAAAATTAGTTATGCTATTCTGATATCTCTAAAATTAATCGATTGATACGTGATTTAAGTAGTGTAACTTTTGCGAATTTATGCTTACAGTGTATTTTACATGTGTTAACTCAAAATCATTTTAGTTCTGAAAAGTGTTTAGTGCATTTTTTGGGTTCTCTAAAATATTGATATTATCTCTAAAATTTCTTCAACTTTGAATTTTAGTTTAAATGACATAAAACAATGGGTGTAAACCGGGGGGTCTGGGGGGTATGGAATACCCTCCAGTGCACTCTTTCTTTTTATTCGAAAATTACTCAGTAATCAATCCTGCAGTGCCGGATAAAGCCATTTCAGCACCTGGTACAGATTAGGTAAATGGCGCCTTCAATACAAAAAATATTATAGAATATTCGTGATATACCTTACCGTTGGTACCGACGCTACCAAATATCAAGAACATGGCGATGTTCTTGATATTTGGTAGCGTCGGTACCAACGGTAAGGTATATCACGAATATTCTATAATATTTTTTACTCTATCGTACATTACGCTCTATTACGTACAATTGGGTCATTCCATGTCAAACCCCCAAGTCACTCACAGATTTTCTTGAAATTTTGGTTAATTATGCTCTTTAACATCCTGAATTCAAATATAGTTTTAAAAAAATTCTAACTCATAGTTTTTCAGGTATTTAATTTTAAAAATCACAAAAACGGCACTTTCTTGGCTTGCACTCAACGATTACAGTTGCATTTTTTTATCATAACTGCTGATCCTATCATGGTCCCACTCTGAAATTTTGATGACATATTTCACCAATATAAATATACCTTATTTCTATAATTTTCAAAAAACACTGAAAAAAACTCAAAAATTTTTTCAAAAACATTTTTTGAAATTTTCAAAAAAATTCATTTTTATTAGAAAATGGTCAAGATTAGTATCAAATTAAAACCCTTTAAATGCTCTTTCACATGAGATGTCACACAACTCTATAGGACTTATAGAACTGAAGTTAGAACATTTTGTATCGTTGAGTGCGAGCCAAAACAGTGTCGTTTTTGCGATTTTTAATATTAAATAACTCAAAAACTGCAAGTTAGAATTTTTTTAAAATTATATTTGAACTCAGTTAAAGATCATTCTTTTTATTATTCCTTTCGAAAATAAATATAATTTTAAGCCACCCGATATTCAAGACCTGTATTGCAAAATTTTTGGAAAGCATTAGAGGACTGGGAAGAAGACGTCGTAAATATAAAACACCCAATGTTCTATGGATGAACCTCATTACATTTTATTTCGCGGGATGCACAGCGCTCTTGCTACATACAAACTTGAGACCCTCCGGTCTCACGAACCGATAGTTTGTACGCATTTACTGCGTGATTAATGAATTTCTCTGTTTCAAAATAAATATAGTATTTTCAATATTCCAGCAAATACGAGAAAAGAACTATGACCAGTCCAATTTTATAAATTAATTAAAAACTCACAATTTTGGCGCTATAAACGCATACTTTATCCGGCCCTACAATCCTTGATGGTATATCATACTTCTCAGACAAAGGCGATCATACGGCTCCCTCCCTCTTATGACCTCCCGTGATGTTAAGTGACAGATATTGAAAATGTTAAGAATTAACCATGGCAGCATCATTAGAAACAATATTTTTTGTAATAGTAACAAATAATGTTTTAGTAGATATATAAGATAGAAATTTCAACAAAGTTTTTTTGCTGCTAAAACAAAATTTATGCTGCAAATTGTGCAAATGCAATAAATGCAAATTGTCGAATCAACTAATTTAGTTGGATTAAATAATATTTTATTATTAAAAAAAATATATATTTTTGCTACTTAAACAAAATTTGTTGAATGAACTATAAAGTAATATTTTATTGTAGAATCAAGTTTTGATTCTGATATTTTTTCAATTTCACTCTGTTATGACCATTTTGTTATCTACAAAACTGGAAACATTAATTATTACAATTAAAATCAGGGTAGATGGGTGCCGGTAGGGCAATTGACATACAAATCTAATACTCAGTACTGCTAATTTAAAAATATTTTTGGCGCAAAGAGATGAATTTTAATTTGTTAACTTTGATTTGCAATTTAAAGTCCATTCTATATTTCGTCGGAAAAGGGATCCATCAGGATTATTGTGTGTGTTTTGTTTTACACGTGCCTGTCAAACGTCAAACAATTGGCACTAGGGGGATGTGCGTCACTCATCGCTTAATCTACCGTTAATCCTATAAACGTCGTTTAAGTTCGACAATGTTTCTCAGTAGGGGTTATAAACCAGGGTGGTCTGCAATCTTGTTAGTATAATGCCAAGTGATAATGGAATTTTAAAGAATTAACTAATTTTCACAACTTCTATACTCATAAATCCATGGCTACCTTATTTACACACAGAGAAAGCCACACAAATATAACAAATAAACAAACAAGACTTTTTTGGGATTTTGATTTGAAATGTCAGAAAATTGCCCGAAGGTCACATCAGATCCGAGCAACATCTGCTGTTTAAGAAAATTAAAATTTAAAAACTAACAAGTTAACAATAAGTTTGGGAAAAAATTTTAATTTTATGGAATTTAATTAGTTAATATTTTTCTGTTTGGATGGTGAAGCATTCAAAAAATTCGTAAATTATATTATTCGTAAATACACATAACAAACGAGATGCCCAGATAATTAGAAAATAAAATTTAAATTCTGACATTTATTTCTCTTAATATTCCGCCCAATATTTTCCAAATTTGCATTTATAGTAAATAATTGCCATTTTTATGGACAATTTCCTGTTAATTATATTGTATTGTCCATAAAAACTATCAATTAACCGGTCTATTTAAATTCCTTCTCAACTATAAATTAACAATTAACACCTACGTTAGGCAAAATTAATATCGTTGCGATTAGGAATTAATTAAAAATAATTAAAGTTTTGAAGGCTACATTCTGAAGCGAATTGTTTGTTATACGAGGGTTGATTAATTTTTCTTGTAACTACAGAGTCCAACTACTAAGCGAAACAATTGACGTGATTGGCAGCAATGAACTTTAATTCCCTCCTTTTAGTAGTCGGTAATCTCGAATAGGATTGGTTGGAATTGTATAGGGGGGATATTAAATTCAATTTAATGCCATGGCTTTTGGTCTTTCAAGGGTAACTAAGCAAAGAAGTTTCAATTTTAAAGGGAGAAAAAGAGAGAGAGCAACAGCTCTTTTATTAGTCCAAATTCGAGCACCTGTTTGTTTCTGTTCGCGAGATCCGCAACTTTTTCGAAAATCGCCGATTTTCGTGTTCGAATGCAAAAATTAAAATTGAAGTCTAGCGCCAAATTTGTTAATTTTGACGACGTTTAAGACAAACGAGCTAATATGAAATAAACGAGCGCGCCACAGTCAGCGAGGGTGTCATGCAAATCAAATCTGAATTTATACATGAGCGATGACAAACAGGCACATGCAATATTCTATTTAGATAATAACGAGAGGGCGTATCCTCCGATAGGGATCGCCACGCCTGCAACGACATGGTACCTAACCTGAACGTGCAAGTCTTCAGTCGACCACTACAACTGTTGCCAACCACACCGCAAAAAAACGACAGTTTCCGGTGTTTTGTTCGATCGACGTGACTAAGTTCATAATTAGCGTACACGAACGCTAATTGACTTTTCGAGAATATCGACAAGTTTATATTGCCAATTTAAACCTGCTGAAAATTTTAAGTGAACACAAAAATATCATTTTATGTGTGCAATATTATTGTGTAGGTATTAGTTATATAATAAACATGAAGGTTTTATAGAGGCCTATAATGACCAGTCTAATTAAAGTGTGCAAAATGGAAGAATCGATAAAATCGTCCAAATCCCATTTTAAAAGTAAAATATCGTTTAGTGTTGAGTCTCTGTTATCTGCCAAAAAGTACACTACAACAGACACATTTAGTGCCGACAATGACAACATCAGTGATGATGACCATATTGATGTTGACGATCACTCAGAGGAAGAAGTTGACGAGGATCACACAAAAGTCGACGATAACGATAGAGACGAACTCGAAAGTAGAGAAAGTGGAAGCCCTAATATCGCACGGGGTGTCCTTATTCCTCAACCTATCCATCCATCCATGCCTCCAATTCTAACAACCTCTGGACAACAATGGCCTTTTGCGTGGCCAGGACAACACGGAAGTTTGTTCCGGAATGCTGGACAAAACGGTAATTATTTTTATTTTTTTGCGAGACCCACATATTAAAATCTAGACAATAAATCTGCTGATGAGCGTCGGGAAAATCATTTTTCCTGTTTTTGCCAAACTCCACTTCAGAAGAAATAACAAATTTTTTCGATTTTACCGCTTTTTCAGCAGTAGATTTTGAAAAAATTCATTCGTGCCATATTCCCATATTTTTTTGTTCGGAGAATCGTGATTGTTCCCAACATAATATCCGTAGTAAGTGATTGGCAATTTTCAATTTCTAAATCCAATGGATTAACATAACAATATGTAGATGTATTTTTTCAATAAAAACATATAAAAAATATTTTTTTATAACAAATTTGAAAGCTAGAGCGAAGCCAAAATCCATATTCCAAACTCAAAATCTTAGGTCTAATAACCTAAGTTGTGCACATGAAAACTCAAAATTGAGCTTGAAGTTTTGAATTATCTTTCTTGAGCTAACCTAATAATTTATTATAATAATCTAAAAAACTGGAACTGAAAAACTCGTAAACTTTAGCTGATTTTGTATAATAAAATAATAATATCTCAGTCATAGTACTTGAACATGTAAATTTATACTTGATAGGTAATTTCCTACATTCCTGGTTATTTTACATAAATAAACTATAATATAAGTTTTAAGGAATAAAATTCTGCATCTAAATCAAATGTTGAAAATTACCTAAATAAAATACATCAGCTACAATCATGATTGCGCATGGAACTGAAAGAAACAGGATTGTTTTAATTGTTTTCTGTTATTTCTTTTAATAAATTTTTTATTATATTTTGGTGATATTTTATTTCATTTCTATGACTATCGTCAGTTGATATACTAATTTTCGTCATTTTTGTACTAATTTCTGCAGTTACCAAGTATACAAAATTAATTTTATTTCTAAAAAGCTTAAAACTGCATTTTGAAGATTTTTTTTTCTAAAATAAGCAGAAAGACAGGCCAGTAGAAAAGTAGGATTTTACACAAAAATTGCGGTAACCACTATGTCTAAATTAAATCGGATAATTAATGATAATAATTTTTATATCTTTGTTCCGAAAAGAGGAGATTTTTATAGCATAAAAAAGAGAGAAAAAAAAAAAAGAAATAAATTCGGGATTTATATTTAAAAAAACATGATTTTATTTTTTCTGTTCACTGCTTCGAGACTCTACTGTATTTGATATTTTAAAAGCATTTTTGTTCAAGCATGCTTAATAAGAGCCACTTTTTAGCCCGCATTGGCGGTCGTAAAGTGTCACTTTCTTGCTCTAGAGCGCAAAAGTGCATTTGCGTCATTGGCAGAGGCTTTTAATATTTTGCGCCCCATCCTCGATTTTCCAGTTGACCCTTTTTTTAAATTAGAAAAATTTATAATGAAAATGAAACTTATTTTTAATAATAATTTCGACGATTAATGATTAGGTAATTACAACTCCTGAAATTAAATTATGCGTCTCCTGAAAATTTGCGCCATAAGCCCGGTCTTCATGGGTTTTTGCGATAATACGGCTCTGGTCTTGGGGTAAAAGAGTAGTTTGACGCCGCACTTCAAATCCCAATCAAGTTCTGCTATACTATAGGTTCCTTGTCTGAAACTTTTACCCCTGACGACTTTCACTTCCAAAAACAGGTGTGCAAAACTACTAATTTAACTCGGACAGAATCTGCTGTTTTACATGATTTCATGATTATCCACTTTTTGCAAAAGACAAATGATGCAGTCCTAGATTCACTTTTACGTTACAACAGGTGTGAAATCGTCGCACTTACCACACATGGAAAGTGGCCAGTAACTTTTATATTCTCAATGAAAGAAAACCGTATATGAAAAATTCATCATTTTAAGCCGAAAAACAAAATTCATCATATTGATGAACAAAAATCATCCATTCTATGTCAATTTTTCATCAATATGATTACTTTTGTTTATCGGCATAAAAGGTATAAATTTTTTATATTCCTTTTTTTCAGTGTAGAAGAGAAAGCGATGCTATAGATATTTGATTATAATGTGCATAAAAAGTAATTGGTTAATTTGAAGCTACCAACCTAAAAAGTATTGAAAGGTGCTACGAAGAAGTCATGAATCAGTGCGGCCTTCAGGCCGCACAACTTGATCAATCAAATTTTGCATCATGAAAACAGTAATGAAGTATTTAAAAGGCCCTCTTCCTTAGCGGTGTCGTCATATAGCGGCCTTCGGGAGGTATTCTAGTCTAGAGCAATAAATTTTCGGGCGGTTTTTGAAGCTTTGTACAAACGAAACAAAAAATACTTTTACTATCCATTTTTTTATCATTTGTTCATTGATATTTTAAGATTACCTACGTAAAAAATTAACCAAAAAATAACTTCAAAATTCGCAAAGTTAAGAGCTGGCAAAACTGGCGTGCACGATATCTCAAGTTCTAATGAACCGATTTATTTGAAATTTGGTGTGAATGTTTTTAATTTTTAAAATTTTTAATTTTACTATTTTTTAAAAATTTGGAATATTTTTTGTTTCGTTTGTACAGAGCTTCAAAAACCGCCCGAAATTCGTGCTTTTAGTTTAGAATACCCCCTTAAGAATACAATCCCAGGTAATTGCTTTCACTAGCACAGCTCTAATTAAAATTTTTCATATTTATGCGATCAAGTAGGCTGTAAGATAGATTATAGCACGATAGGTTCTTTCTCCACTGAGACAGCTCGCAATCCGGCTCTCTGATTCGTCAAATTTTCAAAGATCTAGATCTGCTTAAAACTGAATCTTTAGGACGGAATCTAAAATTTACATTTTATTTTTGATTTTCGGCAAACTAATCGTTGATTTCTATTGGCTTATTAAATCTCGGGTTACGACTAGCTCGGTGGGCAAAGGAGCAAATACCCGGTCGGCTAGTGCACTTTAGAGGCTAAAGTCCTCACGTCACGACTCATTGATTTTTTTTTTAATTTAGAACAGGATTAGTTCAAATATATACTGTGGTTTGTATAAATACCATGCCTTAGAGAATAGAGATAGATTATGTGTAATGATTAGACAGGATTTATAGCTGTATTTTAGCTGGCGGCGGCACCATAGCTGTCCAACTAGCGTTATTGGTTGGATATCCCAAAAAAAGCGTACGCCGCGCCATCTTCTGGTCAATTATGGCCAGATTCTCACCTAATTTATGAACAAAATCACCGCCCAGGTGGCGGCACCATAGCTGTCCCACTAGCGTATAATAATGATGGTTGGCAATTTTGAAAAATTCCATTTCTTAAAGTAAATAATTAATTAATTATTTATTTATTATAAATTTAAAGCCATTGTTGTTCCATTGAGGAATTAAAAATTTTACATTTGATGTTTTCTGCAATTATTGCGACTAGTAGTCATGGAACGCTACATATAGACCAACAGCGTGTAATTTTTCAAAAATTAAGCCGGAAATGCAGTTACGATAATATATCAAGTTTGAACTGCTCTGGACAAAACTTCTCAGCCCAACCTAAATTAATCAATGTACAGGGGCCTATTTTTAGCATTTTTAGCATCAAAGACCCAATTTTTGGATTATTTAATCAGTATTTGATTTTTATTTTTTTATTTTTTCGGGCCTTTCTTTGGGCCTTAAGCACCTGTTTAATGCACCTAATGGTAAAATAAGCCCTGTCAATGTATGTAGTATAGAGTAAGAGGTTCTATGGTTGGTATAGAAAGTTTTGTTTATAAACCAAACGTTTGCATTCTTTTAGTGTTCTATTTGTGAATTATCATTTCACTGCGGTTTTATGACAAAATAAATTTAAAATCAAACTGAAAACAAGATTAAGTGTACGTAATAGAGCCGCCATGTTGTTATTATTTTGGTAACGTTAAAAGGTAAATAAATGATTAATAGACTTTTTGACTCCAATATTGCACTGAAAAAACTATTCATCATATTGATGAACAATGAACAAACCCATAAATTTGATGCATTTTTTCATTCAAACTAGTAATTTTTCATCAAAATATTTATAATGAACTTTTTCATCAGAGCAAAAATTATGAATTTTCCATCAATTGATTTTTTTAGTGTAAACGCGAATTATTCGACTATCTACCACGAATTATTTGCAACTAAGTACAGATTGGTTATTCCATACCCCCCAAACCTCGTCTTATATCAATATGACAAGTCGCAGGTATTAAAGCAAAATAATTGATTTTGCAGGATGGTTTTCAGTTAGCCTTTCTACGTTTTGGAGCAAAAGTATTTTTTTTTTAATTGTTTACCTAGATAATTTGTTAACTTTAAAGCGTTGCTGGGTAATTAAATTATTTCAATGATTCCGTCTGATTGATTTTTTTATGCTTTTGCATGTTCTTTAACATTGATATACCAATTCGTTATGAAATCTGGACAAATTAGGTAAAAACGAATCCGAAAAACTGCTTGTCAAGATGCATATTTTGCATATTTTCAATATTTGGTGCATATTTGAGCAAATAATGCATATTTGTGCATATTTAGGTCACTTTTGGTGTTTTGCAAATTGCCAATTTCAGCAATAATTATTTTATTTTATTTTAAGCAATTTAATTTTTTAAATTTTTTAAATAAATAAAAGAATAAATAATTTTTTAAATAAAAAATTAAATTGCTAAAAATTTAATAAAACAATTGCTTAAATTAGCAAAATTTTAATATTAATTTTTTATTTTCTCTATTAAAATTCTTCAAAAATTACCAAAAGTGACTCAAATATGCATTATTTACTTAAATATGCACCAAATGTTGAAAAACGTAATTCGTCCAGATTTTTTATTAAAATTATTTTTTATAAATCTAGGTAGTACTACTATTGAAAATTTAGAAAAAAATTGAAAAATTCGAAGGTTACATATTTTTTAGTTTGCATATCAATGCATATTTTATCTATTTTTTATCAATTTTAGAACATATTTTAAGGAAATTGGGTGCATATATATGAGCATATTTTTAAGTATTTTGGTGCATATAAATCCGAGCTCTAGTAATAATACATTAACAATTTCAACCATGCATCATCAAAAGTGACTCAAATATGCGTTATTTACTCAAATATGCACCAAATGTTGAAAATATGCCAAATTTTGCATAATTTACGCAATTCGTCCAGATTTATTTTTAAAATTATTAAATTTTATAAATCTAGGTACTTACTTAGTACTTATTGAAAATTTTCACACAAAAAATGAAAATTTCGCAGATTAGATATGTTTCAGTTTGCATATTAATGCATATTTTATCTATTTTTTATCAATTTTAGTGCATATTTTAAGGAAATTCGGTGCATATTTTCAAGTATTTTGGTACATTTAATCTGAGCTCTGATTATAACTAAGAGATGGAAAAATTGATTTTTCAATGAAATTTTCATAAAAGCAATGAACAAATTCATAAATAAAATAAATTTTTCATAAATACAAAAATGTTAATTATTAATTAAATTAATAATTATAATTGTTTTTGCTGATATTTTTTTTGAAAATATTTATTTGCAAAGTCAGGCCATACTTTTGTTGCTTGTTGGAAGCATAACTTATTGGAGTATCCGAACGTTTTCTCTCCAACTTTCTTTTAAATAAATATATACTCCTACATATTACAGTGTTCATCCTCATAAATTGGGGTTATTTTTTAAAAATTCTATGAAATATCGAGATTTATTGAAAAATTTAATTTATATTTTAGACTCTGTGCAATCAAATTAATGGGAACGCAGCCGCTTATCAATGCAGCTGTTCCATAATTATGTATTCAAATTAATCTTTAACTTAACGACATTGTAATGCAAATTTTAATTTTTATTAATTCTTATTGGTGATTAATTTCTGATTTAATTACTTTTCCATTACTCACGTTTTCAATAAAAATTTTCTTTTTGATTTTAGGTATTTTTTCTGAAAGAGGAACAATTTGGGATTTTTGAATAAAATAGAATTAAAAACATCAAATTGAAATATAAGCTCTGAAATCGATTCCGCCTAATTCTGGTAGCCAATCGGCAAATTACGTCAAACGTATAATTTTACACTTTAAAAATATTTTGGGAAGCTTTTACGACCATTAATAATTTACCTTAACGATAAGTTGCGAAACAAAACCTACGCTTATCTATTCCTTTTAAAATAACAACCAAATAAAGAGTAATCTCTAGCTTGGTAATTAAAGCGGCACTTAAAAATCGTTCAGGTAGCTAACAAGCAATTTTTTCACTAAAAACCTCCAAAAACTATAAAGTAGTTCAAAGGCGCAGATTAAATTTTAAGATAAAAAAAGACAGTGAATATCTGTGTTTCCCTGTCACTTAATTTAGACTTTTGAACCTTTCGGGCTCACCTGCCGACAGATTCATCTTTATCGTTCCTCACTAATTAGAGTTTACTTTAAGTCGAAGATAATTAAAAAAACTTTTATTACTGCCATATAAGTAGGTATACCTATAACACAAATTCTCTCACGAAAGATAAGATTAATTATAGAAAAAGGAAATTCTCGAACATGTGGGATTTGAAAATTTTAATTTAATCGATTATGTCACAACAATATACCTGGTAATAATCGAAATTTATTCTATCCTAGCTGGAATGCCAAATCCCAATTCAAACCCGGGTGGCCCACCGGTAGTAAGATGTACACTCCGGAAGCACAAACCAAACCGGAAACCTCGCACTCCCTTCACGACACAACAGCTCATGGCTTTGGAGAAGAAGTTTAGGGATAAACAGTATCTCAGCATAGCGGAACGGGCCGAATTTTCCAATTCGTTACGACTAACGGAAACACAAGTAAGTTTTTCCGGCTCTAATTTGAAAATGACGACAAACTAAAATAAATTTTTCTAATAGGTTAAAATTTGGTTTCAAAACCGTCGCGCCAAAGCTAAACGTCTTCAGGAAGCAGAGCTCGAAAAATTGAGGATAGCGACGAGGCCGCTGCTAGCCCCATCGTTTGGATTATTTCACGGAGCACATTCACATCCGATGTCTCCTTTTTTGGCAGCAATGGTTCAAAGACCACCGCACTTTTTAGGATTTCCCTCGCTGTCGATGGAGTCTTTCATACCAAATATGCCACAATCGATACCATAATTTTTGATTGTACAAATATTAAAATATGTAAATAATTGTTGTTTTCAGTTAAATTGTCTATATTTTATGTAAATATTTTTGTGTAAATATGACTTTAGTGTCACAAAGAAATAAAAAGACTGATGTATAATTATTGTATAAATTAGAATTGTAAATAAACATAATTAAATTATTATGTATTTTCATGCCGGCATTTGTTTTATTTAGTTCCTGTTTATCGGGTAGTATTGTTGAAATTTTAAAAATATAGGCTACAATTCAAAAGAGGCCAAATAATCGGATCAACGGATAATCGGATCAAAGGATAATCATATCGGCTTCTTATCGTATTTTTTCACTTCGTTCTACGAACAACTGAAAACCAAGCTTAAGTATTCCGGAATAGAAATCGATCTTCTCTTTGCCAGGTAACTATTACGAGAGATCCCTAGTGATTTGACATTAGACGACGATAAATTGCTCAAGTATTTAAACCCATACTGCATTTCAAGTTTAAATGGAAGTCGCGTAACGGACGCGATTTTACGTTTAATTCCAAATCAATATACTTTTGATTTTACCTTAAGGGCTATCAGATTGTGGGCTCAACGACCGACGCTGCGTTTACAGTACCGTATTAGGCTACCTCGGAAGAGTATCGTGGCAAATGTACCTAAAGTTCTCTCAAATTTTTGGGACATGAGGTATGGGACAAACTGTTCGCGCCGGCGTCATTTTTCGTCATATATAAAAGTTTTATTTTAATTTCACCAAAGTCGCAAACCGCAGAAGATCGCATTGAAGACAGAGTTAGGAAATTAGTTCTAACTTTGAAGACGAATGAGCATGTGTAAATGGTTAGCAATCCTAAGTTGATCAGTGAAGTAAGGTAAGGTAGAAATAGTAGGTAGAAAAAGGCTTTTCTACAAACGAACATTTGCAAAGCTGTGAAAAATTTATTCTGTGAAATTTATTTTACGGATCTGGAAGCGAAATAAAGTGAAACTGTTAGAAACTGGGCGCAGGGAGGGAGAAGCATGAAACACAATTTAGAATGCAATTTGAAGGTTCTTTTGTTTTATGATTAAGGAATTCGCAAGTAAAGTTTATGGTTTCGTGATCGAATAAATTAAGTTGAAACGCAAACTTTTTTGAATTAAAATAAAAATTAACTAGAGTGCGTGCCAAATAGAAACAGAACCGTAAATCATCACAGGCTATACCTCCAAAATATCTCCAACCACTTGAAGAACATTAAGTCACTCAGTAGCGCGCCCTGAATTTCTTGCAAATGTTACGAATTGTTTTAGTTTGGAACGCCAGTGTTCATATAAACACTTAACGTGTGTTATGTTTTTAAAAACAATTGACATGATGACTTTTAAACACTTTTTCAACTCACATTCGCGACTACTGAACTGGTTGACTACATGGGAGGTTCTATAAATACTTCAATACTCCGTATATCTCTAATTTCTATATTTAATAAAATCAAAGAAATAATACGCACATAAAGCTAAGTATTTCAAACCGGGGGGTCTGGTATATGAATACTCATGAGTTTCAAACCAGACGCCAAATCTTAGATGGTGGATTCTTCAAGGTTAGATTTCTGTTTTGAAACTCATAAGCGCAATAACACATTTTCTTTTTTGAATATCATCACTGATGGTGTACTGGGGACCTCCACACCCCGGGTTTAGAAAACCTAACTAAATATGAAATACTCATGAGATTCAAACCAAAAATTTTACATTGCAGATTCCTAAGAGTTGGATTACGGTTTAGAAATTAATAAGCTCATTAACACTTTTTCTTTTTTGAACATAATCACTGATGGTGTACTGGGGGTATTCCATACCCCCAGACCCCCGGTTTATAAAATCTAGCGTTGTGTAAGTGAAATTGCATCGGAAGTTAGATCTCTAGTTTGTAACTCATACAAGCTCTGGCTTCAAATTTAATAAAATGAAAGGAATAATATGCACATAAAGCTTAGTATTTCAAACTATGGGTATGGAATACCGCCCAGTATCCCCCATGAGTTTTAAACCAGAAACCAAATCTTAGATTTTAGATTCTTCAAAGTTGGATTTCTGTTTTCAACCTCATAAGCGCAATAACACATTTTCTTTTTTGAAGATAAACACTGATGGTGTACTGGGGGGTACAGATTTGGTTTCTGGTTTCTGGTAACTCATAAGTATACCAATACTTATACCGATGTATGCGTAATTGTGTGCGGACATGGAAATTACATCGGAAATTGTTTCGGGGACATCCATTAATTAGGTTAGGCGTTTAGGGGGGAGAGGGGGTCGAGCTAAATCTCACTAAATCTCACGTGGGGGAAAGGGGGGTCTCGGCAAATATCACACAATTGTTTCTTATCCGCAACCCAGATAACATGAATGCTTACGACAAGGTTGTCGTTTGCTTGTCGTTGGCTTGTCGTGACAAGCTGTACGTAATTGGCTTGTGGAAAGCTTGCAGAAAGGCTTTCGGCAACAAGCTCAACATGAAATCCTTGTAAAAAGCTTGCTGCAAGACTGTACAAGCTTAACATAAGAAACCCTTGTCGCGCAAGCTTTACGTAAGGTTTTCATCGACAAGCTTGTCACGTAAAGCAAAAAAAGCTTGTCAAGTGTCAACTAGACAAGCATTTTGTAAACTTGCAGGCCTTCAATGACAAGCTTGCTGCAAGCTTATAAAAACCTTAAATTGCTATCTGGGAAGAAACTGTAAAATTGCGAGGGAACCGGATTAAATGAAGTTATTTAAGTAATTAAATAAAACAATCTCACGTGAGCTTAGAAGGGGGGGGGAAGGTCGAGCAAAATCTCACGACATTTTACCGGGGGAGGGGGGGTCGGAAAATTACCAAAATCTCCTCTCGTAATTAATGGACGTCCTCTTTCTTAATTCGGAATTCATTCCTGATGTAAATTTCCATGATTGCTATTGTGGCACTAGGTGATTTAGTCCCTGGTAATTTGACAATGGTAACTTGATCTCCGAGGTAAATTGACGCCGGTAAGTTATAAATTATAAAAATACAAAACATATTATAGTCTGTATCTTGAAAACGGTGCGACAAAATGCATATAAATAAAAATGTAGGGAATAAAATTTACAAAAAAAGATTTCTTGTCATTTTTTTATTTCTTTGCACCGTTTTTGAGATACAGGTAATAATATTTTTTGTATTTTACAGAGACTTGTTAAAAGTCAGAAACAGAGTCTACAAAATGGAAAAATGTATAAGTACAAAATTGAAGACAATAAGATTTGCAACGAAAAATTTCAAAAAAGTTTCAGTGTATAATCGATTTTATAATATGACAAAAATCGGTTTCAAAATGTACAATTTACATTGCTAACATAAGAATGTCTGTGTGATAGACTCACGTTACTTATTATATAATGTTTATATTTAGTTACTTATATGTTTTGATAAATTTTATAGTCAAAAATCCAGTTTGTACTTTTTTGAAAATCGTTTTTTTTTTTAATTAATTTTAAATGTTTTAGATGTTTTGTTCGTAATTTTTCTTAATAAGAATACGAAGTCTCATATCTTTCTTTCTTTATTTATGAAATTGTTAAGAGTAGGGGGCCCGCAAAGTCTTTCCACGGGACCCGACGTGGCTCTGCATCAGTTTAAACAGTTCGAAAATTTAATTTAGTTTTATGGGAGTACAACCCTCCCTATTGCACAGTTTTTTTACCTATTGATGTAAACACTTTATATATATTATTCGTGATTTACATTAAGTGAATGCCACCACGCGGAAAAATTATAAATTACACTGTAAAATAATTTTATGTAAATTTACATAGAAAATGATTGGCAACTTTGTGACATTTAAATATCTATGGATCTATGTAAATATACATAAGGGGGCGTCCATTAATTACGTGAGGCGTTTAGGGGGGGGGAGGGGGTCGAGCCGAATCTCACCAAATCTCACGTGGGGGAGAGGGGGGGTCTCGGCAAATATCACATAATTTATTTGTGTTTTTCTTCTGAAATAAAAATAAATTAAGCAAATTATGCTTTTTTAATAAATACAACGCAATCAAGTACAGATTAACGCATTTACACTAAAACTACGCATTTTAAAAAATCTCACGTGAGATTAGAAGGGGGGGAGAGGGGGTCGAGCCAAATCTCACGACATCTCACCGAGGGGGGCGGGGGGGTCTAAAAATCGCCAAAATCACCTCACGTAATTAATGGACGCTCCCTAAGGATGTAATTTTGCATACCCAAGTAATATGTATCCATATGGGAACTGTAAAAATACTATACCGTTTCCACCAATAATTCAGAAATCGTCAACTGTAATTCAGATTTGTCAAATTTACAAAAATTTTGTAAATTTACAGAACAGGAATTAATTTTACATTATCTAAATCAGTAAATTTACATTATACTATTATTTTTACACAAATTTTTTAATTTTACGCAAACGTTACCGTAATTATTTATTTACATAGATTTTCAAAGTAAATTTTACAATAAAAATCATTGTAATTTTCCATAAATTTTTAACAGTGTAATCTAATACGTATAGTTGGTATAGAAAGTTTTGTTGATAAACCAAATATTTTATATGCTTTCTTTTGGTATTCTATTTTATGAATTATAATAGCCTGGATTGAATTGGTCCTGAAATTTTGAAGGACCAAATGAGTGTACGACATGGGCGATGGGTCAACGCTTGAGTTTGAACATTAAGTTCGCCAAACGCAAAGATCTGTATCTGTATGGGCACTTAGTTTGCAGCGTGAACGATGTCCCATTGCTCTGGTGCTAAAAAGCGTAAAGGTAAGGATTTCGTCCAGTGAGATATCAGTTTAAGAGGCTATAGTAGCCTCGCACGCTTTGACTGAATAAACCGATTTTAACCAAATAAAATATAGAAAAATAAAAATTTAGGTATTTATGCTACTTTAGTTTCCATGTTTTAATTTTGAACTCCCGCATGTTGAAATGGGATCACTCTGAATGTGATTTCCGCTAACATAGATTGTAGCTGTTTGTGTCACCGGTTATTATTTAATTAACATTGTCGTAATAATAAACAATCTGGTATCGATTCTCGATAACTTTTTCTTCATACAACATAGTATAGGAGTTTATAATAAAAATTGAGTATATTATTACAAGACAAGTAATTACTTTTGAAAACCAACTTTCCTGCTATCATATGTTGGGTATGACAACGAACAACGGCTACTGGTTCTAATTTATAGTCGACCGGAATGCCGACTATTAATAATTTAAATGTTAATTTGTTAATTAATGATACAAATTGCTTTTCTCAAATGTGTTTTATTATTTCCCAATATGGCGCAACTCGTTTATATACTTCATTTACTTTAGTGTCGTTATTTTGCCTGATCTAGATAACCGAGATCTATAACGAACCAAGTTGACTGTATCAGACATTCTGCATATAAATTCGCTTATTTTTCACCAATAAGTTTGATATAAATCGATTCCCTCGATAATAACACATATCGATGATATCGCAACGCATTTTTCTCTTCGCTTCAATTTCGTTAAATTCAATTACTGATAACAAATTTACATAATTTAAGTCTTTTAAAATGCTGTCTGGAGAAATTCGGTTCGAGAAAAACTTTTTTTCAAAAGAAAACCTTGCGAAAATAGACGTAGTAGAAGCCTGGTTCGTCAAAGACTGCATACCATTTAAGGGAATCCCCTAATTAAGATGGTGGTGATAAATTAACAAAAACAATTTAAAAGTAGAGATTCTCTTCCATAACAATATGTAGCTAATTAAGCTCCACTTTGTCCAGCGTTGAGTTCCAACAAAGCTGAATATATCACAAAAACTTGTTTTTCCGATTGTACGCAAGAGTATTTACGAAACGCGACAAACAAAGACGGAGAACAACTCAAGATAACAGCCAATTAAAAGACGTGGTATATATTGAATAATAATTATAAGTAGCTACTGCCCTACCCTGACCATCCGTTCCTATCCACGACCAACGTTTGCTTCGAGCCATACGAAACTGGAAGGAAACGTCCGACCAAACGTTTGGCCGATTAAACTTAAAAGTGTAGACGGCAATTTGTGAAATTACTTCTTGGAATTACAGTCCTTTTATGTCTAATTACTGTTCTCGCGACTTTTGCCATCTTCGTCTTCCACCACTTCTCGATTTAAATTGAAATGCAAAGGAAGATCGTTGGATTTAACTAGATGCAATAAATTGCTATTGTTTTAATGGAAGACGATTAAATAAACGCAGGACAGGCATTTCTAAGAATTTAATTAATTAGTTTTGTTGCACATCGAAATGGCGAAATTTGCACATCACTTAAATTACCCTTAACGGTGCCGGACGCGGCGACGTTTTCCTGCGATTTTTGGTTTCTTCAGACATAAATCAATGACAATTAAAATTTTCTATGCTGCTGAGGGGTTATCGGGAGCGATATCTACCCACGATTGCAGCTCCTTGCGCTATCGATCCGGATCGGTTATAAGATTTCTATATACAGTGCGACTTTGACAATGAAAATTGCAGTATGATAAAGACTGACAACCCCACCGAGCTCGCTGAACTCGAAAAACTTCTGGTATTGGGGATTCTAATTAAAAATACCGATGAATGAAATAAACTTGGTCGTAAAAAGATGGGGACCAATTTGGAAATCTTTTAGTTCTAAATTTCGAATAATTAAATTTGATGAAACAAGCTTCAAGTTGTTAGGAATGTTTAGTTGAAAGATACGGTAGCTGATACAAACGACCAAGAGAACATTGGTCTTCAAATAATTTGTTTACATTCGTGTTTTTAATAAATACTATCATAAAATATTAATGGCTTCATAAATTTCAACTATCTTAATTAATTTGATAATACAAAAATTTATAATGTGACGGATTCTTTTATAGGTTATATTGACCTTTGTTATCCCAACAAAATCAAATCTCGTGTATTTTCAGAAATTAAAGTTTCCCAATTAGGATGGCGAAAGAAGAATTAAATTAATTCGGATTGAATCTTGGTGGAACCTGCAGTGCAGAAAAAGGGAAATTGGCGAAAGGGTAGGTAGAAAAATGAAAGCAGCGAGAAAACTTGGACGGGTTACTATATCTCAGCAACAGATGCCAAGACACAAAAGACAATCAGCCTATTAAAGGTGGACACCGTACCAACAATTTATTGTCCCAATTAGCCAAATCGTGAAGCTACGTGTTTTGGAAAGGCAATGGTCCTCAATATAGTAGCTTGTTAAGTAAACCGGTATCATTCTATAAAAATTCTTTTTGTATACCTCACTTCTGAAAGAGGAAAATTTACGTTTCAAACAAATTAAACAAAAGAAGATAAAACAACTAACGTCGAAGAAAAATACTCAACATAATCTCGACAGCTTATCTCTTCACTTTTTCACAAATTTCAACTTTTATTTAAATTTATCGAATACTTCTTGTTAAAATATTTAACCGTAATTACGTAAATTACACAAAAAAATTTTAAAATTCCAAAAGTTTTCGTTCAATTAATTGGATTAATTCCTTCGACACTGGTTTAATTAACGTAGATTTACAAATTAAGTTGGTTTAATTATCCTCCCAGTTTTGGTCATAATGCTTTCTTTAAATTACAATATAATACACAGTCAGCCGGAAAGTGCGACGAACCCAGATTCGAACCCTATTCCTATATTTTCAAAATTAAAACCAATACACCCAGGTTTCAAAATTTTGCATAATATAAAACTTGAAAAATGTAAATTAAACTGATCTATTTTACCTTTCAGATTTTCACTTTCCACTACTGTCCTGTCAGCATCTTGTCAAATTTGCCAAACAAAGCAATTGTTTTACTACTTTACTGATCGGAATTAAAGTACTTTAGTACCAACTCAAATCAGACAATAAATACATAATTCATTTTATTATTAATCAGTAAATAGTATTTCCAATTTACCTTACCGTTGGTTGGTGGCACTCGTGACGCTAAATGTCAACATCATGGCGGCTCCATTACGTATACTTGATGTTTTAAGTTCGATTCTGAATTATTTTATCGTAAAACCGCCGTAAAATGATAATTCACTAAATAGAACACCAAAAAATGCAAACGTTTGGTTTCTCAACAAAACTTTCTATACCAACTATACGTATTAGATTAACTTAAAGTTTTTCCGCGTGGTGGCGTTCACCTAATAAATCGCAAATTATGTTTATTTCAATTTTTAAATATATAAAAAGTGTGTACGTCAATAAGTAAAAAAATATTCAATGGGGAGGGTTCAACCCCCATAAAATTAAAAATTAAAACATTAAATTTAAATTTTTTATATTTATATTCAAACAGTTGAAAAATTAAATTTTCAAACTGTTTAAACTGATGCATACAGACGCAATATAATCGACAAATCATAATACGTTGGTAACAGTACCACTATACCTACCAAACAGAGTCTTCTCGTCAAAGATGGCAATGCAGGCTTAGCCTCTCCTGAATATCTGAACTGTTAAACGATTAAAAATAATTTTTAAATGGAAAGTGGATTTTTGGTTGCGAGATTTTTCAAAACATAAAGACTTCTTCCACAATACATATCCAATAACCCAATAAGTAACGGGAATCTATCCCACAAGCGCCCGCAGCCTACTGGCAATGTAAATTGTACATTTTGAAACCGTTTTTTGAGATACAGATAAAAGTATGTTTTTGTATCTAACAGGGTCCTTTTTACCTAAGTCATTGTCACTCAAAAACGGTGCAACAAAATATAAAAATGTATATAAATGAAAATAAAAAAAAAATGAAATTTTCAACAAAAACTATCCAAAAAAGTTTTGCTGTAAAATAGATTTTTATATAACAAAATGCACTTCAAAATATACAACTTACATACCGACAGGTAAATTTACCGGGGGTCAACTTACCTTCGGGATCAAGTTACCGGGTCAAATTAATGGGGACTAAATCACCTATTGCCACAATAGCGATCTTGGAAATTGCGTCAAAAATTACTTCCGAAATAAGAAAACAATTCCCGATGTAATTTCCTTGACAGCACATAATACGCATACAAAACTAGGTTTTATAAAACGGGAGTCTAGGGGTGTGGAATACCCTCAGTACACAAGTGATTGTGTTCAAAATAGAAAATGTGTTATTGAGCTTATGAGTTTCAAAACAGAAATCTAAATTCTAAGATTTCTGGTTTGAAATTCGTTAGTATACCGATACTGGGGGGTATGGAATACCCCCCAGACCCCCCTGTTTGAAATACTCAGCTTTATGTGCATATTATTTCTTTAATTTTGTTTTGCAGTAAAATCGAGACTTTAAAATGTACAATTTACATACCGAGAGGGTCAATTTACCTTGGGAATCAAGTTCTCGAGGTCAAAATACCGGGGATCAAATTACTGGGGACTAAATCACCTAGTAGCACAATAGCGATCATGAAAATTGCATCAGGAATTATTTCCGATTTAATAAAACAATTCCCGATGCAATAAACATGATGGCACAAAATACGCACACAAAGCTAGATTTTATAAACCGGGGGTTTGGGGGTATGGAATACCCCCAGTACATTATTCATTGTGTTAAAAAAATGTGTTATTCAGCTTATGAGTTTCAAAACAGTAATCTAACTCTTAAGAATCTACAACGTAAAATTTCTGGTTTGAATCTCATGAGTATTACATACAAAGCTAGGTTTTCCAAACCGGGGGTCTGGGGGTATGGAATACCCCCAGTACACCATCAGTGATGATGTTTCAAAACAGTTTCAAAACAGAAACCTAACTTTTATGAATCTAAAATCTAAGACTTGGTTTCTGGTTTGGAACTCATGAGTAAATATACTGGGGGGTATTCCATACCCCCCAGACCCCCCGGTTTGAGATATATAACTTTATGTGCATATTATTCCTTTCATTTCATTAAATAGTATTGAACAGCGCTTGAATAGAAACCTGAGCTTGCATGAGTTTTAGACTAGAGATCTAACTTTCCAATATATTTCTATTCTAATTTAAAAAAAATTTTATTTTTATTTTTTCGGGGATATTTACCTCGGAGATCAAGTTACACCTGTGATTGTGTTAAGGGGTTACGCTACCTTGAAATTTTGAAAACATTAATCACAGATTAAAGGTAATTTAAAGTATATATTCGATTTTAAGTCACCGGCGTCGTACTTTTTTTTCTTTGGCGATTTTTTCGAAACTGCTTTATCTAAACGGTGTGCACGATATCTCCCGATCTACTCAGCCGATTTGGTTAAAATTTATAACAGTTATTTATCATAATATTATCAAACTTGTGAAATATTTATAAAATAAAAAAATAGAAATATTTTGATTGGGTGTCATGTTCAAAAATTATATATTTTTTAAACTCAAAATGTCAATGTAAATTTGAGTTAATTCTTTCAAGCACTTGTCATTTCTACAAAAAAATTTTTTAAATAATTCCTTACGTCACAAGAAAACTATTACCCTCCTAAATAATAAAATATTCGTTTTTGTTTTTTTTTCACAATGCCGAGCAGAGAAATCATGTACACCACCAGTATTGGCGTATTTAAAAAATGCTTTGGGGGGGGGGAAAGACCAAATATTTTTCAGGCATTTTGTTAATCCATTCGTGCGCTTCAGTGGTAATCGACTGACAAGTTCCAGAAATCAAAAAAATTCAAGCAAAATAGTAATAAATATATTACATTATAGGAAAGTAATAATTTAAATAAACAAAAAAAATAATTTCAAGTTATTTAATTTTAAAACCTCGTAGTAAACATTATTTTTATCCGGGAGAGCTTCAGGGATACAATCCGAGTCATCACAGAATAAATTTTTCTCAACTTTGCAAATATTCTTTCGTAGAAAAGCCTTCGTATACCTTTTCTTCGTACATTCATTTTCGTAGCAGCTTCATCGATCGGTCACCCATCCAAGTGCAGGCTGCTGGCAATTTCCTCGCTTGACTCCCGTGAACTGAGCAATGAACATATAATTTTGTTTTGTAACAATTACAGTTTACAAGTATGGAAACTTTTAATATGTTTGTATTAGGTATAGTTAAGTATGTAGTACATCCTGTTTTTTTAAACAATTAAATCATTAGAAAAAGGTGTTAAGCTACAATATAATATCATAAATCACCTCGAAGTGTTCATAAGCAACTCCATTAAGTGTCAATTTGTTAATAAATTTTAAGGTAACTGTAAGTTATTACTACTAGAAAATTTGCAATTCAAATCAATTTTTTTAAATTCAAACGAGCTATAGCCACCTCACATGAAATATGGTTCGATTATTTTGTAGGTATTTTTCGAACAAGATGAATAATTATTGATACATTAACGTTTATTATTTTGATAAAATTGGTGCCACTATCTGATGAAGAGGATTGAAAAAAACCGGAGTCCATAAGTAGCGACCGAGCCGCTAATGGGGCATTTTAACCAATTGGTCTCGTACGGGCTTCAGATAACGGTCGTCTTTACTGGGATTTATTGCTGATGCTACTGTGCTACTACGTGAAAGAAATTTAGACTGTACCGCAAGCAACCCGATCGTTTTTTATTTTTTCTACAAATTGTTATTTCGAAAACAAAAGAATCTTCGAACAACTAGCTCAATCTTACGGATCATTAAAAAATTATCCTACTCAACTCCGGTACTCCCCACATCTTTACTTTTAAAATGAATGTTTTTGGTAATTAAGATTGAAAAATGTACACGCGGTACTAAGAAATGAATATGAAACCAAAAATATGAACGTGATCTAAGAGTGCTATGCACATTTAAGGGCAACAAAAGTCAACAGACCTGCACTTATGGCTATAAAACTAAACATAGTATAAGAAATAAAATAAAACGCCAGATTTACTGCTTGCCAGTTTACAATGAATATAATCAAACGTAAACGAAAAGGATAATTAAATTTTTGTACACTAATATGGCAATTACAATAAATTGCACACCAAAGCTTTATACGCTACACGGCTACACAGGCATCAGCATAGCAGCGCCAGCGTCATAAAAAAATTAGTCGATATTTTCCTATTCGGGTTTATTTAAATTAGAGTCGAAAAAAAAGCTAACAATGGAAGAAAACCAAAATTTTTAATTTGCTTCGTCGAAAATATTCAAAATAGCGACGGTGGTGTTTGTAACCTCTGGGTCAAAATTTGCATGTGAACAATGATAAATATTAGGAAGTATTAGGCATAATAAAACAATTATTTTGGAGTTTTGTTCCATAAATTTTGTCGCTTATTGTTTAATAGGTACAACAACTGACCTTTACACCTTTTTTGCTACGTAATTCTATATTTTTATAAATAACTTCCTAATAAAATTATAATTTGGTAAACAATTTACATAATATAATTCAAATCTAATAATTAACAAGCTAAGCAAATGCAATCAAATTCAAATTATTTCATAAGCTTTCGGCAATAGGCTATTGCCTTATTCAGATGCTTTTAATATGTTAAACGCTTTAAATCGGCACGAAATAATTTAAACTTTTGTGTTTAATTTACAGAATTATATATTTTATTGTAAACAAAGCTTTAATTATTCATAACCTGATGAAATTATATTTATAAATTTGATAATTTATAAATTTATTATGATAAAAACGCGTGCGACTCATAAAAATCCAACGCTTGATGAATAAAAATATAGTCTAAAAATGAGCCAGGACTTGAGTTTAATTCTACCTCCAGGTGGACTTCTGAGATCCACTTCTGAATCCCTAAAAATTCGTTAGTGAGACTGCCAACACTCAGAAGTCCACCACATCTAGTTCCTGATCCCTTACCAAGGTAGATGTAATTTTACTAAAAAAATAATACCACAATCAGTGCCGGTTTAAACATTTGTGGGTTAAATTATAGGCAGTTAAATTTTCGGGGCCCTCTAGAAAACTATTTCATTAATTAATTAATTAATTAATATTTTTATATTTTCTAGACGCTGAATCAGCATAAAAAGATAAAAACCAAGAAATGAAACTTATAATTAAAAAAAAATTTACGTTTTCACTAAATCAGCCCCTGAAACAAGCGTCCCCTAGGCAGCCGACTTTTCTGCCTTATGGGTACTCCGACACTGACCGCAATAATATATCACAGAAAAGATAAGGTTAGATACGATACTGCAATAATATAATGCAATATATGCCTTTAAGAAAGATGCTTGTCATGCCTTTTTTTAAAAGACATAAATTAAAAAAAAATTAAAAAAATTTTTTTTTTAATTTTTTTAAATAAAATAAAATATAATAAAATAAATTAAATTATAAAAACTATCAAAAATTTAAAAGCTAATGACACTAAACATTTGGTTTGAGTGAGTATATACTATATAACGTGATCTTGTAAGGTGTACTCGTGTCACAAGTTTAAACAATTTGTCAAAATAAATCAAACATTTTTTTAATGCATTTCAAAAAGGTAATAGCACCCAAAGGGTCCTTACATATTTTCAGATATACGGAAAAGAAAAATGAGAGATTCGAGTGAGGATAAACTTCAATTATTGATTAATTTAAGAAATAATGAATATTTATTTATTTTAATTTATTTTAATAAGATTTCGTTAATTACAGAAAAAATTTTATTTAAAAATAGATTCCTATTTTAGACCTGCGCTTTGCGACTTCGGCCAGTTTTAGGGGATGTTTGTACCAAGTACCTAGGTCCAGCGAACCATTGTGATAAACCAAGGATTTTAGGATGTACATGTCGCTGCCTACCTCCCAAATTAAATTTTATATTAAACTTGGTGTCAAACGTTTGATCTTCTTTTGCAGTGGCGTAGCCAGGAATTTAGTTCGGGGGGGGGGGGGCCACTACCCCAAACTATTTAAAAATAATTTTTTGTAAAGCCGGACAAAGGGTTTATTAACCGAAATTAATAATTTCGGGGGGGGGGCATCCCCCCCTGGCTACGCCACTGTTCGTTTGAACCTCAATGAGCTTACATTTCGGTCGTTTTTGACCTTACATTTCGCCCCCCACCCTCAAAGTCAATTTTTTTATTAAAATTGGTGTCAAACGTTCGAGCTTCCTTTTTTGAGCCCCAATGAGCTCTCAATTTTGTTGTTTAACCTTCAACGGCTAGTTTTGAAAACTTTGGGCGGATGGGTTATTTGTGAAAACTTGGCGGGGGGCGGGCTGTGGACATTATAGCCCCCCCCACCCAAATTTTTGATTAAAATTGGTATCAAACGTTTGAGTTTTGTTAAAGCCTCAATGAGTTTCTAATCCTGTCGTTTAAGCTTCAACGGTTGTTGAGCTATTTATGAAAACTTTGGAGGGGGCTGTGGATATGATAGCTCCTCAAGTCAAATTTTTTATTAAAATTTGTGTCATACGTTAGAGCTTTGTTTGAACCTCAATGAGCTTCCACTTTCGCCGTTTGAGCCTCAACAGTCGCGTAGCTAATCGCAAAATCTTTGAAGGGGGAGGGGGGTAAACACTCCCCAAGTTGAATTTTTGGGGTAAAATTGGTGTCAAACGTGTGACACTTCAATGAACTTCCATTTCCGCCGTTTGAGTTTCATGGTTTTCAATTTTTTGTCCTTTTCAAAATTTTTGAGTAGTTTACCCATACCCAAATGTTGGGGAAATATTGGGCCAATATTGAATGATTGAAAATCATTGATTATTGAAATTGAGATTGAATATTGAAAATCAATATTGGGCCAATATGCGAATATGAACATTTTCCAATATTGGTGCAATATTGAAAAACAATATTGGTCCAATATTAAAAATCAATATTGGGCCAATATTCAAATGTGAACAATTTCCAATATTGGTGCAATATTTATTTCCAATATCAAAAATCAAAAAATTTTCTTTATCTTTGCATAGTTTTTTCAATTGGGTTTTCTAATTGAATTTAGTGGGTTTTATTAGATTAATATTGGTGCAGCATTGATTTTCTATATCGGCGCAATATTGGAAAACAATATTGGCTGAAGATTGGCAGACAATATTGGTTATCAATATTGGTCCAATATTGTACAAAACTATAGCCAATATTGGTCCAATATGGATTTCCTATATGGGCGCAATGTTGAAAAACAATATTGGACCGATATTGGCTTAATCTGGTAATATTACACCAAAATTCAATGTTGGCCCAATATTGCCGCAATATTGCCCCAACATTGTGTGCTGCATGGGTAATCATTGTAATTTAATTTTTTTCAAAAATACAGATGTTTTAAATTTTGTCCACTTCCGAGCAAGTTGCGCATGAAAACCTTTAATTTTAATTTTGTAAACTACTTTTTATTGAGTTTAATTCATCAAACTCCATAAGTAAGTTTTTGGAAAAATATATTTTTCTTATAGCTCTGCGACCGTTGAAGCTTAAACGAAGCTCAATTGTTTGACATCAACTTTAATAAAAAAAATTCCATTTGAGAGGGGGAGCAGCGGCATGTACCTGATTTTAGGTATCCCAAGGAATAAATCATAAAGAACCCAATCAGGAGAGTGCGTTGGCCAGCTCAAACCGCCTCTTAGGGACCGTCTATTAATTACGTGAGATGATTTTGGAAATTTTTCAACCCCCTCCCTTCCTGGTAAGATATTGTGAAATTAAAGATATCCCCCCTCCTTTCTAATCTCACATGAAATTGTTTGTTTTACTTAATTTAACCCAGTGCTCTAGCAATTTTACAGTTTCTTCGGAAAAAAATTACTTGATATTTGCCAAGACCCCCTTCTCTCCCCGAGGGTGAGATTCGGTTTAACCCCCTCTAAAAGCTTTACGTAATTAATGTACGTCTCCTTAAAGAGATGAAGCGCCCGGGGAATCTGTCTCGCAAGATGTGCATGTAAACTCTTGCTGTGTAGGTTGCAGTGCCTTCCTGCTGAAACCAGACGTCTTCCAGCTTCATCCCTTCCACCTGAGGTGAGCAAAAATCCTGGATCATGGTCAGGTAACGTGCATAAGTGACTGTAACCGTCCGATCATTTTCTTCAAAAAAGTAATTGCCGATGATCCCAATTCTTGAAATTGTACACCAGACTGTCACTCTGTCGGAGTGCAGAGGTCTCTGGTGGAGCTTCTTGGGATTCATATCACTTCAATGTTTATTGATGAATTCTTCAAATGCTGACAGGATCTGCTTGTTTCCGAACTGAACGCATAGAAGATTGTTCAAGTGCAGCTCGAACCCTTTTGATGTTTACTGGGGTAGTGACGATAAACTGAGGTCCCCTTCTTCCCGTGGACATATTTTTGATATCCTGGAATGCATAAACCCACACAAGAATTTGATTTCGATCGAGAATTCGGCCGCGGGGGCTATATTTAACTTCAAACGGAAGACACTCTCCACGCGGACGACATAAACTTCCCTTCCTCCTCTTTCGAAGCACCCCACTTTCAACCATCTAGGATCGTTAGGAATTACAAATTTATGCCAGAAAACACTTGTATTATACAAAGTCACGCCATGGGCGGAGCTAACCTTGTCGAAACAGCCAATTGAATCCTCGCATTAGATTTTTGGTTCTTTTTTGCCCAAATTTTTTAATTATCCGCACAATTCAATTTCTTGAATTTCTTAATTGAAATTTTTAAATTCGTGGGACATTTCTGGTGCTATTCCCATTAAATAAACCTTCGCGACTTAGCAAGAATGTTCAACTCATAAAGTGAGATCAAGTGTAAGCTTTAAATATTACACACGCGGTATAACATAAGTAAACAAATAATTATTATTGTTTCTGTGGTTTTACGACTCCGACATTTATAAAATAAAAATCTTGATTTTTTAGTGACCTTATTGTATGTAAAACATATAAGCAACAGCTGCAAAAATCAGTGTTAATAAAATAGTCGATTGAATTGTTAATGTGGCGTTAATTTATTTTATTTTTAATCACCTGCTACAATATTTTCATTTTCTGCTTCTACTATGGGTGTTTTTTCGGAATTATCGCAAAATGGGACAGCAAAGGTCTACTACCTTGATGGTTAATTCGATATTCCGAATAGAGAAAACGTGAAGTGCACGAAGAGTTGGAAAACACACGACTTGACGAACCGTTGGCATGTCTCGGACAAATGTATTGTTTAAACTCTTAATGCAAAGGAATAAATAACAAAATCTCTACTTAAATTGACAACTTATAGTGACTTTGATATCAAACAAGCTCTACCATTAAGAATTTACAGTCAATTCCATTCTTCTTATTGCTGCACATGTTGAATAAAATTAATTTAAAAATGGAAATAGTTATAAATAAGTTATGTTGTTATGTAAAACGCGAAATTAGTTTTAAAATTGTAGGAACGCTAATAAATGGCCAGCTCGCTCATTAACGATGATTTATAACAAATAACTAAATGACAGGAATTTATGACAAATGTAGAAAACTTACGTCCAACTTTTCCAATTACCCACGTTGCAAATTACATTATAGACCAGATACAAGAATATTGATTTATTATTTAATTAAAGAGACAAAAGAGTTAAATAATGAACTCAGTAGCGAGGGTTCGAGAGTGACGCTCCCGCGAAGAACGCTCACGAGTGAGTGACGGTCCCAGAATTAGTAACAAATAAAATGAGACCAATTGCTTTAATTTTGTTTTTTTCATGTAAAATTATTAAAATAAAAAATGCTTAATTTTTAATTAAATAGTAGTATGTACAGTATTTATTCTAGCTGTCACAGTTTACGAGTTATGTGCAAAAATATAAAAACCATGTAAAACCATCGATACATCGATCAGGTTTTCAATTAAGAGCAATGTTCAGTGCTAATGGAATAATTCATGATTTATTTCCAGAATAATACAAAATTTAAGTATTAATCGTAAGTTTCCCACAATCTTGAAATATTCATTATTAAATATTTAGGTACTGATATAATATAATTAATATAGTAGAATTTATTATGGATTAGATTTGGATAAAATATTTAATTAATTTAATTAAAAGCTAAACATTTGAGTTGAGCTTAATTCAGCGCCTTTCGGCCACTGTTCATCGCATAATATACTAGTAATTTTCTTACGTTACGTTACGTTAAGTTAGGTATAAGGTATAAGGAAAGATAAGAAAGCAAGGGCAGCTGGCTGCCGGCAAAACCAAGGAGGTAGGTGAAACAGAGGCAACAGTCAAACCGAGGCAGAGGGCGAAACCAAGGGAGATCCTGAAACCAAGGTAGTATACGTAACCGAGGAGTAGTCTACAAGCTGGGGGATTAGGATTCCCGACGACGGGTAGTAACCGACGATGTACAGGCGAAATCCAGGGAGATCCATAAACCCGAGGCAGTAGACGCAACCGAGGTAGTAGACTACCTTGGGATCAGGATTCCCGAAGACTGGTAGTAATCGAAACCGAGGTAGAAGCTGAAACCGAAGGAGTAACCGAAACCGAAGTAGCAGCCGAAATCCAGTTGCCCGAAACCGCAAACATCATCAGTGCATTAAAACGCATCCCGATAACACCAAGGAAACGAAGCGTAAGCTTAAAAAGAAAAAGGCAGAAGACGTTTGGAAGAAATAAACTGCGAAGCGGAGGCCCGGAACCTCACCCAACAACAGCAAGAACAAACATCAGGCAACAATACTCAACATCGCAGACGACAGTGGAAGTAATACCGAAAAGGTCAATCCCGCTGTCGTCCGGGAGAGGGTTTTAGTGAGTAAGTCTCACACTACCACCTGAAATTGGGGTGGTGCCTATGAAGGTTTCCCCCTCCCTTGCAAAAAAAAGGTATAATCTACTTAATTGGTGGACAGTAAAGCAGCCATCAAAATATTCGGAAACACCACCATCAGCAACTCCGGACAAGATCATGGGTACGCATGGATAGAACTGGGAGAATTGGATTTTTACTCCGTGTACCTTTCCCCTAACGAAGATCCTAAAGTCATAACCGACAACCTGGAAGCACTATTCCTCAACATCAGATCAAGGAAGAGAGAATCCATATTTGGAGGGGACTTCAACGCAAAGTCCCCACAATGGGGATCACCTATAGAAGACCGTAGAGGGAAAGTCTTAACGGAACTCATGGCATCCAACGACATGGTTCTGCTTAACGAGGAAGGGGCACATATACTTCAGTTCTGGACCTGACCCTGGCAACCTCCAACGCAAGTACCCAAGTAACCAACTGGAGAGTGCTAGAGGAGGAGAGCTTTAGTGACCACAGATACATAGCATTCGACGTCATATCCGACAAATCAGCAACAACAGAAGACCAATTCAGATGTACCTAAATCTCAACCCCTTTGAACAGATTAACACAAATTCCCTCGACCTATATCTTACAGGGCTGAAAAGTGCTTGCATACCTCATATTAAAAGATCCAAAACCCATGTGTATTGGTGGACCACTTAAATCTCCGAAAAAAGAAAATCCTGCATTAAAATTAAAATAAAAATGTACAGGGCAGCACTTAATCCAGTGCAGGCCGAGGCACTTAATAATCAGTACAAAGAAGAAAAATATCAGCTAAAGATCGAAATCCTCAAAACCAAGAAAAGAAAATGGGATGAACTACTAACAGAACTAGACTAGGACATATGGGGGAAAGCCTACAAGATAGTATGCAAAAGACTAGGAAATAGACCTCCACTAGACCTAGCGCCTCAGCACTCTTCGAAGGTCATAGTCAATCTGTTTCTAACCCACCCTCCATTCAAACGGAATAAAAGTCCTAGCGAAAACATCATAGAAGGAATCTCTGAAGTAGAACTAAAAGAAATCACAAAGAGAATAAAAATCAACAAAGCTCCGGGACCAGATGAAATGCCAGCCATTCTCATCAAAAGACTTTGCGAAGACAGACCTTCTTGGTTGATGGAAGTATTAAACAACCTGTCACAACACGAAGAATTCCCGGAAGATTGGAAGAACGCTTCGCTGGTGCTTCTAAAAAAGGGAGACAAGCCAGCAAATGTACCATCCTCATACTGAACCACCTAAGCAAGCTCTATGGGAGATATATCCTCATCAGACTGCAAAAAGAGCTGGAAGAACAGGGGGGTCTAGCACCAAATCAATTTGGTTTCAGAAAGGGGCGTTCTACCACCCACGCACTAGATATTCTCACCAAAATCACAACAAAGGCTAGGTCGGGAACTTGGAGGACAAGAAAATACGTGTTGGTCCTGTCCCTTGACGTGAAGAACGCCTTTAACTCTGCGAGCTGGAAAGTGATTCTCGAAGATCTGAGAAACAATGGAATTAGCAGACCTTTACTAAATCTCCTATCAAACTACCTCAGCAACAGAAAAATCACCTTCCGGGGTCGCGCAGGGCTCTGTACTAGCGCCGACTCTTTGGAACGTCAGTTACGACGGAGTTCTGCTACTCCCAGTTCCTCAAGGAGTGACCCTGCTTGGATTCGCCGACGACCTAAACATAGTGGTGAAGGGGAAGACAGACGAAGAACTGGAAGAAAGGCAAACGAAACAATCAAGTTGATTAGCAAATGGACATCGGACAGAGGACTGACCCTGGTACCGGAAAAGACAGAGGCAGTACTAGTGTGCGGTAGGCGCAAACACAGGGAGTTGAGAATAAGGCTGCACGACCTAGACATAGCAATGTCAAGGACTATGACAGTACTGTGCGTCATAATTAACGACAACTTATCTTTTGGTCTGCACATTACAAGAGCGGCGGCAAAAGCGGAAAAGGCAGCCATGGCGATCGCTAGGCTCCTCCTGAACATCGGAGGTCCCGGTAAAAGGAAACGCCGAGTGGTGGCATCGGTGACGGAGTCCATCATGTTGTACGCAGCTCCTATCTGGGCAAGCTCACTCAAAATGAGGAAATACGCTTTGCTACTGCTAAGAACCCAGAGGAAAATGGCACTCAGAGTGACGAGAGGATACCGCACCATGTCGGCCGAAGCGTCCCTGGTGCTGGCATCCATGGTCCCAGTCGACAAATTTTTTTAATTTGTATTACAAGTTTTGCTGTATCTCGAAGATCAAGAAAGTTATTGCTAAAAACTATGATTTTCGGTTCTATTTCTACTTGGCACAAACTCTAGTCCTGTCACCAAAATATCCCGACGCCATTAGTCTTGACGCCAAAATAATCTAGCGCCGAGTTGTCTTGTAGTCAAGTTGACGGAAGCTAGGCTAACCAAATTGACCGGTGTAATCCTACTTCATTACTTATGTTGGTGGGGTTACTTCCAAGACTTAAAAATTTAGCCATCTAAGATGATGGATAGCGCCTGGGAATATTTACCTCAGTGAAATAGTCACGAGTGGATTAGAGAAATTTGATCTCGCAATAAATTAAATAAAATGATAAAATATTCCATGTGAATATTTACCCTTAATTTTTTTTCAATTTTACAAACCCCCCCCTCCCCCCAAGTAAAATTTTCTCAAGAATACTAAGGGAATTTTACTACCGCAGAGTAGAATATAAAGGAGTCAAAAATCGGTATACCGGGGATGAATCCGGTGGGGAAATTCGGTGTACAAGTGAAGGCAAATCGAAAGAAATAAATTTGTAAACCTATTACAGAATAATGGACAAAAACAACATTGTAAGTTAAAATCAAAAAAAATCTTAGACAATCTTAGAAAATTGTAAAATATGTTAGAAAATCTCAGATGCATTTTTCCAGTCCCCCCCCCCTCTCACAATTCCAATTTTGTGTTCAAAATAGGCTAAATCGTTTGTACTTCGTTTGTACCTCCTTTACCTTCATTTGTAACAATTTTGTTTTCAAAATATTTCAAAATAGGTATCTAAACATTAGCATTTTGAAATTCTTCCCCCTTCAATCCTAAATTCAAAATGGAGGGACTGAAGAAATGCTATTGTTAGACATTTTGAAATATCTCGAAAAGCAATTGGTACAAACAAAAATATAAAAGGTACTAAACAGATACAAACGAGAAAAACACCATTTAGAGTATTTTGGACCCAAAACTAGAAACTGGCAAAAAGCACTTGAAAATCTCAAAAAATCTAAGAAAGTTTTTTTGGAAATTAGAAAATCTTAGAAATACTATAAGTAGACAACTTTTTTTTTCTTTGTTTATTTATTTTTAAATGAAAATCTTGAAGCAATCCAGGAGGAAATCAAAATTTGAAATTGGGGGGGGGGGGGGTGATTGACTAAATGCATCTGAAAATCTCAGAAAATCAAGGAAGTTGTTTTGGAAATCAGAAAATCTTAGAAATACTATAGAAAACCTTTTTTTTTTCTTTGTTTCCTCTTTCGAAAGAAAATCTTGAAGCAATCCAGGAGGAAATCAAAATTTGAAATGGGGGCTGACGAAATGCATTTGAAAATTTCAGAAAATCTAAAGAAGTTTTTTTGGAAATCAGGAAATCTTAGAAATACTATAGAAAACCTTTTTTTTTCTGTTTCCACTTTCGAAAAAAAATCTTGAAGCAATCCAGGAGGAAATCAAAATTTGAAATGAAGGAGGGACTGACGAAATGCACCTGAAATTCTTAGAAAATCTGAGGAAGTTTTTGTGGAAATCAGAACATCTTAGAAATATTATAGAAAACTTTTTTTTTGTTTACTTTTTCGAAAGAAAACCTTGGGAAATCTTTCAAAAATCTTGGAAAAGAAAATTTATTATACAAAAATTTGCCTATCGACCTCCCCTTCGCTGAAAACCCTATTATTAAACAAAATATCAAGAACGTCACTAAAGAATCTCGGTACCGTCTGTGTCGCCGGCAGTAAAGTAAACCAGTGGCTTTGACAAATAAAGTATAAAGTACTTTAGTGCCGCCCGCCGTCTTTCTGATTTAATGCAATTAATTGCATTCACAATTAATATTGACAAGAAATGATTTTTTGCAATTTTTGTTAAGAAGCAAAATAAAATATTAGATAAGTTTAGTCTGTCCGTCTGTCCGGACAACTTGTGAACTTTTGTGCAAGTGCAAGAACATGGCTTTCTGTAATCCATCGTATTATAGCGTTTGAAACTAATGTAGTTACTAAATACCTTCATATTTTTCAAAATTCTGATTATTTTTCAATTACGTCCCCTCTAAAAATTAACTTTCACTACAAAATGCAGTTATAGTAAAATGGTAGTAGCAAATATTGGATCGACATTTGATCCGTTATCACATAATCTGTTTATCCATTGCTCCGTTGATCCGCTGAGATGTTGATCCGCTGAACCATTGATCCGGCGAGCCGTTGATCCAATGAGCAGCTGATCTGATGATCCTCTGAGCTGTTGATCCGCTGATCCGTTGATAAGATATCTATATAGGGACTAAAGAATAATATTAAGTTACAGAAAAGATTAGTAGTCGATCAGTAAACAAATTTGAAACGCTCTAATTCTCACCAATACATTGTATTCCGATTCATCGCAGTCACAGCAGGATTCCAAAGGAAATCGCCAACGTCGTTGCATATCATCAGATTCAGAAGGAGAAGTTGATACCGCTGCTGCAAATAGAAAGATTGAAATGGCCGTCAATATCGAAAATATCACCACAGATAACAGTTGTTCTTTGGAACATTCGTGTTTTCCAGATATTAGTGATGACGAAGATGCTGTAACAACAACAACGTTTCACAAGAAGATGAGGAAGGTTAAGGTGCCAAAAAAGGACAAAATTACTTCGGATAAGGAAGCAACCAAATCAGATTTCGACATCATGCGAGAGAATAAACTCAAACCGCGCAAACGAAAACATGAAGAAACGGCATCTCTCGACGAAGCAGCTCTCACACAACTTGTCAGCGATATGGAAGCGGCAGCAAAGGAAGATAGAATTTTGTTTCAAAATTCTAAACCAGCTACTAAGAAAACCGCGATGCTACCCAGGGTGTTATCCCAATTGAAGAACATCGATGTGCAAGTAGCATTTGTCCAACAAAACCATCTGAAAGTTTTCACGGAATGGTTGGCTCCATACAAAAATCATGTCTTGCCATCGTCACAAGTAAGACAAGCAATTTTAGCATTGTTGAACGAGTTTGGTACCATCGACAAAGAAGCTATAAAATCTTCTGGATTGGGGAAAGCGGTTATGTACTTGAAAATGCATCCGAAGGAGTTCAAAGAAAACAAAGACCGTGCAAGTTGTCTTATTGGTAAATGGGCAAGAACACTTCATCATATTAGTTTGGATCTGAGAGAAGTATCAAAGGAGGATCGATATAACCGTGATATCGCACAGTTGGCAAAAAGAAGACGCACCAACGCTACTTCTTCTTCCAGTGATGATATTGGAAGAACTTCAAATGTTAAAATTGATCGCGCTCGTGTTCCGGCACCGTCCAGCAAAGAATACCTTATTAGGCCTCAATGGAGGGTTTAAATTTTAATAAAATTAAATTATAAATCAAAAAAATTTGTTGTATTATTTTCATTATCAGTTAATACCTACATTTTTACAATTGGGCTGCGATTGGAGTCAATTGAAAAGATGAAAATAATCCCCTTTCAGGATCTTTAAATTCGGAACTTTCAGAAATTTTCTTTTATGGTATTTAAAATTATCATAAAATATAATTTTATAATAACGTAAGTAGAAATATATGATTTTGGAATCCTCGAATTCTGTATATTTCATTTTATGGCATGATGTTATGAATAAATCAAAATTTTTCTTTGCAGTTAGATAAACATTGATTTAGAGAATAGCGCTACAGAGCAGTTATTTTAATTTTTTTTAATATTTTGAAAATAAATATGTTTATTTTAACAAAATACTAAGTGCGAGTCCGCATCACTTCTCGGACGCCAATTCAGTAAGTAAATGTTTATTATTTAAACATAATTTCTTCTAAGAGTGAAAAAGAGGAAAATGGTATCGGGAGGCTTTAATTTAGATCTAGAGACATATTCGGCTCGCTAAAGAGGAATTCCAAAATTTTAATAAAAAATTGTACACATGAGTGGATTGCACGATCATTAACCTGCTGAAATCATAGATAACAATGGGGTAAACAGTTGAAGTGGTTGGTAACAAATGAAGATTAATGTTCTCGCATTTTCCCAGAGACTCGACTAGACCGTGAACGGCCGCCCGCGCTACAATAGCAACCGTAACATCCATTTATTTACGATTTTTGACATTTTTTCGAATCCTGGCTGCGCCTTTCAAATTTGAATTGAATGGAATTTGGCGAATGAATGAATCTTATAATATTTTTAGTTTATATGACGTCTTTATTAACGTAAAACTGTGAGTGTATAATATAGTAGGGCCATTGTGGTAGCCGTTTGAGGTTGAAAATGTGCACATAAATTTTGTTTTGTTGTAACAACTATTTTGGATTAGTGAAAAAATAAGCAAGCATTATGACTTGCAATCTCATTTTGTGTGAACGATTTTATGAACTTCTCGAAAATGACCTACAGTTTAAAAACTTATTTGGCCACAGATTGCCATAATAACACAAAACATCTTTTGAATTACATATCAATGCTGATGCTATTTCAAGTATAATGGTTACTAGAACGAACCTTTAATGGAGGTGTAAAATGTAACTATACCTGTATTACAATTACAATTCTCTATGGTCATTCTCGTTTTACAATACCAACACTCGAATGGCTTTCATAACCGAATCGACTTCTTTAATTATCAAACTTTCTTTTATTCCTATATACAAATGCACTAGTGCCATCAGTCATCTGGCAGTTAAAACTTTCAGTTTTTAGACCACACTTGAAAAAAATCCAACTTTCCAGACTTGGAAAAATAAATCAACAGTAATGGTTGAACTATGAAGCGGAAATTCTGGGTTCAAATCCTTTACACCATTTCTTAGTTCTGCTTTCCGATAGATTAATTAATTTTTACATTTTCTTAATTTTTAAATATTAGTTTTTTATCTTACATTTATACACTGAAAAAAATGGTTTATCATATTGATGAAATATTCTTCATTTTTACACCGATAAACAAAATTCGTCATATTGATGAAGAAATTCATAAAAACATTGATTTTGTTCACGAATACTATGAATTTTTCATCAATATGATAAACCATTTTTTTCAGTGTAATAATTTAAAAATTGAAATGTGAGAATTTTGTACATTTTCATATCAAAGAACTTTCAATTTACCGAATCCTGAAAAAATTACGGTTTAATGCATATAATGCTAATAATAATAACAGTAAATTGAGCGGTCAAAAATGCAATTTTTCTCGACTTGACAATTAGGGAAAATTACGAAAAACAATAGAAAGAAATCTTTGTTTTCAATTTAAATTATGCTATAATTTACGAAATCCAGTTTAAAATAATTTTATTATATGATATATTAACAGTTGCACTCTTGTAATGCAACTGTGATCGGCTTCGCCCACTAAAACACATTCATCGTACCGTCAACAGAATAAACAAAACAGTGACTTTTCGGTGACTTTTGCATTTTAATTTAATTTACAGTAAATTACTTTCCTCTAAGACGGTATTACTCATTAATTGGAGAGAGGGGGAATCAGTTTAAATACAAAATTCTGTAGTTTTAAACATAAATCTCCAATTAGTAAACATTTATTACCAACATAAAAACATTGGAAGGTTACGGAAAAATGACCGTCAGTGCGACCTTCGGGCCGCAGAACCTAGGAAATCGAGTTTTATAATATTATCGTGGATTTTTTAATTCCGGCGTTGAACCTAAAAAGCTAAGTCCGAAGCATGAAATCGCAAGACAAAGCTGGTTCTTTGTGATGCGAAATCAACATCGACCCAAATTTTTTTTAAACTCTCCGAATTTTGGTCCAAAACTTCAAACAACTTCCAATAAAACAAAAATCACTTACGTGAACTCAAACCTTAATTTCACAAATCAAAATTATTAATCACACAATTGAGACTCAAAATTCACACTTTTTACGGAAACTCCCGCAAAAACGTCCGTGTACTTCGACGAATCTGGCTACAAACAAATAATTTCGTTTTTCGTACCAACTTCAAAATTTAAAATGTTCCAATATTTACTTGAAAATTAATTACAAAAGAAATTCAAACACAAAAATAAAAATAAAATTAAAATCTTAAATAAATAAATTCAATTTTGAAAATTTCAATATTTTTCCCAGTAATTTTCCCCTCCCCACATTTTAGCATATATATTTGAGCATCACATGCACTGAAAAAAAAGGTACATCAAAAATTCATCATTTTTCAGCCGATGAACAAAATTCATCATATTGATGAAATATTCATAGTATTGATGAAAAAATCATTATATTGATGAAATTTGTTCATCAATATGATGAATTCTGTTCATCGGCTGAAAAATGATGAACTTTTCATCAATATGATGAACCATTTTTTTCAGCGTGTTGGTGTGTGTTTTGATTAGGTAAGTTTTTTTTTTAGTTATTAATATTTTATATTCGGAGCCGTATTAAGGGGGGGGGCTTTAAAAATTTAAAGCAACCAAGTTTACATTAACACAAATTTTACATTTGATCTAAACGCGGTTGACCTTCAAAAATCAAAAATTTTTACTTGTGGCGCATTTTATTAAAACGTGCAAGGCCAGAGGGCCTCCAAAAAGTTAGCGCCGGGTCTCGCATATCCTTAAACAGGCTCTATTAATTTATATTTTACAAACACTTTCCATCGGTTGTCTTGAGAGGAAAACCGCAGAAGAAATTTAGTGTACAAATGACACGAAATTTGAGAAAATCCAAGAAAAGCTTCAGCAATCTAGAAAATTTTTAAAAGTCAGCGAAAATAGGAAATCTGAGAGTACCTAGTTAGAAAATCTTAAGAAATTCTTGGAAATCAGGAAATCTTAGGAATGCTACAGACAATAACCTTTGCTTTTTAGTTTGTTTTTATTTATTTTTTAACTTTTTCGAAAAAAATTCTAGAGGGAATCCACGAAAATTTTATGAAATCTGAGAAAATGTTAGGAAATCCGGGGTAATTTAGGAAAATTCAAAGAACCCTCAAAAATGTGGGTTTGAATCGCGGATTTCAGAAAATTTTGTACCTAGACCCCGGGGGGCTTCGACAAGCTGTGGTTTTATGAAAATTTCTTTCTAATTTAAAAAAAAAGAATTTTCAATGAATTTTCCGGTTTGTTGATTATTTGTAATAAATATTGCGATGATATTTAGTGTCTTTGATAAGAAAAGGGTTTTAAATTAAAAAAAATGATATAAAATTATTTAAAAAATCTAAAATATTTAAAAAATGGAAGACTAATAATTAGTTATGAGACCTGTGTATAATTGTGAAATTGATCACTAAAATTTGCATGAAATTGTAAATTTCTTAATAATAACATAGTAAGAAATAAAACACAGCAATATATTACAATATCGCTACCGTATTTTGATTTACTTAATAGTAGTTTATATGATCAGTGTAGAAAGTAAGTCATTATTTTGACTTAACTGAACAAAATAATGTGATGAAACTATTTAAATTAGTGAATTCATAATCAAATTTGCAGTATACTTATAGTATAGTATATTTGTTTGTTCATTAACGCAACAATCTGTCAACTGTCAAAACTTACATTTTTATTATCATTATTAAGTATAAAAATAATAAAAATGCAGCGAATTTAACACTTTTCGCACTAGTGCGTAAAAGTAGCTCATTACGTAACTCAAATTAGTGTAGAAAGTGAGCTATTACCTAATAGTAGCAGATAAGTTATATTCTAGTATCTAGTATAATCATATACATAATATATATAAGTAGAAATTACTACGATTTCATAAAACCTCCTTTTCCTTCCTGAAACATTTCAAATTCAGGTTTCAAAGCTGATGTCGGACATTTCGGTACGAAGACGAAAAAGAACAAAGTTGTGCGATTCTACAAATAAAACTAAAATTTTAACATTTTTCCCCTCACCCCCGCAATTCTTAATCATTGTGAAAGTAAAACAATTATTACTTAATACTTCAGCAATTCATTAGAGAGAAAGAAAAAGACATTCGGGCGTACTTGTTTTTAAAATGCATACTGAATTAAAAGAGATCGTTTCGACTGGAAACGTATAAATGGAAGGAAGTTATCTTTCATAAATTAACCAAAAAATGTAACAATAACCTTTTCGAGTTTTATGAGTTTTCAGCATTATCAATTGATGTGTATTTGAAATACCTACCTAAATGTGGAAAAAAAATAAATTAAATGTTGGTTTTCTCTCAAATATATTCTCGATTGTGCATTAAAATACAATTTGGTGTATATTTTATAATAAAAAGCTCGGATAAGCATCGAGCAATAATGGAATAAAACAAAAGCCGAGAAACAATAGAGAGTACGGAGAAATAGAAATAGCGTTACATCAGGTGTGCCAATTGAAGCGAGAAACAGTACTGCCAACTTCTGTACGAGCAATTCCCTACCGCATGACATATAATGCGCGAGATAACGGCTTTGTATAATAGTTCTATTGCATAATGGTCGCGACGAGGCTTATCAGAAAATGACTTTAACAACTGACAGACGCGAACAGGAAATTGGAATAAGAAATTTTGGGGCGTAAAATGAAAGATAGTAGTCGCGTAATTTCCTACCAGCTATATAGACATTTACAGTTTGAAGTTACGACCCAACGAATTGGGATATTATGAATCTTTGCCATTTCTCTTGGATAACTGAAAAGTATTTATAACTTTTAGTAGCTTGTTGGAACGATATTCTATTCAGTACACGGCTATTTCTAAAAGCTTCGCCTCAATCTACAATGTTAACTTTATTTTTACAATTATTTATTCTTAATTATCCAATCTCTTGCAGTCTCGGGATGTTTACCGAGAGTTTCATCGAACAACTTCGATCTGGTTATATGCCGATCAGATTGGAACCGCCAGGAGAGGCGACGGTTAATTGTCTATGGTAAGGGTATGTTTAAATAAAAAATGGCGTAGTTCTTCTTCGGACATCTTTATCTCGATATCTTTACAAATTGAGATAATTTGAAAGGAAAATGTTAAATTCTAGTTTAAAATTTTGCAGTGTAGAGAAACACGGTTGCTTGTAGGGAATACAGCAGCTTTATCTGCCATTATATTATTACATTATAACAAGTGGCTCGAGAACGGAAATTACACAAACTATTTTCAAATAGACTCTCAGTCAGTGTTTTAGCACTGCCTGTTAAAGATAACAGCACCATTTCCGTTTGTTTCACAACCCCGAAGGTGGTTATATAAACTACATCGAAAGTATAGCTTAATTTTTTTAGCAAAGACGCTGAATAGGACACCCGAATCGATATTTAATCTAAATTTTCAAGTCGTAAGCGTTAAGGCATAACATGACAATCTTATGTCAGTAACTCGTTAAGTTTAACCGCGCTAATTAGTCATTAACTAAAATACATTAGACGAACGGAAGTGATACCATTAATTCTTGACAGTCGAACACTCCAAGATATTTTTTAGGCGCCGAGAGTTTGTTTGCAATGCTTAAAACGTCACTGGCAAAATATTAATGGTGTAATGCACACTTGAGGAAACATGAAGGTAAAAAAACTAATGATAAAGTCAACTTTTTGGCCAAGAAAATGTTGAATCCAATCTGGGATGGCCTAAAAGTTCAAATAACAACACCAAGTTGTGGATCGCCAAATTTTCCACTTTGTTTCATCGTGCAATGATAAAAGAATCCTTAAATTAAGGAAATAAGGTCCTGATTATATTATTTTATTTTATAGGATTTGTTAACCAAATGTAGATTATGTAGATTTGTAAACAACTCACGTTTGTAATCAGATGTCAAAGCATATAGGAGCTAACCCGACCATCCATCACTTATTTTTTTTCTTTTTATAAGAGGTTTTTATAAGACCTTCTTAGTTTTATTCAAATACTACTTTTCTCTCTAGCCCTCATGATAGAAACACATTTGACGAAACAGGAACCACATTTTTTAATTTTGCAAGTCAAGCATCCTCCGATCGCTCGGATCTTTAATCTGCGATTGATGTGGTTGTCCGGCATTCGGCAGCACTCTGAAAAATTATTTGTTTAGACTCTTCTTTTTTCTCGAAATTCCTTGCAACTATGAATTCCTTGAAGTTATGAAGTACGAAATACCCTCGCCATCCAGTTTTATTAATAAAATAACTCTTCAGTGTTGGGGTGTGAATAAAACAAGAAGAGTGCACTGGAGGGTATTCCATACCCCCCAGACCCCCCGGATTAACATCTACTCGTTTGAGAATTGGTCCTTTTATTATTCATCTTCAAAGAAAACATCCGAATATATGAAATCCCAACACGTTGCTGCTCCTGCTACAGCGTGTCATTTTTTGGTGGAAAGAACACTCTGATTGGTCGATTTTTAATCCAAACCGGGAAATTTGAATTTTTAAGCAAAGCTGAGGGAAATTTAACCTTCGGTTAGAAAAAATTAAAACTTGAAAGTTTAGCAGCAGCCTCCTGTGTTACTTTGAAAGTTAATTATAAAAATAATATAAAAATATAAAGTCAAAATTGTAAAACGGGGGGTCTGGGGGGTGTGGAACACCCTCCAGTACATATCGTAGGATTTCCACTCTTTTAGAATACTAGAGAAAAGATAGAGAATTAAAATTTTTAAACAAAAGTGAGGGAAAAATTAAACCTTTGGCTAGAGAATATTAAAGCTTGGAAAAACATTTACTTAGGTGCCTTACTGCTCAGAGTTTAGCAGCAACTTTTGCGTTGCTTTGAAAGTTAACTCTCGAAATTATAGTCAAAAGTGTAAACCAGGGGTCTGGGGGTGAATACCATCCAGTACTTATAATCAAATTCCCACGCTTCCTACAGAAATTGTATAAATTTCGTCAGAAAAAGCTGGGAAATTTTTTCTTTTTGAGCAAAAGTGAGGGAAATTAAAACGTTCAGCTAAAGAAAATTAGAATTTGAGAAACTTATTTATTTTTATATAATTATAAAAAAAATATTGAATTGCCCGACGGCACTTCAAGTTTAGCAGCAACTTTTTGTTTTACTTTGAAAATATAGAAACATGGGGAATCCCCCAGTAGCGGGAAACGAAATTAAATGTTTAAATGTTATACCGCTAGAAAAAATATCCACCGTCTAGCTGTCCGTCCACGGACGGGCTTTCCAGCTAGTTAAATAATAACCTGTCGGTGGGCGTTAAAGTATTACGTAAACAAACTTTCAGCAATTTGAGACCCCCACCTTTTTTGTACCCCCCCCCCCCGTGCCCAAATAATAAAAGATTTTATTTGAGCTAAAGGAATACAATAATAATTGATAGACATTGTCATAACAAATGACAATAGACTAATAGACTTTATGTTTACTTGTTAACCCGTTTAATGTCGCAGTATATCTGGGGTTCCCCGAATTTATTTCTAACAAGAAATATGACAAGAAATTATTCTGCTCCCCTCTCCTTCTGTCAGAAAAAGTAAAAACAAATTGAATACATAATACTTGAATGCCCCCCCCCCTCAGAGGGCTACCTTATTTGGTACACTAAATAGTAAAGCAGGTTACAGCAGATTGCAGGTAAAGCAAATTACTTGAAGTGCACTGTAGATACAGTAAGTACTCAAGTTAAAGATCCGCACTTGATATCTTGCGGTGGCGGCGCACAAAATTCTAGAATTTTGAAAATCTTATATACAAGTAGTTATACTTCGACTTCTCTTTTTGAGATATCACGCCACCCATGGCTTCCCACCATAGCTGGCCGGTGATGATTTTCTGTTGGGGAGCTGCCGGAAGAATAAAATGAAGAAGAACAGCAAAGAAATGAACAATTAGAACCCTATAATGGAGCCCTTCAAAAATAAAAGAAGACTACCTTAACAAAAATCAGAAACTTTCTCCTCCTGCAACTTAGAAGCAGGGAGGATTAGGCTATAGCCTTTTCTTTCAGTATCAATAAAAAATTATCAAATGATTTTTTTTTTAATTTTTAAATAATAAATTTATTGAAATAAATTCCAGCCGCCTTCTTTTTTGAAGCTAAATTTAGACCACCTTACAAAAAGTGGACCCTCAAAATATCATAGCCTAAAACCCTAGTAAGACCTAATCCAGCCCTGCTTAGAAGGGTCTTAGCGCGAGATAGTAGTCTAAACAAACAACCATGGAAAGTAAAAAGTCAGATTTAGAATGCAACTATTTAAACCAATCAAAAATTGAAGATACCGGGAATACTCCAAACTCCACGCTAAAAATTTCGAAATTAAATATTTTAATTTGTTGTTAGTTGAGTTACGAACTAACCCAATCTCAGTCTATTGATCAAAAAGTTTAAAGTTAAGCCGATGCGTGACTACCATCTACGATCAACAAAACAGGCAGTGCCTACTATAAGAGCAAATATTGGTACAATATTTTACTGTCAGACAATTTTATTGCTAATTTTTAAAAAAATGGACAGAAAAATTATTAATTCTTGCGGCCTTTAGGCCGCACAACCTAGGCACTCCAATATTGTATATTTTACTAATGAATTAGTATGCTAATACTTAACTACCTTAATACATTATCATAATTTGTTATGCGTTACCGTTACATAAATATCAAGATTATAAAAACTCTTTCTAAAAAAATTAAATAATATAAAATTAAATTAAAATAAAAACAACATAAAAAGTTTACTTTGTATCAATCTATTCAAGTTTCGTGAATGCAATTGTTTTTAACATTTAAAACGAAAGTAGCGTTAGACAGTAAAACACTTTAGTTCGGTCCATCGCGTCACCATCATCATCAGCCCTTTAGTTCTTGTTTCTTTTTCAAGAAATGTTACGGCATTAAGACCCCACGGGTGCTCAAACCGGATTGGAGAATGCCTGTACAGTGTTAGACTCTCGCCGAATTTAAACCGAAATCTTGTTGTTCCGCTAACCTAAGCTAATGACCGTCACTAATCTAATCTAATCGTGTCACCGTCAGTAAAGTACTTTAGTACCTACAATAAAAAACAATTCGGGCTTCTGAAAATCCAGTTTATTCAGTTTAGTCCCACACTTGATAGACTTTACTTGAACTACTAAATTTGTAAATATAAACTATAAACATATCACTCAAAAAGTTTGTTGAATGACATATAGATGGCGCGACTATTGTGAAATTCATATAATTTTTAGATAATACCAACCTTGAAATGATATTATGTGTCTAAATTTCATGAAATTTAGATCATTGGTTTACAAGTTGCAGTGGTTGTAATGACGCTACTTGTGTAATCTCAATAAGTTCTCAAGATGACATTTAGATGGCGCTACTATTGAGAAATCCATCTAATTTTTACATAGTACCAACTTTCAAACAATATATGTCAAAATTTCGTGACTATTATCTATTAGTTCACAAGTTACAAATTTTCAAAACAATGAAAACATATGAAAAATTTGACAGTGACAAACAGGGTCACTAAAACCACTGTAACTTGTGAACTAACGATCGGAATTCCATAAAATTTGAAAACATATCGTTTTGAACGTTGGTACCAAGGAATAAATATCTCAAAATAATTTTGTACGCAGGACTCGGAATTCCAATGATTCTCAAAGAATTTCAATGGTTTCCAACAAGGGGGAGGTAACTGGGTAATTTTGTTAAAATTTGAAAATATAAATAAATTCTTATCACAAAATATGTATTTACCGTCTCCCAGCCAGCCTCACTTTGCCATTTATTTTTCCTGCATCTCCTCTTATGAACAAGTCATGAACAAGAAACCCAGGGGGTTTCCCAAAAGGGAAACCCCCTCCCGATGACAAAAATCAACAAAATCTACTACATTTGTTTTTTATTCCAAAAATATACCCAAATTCTACCTTTGCCCTTTCCTCGCCAGCCTCATTTACCCCCTACATGAACTTTGCCTGGATCCGCCCTTGATTTTCAAACTAGTTTCAATCTAAAGAATTTCTATAATTTCAAGGAATTCCTGAAATTTCCAAAAGAATTCCAAATAATGTACACAAAATTTTCGAAATATTTACCGCTTGGTATCTAAAAATCATACGATTTCTTAACAGTAGCGCCATCTATATGTCATCCTACGAACTTATTGAGTGATGAAGTGGTAAAAGGGTAAAAATCAGAAATGTGAAATTAAAGTGCGCGGTGTGATTCACCGAGAAAATAAAAATCTAGGGGAGAATCGCTGGAGAAACCTGGTGTATAAGTGAAGGAAAATATGAGAAAATCCAAAGAAGTATTAGAAAATTCAATGAAATCGTAAGAGATCTCAAAAAATCTTAGAAAATTATAAAATTTAAATATTTTTTCGAAACTTTTTTTAAAGGAAATTTTGAGGCAATCCAGGAAGAAATAGAAGAAAACTTTCAGACATCCTGCAGAAGGAAGTCTAGTGCACAAAAGTTATACCCTCATCCACGCGAGTGAGACTTAGTTCTATATGATACATAGTAAGTTCTGCTGATTTGAAATTGTTGGTAGTTTGGTAGGCATTTTTTAATAAATGGACAAGTTATGTATGATGCGTACTAAAATTTTCGACAATATTGTTTGCAAGTTTAAGGATTATAACTTGTTAATTGTTAGAAAGCAGGTAAATCTCACTAAATTTGTTGACAATTTTAGAGTGTAAACTTGGTTGATATCTCATCAAGCTTGATTAAACTTAATGAATTTGCTCAGTAATTATGAATATTGAATTAACATGTCACAGTCGTCGCGTCGGTTCAATCCCCGGTCAAGTTCAAAATAAATCTTTCTTTCACAGAAAATTAAAATTAGAAATTAATTAATGAAAAATTAAGCGTAAAAATATTTGCAGTGACAATTTACTTACATTTTTAAAAATATCGAATTCCGTTTTTAAAAAACAACAGTAAAAAAGAAGTCATTTTAAAACGTTCCACTTGACACATATCCTCGACACCTTGTCAAAATTCTTTAAAAATTATTTATTATACGAATTTGTAATCATCAGACAGACGTAACGTCAAATATTGAAATATTTTAGTCGAAAAAATCAAAGTCAATAATTAAAAGACGTCCCCCTTTATGCAGCCTAAAATATTTAGCGCAAGTATTTTTAAATGTATGCGAAGGACCTCCATTTTATACGGTTTTTTGACTGAAAAGAAAATCAACCGGTGTGAAATATTTCCGAGGATGAGCTGCAGAGGGAACGCTTTATCCGAGCTTAATAATTGATCTCTCTCCTAATGCAATTTTTCAAACGTCAGTCTAAATAGGCTAAGAGGAAATTTTAGTTTTACAAGAGGAAAAATAAAAAAGAAATCGAAACATCTTAAAACTTAAGACTAACATTTAGGAGCTGATTAATTCGTTATTTTGACGTGCACTGCTTGTAAGAGCTATTAGCTAAACTGCTCTAATGATGCTCCAGTGATGGCATATTAGTGTGTAAAACACATGTGGTTTTCCTATTCTTAGCCACATTACAAACAAGCATTTGAAATATTCAGTCGTTGCCGACTATACATACATGACATCTTTTTTTATATAAATAAATACCACTAAACACAATTTATGTTTACAATTTTTCAAAACCATTACGTTTTGACTTTTTAATGGTTCCTCTTTAATCGTTAATTATAACTTAACTGCCTATTAAGTTGGGATTATCAAGATCAAAGCTAGAAAGGCTGATTTACAATCTAAAGAATTTAATACGAAGTGTAAATGACAAAACGCTATTATCCTGTAAACGCAAAAATATGATTCCCATTTCGAATTTTATAGATTTTTTTTTCAAATAACGATTTTCTAAAGCAAACCTCAAGATTTATTACTTAAAGTAAAAATAACGCCACCGCACGGAGAAATATTAAATTAATCAAATACGTATAATTGATATAGAAAGTTTTGTTTGTAAACCAAACGTTTGCGTACATTTGATGTTTTTCAGAATTCAGAAAAAAACTCAAAACAACATCAAGTATACGTAATAGAACCGCCATGTTGTTGACATTTGACATTTTATTGTTGTTTTTTGTTGTTTTCGGTTTTTCCGTAAAAAGATTTAGTTTTTGAAAAAATTTATAAAACAAAAGATGCGGCCCGTAAAATTTGCTATCCGAAATTATACTTCAGATTTTTTGTAAATTGTTTTTACCACCACTGACCGATTTTAGAAAATAGTGCATAATGCTGATAAGAAAATCATCAGTTTAGCGCTGATGAACAAAATTCATTACTTTAATGAAGAATTTCGTAGCATTCACGAAAAACGTAATTAAATTTACGAAGTTGTTCATCAATATAATTAATTTTCTTTATCAACTCAAAAATTCAATTCTTTCAGTTTAGATCTTTCATTGAGTTTGGATTATTCTGTAAATTTTTATTTTCATTATGAATTTTAAATATTGAAAATTTTATTAATAAATTTGCATTTTCTGGTTTTCTCGTCAAATAATTGATGGGTGGGGAAACCTGGTATTTTGCTGCCAAGATGACTGCGTGAGCGGTCTAAAACTTTTTAGTTTTATTATGTTTGTAAATAAAAGTGATTTGATTTTCCTAAATTGATTTATTATTTTTGGTTTGGAATTCTCCCAAATTTGGTTTTTATTTAAAATAAAATTGAATATTTTGAGATTGATTTGAATAATAAAATGAAGATTGAAGTAAAAGGTAGAATTATAAAATTTGGATTTCTTAAATTAAGGCAAATATGTAACCTAATATTTGGACCACAATTTTTTGATGTAAAAATTAATTTAATTAGATATAAACAAATTTTATTTTTATTTGGATAACATTTTCGAACAAACAGCTGAAATTCCAAAAAACAATAGTTGTCCTTCATCGCTGAATTTTTAATCTTCGTCAATTTTTATGAAATTTAACAAGTTGCAATACGCTAGTTAGATATCCCAAAAAAGCGTCCGCCGCGCCATCTTCTGGTCAATTATGGCCAGATTCTCACCTAATTTATGCACAAAATCACCGCCTAGGCGGCGGCACCATAGCTGTCCAAAATTTAATAAAATGATAATTGTTAGCGCAGCCTGAAGACATCAAACAGAAGCTGAAACAGTGGCGTATTTAAACAATGCTTTTGGGGGGGTGGGGCAGATTAAAGATATTTCAGAATCTCGTTAATCCATTCGTGCGCGTCAGTTGTAACTAATCCTATTACATTATGGCAGGGGTTCCGTAGAACAGTCGTCGGGGTTCCGCCAAAATTATTTAATAATAGCTATTAAAATTTAAATAATAAAAAGCTAAAAAAAAAGCTCATTGATGATATGGGGTTCCGTAAAGTAAAAGGTATTGGGTTAGTGTTCCGTTGTCTGTAAAGTTTAGGAAGCCCTGCATTATGGTATAGTTATTACCAACATGTAAAAATATTTTTCTGATTACAATAATAATAATAATAGTAATAATCCTATTAAATAAAATCCTATACTAGCACGCTTCTGCTGCTCCTGCTACAACGTGTAATTTTTTGGGAAAAAACACTCTGGTTGGTCGATTTTTTTTACCAACCAAAAAATGTGTTAAACTAAGATTAGGACTAAAAATATTTGTCCAATATTAATCCAAACCGGGAAATTTGAATTTTTAAGCAAAATTGAGAAAAGTTTAACCTTCGGCTAGAAAAAATTAAAACTTGGAAAGCATATTTATTCCATTACCTTACTGTTCACGGAGTTTAGTAGCAACTTCCTGTGTTACTTTGAAAGTTAATTATAAAAATATAAAGTCAAAATAGTAAACCGGGGGGTCTGGGGGGTGTGGAACACCCTCCAGTACATATCGCAAGATTTCCATTCTTTTAGAATACTTGGAGAAGATAGGGGAATAGGGGATTTATAATTTTACAAATTTTGCCAGGAAAAACCGGGAAATTTCAATTTTTGTATAAATATAAATAAATAAATAAAAAAAGAAAAAATTAAAAAATTAAAATAACAAAAATTAATTTAATTTATTCTTTCGAATAATAGTATATTACAGATCAAGGGAGTAAATAAGGTGGTCTGACAGTTAAAATTTGTTTTCTAAAATTAGGGCTTGTATTAGCTTTTGCTAAAATACACTAACATACCATAATATGCAGGTATGAAAGTGTTGATGTGTGGGAGTTTTTAGTCTACTAAAAGGAATATCAAAGACTGAACTACCTACTTATGCAGGCAGAAGCGGATAACATTCATTATTGCCTTATTCACTGTTGTTCTTTTGCATTAATCCCCTTCTCACAACAACTACTCCATAATCGGATAAACCACACAAGCTCGCGTGTTTTCACTTATTTTTAAACGGCAATGATTCTCGGATATTAAAGCTCCCATCAAGCTTGAGTATTTTCGATTCAACAGGTACCCTGGTACACTGTGATACCATTATAACGATAAATCCGAACGCCAATAATTAAGAGTAAAACAGATAAAAAGTGTCTGTTTTGTCTAAGGTGACCATTCGTACTGGTTTTACCAAGACAGTACTGGTTTTGGAACCCTTGTCCTGGTTAACCAGGACACAAAAATTTACTGATGTGACTATTGTTCTATTGATGTGTCCTCCGTTTTTCCATGTACTGGTTTTACATTTCATAAAAATGATCACCTTAGTTTAGTCTTCAAACCAAGGTTTCTGAAATAATAAATTAGAATTAGATATTGTAAAAGAATATGGTCTACAATTATATACAATCAAAAATTAAGCCACCAGACATACGATCATACGAAATAGATAAACCACAAAAATCACTAAAAATCATTGTACATCGGAATCTCGTTAATTCATCAGGATGTCTTACTTGAACAGGTTTGTTTTGGTTATCTTGCACAAATCAGCTGACTTGAAATTTTATTAATAGTCAATATGAAGACAAACATGTACTCCTGCTGAACATCACAAGATAATTATTTAAAGCAAATTATACTCCAGATAGTGGAGTGTATAGGGAATCGGCCTACAAACAATATGACTGTTGGTTCGATTCCCAGTTGGTGCCAAATTATTTACATCGAAGCACTTAACTAAGCTTTGTTATTTTTTAATTAAAATTATGTAATTTACGAAATACTAATAATTTAACTTTTTTTTACGAAATAAAATAAAAAATAAAAATTATCTAATAACCTTGGGATTTTTCCCCTCTCCCGAAACTTTCCAAATTTTTTTAAAAGAAAATCTAGAGGGAATCCAAGGATATCCCGGAAATCTTAGGAAATTTTAAGAAATCCCTGGTAATCTAGGGAAATCCAAAGAAAGCTCATATAAAAGAAAATCTGGTGTACAAAAATTTGGTTTGCGGTTTCCCCCTCGTCATTTTGATAAAAATTGGGTTTGAAATTACAATTTTCAACAGTAAAAAATGAAAAATTTGAATAAGTTGCATACAAATATGCAGTTTATTTTTCCCAAAAATCTGAATTAAATATTTGTTTATGTCCAAGGGCCGATTGCAGCAACGTCATTTAAGAATTTAAAAAAGATTTATAATAGAAAATAAAATTAAAAAAAAAAAAAAATTAAAAATTAACAGAAAATAAACCTAATAGGATTTATAATTTTGCTATAAAAAATCTCATGTATTATCGCGGAAAAGGATGGTGATCTACACTGGGGGAAGCGGAGGGGGCTCCGTAAGTTTTCATGAATAGCAGCTATAGGTCAACTGGTAAAATAATTTTATTGTAAATTTTGCTGGTGAAAACCTCCAGTTACCTCAATGAAGAATCGATAGCATTTCTCCAGTTCCAGGAAAATTTAAAAAAATTAGGTAATTTTCGATTTTGCGTCTTAAATTGAAAATTACTATATAATACAATATTATTAATTATTGTGTAGCAATTAAAAATGAATCACTAACGCTAAATCGATTGATTTTCACCCAATCGAATTACAAAATAGCAATAAAAATGTTTATAAATACTTAGATGCATCTGATTGACTCTTTGCAGTTAAAATAATAATTTTTAACAAACCCACAGGAGAAAATAAATTCAAACCGCTCGTACAACGATGGCTAAGTACAAATTGCACCATCTTAAGGGATGGCACGTTCGGGGGATAATTAATTGCATCTAAGCCAATACAATCTTGCTATTATTGTTTTGATGCAAATATTCAAATATTTAAATTTACATTTCTAACCGCCAACGTTTGTCTATGTAATTAGTTTACTTGAATACTGCACAATTATTTGATTAATTAGACCATTAAATTAAAATTATATAGTAATAGTAGGAATAATAGTTTACCATCAGAAGCTATACTTAATTAAAGGCAGTTAATTGTGCAGGATGAAATGTACTTTGTTCACTTTAAAACTGCAAAGCTCTAATTATAATCTAAATATTATAAATTGATTAATTAATAATAAATATTTTTTTAAATAGGATTTTTTAATTAATATTTGTTATATAGGGTGTCCGTCCGTCGGTTCGCGTAATTCTTATGAATTTTTTTTTTTTTTTGATTTTAAACAAAATTTATTTATTTGTTTTTTTTTTATTGTTTAATTGTAATTAATATAATATAAAATTATAAAAAAATATATAAAAGTAATAATATTTACAAAATATTATATAGGTACAATTGATAAATATTATTTTATTTATTTTAATAACTTGGGGGGCTAAATTAAAATCATTTTACCTCGTTTTTCAGTCATTTTTACTGCCAATACTGGCTTTTATCAATTGATTTTGGGAGACTAATTGCGTTTAATTCATTTAATTTACAAAATCATTAATCATGGTTGCGGGAATCTCGTTAATTTAATTATGTGCGTACATGGTAGACAGCAGATAACATCCCAAAAAAATATAAAAATATATTTAATCAATTTATTATAATGTACACTCATAAACAATCTTTTTAATACCAATGTTCTACTCAAAAATCGTGTAATAATATTTTCGATGAAAAAATTTGATGCAATCGAACATTAGTTTTTCAAAAATTTTAGAAATCAAAATTTTTTAATTTTACATTTTTTTGTAAAAAAATAGTGCAGTTTTTTACTTATTTTATTTTTTTTAATTTATAATCATAATCAGTTTGATTTCCAAAACCTAACTCTAGGAAATCTAGCCGGGATTAGGTATCGGGTATTACTACAGTTTTGTTTTATAAGTAAAAATTTTTTCCCACAAAATCCATAGATTCGGAGTCTACAACTCTAGGTATTCAGTATTTTGGATATTTTTTTCTGAAGAAAATTACAACTTTTCAAAGTGTGCGGGACGGATGACCCTACTCAAAGCTATTCCCGTCATATTGACCGCTATTACTTTCAAGCGAAACCATAAATTCGGACTGAGTTGTGTGGTGCCCTCTGTATTGTATTAGCCAAACACATTGTGAGCGGTGATCACACCCAACTGGCAACCACCAGTTTATTGGTTTATTGAAAGCAGCCTGGCATAGAAATCTGTTCTAAAGGTTTCTTCAGTTACGGAATTCTATAAGTATTTCAGTTTTTGCTTATTTCATAAGATGACAGTAAGTTCATACTTTTCAAATTCAAAACAGAAAACTTTAGGTCAAACCTTCGACAAATTTTCGAATTATATGGACAAAGTAAAATAAGTAATGATGGCACTGGTCTGCAAATAAAAAATTATTTTCGAGTGCTGATACCATTCCTGCTGATTCTTATGTAAAATGTTTTATCGTTTTCCAGGATGGACGTTTCGGTGCAACCAGTTCGGTGCAAACCAGTTCGGTGCTAAGCCAATTTGACGCGGGAACGGTTCGGTGCGAGCTGATTCAGCGCAAGGATTATACGAAACCACGGTTACCGTCAGTTAACTTAGACTACAGTTTTCACTTTTCCTTATATACCATTGGAAAGAGGACAATTTTTTAAGTATATTAAAAAAAATTTTTGCGGATTATCCATTCTTCCTTTTAAAGGTTAGACCTTATCTTCCCATGCTGGCCAAGTGCGGGTTGGAAGAGTATTTAGCTCATAGATGAAACTCAGGCGCGACCAAGCATCAAACTTAGTTTTCGAAAAAACGACATTTGAAAATCAAAATTTTTCATGTGGGAGTACATAAAAGTTGCAAGTCACGGGTTCTCTGTTGCCGGTACGTGTGCTCTGATATAGTCTTAAGCTTCATCCTCACTAAGACGGCACAGCAAGCGGCACTATTGATGTTAGTTGCGGTACTATTGATCTTTGTTGCAAGATCAAAGTGCCGCTTGCCGTGCCGTCTTAGTGAAGATGCAGCTTTAGTGATAGCCTCCACATGCGTGTCGTACCTCGCCGAGTGCGAACTTCCCTGGAGAGGCTGGGCTTCCCAGTCGAGGTGGATTGATTTCAGGGATGTTCTTGGCGAGTTAAACACCAGCCAAAACGGTCCAGAGCAACCATAGCGTAGGGTCAGTTTTGGCTGACGCAACCACGCCAAATCACGGATCCACCGTAAAATAAATTAATTAAATTAAATCATTTTGACTCCTCCCACTAATTTATGCATGCTAGTTTAAGTACATGTAAAATTTTCGGTCTTTAAATGCCGGTTTTTTGAAAACTAATGGATAATACAACAAAAAATGTTTTTAATATGCTTAAGAAAATGTCCTCTTTCCAATGGTATAATAGGGAAAAAATTGAAATTCGTGGAGTCAGTTTCCACATTTTCTCTAGATAAAAGTATTTTATTATACATTAAATTCTAAATTTTAAATAAAAAAGAAGTATAAAATTTAATTCTCGCACCAAACCGTCTTTACGCCGAATCCTAGACCGTCTAGGAAACGTCCTAGACCGGCAGCGATAATTTTGAAGGATTAAAACGATTATTTTAGCCTTTATATTTTTTCTTGTAAGCTAGAGAGTTGAAAAGTTAATATTTGTAGCAAAAAAGTTGATTTGAGAGAGGATTTGTCCTCTTAAATTGTAAAAAATTCATTAAAGATTATCGATTATTCCGAGTTTTTACTCAATTTTTTCACTTATTTTCTACATATTCCAGCTTCTAGCCACCACCCTCATCCTCCTCCAAACACCCCCAAATAATAAAAATTTCGGTTTTGGTTGATTATTTGCGATTTACATTAAACGAACGCCACCACACGGTAAAATATTAAGTTAATCTAATACGTATACTTGGTATAGAAAGTTTTGTTTAAAACCAAACGTTTTGCATTCTGTTAGTATTTTATTTTGTGAATTATCATTTTACCGTTGTTTTACGAAAAAAAATTCAGAATTAAACTCAAAACAACATCAATTATACGTATTAGAGCCGCCATGTTCTTGATATTTGGTAGCATCATGAGAGCCACCAAGGGTAAGGCAAATCGCGAATATTTTATACAATTAAGTTTCTAAGTTTTTGTCCTTGTCTTACCTCAATATACAGATATATCTTACTTATTTTGTTTACAGGTTTGTCACGTTTTGCAAAACCTCCTAATGACGTCACTGGATTTTTAAAAATTCATTTTAGGCTTAATATTAATGGCACAAAAAAATTAAAATGCCCAATCTCATTCTTTTAACACAAACTTTCGGATATAAAATTTTAAAAATGCATGAGAATTCCTCATTAAAAGTAAATCTGGAATAATCATAGAAAATCCAGAGAAATGCTATTGATTTACTTTAGAACTCTATAAACTTTCTTTTTGGTGACAAAAGTCCGCTATTGTATAAGTAAAAATAAATCAAACCTCCCAAAAATAATTTAAACAAAATCTCGTTAATCTTGTAAGCGGTGATAGCGGAATCTCGTTAATTCACCCATGCGCTTCGTTATCCAAAATAATCCTGTATATGTTACGGTTTATGACGTAAATTGGGCATTGACGTCAATGGCCGGACAATGACGACAATGCCCATTTACGCTGGCCATTAACGTCATTGACCGGCCATTGACGTCAACGCCCGTTAACGGTGGGCAATTATATTTTCATATGATTGTAATATTTACGTCTTTGGCCGGTCAATGACGTTGATTATATTATAGAATAATGACTATAAGCAACAGCAAAATGGCGGATGCACTTCAACTAGGGACAATTATTTGTCATGCACGCATTTTTCCGCGTAAATGACAGCAACTAGGCCCTTTGCAAGGCCTTATAAGTGTACAGAGATTTTTATTTAATAATTTAAACAAACGATCATTTTAGAGTAGATCTATGATTTTTTGTTTTTGTCTCAGCCGAAGCAGCCGGCCCGGAGAAAAAATTAATTAAATTTAATTAATTCATTTTATGGTGGATTCGTGATTTGATGTAGTTACGCCAGGCAAAACTGAAAGAGTAATAGAATATAGAATCTGTAGAATAGTAATTTCATCATTGTTCACCTTGTATTGGACATTAACGTCATTGCCCGGGCAATGATGTAAAAACCACATACAATTATTATAAATGTCAACATTGCCCAAAATGCATGGTCATTGGCCGGTCATTGACGTTATTGTCCGGCCATTGACGTTAATGGCCGAATTGTCATCATTGACCGTAACATATACCTACACTAGTTGGATATCCCAAAAAAGGGTACGCCGCGCCATCTTCTGGTCAATTATGGCCAGATTCTCACCTAATTTATATAGCTGTCCAACTAGCGTATATTGCAATACCAAAGAGTAAAATCCTAAATCGGATAGAAATTCAATGCCAGATCAACTCAATAATTCAAAATTTAAAAACGGAAATGTAAAAATTTTATATTTGTAACAAAGATAAAAATCTCAGCTAACAACACTCGGTTTCCTTTTTTCTTTAAGAGTATTCTTAAAAATATTAGAAATAGTATCCCGTTTAGAACAGGCAAATCAAAATTTTTTGAATTGCATGGGCGTCCTTATTTTTGAGATTCAATCAGAATTATTCGAATTGAAAATTTTAAGTTTTTTTAAAAAAAAACTTTCTCTTTATAGAATAAAGAGAGCATAATATAATATATAATATCATAAAAATGGTAAAATATCGTAAATTCAAACTTAATAAGTAATTGCACCGATCTGGTTCAAATCTTAACGTTGGTTTCCAGACAATGCTGCATATAAAATAAACATAAGTGTTCGACACAAGGCCTGAGATTTGCGTTAAATTTGATCAGATCTTCCAGAACCTCATCATCACAGTTTTCTTTATTCAAGGCCATACATTGAAACAGCCCCTTTCTGTAAGGCACTACTTTCGATAAAAGCTGAAAAAGCAGGTTTGATTATCAAAAAAACTCAAATAATCCAGATTACGCAAAATAAGTTGCTTCCAATCCAGCCGTGGTACTTTTTCAAAGTATTCGAGTACGCCAGCTTCAGCACGCCGCTCAAATCTTCTTGCTTTGTTGCATCATTTGCGATATTCTCAAAAAATTCGAGTAAGAAATGTAGGCCTCTACGGAATGAGATTATGATTTTAAAAATTCGGAAGTGTTTTGGTCGAGCACCTACCTTCGAAGCCACATCAAAGCTTCAATCGCAAAAAAATTACCTGCCCTCTTTTCATCCAACAGCATATCCTCGACATACTCATACTCGACACAATTTTCATTGTACTTTTTGCTAATTTTCTATAAAAAATCAGACTCTCACTCGTCAAAAGTTTCATTTTTAAAACTGATTTTACCTCGATATTTCCACTCATGTCGTACCTGGCTGGTGCAAAACTCTTACCCAAGAGGTCTAAAAACAAAAACCGTTAGTGTTGTATGGCAGGATTTGCAGAAGAAAAAAATTTTACCCAACAGGCCCACAACATTTTTGGAAGCGTTTAGAAATTCTTTGGTTTTAATTTTTGAATTTATCACTTCTGGAAAAGGCACAACATTAGCACTAAAATAAGTAACACTCCTTGTTCCTTCCTCCATGATCTCATTTATTAAAATAAATCCGCATACTACAACTACGTTAATAAATCAAATCGACATAACCTCAAAAGTGACCCTTGTACTTGCTGACATCATAAATTAGTTTTTTATCGTAGGGGCTGTAATAATGTACTTAAAACCTTCGATAACATAATGTTAGAATTCCTTAGTAATTAGTGGTTATGACTTATGATAACAAACATTAGATTTAATTTGAGGCCAGGAACGCACTAAGGATGTTTGTGAATTAAGGGCTGCTACAATGAGGGAACAAAGTATTTTGAAACCGTTTTTTGACATATCCCCTTTGCAGCAAAACTTTTTAGACAGTTTTTGTTAAAAATTTCATTGTCTTTAATTTTGTATTTATACATTTTTCTACTTTGTCGCCCCGTTTTTGACAGACAAAAATATCTCAAAATCAGCGCATCGAAATAGAAAAACGTATAAGTAGTTTTTGTTGCAAATTTTATTCCCTACATTTTTGTTTATATACATTTTTCTATTTTGTCACACCGTTTCTGAGATACAGATGATAATAGTTTTTGTATTTTACAGAGTCTTGTTGAAGTCGATGTCAGTCAAAAACGGGGCGACAAAATCGAAAAATGTATAGACACAAAATTGAAGACAATGAAATTTTGAACAAAAAATGTCTAAAAAGTTTTGCTATAAGAGCGATTTTTATATGTCGAAAAACGGTTTCAAGATGTGCAATTTACATTGGTAACATAGAAGGTGACGAATACTTTGTACACTCACTGTACAAAATTTTTTGATTATAGGCAAAATTTTGTGCTCGGTACCAAAACTGGATTTTATCCTTTATCTGACTACCACTGACGCGCATGGACGTATTAACGAGATTCTCGAAGGCGCCATCTCAAATCGTTTTATTGTTGGTCTAATTTCGTTAACGCGGTCATGCACTTTTGTCGTAGACAGATAACGGATAAAATTCCTTTTTATTTTAAATAGTTTACAACGGTGACGAATTCTTTGGCTCGGTTATCCGATAACAATAATAATACAACAACTCTTTATTTATATTTATTATTTTTTATCTATTTTAAATTGGAATGCAAAAAATATTACAAAAGCTTCTTATTTTGAATCGTAGACCGTAAAACCAGTTTTCAAAATACTAAATTTTCAACAATTTTAATTCTCCTTCAAGCTTTCAATGTAAAATCCAACCCTAATATCATTGGCAGTGACTATACAAAATTCAGTACAAAGTCCGTTCAAAAACGCAGCACCACATACGGATCCATTTTCGTTCAACGTGGAAAATACGCAATCTCCCTGAAAAAAAAACTTTATATCGGAGTTCTATGGAAGAGGCAATTTAAATACTTCACAATTTTCGTCGGAAAAACTCCACAACTTCACAAAACCATCTTCAGATGCGGTCAAAACCAGTCGCTTCAGTGGCGAAAAATCCAACGCAGTAACTTTCAACTTATGAGCGATTGTGCGCATAGTAAAGCTATGATCCAAAATATCAAAAACGCAAAACTCGCCCGATTCGTAACCAACAAAGATTAGACAACTTGACATTTTCAGAGTGGTCGGAGTCGAGAGTAACCTGCAAAGAGGCTTCCCCTAGAAAACATACTAAGATTTGGAAAAAAATTTCCCTTACCCCAAAACATGAATTTGACGTAGAACTTGCAATTTTTTCGAACGGTCCAACATCCACAAATACAGAAATTGGGGAGTCGAAGTCACCAAATAGTTTTCCGCAGCGTCAATCAAAATTATGGGTTTCTCGTGCGCATGAAATCGATCCAGAACATAAAATTTTGAATAATTTGTTTTACCTTCAAACATCCAAACTACCCCAACCATGGTTCCAACGCACAAAATGTTGTTTTGGATTACACAGGCTCCGGTGACGATTCCTGAAATTAAAAAGTTACCAAGTGAAGTTGAAGAGCTTTCCACTTATTTGTACCAGAGTTATCATTGCTTGTTGTTTTGCATTGATGAGAAAATCGCATTTCGCACACCTCGGGATCGTAAATTTGTATTCCAATAGAGGAACAAACGACAAAGATGGTTTCTCCGTTCATTTGTAACCATTTTATCTGAAAGATAAAAGAAAGTAAGATGAGGCTTTCAATCCGAGAGACCAACCTGATTGATGAAGCCTTTTCCACGGTCCTTTCCGTTACTTAACGCAACATATTTACATCTTTGATCAGAATTTAGTATTGGAATAACGTTAACGTAGCCATCGTGAATTGAGGCCAAAGATTCAGCACTTATGTGATCGCTAAGGTCCAAGAGGGCTAAATTTTGGTTAACCGCAGACGCAATTGTTACTAAAGTTACATCTTTGTAATGTTCATACATATTTTTTAATCCTGACGTTTAATAAGTAAAAGTCACAATATATTTGTCATGGGTGATTTGATTGGAGACTAGCAATTTTAAATGAAATAAAAATGTTAAGCTGAAAACACACAGCTACTTTTGCTGCGCAGTTTTTGTACTGCGACTGCATAAGCTGAATGTCAGGTTGACAGTAATCAAGTTTTCATCTGCAGCCGCGCTTCAAAAGTTCAACTCACAAATGTGTAGATTCCCATTAAGCTACTTTGAAACGATTTGCGCGTTAAAAATGTTGCAGGTAGCACTACTGCAGGCGCTGCTTTTTAGGTTGCAGCAGTGTTCACACGACAAGTAGCTAAACTTGCGCAGTTTTTTAATTGGCAGCGCATCAAAAGCAGCTGTGTGTGATATCACCTGAACCCCAAGTACATCATACTGCTGTTTGGCAGTATTCCTGAAAAAACTCTGTGATTCTTTGGAAATCCCTAGAATAGTCTGGTCGCTTAAAATTACTATTGCAATGAAAAAAAAGCAATTAAATCTTAGATAAACTTTATAGTTACAATATTTACATAAATGTTTAGTAGTATTACAGTGATTAGCACAATTTTCTAAAACAAATTGTTTTAAAGTTTTCAAATATCATCAACAAATTTATAAAAGAATTAATGTAAGTTGAAACAATTATTTTAGATATTATAGATAAAAAAAATAATGTAATCACTGTAAACCATCAAATAATAAGAGCACTTGTTAAGTACCACTAAAACAATGATAAAAACATATGGCTATATAAATTATGTACATTTAAAATAAAATTATCGTACATAAGTAATATCACATTATTACTATGGGCTGAAAGATCCCACATATTTACACTCTTCATTACAGTTAATTCAAAAATACTGAACTAAGAAAACTATATTACTTAATAGGATATGCGTAGGTATTAAAATATTTCTTTATGTTATAAAAATATGGCAACCAATTTCATTCGTAAAAATACAAGTACGTTATTCTATAACGGCACCTATAAAACCCATAATCGCGATTCCAAATATCAACGCACACAACTGCTTAAAAGACTCCACTGGATCTTCTTCTTTCAAAAGTTCTGGAAGAACAGTCACCAGTGCGATGTGCAGGAAAGTCCCCGATGTTAACGGAAGAATCCAAGACGTTCTCGCTTCTATAATACCAAACTTTAGTAAAAAAACAAAGTGCGAATTTAAGAATGTTACCTATCGAATTAGTAGCCCCACTGAAAAAAATTGCCACCAAGGAACCCAAAAGTCCCCCACCGGCGGTCAAAATTTGTCCTTTGGCGGCATCCCATCTCGTGAAACCAGACTTCAGCAAAATTGCAAAATCGCCCACTTCGTGCGGAATCTCGTGCACCAAAATCGCAAACGTCGTTAAAAAGCCCAACCGAAGGGATACCAAAAAAGCACCACCAACCGATAATCCATGAGTAAAATTGTCGACCATATTAGCCAAAAGGTTCAAATATCCGGTAATCTGTGTTATGAAAATCATAAGTTTTGAAGAAAAAATAGATTGAAAAAAATAACTTACTCTTTTCTTGTTCACTGGTTTCGTTTTATTGCCGGCTGGATTGAAGCCGTTTATGTTATTGTTAATTTGTTCCTCGGTTAGAGCCTGCTCTTCAATTTTTTCCGTTAGTTTCCCAACAGCGGCAAATATCTTTTCCGCTATCACAAAAATCATCAATCCGGATAGGACCAAAATGCCGTTGTAGATCGAAGGTATGCCCCCTGCAAAGAATAGAATTTGTTAGTTTTTTTTCTTCTAGCGGTAATTTTATTATTTGGAAAATCAAATCAATATTTTATTCTAAATTTTATACAGCTAATGGTTTTTAAAAAATAGAACAATAATAATCGAAAAAAATGCAATTTTTTTATAAAACTTCGTCAGCACGAATTTTAACAAATGCTTTCCCGTTAGAATTTCTTCTGAGACTTGCACATTCTTTAGTTTCACAGGAAATAAAATTTATGGAATTTTGGAAGTGCAGAATGTAGAAGCTTCGAAGAGAAAACATTTTTTGTTTTCTTTTTCATTTCATTTCTTCTTCAATTTAAATAAAATATATTTGGCCAAAAAAAAATAAAATTTTAAAAATGCGATGAAATTTCATCAAAATTCCAGCCAATCTTTAAAAATCGAAATCGAAGAGGAAATCCGGAGAAATCTCGAAAGAATCTCGAGAAGCAGATCTAGTGTACAAAAATTTTCCTTGTGATTCCCCTTTGTTGACAGCTTCTGGCGTTCATATATTCTCTCTCAAGAGGACTTAAGAAGGGTAAATCGCAGAGGAATGTTGTCATACAAGACCAAGAATTTACGTCTGCTATTTACCGTTCGAGTACTTTAGTACCTCCCACGTAATGATGTACAGGACGGAGGGGTCCAAAAGCACCCAACAACTTATTTATTTTCGTTCTTGCCCACTCTGCTAACACCAGTTGGACTTTAGGTTGTTATTAATTTAAATTAAAACAACTAACGTCAGAGACAAGTGCATTACCTAATAGGTTGTGCAGCGCTTCAATTGAATCGTCTATCAAATCACTTACAGATATTCGAAGTTGTACGGTACTGCAAGTGCAGTCAGATAGTGATCTAATCTAATTGGTTGCCAAAATTTATTAAACTTAGTTTAAAAAATTTAATTCGAGAACTAAACATATTATACAAGTAGGTATTTTCGAGTACGGTTTAAAGCATCGCACAGATCCATACGATACTATGGAAGCTCCATATGCAGGTAACAGGCATCTTTTAGAACTATTGGACTGGGAGCCTAATGAAGTAAGGGTGATTGCAGAATCGTAAAAATAGATTGGTTGCATTAGATGTTGTACACTAGTGCTTAAGCCTTCAACTTACAGAATTAAAACTAGTTGGAAGCTAGAGGTGGTGGGCGCTTAGCTGAGCAATATTGAATAACATTTAACTGATACGCATGTTTGACCTTCCTTGACCCCGTTGCTGTATCAGCGTAATTTTAACGATACAAATCAAATAAACAAAACGAAGTTCGCAAAGAATCAGCTAAATTCAGACATCCTTGTGTGTATTGTTAATGGTGTCGACGGTCAATAATTTGTTAAATTCTTCATCCTTTCAAATTGTATTGTATGTTCAGACCAATTGCAAGAGTAATTTGCACAATAAAATTATTAAATTGAAATAAATATGGGAACAATGCGATAATTTATTCCAAAACTATTTTAAAATGCATGCAATAAAAAATTATATAAGAGAGAGTGAGGTTTCATTTTAGCGTCTCCTTGAAATCGTGATGAGTTAATTGCATTCGTAATTAGTACAATCCCAGGTATCGTCGTAAGTAAAATGCGGAATCAATTTTTTAAAAAGAGATAACCCAGATTGATATTAAAAGTGGGGGGGGGGCATCGTTGTTTTTTCCAAATCTTACCATTTTTAGCCGCATCGTTGGCCCAAATCTCTGGTAGCGAATGTAGAAAAACGTCGCCCAATAATCCTCCAACGGCAAAACTCAATAGAGTTTTCAAAGTATTGGCACTGTCTGCAACAAAAAAAAAAGTGGTTAATCAAACTTGCTCATTGATCGGTTACAAGTAATGCGTCAACGTAGGTTGTTTACTAAGCAACACAAATGAATAGCCATTGAAAATGTCGCATTTAATTTCAGGAATTTGCATGATACCGCAAATTATGCTATGTACAAATTGCTAATGAAAATTTTTATGTGAGTATTAATAGATGCAGATAAATTAAATCTTTTAACTTTTGACCTAGGAATAAACGAAATTGATCTGTATTGCATATTGATTGTGCTAAATTGAAAACTGGAGACTGCATCCATCTTGAAAGCACGGTACAAAGGCTGAATTTCTTATTGTTTACTAGTTAATTTGTTTGAACTTCTATGTTGACAGAAAAATATATTTTTAGCACGGCGGAGCGCCAGTCAAACAAAAACAAACCTTTTAAGAGTTCAAAAAACTGATCAAGTGGATAAAGCAACAAATAATCACCTTGTCCTAGAGAAAAAGTACCATAGAAATAGTTATCTATATATTTTAAACAATGGACAGGTATGAAAAATATTTCCAAGTTCAAAATGTACTGGAAGTATTTGTCTGCCTGAAAGATAAAAATTGAAGAGTTATCGGCCACGTACGATTGATTACATACTTGCAATGAGCTTTCGAGAGGATTTCAATGGATTTTCGAGTACATAATTCAAGATTTAATGAAAATAGTTTTACATAATTTTTCTAATGGAAAATCTATGTCCATGGAAACCTCCACTTTAATTTTCCTTAATAGGTAGGCCAATATTTGATCCTATTAACGATCTGCTTTCTCCCTGGTGGCTTAACAACCAGAAAAACTTAAAATGATAAATTACCTATAAATAAAAAATTTAAATATACGTGAGGTAGGTCAAGATAATAAGCAAGATAACAGTTAACTAAGTATTTTTTAGTGTAAATAGTAAATTTATAGATGCTGTGAATTTTTGTTAATTTCATTTTATTTAATTTATTAAATTTTTAGAAAAAAATAAAAAACTCCTTCCACATCCTTGCATATTTTTTTATTTATTTCTTTCTAACATTTAAAATGTAAGCGATCGTTGTTAAATCAGTAAATACCACTTACTTCTAAAGTTTTAAAGAATGCTTTTCGCTGGTAGTCCAGCGGGGTCAGCTTTCTAGAGATTAAATTTGGTTGACTCCGGCAGTGGCGTATTTAGAAAATGCTTGGGGGGGGGGGGAGATTAAAGGTTTTTAGAATCTCGTTAATCCATTCATGCGCGTCATTTGTAACTAATCCTATTACATAAAATCTCAGCACGCTTCTGCTGCTCCTGCTACCGGGAAATTTAAATTTTTAATGAAAAATTAGAGAAGTTTAACCTTCGGCTAGAAAAAATTAAAACTTGGAAAGTATATTATTTATTTAATTACCTTATTGCCCACCAGTGGCGTAGCGTGGATTTCTGGTGCCCGGGGCAAACCCTAAATTTGCCGCCCCCCTATTTAAATTTGCCACCCCCTTATTTTAGTTAAAGTTAAACAAAAAATAGTATATTATACATCATGGGACTAAGGGGCTGCTTTTCATCCCGCGTGCGAAGGTTTCTGTACACAACCTTAGTCCTAAGGTGTATATACTATTTTTCACAATTTCGCTGAAAATGCTGAATTACATTGGGTAATAACTAAATTTTGAAATTGCACTAACTCGAAAACGGCGCTAGATATTGAAAAACTGAGCAAAAAATTTACCCCCGTTACAATAACCCCCCAGCGATTTATCATAAGAAGCCATATGCAAAATTATTTTTAAAAAAAATTATTATTATTAAAAGTTTTACTTTAGTCCCGCATAAGCGGGAGTAAAGTGAGCACTTTACTCCCGGAATTGTGAAAAAGTATTTTTATATCAATTTATTGGGGGGGACACTGGGGGATTCCCCGCTTTTCTTGAAAAAAATTTGAAAAATTATAAATTCTATATCTTCTCCAAATATTCTAAAAGAGTGGAAACCCTGCGATATGTACTGGAGGGTGTTCCACACCCCCCAGACCCCCCGGTTTTCAATTTTGACTTTATATTTTTATATTATTTTTATAATTAACTTTCAAAGTAACAGAAATTTGCTGCTAAACTCCATGAGTAGTAAGGTAATTAAATAAATATGCTTTCCAAGTTTTAATTTTTTTCTAGTCGGAGGTAAATTTCCCTCGTTTTTACTTAAAAATTTAAATTTCTCGGTTATTCCTAATCTTAGTTAGTTTAATATATTTTTCGGTTGGTAAAATTGTAAACCGGGGGGGGGTCTGGGGGTGTGGAACACCCTCCAGTACATATCGCAGGATTTCCACTCTTTTAGAATATTTACTTGGAGAAGAGAAGGAATTTATAATTTTTTTAATTTCGCCAGGAAAAATCGGGAAATTTGAAGTTTTAAGCAAAAGTGAGGGAAATCAATGGTGTTTTTTTTTTCACCAAAAAATGACACGCTGTAGCAAGAGCAACAGCAGCGTGCTGGGATTTTATATTTCAGGATTAAAATAAAAAATTTATAATTTTATTCGTTGGCCATTTTTTGCCGCCCTACACAGAAGTGCCGCCCGGGGCGTTTGCCCCCCCTGACCCCCACACACTACATTACTGTTGTTCACGGAGTTTAGCAGCAACTTTCTGTGTTATTTTGAAAGTTAATTATAAAAATAATATAAAGTCAAAATTGAAAACCGGGGGGTCTGGGGGGTGTGAAACACCCTCCAGTACATATCGCAGGATTTCCACTATTTTAAAATACTTGGAGAAGATAGAGATTTTACAATTTTACAAGTTTCGCCAGGAAAAACCGAGAAATTTGAATTTTTAAGCAAAAATTAGAGAAATTTAAACCTTTATTTAAGCACCTTACTGCTCTCCGAGTTTAGTAGCAAGTAGCAACTTTTAGGTTACTTTGAAAGAGGGTGGTACCCTCTAGTACATATAATAAAATCCCCATCACTCTTCTAGATTCTAGAATACCTACAGAAAACTGAATAATTATACAAATTTCGTGGGAAAAAGCTGGGAAATTTTTTGTTTTTGAGCAAAAGCGAGGGAAATTAAAACGTTCGGCTAAAAAAATTAGAATTTGAGAAACTTATTTAATTTTATATTATAAAAAAAAAATTTAATTGCCCCACGGCACATCAAGTTTAGCAGCAACTTTTTGCGTTACTTTGAAAATACTATAGAAAAATGGGAATCCTCCAGTAGCGGGAAACGAAATTAAATGTTTAAATATTATACCGCCAAACAAGAGATCCACCGTTTAGCTGCCCGTCCGTGGACGGGCTTTCCAGCTAGTAAATAAATAAAGAAATAAATAAAAATAATTTAAAGTTATTTAAATTTTAAAACTTCGTGGTAAACATCATTTTTAACAGTAGAGGTACAATCCGAGTCATCCTTGGGAGGGGGGGGAGGAAATTGCCCCTTTGCCCTCTCTAAATACGCCCCTAGACTCCGATAATGGTTATCTCAAATAGCATTCATTATGAGTCATTCACATCTTATGTCCATGAGTCCCGTGATTCATGTAGGATGTATAACCAATCTTTTATTTTTACTTTACTCTTATCCTATGTTGCCTTCTTTTTAGTTCCGTTTATAACTTAACAGGGATGCTAGAGTCAACCCAAGCGTAAACGACAGAGATGGCGCTTCGTACGTTAATCGAAGCGATAAGTGGCGCCGCCTGTAGGTCAAATTAAACATAACTGGGATGCTCGTATTTGGTGCGGAATAAAGTTCAGTTTTGCAATCAACTTATAAATTGGTGTATCAGATTGGTTTATACAAATGCATCAGCGCGCACGCCAAGTTAATAAATTAACGGCACACTTCCGTCAGCCAACGACATTTCAATTTATTCGCATTTTAACAAAAAACCCACGCTTTCATTTGATGAACATTTAAACATTCATTAGTAAAAGGGAAGTGATTCATTCCGTCACAAGTTTACATTGGAATAATATCATAGTGTCGAGAATAACAAAAACATATTTTACAATTTACACAATAACAAAACGGTGGAATTAATATTATTTTTTGTTTAAATGTACAAACATTTAAAATAATAGCACAAAAAAGAAAAAAACAAGTGAAAGCAGTGGCGCACGTAAAGTTGCAAAATTTTATGCCCGATCGGAGCCCCATTACTTATAGTTCAGCGGTTTCGGTACCATTAGCTAACTTTCAACGAAAAAAAAAATTATGGTTAATAATAAAATTCGATTGATTGACCTTAGGAACAATTATTATTTGACCATCGCAATTATTAATTCGTTTCCGCTAAGTATTTAAAAACTACGGCGCAAAAAATTAAATGCCAATAACACATCGCAATGATTATACATTTTTCTGTGTTCCAAATGCATAACAAATGCGATAAAAATAGTATATGTTTACCAGTGTTAATCATAACAATTAATTTATTATTTTAATAAAATTAATACAAATTTAAATTAAACATTAAATTGTTATATAATTAACAATTGCGTTAAACAATAACCACTTAACGGATCATTATAAAAATTTACATAACGTTAACGTACCCGAAAAATCAAATCAGTAAATCAAGCAAGCGATTAAATCTGTGACGTCATCGTTTTCTATTGTTTCACGAGATATGAAATTCTACGATTTTTTTATATTAAAGGAAAAATGCATTTCCTAGCTATCCTAACACCAGTTCAACAATTAGTGCCCCACGCTTTTTGTCAATTACATGTTTCCAATTAACTGCTTCAGTATTAAGACATAATCGGTACAATTCCGATTTCACCTTTGTTACATAACAAGATTGTTATAAATTAATTTTATTTTATTGTTAGGTTAGCATTGCAACTCCCCCCCCCCCCCAATAAAACCGTAAAAGTGAGAAATACTTACAAAATAATTTTATTTTATTGCTATTGTTAATTTAAACCTTCCAGAGGTTGAATCACATCAGCAATAATCAGGACCGTAGCTAGGCATTTCAGCAACGAGTGCAAATTAGATATTATGGTACCCACAATAAAATTGAAAAGTACACAATACCTACAACAAAAATATATTATGATGCATGTACATATTCAGAAGTAACTATCTACTAAACTGCAGTGAAATTAAACTAGAAACTATACGAAACGCCGAGAGATCCTGCAGTTCCGGAGGCGATGTTCCAAGATTCTAGCATTTTTAAAAATTTAATTTATGGGAGTTCGGAGATCACAGCCCGTTAAATTTGATATCCGAATTAGGCTTTTTATTTCTTTTCTTAATTAAAAAAAAAAGAGTTAGAATATAGTTTATAGATAAACAAATTAATGTTCTTGAAAAAATCACCAATTCATTATCACTAAAAAATCAATAGTTTCGGTGCTACGGCCGTTTGGGGGCGTTAATTAATTATATGAGGTGATTTTGCCGATTTTTAGACCCCCCCCGCCCCCCTTGGTGAGATGTCGTGAGATTTGGCTCGACCCCCTCTCCCCCCTTTTCATCTCACGTGATATTTTTTAAAATGCGTATTTTTAGTGTAAATTCGTTAATCTGTGCTTGATTGCGTTGGATTTATTTAAAAAACATAATTTGTTTAGTTATTTTTATTTAGGACTAGTTAAGACAAAACAATTAGGTGTATTTTCTGAGATCACGTGAGATTGGGTGAGATTTTGCTTGACCCCCCCCCTAAACGTAATTAATGGACGCCCCCTTTGAAGGCAGAAATTTCTCAGGAAAGTGTCTTCTATCTTCAAGATTTTCCTTGATTGCGGAAACATCCTGTACACGTAATACTTGTCGTCAAACAAAAGTAATAATCAATTTTTTTTATATATTTACGACTATATACCAGAGTTGTTTATATAGTTAATATCGTCAGCTATTGCATCATAAATTTGTTGGCATTTCAAATCGGAACTCCGTATTAGTCTCCCTACTGTCATGGAATTTTTTTTATTATTTTGTATTATTATTTTTATACTTACTAAAATTTTAGAATTTTTCAGGAATTTTCAAAACTATCACAAGAATAAATGATTAGTATAAACGAAATTTTTTACCCCCCGCCACCCAAATAAATTCTGATTTAAAAAACTGGCAGACCAGAAGGGTGGAGGGGGGGGGTAAAATACACAGTTCAATATAAAAGATTTACCAGAATTCCCAACCAAATCTTAGTTGCGAATAATTCCAATGTTTCAATGTTGTTTGTGATTTTTACCTTGAAATTCGTTCGAGCCTCCCAAGAAACACTCCTGATTAAAATTAAGAATTTAGAAATTTTTATACTAAATTTTTAAACATTTTCGAAATTGTATTTATATATTCAATTCACAAATATGTAAAAAAAACATAGGAAGTCATGTATGATTACCCCCCCCCCCCCCCATTTTAAAATTATTATACCTTGGGATTTCCAAAAATTTCTAGTTGCATTTCCAAATAACTCCAAAACTGTTACATAATCAAAACAAAAATTATCCATGTGAATCCTCAGGGATTTTCTATATTATAATTTCGAAAAAGATCTTTTCCGTAATCATATATAAAAAAAACTTGGGAGATATTTTCTCTAAAATTAAAAAAAATTGAATTAAAATAAATGTGGTTTCTAAATTTTCAAGAATAATGATAAAAGTAAAATTGGGGGGCGAGGGGAGCAATAACCCCTGCGTTTAACGTTACCCTGATCAATATAAATCAATTAAATATTAAAATAAATCAAATAAACAAAATATTAAATTGTATGGTTAACAAATAAATAAATAAAAAAAATCAAAATAAATAAAATAAATACAAATAAATATTGTTTAATAATAAATTATTATTTACAATAAAAAAAATTAGTTTGGGAAATCGGTGAACACTGATTTTTGTATTTGTGAAAAAAGGGATTTGACCAAATTTAAAAATATGAATATTTGCAAAAAGAAGTATTCAAATACAAAATCAGTTATAAATTTTTCGGACAAATTTCTGTACTCGGATATCATAAATCAGTCATTCAGTTAATATATTAAAAATTTAAATTAAAAAAAAAATAGTAAAAATATTAAAAATTTAAATTAAAAACATTAAACAGTGCACTAATTTTAAGAATAAATTTTAAAAATATTTCGAATTTAAGAATAGGCGGTCTATTTATTTTTTCAGATCCGTATTGACGCAAAGAAGTAAAGAAAGAAAAGCCGCACACTCGCTTAAGGGGGTATTCTAGTCTAGAGGTACGAATTTTCGGGCGGTTCTTGAAGCTCTGTAGAAACGAAACAAAAAATATTTTTGCTATCCATTTTTTTATCATTTGTTTATTGATATTTTAAGATTACATAAAAAATTAACCGAAAAAAAAAACTTAAAATTCACAAAGTTGTGAGCTGGCAAAGTGGGAGATCAAAAAAAAACTGGCGTGCACGATATCTCAAGTTTTAATGAACCGATTTATTTGAAATTTGGTGTGAATGTTCTTTATACGGTCCTCTTACGCATGAACCACGCTCAGATCAAAATTTTTAATTTTACTATATTTAAAAAATTCGGAATTGTTAATTGAAGCATGCCAAAAACAAAATTTTTTTTCAAACTGCCGCCATTTTGTGAAAAAAATTTTGTTTTACTTTTCCGAGGTTCATGCTATAGCGGCATCTATAAAGAACATTCACACCAAATTTCAAATAAATCGGTCCATTAGAACTTGAGATATCGTGCACGCCAGGACACTCTTTTTTTGGACCTCCCACTTTGCCAGCTCATAACTTTGTGAATTTTGAGTTTTTTTTATTAAGTTTTTATGCAATCTTAAAAGGATAAAAAAATAGATAGTAAAAATATTTTTTGTTTCGGTTGTAGAGAGCTTCAAAAACCGCCCGAAATTCATGCCTCTAGACTAGAATACCCCCTTAAAGGCTTTTGCTTAAATCTGCCCCATTTCACAATCATTACGTAAATTAGAAAAGCATGCTGAAAAAAGTCAAATTTCTAATGAACTATTACTGTTGCCGAGACATTTCAATGCATCGATTATAGTAATCAGAAATCCGAAATAAAATTCCCGGACTTTTCCAGGGTTTCCCTGACAGAATAAAAATTTTCCGTTACATTTCGATAAATCCGAAGATAAAATGGTAAAAAAAAAATTAAATTGTTTTTCCCGACTGAAAATTTAATTTCTCTGACTTGGCACTAAAAATGAGAAATTTCCTGATTTTTCCCAGACAAAATTTACGAAATCTTAAATTCCCTGACTTTTCCAGATTTTCTAGACGAGTGAGAACCATATTAATTCGTAGAGATTAAAAAATTAAATACTAGTAAATTTTAGACGGCGAAATGTCCGACCACATAGTGGCGGACGGAAAATGGCGAATGCGAGATGTCCTATCACTCAAAAAAGCGTATAGATATGATGTCTTTTATTTTGCATTTTTAATTAGATTTATAAATTTATTTTTTAATGATTTATCTATCAAACTTTGAGAGCAATTACATTTTTCTTCGTTCGACTTCTTACGACTATAACTCGAAAACACTTAAATTTAGACAAAAATTGCTTCAGACCTTTTTTATAGAGAATTTTATTCTGAATAATAATTATGAAAACTCTTTTGCCGTAAAATAAATGGTTAATGAGATATTGCCAAAAACTTTTTGACTGTATGAATTCAGTTATTGAAATCCGTTGGGGCTCATTAGCAATAGATTTCAATATTGATTATTATTGAAAGCAAAAAATTAAACAGTAGATAGTAGACTGAATTATTCATACAAATTCATTTTTAATTACAGTTAACAATTACCTATTCAAACAAAAATGCCGATAATAGTGAGTTCGATAAAAACATAATTATAAATAATATTTATTTTAATGACTGCACTGTAGATCCCATGGGGTATCTACGCTCATGGTTACCTAAACAAGCATCTGTTCCTAGCGAACTTGACATTTGGTAATTAATTTACATATAGTGAGGTTAGATTTTTTATTTCCATTGTTATTGCTCAACATTCGTTCCTCATTTTTTTTAATTTTACAAGAACAAAAGAACATTCGTAAAAAAAAACTTACCTCCTTGTTTTAAATCGTTCTTTTCGTCAATGGGGATGATGAGTAGAGGAAGAATGCCACTCAGACCTATGAGAAGGGAACCGACTATGGACCAAACCCATGGCAATTCGGTCCAAGAGGAAACCCAACTGGGAACCAAATCCAACATAACTCTCTTATCTAAACTATCAAATAATTCACTAAAATTACCGCCGTTAAAATTAAACGCTTCAATACACACTGACATAATTTAAAAATAATAAAAACGGCAAAACTATTAAAGTTGCGGGTTGCCAAACAAACGCACAACTGATCGAAAATCTTCAATGAATTTCAATTTAAAATTACTTATCACACTTCACCGCCGACTAATCTACTCTGAGATTGAGCCAGCCACTCTAAAAATGCGCAACACTCGTTCAATTAACAAATAATTTAATAGTTAAATTATTTCCACACAATGATCATCTTGTTTGAATTCGCACACATTTGCTACTACGTTCTTGTTTATGTATAAATCGCTATTCATCTCTCTGTGCCTACCACAAAACAATTTTTTACCCCCACCTTGCGGTCAAATTAAAACAACTGAAAAGTAGGGCAATGCGCGCCAAATTTAAATCGGCAACAGTTTTGTTATTGTTCTCTACAGTGGCATAACCACTGACGTAACAACCAGATGAAGAGTTAAGTTTTCTATATTTTCAATTTTCCTTGCTATTGTTATTTAATCGCATTTCATTGTTTCGTAAATAGGTAAGTACATATAAAAATGTTGTAATGTTTCACTCGATTTTCCTTCATAGAAACAGTAAAATATGATCAAAGTGCAATATATAAGTTTGTGAATTCTTAGTTAATATTTAAAAAAAATTTAAAATCACAACCGTAATGATTTTATTACAAATTTTGAAATTCACAGCCAGTATTGGTTCAATGAGAATAAAGCACTTCTCGCGCAATATAAGAAATCTGAGGAAATTCAGAGCAATCCCAGAACATTTCTTAAATAGAAATCGGGATACAAAACTTTATTTTTCGATTTCCCTCTCGATATATTGTTGTATACTTTTTTTTATTTAAAGGGGGGGGGGTGTTAATTTAATAAAATTCAATTTCAATATTGAAAATTTTTAATTTGATTTATTTTGAAAAATTTTGTAATTACTAGCGGGCAGTAATTTAATTTGGATTTAAAACTGAAAAATATAATAAAATGGAATTAATAAAAAAATAATTTTTTTAAAATAAATTAGTGATTTTGGAAAGAAGATTAAAACAGAAATTAAAAACTTCGGCCATTAACGTCAATGGCCGGACAATAACGTCAATGCCCAGCTTAATTAGACATTAACGTCATTGACCGGTCAATGACCATAAATTTTGGGCAATGTTGACAAATAAAATTTCATATGTGGGTTTTACATCATTGTCCGGGCAATGACGTTAATGGCCAATACAGGGTAAGCAATGATGAAACTACTATTCTATAGATTCGATATTCTATCACTCTTAGTCCTCTTAGTGATAGCCGCCACACACGTTTTGTATTTCGTTCGGGCTTCTCTGGAGAGGTCGGGCCTCCCAGTCGAGGTGGATTGATTTCGAGAATGTTTTTAGCGAGTAAGAAAGCTTTCTTTAAAGAGCTTTTTATAGCTTTTTAGAAAGCTCCGAGCCGTTTTAGCTAGCGCAACCACGACGAATTACGGATCCAACCTAAAATGAGTTTGCGCTTGTCTAAATTAAATAAAAATCCCTGTACTCTTATGAAGCCGTGAAAAGAGCAGAGTTGCTGTCATTTATACGGAAAAAAGCGTGCACGACAAATAATTGTCCATATCATCATTGTCCAATCCGCATTGGCCATTAACGTCATTGACGTTATCATATGAAAATATTTACATCATTGCCCACCGTTAACGGGCGTTGACGTCAGTGGCCGGTCAATGACGTTAATGGACAGCGTAAATGGGCATTGACGTCAATACCCAATTTACGGTATTGACCGTAACATTATAATCCTTATTCATTGTCAATACACATCAAGAGTCACCAACGTCTGGTGACGTTTGCAGATGATAGCTACTGCTGGTCCCAATGATTCTTTTATTAAATCGAATATCGTATATAAATCGAATATCGTATTTAACTGAAAAATTGCATTAAATTGTAAACCTAATCTAGGTTAGGTTAACCTCAACCTAGGTTAGGATCAGCTAAACCTGAACCTATGTTAGGATAACCTAAACCTAACCTAATCTGAACCTAGGTTAGGAAAACTTTTTTTTGTTGCGTGTCGGAAGTAGGATAATCTTAAGAAAGACACCACCAGCCCGTGCTAGGTGGTATATAGTGTAGAGTCAACCCATTTTAAGCCCCTCTAGGATATCCGCGGGATTCACCAATCTAGCATTTCTCCCCTCGCATCGGCCCGTCACTTGATTTCTGCTCTTTCGGAACTTTACTTTTCTCAAAAGTTCTTTTGTCGGAGAAGCTCTGCTTCTTGGTGTTTTTCCTTCATGATGGTGGTAATGCCGCTCTTAATGTCCTCCCACGTTTCAGCGCTTGCATAAGCATTTCGCTAACAAGCGTGTCCGGTTGGAGGGCCGTCATGTTGCTGTTTACTCTCGCCTTGGCCCATCTCGGGCACCGAAAGATGGTGTGTTGTGCGTCGTCCAATGCCTCCTTGAAGTAGGTTTGCTCTTTGGAACCTGTGTAGGTAATGGTTGAAACAGCCGTCGCCCGTCAACTCCTGTGTAATCTCATGATTTAGCTCTCCATGGTCTCTCTCTATAAACGGCTGCAGTGTTTGCAGAATTTGTCCATACTCTCTATTTTCTGTATTGGCTTCTTAATTTCTTACCCTTTCTTCCGCCAGAAGATCGATTGGTGATATCGCCGATATCACTGCAACTGCTTCGTTGGAGATAGTTCGGTATCCAGATATTATTCTGAGACCCATTCGTCTTTGTATTATTTCAAAGTGTCAACGGTACACCGCAACCTTCATCGTCCCGACCCACACCGGCGTAGGACGGCCGACCGATGCTTAGCATAAGCCTAGTAAGAGCGGCAGTCAACAGCACTGCTTCTCTGTAACCGACGTTAAGCCTCTGCTATTTATCCACTCCGCAATGATTCGGAAGGCTTTGTTTGCTATAAGAGTCAGCGCTTACTAATACAGAGATGTCGTCTGAAAAATAATATATAGTATTTCCGTTCCTTCCGGGAGAGCCAGTCGTAAAACCCCATCGTACATAATTTTTCACAGGTAAGAACCCTGTTCTGATCCCTGTGGAACCCCGCTGGTAATATGATGTACTTCCTGTAGCATCTGGTCAGGTAGCTTTTGATTATGTTTAGCAGGTAGATCGAGGTTTTTTTGTTCTTCAGCTCGTCAATAATGTGGACCCATTTCGCCGATTTGAACTCATTTTTAACATCAAACGTTATTAGGAGGCACATTTAGTGGCTTAAGTGCGCGTATGGATATCTCCCTGCCCTCCAACCCCAGACCCCCCCGGATTACACCAATTATTTTCTGACTTAAACAATATGTTTAGACTTTTACTCCCTGATGTGCAAAAATAATAGTATATTATACATCATAGGACTAAGGTGTTACTTTTCATACCGCGTGCGTTCATACCGCACACAGGATGAAAAACACCGTAATCCCAAGGTGTATATACTATTTTTCACAATTTCGCTGAAAATGTTGAATTACATTGGGTTATTAACTAAATATGAGATTTTGAAATTGCAATAACTCGAAAACGGCGCTAGATATCGAAAAACTGAGCAAGAAAATTTCAGATCAATGGCGCGCAAGAATGGCGAAAAAAAAGTATTATTTTACTCCCGGAATTGTGAAAAATTATTTTCAGACTTAGCAGCGAAACCAGTTTTTTCCGATTCCAAAGCTCTAAACATTATTTAAGTCACAAAAGAATTGATGTAATCCGGGGGGGTGTGGGGGTATGGAATACCCTCCAGTGCACTCTTCTACATTCTGGATTTTAGATAGGAGGGCAGGGATATATCCCTGCGCGCACTTAGGCCACTAAATCGGGCCCATTGCAGAGGCGTTTTAGAGGGTGGCAAAGGGCCCCCCCCTCTAAAGAATGACTCGGATTGTATCCCTGAAGCGCTCCTTCATAAAGAGATTTTAAAATTTTAATAACTTTTAATTATTTTTATTTATTTAATCATTCATTCATTCGGATGCTCATGAGTGGATTAACGAGATTCTGAAAAAAAAATTTTTTTTATCTGCCCCTTACCCCCAAAAGGATTTTTTAAATACGCCACGTTATTAGAAGGATAGGTTCATAAATTTCAAATTTTATAGAAAGATTAGAGTTTAAAATTTTTAATTTTTTTTAATTCAATTTTTTAAAGTACTACATCTTGTTAATCCATTCATGCGCATTACTTTGTTGATTCTTGCTTGATTTGGTCCTTTCTCCAGAGATGTCCGAAGCACTCAGCGAAAGTATTTCAATTATTAAATACTTTGTTAATGTAAAAAATGGCTTAATACCTTTTTTAAAACTTTTTAATCGTGCACCTCGTTAATCCATTCATGCGCAGCATTCTTCTGGCAGTCACTGTAATCTGACTAGCTTATAAGGAAAGGAGCACGTATCCTCTTGCTCCTCTCCAAACACGCCGTTGATGGTTATGTTTATTAATTTATTTTATAGTAAAAAAAATGGAAGCATAAATCAATAAATATTATTAATTAAAATTATTAGCCCTGGAAAATAAAAATAATCAATAAATGTGAGTTTTCAGGCCGAGCAGAAAATAAAATAATTTAGATTTTCAGACTGATTTTTTAAAAATAATTTTCGATTATAAAATCCTCCCCACTCCAAACTATCATTTCTCAGCAGCGATTTTCCTATTGTAAAATTTCAAATTTTCGGTGCTACCCTGCTACTTCCTGAAGTATGACCTACGGTATGCTGGTTCATTAGATGTATTTTTAGAGCCACTAAAATACTTTTAACTACGACTACTCCTAATACAATAACACATCTGTTCAAAAACACACAGCATTAATTTATTATACCTCAGACACAGACAATTCCTTCATATACAAGTTTGCCAAAAAAATCGTTTTTGTCTAAATTTTTGGTGTAAGTCAAGTTCAAAACTATTCTAGCTCATACCCGGACGTAGCCTAACTATTTTTGCACAAGTTAATTACTACTTGCCGAGTTTAGTTGATTAAAACATCTGCCCAGTGCAAGTGCAAATTTTGGGTGAAATCAATAAATTATGAACGTTTGGGGAACCCTCGACATCGCAACTGCTATAGTGCGAGATGATCTAAACAGCAGCTTTAGGAGAGCCAAAAAAACAGTGAGTAAACATTTTTGGGTCAGTTTTTAAAAAGCAATTAAATAATAATTTATTGCTCATTTAAGTCTTTCAACTTTTGAAACTTAAATGTAGTATTTAATTAAGATTGAGAATACCAATCATTACAATATAAAAAATAACGGGGGGGGGGACTATTTTATAATTTCTAAAATAGTTTGTTTATACAGGGTGTTCTACTTTCTTAATTTAAACAGAACACCCTATATTTTTTCTTGAAATTTTGTCACTGATGCGTCACTTCCACGTCCCATTTGGTTAATGAACCATGCTTTTGGACATCTACTGGGCTTGCGCAGGTTAATCTATATTAAATCGTTCATCCGGTATTCATCAGAAAATCTGACGTTTTGGAATTCGAATCTCAAGCCAATTTTCTTAAAGTTGCACCAAACTCTTTTGACGTTTCTCACTTCGGCATTGAGCCAATCTCTTTTTGTATCTCTTAGACGGCAGTTTTAGCGCCACTTCTATGTTTTTGGATTTTGATTTCCCTCCAGTTTGTTTGTTATCTTCGGATACTTACGTAATTAAACATAATATAATGTGATGTAATGTACTAGATGATCTCCAAATCCCTCCACATAAATACTGTTTGCCTTGACCTCAAACAAAGCCGAAGCCACAAGTCTGTCAGCGTATTAATTGCTTTACATCTGAGGCAGCTGCTGAGCTCGTCTCAAATGTGCCCATGCATGAAGAAAAATCCATGATAACCCTGGATTTTTTGTTGATGAGAGCAAATCATCAAACCCGGCTTTACGTGCCCTCCGAAGCACGGAGACGATCATAAGAAATTTTAAACTCTTTTTGGATTCGAAGCGGGTATCTTAGTGTCAGCAGTTATTCAGCTAACATACCAGGCTAATAACCGCCTCGGCTCGGCCTCGGTCTTTAGTTTGCAAGGCATATATTGCTACTTACTCTGATAACAGATTTTCTAGAAGAAGTCACTATCTAACCAGAAGATGAAATCCTGTTGTGAGACTCGAGAGTAAATCCAGTTAGGAATAGAGTTGGTAAAATACAAAAAAGGAAGATTGTGGTGTTTCATTGCGTGGGCGCCACCAGGGGCTTGTGGTTGCAATTTTCTTCGGATTAGGGCATACAATCAAAGACTGAATAATGCAGTACCTATTGTATTTTTAAAATATGTTTAACAAAATATGCGTACATATACCAAAGCGATTAATTGCATAGTGCACAAAATGCTTCTAGACCAAGATGTGGATGTGTTCGAATCATCGATTCAAATCCAGGGGTGGCTCCTACATCGCTGGCGTATTTAGCGATAAATTCTTGGACTTGAATTTTCAGCTGTAAGGCACGAAACATATCGCTTAGAATAAAAGTTTCGGCTGCGTTCTCAAATGTTAAGCTTTCGTACAGAGCCGTTTCGCACGTACTTTTCAAATCAACCATTTCGTATTTTTCGGCTATACCCAACAAAGCAGGAGCCATTTTTTTCAAATTGTGTATTTCCCCGGTGTACATATAACGCAACATTTCGCTCAAGCCTTCCTCATCTATATCGGTTATTTTGACTCTATTTTTAGTATTTTCTTTCATGTCGTGTTGAAACATGGCTCTAAAAACTGGGCTTCTGGCTGATAAAATCACTTTGTGCGCTTGAAATTTTTTTCCTGCAGTACAAAGTGTTACATCACTTAATCGTCTACTTAGCAATAGAAAAGCTAAATCTTCCACTAGATAACTTCGTGGTGCAGTGATTATTCTCGAAATATTTTCTCTGTTTACTTCGGCAGTAATCTCGCAAAATACAGTAATTTTGTCGTTTGATAAAATTGCGTTTTTCACATCAAACAAAAAATCCCGTTTAACAAACTTGTTACAACCTCCAGGAACAGAATTTTTAATTCTAAGCGGCGAAAAACATATGATATTATCATCTACACCCATAGCGTTCACAATGCCAAACTCCTTTTTAATTTTAAAGTCACTGTACATATTAAAAGTAAGCTGCTTTAAAAAAATGGATACCCAATCGCTATATTCCTCTGCTGATCCTTTTGGATACAGATATAAGCACCATTCCGTTTTATCGGCGCCAGTTCCAACCGAAAATGAAGGTGATACCAATTTTTCTCCGACTGTTTCAAAGCATAAACTAAAATTTTGAATAGTCCAAGTATGTCTAACTTTGAAAACTACAATTTTTGTAAAACTCCAGCTTTCAAAACATTCCTCGCTGTTAACTTCTTTTTTAATATTACGGTTTAAGCATGGCGGTTCATCTTCAGTCATGATGGTAAAGTATTAGTGCTTGTTGCAATATTAGATGCAGTTTAATCAACAAAATCCTCGAATCTCAATTGATTTAAAAAGTGGGCTAAGTGTCCTATAGCCCCTCTACTGACTGGATTACCTTAATCGTGATGTTTCGCAATTGCCTTTTTTGAATATGCTATGACGCTTAGATTGGTGGGAAACTAGTCAGAATTTCTAAAATAAAGTTTTTATTGCTATTCAATTAAATCCAAGCCTTAATTACTGAAAAATTAATTACCTGTTTTCTAAAACAACGACAATCACAAAATATTGTTAGCATCGGAGTGATAACAACAGTAAGTGATAAATAATCAGATTATGATACTGATAATTAGTCACAAGCATGGACGTAAGTATCCGGTAATAGGGCCGCAGCTCTACTACAGCTAGTAACCCAAAATTTAACCAATAGAAATGTTTTTTTTTTTCAATTCAATTTAATTAGTTGCATTTTAATAGATAGATAGTCGTTTTATTGCCTATAAAAGTAAACCATAATTGTCAGTTGTTTTAAAACTCAATATCTGTGGTACTGAAGAGTATTTTATACCCCCAGACCTCACGGATTCAGCGGCCGATAGTTGTGAATCAGTCTGTGAATGCTTGATTTTATTGAATAAAAAATCTTTCACTCTTCAGAATAAACTCAACTGAATCTCATGGCGGTGGCAGTACATACCAGAAGTTCTGAAAAATATGGAATACCTCCCAAACCCCACGGATTTTGAGACCAAAGATATTAGTGCCTTATCTGGGTATGATTGATGTTATTAAATAGGACGCAGTGGCGGCTCGTGGCTTTTTCATTTGAGGAAGTTAAAGTGCAAAATTGTAATCTATGCCAGCTTTTATTAAATAAAACAGAATTAACTTGGTTGGTACTATTTACGACTTACAAAGGAAGCTGACGCTCAACTACATCATTAAAAAGCTACTTGGGATACACAATAAAGAAGTGTTCTTCTTATGCTCTATTACTTTTGATATATTGCAATACTAAATCAGTGGCGGAACTTCAATTCATTTTGCCCCGCCGCGCCGGCGCCACGTTTCACTGTTTCACTCTTTTCACTTCAGGCAGTAATGGATACAGGATTTCGTTTGAAGGGGGGTGATCAATTTTTGTACGATTTTAAAATTGTTAAAAATAAAATCCGCGCCTGACTTCAGATTAATCTGTGCCCAATGATGAAAAATTTCTTCAAAGCAATCTTGAAATCTTTCAGAAAATATGAACTGCTATTCAGAAAACGTCAATTGTAATTCAGATTTGTCAACTAATATTCAGAAATCGTCAAATGATATTCAGAAACCGTCAAATGATATTCAGAAAACGTCAAATGAAAATCAGAAAACGCCACAAATGTAATTTATAAAGCATCAATTCTGTGGTCTATGTTTTGTTGCGATTGTGCTCGTGCTGTGCAACACTGCACAATACATCAAGCAGCAGCCTTAAGAGCACTTCACATTATATGATTTCTCTTATGATTTATCATACATTGAAAAATAAAAAAAAATCATATTGATGAAGAAATTCATAAATACATTGATTTTGTTCATGAATGCTATGAATTTTTCATCAATACGATGAATTTTGTTCATTGGTGTAAAAATGATAAATTTTTCGATCGAGCTCTATTGCTTGTTTTCAGCTGCGTGCATACAGATCTTTAATTGTGTCATTTTCCATTAGTTCTATGTTTAGCCTTTCAGTATATTCTACTGACTTTCTTCTTATTGGTTGATGTTGAATTTTTATTTTACATCGAAGCAGGTCATGGTCGCTTCTAATATTCGCTGAATCTATTGGTTATCGCATAGTCTATGACGGACTGTTGACCTCTCGTATTTCCCCAGGTATATTTATATTGCCATTTATGGTCGAAGAAGGTGTTGTGGATTCTGAAACTATTTTGGCTGCAGAAGGCGATCAGCATTTCTCCATTTTCATTCTGTATGCTTTCATTAAAGCGTTCGGCAGATCCCGATACTGCAGATCTTCATAGAAGTTTCTTCTTTCTTCTCTTGGGTTTTCGGATATTAAGAGCGTAGACACTCAGTATGTGGAAGTGCTTATCGTTGATTTTTAACGTCACTCTTAGGATATTTTCGTTAACAAAGTCAATATCGCCAATATATTCTTCAAATTTTTTATGCACGAGCACACCCACACCAGCAGTTGCTCTTTTGTTTTAGTTTTTCCCACTATATATCAGAAAGTAATGCCCTATTGCTTGCGTGCCTTTTCCTTTCTTCTTAGTTTCCAATATACAACATATATCGATTTTCTTCTGTGATATTTCCATAATTATCTCTTGATCTCTTTGGCTCCAAGACATGACATTCCATGCTCCCATTCATACGTTCGTCTTTCTCAGTCGTTTATTCCTGTTTTGTGTCCTGTTTGTTTGCCGGGTCGTCATCGTAATTAACATTTTTTCATCGTACAATTAACGATTTCTGAATATCAACTGGAAAATCCTTAATGACAGTTTACGATTTCTGAATTACTGGTGGAAAAGGGGCGTCCATTAATTACGTGAAGAGTTTAGAAGGGTGGGGGAGTCAAGCCGAATCTCACCCAATCTCAGTGGGGGAGAGGGGTCTCGGCAAATATCACGAAATTTTATTTTTTATTAATTAGGTTTTTTTAAATAAATCCAACTTAATTAAGCACAGAGTAACGTATTTACACTAAAAATACACATTTAAAAAAATCTCACGTGAGATTAGCAGGGGGGGGGGTTCTAAAAATTTCCAAAATCACCTCACGTAATTGATGAACGCCTCCAAAAGGTGTAGCTGCCTCCCGTTGCCTTTTCTATGTGTTTCTTGATCTTCCTATTTCATTTCTCAAGGTCAAGGTCGAAGTGTCGAAGGCAAAATTTGGAGTCGACTAAAAAATTATCTACAGTCTTACTCTAATATCCTTGAACTTTAAAAATGATTCTGGCACCATCATTGTACATTAGCATTGCAAAAAACTGCTAAAAGGTCCATTTGCCCCTCCCCCTCTTCCCAGCTTTATTTACTAGAGAATTTTGAAGTGATATCCTAATTATTTTTGGTATTTTTTCTTTTTTATTACTTTTATATGGAAGAACACAGATTGGTTGACGTAAAAGTAAAATGATAGGGAGGTCTGGGGGGTATGGAATACCCCCCAGTTCAGGAAGATTAACTATTATCTGAAAGTATTAACATTAAAGAAGCAAAAATAATTCTCGGAGTTTTATGCTTGGTAATTATATGCTTGGTAAAAGATTCCCAAATTAGAAAAGCTAAATATAGGTTTAATAGAAAAAAAACATGAAATGTCAGAATTTTTAATATATAGGTGCAAGTTCAGTTTTATTTTGTTTTGAATCCAATAAACTGGTCAAGGCGAAACTAAAGCAGTGGTAGGAATATGTATCTCCGATGACGAAAAAGATAAAGTTAAATGAAACTAAAATTTTGATATTCCACGTCATCACAAAGTTATTTTCAGATATTTGTTAAACGCCGCGTTCTATTTTCTCAGCTACTTAGCAGTCCTACTGTCGTTACATAAAATTCTGTCATTTTATTGTTCGTAAACTGCAAATTTAATCCATCAACATGGACGGAATTATGAACCAATTGGCGGTGGAAAAATCGCAAGTTTACGTTGCTGACGGTAGTGGTTTTAAAAGTCCATTTGCTACAACGGTATGTTGGTTTTGTGGAAATTGCTTGAGTTTGCCCAAAAACTGAACTTGCACCATGGCAATCACTGCTTCATTCTCTTTTATTAATTTTCTTCTGCGAAGTTTTCTTCCATTTTAACAGTAAAAATTCTATTTGCAAATTTACTAGCTTCTAACACAGTTTTTTTCAGACGATCGAAAAACTTCCGGATAAGGTTCTTCTCAATATTTTTGGATATCTTACCCATCGAGAAATATGTCGTATGGCTCGGATCTGCAAAAAATGGCGCATGATCGCTTACGATACAAAATTATGGAAACACGTATCCTTACGTCCCGAAGTATCGGGACTACACGTCGGTTCCTTGGAAGCTCTATTGGCATTAATCAGCATTCGTTTCGGACCATCCTTGCGCTACATTGAGCTCCCGATCGAATTAATCACCCACACCGTGTTACACGAGCTCGCAAACAAATGTCCCAATTTAACCCACATGCTATTGGATTTCTCGACCGCTATGCAACTCCACGACTTCAGCGAACTGCAAGGCTTTCCGACAAAACTAAAGTATTTATGTATCTGCCTCTCGGAAGTAATCTTCATGGAAGGTTTCATGAGAAAAATCTACAACTTCATCAACGGATTGGAAATACTACATCTGATCGGGACCTATGAGAAGGTGGAAGAAGAGGAAGAGGAAGTCTACGAGGTCATCAACGTCCATAAACTAAAATCGGCCACTCCAAATTTGAAAGTAATCAACTTGTACGGAATTAATTTTGTCGACGACAGTCATATCGATGCATTCAGTTCCAACTGCATCCAGGTACGTCAAAAACACTCAATTTTTAATCATTCATCATTTTGAAAACTTTCAGCTGGAATGCTTGGCCGTTAACTATTGTGCAAAAGTAACCGGATCCATTTTCAAAATCCTGTTCCACAGAAACAGAAGATTAAGATGTCTTTTGCTGAACGGAACAAGTAAACCGTTAAAGTACCAAAAGTTAGAAATTCTAATATTTTTGTTTTTCAGGTCTACAAAGCGAATATTTGATGCAAGTCGATTGGGAGAAATGTACTCTTCAAGAACTGGACATAACAGCTTCCGATATATCAACGGAAGCCTTGACCGATATGTTAACAAGACTTCCTGGTTTGAGATTCTTAAGTGCAGGTCAACTGAATGGTTTCAACGACAGCGTTCTTAAAGCGTGGATGGAAATAGGAAACGTCCGGAATTTAGTAAGTTTTTTCCAAATTTTGGAAGCAAAACAAAATTTTTGGGTTTCTAGGTCGCTTTAGATTTGGACAGCTCCGATAATCTAACCGACGATGCTCTATACAAATTTTTATCGAAACACGGACATCAGTTGCAAGGATTGTGTCTCTCGGGAATGACACACATAACTGATTCTATTTGGCAAAGCGTTTTGCCCATTTTAAACAACGCCAGGTGAGATATTTCAGAAATTAGAATTATAACAAACAGTTTTACCTTTGGTTCTGCAGGATTTTAGTAATGGGAACTCAAGAGCGACTAGCCGGAAACGTACTGATCGACCAACTGATGGATGGTATCGCAAATAATTGTCCAAAATTGGAGCGATTGGAATTGAGGTGGGATCCTGAAAATCTACGTTTTTCAGATAAAAGTCAGAAGGCTATCGACACTCTTCGGGTGAAGTGTCTTAATTTGACGAGTCTGGTCATCAGGTAAATAAAAATTGCGTTTCATGAATCCATATCTTAGTTGATGATATTTCAGTGACGGAAGGTACTACGAGATTGTAAAAGCTAATTTTGAACGAGCTGACAGGATGACCGTCGTAAGAACTCTCACCAACTGCCGCGTGTCAAATTATTACTTGTTAAATAATTATAAAGATTTGATTTTTAATTAAATAGTAAATTTCCAATTTCCATTTCATATTTATTTGATAGACAACTTCATATTTAGGTATTTATGAAATTACTATCAGGGCCGCGTCAACCCTAGCTGCAAGAGGGGTAAAGTTGTAAACAATTAAATAAGAGAAAAATACCACTATGTACGACATATTATCGAATAACTAAAAAAAACAATAAAATTATTAAAAGTTTTACCTGGGTAATTTGTTTCTTCTGATTAGGAAGCAGCCATGGGTAATGAATTTGATATTTAGCCAGACAGAAGCAGAGAAATTTACGTATTACTGGATTTTTCTGGAAAATTACAAATTACTTTATTAAAAAATATTCTTCTTTTTTAGGTCAAACCCCTCCGAATAGATCATTTTAAGCAAGTCAGTGCGGTCATTAGGCCGCACAACCTGGGCAATTTAATTAGATAATAACAAATTAATAAACCAAACTTTTTTTTGTGAGAATAAACAAAATCTAATATCATTGTATTTAAATATATTTAAAAAAATTTGCTTTATTATGTAAAATTTGCTGCTTAAAGTATAATAATTATTATTATACTTAACATTTATTTATCACCGTAGTCACACTTAATTTATGTGTTATTATGTTTTTAAATAATTATTGTATTTACGACCTTTTCAATTTTTTTATTTTAATTTTGAAAAACAAATTAATAAACATTTTAAACATATAAGTACATATTATTCTATTACCAAATATAATTGCAATTTTGAAACATGTAATTTCATAGCAATTTACAACACAGCAATTTTGCGTACAAATTTATGCAATCTTCTGTGTTTTATTGTTCATAGATATTGGTAATCATCGATTTGGGGGAGGGGGGTATATACGGTTTATAAAATGTAAGTAAAGACTATAAATAAATGAGATCTTATCTGTTATGACGCCCAAGACGGATTAACGAGATTCACGGTACCATGCTTTTTATATTGAGGCGGCCTTCGGGGATGTTTTTACCAAGTGCGTGGATTCAGAGACCTTACTTCATAGGCTTTCCGCTTCAAGTCCTGTGGGACTTACACGTTCCAACGTTAACCCCCCCCCCCCCCCAATAATTGAGAAATTATTTAGTTATCAATGCTGATAGTCGTCGCTAGTTAAAATAATTTCTACAGATTGGCAAATCTGCCAACGATGGCATGAAACTGCGCCATCTATGTCAACCTTAAATAATGTCGCTTTGTAAAAAAATTTTGTTATAGAAGTAGGTACTTCAAGGAATAAGAATTATATAATCTTCAAATTATTAATTAGTCCAGTCAAATTAGGATTTCACCTGGGAGGACGAGCGATTTTTTTGTTTTAAACACCAGGAGGAGGTGTTTGGTAGTGTAAATCTCGATTTTCGGGTAAATCCCCCCATTGCATTTGCAGCCATCTTGATTTAAAGAGTGGTTTCTTGTTTTTCAAATAACTCACTTATTTTCAACTGTAGGGTAAAAATGATAATAACCAAAGTTGTGGAAAATGTAATTCCCCACAAGTTTGGTTTATATTACTTTTACTCTAGGATTAATATTTGTAGAGTTAGACTGCAAATAGGGGTAAAAAACGTTTTTCTCTATTATCTCGATTATTGTCGTATTTGTCGTAAAATGGTAATAAGTAATTAGGTAACGAATTTTATTTCCTTCAACTTTGGTAATCACCACTTTTCCGCTAGGATCAATATTTTAAAACTTATACTGAATTCAGGTGTGGATTTTTTTTATTTTCAGTTATCTCGTTTATTATCATTTATCATGTTTATCGTAAAAATGGTAATCAGTAATTACGTAGAGAATTTTATTTTCTTCAACTTTGGTCATTACCATTTTTACCCTAGGGTCAATATTTTGAGTCACAATTAAAATAATGGTGCAATTTTTCATATTTTATTTCTTTCTTTTTTTATCAAGTTTGTTATAAAAATAGTAATGGACAATCAGGTACGTAATTTGATAATCAAAGTTGAAGGAAATAAAGTTTCCTTCGTAATTACTTATTACAATTTTTACGATAAACATGATAATAAACGAGATAACTGAAAATAAACAAAAATCCACACCTGAATTCAATATAAGTCTTAAAATATTGATCCTAGCGTAAAAGTGGTGATTACCAAAGTTGAAGGAAATAAAATTCCCTACCTATTTACACCTTACCATTTTTACGATAAACATGATAATAATCGAGATAGTTGAGGAAAATCGTTTTTCACCCCTATTTTCAGTCTAACTCTACAAATATCGATTCAAGGGTCAAATCAATATAACTAATGTATAATAACTTTGGTTATTATCATTTTTACTCTCAAGTTGAAAATAAGTGACTTATTTGAAAAACAAAAAACCACTTTTTGAATCAAGATGACGGCAAACCCAATGAGGGGATTTCCCGAAAATCGAGATTTACCCTACCAAACACCCCCTCCTGAGTTTAAAACAAAAAATTGCTCCCCCTAATTATTTCCAGGTCGACTGATTTTGAATGCTATGTTGGCATAGGGGGAGTGGCTTACGTAACTACCTTCGTTGCTATTGGATCATCGTTTACTACGTCACTAGATTAAATTATAAGCACTGAACAGCCTCGGTAACCGATTTCCCTAGCTGAACTAGAAAATCAGTATCGGCAAAGTTATATTAAAAAAATAATTGTAACAAATTTTATTATTATTTAACTTTTAAGTGTTACCTATGTACATAAGGGAATGCATCATCAACGTCCCATCGATGATGATGATGATAATAATAATAAAATAATAATAATTACTTCAATTCTAAAAATGTTCACAGAAAGAAAAAAATAACTTAGAATTAATTACAAAAAAGTTTCCAATTTTATCTACAAATTTAAATTTAATAAAATTAGAGTTGGTTTCATTTGGAAACCTACATTTCTGTCTGTGTGTTGGTTGTAGAGTGTTAAAGCTATTCGTATATATACAAAAAATCACATCCATTGCATAAAATCCGAAAATTTATCACCTATTGTAATTGTTTACTTCATCGTTGTTAATAGGAGGTGCTACGTGCTCGGCCACGTTTTCTTTCACATCGTCAAATTCGACGCTGTGCAAAATTTCGTGACACAACGGGCAACGATCTTGCACGTACAGCCATTTTCGCAGACATACGCCGTGAAAGAAATGTTTACACCGCGTAATTTTGGCAGCCTTCATCTCTTGATAGCAAATTGCGCACACGTCGTCCAATCGTCTAAGTTGCTCTTCGTCTGCTTCGGGCAAACTCTCGATTTTATGGACTGCGGTTCGACGTTTCATAAACACGGACCATCCGGCTCGAGCGTCGCACCAAATGTTGAAGTACGCATGAATGCACATCATAATGGCGCGAATCGCACCGCCGCTCTCAAACACCAAGATCCACGCTCCATTAAAGAACAGGAAGATACCGAAACAAAATTCGACGGTGTTGCCGAAAGCGCGTATGTAATACACGTAATCGTCGAAGTGCTCCCAGAAGATGTCGCGTTTTGCATCTAGCAGGAATAGCCCGTAAATTGCAAGGGAAACAAACACTTTTACGATCACTTCTATGCTGAAAGCGGAGACGGCGAGTAACCACGTAGAAGTGTTGTGGTTCGACCACAAATATACGAGGAGGAGGATCGGAAAGAGAATGAGAAACGCGCAGACTAGCAGAGCACGTAAATGTCTTTTGAGTGAAGGATTGCGCGACGCGCTCAAGCTCATAAGCAGGGGATTGACTATGTTGTGGATGAAGTGTAAGAGAGCGGTGAAGAGCAAGCAAAAATTTCGACACAAACGAACGAAGCGTTTTTCGGGTTCCAGTCCTGTCAGGCCTGTCTGCAAGGCTAAGATGTAAAACAGTATCGCCGAAACAGTACCGATACTTTTATCATTTTCGTCCTCTGTTAACATCAGCCACTGGAAAAAGACGCCAATGTGGTGGCACACGAAGGAAACGACGCTGGTGATGCCCAAAACAGCAGTTAGGGTGTCGCATCCTGACACCATCACGTCTTTCACCAGACGGAATAGAGGAGTGAGGTCGTCTTGAACGTTCCAATTGCCGCTGAAGAAGAATAGTCCCAGATTTTCCGTGACGCGTAGTAACCAAAACGTACGCAGCACTTCCGGAACACTCAGACGCATCCACTCGGCTTCAATTAGAGCGGACATACCAAAATTATTGATAAACGTGCGGGCGTGCATATAGCCGTCGTATATTGTGTAAATTACAGTTACGACTGACGACCACAGAGTGTACTTGACTAAAAGGATAGGCATTAAAGCGGCAAACACCGGGGTTCGAATCAGAACCGTAGGAGGGATAGGTAGCATAGACAAAATGGAGGGTAGAAGGAATGAAAATGGCAGCAATTTGAGCCATACCGGCTCTCGTGGCCCCAGATGTACGTGATTAAAAATGAAGGCGAGTATACACTGCACGAAGTAATTTAGTATTATGTCATATGTGTGGGATGAAGAGTCCATGAGGTTGTTGAAATTAAAAGATAAAATGTTTTCCAGTATACTGGTGCTTGTGAGAGTGTCACTCGAGGTCAACCCTTGCATGACACTTAGATTGGACCAATAGGATACGAGAACCACTCCGAATGAAATTAAGTACATGTAAACCACCATCAAGTGCTTCATGCTCAGGACGAACATGCACAGCGCGACGATGCATCCTATCAAAATAAAAACAAATAACAAAATTGCACAATCATCGTGATAATCGTCACTTACCTAAACTGCTCAATAAAAGTCTCGCCGCAGAAAGTGCGATATATCTGTAAAACTTCGAATCATATTCCAATCCACTGATGGAATCGTTTAAGCCGTTTCCTTCGAGTTTGTCTTCAAATTCTATTATATTACCCGTAAATTGCGACAAACCCAGTCCAAAACGTAAAATTTCGTCAATAACAAACAAGGGGGGTACACGTAGCAGGACCTCCATTAAGCCGAGCAATTTTGTACGCAACGACATTTCATTTCAAACTTGTTCTCCACTACCTTACGAGACACAACACTAAAAATTTTAACTTGAAAAATTTGATCCGACAGCTGACAGCGGCTGTCACTTTAGAAAGTGAATTTTTAAGCCGGTAAGTTAGATAACTCTAGTACTTGTCAGATTAAATTTTGAATTTTTATTGACAAGGTCGCAGCCAGTGGCGGCTCGTAAGATTGTAATGTGGTTGTGCAAAATCTTTTTATTAAATCGAAGGTCATTGTTACAGTCTAGTACAATGGGGACTTGAAAAGTTGATAGCTCCAAGTTAGGCCAAATGAAGCCGACAAATAATATTTTTTATTAATATACAAATAATGTGTTATTACTTAAAATCGACTCGACAAAGTCAAAGAGTATGTATAAATCTGAGGAAATCCAGGAAATTTTTGGAATTCGAAAAAATATAAGAAATCCCAGGAAATTCGGGGATATGTAGGAATCTTAAGAAATCCGAGGAATTTTAAAAAAAATTGAAAAATCCTAGAAAACAGGATATCCGAAGAGATGTTGTTAATCCAGTGAAATCTGAGGAAAAACCAGTACATTTTTGGAATTCGAGAAAATATAAAAACTCCCAGGAAATTCGGAGAATTGTACGAAATCTTAGAAAATTTAAATCTGAGAAAATAGAAAATGTAAGAAATTCTAGAAAATAAAAATTCAGGCAAAATACCAGCAATATGGCGTACGGCCTATACCGCCCGACTGGAAAGCGGGTAAATCCCCGAGATAAAGTAAAAATTTCAGAAAATCTTAAGGCATAGAAAATCAGACGAAATGTAGAAATTCCAAGGAAATCTTAGAAAATAGGAAAACCAGAAAGTACAATAAGAGGATGAGTCAATTGCTGACAGTAACTGGGAAATAGGTAGTTTAGAGTGCCATAACCATGTTTTGTTAGCGAGAGAGGGGGATGCACACTTACAATAATTTTGATTTTTTTTTTATTTCTTTGAGCTACTACATAGAGGGATCCCAACATTAAAATATTTTTAATTCAATTTCGTCAATTATAGCCGAACTTCATTTAAAAATAGACTTCAGACCTTTCTAAACCTATGTCTTTTGAGTTTGGTCGGCTTCAGGAATGTTTTTCCAAGTGCGGAACTAACGGACAAGTAAATGGGAAATCCGGGAAAATCCCGTGAAATTTATGAAATCTTAGAAATACTATAGATGAGCTTGACTGAACTATATACATACTCTTTGACAATGTGTATAATAAAAGTTGTTGAAAACAGAAATGACTTAGGCCCGCTTTTACAATAGTCGGTTAAGTATGAGTATAACTAACCTATAGCAATAAACCAATGAATGATAAACATAATAAACAATAAACTAATCAACATTCGTATAACATTACACCCCGGATAAATAATGATTAACCGACTATTGTAAAAGCGGACCTTAGTAGTTTAAAAATGTTAAATAATAAAATAAATAAAAAATATCAATGAGCTAGATTCTCGTTACTCCATAGTCATGGAGAGACCCATGGAGAATTTAAGCCCCCCCTTTTTTTTTGTCGATTTCAGTAAAGCAGTGGGTCATAAGCAAAATCAGTAGATCTATCAGAAAACCAGTTGATCAACAACACTACATTTCTAGTCATCTAATTAATTTCAAAATTTTTCTCTGCATCCTCAGCTTTTGGCTCTTTCTTAATTTTTTCCCAATAGCTTTAGCCTCTGAAATGTTATGGAGTTATGAAATACTCATTGATTGATGACCGACTAACTCCTCAGTTTTGGTGTGTGAATAAAAACCAAACGATGCACTGGAGGGTATTTCATACCCCCCAAACCCCCCGGTTTGCCAATAGCTACACTGAAGTTCAACCAGTATTTAAACTATGAATAAAAATCTCAAATAACAAAATGTTATTAAATCTAACAAATAAATTAGTTGTAAAGAAAAACTTTGTTGTAGCGACAAACAACACTTAGGAGGGTCATTTCTGAAAAATAACCGTAATATTGAAAAATAAGTAGATATTTACAGATCTTATCAGCGTTATCCGTCTACCATAAGGGGACGTCCATTAATTACGTGAGGCGTTTCCAATCTCACGTCGGCGACGGGGAGAGGGGTCTCGGCAAATATCACGTAATTTTTGTTTATCCGCAAAAAACTGTAAAAGTGCGAGAAAACTGGGTTAAATTAAGTAAAACTAACAAACAATCTCACCAGAGGGGTGGGAGGCCAAAAAATCGCTAAAATCGTCTCACGT